>CM066034.1:752485893-753906364 GCA_033557465.1 Ichthyophis bannanicus
GAAAGGATTAAAGTTTTGCAGGAAACAAAATCTGCTGTAGAATCTATATGGATTGAAATTCCATGTAAAAGGGAGAAGGCAATGGCAGTGGGGGTGTACTATCGAGCGCCTGGCCAGAATGACCAAATGGATGATGAAATGCTCAAAGAAATCAAGGAAGCTAACAAAAGTTACAGCACAGTAATAATAATGGGTGATTTCAACTACCCCGGAATCAACTGGGTCAGTGTCACGGCAGGACATGCTAGGGAGATAAAGTTCCTAGATGAAATAAATGACTGCTTCTTATAGCAGCTGGTTCATGAATTGACCAGAGGGGAAGCCATATTAGACCTAATCCTTAGTGGAACACCAGATCTGGTGCAAGAGATAAGGTTGTTGGGGCCACTTGGCAATAGTGATCATAGCATTATCGCCTTTGATTTAATTAGTGGAGGAGGGATAGTAAGGAAATCCACAGTACTACCTTTTAACTTTCGAAAGGGAGACTATGATAAAATGAGGAAAACAGTTAAGAAAAAAACTAAAAGGAGCAGTTGCAAAGATTAACGATGTACATCAGGCTTGGCTGTTGTTGAAAAATACTATCTTGGAAGCCCAGACCAGCTGTATTCCACGCTTTAAGAAACGTGGAAGGAAGTCCAAAAAACTGCCAGCATGGTTTAAAGGTGAGGTCAGAGAGGCTGTTGCCAAAAAAGCATCTTTCAGGAAATGGAAAAAAGAGCCAAACGACGAAACCTGGAAACAGCACAAGCACTGGCAAGTTAAATGCAAAGCATTGATAAGGCAGGCAAAGGGAGAATTTGAGAAGATGCTTGCTGCGGAAGCAAAAACGCGAAGTAAAGATCTTTTCAAGTACTTTCGTAGCAAAAAACCTGTGAGAGAGTCAGTTGGTCCATTAGATGATAAAGGGGTTAAAGGAGCACTAAGAGGCGACAAGGCAATAGCGGAGAGACTGAATGAATTCTTTACTTCGGTCTTTACTGAGGAAGATGTAGGGATGTTACCCATGACTGAAGTGGTATTTAAAGGTGCGGAAGAATTGAAGGAAATATCGATACATCGGGAAGATGTATTACAACTATTAGATAAACTGAAGAGTAGCAAATCACCTGGGCCGGATGGTATACATCCAAGGGTGTTGAAAGAACTGAAATACGAGATTGCAGACCTGCTATTAGTAATCTGTGAACTATCATTAAAATCATCTCTAATACCTGAAGATTGGAGGAATCACCAATGTAACACCAATTTTTAAAAAAGGTTCCAGGGGTGATCCGGGAAACTACAGACCGGTGAGCCTGACATCAATACTGGGAAAAATGGTAGAAACCATCATAAAGTATAAAATTACTCAGCATGTAGATAGTCATGACCTAATGGGAGATAGCCAACATGGCTTTAGACAAGGAAGATCTTGTCTTACTAATCTGTTATGTTTTTTTGAAGGAGTGAATAATCAGGTGGACAAAGGTGAGTCGGTTGATATTGTGTATCTGGACTTTCAGAAAGCCTTTGACAAGGTCCCTCATCAGAGACTTTTGGCAAAACTAAAGAGTCATGGGATAGGTGGCAGTGTACTATTGTGGATCAGGAAGTGGTTAAACGATAAAAAGCAGAGGGTAGGGCTAAATGGCCAATTTTCCCAATGGAGAAAGGTGAATAGTGGTGTACCCCAGGGATCTGTGCTGGGTCCGCTGCTTTTTGACATATTCATAAATGACCTGGAAAGTGGAATAACGAGTGAGGTTATCAAATTTGCAGATGACACAAAACTATTTAAAGTTGTTAAAACCCAAGAGGATTGTGGAAAATTGCAAGAGGATCTTGATAAATTGGAAGACTGGGCATCAAAATGGTAGATGAAATTTAATGTGGACAAGTGCAAGGTTATGCACCTAGGGAAGAACAAACCAAACTATGGTTACACGATGCAAGGTTCTACATTAGGAACCACCACCCAGGAAAAAGATTTAGGCATCATTGTGGATACCATGTTAAAACCCTCGGCCCAGTGTGCAGCGGCGGCCAAGAGAGCAAATAGAATGCTAGGTATGATAAGGAAAGGAATGGAAAATAAAACAAAAGATATTATAATGCCTCTATATCGTTCCATGGTGAGACCGCACCTTGAATATTGTGTGCAATTCTGGTCGCCGTATCTTAAAAAGGATATAGCGATTTTAGAAAAGGTTCAGAGAAGAGCCACCAAAATGGTAAAGGGGATGGAAGGATACTCCTATGAAGAAAGGCTAAAAAGGTTAGGGCTTTTTAACCTGGAAAAGAGACAGCTGAGGGGAGATATGATAGAAGTCTATAAATTAATGAACGGAGTGGAACAGGTAAACGTAGATCGATTGTTTACCTTATCAGAATATAGAAAGACTAGGGGACATGCAATGAAGCTACAGGGTAAACTATTTAAGACTAATAATATAAAATATTTTTTCACTCAACGTGTAATCAAACTCTGGAATTTGTTACCAGAGGATGTAGTAAAGGCTGTTAATGTAGCTGGGTTTAAAAAAGGTTTGGATAAGTTCCTGGAGGAAAGGTCCATAAACCATTATTAAGAAGGGACCCAGGATATCAATGCTTGAAGCAATACAAGCATTGTGGAACCTGTGTCCCTTGGGGAAACTACTAGGTACATATGACCTAGACTGGCTACTGTTGGAAACAGAATACTGGGCTTAATGGACCTTGGTCTGACCCAGTATGGCATATCTTAAGTTCTTATGTTCTTATGTTCCCCACAAAGTACTGCTAAACCAAGCATTACAGTCTCTGTGCTGTAGGTACAATATATCAATATGTACCTTCAATTCCTAAAGTATTTTAATCTTCTAATGTGGTTCAAATACAATTTCTTGTCAAAAATATTAAACCAGCTTCTGAAAGATGAGATTGTAACAACTTGTGGTGTCTTCTTGTGAATTAAAGCAGTCTGACACTGTCACAGATTTCACAAGGTGTATTGTCATCAATACACTGCAATCCCTGTGGCTCTCTGAGATCTGTTCTTGTGGCTGTATTCTATCTCTGAATTAGTTGAATTTTGGAAGCACTTCTCTTCTGCTGGCTTTCAGTGAAAATGACATTTTAGAATTCTTTGTCGGTGTTAAAAACAAATGAGAGATAATCTTCATGGTTTCATCTTGATAACTATTATGAGAGTCATGAGGCTTGAGAGGTACAACTATTCTTAATTTAATAAAGCCATTTTGAATCTTTCCAGACCTTAATTTCACTAAACTGGCTTCCTACATCAAGTTTAATTAGGAGATATTTGTAGCACACACTTCTGAAAAAACAAAAATGCTCTTTTCAGTCCATACCATCTCGTACAGGAGTGCTAATAAAGCGTAGTTACTCACCTGTAACAGGTGATCTCTGGGAACAGCAGGAATTTAGTCTTCATATGTGAAGACTACATTCCTGCTTGTTCCTGGAGATAACCATTCAATTAATTTCTCACTGTCGGTGTACTTTCTACCCTTACTCATAAGCTCATGTTTCTGTGTCTGGCCAATAAATTCCCTACTCCTTATGCTTTTTTAACTCTTAGGGTACTTTTACTAATTCTTAGCTTGAGCTATCTTCCACACAGCGAATAGGAATAAAATGGGCCATGCAACAGATAGCTCGAACTAAATGTTAATAAAAGGGGCCCTTAATCTCCATTCTAATGATTTTACACTGTTTTCAAGGTCTCATTTGCATTAAGCATCATGTGAGTGTAAGTCACATATTTATTTATTTACATTTCTTATATACCGCGCTATTAAAAATCAGTGCGGTTCACAATGAACAGAACAATGCTACAATGTATCAACGACACAATGCGCTTACAAAGAACGGGGTAATAGCTAAAGGGAGAACCTGGGTAAACTATTTACAGATCATTTTTACAATGCTACAGAGTATTCATGGTTGAAACAGGATTGATGGCATCGGGAAATCTGTACCAGGAGGTGAGCTGATTTAACCATTCTCACGTTGGGTTAGAGTTTTGGAACAGTTAGGAAGGGGGGTAAGAGGACACTTCCTATGTTTTCCGGGGTTGGTTTCTGGATAATATAGTTCGAACAGATGGTGTTTTAGCGCTTTTCTGAATAAGGTAAGACTCGTAATGGCTCGGATTCGAGTGGGAAGGGCATTCCAGGCTATGGGTGCATAAATCGTAAAGGCCCTGCTGGCAGTTGTCTTCGTGCATTTTGCTTTTATCTTAGGGACTTCTAAAGCGTTCATCATTGCAGATCTTCTATTTCTGTTGTCAGGCATGTTATTGATCAGCTTGGCGATGGGTGTGGGAGGCTGGTTCTTCAGTGCCCTGAAAGTCAGGACGAGTGCCTTGTAATGGATATGGGCCTGTAGAGGTAGCCACTGGAGTTCCTTCAACACTGGCGTTATGTGTTCGGATCTTGGTACACCTGCGAGTACTCTAGCGGCCGAGTTCATGGCAAGCCGAAGCGGGTTTAGCGTTGCCGGTGGGAGCCCATGGAGAATGATATTGGCAAAGTCCAGGTGTGGGATAACTAGGGCTTGAAAAATATTGGAGAAAAGTGGCAAGCACACTCTTTAAGTAAGCTTCTAATGCGATTAAAATCTTGTACAAATGAAGGGGCCTTTTACTGAATAGTGGAAGGTTTTATATTTATCATGGATTAGATGTAAAAATTAATATGAGGTAAGTGCAAAGCCCCTCTGTATTGACTTTTGGGGGTGTTCTCACATGTACTGTGTTCATGGCAGCCTAGGTGGACACTGCAGATACCCTGCCTGATCCCCTGCAAGTCCTCCTGCACCTTCAGATGCCACGTTGGCACCCTAGCTCCCTTTCCTGATTTGCATGCTCTGCCTTCTTGTTCTTAGCCCCATTACTCTGAGCTATGTAGCCGGTTGTGCTTATTCCCACTCATCCCTCACTATTCTGCACTGATCTGTTACTCCTATCCTATAAGTGGGGTAGGAACCCATTTATTACTGTCTGCAGTGGTTCTGTAGATTACTGCTGCCTTAATTTCCCCCCAAATTTTAGCTAACAATTTCTGGGAGTGTGTTGTGAGTGTGTTCACTGTGTGCATGTGCTATGGCCGTGCATGCACAACTACCATGGTTGTGATGTGCCTAGTGTGGTGGTATGCCCTTACTGTGACTGCACCGCCTACATGTACCACAGCTGCCATGCCCCCACTGTGAGTGAAATGCACGCTAAATGGGCATTTGTCCGGCGTTGCCTGTTGCACTTTACTAAACATGCCCCTTTGATTAAATCATCCCACATCCCTTTTGTTTGTATGTAATGTCACGGTTGAAAATATCCAAATTGGTTGTTCCAGTCTAGAATGAACAACTTCTGTGACTGCTGACAAGAAACAAGTTGCCCATGTTCCACCAACTGGCCCTTCACACATAGCCCCTTTTCTGTCTACTGTTTAAACACCAAAGACCCTAAACCTGGATGGAAATTCTTATTTGACCAAATAGGTGCTAGCTAAGATATGTTTCCCCACTATTAGGTCTTCTTGAACTGCACATTGTAGCTGAAATGTGTGCTGATTTTGTCCATGTTCGCCCCAGACCATGCCTCCCAGGTCACTCCAACAAATTTCCTGCTCAATCTGTAGCCACTGATGCTCTCTAGTTTTAGACCAGGTCCAGATTGCCCTACGCTGAGCAGACCAGTAATATCTGTAGCCATAAACCCCCCCCCCCTCCAGTTTATTTTTTTACAAGACTACTGTTGCTGCCTGAGATGAACATTGTCTTAAAATGAATAGAAAACTTTTCTTATGCAGGAACATAAAAAGGCAAGACCTGAAAAGGGTATAGAAACTTGGGCAGAGTGACAATGTTTAGGTAGCAATTCTAATCATTTATGGCAAATTGAATCTCATTGACCCCCTTGAGATCCTCATCTAATTTATATAGCATTTAATGATAATTAGCCTGATCTAATTTTGCAGGGTCTGCTGTAATATCTATCCTCAAATATTAATGTTCTCCTTTTCCCACTTAAATGGGAAATTTCATTTCAGTTTCACTCAATCCATCCCTTCAAAATATCCAATTTTTACATGTTAACTTTAAAACCTGCCAGGCACCCATATTCCCTCAACTCTCAAGCCACTAAGGGCATAGCGATATGCTGTCTACTGATTGTAAAGAGAGTGTCGTCAGCAAACATAGTTATCCTATTATCTACCGGTTCAACCTGGATGCCTCTTATGTTCACACTTAGATGTTCAATATGTTCTCCTATAACGCATGTTTTGAAAGCACAAATTTGTTCCAATGGGACTGATATATTAGGGAACAATTACAGTATAATACAATGTTTGTGTTTGTTTATGCGTGGTTTTGCTCAGAAAACAACACCCAGTGAATCTTCAGATCAAATATAAAACATCTCTGCCAGCTGCGTTCAACTAGCAAAGCAGGTGGGATTTGAGGAAGAAGAACTTCAAGATGTTGAAGAGCTTCTAGAGGTTCAGCCTGATGATGTCACCACTGAAGAGGTGCAACAGCTTGCTGCTGATGGTCAAGCCAAAGCAGAAGATGATGACGAAAACCAGAAGACTCCCCCATGACAGCTAACACAGCAAAGCTATCTAGTGTTTTAAATGTGATAGAAAAACAGTAGCAGTGGCTGGAAGATAATGATTATGATGCAGAATATAATATGATAGCCATATGTGGCATCTGGATGGATTTGGAAACATACAAGCAGCTGCTGTATCAAAGGAGGGAGCATGCAAAGCAACAGAAGCTGGATTTATATTTTAAGACGTCAAAGAAGACACATCAAGAGGACAATGAAATACAGCCATCCACATCTGGTGCTTCAATTTTTCATCCAAAACCAAGAGCAGAAGAAGATGAAGACAATGATCCTCCTTAAACCACTTCCTCCAGTAAAGTGCTGGAAATGGTGTTGGATAGTAAAATATTTGGTCAGTTAACTTAGTGATATTTACAGTACAACTTTGTATGCTGGGAATGTTGTTTGTCTCAATAAAAATATTTTCAACTAAAGGTAAGTGTCATTATTTGCATAGCGTGAATTTACTTAATGTGCGCTTTCCTAGGAATGAAACTATTACGTTCTAGGAGAACATAGTGGCTCAGTGGTTTGTCAGTGGCTCGATAGTCAGTGCAAAAAGTAGGGGGAGCAGGAGGTGTCCCAGGTATAATCCTCTCGCCAACTTGTGGAGGAGTAGCCTAGTGGTTGGGGCAAGGTACTTCAGGCCGGAAGGTCGGGGGTTCAAATACCACTAGAGGACAGCAACCTTGGGCCGGAAGGACTGGGGTTTCTAGTCCCACAGATGCTCCTTGTGGTCTTGGGCAAGCCACTTAACCCTCCATTGCCCATGTTCCCTGTAAGTATTAGTGTATGTATCTCATATCCCCACGTGTTAAAATGTATCCCCCACTTGTGTTGTGACCGCTTTGATTGAAGAATAAGGCAGTATACAAAAACTGTCTAAAAAAAAAAAAAAAAAAAAACTTAAAGAAAACTGAATACCTCTCCATTAATTTTGACACAGGCTTGTGGTTTAGTATACAATGCTTTGATGCAGCCTATAAACATAGACCCAAAGCCCATCCGCTTCAGTGTTTTTGTCATGAAGAACCAACTTGGTCAAAAGTCTTCTTGGCATCAATAGCTAATAGTAGCCCAGGATCCCCTCACTCATATGCCTGATGCACAAGATTTAGAATTTTCCTAATATTAGCCCTGACCTGATGCCCAGCCATAAACCCAGCCTGATCTGCATGCACTATCCTCAACATCACTCTTTTTAGGTGGCCGATCAAAATCATTGCTATGATTTTGACATCCAAATTCAACAATGATATTTGGTTGATATGAGCCACAGTCTGATGGATACTGCCCTTCTTTAGGAATTGCTCCAATTCCCGCCCAACTCATCATAGTGACATAGTAACATAGTAAATGATGGCAGATAAAGACCAGTATGGTCGATCTAGTCTGCCCAGTAAGATGGCAAGAGTAGGTGCACCTGCCGCTCTGTGCAGGTCATCCCTCCCCATGTCTTTGTTTAGGGGTGAACCCACCGCTCCATGTAGGACACCCCTATTTGTTGAGAAATTAGATAGTTACATTTATTTTGATTTTATCCTGTTGCTGTAAAGGGATCCACTGTGTCTGTCCCATGCCATTTTGAATTCTGTCACTGTATTTTCCCCCACCATTTCCATCGGGAGGGCATTTGAAGCATCCTCCACCCTTTCAGTGAAAAAAGTATTTCCTGACATTGCCGTTCAGTTTACCCCTTTGCAGTTTCATGTAATGCCCTCTAGTTTTACAGCTTCCCCGTCTTTGGAAGAGGTTTGTATGTTCATTATTTCTCTTTAAGTATTTAAAGTTCTGAATCATATCTCCCCTATCCCTTCTCTCCTCCAGAGTGTACATATTTAGGTCTTCAAGTCTCTTCTCATAAGGCTTATAATGCAGGTTCCAAATCATTTTGGTCACCTTCCTCTGAACAGTTTCCAGTCTTTTTACATCCTTTGCAAAATATGGTCTTTGCAAGATAAACTCTTTACTTCCCACACCTTATTGAACAGCTCCCCCAGGTGGGGCTCCAGCAAATCCCCCAAAGTTTTATAAAATTTAGCTAATAGTACATCAAGACCAGGGACCTTGCCATTCTTCAGTCTTCCGATAGCATTTACCATTTCCTCGCCTGAGATTTCTTTTTCCAGATCATACATCTCTTCTGGGGCTAAATGTCACCATGAAACCCAGCTTAAATAGCTGTCCACATCTTCTGGGGGTGGTATGGGCCACACCATATAGAGCTGCTCATAAAATCTGTAAAACTTCACCCTAATTTCCCCAGTTCTAATAAGCACTTCTGCATACTTCCCCTTAAGGCAATATATCAGCCCCCATCCCTCAGCTTGCGAAGTCTAATGGCCAGCCTCCTACCTGCCTTATCCCTCAACCACCATCCCTTATCCCTCAACCACCATACCTTATCCTCTAATAGGCTATCATTGGTTTGCCAGAAATGGCCCCCACTATTCACTTTATGCATCCAGACCTCCAGCACTATAGGCACATGATCTGACCATGTAATTAATCTTATATCTACTTCTTCCACTCTCAGCATAATATCCCTATTAGTCAAAAAAGGTCAATTTATGAACAAGATCTATGGGTTTGTGAAAAAAGTATAGTTGCACAGTTTTCTCCAGACATCCTGCAACCACCCCCAGGCATAAGCTTTTTTTATTTTCTTCCTATCCTACCATTCTCTCCCTTTGTTGTATCCACCCTGGGCTGTCAAGTAATATTCAAATCCCCTCCTAGAATTACTTCCTCTACCCCATGCTTCCCCAATTCTCATCCAGGCTCAGAAAAAAGGATCCCTGTTCTCCAGTAAATACATAGACACTAGCTAAATTAGGTTTTTCTGGTTGATCTTTGTATGTAGGATCAGAAATGTCCCATCAGAGTCCTGTTATTCACCCTAACCCTTTCTGCCCATTCTCCCTTTGGCCAATTATTTTCTAGGATACGGCTTATGATTAAATAAATGCTCTTCGCACCTGAATTAAGCCATCATCAGCTTTTAGACTTTCTGGTTCTTTGAATAACATTTTCCACTTCCAGGACACATTTACACTCCTTCAGATTTAAGGCTTATAGGACCTGATTTTCAAAGCCCTTTACATGGGTAATTTCCCTAGTTAAGAACATAAGATATGCCATACTGGGTCAGACCAAGGTCCATCAAGCCCAGTATCCTGTTCCAACAGTGGCCTATCTAGGTCAGAAGTACTTAGCAGTTTCCCCAAAAGACACAGGTTCCACAATGCTTGTATTGGGTCAAGCAGTGGATATTCCGGGTCCCCTTTAATAACGGTTTATGAACCTTTCTTCCAGGAACTTGTCCAAGCCATTTTTAATCCCGGCTACACTAACAGCTTTTACTACATCCTCCAGTAGCAAATTCCAGAGTTTAATTACACATTGAGTGAAAAAATATTTTCTCTTATTAGTCTTAAAATGGTTACCCTGTAGCTTCATTGCATGCCCCCTAGTCTTTCTGTATTTTTATGGCATAAACAATCAATCTACGTTTACCTGTTCCACTCCATTCATTAATTTATAGACCTATCATATCTCCCCTCAGCCGTCTCTTTTCCAGAATGAAGAGCACTAACCTTTTTAGCCTCTTTTCATAGGAGTATCCTTCCATCCCCTTTACCATTTTGGTGGCTCATCTCTGTACCGTTTCTAATAATGCTATATCCTTTTTAAGATACAGCAACCAGAATTGCACACAATATTCAAGGTGTGGTCCATGGAACAATACAGAGGCATATTATAATATCCTTTGTTTTATTCTCCATTCCTTTCCTTATGGTACCTAGCATTCTATTTGCTCTCTTGGCCGTCGTGGCACATTGGGCAGAGGGGTTTAACATGTTATCCACGATGAAGCCTAAATCTTTTTCCTGAGTGGTGGTTCCTAATGTGGAACCTTGCATCATGTAACCATAATTTGGGATTTTCTTTCCTAGGTGCATAACTTTACACTTCTCCACATTAAATTTCATCTGCCATTTGGATGCCCAGTCTTCCAATTTATCAAGATCCTCTTGCAATTTTCCGCAATCGTGGGGTTTAACAACTTTAAATGGTTTTGTGTCATCTGCAAATTTGATCACCTCACTCGTTATTCCCATTTCCAGGTCATTTATGAATATGTTAAAAAGCAGTGGACCCAACCACAGATTCCTGGGGTATTCCACTATTCACCTTTCTCCATTAGGAAAATTGGCCCATTTAGCCCTACCCTCTGCTTTCTATCTTTTAACCAGTTCCTGATCCATAATAGTATATGTCTCCTATCAATGACTTTTTAAATATGCCAAAAGTCTTTCATGAGGGACCTTGTCTAAGGCTTGCTGAAAGTCCAGATACACTATATCAACTGACTCACATTTGTCCACCTGTTTGATCACACCTTCAAAAAAACCCCAGATTAGTAAGACATAACATTGCTTGGCTAAAGCCATGTTGGCTGTCTCCCATTGAGCTATGATTATCTACATGTTCAGTAATTTTGTTCTTTATGATTGTTTCTTCCATTTTTCCCGGTACTGATGTCAGGCTCACCGGTCTGTAGTTTCCCGGATCACCCCTGGAGCCCATTTTAAAAATTGGCCATCCTCCAATCTTCAGGTATTACAGATGATTTTAATGATAGTTCACAGATTGCTAATAGTAGGCCTGCAATCTCATATTTCAGTTCTATCAGCACCCTTGGATGTATACTATCCAGTTCAGGTGATTTGCTACTCTTCAGTTTATCAAATAGTTGTAAACCATTTTCCCAGTGTATCGATATTTCTTTCAATTCTTCTGTGGCATCACCTTTAAATACTATTTCAGTCATGGGTAACATCCCTACATCTTCCTCAGTAAAGACCGAAGCAAAGAATTCATTCAGTCTCTCTGCTATGGCCTTGTCCCCTCTTAGTGCCCCTTTTACCCCTCTATCATCTAATGGTCCAACTGACACTCTCACAGGCTTTTTTCTACAAATGTACTTGAAGAATTCTTTATTATGTTTTTTTTTTATTCCACAGCAAGCTTCTTCTCAAATTTTTCTCTTTGCTTGCCTTATCAATGCCTTGCATCTAACTTGCCAGTGCTTGTGGTGTTTCCAGTTTTTGTCATTTGGCTCTATTTTCCATTTTCTGAAAGATGTTTTTTTGGCAATAACAGCCTCTCTAACCTCACCTTTATACCATGCTGGCAGTTTTTTGGACTTCCTTCCACTTTCCTTAAAGCGTGAAATATAGTTGGTCTGGGTTTCCAAGATAGTATTTTTAAACACCCAAGCTTGATGAAAAAATTTAACCTTTGCAACTGCTCCTTTTAATTTTTTCTTAACTATTTTCCTCATTTTATCATAGTCTCCCTTTTGAAAGTTAAAAGGTAGGACTGTGGATTTCCTTACTGTCACTCCTCCATTTATTAAATCAAACACGATCATGCTATGATCACTATTGCCAAGTGGTCCCAATATCCTTATCTCTTGCACCAGGTTTTGTGTTCCACTGAGGACTAGGTCTAAAATGGCTTCCCCTCTGGTCAGTTCGTGAACCAGCTGCTCCAAGAAGCAGTCATTTATTTCATCTAAAAACTTTCTCCTGCCGTGACACTGAACCAGTAGATACTAGGGTAATTGAAATCACCCATTATTATTACTGTGCTATAACATTTGATAGCGTCCCTGATTTCTTTGAGGATTTCATCATCCATTTGTTCATTCTGGCCAGACGGTCGATAGTACACCCCCACTGCCATCGCCTTCCCCTTCCCCTTTTTACATGGAATTTCAATCCATAGAGATTCTACAGGGAATTTTGTTTCCTGCAAAATTTTAATTTTTTGTGACTCAGTGCCCCCTCTAACATAGAGCATAACCCCTCCATCAATTTTATATGCTTTATTATTATTACGATGTAGTTTGTATCCAGGTATCACAATGTCCCATTGGTTGTCCTCCTTCCACCATGTCTCTGAGATACCAATCATATCTAACCTTTTATTGAGTGTTATATATTCTAACTCTCCAATCTTATTTTATAGACTTCTAGCATTTGCATATAAGCATTTTAGAGACTGTATTTTATTCATATTAATCTGGCTATCAGTAGGTTGGGGTAATTTGGAATCTTTAAGCTCTGTCTGTTCTATACTCATGGACATTTGGGCTACTTTGGTCTTTATTGGAACCTCGCTGCTGATATGCCCTAACTTCAATCTTTTGCTAGTATCCTTCAAGGATACATTGTTCCGAACCATGTGCTCTTGGGCGACTGTCTGTTCTCCCCTATTATCTAGTTTAAAAGCTGCTCTGTCTCCTTTTTAAAGGTTAATGCCAGTAGCTTCGATCTGTCCTGATTAAGGTGGAGCCCATCTCTTCGGAAGAGCCCCTCCTTTCCCCATAATATTCCCCAGTTCCTAACAAATCCAAAACCTTCATCCTTGCAGGCTAGATCTCTTGAAGAACTAGCATTGGCACCCAGGGATTTATCCAAATTCATTGGAATAGAAGACCCTAAGGGGTGGAGCATCGGACTGTCCTTACAGGATGATCGGCGGTACCGCAGGAGGTCAGGACAACAAGCAGTCGGTAGCGCATCGTCCATGCTACCATTCCCATGCACACTCACAATCATCACTACTTAAACATTCTCATGCAATCATACAAAAGCACAGGTCCAGCTTATTGCAGTACCTCACTAGGGTCTGAAAACAAAAATCAGTATCCAGCTGATATACCATGGCCATATCCAGCTGATATACCATGGCCAGTAGTCTTAAAGTCCTTGTACTCTTGTCAACTCTCCTCATGTTGGGACTATCTTCATCTCCTCTCTGCTATGAAGAACTGCAGCCATTGCATGTCCCCTAGTCTTTCTATTTTTTGAAGATGCAAACAGTCAATCTATATATATGGAAGGGCTGTCGGGTAAGGTTTGCCTCTTTGCAGATGATACCAAAATCTGCAATAGAGTAGACACCCAGGAAGGTGTAGATAACATGAGGAGGGATCTAGCTAAGCTTGAAGAATGGTCTAGAATTTGGCAGCTGGGATTTAATGTTAAAAAATGTAAGGTCATGCATTTGGGCTGCAGCAGCCAAGGGAGCAATACAGTATAGGAGGTGAAGTTCTTTTGTCCACTAAAGAAGAGCGGGACCTAGGCGTGGTTGTGTCTGATGATCTTAAAGTAGCTAAACAGGTAGAAAAGGCAACGGCAAAAGCTAGAAGGATGCTTGGGTGCATACAGAGAGGAATGGCTAGCAGAAAAAAGGAGGTGATAATGCCTCTGTATAAGTCTTTGTTGCGACCTCATTTGGAGTATGGTGTGCAATTCTGGAGACCGCACCTTCAAAAGGATGTGAACAGGATGGAGTCGGTGCAGAGGGTTGCTACTAAAATGATTAATGGGCTTCATTATAAAGCATATGAGGACAGACTTAAGGATCTTAATATGTACACCTTAGAGGAAAGGCGGGATAGAGGTGATATGATTGAGATGTTTAAATACCTCCGTGGCATAAATGTTCAGGGAGAGAGCCTCTTTCAATTGAAAGCAAGTTCTGCTATGAGGGGACTTGGGATGAGGGTGAAGGGAGATAGATTCAGGAGTGATATGCGGAAATATTTCTTTACAGAAAGAGTAGTGGATCCATGAAATAGTCTCCCAGTGGAGGTGGTAGAGATGAGGACAGTAACTGAATTAAAAAAAGCATGGGATCAACACAGAGGATCTCTAAAGGTAAAAAGTGGACTGTTGTAGTTGTTGTTATGGAAGGACAGACTAGATAGGCCATGTGGTCTTTTTCTGTCATCATGTTTCTATGTTTCTATATTTATCCGTTGCACTCCACTCATTCTTTCATAGACATCTATCATATCTTCTCTTAGACATCTCTTTTTAAGCAGAAGAGCTCTTACCTTTTAAGCCTTTCCTCATAGGTGTATTCTTCCACCCCATTATCATTTTCTTCACTTTTCTCTGTACCTTTTCTAATTCTGCTGTGATTTCACAAACCTGAACATGCTCGATATGGACGTTTGTGGGGATGTCTACCTAGGCATTTCCAGAACAGTATTATAGAACCCAGACATCTAGGATAGCCTAATGATTAGAGTAGTTGGCTAGGAACAGAACAGCCAGTGTTCAAATCCCTCTGCTGATGTCATTGACATTGTGCTGAGCACTGGAGATAATTAAGTGGATTCTTCTCTATACCCTCCAGATGTTTTTCAGCTAAAATGAGCACTTTTCAGATGCTTGTTCATCGCTATTCATGCCTCAGAGCAGGTCTGAAGTTAGAATTGATGCAGGATGTCCATGATGTTTCTGTGATCAGTTGGGGAAGTCTTGGTTCCTGGTAAAGCCCTGACCATGCCTCCAGATTTTCAGGAATGTCCCTCCACACCTCTTTTCAGGTTTGGCCACTGTCAAGCTGGGAAGTCCCATAGCTGGCTTCTAAAATGGCTCTGGAGATGTCTGTGCCCATTTTCAGATGTCCAAAGCCATGAGTAGGATTTCTAAAATGACCCCCATAGCTGCTATTGGTCTGTATTTGGAGCAGGTGGAATATACCTATATTGTGTGTGTCTATATATATATATGTCTATATATATATATATATATATATGTTTTTAAACTTCATGAGCAGTTTTATATAATCTCCTAAAAGGTTTCATTCCTTGTAATTTCACTCAGTTTAAGATGTCTCGATCATGCATAGAGCTTCTAAAATAACCCCTTCAGCATGTAGCAAATCCTACATTAACAGCGTGATTTAATAAACATGTCCCTATGATTTGTTAGACACTCACAAAATGAATAAATAATGACAAAAGCATACCCTTAGAAGAGCTGTTTGTAAGTGAAATAGTAGACCAGATGTGCAGCATCGGTCAGGAGTTGAAAAATCATAGATTCCTGATCGTGTTAGCCAGTCTAGTCCCGGACCTCTGGGTTCCCTATCTCATCCAGAAGCTTGGAGACTGAGAAAACTCCTCCTTTTTATGATGTCACCGATATATCTTCACCGTATCCACTTCCTGTCTTCAGTTACCTCAGTCTCCAAGCAGCTGGATGACATAGAGCCCGGAGAGCCGGGCTCACTGGAGAAACAATTAAGATTCATTTTATTTTGGCATTAGTTGGCTAGCATCAGCTTAGTTTAATTCTGTGCAGGATTCTCTGCCTTTAGGTACTGTGCCTTTAATTGACTGCAGGCTTCTCTCTCGTTCACCCCTCCCCTCCCTCAGTTAGTGCTTACCGGGCCCCGGGAGCAAGCTAAGGGATACCCTGATCGGCAGCTCCTTTAATCCAGTACCTCCGTTGGGGGTAGCTGCATTCCCGGCGGGGGTAGGAGCCGGAGGAGAGCCCAGCCAGCGCCACACAGATGTTTGCCTGTTCGCGCGCTTGGCTGGCTCGGCCCGTTCTCACTCACAGTTTAGCTTGAGATGCAAACGAGGCTGTTTTCATCTCTTCGGTGAGACCTCTGGAGCCTGTGACAAGCTTTGCTGGGGAAGGTTTGAAGCTTGCTTGTCTCCGGCGGCCCCCTAAGGTAAGGCGAACCCTTTTTGCAGCGTTTCTTGGGAGATGCGATTTTGGCGCGCAGAATCAAGTGGCGGGCCTAGCCGCGTGGCAGCCGTTCGCGTGCATGCTGATGTGCTCTGCAGTTAGTACAGTCACCTTAAACAGATCGCAGCATCTAGCTTGGCTCAATTTTTAACTTTCTGCATATCCTGGGCAGTCTCAACCCCCCCCCCCCCAAAAAAAACAAAAACCCCAAAAAAACAACGGGATTGCATCTCTGGAAAGGGCCAGTTCTGTTTTTTGGGTCCTAGACTGGTGCTGCTACAGAGCAAGTGTTTCTCAGGGTGTAGGCATCCTGAATTGGCTGGGTGTGCTGCAGTTGGTGTGATTTATCATGCCATCTAAGCCACTCTGCCTAGTCTGTGGCATGAAAAAAGGCACTGCTTCGGGGGTCTGCAAAGCGTGTTTGAGGGAGGCAGCTTCGATGGAGCAGGCCAGAGAAGACAGAGCAGAGGGGCAGGAAGCCGAGGTGGAGGGCTCTCTCGCTCTGTTATCTGAGGGGCCCCAGGTGGAACCAGTCGCTGGTCCATCTTCGGCTCCAGACCCTCCTCCCCATCAGACTCCATTCCCTAAAGACTTAGCGGCAATTTTCTCGCAGGATTTTGTCGCTCTGCTGCAGCGCACTCTGTGTGGTGATGTTCAGCCATGGACAGAGCCAGCGGAGGCAAGTGGCATTAAGAGATCCGCGCCGCCCTCACAGGCCGACGAGCTGTCGTGCGAGGCTAAGAGGGCACGAATGGAAGGAATATCAGGGGAGCTCTCTGTGGCCTCGGAGGGTCCGCTGTCCGATGATGAGGACCACAGCCTAGAGATCGAAGAGGAGCTAGAGGAAGGCGAGCTTTCTGAAAAGGACGATCAGGCAAGAGTAGTGCGGGTCTTCCGAAGGGAAGAGCTACCGGCGCTTATAGTGGAGGTCTTGAAGTTTCTGAATATGCCGTTACCGGGGGCTACAACAGATGACTCGCTGGAAGATCCCTTGCTACAAGTTTTTAGAAGGAATCAGAGGGCGTTCCCGGTGCATAGGGTGTTTCGGGAAATGATACAGGAGGAGTGGAACATGCCCGAAGCTACCCTGCGGGGAGCCCGAGTTAAGGGCCGTCTGTATCCGTTGTTAGATCAGGATAAGTCACCCAAGGTAGACGCGGCCGTGTCGGCGGTCACCAAAAAGACTACCATTCCTGTTGAAGGCGGGGCAGCCCTTAAGGACCCTCAGGATAGAAAGTTAGATACTTTGCTACGACAGGTGTTTGATGTGAATGCGCTATCACTTCAGGCTGCTATTTGCGGAGCTTGAGTAGCAAGAGCCTGTCTTCGCTGGTCGCAACAGGTTCAAGCGGGCCTAGGAGCTGTAGAATCTAGTGAGGCGGCCAAGCTGGAGTCGGGCGCGGCCTACCTAGCTGACATCCATTATGATCTTATGCGGGGCCTGTTGAAGAGCATGGCGTCAGTGGCGGCACGACGTTATTTGTGGCTGCACAACTGGGCGGCGGATACTTCCTCCAAGACTAGGTTAAGTAAGCTCCCCTTCAAAGGTCGTTTGTTATTGGGTGAGGATTTGGAGAAGCTGGTTAAGGACTTGGGGGAAACCAAAGGGGGTAAGTTACCTGAGGATAAACCTAAGTCGAATCGGACGTTTCCAGCTGGCAGGGGCCAGCAGCGATATTTTCGCCGCTTTAGGTCCCAGAGATTCGGTGCAGGTCAGAGATGGGCACTACCCCAATGGAACGCAATCTTTCCGCGGGTTTCACGGAGCGGGATGAGGCTTCGGCCCTTCTTCTTCCTCGTCCTTCGCGGCTAAAAAGCAGCAATGAGATACGGGGGACCCGGGCACCCTTGCCTCCTGTAGGGGGGCGGTTGCAGGAGTTCTATGCTGCCTGGGTCCGTGTAACGTCAGATCAGTGGGTATTAGAGGTGATCCGAGAGGGCTACTCGCTGGAGTTCTTGCGTCCAGTGAGGGAGGCCTTCGTGCGGTCCCCCGGCAAGTCGGCTGCCAAGTGCGAGGCTTTACGGGTGACAGTCCGAAGGCTACTAGAGCTCAATGCAATAGTGCCCATTCCTCCAGACTAGTGCAGTTCCGGTCGATACTCCATTTACTTCGTGGTACCGAGAAAGGATGGGGGATGTCCGTCCGATTCTGGATCTTAAGGGAGTCGATCGTTGCCTTCGGGTGTCGCATTTCCATATGGAAACGCTGCGCTCAGTGATAGTGGCGGTGCGCAGGGGGGAGTTCCTAACATCACTAGATCTGTCAGAGGCCTACCTCCACATCCCGGTAAGACCGGAGCACCACAAGTTTCTCAGATTCGCAGTCCCCTTCGGCCATTTTCAGTTCAGAGCGTTGCCTTTCGGGTTGGCGACGGCACTGCAAACTTTCACCAAGGTCATGGTGGTAGTGGCGGCGGCCCTTCGCAAGGAGGGCATACTGTTGCATCCTTATCTAGACGATTGGCTGATCCGGGCGAAATCAAGGTCCGAGAGCGAGGCTGTCACGGCTCGCGTGGTGTCCTTCCTGGAGGAGCTCGGTTGGATAGTCAATTTGTCGAAAAGTCAATTGGTTCCTTCTCAGAATCTGGAATATCTGGGAGCTCGTTTCAACACGGCCTTAGGAAGGGTGTTCCTGACCTCGGCTCGAGCGCAGGCTCTCCGGAGCCTGGTACATCACTTTATCCGACGCAGAGCGCCCTCAGCATGGCAGTATCTTCAGGTGCTGGGCACGATGGCAGCCGCCATAGAGACAGTGCCGTAGGCGCGGGCCAACATAAGGCCATTGCAAAGAGCGTTGCTGCACCGGTGGTTGCACCAACAGGATCCGTTGGCCCGACCATTGCACTGTCCGACGGAGGTTCGCCAGTCTCTTCAGTGGTGGTTGCTTCCCGCATCGTTGGAGTGCAGCAAGGGCGCTGGATGCTCCAGCCTGGGTGTCGGTAATGACAGACGCCAGCCTCCTGGGCTGGGGGGCACACTGTCAAGGCGTTTTCGCGCAGGGGCAGTGGTCAGACCAGGAGAGGACATGGTCCATCAACAGGCTGGAATTGAGAGCGGTTTCCCTGGCGCTGCGGAAATTTCTGGGGCTCGTCGCAGGCAAGGCAGTTCGAGTGTTCTCCGACAATGCCACGGCGGTGGCCTATGTCAACAGACAAGGGGGAACAAGCAGCGTAGCGCTGGAATCCGAGGTGGAAGTCCTGTTCAACTGGGCGAAAACGAATCTGCTGGACCTGTCAGCAGCCCATGTGGCAGGAGTGGACAACGTACAGGCCGATTTCCTAAGCTGGGTGAGAGTGGACCCAGGGGAGAGGATCCTTCATCCTGAGGTCTTCGAGATGGTGGTACGCAGGTGGGGCTCACCAGTCATGGACCTAATGGCGACCTTCGCTTCGGCCAGGGTCAGCCATTTTTACAGCAGGCGAAGGGAACGAATGTCAGAGGGTCTAGACGCTCTCGTCCAGGAGTGGCCGGTGGGACATCTGTATGTGTTCCCTCCTTGGGTACTGATAGACAGGCTGCTGCAGTGAGTCGAACAATTCAAAGGTCAGGTGATTCTGATAGCCCTGGACTGGCCTCGCAGACCCTGGTACGGGGATCTGGTGAGGTTGCTAGTGGCGAAACCCTGGCGACTTCCCTCTCGTCCGGATCTGCTTTCGCAGGGGCCCCTCTTCATGCCACACGTGGATCGGTTCTCGCTTACGGCTTGGCTCTTGAAAGGGCGAGGTTAAAGGCTAGGGGCTATTCGGCAGCGGTTGTTTCCACCTTACTAAGGGCCAGGAAGAGATCCACTTCGTTGGCTTATGTCCGTGTTTGGCGGATTTTTGAGGCGTGGTGCATGGAACGGCAGTGTGAGGCCTTACATTCCTCTATTCCTCAGCTCCTGGAATTCCTGCAGGACGGTTTTGAGAAAGGGCTAGCGGCTGCGTCATTGCGGGTGCAGGTAGCAGCTTTGTCATGTTACAGAGGCAGGATAGGAGGTCAATCGATAGGGTGTCAGTGCGACGTCAAACGTTACCTAAGGGCGGTTTCGCTAGCGCGACCCCCGGCTAGACCGGTCATCCCTAAATGGCACCTGCCGATTGTGCTAAACGCGTTGGAGAGGGAGCCATTTGAACCGTTGGCACGGGCATCGATCAAAGATCTCACCCTTAAGGTGGTGTTTTTGCTGGCCATTTGTTCGGCGAGAAGAGTCTCAGAATTACAAGCGCTTTCCTGCAGGGAGCCATATCTGTCTTTCTTTCCCAATAAGGTGGTTTTGAGAACAGTGCCGGCGTTTCCCCCTAAGGTGGTCTCGCCGTTCCACGTAAATCAGGAGATTGTGTTACCGGTGTTTTCGCATGACGTAGGGACATCAGGGGTGAGAACCTTGAACCGGTTAGATGTCCGTAGGGCGTTGAAGAAATACCTGAGGCGTACGTCCTCTTTCCGCAAATCGGACAGGCTCTTCGTGCTCTTTGCAGGGTCCCGAAAGGGAGAGCCGGCGTCCAAAGCGTCCATCGCTCAGTGGATTAAGGAGGCCATCGCGTCAGCCTACATGTTAAAGGGAAAGTCTGTGCCAGAGGGGCTTCGGGCACATTCCACTAGGGCACAGGCTTCTTCCTGGGCGGAGGTGCGTCTAGTGCCTCCGGCGGACATTTGCAAAGCAGCGACTTGGTCGTCCCTGCATTCTTTTGTCAAACATTACCGTTTGGATGTACAGGGGGCGGAAGAGGCCTCCTTTGGTTCCGCGGTTTTGCAGGCTGGTTTTCCAGGTCCCTCCCATGGGTAAAGGGCTTCACTGCTCTGGTACAGACCCAGAGGTCCGGGACTAGACTGGCTAACACGATCAGGAAGGTTAAATTAGACTTACCTGCTAATTGTTGTTCCTGGAGTGTAGACAGTCTAGTCCCGTATCCCTACCCAGTGTTTTTTTTCGGTCTGCAGTGACCTGAGGAGCAGAGATCTTTAACAGGTAAGAGGGCTTTTTGTTCAGGGGCCTTGAGTTGCTGCACGGGTGAGTGGAGTACTTGAGAGTGCAAAGGAATTAGTAGCTAGATAAGGAAATAATTCCGTTCATCTTTTCAGGTCTTTCCCTTCCTGGTGGGGGAGGGTGGAGCCTGCTGCAGTTGAAGTCACAGAATGTTCAGTGCTTTCAAGTTTTGCATTTTTTCATTTGTTTCTGGTTTGGGATTTAGGAGTTAGATACATAGTTCTTCGATTGAAGGCTTTCTTGTGTCTCCGGTGAGTCTGCTTTGTCAATAGGTTACTGAAGACAGGAGGCAGATACGGTGAAGATATACCGGTGACATCATAAAAAGGAGGAGTTTTCTCAGTCTCCAAGCTGCTGGATGAGATAGGGAACCCAGAGGTCCAGGACTAGACTGTCTACACTCCAGGAACAACAATTAGCAGGTAAGTTTAATTTCACCTTTCTTGCGAGGAGCATTCCTCTGCAAATTAGGGGGGCATCTTGGCAAATGGTACCTGTCACACAACACGGTACAATACTCAGCCTCTATGCATTCATCTGCAAGAACTGCAAGTCTCTCCTGAGCATAGATGCTACACTAGTTGGTTTGTGGACTTTTCTCTTACACCCCACTATGGCCATTAGTCCACTGCATTGGGGTTGATGGCTGCCACCTCCAGCTCATCCCCCATGGGGTCATCTTACTCGCACTCCTACAAACCCGCTGCCTTGTCGCTGTTTTAATTTTAGTATTTCCCAATCTCCACTGGCTCCTACACTACTACTTAGTCTGGCACTCTTGAATTGCAGATCCCTCCATTCCAAATCACTCCTTATCCAGGACCTTCTTCAACAATGCTCCCTTGATATGATGTTCTTAACAGAAACCTAGCTAAGGACCCTTTCCTCAATCGTCTCCTAACCACGGACTTCTCCGCCTTCTCTACCACCAAAACGGGCCGGTGTGGTGGAAGTGTGGCCCTCCTCCATCACGCTAACCTCCCTATCACTGAAATGCATTCATCTACCATTCACTAACCTGAGTTCCTTTTGCTCCATTTTGATGGGACCCCAACTCTTTATTTTCTTCTTTTGTATGTCCCTCTTTCATTGCGTCCTGACCTCTGGGGCTCGCTGCTGATGACCCTCTCAGAAACCTCCCTCTTATCCCAACATGGTAATCCTTGGGGACTTTAACATCTACTTAGACTCCTCCTTGAGGCCTAAGGACTGTGCTCTCCTCAATCTTCTCAATGATCTCTCACTTACTCAACATGTTCTATGCCCCACTCACACCGCTGGCTGAACACTTGATTTTATCATAATATCTACCAATACTCTGTTTACCCCTTCTGCTTTCTCCACTCTACCTCTTCCCTGGTCAGATCATTATTGTATCTTTTTCTCCATTCAGTCCCCTGCATTAACTTCCATGTCAGTCTGATGCAGCTTGAAATGTCATATACATCCTTTAACTCAAACACTTCCCATCCTTTAACTCAAACACTTTCCCATTCTGACTTTTCTGTTCAACCATCCGATTTCCAAGTTCAGATTTGGAACACCGTGCTCTCCTCCACACTCAAACAGTTAGCCCCCTCGCATCCCACTCCTGCACCAATTCAGCATGTTCGCTCTCCCTGGTATCACTCAGTCTCCGCCTCCTCTTTACTCAACTCTGTCGTGCCGAACATTGCTGGCGCAGACATCAATTATCTACCACTGTATCCTATTTCCACCATTGTCAGCATTACGACTGTTCTGTGCACACTTTAAGGCAATACTATTATACTAACCTTATTACCTCATCCTCCAACTCATCCAGACAGCTTTACACTGTCCTCTGTACTCTTTCTGCTCCTAAAGCTTCCTTCTTTCGAACATATTTGGCCGCTTCACCAGACCCTGCACAATTAGTTTATTTTTTTTGCAGAAAGGTTTGACTGACCAAGCTCTACTTTCCCTGCTTGCCCCTTCCACTGCCCACCACTCCTTCTCCCCACCTTGCCAACCCAAGAATCCCTCCCTTCACCTTCCTCTAATCCTGCCTTGAACCTCTTTTCATTCAGTCTCTGTGACAGAATTACAAGAAGCTCTTTCCACTTGCGTGAAACAACCTGTTCATTTGATCCCATCCTCTCTCATTGGCTATCTGAGTCTTCTCTTGCCCTTTTTCCACTCATCCTGACTATATTCAACTCTAGTTTGTCCTCTGGTATCTTTTCCTCCCTTTGGAAGTCCACTGTTATTCGTTCAATTCTTAAGAAACCAACACTGGATCCTGCAGTGTTTGCACACTGATGTCCCATCTCAAACATCCCTTTTCTTTCTAAAGGCCTGGAAAAGCTAGTCTTCATCCAGCTGTCTTCACATATTGATTCCATTCACACCCTCCACCCTCGTCAATCCAGGTTTAGGTCAGGTCACAGTACCGAAAACATTATTCTTTCCTTCCTAAAAGAATTCCATGTTTCTCATGACCGTGGTGATATTTCCCTTGCCGTCTCACTAGCCCTTTCCTCAGCCTTTGATCTGTTAAATCACACTACTTTCCTCTCATGCCTGCATGATTCTGGTTATGCTCTTTTCTCACTGCTCACTGCTGGTTATGCTCTTTTCTCACTGCTCTTTTCTCACTGCTCTTTTCTCACTGCTATGCACCTTAATTCTGCCACGTCAGCTGCAGTTCCCCTTTTGTGTGGTGTCCCTCAAGGCTTTGTTCTCTTCCCTATCCTCTTCCCTATCTTTCTGGCTCCCTTTTCTCTCATTATTCAGCAATATACTGTACCAACATATTTATTATGCTGACGCTATTATTCTCCTCTATCGTACCAGTCACTCTGCTTCCAATTTGACACCACTCAAAGCTTGCCTTTCACATATTTCCACCTGTCTCTAAGCTAATTACTTACACCTCAACTCCTCTAAATCCGCAGCTATCTAGTTTTCATTTGGTGTTCCCTGTCCCTCCATTGCCCCTCTGCTCAACTCCACTCCTATCCCTATTGTGTCCTCCCTCCATTACCTAGGCATCATTCTGGACTCCACATTCTCTTTCCAAGAACATCTTTCATCTCTTATCCGCCTTTCCTTTGCATCAGATTCGAACAGTTCAACCTTTCCTGTCCTCCTCCTCCTCAATCACTACTCTTCTCCTGTCCTTAGTGATCAGCAGATTGGACTATTGTAATGTCACATTGGCAGGTCTACCCCAGTACCAACTGCAACGTTTACAGTTACTACAAAATACTGCTGCTCGTTATCATTATGCACGCAAACTGTTCAGACAACATCACTCCTCTTCTTATCCAGCTCCATTGGCTTCCTCTTCATTATATAATTCACCTAAAATTCCTGATTATGACTCACAAGGCCCTCCACATTTTCCATCTCCCAATATCTGGCCAATCTTATCCGACTGTACATCCCTTATCGTCAGCTCCAGTCAATCCACGTAAATCATCTATCTTTGTCTTCATCTTCACAAGCTCACTTAGAGCTCCCTAATCACTCTGCTTTCTTTTATCTTGGCCTTGTGCCCTGGAACTCCCTGCCTTCTACACTCTGCCTTGAAGCATCTTATCAAAAATCCAAAGCCCACCTGAAGACTCGCCTGTTTCATCTGGCTTTTGACATTCCACATATCAGTCTACATTAACCTTTTGACAACCCCAACTAACTTTCTGTTGCTCTTCAATTCATTGACTCGACTATCCCTCCTCTGCCCTATTAATATATGGCATTCCTTTCTACTTTCTAGCCTTGCAGAATTGTTATTATTATTGTAAACTGCCCTGATGCTACATTCTGGGTTTTATATCAAGTGAGCGAATAAAGATAAAGAGGCTACGGCGAAAGTCAGAAAGATGCTTGGGTGCATAGGGAGAGGAATGGCCAGCAGAAGAAGGGAGTGATAGTACTTCTGCATTAAGTCTCTGGTGTAACTTCATCTTGTGTATTGTGTGCAATTATGGAGAGCACACCTTCAAAAGGATATTAACAGGATGGAGTCGGTGCAGAGGGTGGCTACTAAAATGGTTAATGGTCCTTGTTATAAATCATATAGAGAGAGACTTAAAGATCTTATTATGTATATGTTAAAGGAAAGGTGGGATAGAGGAGATATGACTGAGATGTTTAAATGCCTCTGTGGCACAAATGCACAAGAGGAGAACCTCTTTCGATTGAAAGTGTTCTGCAAAGAGAGGGGCATAGGATGAGGGTGAAAGGGGATAGACTCAGGAGTAATATGCGGAAATATGTCTTTATGGAAAGAGTGGTTGATGCATTGAATAGTCTCCCAGTGGAGGTAGTAGAGATGAGGACAGTATCTGAATTCAAGAAAGCATGGGACAAATACAGAAGATCTCTAAAGGAAAAAAAAGCACTATAGTTTCTCCAGGACCAAGCAGGAAGTCGGTCCTCACTTATGGGTGTCATCTACGCCGATGAAGCCCCAGCGGAGCATTTCCCCAGCTTTCCATGAAAGCCTTTGGGAATGCTGGCACGCATGCGCGGTTCCTTTCCCGCCTAAAGGTGCCATCTTACCTCAGTCACTTTTTTTCCGTGAAGCCCATCGGACGTGTGTCCTTTTTTTCCCAGAAAAGTTATTTTTTTCTAGGCGTTATTTGCTTTCTTCCTTGGATTCGACATTGGTTCCCCTCCCGCCGGGTTCGGTACGCTGGTATCGAATCCCCTCTTTTTCTTTTCGGTTTTTGCCCTTCGTGGCTAGGCGTTCGCCCCAAATCTTTTTTTTTTCCCTGGAAGGCCGGTCCTTTGACCTCGCGGGGACCCTTTTTTCCCTGATGACTTCCAGCGGTTTTAAGAAGTGTGATCGGTGTAAGAAGATTATGTCTCTCACCGACACACACGACTACTGCCTTCGGTGCCTTGGCCCAGACCACAATTCTAAATCGTGCGGGCCATGTGGAAAAATGTCTTCCAAGGCACTCCGAAGTCGTCAGCAGCAAAGTGAACGGCTTTTCTCGGACTCGGCCTCTACCCGGGCCCGGACCTCGTCTGAGGCCTCGACTTCTCGGGATTCCGATCCCGAGAGGCGTTGGAGCTCCTCAGACAGGGGGTCCCCCGACCGGGAACGTAAGAGGAAGAAGCGGCTCACGAGGGCGGCATCAGAGGAGGTCCCTGGGCCCTCGAGGGCCAGGTCTAAGACCCCCGACCGTCGTCCCGGGCCCGTGGACCAGGAGAAGCCCGCTAAAGTTCCTCACATGGAGCCGGAGTCTGCTGGACACGTAAGTCCTGTTGTCCTCGTAGACTCGCCTCCCCGAGTACCGACGTCGGGCCCGGCGCCGCCGGGGCCCGAGTCGGGGGCTGCTGCGTCACCCGAGCTGAGTCTCAGGTTGACAGCCTTGGAGAGCAGAATGTCTGCCTTCATGGTTCAGCAGCGGGCACTGATGGCCAGCCTGTCTGGTGCATCTGCCCCGACCACCGGGACATCGACTTCGAAGTCGACCCCGGAGACCGAGCCGATACTCGAGTCCCTTGCGGCTCGAGGTCGTCCTCGGTCGAGGTCTCCTTCGACCTCCCGTTCGGGACCGAGGGTCTCGACGCCATTGCCCCCGGCGTCGGGGCGGGTGCCTGGAGGCCCCGCGGGGTCCGAGCTCGACTCGACATCGGACGAGTCTGCTTGGGAGACCAATGATGAGGAGTCTCCTGACACCTTCAAGACTCGGTGTGTCCCTTTGGACTCACCTGAGTCTGAGCCCCAGAGTAGATCCCCTCCGGAGGACACTAGGTTCTCGGAATTTGTCCGTGATATGGCCGCTGCCCTGGCTATCTCGGTTGACCCCGAGGAAGAGCCTCGAACCGAGGAGCTCGATGCTCTGCAGTATGACTCTCCTCCGAAGGAGGCCTTTACTGTCCCGGTTCCTCCGATGCTGGAACTGCTCCTCTTCCGGATGTGGGAGGCCCCGGCCTCGGCGCCGGTCTTGGGCAAGTGGGTCGATTCCATCTATCGACTCCGTAAGAGTCCTGGCTTCCAAAAAGCACAGCTACCACACCATTCCATGGTTGTGGAATCGGCCATGCATCGTCTGAAGAGTCAGAAGATGCACTCCGCGGTGCCTCCTGGACGGGAAGCCCAAAACTTTGATGGCATCGGTAGAAAGTGTTTTCAGGGCTTGATGCTTGCTTGCCGTGTCCAGACTTACCAGCTGTACATGTGCATGTATTTACGAGACCTGGCCAAGGAGTTGGCCGGATTCTCTGCTGGTCTCTCCGGGGAACCCTTGCAGAGTTTTATGTCCTTGTCTTCGAGGATCCGGGAATGCTCTAAGTTCATGTCCCACGCCACCTACGATGGCTTCGAGGCTTCGGCTCGAGTAGCGGCTGACGGCATCGCGGCTCGATGCCAGGCGTGGCTGCAGTCATCGGACCTCGAGCCATGGGTTCAGGACAAGTTGGTCGATGTCCCTTGCCGAGGTGAAAACCTTTTTGGCAAGCTTGTGGCCGAGAAGGCCGCTCAGCTCGAAACAGAGCACCTCACGAGGACAAGGCTGTCAAGGAAGACCTCTGCTCCTTCCTCTAAGAGGAAGGGCCCGGGTAAGAAGCCCTTTTATCCGAGGAAGGGAGCTGCCTACAAACAGTACCCCCAGTTTCAGGCTGCCCCAGCTGCCCCCCAGGGTCAGCAAGCCAGCGGCCGGGGTAATGGCCCTTGAGTATAGCCATTGACTCCTTTAGTATAGCCATTCCTCCCTTGCAGACCCAGCCCTGCACAGGAGGCCCCCTAGCCTTGTTCGCTCACCAGTGGCCCTTGATAACCCAGGACAGTTGGGTGCTGGACATAGTCCATCGAGGCTATGCTCTGCATTTTCAACAACTGCCTCCACCACACTTCCCAGGGGAACCTTTCCGGCCTCCCTTGCATACTGCCCTTCTCCTTCAAGAGTTAAAGGGTCTGTTGCTGGACAAGGCAGTGGAGCCTGTGCCTCTCCACGTCCAAGGTCACGGGTTTTACTACAGGTATTTCCTGGTGCCAAAAAGAACCGGTGCTCTTCGACCCATTTTGGATCTCAGAAACCTAAACAAGTTTCTAGTAAGAGAGAAGTTCAAGATGCTTACTCTTGGAACTCTTCTGCCCTACCTCCAGCAGGGATATTGGCTATGCTCTTTAGATCTAAAGGATGCTTACACTCATATCCTTATTCATCCAGACCACAGAAAGTACCTCAGGTTCATTGTGGGAGGAAACCATTATCAGTACAGGGTACTGCCTTTTGGACTGGCCTCCGCTCCCAGGGTCTTTACCAAATGCCTGGCAGTGGTGGCAGCCTACCTGAGAAATCAGGGCATCTTTGTGTTTCCTTACCTAGACGACTGGCTCATCAGAGGCCAGACTTCCCTGGAAGTTCAACAGGCCACCAACAGGACCATAGAACTGCTCCAAAAGGTGGGCTTTGTCATCAACTTCGCAAAGTCCACTTTGCTCCCCTCCCAGAACTTGGAGTTCATAGGGGCAAGGTTGGATTCTCAGCTGGCAAGAGCATTCTTACCAGTGGACCGAGCACAAAGGCTCATGGACCTCGCCAGCAAGTTTCTGCACAGGTCCCTGGTCTCCACCAGACTCTGTTTCAGACTTCTGGGCCACATGGCGTCAACGGTACAGGTGATCCCCAATGCCAGGCTCAATATGAGGCCTGCCCAGTGGTGCCTTCGGACTCAGTGGTCACAGGCCTCAGTCAGTCTCAGAGACAGGATCCGAGTGTCCCACCGTTTCCTGGCCTCCCTCAACTGGTGGTTATACCCCCCCAATCTGCTGGTGGGGGTGCCCTTTCAGATCCCACCTCATACAGTGGTACTTACCACCGATGCCTCTCTGCAGGGTTGGGGAACACACTGCCTAGACAAGTGCACCCAGCGCCTTTCGTCTCATTGGGAGGTGTCCCAGCAGATCAATCTGCTGGAACTCAGAGCTATTCGCTTGGCCCTCAAGGCCTTTACTGGCACAACAGTCTGTCTTGATCCAGACAGACAATCAGGTAGCCATGTTCTATGTAAACAAACAGGGCGGGACTGGTTCCCAGCCCCTTTGCCAGGAGGCCCAGGACCTCTGTTCCTTTGCCCTGAAACACAACATGCTCCTCAAAGCAGTCTATATTCCAGGCCAGGAGAATTCCCTAGCCGACAGATTGAGCAGGATTCTGCAACCACACGAGTGGCAGCTACATCCTTTGGTGGTTCAAAAGATTTTCTTGAAATGGGGGCTTCCCTCCATAGACCTGTTTGCCAGTCCACTGAACAACCAGCTGCCAAGGTTCTGCTCCAGGCAACCGCATCCTCTGAGAGTAGCAGCAGATGCTTTTCTGATTCCCTGGACTCAGGGCCTACTCTATGCGTTTCCTCCCACCCCTCTGGTGGCCCGGACACTGTTCAAGATTCTCCGAGACAGGGCCTCAGTCCTCCTGGTAGCTCCCAGGTGGCCAAGGCAGCTTTGGTTTCCCCTCCTGCTTCAACTGGCAGTGGGTCTGCCTCTGCCTCTGGGATTGCAGCCCGACCTTCTCTCTCAGGATCAGGGCTCCTTGCTGCATCCCAATCTCAAAGCTCTCAATCTGATGGCATGGAGGCTGCAAGGGTAGTGTTGGCTCCCTGGGGCCTGCCTCCCGAGGTTGAGGAAGTTCTCCTAGCCTCCAGGAAACAATCCACTAGGAAGACCTATGCTCTCAAGTGGAAAAGGTTCTCTGTGTGGTGTCAGCTATGTGCTGAGGATCCTTTCTCCTGTACTGTGTCAGTAGTGCTTCAGTACCTGCTGCACTTGTCCAATCAGGGTCTCAAGTCCAACTCTGTTCGGGTCCACCTCTCTGCTTTGGCAGCTCAACACTCCCTAGTTGAGGGCCATTCCTTGTCTGTGCACCCTTTGGTGTCTAGGTTTCTCAGAGGCTTGCTTCTGCTCAAGCCTCCCATACGTCCTCCTGCTCCTGAGTGGGAGCTTAATGTGGTCTTGCAGCAACTGACTCGCCCACCTTTTGAGCCTATGGCTACTTTATTTATTTATTTTATTTAACAGTATTTCTAAACCGCCTTTTCTTAATAATCAAGGTGGTATCACAGCAAACAATCTGGTAAAGTGAGTGTGTTATGCATGCAGTGAGGGTGAAATTTAGTTGAGTGTGTGTTGTATTGTGTGCTAGATTGGTTTGAGCTATGTACAAGGTGGGCTATATACAGTGGTGCTAAAAACATTTTCCATACATACATTGTTTAGGCGGTATCATGTACTGTTATACATTCTCTGAGGTTATGTGATGTGTCCATAGTGTTCTATGAACAGCATGGTTTTCAGCTGTTTTCTAAAGTCTTTGAGGTCTGTAGTTGCCCTCAAGTCGTCCGGTAGTTTGTTCCATATTGTTGGAGCAGCCATGGAGAGTGCTCTCTCTGTTGTGTCCTTGCGTGTGTGTTTGTATTCACTTGGGGTGCTGACTCGGTTGTGTGTTTGTTTTCTTCTAGGACGTGTGCTGGTGTCTGGTTGTATGAGGGTGTGCAGGCTGTTGGCTGATGTGTGCTGTTTTATCTTAAATAGGTTTATGATAGTTTTGAATCTGATGCGTGCACCGATTGGAAGCCAGTGTAAGTCCTTTAAGGTAGGTGTGATGTGCTCTTGTCTTGCAGTTCCGGATATGATTCGTGCTGCAGTGTTTTGTGCCAGTTGGAGTGGTTTGAGGGCTTGTTTCGGTAGTCCAAGGTATATCGGATTGCAGAAGTCCAGTAGTGGGGTTATCAGTGCTTGACAGACGGTACGGAAGTGATCTGGGGCGAGGAGTGGTTTCAATCTCCTGATGATTCGCATCTTGTAGTAGGCTTTTTGGATTGTTTTGTCTATGTGTGGCTTGAGGTTGAGTTTATTGTCCAGGTTGAGTTTATTGTCCAGAGTACTTGCCCTCTACGCTTCCTTTCCTGGAAGACTCTCTTTCTGATAGCCCTTACTTCAGCTAGGAGAGTGAGTGAGCTTCAGGCCTTGGTCTGTGATAGACCTTACACCAGGTTCTATAAGAACAAGGTTGTCCTCAGGACTCACCCTAAGTTCCTTCCTAAGGTTGTCTCCTCTTTCCACCTCAACCATGAGGTGGTTCTTCCTACTTTCTTCCCTAGGCCTCATGCAAGTCAGGCTGAAACAGTTCTCCATACCTTGGACTGTAGGAGGGCCTTATCCTTCTACCTTGAATGTACGCAAGGTCACAGGAAGGCTTCTCAGCTCTTCCTGTCTTTTGACCCCAATAACTTGGGGAGGCCTGTGTCCAAGCGTACCTTGTCCATCTGGGTGGCTGACTGTATCACCAGGGATTACAAGGCAGCTGACCTTCCTTTGCGGGGTAGGGTCACGGCCCACCGTGTGAGGGCCATGGCTGCATCAGTGGCTCATCTCCGCTCTGTTCCATTGCAAGACATCTGCAGGGCTGCTACTTGGTCTTCAAGCCAGACTTTTGCAGCCCACTACTGTCTGGAGAGGGAGTCCCGTAGGGACAGTGCTTTTGGCCAAGCAGTACTCCGGAATTTCTTTGAGGTCTAGGCAACTCCTGCCCTCTGGTTGGGCTACCTGTGGAGGTTATGTCCTTGAAAAGCCTTTCCTTGTTGCTGAGACTAGAGAGAGTTCTCTTGTTCAGCCTGGGTTCCTGGTAGCCCAGAGCTGGGGAGTCACCCATAAGTGAGGACTGACTTCCTGCTTGGTCCTGGAGAAAGAGTAGTTACTCACCTGTAACAGGTGTTCTCCAGGAGCAGCAGGAATCAGTCCTCACTACCCTCCCTCCTCCCCTTGGAGTTGCAGTTGTACATTGTTTAATTTTTACATTTTTGTGTGCTGTTCTTAGCTATGTCATTTGACTGAGGTAAGATGGCACCTTTAGGCAGGAAGGGAACTGCGCATGCGTGCCAGCATTCCCAAAGGCTTTCATGGAAAGCTGGGGAAATGCTCCGCTGGGGCTTCATCGGCGTCGATGACACCCATAAGTGAGGACTGATTCCTGCTGCTCCTGGAGAACACCTGTTACAGGTGAGTAACTACTCTATTTGATATGGAAGGGCAGACTAGATAGGCCATATGGCCTTTTTCTGCTGACTTGTTTCTCTGTTTCTATTTAAGGTCAGGCTATACTGGATTGGATAGTAGGGTAAAATGTAGGGGGTCAATTTCCAACAAAAGAACTGAGGGGCTGACTTAGCAGTCCAAATTGCCAATCAAGCTGCAGGTTAAATAAAAAAGGTTTACAATTTACTGTAAATAGAAAGCACAAAAATATGATACGATGGCTTCTTTGAATTTTAACCATAATTTAAAACAAACAAAAAGAAAAATAAATGTGTAGAGAATACATTTACAAAGCTGAAGAATGTTAAGTTTTTTTGGACAACAAAAATCCTTTGGATGATAGGCTGTAAATCTTCCTAAGTTTCTGTACTAGGAAAAGAGTGCAGGCTGTGTTTACTACATGGAAGTCAATTACATCTCATTATCTTCGTAGAAAGGTGATTAACAGAAGCATTATGGAGGTCTTAAGCTAACTAAACTCTTTTCATTTTACTAAACTTCCAAAACTTTGCAATTATTGCCTAATGTGTTAAATTGATTGGTTTGTAGGTCCTAGTGAAAGATTTAGCCATTGAAATAAATGGATTTTCACTATTTGTCAGGATTGTGTATGTGATAGTTATTTTGTTAAATACCTTGATAAGTCATCAGTGAAATTATGAACATAATCCTCTGGTGGGGACCATTTCATTATTTGATAATTACTATCTCTGAATATATTATCTACAGATTGCACTTGATAGCTCAGAAAGGTCGGAATTAGTTAAAAGATCTCACGAGGGAACAAAGGACTACTTTTAAATTGGAATTTCACATTGAGGAGACTCAAAATGTCCTTGTAAGAGCTTTGGTGAAATAATTAGTTAAGATGATGAATATTCTCAAAGTGAAATACTTCGCCAACACAGCTTCAATGATATTGACCTCTGTATTGATTTTGACAGTTTCTGAACCCTGAAGAGCTACTAAGCACCAAGTCAAATAAATAAATAAAGGCAGAAATAAAAAACCTCATTTGCTAGAACATTCTGTGTTCTACCTCAGTCAAATCTTAGTTTAATCCTCTTTAATTTTCAGTTGTGTACACAACTGTGTCCTAAAAGCAACAGACAGTTTTTTTGTGCCAAACCATCCATTCTACTAATCTGATCATTTTAAAGGCTTTTTATGTTGTTTTGTTCCTTTGTCTCAAGACTCAATTCACGTCCTGTGTTTTCTTTATTTGCCTGTACTATGGTTCTGGTGCTCATATTTGTTTTAGGAGAAAATTGGACTCTTAAGGGCCCTTTTACGGATGGATGCTAAGGTGTTATGCCTAACGAGCCAAAAGCATCAAAACTATGGCGCTTTAGGTGCAACACCATTGAGTTAACTGTCAGGGATGTGGAAAGCATTTCCCCAACAGTTAACATGGAGAATCTTCTAACATAGGCAGCATTAGCGCAGGTGCATTTATCTCTACCTATTGAGGTGGCATTAGGTGAGCCCACCACACCCACTAACCCCTAACCCTTCCACTCACACTATCATGGCCCCATGTTAGCTGGCAACGCGTATTCCAGCATGTCTTCAGCATGCACCAGAACATATACTGTCAGCTAGCGCTCACTAGTAAAAGATCCCCTTGGCATGAAATATGAAAAAATCTGCCATTATTGGCACTGTTAAAGAGAGAATTCCTAATCTTCACTAGAGACCACGTTGCTTATTTTTTCAAAAATGACTTGATCACCATATCCTGATACGAATGCATGTCAGCATTCTCATAAACCAAATGCACCTTTCTATTTCTTAGTAGGAAGAAGAATGGGGTGTAGATAAATATGTAATTGATTGAAATCTGTTTAAAATATTTCAATAATAATAATAATAATTTATTATAAGAAAATCTTAATTAAATAAGTCTGATTCATGTTTCAATGTAAAACTGCATTTGGGTAATGCAAAAACTACAAAAAATAAAGAACAATCAGTACATGTATTTATACAATTAAATATTTAAACAACCAATGAACTACACATCATTGCACCTAATAAATCCTCACTATTAATTTTCTAATGCAGATTTCTTCACCCTGCTCTAACAGCTGTAAATATAACCATGTTCACATGTACAACATTGATATAATATAGTATTACAATTAAAACTAAATGATAGTACAGATATCCATTATAGGACCCTGCTCACCATTCATGCTCAACACATATCAGTACCCTCCTGCCCTTCCTCACCGAACCACGAATTTAGCCACCTTAAAAGAAAACTAATATCTACACAAAGCATTTGGAAGAAAGCAATTGGTCACAATGTTATTGACACCAAACAGGCAAAACTTACAAGATCAAACCAAACCAAATGAAAACATGGGTACATGGGATCGTCCAAGCCTTGCCATCAAGTAGGAGAACCATCTCACTATGCTACTAGCTTGGTGGCTTGTTCACCCCAAGGCCACCACCAGCACCTCCCTCAAATAACCCTCCTCATCCTCACCATTTAACTAGCTGAGGACAAACACCAGGTTTCACCCACACAATCAAACAGATACCTGTCATCCTACTCTCTGGGCTACCACTGCCAGATAACGGCTGAAGGAATCTAGCAAGAAATATAATCAAATGACTTGGGAATTGCTCAAGCCCTCTACCTAACTGCAACAAACAAAAAAATCACAACAATAAACATCAATATGAACACAGGGAGTGCAGGAGGGAAGACTGAAATCCCTATCCAACATTTTAAAAGTCTAGTTGTGATTTGGATATCTGAAGACGTGCACATGGATGTCCAAATCATGGAAACATTCTCACAGCTATAGTACATATGGTTTTTAAAGAGGTGTGTGGTGCTGGGATAGCCAAATAGGCAGAGGGTATGATGGAGGTGTGTCTGGGGAGGAGCAATGGATTTAAATGTCCCTGTTCGATTTTCAGAGACATCTACAATCCTGTTCATGTTTATACCTGCTCTAGGCACAAATGTTATATATTAAGTGCCGTCGAGTTGGTGTCGACTCCTGGCAACCCTCTGGATAGTTGACCTAAACTTTGTTTGGTCTTCAGCCAAGCACCTCATTGTTGATAGAGTGGTATCCATAGCTGCTGTTATTGTATTGATCCATCTCATTGCCATCCTTCCTCTTTTATGGTGACCTTCTACCTTGCCAAGCATGATGTCTTTCTCCAATGATCTCTCTCTTCGCATGATGTATCCAAAGTATGAAAATTGAAGTCTAGTCATCTGAGCTTCTAAAAAAAAAGCTTAGATTTGATCTCCTCTAGTACTGACTGGTTTGTTTTTGGGCAGTTGATGATATACACTGTATTCATCGCCAGCACCATATTCAAAGATATCAAATTTCTTCCTGTCCATCTTTTCTATGTCCATATGACGTTATTGAAAATACCATGGCCTGGCAAGTCAAATCTTTGTATGGAGAGAGACATCTCTGCTCTTGAAAATCTTGTCTAGGTCCTTCATGGCCATTATACCAAAAGCAATATGTCATCTGATTTCTTGACGGCTAGTCCTTTAATTTAATTGGATCAACAATAGATAAACAAAGTTGTCAACTATTTCAATTTCTTCTCCATCAGGCATGAATATGCATCAGGAAATTGCTATAAAACATCCAGAGGGTGTAGAGAAGATGGAGAGTTAAATGACAAGCCTAAGATCACAAGGAGCAGCACCAGGATTTGAACCCTCACCACTCTGTTCCCATCCCACTACTCTAGCCATCAGGCTATTAGATGTCTCTCTTATTAAATTTCATTCTGGGGATATCTAGCGTATGTAAATATCCATGTAGATGTCCACATCAGGCATGTCTATGTTTGTGAAATTGTACCTGAACTTGGACGTGCCTACTTTCTTTCAGACATTCCGGCTTGGACATCTCGGATTGCATTTTTACGTCGGGCCTGATTTTTGAAGGCATTTACAAGGTTAACAGACCATGTTAACAATGTAAATGCCTTAACTGGTGATTTTCAAAGGCTCCTACATGGGTTAGTGCCTTTGAAAATCCCCAATTAAGTCCCCTGCACTCCCTGATGCTATCCAGTTAGCATCAGGGTAAGTTGGGGGCATTCCAGGAGGAGTGAAGATGGGGAATGGCGTTAACCGGGTAGCAGTGATTTTGAATGCTGCCCTGTTAGCGCTGTGTGCCTTAAAGATAGGTGAGGAAAACCTGTGCCTATCTTTAAGGCTCCGGGGCTAACTGAGCAGCATTCAAAATTGCTGCTGCCCGGTTAGGCTCAGCGGCTTTCCAGCTGTGTGGCAAACCCCGGATGTTCACTTCCGTCACTGTGGAAGTGAAAATCCGGGGTTAAGGGGTCATGGGCAGGGCTACGGCACTTACCCCTGCCTGACTGAAAATCGGGCCATCCTTTTAAAAAGGGGCCTTTCAGACATCTCTGCAAATAACACCACCTCTACTAATCCCTCCCTCCTGAATGGCCTATGTTAAATTCAACCATCTAGTGGGCAGTCTCTCTTCTCATCTTCCCCACTGATTCAAAACCAGAACTGCCCCCTCAATTGTCACCATTTTCCAGAATGATTCCGGCTCTACAAACAGCCACCCAATACCCAGGCCCACCCCTCCCCCCTCCAACTTCCTAGTACACAAAAACCACAACCCAGAGGCTGGCCAGGGTCCCAGCTAAAACCTTGTTACCTGTGGCCACCACAACAAAACACAATGACTTTACCAATATCAAAAAAATACTTATAGAAAAAACATGAAAACAGATTTTAGATAGGCTGTGGCGAGAGGAATTTAGACATCCAGGTCAGGACGTAGAAAATTTCCATTGTGTTTTAGAAGAGCATCTTGTAAGATAGGTACAGGACTGCAGTTTGATGAATCTGCATCACCAACAATACCAGTGACTTTAAAAAGTTGCATGTGAGGGAGCAGCTTTTTTAAAATCTCTACTCCTGAAGCTCCACAAACACCTGCTGTAAGGCTCAGCTTAAGGGTAATTTATTTGACCAGGCTTTCCCTTCAGCTGCCTCCCTGTGATTCCATTCTTCCTGTCCTTGGTCTGTTGGTGGTCGCATCTCAGCATTCCGCTGAGGGGATTGCATCATCCACTTGTCTTGCCCCTAGGGTTGCCAACTGGCTCCAGATGCGCCCGACAGGCTTGATCCAGTCCTGGGTTTAACACCTTGCATGCAGGGACTTGTAGTCTTGCTTTTCTTATGGAGTACAATAGAGAAACAAGAACTACATATCCCTGCATGCAATGGGGTAAACACAAAACTGGATCTAGCTTGTCGGGCGCATCTGGAGCTAGTTGGCAACCCTACTTGCCCCAGTCTGTCCTCATTGCTCCTTCCTTCCGTTTGTATTCTTTGTTTATGATTGCACTGCTACTGTTGTAACCTAGATCTCCCCACCCCTCCCATCCCTGACATTTTGTCTGTCCTGTTTTGAGGGGGGGGGGGGTTGGGTTTATTTGTGTGGTTTGTTTTATTCTTGTATTCTTTTCTATTGTTCACCACCTAAATGTGTTCCATAATTGTGTGCTATACCAAATAGACTTAACTGTGACTGCAACTGATCCTGCATCACCATTCCTATCTCCACAGATCACCGCTGACAGCAATCATCCCTGACCCCTCTCTAACATCTAATCCCTTTTACCCCTACCTTCCCATGGCAAACAATTCTCATGGTCTCCTGCCCCCTCTCACATACTGTATGTGTATGTATTTATTTATTTATTTATTTATTTATCTGGATATGTTATACTATTTTTCTACCAGTCAAAACAGTGTAAAATTAACAATAAGAAACAGTAGGGTTAACATGGGGTGTATGCAAGTTACATTGCAACATAAAACAACTTCCTCATTTTAATGGTGGGGACAAACAGGTAGTAACAAACTGCAGTGTTGAAAGGGTGACATCATGTAGTAATATGTTGCGTAATTGGGTAGTCTCTAACGGAGGTGGCATTACTATAATTGCCTGAGGCGGAGGGGCTAGAGAAGGGGATTTGTTATGGGGTGGGCACTTAACGATGGTCAGGAGGGAGGGATGTTGTGTTCTAGGCGGATATAGCCATCTAATCCCCTCTTACAGTCTCACAATTCATCCAGTCCCCCATACAGCCATCTCATCCACCCATTTGATCCACTTTTCTAGAATGAGGACCGCCAGCTGACCTCTCAAAGTACCCTTGAAAGATCCCATTACCCCTTCCAGCCCCAGTCCCCCTTCATCGGCTCCTACTGGGATCTGACGGTCCCTGGTGTCTAGTGACAGCAGGAGCAATCCCCAGTCACTTCTGATCTACATGATCCCAGGTTGTAAAATGGCCATCATGATCCCCTAGTGGTAATTCAGCAGTATTACTGCTAAGGGTCAGACTGCTGTGTGTAAATAAAACACAACTTTTTACACAATAACAGACTCCTCAGTGAAGCAAAGGGTTACTTTAATTATATTACATTCTTGCAAGAATGGTACCCGCTTGACTGAGCAGACACATCTATCCTCTGTTTCACAGTTCTTTTATAGTACGCTATGTCCTCTCCCTCTTCCAGCATGTCTATAACTCATTGGTTAATACTGTCTCACTCCACTTCTTGGCACTTCTGCACCTGTGGCAGGGCTACATGTTACTAGCCACGTAGTCTCTCCTTCCAGGATGCAGCTATACAACAAAGGGAGTCAGAAAGTCATTACATACAAAATTATATTACAGAGTGGTAGATGAGTGGAATAAAAAAATTATATTACATTGTAAAAATAACATATCACATTTGGGTTGGGTGGGGGATCAAGGTTGGCTGGTAGGGGTCTTATAAGGGAGCCTCAGAGGGGAATCCTTTATGCCAGGGGGGATTGGATGTGGGTCTTCATCCCAGGACAGGGTGGTGGTATCATATCCACTCTGTCTTTTCAATATAATTTATAACTTGGTACTATGGTATTCCCTTGCTTAGAAACATGACGACAGAAATATACCACATGGCCTGTCTAGTCTGTCCTTCCATATAAACCACTACAATAGTCCCCTTTTTTCCTTTAGAATATCCTCTGTGTTTGTCCCATGCTTCTTTGAATTCAGATACTGTCCTCATCTGTACCACTTCCACTGGAAGACTATACCACGGATCCACCACTCTTTCTGTAAAGAAATATTTCCGCATATCACTCCTGAATCTATCCCCTTTCACCCTCATCCCATGTCCCCTCGTAGCAGAGCTTGCTTTCAATCAAAAGAGGCTCTCCTTCTGTGCATTTATGCCACGGAGGTATTTAAACATCTCATTCATTTCACCTCTAACCTGCTTTTCCTCTAAGGTGTACATATTAAGATCCTTAAGACTGTCCTCATATGCTATATAATGAAGATCAGTAGCCATTTTAGTAGCCACCCTCTGTACCAACTCCAGCCTGTTTATATCCTTTTGAAGGTGTGGTCTTCAGTACTGCACACAATACGCCAAATGAGGTCGCACCAAAGACTTAAACAGAGGCACTATCACCTCCTTTCGTCTGCTGGCCATTCCTCTCCGTATGCACCCAAGCATCCTTCTAGCTTTTGCTGTCGCCTTTTCTACCTGTTTAGCTACTTTAAGATCATCAAACACAATCACTCCTAGGTCCCATTCTTCTTTAGTGGGCAAAAATACTTCACCCCCTATACTATATTGCACCCTAGGAATGCTGCATTCCAAATGCATGACCTTGCATTTTTTAACATTAAATCTCAGCTGCCAAATTCTAGACCATTCTTCAAGCTTAGTTAAATTCCTTTTCATGTTATCTACACCTTCCTGGGTGTCTACTCTCTTGCAGATTTTGGTATCATCCGCAAAGAGGCAAAACTTACCCAACAGCCCTTCTGCTATATCACTAACAAAGATGTTAAAAAGAATCAGAGCAAGGACAGATCCTTGGGGGAAACCACTGGTAACCACTTCCTCCTCAGAGTGAGCTCCATTTACCTGTACCCTTTGTTGCCTCCCGCTCAACCAATTTCTAACCCAAGCAGTAACTTTAGGGTCCATCCCTTTGGTGCTCAGTTTGTTTATAAGTTGCATGTGAGGAATGGTGTCAAAGGTTTTACTGAAATCTAAATACACCACATCTAGGGGTCACCCTGTCAAAGAAATCAATCCGATTTGTCTGACAAGACCTGCCTCTGGTGAATCCATGCTGCCTCGGATCCTGTAATCCTCCTTCCACTAGTTCTCAGAGATGTCTATTATGTTTGACTCTTCATTTACTGTTATATATTCTAATGCTCATATTTTATTTATTTATTTTGGACTTAGGGCATTCACCTACAGATATTTTAAAGTTTTGTTTTATTTGGTTCACAACCAGCATATCAGTTCATGGGGGTAATTTGGAATTATTTATGTCTTTCAGTTCTTTATATCATTTCATTTCATTTATTAAAATATGTATAAACCACCTAAAGGTACAGATGTAGGTGATGCACAGATACAACATACATAATATCTTACACTTCGTAAACTTAAAATAATAGATTTGAAATAATAAAATAACTAAAACTAAAGACAAAACATAATAAAGTCAATGATTAAAGCAACAGTTTCTGAAAATTTAGAGACCTTGATTAAAACTCCTCTGAAACAGCAGTCATTTTACCTTTTTATTAAATAGTAGCAATGACTGCTCTAGGCCGCCTCAACTTTTTACTAACTTCTCTATCAGGATATCATAACTTCTACATTTGGCCAGTATCTCTTGAAGATATCTTAATCCAAAACGTACTCCTAAACATCTGTCAGCTTGCCACCATTATTTAATTTTAAAGCTGCTCTGTCTTGTTTTGAAAGTTTAATGCCAGCAGCCTGGTTCTACGCTGGTGAAGTTCATCTTTCTCAGTAGATTCACCCTACCCCATAATGTTTTCCAGTTCCTAACAAATCTAAATTCTCCTCCTCCATAAACCGAGGCTGCAGATCTCTGCCTGCCCCTCGGCTCCTGTGCATGAAACATGAATCATTTCTGAGAATGCTAACCTGAATGTCCTGGATTTCAACGTTATACCTAAAATCCTAAATTTGGCTTCCAACACTTCATTCTCAAGTTTTCCTAAGTCATTGAAACCCACTTGTACCAAGACTGCTGGCTCCTACTGAGCACTGTCTAAAATCCTATCAGGGTGACATGTGAGGTCCATCCCCTTCACACCTGGAAGTCAAGTGACCAAACAATCCTCTTGTTCAGCAGCCACCCAATTATCTGCATCCTAATGATTGAATTGCCAACTACAATGGCTGTGCTAAACCTTCCCTCCTGGGCACACACAAGCCCACACACCCTTAAAAAAACACATCCTCAGTATGAGGGGATATTGCATCACCTGTATGTCAGGTCCTTGTGGCAGAATCATTTCATTCCATACCAAGGTGATGCTGTCCTTACAGGTAAATTCTCCTCTTCAAGGCAAATTAAAGAATGTCTGATTGGAGGTGGGATCTCTATGTCCCTGAAAATCAACTCTATATACCTTTCTGTCTGCCTCAGCTCCTCCGAGTCTCCTATTTTAGCATCCAGAGCTAGGACTCATTTTCCTCTGATCTACAATTGTCCCCGCTCCAAGAAAAGAGGAGGAGGAGTGATCATCATGGCCAAGACCTCCTAACTCCTAGCAAACACTTCTCAAAGCGATGACGACGGAATTGACATGCTCAGAATAGAAAACAAAACTATATCTATCTGTCTGATCTACAGAGCCCCCTCATCCCCATTCGAAACTCTGGCTTCCGCACTGGAAATCATCACTACCACAGCAAGCAAAAAGCACCAGATCATCCTAGGCGATCTAAACCTAGCATCAGTCCCACCAGCTCAAGCAGGAATATTCCATGAAGCCATGGACCAACTTGGTTACGAGCAAATAATCAGTGATGCCACACATATCAAAGGCAACACCCTGGACATGGTGTTTCTACCCACCAAACTCAATGGTCTTCAAAAACCCAAGATACATATAACCCCAGTGCCTTGGTCGGACCATCACCAAATTGAATTCACATTGCTTCTACCCACCATGCGAGAACATGCTACACACATCCCACCTACAAACCTACGGAGGAGATTCCAAAAATATAACAAGGAAACATTAATAACATCCATAGCCGCGCATATGAATCCGGAACAAGACGACCTGGAGATACTGGTAAACCAATGGAACTCAGGTATCGAAACAATCTCAGTACCAACCTGGACACCCCTAAGTACCTCATCCAGAAAAAGGAATGAACCATGGTACACCCCCACCCTCCGCGAACTAAAGAAGCACCTGCGGAAGCAAGAAAGGAAATGGAGAAGTCACAAAACCGAGGAGCATAGGATGGAATACATCGAACTTCTTGCAGCTTACAAGAGTGAAATTAACCTTGCAAAGAAAACTCACCACTCCAACACGCTTAAGAAGGCCCTCAACCGACCCAGGGAACTATTTGCATTGGTCGAATCTCTCACGAAGAATACTCAAGAACCTAATACAAATGGGGCTATGACAGCCCAAAAGTTGGCAGACCATTATGCCAACAAGCTAAACCCTCCAGCCAGAAACATGAACCCTCAAGCGCCTGAACCCCCCACCCAAGACCTGTCTATGAGCTCCACCCTGCAAACAACCAACACCTCGGAAGGAGCTACCCAGTACCAAGAATGGTCCACCTTCAGGAGCATAGAAGTCAAGCAAATCATGAATATAATCTCCAGCTTAAGAACCACCACCTCCCCACTCGACCCATGCCCAGCTACCTGGGTCAAGGACATAAAACAGGAAGTTGCCCAATTTGTCACCCACATAGTGAACCAATCGCTATTGCAGGGGCTAATGCCAACACACCTCAAAAAATCCATCATCCGACCCATACTGAAGAACAAAACCCTCAACAAGAATGACCCTACATCCTACCGCCCAGTATCAAGCATATCCTTCCTTGCCAAGATCACTGAAAAGGCAGTGCAACAACAACTGCAAGACCACATCGATGACAACAACGCCTTCGATGTCCACCAGTACGGCTTCCGACAGCATCATGGTGTGGAAACCCTCCTCTTAGCCCTACTGGACAAACTACTTAAAGGTCTGGAAGAAAGAAACAAAATGTACATGCTCATTTTCATAGACATATCAGCTGCCTTTGATTCAGTACATCACCCCACACTCCTAAACAGACTCGCGACCATAGGCATTAGAGGCACCCCTCTGAAATGGTTCTCCTCCTACATAACCGACAGAATGCAGCAAATCCACTTCAATAACGAAACGGCCTCACCATTCCATCAAACCCAAGACATACCGCAAGGCTCGGCCCTGTCTTCCCTCCCTTTCAACCTTTATCTACGACCAGCTTGTAAAATATTACAGGATCACATGATCAATTATCACATCTATGCTGATGACCTAATGCTCTATACTCAACTTGATGTCGACAACCCAAATCTCAGCCAACTAGAGAAATGCCTCAGTAAGCTCCAAAATAATATGTCCATAAATCACAAAAAAATGGAAGTGATGTGCATGTCCAGAAAAACTGACTTCAACCCACCACCAACAGTCACCTTGAACAATAATGTCTACGCCACAAAGAACGAAATAAGATACCTAGGCGTGACACTGGATTGCCACCTGAAGTTGGAAAAGCAACTCCGAATTACCAATCGAGCCATTTTCCACAAGCTAAAAATCGTGCAACCACTACGTAGCATCATAGATCACTCTGACTTCAGGACCGTAGCACAAGCCCTCATCATTCCTCATCTGGACTATTGCAACGCCATACTACAGGGTCTGCCTAAAAAAACCCTCAATATCCTGCAAATGGCGCAAAATGTGGCAGCTAGAATCATCATGGGGATCAGCCTGAAGGATCATATCACACCAATACTAATAGACCTACATTGGCTCCCAATCACTGCACGCATACAATATAAAATCATTATCACCGCATTCAAGCTCATTCATAATATAGCACCCTCTTACCTCAACACCCTTATCACCTTACAGCCAAATAACAGAAGCAGAAGATCTCCAAACCTCAATACCCTCCTGGTCCCGGGGAGCCTGAGATCTGTCAATACAAATACCAGCAACCGAGCATTTTCATTTATAGCGCCTCTGCTACGGAACCAACTACTATGCGAACTGAGAGCAAACAGTAACTTGTTGGACTTCAGAAAAAAACTTAAGACTCATCTTTTCCAGACGCATTTCAATCCTGCCTAATCACTATGTACTCACACTGGGTCACAACAGGCACAAAGAAAGAACTCTGCGTTCTAGCCAACAATAGACCCAGCGACATGTAAATATGTATATACTTGTGAAATCACTAGCCTGCAATCAAGTGTGAATCATATAATTCAAGTGATATGACCTGTACTTTTCCTCTAAATCATTATGTATGTTTTAATTCCTGGCCTGTACAGCCACACTGTTATGTATAGCAAACCGCTGCTGATCGCTGGAAGTAGCGGGATACAAGTGTACACTAAATAAATAAATAAATTTTCCGAGAGCCAAGAGCTCATTGCACTGAGTGCATACAAATAATCTTTCATATACAATATGTTGCACTCATTGAAAAAGACTGGATTGTCCCCATTGTATGCTATCTGCATGCTAGTTTTGCTGAGTTATTCAGTTAAAGTTTCTAAGGGAGGAGGGATACTTAAACTAATATAAAGATCCTTAAGATTTATTTAACTAGGCTTATATACTGCTTTTCTATCAGTCAGTGGTGTATATTCAGGTACTGTACATATATTTTTCCCTTGTCCCCGATATTTTTGTACTTGAGGCAACGGAGGGTTAAGTGGCTTGCCCCAAGGGTACAAGGAGCACCTGTGGGACTAGAAAACCCAGTCCTTCTGGCCCAAGGTGGTTGTTATTGAGGGTTAATAATTTGCAGGTGAAAATACCCTCTATGATGACAAATTTAATTCTTCTCTTAATGGGAGCAACTGACTATAAATTAAGGGATGTGCTTGGGGTAGCTGGGAGTTGGGGAGGGTGTGTGGGGAAAATGTCTAAAGTTAAAACAACTTGATTTTAGATACCGTAACAAAGCCTAATCCCTACTTTTTTCCAGGACTATAAAGGGCTAAATATAGCTAGAATAAATTGATTTTAGACCATTTAACAAAGCTACTAACTAACTTTTTCCCTAGTGTATAAAAGACTAAGGGGGTAGTTATTAAAGTGTATTAAGGGAATGAATAACACATGACATATGCTCTTATTTCTTTTAAATTCATGAGCACGTGCATAGAATAAATGCATAAATGTATAGAATGTTTAGGCTAGGTGTAAATTTGTTCACTACTGTGTCTGGCTCTGGGTACCTTCTTTTTAGAGTCATATAGGTTTCTAAATTGCCTCTATAAAATAGTCTGGATTTTTAATATTAAATTTCCCCTTTCGAGGCTGATTTCAAACATTCACGTCCAGGCTGCAGGCATATCCAAATCAGAGACGGGGATGTTTTAACCCCGATTCCATTATGGACACACCTGCATGTCTTGAACATCCCCACCCTCACGATATTCTGAAAAGATGAACATCTACGATGCCACCCGCCTCCTCATCCCCTGTTAAAACATGCATCCCCTAAGCTGCTCCTCTCACTGATAGTGTTGTGTTCATTCAAATGACACATGAATCTGATCATACCTAAATGCGGATACCAACAAGACTAAATATACTAGTCTGTTAGATATCTAGAACACTGCAAAATAAGCTCAGTGCAGTCACTGATATAATAACAGCAAGTCTAATGTGATCTGTTTGTCTTGACATAGCTGCCATCAGAGCATACATGCTCAATCTGTGAGGTCTCTTGTAATATTACTCAATTGGTATATCATGGTAGAAGTTTTAAATTGAGAAAACAGACCTCTTGTGATTTGGTGTTTGTGGTTTATGGGATCTTATGTCTGTGTGAGTTGTATATTGGTAAGGCTAATCGGAAATTTCGGATACGGATGATAGAACATAAAAGTAGGATAAGTTGTCAAGTGCGGGAGGCACCATTAGTACAACACTGTCTGGATTTTGGGCATTCCTTTTCTGATTTAATATGGTTTTGTCTGGATGAAGTGTTAGCAGGTAGGGATGGTAAAACAAGAGAGCAATCCTTATTGTTTTGTGAGCAAAAGTGGATTTTTTTGTGTGCGTACAGTGGTCCCAGAAGGTCTAAATATGCAAATTGACTGGAGGGTATGTGTTTGGTAGTAGCTCTGACGTTTTCTGAATGTTGTGATGTATACATAGCGGTTTGCATTCAGTAAGCTGCTTGGTGCATTATGCGACGTTTCTTTTGGGGGAGTGGAGTTTCTTTAATTGAGGAATTCCTGACGTCATATATGCTGTGTATTTTATGAATAGGATTGTTTGATAGTCCGCATGCGTGGCGTTTTTGAGGTCTGATCGGCCACGTTGAGGGAAGCCGAAGGTTGATTTGTTTTACAGCGTTCTTTGGGTGAGTGTAATTTGAGATTATGATATGAGGTATGTGATATTGATGGGTGATTTTTTAAAATTGTGTTTGTTTCTTTGTGCTAGTTGGCAATATTCCCCTAATGAAGCTCCATAGCAAAACGCTTGAAGAGTGCTTGATTGAGGAGTTGGGGCATCAGAGTGATTGCATCAGATTACAGTTTATGAAGTTAAATTATATGGATGCGTACTCCTGTATATTCCTTGTGTTATCCGCAAGGGATGGTCATTGATGCAATGGGGCAATTATTATATAGATTTTCTATAAATCTGCTGAAAAGCTGAAAACCCACTAGTTCTGAGACCTCCCCTGTTGGTTTCTACAAAGAAACTTTGGTGAATGATAAAAGCTTTTTTCATCTGTTTTGATAATAACATACCTAGTTTTTTCTAGTGGAGTGCGTTCACTATTTTTTATGATATTTTACCACTCTGAAAATTGACCAACATATGATTGGATCAGAGCATACATGGCAGTAGAAGAACTCCTCAGTTAATCGTGCATTGGGCATCTCTGAAAACAGTCTGTACAATGTTAATTATGACCCAGTAGAAATAAGCAAATCGTTTCTATAGAAAAATGTGAAAACATATCCCTGTCAAGAATAAAGGACCAGTAAAACAAAACGACAAAAATGGGGTAAAACATCAACTTGCCCTAGAGTGAAGTGCTCCCTTCTTTTCAGCATAAGCTTCATATCTCATAGCTGATGCCTAAAAGAAGGGAGCACTTTACTCTAGGGCAAGTTGATGTTTTGTCCCCGTATTTGGTGTGTTGTTTTACTGGTCCCTTATTCATGACAGGGATATGTTTTCACATTTTGATATAGAGAACTTTTGCTGAGTTTTCTGACCCCATCCCACTGGCACCTGGCGACGCAGCGGTCCTCCCTACAGTCCAGGTACTGGCCAGGCATTCATATCCCCCCAGAATTGCATCAGAGCACACAGATCCTCCCATGCAACCCTCACACTACATACAAACACACTCTCACTTGCAACATGCATTAAACATACTTCTGCCAAAATGATCCTCTGCACCTATAAACAGCTGGTATAACATAATAGCATGGTGTCCCAGGACTGCAAATCTGATCTGCTTTTTTCACTTGAACAAGAATATTTTCCATGCTCAGTCACATACTAGCCCTACATCAACAGTCCCATTTTCCAAAACATAGAACACGTTAGGGAACTCTAGAATAGCTCCATTGACAAAAACATCAAATGTCAGCATAGCAAGTAAAAAACACACTTGTTCCTCTCAATACTTCTGTAGGGGCATTTAATATTGTTTCTATACCTTACAACCTTCCCTCACTTCTGCTTCATGTTTTTCCTAGAAAAATGTCTGTGCCGCACGTCCAATGGGCTTAATCATGCTCTGGAATGACCTCCTTAGTGGTTGAATATCATCTATCAAAAGTATAAATTAAAAGGCTAGATTGTGCTGTTCCCAATATGTTTCAAATACTCCGTTTTGGTACAGATAACATTAGGTGTATAGCACACGTCCGATATTACCCATTCAACTGCCTTGTATTTAAAAAAAAAATCCACTTATACTATCTGCAACACCGATAATTGCATACATGCTTTGGAATATCAGTCTCAATATAAATATTGATTCATCATACTGCATGGCATGGATAAGTAGTCTAGTTGTTAGAACAGTGGGCTGAGAGCCGGGGCAGCTGGAGTGCAAATCCCATTGTTACTTCTTTTGACTGTGGACAAGTCACGTCATCTTCATTTGCCGTCAGTATAAACTGGAGGCTGTATTTATTAAGCTGTGTTATGATAAAAATACAACTTAACTAAAATGTTTAACCCCAGAATTTCTTAAATGCATTTTGGGGTCCAAGTTAATAATGCAGTTTGCTTTAAACCTCACAAAGCTGCTCATTCATTTAAAGTTAACATCTCACGGGGTATTATTAACTTTCCTCTTGGCGCATAGGCCCCCTTACATGAGAACTAATGTGCAAGATGATGTTTATAAATGGACTGATGATGGTAAAAACATAGCTTTTATAGCCCTGACTACTTTTTTTTTTTTTTTTTTTTACAAATGATGGAGGTTTCTCCTACACCTCTTTCCCTTGTATTTGTTTGTTTTTTATTAACGATGAAGGTGCCTCCATCCCATTTCAGATCCTTTTTTGAAAAATGAGAGTGACCCCCCACCTGCCCGCAAACCACAGCTAAGGGCTAAGGCCACTGTTTTTCAGGAGGGAGTAGGCATTAGGTGTTGGGAGGAATGGGACGTTCAGGGGGCCCTGACATTTATTTTGTGAGAAACACATTTTTTAAAAGAAAGAAATGGAAGTAGGTATTCATGAAAGCAAATGTCATTTTTCCAAAAAACATTCAGGGGTAAGGGTGGAGGGATGTCCATCATTTATAAAACAGGTTCAGGGTTGGGGACACTGGCGAGCTAGAGAAACTTTTTATTTTTAAAGAGACCAGAGGTACGAGAAGGCCCATTTTAAAGATAGTGAGTCAACGTAGAGCTCACTATCTTTGTATTGCTTGGGTTAAGAACGTGAGGTTGGCAGATGCAGCAATACAACAAGAAAACCTGTGGGATTCACTAACCCATGGTACTGAGGTGCCACAAGTTAATTAGTTTATTTAACAATTTTTCTATACGACCTTATCATATAATCAAGGTGGTTTACATTGAAGCTTTAACTGTTACAGAGAACTTGAAAGTAAACAATAAAACTCAAACAATAGCAACAATTTTCTTTGGGGAGCAAAAAAAGGGGGGGGTGAAGGGGTAGTGCTGAGAGCACAACCTATGTACATTGTGATGTATAAATAGTTGCTCACAAGATGTGGGAATGAAACAAGCGGTTAACTGGGGTGTTGAGAATGTTCATTGAAATTGAAGAGGAGAGTCTCGTTTCCGGAAGTCCTTTAAGTCCAGGGTTGATCTTAGCTTTTCTGGGAGAGAGTTCCAAATAGTGGGAGCAGCAAGTGAGATAGCCCTTTTGGTGGTGGATAGTTTGGTCTTTGTAAATAAGCTGGGGATTGGTATGGTGTTTATGATGCTGCTTCTCTCAGGTTAACGAATTCAGCGGTAAATTTTCTACAGAAAAATAAATCACAAATATGCTATTTTACTGCTGATTAATAAAAAAGGACCTTAGGGTTATGTTTACTAAAATACCCATGGTTTACAATGTGTTCATCCCCTAAATATGAAGAAACTGACACAAAAGAGGAAAAGAGTACTACTTAGATATTCCATCATCAGAGGCACCATCTTGGGAAGAAAGGGGAGGAGATGGTCAAATGCCTTCCCAGGCTCTTCAGCCAGCAGGAATATGAAGCAAATAGCTAGCATTCTTAGTGCAGAAAGTGAGCACTTCCACAAATCTGGAAAGAAGTAAAAAAAAATGATGGATGCCTTTCAAGATGCATTACTTAGACAAATGGTGATGGAACTGACCAGGGAGAGCTCTGTGCTGGATTTAGTGCTCACCAACGGAGAGAGTGTGTCAAATATCCATATGGGTGCCCATGTGAGCAAGGTGGAGTCCAATCACAGCAAGCTCAAAGTCCTAGATTTCAAAAACTGATCAGTGAAATGGCCAAGTGCCTGAAGGAGGAGTTGGCAGGGTGAGAGGGTTTAGAGGAAGTGTAATTGCAGTGGGCTAAACTAAAGGAGGCAATGAAAGGAGCAACAGATACATATGTAAGGAAAGTAAATTAAAACAAGAGGAAAAGGAAATCTATTTGGTTCTCCAAATAAGTGTCTGCACAAATAAAAGGCAAAAAGCATAGCTTTAACACAATTCAGAAGCTCGCAAATAGAGGAACACAGAAAAGAATACAGGATAAAACTAAAAGAGAAAAAAAGAGAAATAAGGATAGCAAAATCCAAGGAAGAAGAAAAGATGGCTAAAATGTGAAGCTTGGTGACAAAACATTTTCAGGTATAATCGGGAGAGGAGGAAAATGAGAGGGGGAATTGCAGGACTCAAAAGTGCCAGGAACTAATCTATGGAAAGTGACATTGAAAAAGCAAAAATGCTAAACAAATACTTCTGTTATGTTTTTACTAAAGAAAATCCTGGAGAAGAGCCACCTGTGATTGACAAATATACAAATGGGAATGGAGTAGATATCACACCATTCACAAAAGATGATATGTTAGAACAGCTTGCAAAACTGAAAGTGGACAAGGCCATGTGACCGGAGGGATACATCCCAGGATACTGAAAGAGCTTAGAGAGATTCTTGCAGGGCTGTTAAAGGATGTTTTTAATAGATTCTTGGAGACGAGAGAAGTTCCACAGGACTGGAAAAGGGCTGATGTGGTACCTCTTCACAAAAGTGATAATAGGGAAGAAGTGACAAACTACAGTCCAGTAAGTACAATCTCAGTGGCAGGAAAAGTAATGGAGGCGTTCTTGAAAGAGCGAATAATGGACTTTCTTGAAACCAACAGGTTGCATGATCTGAGGCAACATGGTTTTACCAAAGGATGATCTTGCCAAACAAATCTGATTGAGTTCTTTGACTGGATGACCAGAGAACTAGAACAAGGGCATGCAATGGATGTGATCTACCTAAATTTCAGCAAAACCTTTGATACTGTTCCTCAATAAACTGAACAGCCTGGGGATGGGGTACCAAGGTGGTGAACTGGATCAGAAATTGGTTGACTGACAGATGACAGAAGGTGATGGTAAACAGAACTCAATCGGATGATAAACTGAAGAGTAGCAAGTCACCTGGACCGGATGGTATACATCCAAGGGTGTTGAAAAAACTGAAATTTGAGATTGCAGACCTGCTATTAGTAATCTGTGAACTATCATTAAAATCATCTGTAATACGTGAAGAATGGAGGATCGCTAATATAATGTCAGTTTTTAAAAAGGGTTCCAGGGGTGATCTGGGAAACTACAGACCGGTGACCCTGACGTCAGTACCAGGAAAAATGGTAAAAACCACTATGAAGAACAAAATTACTCAGCATGTAGATACTCATGGCTTAATGGGAGACAGCCAACATGGCTTTAGACAAGGAAGATCTTGTCTTACTAATCTGTTGTTTTTTTGAAGGTGTGAATAAACAGGTAGACAAAGGTGAGTCAGTTGATATACTGTATCTGGACTTTCAGAAAGCCTTTGACAAGGTCCCCCATCAGAGACTTTTGACAAAACTAAAAAGTTATGGGATAGGAGGTGATGTACTATTGTGGATCAGGAACTGGTTAAAAGATAGAAAGCAGAGGGTAGGGCTAAATGGCCAATTTTCCCAATGGAAAAAGGTGAAAAGTGGAGTACCCCAGGGATCTGTGCTGGGTCCGCTGCTTTTTGACATATTCATAAATGACCTGGAAAAGGGAATAACGAGTGAGGTTATCAAATTTGCAGATGACACAAAACTATTTAAAGTTGTTATAACCCAAGAGGATTGTGGAAAATTGCAAGAGGATCTTGATAAACTGGAAGACTGGGCATCCAAATGGCAGATGAAATTGAATGTGAACAAGTGCAAAGTTATGCACCTAGGAAAGAACAACCCAAACTATGGTTACACGATTCAAGATTCCACATTGGGAACCACCACCCAGGAAAATGATTTAGGCGTCATTGTGGATAACATGTTAAAACCCTCCACCTAGTGTGCAGTGGCAACCAAGAGAGCAAATAGAATGCTAGGTATCATAAGGAAAGGAATGGAAAATAAAACAAAGGATATTATAATGCCTCTGTATTGTTCCATGGTGCGACCACACCTTAAATATTGTGTGCAATTCTGTTCGCCGTATCTTAAAAAGGATATAGCGTTATTAGAAAAGGTACAGAGAAGAGCCACCAAAATGGTAAAGGGGATGGAAGGATACTCCTATGAAGAGAGGCTAAAAAGGTTAGGGCTCTCCAACCTGGAAAAGAGACAGCTGAGTGGAGATATGATAGAGGTCTATAAATTAATGAATGGAGTGGAACGGGTAAACGTAGAACAATTGTTTACGTCATCAGAACATAAAAGGACTAGGGGACATGCAATGAAGCTACAGGGTAACCTATTTAAGACTAATAAGAGAAAATATTTTTTCACTCAACGTGTAATCAAACTCTGGAATTTGTTACCGGAGGAAGTAATAAGAGCTGTTAGTGTAGCTGGGTTTAAAAATGGTTTTGGACAATTTCCTGGAGGAAAGTTCCTTAAACCATTATTAAAAGGGACCCGGGATATCATTGCTTGACCCAGTACAAGCACTGAGGAACCTGTGTCTTTTGGGGAAACTGCTAGGTACTTATGACCTAGATTGGCCATTGTTGGAAACAGGATACTGAGCTTGATGGACCTTGGTCTGACCCAGTATGTCATATCTTATGTTCTTATGAAAGGAATGTGATGAGCAGTGTGACGCAGGGTTCGGTCCTGGGGCTGGTACTGTTCAATGAATGAAAAGTCTATCTTTTTGCAGATGACACAAAAATTTGCAGCAGATTGGTCTTGCCTGAGGGAGTGGATAATATGAGGAAAGATCTACAAAAGCTGGAAGAATGGTCTAGTGCTTTAAGACTTATGCGATAGGGGGCAAGAGGTTGCTATGCACAGACCAGGAGAAGGAGCGTGGAGTGATTCTTTCTGAGGATCTCAAGGTGGCGAAACAGTGTGACAAAACTTTGGCAAAAGCCAGAGGGATGCTTGGTTGCATAGAGAGGAATTACCAGCAGAAAGGAAGAGGTACTAATGCCACTGTACAAGTCGCTGGTGAGGCCTCACTTGGAATATTGTGTTCAGTTTTGGAGACCGTATTTCGCAAAGGATATAAAAAGGCTGGTAGTTCAGAGGAAGGTAACCAAAATGATTTGAAGCCTGCATCAGAAGACATATGAGAAGAGACTTGAAGACTTGGAGGGGAGAAGGGACAGGGGAGATATGATTCAGATATTTAAATACTTAGAAAGTATTAATTAACAAACAAACCTCTTCCAAAGACGGGGAAGCTGTAAAACTGGAGGGTATAACATGAAACTGCAAGGGGGTAAACTGAAAGGCAATGTCATGAAATACTTTTTCACTGAAAGGGTGGTGGATGCTTGGAATGCTCTCCCGATGGAAGTGGTAGGATTTAATACAGTGACAGATGGGATGGGACAGACACTGCGGATCCCTTTATAGCAACAGGATAATATCAAAATAAATATAACTATCTCATATCTCAACAAATAGGGGTGATCTGCACGGAGTGGTGGGTACGCCCCTAAACAAAGGCATTAGGAGGGGTGACTTGCATGGGGTGGCAATTGCTCCTACTCTTACCGCCTTGCTAGGCAGACTAGATTGACCATACTGGTCTTTATCTGCCATCATATGCTATGTTACTTTGTTACTATTTAAAACTTAATGTAAGGGTGGGTGCTGGACCTCTGCTAATGCATGAGTGTGTCCATGGCATTTCACCATGCAGGTGTTTTGGGTCCAGACCCTCCCTTTTTCCAAGCCGATTGCTGTCGGTGTTCTTTTATTATGACAATAACCATGGGTAAAAAAATTGGGACATTAAGCACTAGTGTCTTAATTCTGGCTGGAGCTGAATGCTCACATTTAGCGGTCAATGCTAGTATGATTCAGATAGCGGTGATAGTAAAGTGCTGTCCAGCTAGGCTGTCTGCATAGCAGTTAAGACAACTTTTTTTGCTATCCTGAGTATAAGTGGATTGTTATCCAGAGTGTCGCTGAAAATCACTGCTATTCAAATTAGTGTCTGCTCTATCCTAGATCCATGTAACCCATGGTATGCATTAACGAGGATTACATTTGCCTTATTAGTTAATGGTGCCTATTATAAATAAACTATAGGGAAAACCATGGGTAGCTGCAAATGCTCACTATGGCATAAATTGGTGGAAGCCGTTTCAACTGAGCTGGAAGCTCGAGGAACAGAAGGGAATTTCACCTTCCTCTGAACCCGCGACTTTAGCTCTAAAAACTGTCGCCGCCGGGCCTAGGTTGCATGGATAACATCAGGAAAAATGTGTATCTTCTGACCACTAAACAAGGCTTCCTTGTGTTTGAAAAACAACCTTAAAATCCTAAGCTTAACGGACTTAGAACCAAACGTCATCAATAATGTATTACACTTGGTAATGATGTCCACAGAATCCTCTAGGAAAGCCTTAGGTTCTGGTTAGCTGTAGGGCAAAGAGAATCAAAGTCAATTTTCCCCAAAACCACAGTACAAAATACTTTTTAAGAAGAATTTGAGGAGATAGCAAATGAGTTATAGGAAAATTAAGAAACCGAAGATTCATTGCTCAAATACCATTCTCAAGGGCTTCAAGCCTCCCATGAATAAGCAAAAATCATTAATACAGGAAACATTAGAGGCAACACATGGTTTAACCTGAGTCCACTCGAGTTAACAACTTATCTAATATTCTCACTTTTTTATCCAAATCATTCAGCTTATCTTCCACCCCCACAGTAAACGTACACAACGAAGTCACTGTTGCAGATAAACGCACATCAGTTTTCTGTATTGCACCCCATAGATCTTTTAAAACAATATCCTTCTCAGGAGGAGAAGAAACATTCAAACCAGATTCTACTGGAACAACTGGCACAGGTAATGGTACTAAAGCTACAGAGGACATGAAAGTTTCTTCAGTTCCCATCGATGATAAGGCAGGCACAGGCAGGGGGAAGGGGTGGAGTCTGAGAACCGGAGCTTAACAAAGCTCTATCTGGAGACAGAGGACAAGATACCATGTGTGCCAAATGTTTATCCATAGGGCCCACCACCTTACCTGGCTGCACTGCCGAATCCATCTTAGTGCCTCCTTTATTCTTCCTTTTCCCCATCACAGTGATCACCCCAGATGCCAAAAGACACCGCTATAATGCTCCGGTATGGATAAACATTTGGCTGAAAATGGGCATAGGGATGTCCAAAGCACAGAGGTATCGCCAGAGTCATTTTAGAAGCCAGGACTGTGGACATACCTAGCGTAAAGAAATTCAAGTTTGAAGGGGAGCATGATGGAGGCATGACCAGGGCATTCCCAGGAAACTGTATGTCGCAGATATCTGTATCAAGTCTAAGTTTATACAGTACCTGCCCCCTGGCACACACAATTATCTAAAAATTGCTTGTTTTGGCTGAAAAACATCCAGAGGGCATAGCAGAGAAAGCACACCATCGTTCTCAGTGTTCATCACAATTTCAATGATAGCAGCAGTGGGATCTGAACCCTGGCTTCTCTGTTTCTAGGCTACTACTGTAACCATTAGGCTATTCCTAGATGCTCAGATTCTGAGGTACTGTTCTGGGGATTTCTGTGCAGCCGCCCCCCAGAGAAGTCCACATCGGGCACCTCCACATTTGTAAAATCATGTCTCCACCTGGAAGTGCCTGCTTATTTTCAGACGTTTTGCTTAGACATCCAGATTGCACTTGGTCGTCCTTTCTAAAATTGTCCTCTATGGTGGGCATTCTGAAACAAAAATAGCGAGGATGCACGTCCGGGCTGGACGCACAACTCCCACTATTCGCAGGGAGTGTATTCCGTCTCCCTGGCTCCCTGCACACACAGAGGGCTTCGGTGGGACATGCTGGATGGGGGTGGGAAGGGGAGGGCCAGAGGCAGAGAGTGGGCGGACTGGGGTCGGGCCGACTCACCCGGATGTACAAAGCCTATTCTGGTCATGGCCCTGTACACCGATGGGGGGCACATGGACATGGGACTTATTCCACTTTGGAAGTGGAATAAGTCCCATTGATGGCGATGATCAGGCCAGGCAGCCCCCCCCCCCCCCCAAGCAGGGAGCAGCATCAAGTGAAGCCCTATCTGCCCAATCCTGGCCATGGCAGACCCCACCGAGGGTCGGGCAGTGGGAAAAAGGCACTGCATTCTATTTTGACCAGACTGTGTCCTGTTGGGCATCCCAGTGCCATGGTGACGGGATGCCATGGCACCGGCACACCAGCAAGGACATAGGGTGGGCTGCATCGGCAGGGCAATGGACATCCCACACTGCTGAATCGGGGCCAGCCCGGGCCGTTTAAGTGCCTGATTCTGCAGTTGCGGGAACATCTACCTCCCGTGATTGTAGAATCGGGCCTGCTTTGGGCCCATCCATTTTTTGGATGGCCCGATGACCCGGATGTGTCCCATGCAGAATTGCCCTCTATGTGTCCTTAATAAGGTAGGCACCTCCCTGCCCACTTAACTTAGGTGCCTTGTTATAAAATTACCCCTAAAAGTCTATTTGTATCCAAGTCTAGATTTCTTTTATAATTATAATCTACTGCCATCATTTTGTGTTTAGCAGTTTTGATGTAGTTTCAACTTAGCAAAATTTAAGCAAGCCAAAATAATTTAAATGAATTTGTTTTATATAAGATATTTCATTGCTGTTCACACTGATTGCCAAATACAAGCTATGGGGTCATTTTAGACTCCTTATTCGTGAGTTGGACATCTAAAGGGGAGCACTTAGATGTGCAAATCATGAAGATGTGCCCAGAGCCATTTTAGAAAGCTAGATATATGGATGTCCCTGGGGTGAGTACATCCATGTCACATGGGGACATGGTGGAGGCGTGTCCAGAGCATTCCAGAAGATACACATAGAAATAGCAAACAAGTGTAAACCTACCAGCATCAACGTCCATGTCTGTTCCTGTTCCAGGGCACTAATAGGCATAAAAAAAACTCTCATTCTGCCACCAAAAGGTAGAGAAATAGATACTCTGATATTCTTAATACTTTTCACGACCATAAAGAAAAGTAAAGGGAAACACAGACGTGTTTTCTACTCGGCACACTGATGCACATCAGTGCAAAGCAGAAGGCAAAAATATAAATGCAGCATGGGTAGATGTCCCCATCCTAAAATGATGTTGTGGGGACATCTATGTGGCTGCTGGCATCCATTTTGGGCACATACAAATGTCTGAAATCAGGCCAAAACTTGCACATGGCCGGCCTTTTGTCATATGTTTTGACCTTCATGTCCCAGATTGCACTAGACTACATTTCTAAAATGTACCTTCATGTATACATTGTTTATTTTATATAAGTTACGAATATGCGTTCCTTTCTAATCTAATACCTCCAGGTCTATTTTTAAGGTTAAAAGTGTATACAACAATAATGGAATTCATTTTAAGCAGTTGCTGATTACTAAAGGTAGTTTTACCTCTTTCCTCCTTGTGAGAATAATTATCAAAGGCATGACTAAGTGATAATACCCTCAGGTCCTAATTTCTGAAAATTAATTAGCGAATTAAATATTCAGTTTTGCAGCCCTTTAAAATCATCTGTTGAAATAGACAAAACAATTTCATTTTAAATTTTAATATCATTATTAGATAATCATGATCAGATATTATATTACTCTAAAAGTAAATGCTAAGCATTGAATTTATTATTGATTATAAAGGCTTCTTTATGCAACATAAGTACCGTGGGGTTAGTTTATTAAAGATTTTCATCAGTTTTGCTCTGGGGAAAACACTGAAGCGAACCTTTAATTAATTAGCCCTTACATATTTTACATGGGCTTTATTAGCATAATACATTTATAATTAGGGCTTCAAATTTCAGGTTTTAACTGAAACGCTGATGAACACCACTGATGCCAAAAGAATTAAATAGGTGTTTATTGGATAAACATGAAAAACCTCCACCACCTCTAGTATGCTTTCAGCCCTCTCCTGGCTTGTCTTGATTCCTCCACTCATTTTTTTTTGTGCCTTTTCTGTGCTGATGATTCCTAAATGCTAAAAAAAACCTGTAGATATTTTATTCCAACAGAAAAGGTACCAAGCAGTAGCACCTGTAGTTTGAAAACGCTATCAAACACTGGACCCCCAAAGAATCCTAAATAGCTGGAAAATAAAAACCTAAATTTAAAATGTATAAAAAACCCTAGGAATATAAGCTCTATTTATAATGCATTTGATATAGAGTAAATAGCATCCTTATTGTACTGCAATGTGTTTTTCCACTATTAGGATTGTGGGTATCTGAATTGTGTGGTTTTTTTTAACCAACTTCCAGTGCTAGTACACATTTTGTTTTTAAGTGCTTTCAAGTCAATGCTGACTCCTGGCAACCCAGCAGCCCCTGGATTTTTCTTGGCAAGCTATGACAGGAAGTAGATTGTCAGTCCTTTTCTTCAGAGGCAATAGAGGTTAAAGTGACTTGCCCAAGGTCACGAGGCATTTCCGTGGGAATTGACTCTGATCGCTTGGGTGTCAGACTATTGCTTTTACCACTAGGATATTCCTCCACACACTAGTAAACATTAGGGATGTGCATTCATTTGAAATGAAATAGGAAATATAGTTGACATCTCTTTTTCATACTGTTTTCAAACAAAAATGAAAAAAAAAGAAATTTCATCACTTCCTGTCTATTAGTAATAGTGCACACTATCACTTAATGTGCACTGTTTCTCAATAGAGCACACACTATTAAATGAAAGTGTGCACTATTAATTATAGACAGGAAGTGATGAAATTAAAAAGGAACAAAATAAAATAAAAAGAAAAATTCTGCAAATGATATGATAAACTGAAAGAAGCAAAAACGTTTGGCCTGCGTACCCGTAGTAAACATGGAATTATTTTAAGAATCCCCAAATTTCTTCAAGGATTGCAAACAAATCTGGTTTTCTGAATACCCCCAATGAAAATAGATGGAATGTATTTGTAGGCACCCCCTCTGTATTGTGTTAAGCCTGAAAACCTCACTGGGTCACAGCCTACAAGGACAGTATTTGGACGATCCTTAGGTTAATTTATCAAACTTATTTCCCAAAAACATAAAATGGAAGAAAAGTCTCTGTAAACCCTATATACTGTTTTGGTATTCTTATGGATTATGAAATGAAATGTTACACATATTGATAGATTATGAGGCCATTTTATGAAATCCTGGTAACTGGTTAATGTGCATTTTAACACGTAGCAAGAACGCTAAGGGCAGGCCAGTGACTGTGTTAAAGTGCACAGTAATCGACTATCAGATGATGGAGTGGGGAATGGGTGGCTTGTGTGTATGGAGAGCACCTTGCTGCTAGTACGAGAGTTATTGTCACATGCCCAGTGGCAATGTGGCATTTAGTGTAGGTGCACCTACGTTAAGTGTGGCAAGTGTTAGTGTTCGCAGTCGTGATAATTGCGGAGAACATGCTGGGCATGCCCTCTGAAAGCACACGTGAGGTGCACTTATAGCTTACTGGTACTGCAGCTGAGAAGTAAGCACACATTTAGTAAAAGGCCCCTATATTTGTGAAAAGAGAATTGAGTCTTCATTTCCTAGTATCTCTCTCCTTTCTATGTGGGACCTATGAATTATTATAGAACAGGGGTCTCCAACCCAGTGTTGGAGAGCCAGAATCTTACCGGGTTTTTGGGATATCCCTAATAAATATGCATGAGATATGTTTGCATGCACTGCCCCCATTGTATTTGAAGCTATCTCATGCATATTCATTAGGGATATCCCAAAAACCTGACTGGTTTGCGGCCCTCCAGGACTGGATTTGGAGACCCCTGGTATAGAAGCTGGAACTGGGCCTTCTGCTTCTTTAGATTCCAGCTCTGTCAGAACCAGACTATGGTGTCTTGAAGCTCATATTCAAACACAAAAAAAAGATTTTTCCGTTCTCTGTCAACAAACTCTGGATTAGAATGTCCGATCACCAATATTCAAAAACGAAAAACAAAAAATAAATAAATAAATGTGCTTCCAAACTTTTTAATGAGGTCTCAGTAATACATTGGCTAGTCTTATTGAGGCCAAATGCCTAATCACATCAGCGACCTCAATATAAAATCAACAGTTTCCTGTCACTCAGCGAGATGGTCTACGGAAAAAAACTCTTCTAACTTACTTTAGTCTTAACTTAAAGACAAGCAAAAAATTAGCCAAAGAATTTTATAGTTGCTCTTCCCGCTGATCAGAGATCCTGTTATGTCTTATCATATATTTAGATCCCAACGTCAAATTCCCGGCACCGCTTAGACATTTCACAAAGCTGTTTCCTCAGGGGATCTTAAACTTCATCAAATGATGCTGCCCACGTTTTCTACAAACAAAGAATAAAAAATAAACATGATCACTTTTCTATCCCACTTACTTCCCTTAAACTATTCTACAAAACTAACTCTCATTTAATAAAAATAGAAACCTACCAAATGGTGCTGCCCACGTTTCCTCTCTCGGCAGGAACAAACTGCTCTCGAAGTACAACAAGGAATTCAAACGGTTCCACCAAAACACCGCGCATGCCCAATCAACTCACCCCCCTCCCTATTTAAAGGCCACTTTACACTTCCTTTAAAATGCCTCTATATCGTTCCATGGTGAGACCGCACCTTGAATATTGTGTGCAATTCTGATCGCCGTATCTTAAAAAGGATATAGCGATTTTAGAAAAGGTACAAAGAAGAGCCACCAAAATGGTAAAGGGGATGGAAGGATACTCCTATGAAGAAAGGCTAAAAAGGTTTGGGCTCTTTAACCTGGAAAAGAGACGGCTGAGGGGAGATATGATAGAAGTCTATAAATTAATGAACGGAGTGGAACGGGTAAACGTAGATCGATTGTTTACCTTATCAGAATATAGAAAGACTAGGGGACATGCAATGAAGCTACAGGGTAAACTATTTAAGACTAATAAAAGAAAATATTTTTTCACTCAACGTGTAATCAAACTCTGGAATTTGTTACCGGAGGATGTAGTAAAGGCTGTTAGTGTAGCTGGGTTTAAAAAAGGTTTGGACAAGTTCCTGGAGGAAAGGTCCATAAACCATTATTAAGAAGTGACCGAAGATATCAATGCTTGACCCAGTACAAGCATTGTGGAACTTGTGTCCCTTGGGGAAACTGCTAGGTACATATGACCTAGATTGGCCACTGTTGGAAACAGAATACTGGGCTTGATGGACCTTGGTCTGACCCAGTATGGCATATCTTATGTTTTTATGTAGGTTTGGGGTGTCCAATAAATTTTGTTTCTTTTATGAATGCGTGTAGAATATCTGTAGAGGTACAGAATATTTTTTCACTGTGCTTTTGCTATTTCTCTGTTATTGGGTTCTCTCTTTCCAGGGCCTAACATTTGATCCCCATTTCATCTTGTTGGCTGTGCTTTCCAAAACCTCCTATCTGTGGTAGAAATTCAAATTGAGGATCCCCAAGCAAAATATCATAAAGGGCCCCTAGAAGAAGGTGGGAATCTACCTGAGAAGTTATGAGCAGTTATAAATCTGTCCCCTCTTTCTTTGAGTCCCTTTACCATACAGATTCCTTAGAGAGCCAATCATCTTTTGCATATGCTGTGCTCTAAAATGATCCAGTATGGATACCCTGCTGTAAAGTACTATTCAGCTTTTATAACCATTCTGAATATGGCAATATACACTGCACAGCTGTATGAAGTTTCATAAAACAATATACTTCCTAATTGCATTGTCAATGTTCTCAGTTGTGTGAAACATAGCTCCTAGTAAACTAATGTCCTTAAGAATGAAAGCTATTGTATCTATGTTTCTAATGGCTAATTTATTCTCCATATAATACTGCAAAAGGGCTGTCCTTCAATGTTTTTAATCCTTATTGCTGTAACCGAAGTAGGTCGGATTCGATGCTCTTCAAATACCCCCTCCCCCCTTTTCACCTCCCCCCCCACCCCCTTCCACAAACACTCTGACACAAATCTTTTGGGTAAACTCCTGGTCGCAGCTTTATTATCCATTAACAGGTTAACAATCAACACCAATAACAATCCTTTTAGCATACCACCAGCGGAATAATGCCTCACCAGCCATGTCAGTAGCAAGGTGCGCTCGCCTCCACTTTTTCCCAACAGCTCTCCCCCACTTGGCCCCGACTTCGCCATATAACTAGCAAAAGCCAGCCAGGGGTTGTCCGGGTCGGAGGTATCCTACCCCCGTCCCAAGCTTATCCTAATGCTCCGGACCCCGGAAACCTCCAGGATCCCGCCTACTTCTCCCCCCCAAACTGCGACACCCCTAACAACTCACCCCCTTAAAGGGCGGGTGGGACCACCAACCGTACCTCCACGCCAGACTAACCCTGGCCTTCAGAGCCTTTCCGCTGGGCCTGCCTCCTCACGCCCGCTCATTGGCTCCCCATGCACTACACGATGGGGGAGCCAATGATTTTAAATGACGTCACAGCGTCTCCTCACCCCTTGCCCCTTGGCCCCGCCTCTAGGCCCCGCATCTCGCTGAGCCACCCGGTTACAGGCGGCTGGCATGTACTGGGACCCACGGCCTTCATTAACCGAAGTAGGTCGGACTCGATGCTTTTCAAATACCCCCTTTTCATCTTCCCCCCCCACCCCCTTCCACAAACAATCTGACACAAATCTTTTGGGTAAACTCCTGGTCACAGCTTTATTATCCATTAACAGGTTAACAATCAACACCAATAACAATCCTTTTAGCATACCACTAGCGGAATAATGCCTCACCAGCCATGTCAGTAGCAAGGTGCGCTCGCCTCCGTTTTTTCCCAACAGCTCTCCCCCACTTGGCCCCAACTTCGCCATATAACTAGCAAAAGCCAGCCAGGGGTTGTCCTGGTCAGGGGTACCCTACCCCCGTCCCAAGCTTATCCTAAGGCTCCGGACCCCGGAAACCTCCGGGATCCCGCCACCGGCACAGGTGACTTCACTGTCCCTGTGCCGCCCCACACCCACAAGCTGCGACCAGCGAGCGTCCCTCAGCACTACCCACTCCAACGCCTCCTGCCAGTCGTTCAATAGCAAATCCCACTTCACCGGGGATAAATGAACACCATCCCGACCGTACAGTCCCGCACAGCCTACCTCTACCCATGCATTCATTACTTGTTCCCCCTCCCCATGGGCACATACCCAGCAGCCAATCTGGCGATTGATTTTAGTCAAACCTCTCGACCAGCGCCGCTGATCAATGCATACTGGCCATGGTATAATATCTGACCACATAAGTATCACCCCCGGGAACAACTGCAGCACCTCCCCCTCCAGGTCTTTCTGCACTGCTCAGATCAGTTGCTTGCAGATCCAGGCTGACAGATTGTTTCCCCCCAAATGTATTAGCATCAAGTCCAGTGAACTCCGCAGACGCTGGTGGTGCTGCAGCAAAGGGAGCATCTGTGTCCTTGTGAGATCTCACTCAACCAGCCATATTACTGACACCACCTCTGGATCCAAGCCATTATTAGTCCCCAAAGGCTGCACAGCCGCTCGCTGACCTGCTCAATGAACAAACGAATGGCCAATCAGCCAACAGCCATGTGGACCTCGCCCTCTATCTGTAAAAGAAAACAGAACTAGCCATCCTGTTATCCGTCCCAACCACCTTTACAATTGGACATATCCCAAGAAAGCCCTCGAATGCCAACGACCGATGCGTTGGACCTCATGATCCGACAAACCCGCCGCCACTGCACTCGAGGCCATCCCAATGCAGAAGGAGTGTGCCGCAAACTGATGCGGCGCCTCCCCTATCCGCTGTAGGGCCATTCTTAATACCGCTGTCACTTGGAAATGCATCAACAAACGTGCATCCGCATGTCGAAAGAATAAACCGCTAACCACAGGTTGCCATCGCAAGTACTCCCACAAAGTAGCCACCGTGCAAGTAGCCACCCCCACCCCCACCTCCTTTAACACCACCCACCAACCCCAACCCTGCTGGTCAGTCTTAGAGCGGGCCAACAGAATCTGCACACTCCCCCTCTCCACTTGCATATGCTGCAGCAGCAGGCCACCGCCACTACCCGACCTCCCCGAGTTTGCTACCAGTTCCTCAATACAGAAGGCTCCAAAAAATGCCAAAAAAAACCCAGCCTTGAATAATGCAGCTTCATATGCGGATGATGCCATCAACGGGAGAGCCACACATAGCTTCACAAGCAAGTCGTGCGTGATCTGCCATCTGCCATCTTTAGGCGTTGGCATTACTCTCCTCCAGCCTTGTAACAGCCGCCGGGTTAAAAACCCGCCCGCCGCCTGAACCCCTCCAACTGCTTTCGCAAAAAGCACAAACCCTACCAAATGCGCACGGACAGCTGATTTTGACATCCCCTTCTCCTTTGCATCCACTACGATCACCCCTGGAACCCTTTTTAAAAATTGGTGTTACATTGGCGATCCTCCAATCTTCAGGTATTAGAGATGATTTTAATGATAGTTCACAGATTACTGATAGCAGTTCTGCAATCTCATATTTCAGTTCTTTCAACACCCTTGGATGTATTTATTTATTTATTTATTTAAACAGTTTTGTATCCCGCCTTTTCCTTCAATCAAAGCGGTAAATACAATACAAGGTCATACAAAGGTAAGGGAAACACAAGCCACTTTGTAATTAATCAAAGTGAAGGAATAAGGGGTACATATCACAGGGAAGCACAACACATACATTACAATACATTAACTAAAACATATATACCAGCAGACAGAACCAATTTAGCACAGCCGTTTCCTCGGTCCCGTATGGTCCAACGCCTAAGGGCCACGCCAAAGGGCCCTCTGGCGAGGCCCTCAGGCACGGGCACGCTCCCGCATCGGCGGTTTAATGCCGTTGAAGGGCACATCTGATTGGTGGTGTCAGGAGGTACAGAGGAGCTCCCGCTCACTCCCTCTGCTGCCGATTCACTGTTCTTGGTCCCGGGCGCGCTCCCGCATCGGCGGTTTAATGTCGTTGAAGGGCACATCTGATTGGTGGTGTCAGGAGGTACAGAGGAGCTCCCGCTCACTCCCTCTGCTGCCGGCCCAGGTGATTTGCTACTCTTCAGTTTATCTAATAGTTGTAATACATCTTCCCGATGTATCGATATTTCCTTCAATTCTTCCGCACCTTTAAATACCACTTCAGTCATGGGTAACATCCCTACATCTTCCTCAGTAAAGACCGAAGCAAAGAATTCATTCAGTCTCTCCGTTATCGCCTTGTCGCCTCTTAGTGCTCCTTTAACCCCTTTATCATCTAATGGACCAACTGACTCTCTCACAGGTTTTTTGCTACGAATGTACTTGAAAAGGTCTTTATTTCGCGTTTTTTCTTTCGCAGCAAGCTTCTTCTCAAATTCTCTCTTTGCCTGTCTTATCAATGCCTTGCATTTGACTTGCCAGTGCTTGTGCTGTTTCCAGGTTTCGTCGTTTGGCTCTTTTTTCCATTTCCTGAAAGATGCTTTTTTGGCAACAACAGCCTCTCTGACCTCACCTTTAAACCATGCTGGCAGTTTTTTGGACTTCCTTCCACTTTTCTTAAAGCGTGGAATACAGGTGGTCTGGGCTTCCAAGATAGTATTTTTCAACAACACCCAAGCTTGATGTACGTCTTTAACCTTCGCAACTGCTCCTTTTAGTTTTTTCTTAACTGTTTTCCTCATTTTATCATAGTCTCCCTTTCGAAAGTTAAAAGGTAGTACTGTGGATTTCTTTACTATCCCTCCTCCACTAATTAAATCAAAGGCGATCATGCTATGATCACTATTGCCAAGTGGCCCCAACACCCTTATCTCTTGCACTAGATCTGGTGTTCCACTAAGGACTAGGTCTAATATGGCTTCCCCTCTGGTCGGTTCATGAACCAGCTGCTCCAAGAAGCAGTCATTTATTTCATCTAGGAACTTTATCTCCCTAGCATGTCCTGACGTGACACTGACCCAGTCGATACCGGGGTAATTGAAATCACCCATTATTATTACTGCGCTGTAACTTTTGTTAGCTTCCTTGATTTCTTTGAGCATTTCATCATCCATTTGGTCATTCTGCTTTGGTCAAACCTGCTTTCTTAAAGGGCATGTTACCAGTAGGATTCACGATGAACAACACGCACCTAGTAGAAATCTTTCAATTAAGAATATGACTTGTTTAAAGAGGTGGATAGCACATAGTTCATAGAGCACATAGATAGTTCATAGAGCACTATGGTCACATCACATAACCTAAGAGAATGGATAACAGCACTCCAATCCTCCCAAACAACTGAATATATATAAAATATGATTATAGCACCACTGTAAATAGCCCACCCTGTATATAGCTCAAACAAATCAAGCACCCAACACATCCCTCACACAACTAAGTTTTATCCTCACTGCATGTACAACACACACACTTTACCTGATTGCTTGCTGTGATACCACCTTGATTATTAAGATAAGGCGGTTTAGAAATACTGTTAAATAAAATAAATAAATAAATAAATAGTATTAGCCAAACGTAGGCTCAGACAATTTTGTTATTTACAAAGCAAAAAAATACTGTACCCACCAATTGTTTTTTAAAGGTCTTATATTCCCTGAATCAAATAAACTAGCAGTCTGTGCAAATTACACTGTACTGTATGGAATGTAATATAAATTTTAATAAATGAAATAAAAATGAATTACCTGCAGATGCACCTACTTAGCCTATATACAGTACATGTGCCTGCATGCCTGTGTCTGTGTTTCCTTTACAGTACATGCATAGTGACAGTAAAGAAGGAACACCCCCAAGAAAATTCAGCCTCTCCCCATAAATGAACTTGCTGGTAAAAGGAATAACTTAGCATTAAAAAAAACCCTTGTTTAGGCCTGACTCCACTAACTCATTGCCTATGCCAAATAAAAACAAGTGTGGCAGGCACTGTTCCCTCTAAGCTGTGCGCGTGTGCGTGCGCACACACCTCGTCGAGCGAGCGCACATACTTTACAACAGAGCGCACAAAAATTATGGTTCTGATTCTGATAGAAAACACAGACTTCTTAAAATTTTAAAGTTGTGATTGTAATTACTAGAAATTTTCCGCTTCATTTAGTAATCGTCTATTTTCATTTAATTTGATTAAAATCAATGTGGTGTACATACTGTATTCTGACGTGTAGTCAAATATAACTCCCAAGTGTCATTATGTGGTGCACAAAAATTTAATCTTCCTTCAAAAGCTGTACAACTGATATTTTATGCGCGCACAGCCTACAGAAAATTAGAGGGAATATTAGTGGCAGGCCATCTACTCCTATTCAAATGCTGTTTTTCACAATGAGCATATCATAGAGGACCCAAACAAAAAATGAGACTTCAGGAAAAAAGTGAAAATTTAATAGGTCATCATTCTCCAGGCTCCGTCTAGTCTAGTCTCGCTTTCACAGACAGAATACCACATTCCTCATGATCAGTGAGACTTAAAAAATATTCTCTAAACTGTGAGCATCCAAACTTGGCTATCCCTTTTTCTGCCTAGACGACCAATGCAAAATAGAACTTCCCTTATTACAATCTAATTCATACCAGAGGAATGCCTAATTGGCTCATTATTTGAGTGTCGATTGCCATATTTATATTACAGCTTTACCAGGTGATAAACATTTTATTACTTTAGTATATCCATCCCTTAAGTGTTTATTGAAACAACACTTATGTCATGTTTGGAATCCATTAACTGAATTTATATTTGATTCATTAGTATTCTGAAAACATTTCAAGTTTATTGCCTTTAGCCCTTCTTTAATCAGAATTTTCAAAATTTCAGTAGATAAATATCAGCTGCAGCTGGCACTTAAATAAATCTTTGATATATGGAACTTATGCATGTAGAATTCTTGGAAAAGTTGTGATTACATGTATTGACTGAGTATTATTTCATAGCCATCATGTTTTATTTGTTAAACATATTTAACATATTTGCTATCTTTGAAACATGGCTTGTTTAAAGAGTTTTGCCCTTTATGTCTTGACAAATCCTGCAAATGGCCTATGTTCAGTGGAAGTCCAATGTATCAATGATTTTTTTTCATGGTTATACCTGCTATTCTGCCTGGCAGATAATTAAACATCATCAAGAGAGAGGTTGCTTGAGGTTCATCTATCTCATAATTCTTCACTATCTTACCTGTACAGACATTTGCCCTAGAGGCGATAACAATTTTTATGGTGTTTCCCCAATAAGGATCCAACGGCTACAAGTGAATTATGTGCTCATTTCTGCACAGAGGAATGAACAACTCTAATGTGATTTTAGAGAGCAATTTCATTTACAGAATAATGAGGATTTGTTCTTATCTCTCTAAAGTTCCCTCTGTGCAAATTCTAAGCTTGTGAGAAAGCACACACATTACGTTATATTGTTTAACTTTCTTGAACTGTATTTTGTCTGCATTATAAATGCATGTACATATGTTTACGGATTTTACAGATATTTACTATCATTTTTCAGCTAGTCTGTGAGGCTGTTTCTACAAAATATTCTTAAAAATTGTGGAGCCCTTTTATTAAAATACATTAGGGTTTTGCACGTTTAGTGCTAAAGCTAAGGTGGTAACTGTCAGGAGTGTGACCAACATGTTCCCAGCAGTTAACGTGTGGATGCATACTGTAACGTGCAGTGCTGTTACTGTGAGTGCACCTAATGCCACCCATTTAGGTAGCATCCTGTGCGCCCATGCAAATTTTGACATAGCACCCAATATGTTCTCCATGCGCCAACTGCAATGAGCTTTCCATGCCCACTCCTCACTTCAACCCAACCATTCCCTGCTCTAATTTGAAGGCCGCGGGCAGGGTCCCAGCAGCCGCCGGTAACCGGTGGCGCAGCCCAGCGCGGGTCCCTGCCCTTGGAAGGGGAAGCAGTGAGGGGGGGAATCGGAGGCTCGGAGACGCGGGCCGCATTATTTAAAATGATTGGCTCTGCCGCGGGGTTGCGCGCAGCAAGAGCCAATCAGGGAAGGGAGAGGGCCATGTGCTGCGGCGTCGGGGACGTTCCATCAGCACATGGCTGAAGAGCGGGCAGCAAACGGGGTTGTGCAACGCTCGGTGGAGGAATTTTCGGGGCCGAAGCAGCAGCGGTGGTCAGCGGCGGCGAGCGACAGCTCTGCAGCGGAGAGCGAGACGAGGGCCTGTGGGTTGGTACAGTATCGAGCGTTGCGGTGTTTTTTTGCGGGGAGGTGTGGGGAGAGAAAAATAGGTATCGGGGGGTTCAGGGAGCCGGCCGGGGGATCGCAGAGGAGAGAGGATCCCATAATTTAAGGAGATTGGCGAGTCAAGCCTGGGAGGAGGGAAGTATATAAAAAAAAAGAAAAAAAAAAGAAAAACATTCAAAAAAAGAAAGGTACTTTAAGACATTGAAAAGTGAATAAATAGGTGGGACCTAGGAAGGAGGATGCCGGGCGGGAAACGGATCATCGGAGGAGGGCTGGAAAGAGGCAAGGGGGTTGCAGGGCAGAAGGCTCGAGGCCGGGCAGGAAAAGGGGGAGGCAAGGGGCAGCAATGGGGATCAGGCGTCCGGGAAGGGTGTGTAGGGGACAGAGGGGCTGCTGGATCAGCTGGGCCTTCAGGAAGGGGGCGTGGAGGGTCACCCGGGGCTGCTGGATCAGCTGGGCCTGTAGTTAGCGGACGTGGTAGGCCTTCAGGAGCGGGGCAGCGTGATGGTGTGGGGCGGGGGCAGCAAGCGCGGGGAACTGCAAGGGTGAGAGGGGGTAGGGGTATTGGGGGATCTGTGAAGCGGCAAAGCGCAGAAGGAGGTGCTGGTGTGGGGCAGGCTGGGGGAGACAGGTCCAGGGTGTTGGCGGAGGGGGCCGAGACAGGACTAGGTGGAAGAGGTGCGTGGAATGTGGCTGATGGGCGGGTTATGGGGTTCTGGTGAGGGTTGGGGGAGGTGGTATGTTCTGGGGGTGTCCGGGGGGGGAAGGGGCCATGGGACAGCAGGGATGGGAGTATTGGATGGGGGGTGGGCAGGGCCCTTCCAGGGCTGACTGGTCAGGGGCCTGGCAGTCAGCATGGCCTGCTGTTGTTCCCCCTGCGGTTGTGCCTTTTTTGTCTCCACAGGTTCCGGCAATGGCTTCCATGGGAGCAATGTACGGCAGAGTGCAGCAATGCAGGACAGCGAGTGGAGAAGCGCAGGCGATGCCTGCACGTGGAGGCCCTGGTGACAGATCGGCAGCACTTGGAGATGGTGAGCCGCGGACGGTCAATGATGGTTCCCGAGACGTGCAGCCACAGCGGGTGCTTGAGTCTACGGAGGCGGCTGTGATGGGTGAGTTGCGAAGGGAGCAAGCCGGTGGGGTTGAGAGGGGGGAGCGAGTAGAGAGGGCGGGGAAGGCTACCAGGAAGAGGAGGCATACTTGTCGTCGGAGACGCAGATCGGAATCGTCCACGTCGACGTCCTCGAGTTCGTCCACAGGTTCGTCGGCTGAGGATGGGAAGAGCGGGGAGAAGGGTGCTTCCGGTGGGGGGGTAGCAGTGGTTACAGCGTTGTCAGAGTTGTGGGAAGGGGTGCCAAAAAAGTTGAGGCGTCGGATATGGAAGAGGTGGTATATTGACATTTTCTGGCTGTTGGAGGGTCGTAAGCATTCTGGGGAAAGTAAGAAAAAGCGGAAGGAGGACGAAAAGGCTGGGAGGGTCCGTAAAGTGGCACGGACAGTGGTAAATTGGGTTAGGGCCTTTTTGCGGTTGGCGAGTGTATGGGGCAAGTGGTACCCGGAACAGTATGGGATGCTTTTGTCGTATGTGGACTCTATTCTTGAGGCGTCGCAGATGCATGAAGGGTGGTCCTGGCTCAATTACGATGAGAGGTTTCGGGATAAAATGGAGGAGAACAAGTTGTTGTCTTGGGGCAGCCAGGATATCAACTTGTGGCTCACGCAAATGTCAGTAAGGTCAGGTACAGTGGGTGGGGGGGGGGGGAGTGGCGATGAAATCTGCGGGGGGAGCCAATGCTGTGGGGAACCATTCCTTTCGTGCTGGTGGAGTTGGGGTGTCCAACAAGCAAGGGGCTGGAGGGGGGATGTGTGTTGGAGGTTCAACAAGTCCTCCTGCCCGTTCCCCGATTGCAAGTTCCGGCATGCATGTACAAGCTGCGGGGGAGGGCACTCTGCGACAAAATGTATTAAAAAAGGGCTCTTGGGGAGCGCGTTGCCGTCGACCAAGTGAGAGTCCCGTGTTCGGCGTAGCCCCCTCGCCAGTACGGGTGGGAGTATTGAGAGAGTGGCTGCGTCTTTATCCTAAAAAACAGGATTGTGAGGTATTGCTTAAGGGGTTTCGTGACGGGTTTGTAATTCCAGTACAGGGTGGGGTCGGGACCGCAGCTGGTAGGAATGGGCCATCTGTACGTCGTTTTGCAGATGTGGTGAAGGCATAATTAGATGGAGAGTTGAAGTTGGGCACTATAGCGGGCCCTTTTTTGGAGCCCCCATTTAGGAATTTTGTGGTGTCTCCATTGGGAATTATTCCAAAGAAGCAACCGAGTAAGTTCCGGTTAATTCATAATTTGTCTTATCCGGAAGGGGCATCAGTGAATGATCACATTCCGCGGGAATGCTGCATGGTCCGTTATGCTTCATTTGATAAAGCTGTTGGCCTAGTGAGGAAGGCTGGGCGGGGAGCGTTGATGGCCATGGTGGACATTGAGGCCGCTTTTCGCTTGATGCCGGTGCACCGTCTCCCTTTCATTTGCTGGGTTTCCAGATCGCAGGGGAGTATTATTTCGACAAATGCATGTCCATGGGCTGTGCAGTGTCTTGTGCGTGTCTTGAGAAGTTCAGTACTTTTCTGCAGTGGGTTGTGGTGCGGCGGGTGGGCTGACCATGTAGATAGCCATGGCTTAATGGGAGACAGCCGACATGGCTTTAGCCAAGGAAGGTCTTGTCTTACTAATCTGCTGTTTTTTTGAATGTGTGAATAAACAGGTAGACAAAGGTAAGTTGGTTGATATAGTGTAACTGGACTTTCAGAAAGCCTTTGACAAGGTCCCTCATGAGAGACTTTTGGCAAAATTAAAAAGCCATGGGATAGGAGGCAGTGTACTATTGTGGATCAGGAACTAGTTAAAAGATAGAAAGCAGAGGATAGGGCTAAACGGCCAATTTCCCCACTGGAGAAAGGTGAATAGTGGGTCCACTGCTTTTTAACATCTTCATAAATGACCTGGAAATGGGAATTATAAGTGAGGTTATCAAATTTGCAGATGACACAAAACTATACAAATTGTTAAAACCCTTGAGGATTGTGGAAAATTGCAAGAGGATCTTGGAAGACTAGGCATGCAAATTTCAGATGAAATTTAATGTGGACAAGTGCAAAGTTATGCACCTAGAAAAGAAAAACCCAAACTATGGTTACATGATGCAAGGCTTTACATTAGGAGCCACCACCCAGGAAAAAGATTTAGACGTCATTGTGGATAACATGTTAAAACCCTCCGCCCAGTGTGCAGCAGTGGCCAAAAGAGCAAATAGAATGCTAGATACAGTATCATAAGGAAAGGATTGGAGAATAAAAGACCACACCTTGAATCTTGTGTGCAATTCTGGTCGCCATGTCTTAAAAAAGGATATAGCATTATTAGAAAAGGTACAGAGAACAGCCACCAAAATGGAAAAGGGGATATCCCTATGAAGAGAGGCTAAAAAGGTTAGGGCTCTTCAATCTTGAAACGAGACAGTTGAGGGGGAGATATGATAGAGGTCTATAAATTAATGAATGGAATGGGTAAATGTAGATCAAATGTTTACGCCAGCAAAATATAGAAAGACTAGGAGGCATGCAATTAAGCTACAGGGTAACTTATTTAAGACTAATAAGAGAAAATATTTTTTCACTCAGCATGTAATCAAACACTGGAATTTGCTGTCTGAGGATGTTGTAAAAAGCTGTTAGTGTAGCTGGGTTTAAAAAAGGTTTGGACAAGTTCCTGGAGGAAAGGTCCATAAACCATTATTAAAGTGGACCCAGAATATTCACTGCTTGTCCCAGTACAAACATTGTGGAACCTGTGTCTTTTGGGGAAACTGCTAGGTACTTGTGACCTAGATTGGCCACTGCTGGAAACGGGATACTGGGCTTGATGAACCTTGGTCTGACCCAGTATGGCATATCTTATGTTCTTATGTACCATTGCAGACATAAAAACAGAACAATAATTAAATTAGAAAGTAAACATAAATATAACAGTCACAGTCTGGATATAGCTGTGTGTTGATTGATGCATAAAGTGGTATCGTGGCTTGGACATCCTGGTGGCACCAGACTGACTACGGAGACTGTGGTTTGGGGAGCTTATGAGGCTTTTGCAAGATCCTCCTTTGTGACTGCCCCCAGCCCGGGGGCTTTTACATCAAGGATTGTTTCTTTAGGATGATCCGGGTCACTGCTCACTTACAACTTGGCTCTTGAGAGGCACCACTTAGCACATAAGGGCTACTCTCCCATTGTCATTTCCACACTCCTCAAGGCTAGAAAAGAATTTACCAGCCTGGCCTATATGTATGTCTGGTGTCTTCTTGAACCTTGGTGTTGTCAGCTTCAGGCTAGACCTGATAGAGAGAACTTGCAGTTTCTTCAGGAGTGTCTGGACAAAGGCCTTTCTCTTAGTTTCCTGAAGGTTCAAGTAGCAGCCAATACTGGTCAGGGGGCTAGTGGCAAGGAGGGGGGTGGGGTGCATTGCTTTGCATTCTGATGTTTCTCATTTTCTCCATGGGGTACAATTGCATCCCCCCCCCCCCCCCATGGTGTTCAATTGTTCCTTCATGGGTGGTGGTAAATGCACCCATGTGCTGATTAGAATGGCATCACACTTTTGCAGCATGCTTATGGCAGGTAGATAGATGCACCCACAGCCTCCCTCCAGAATAACTCAGAGCTGATATTCAAAAGGGTTTAGCTAGTTATCAGGACATGCTAACTGTATAAGTTCCAGTGAGCCCAATATTCAGTGGCACTATCTGGATAGTGTTGCTGACTGTTTCCTTTGACTGCACAGCACTAGGCAGGGCAGTCCATGGTCAGAGATGTGGAGAAACCAGCACTTATCTGGATAGTTTGGGGGGGGGGGGAATAAATAGCCTGCTTGTTCCATTGGAGAGTGGAGACGTGAGAGAGTGATTCCAGCACTGGAGGCTTGCTTTCCCATCAGCTGTTTTGACTACAGCTCCTCCCTCCTGTGAGGGGGGGAGATGAAGAGTCTGCTTGCTCTGCGGGTAGCAGATATGGGTTCGTATACAAATGGGTGTGTTCTAAGGGGCTAGTTTTGCCCCTTGTGAGCCCCTTTGAAGTGCCGAGAACACCAAAAGGTGGGATTTTCTTTCCCCTGTTAGTATCTTTTGGAATGGGCAAAAGTTAAGCTAAGGTGAAGGGTCCTAAGGAAGAGTTGGTGGTGATGAAAGGCTGGATCGACCATCATGTTGTAAGTAATGAGAAACTTAACTCTTTGCCCCTGCAGACAGGTATAAGTATCTCCTCTTCAGATTCCTTGCTGACATTTTGGGTTAAGAACCCCTCCCCAGCAGCCAAATTCTCAGTATGTCTCCAGCATGACTGAGGCTTCCAGGTAGCGGATATAGTCCCACCTGCTTCTACTCCCTTACCGTTGGTTGTGACTGCTGTATTGTAGCCTTTTGACCTAAGTTCCCGGTGCCAGTTTCTTTTTCCGTTAATTCTTCAAAGTTAGCACTTGAGGGCACTGGGTCTGGGGAAGCAGAGGCGGCTCTATAATTAGGCGGAGTGAGGCGATGGCCTCAGGTGGCAAACATTGGAGGCAGCAGAAATGCCCCCAAAAGAGCCGCCTCACTCCGCCTTCAAAAAATAAAAAATAAAAATAAAACCCGATAGGAAGAGCCACTGAAGAAAGTGCCCCACGCCTGCTCCAGCAGAGCCCTCTTTTCTCTCCTTCAGCGCCACAGGCTTTATAGAGCCACGAAGGGAGAGTTTCCTTTTCTCGCGGCTCTGTAAAACCGGCGGCACTGAGGGAGAGAGGAGGGCTCTGCCGGGCACCCGCAGGGCACATCCTGGATGCAGCAGTGGCTTCAGCAGCTAGTTTGTAATTCCAATTTCTCTAGGGTAGGGAAGGCTGGGACTGGAAATGGGCTGATGGAGGGGGATTAGTACTGGAAGTGGGCTGATGGGGGGGGGTTAGGACTGGTAATGGGCAGAGGGGGGGGGGCTAGCACCAGAAAAGAGCTAGGACTGGTAGTGGGCTGTTTGGAGGGCTAGGACTAGAGTGGACTGATAAGGGGGATAGGACTGGAAGTGGGCTGGGACTGGAATCGGGCTAATGGGGGAGAGAAGGAGAGTGCTGCTGGCCCTGGAGGAAAAATAGGGGCTAGGGCTGGCTACAAATGGGCTGATGTGGGAGGATGGTAGAATAGGACTGGAAGGGAGTGGATAATGAGAGGGTCTGCCAGTGGAAGGAGGGGGCAGGAAGGGATCTGACATGGCGGAAGGAGGGGGCTGGAAAGGAGCTGACATCTGGGGATGGGAGTGGTAGGTGGCTGGGTAATGGGGAGGAGGCTGGAAGGGAGCTGACATGTGAATGGTACTGGAAGGAGGATGGACAAGAGGGTAGGGCAACTGGGAGCTGACTGGAGGGGGTGGTACTGAGAGTGGACATGAGCTGATATCTGGGATGGTATTTGGACTAGAAGGGTCTGAACAGTGGGCCTGGAAGGGAATGGACACCAGTAGCAGTCGTGAGAATGCAAGGCGGTTGACATTGGAAGGTATTGGGAGGAGAGGACTGGAAAGGGGGCTGATACTGGGGAGGGTTACTGGAACTGGAAATGGGCTGATGGAAGAAAGTGAAGAAAACAAAAGAAGAGATAAGAAATGGCAGAAAGACCATAAACCACAGAAAGAGAGCTAAGAGAAGAAAGGAAAGCAGAAGCCTCAGATCAGGACCAGCATGATCAGAGAATAAAATGATCACACAATAAAGGTAGAAAAAATAATTTTATTTTATTTTATTTTTTTTTAATTTGATATTTATATTTTCAACATCACACACAGATACACCAAATCTTGACACTCTTATTCTACAAAACTATCAATACCTCTAGGAAACCTGCCCCCCCCCACCCGTCCAACTTCTACTCTTAATTTCCCTGCCCCCCCCCCCCCCGTCTCCTTGTGGCAACCCTATACAATATCAATGCATAGTACCAGAAACACAAAATACCATGGAAGTTAGCAAACTTACAACATCTTCCGAGCTATGTCAGCCTAGCTAGTGCTGCAAATTCATCCAGATAAAACCATTTATTGCACCCTGCAGGGGAGCTTAATGTATCTGGACTCCCCAGGAGCCTTTGGTTCAGCTTCCCCCCTCTGCGTTGCAGCACCTGATCCTGAATTTTTTCATATCGGACATACAAGCATATTGAGTTCCACCAGTGAGTGGCATCCAGGTTGGAAGAATTCTTCCAGCAGTTAACAATCATTTTAATAGCTATAGCCATCATAAAGTTAAACACATGACGTTTGTCCTTTGGCAACTCCACCCTGCTATCTGCAGAGCACAGCAAAATAGTGGACCAGGCAAGTTGACCCTCAAAACAAAGTACCCTTTGGATTTTATCCCAAACCTGTACCCAGAATTCTTGAACATACGGGCAGCTAAACAGCATGTGCTTCCACGTACCAGGAGAATCTCCACAGGACCAACATTTATTACCTGTCTTAGGATCCCACTTTGCAAGCCTCGCAGGAGTGATATAGGCACGATGGGTTATGAAAAAGAGAATTTGCGTTATCGACACCCCCCTAGAGGTTTTATTCGCCCGTTCCCAGACCTCCTTCCAATCTTTCTGCGATATTGAGGTCTCTAGATCATATTCCCAGGTTTTCTCTAGCCCCACCAGAGGAACTGAGGCTCTCTCCCTCAACATGGCATAAAAACGGGAGGTCACCCCCTTAATACCCAGGCAAGCATCAACCATTTGTAATAATGCCCATTCTGGGGTGAGTCTCTCAACTGCCACTTTGGCCTTAAGGAGACAGTGTTTCAGTTGCAGCCACTGAAAGTAGCAGGAGGTAGGCAGGTTGAAGTCCTGTACTAAGTGCTCGAAAGTCTTCCAAGCACAGGAATCAACTAAGTGATCTAAAATCCAGATTCCTCTGCTTTGCCAAACTTTCCAGGCAATAACTTTGCGTCCAATTTTGAATTGAGTATTATTCCATATGGGAGATTGCAGTGAAAAGAGCTCATCCCGAGCTAAGCCATCCGCGAGATTGCGAAAAGCATCCTGCGTAGCCCGGATCACTCGCCCTGCCACAAAAGAGTCAGGCAGCTTCATTCCTATTAGAAGACCTAAGGGAATAGGAGCTACTACTTGCTCCTCAACCATCAGCCAGGTCGGCTTCTCCCCGCTAACATCCCCAGTGGTCCACAACCCCCCCCCCCTGCTTCAATTTGAACGCCTGATGGTACTTCCTAAAATCTTGAAATTGCACCCCCCAGAACATCTCCTCGCCTTTAATTTCCTGGTCGCAATTCTTGGGGGCTTACCCTGCCACAAAAATTTAACGAGTAAGTTATCTAAGGCGCTGTAAAACTGAACCGGTAGCATGATCGGTAGCATTTCCAAAACATAATTGATCTTGGGGACCAAAACCATTTTTATGGATTCAAGCCTGCCCCACCAAGATAGGTGGAGGGGGGACCATTGCACCGTAAACGACTTTACTGACTCCAGCAACACTCTTACAGTGACCTTTATGGTCTCATCCAAATAGCAATTATATCTCACCCCCAGATATTTGAAAGTCTCCGAGACCCATGCAAACGGTGTTGCCTCAATTACAGCCTTACCCGTCCATTTGTTCATCGGGAACGCTATGGATTTCGACCAGTTTATCTTATATCCAGATAGCTGGGAATAATCAGCTATTACCTTCAGCATCACTGGCAATGAGGTGGGATGGGCAAATAATAACACATCATCAGCATAAGCTGATATTTTAACTTGCCGATCGCCCACCTCCACCCCCCTAATCTCACTAGATTGCCGAATCAGCAAGGCTAACGGCTCTAAAGCAATATTAAATAAGAGGGGGGAGAGGGGGCACCCTTGCCTGGTGCCCCTATACAATAGTAGGGGAGATGAAACTAAGCCATTGGCAAGAATACGGGCAGAAGGATGGGTGTACAGCACTTTTAACCAGCAGATAAACTGTTCCCCAAAACCAAACCACCGCAAGGCTTGATTCAAAAAAGCCCATTCTAACCGATCGAAAGCTTTTTCAGCATCCAGGGACAAACCCACCAAAGGTATCTCCTTGCTCTCTGCAATAGACAACAGATCTAGCAAGAGCCGCGCATTATCCGCTGTCGAGCGGCCTGCGATAAAGCCACATTGGTCCGGGTGAATCAAATGCGGAATGACTTTCGCCATTCTATGGGTCAACACCGTCGCATAAATCTTATAGTCGGCGTTCAGTAAAGAAATGGGACGATAGTTTTCTACTTTCTTTGGGTCCCTGCCAGGTTTTTCCAGAACCACAATGGTAGCTTCATTGAAAGCGCCTACCGCCGGCATCTGTGCTTCCAACAGAGCAAAATACTCCAACATTTGGGGGATCAGCTCCACCCCGAAGGTTTGGTAGAATTCAGATGGAAGTCCATCTGGACCAGCTGCCTTCCCCTTGGACATAGAAGCAACTGCATCCTGAACCTCCCTGGCAGAAAATGCAGTATCCAACTCCAGACGCTGCGAGGCTGTGAGGCTTGGATGTGTCACCTGCGCAGTCAACTTCCGAAAGCCCTCCTCATCACACTCCATCTCTGACCTATAGAGATTCTCATAAAAGACACGGAAAGCTTCGGCTATATCCAAGCTGTTTGTTAAGTCTTCCTGCCTATCATTGGTGATAACCTCTATTCTATTTCTTGCAGCCCGAGGATTTAATTTAGTCGCCAGCATACTCCCAGCCTTATTACACTCAACATAATACTTGGCCTGCTGTTGTCCTAATGACTGTTCAGCCTCGGCACTCAATAAGTGGTTATATTGATACCTTAGCCTTTGCAGGTGCAACAGGATCTCCGCCTGTTTATGAGCAATCTTTCCCCAGCCTTGATTTGGGCTTCCAGAGCGCTCAATTTGGCCTTTTTTTCCCGGTCAATCCGAATTGTATAGCTGACTATTTTGGCCCTAATAAATGCTTTGAACGCCTCCCACCAAGCCCAGCCTGCTGTATCCCCCATAAGATTCTTATCAAAATACTCCCTAATACTAGCCTTAATATGATCATGAAACTGCCTATCCTCTAGGAGCGACCTCCTAAATACAAACCCTGGTTTACGCTCCTCCTTCTCTCCCAACCTCAGATTAAGGGTAATAGCCGCATGATCAGAGATTTGCACTGCTCGTATATCCGCTCTGTCCACAGAGGGAATTAAAGTTTTGGATATAAGGAAAAAATCTATATGAGAATGGGATCCGTGGGGAAGGGAGAAGAACGAATAATCCCTCTCCGCAGGATGCTTTAGGCGCCAGATATCCGAGAGTCCAATATCACCCATTAAGGCCAGGACTGTCGAAGTGGCAGACTGCTGCCTGTGAGACTTATAAGGTTGACAATCGAGCAGGGGATCTAACACCAGATTAAAATCCCCCCCATAATAATTTCATAATTTGACAATGACTGGGCTACCTCTGCTATCTTCTGAAAAAACCTGACATCATCACGGTTAGGGGCATAAAGATTTATAAAAGCAAGTTTCCTACCCGATATATGCAAGAGCACTGAGGACCACCTGCCTTCTAAATCAGCACGTGAATGCTCCACCACAGGGGCCAGACTTTTCCTTAACAGCGTTGCAACCCCATTTTTCTTCTGCGAGGCTGCAGAGTGAGACACCAGCACATACTGCCCTGTACCCAGTTTCTTTGCTTCCAGTGACTGAAGGTGCGTTTCCTGCAACAGAATAACATCTGCCTTTTCTTTGGCACAATAAATTAGTATTTTTTTCCTCTTGATAGGGTTGTTTATGCCCTTCACATTAAGGGATATACACTTAAGTGGACCCATGAGACAGAAAAAAGACAGATCTCATAACACTGGCAACAAGTTCACTTGACTTCCAGTAAATATATATACTATGGTTGCAATGCAATGTGTGCCTTCGAGTCAGTCCTGACTCCTGGCGACCCAGAAGCTCCTGGGTTTTCTTGGCAGTGTCACTATGGTTATGCACTCTAATAAACACACCCATATGCCCAAGGCCACAAGGAGACAAAAAAAACCCGCAAGGGGGAAAAGAAAAAGGGTGAACCATCAAATCAAGAATTCCCGCCCAGAAACTCCCCCCGCCCCCCTCCATGGTTAATAACAGTAATAAACAAACTTTTTCGCCCTTCTTACTGCTATGACTGTATATATAGTCGAGGTAAACAGTCTCAAAGAGTTGCTGCCTCCATATCTTATTTTGCTGTCCTTTTGTCTCTGCCCCTCTCAGCCAACTATGGCTTCCCAAACATTCAGTAGACGACCTTAGTCCAACGTGCACCCTGCCATCTCGCAGAGTATATGACTTGTGTCATCCAGCATCCACAACTACTCTGCCACTAAAGTCACTGCATAACAGCGGCTTCCTTCTCCTCAAGGAAGGCCCATAATTGAGCCGGATCCTCAAAGGTACGGGTTTGATTATGGAGCGTGACTCTTAGACTTGCCGGAGCGAACATTCCATAGCGGGCCTGAAGCTGTCGCAGTCTTGGTCGAAAGGCTAATAGAAGCTTCCTTCTCTCCACTGTAGCCTTATGAAAATCCGGGAAAAAAGCCACCTTCCTGCCCTCAAATGTAAGGGGCCCCGATGCCCTAGCTGCCGCCAAAATCTGCATCGCCTGAGAGTGCCGAAGCACGCACATGATTATGGGGCGCGGCTGCTTGATATTCGGGCCTGGGCGTGTTGGGACACGGTGGGCTCGCTCTATCTCGAACGGAGATGCAAAGGTTATTTTCAGCAAGTTTGCAATGGTTGAGGCCAGGAAGCCAGGGGAGGAGTAGCCTAGTGGTTGGGGCAAAGGTACTTCAGGCCGGAAGGTCGGGGGTTCAAATCCCACTAGAGGACAGCAACCTTGGGCCGGAAGGACTGGGGTTTCTAGTCCCACAGATGCTCCTTGTGGTCTTGGGCAAACCACTTAACCCTCCATTGCCCATGTTCCCTGTAAGTATTAGTGTATGTGTCTCATATCCCTGCGTGTTAAATGTATCCCCCAATTGTGTTGTGACTGCTTTGATTGAAGGATAAGGCGGTATACAAAACTGTCTAAATAAATAAATTAAGATCTGTTCCCTCAGCGCCCTCCGGAATCCCTATCAGGCGCACATTATTTCGCCTGGTGCGATTGTTGAGATCTTCCAGGCTCCACTCCAGACGTCCGATCCTCTTGCTATTAGCATTGACCTGCTTTGCTCGCTCTTCCTGCCCAGACACTTTAATCTCCAGCCCACACACCTTCTCCGTGAGCGAAGCAACCTGCTCTTTTATCTCTTTCAATTCATTTAAATCCGCTTGCACTCCGCTCAGGGTTAGGCCGTTCGTGGCCACCATCTCCCGCACTGCCCGTATCTCTGCAAGCAATTCTTGCATGGCCGCCGGGCCTTCCCGCACACCGGGTGCTTTTTGCGGGGAAGGTGGATCCTGTTTTGCCCGTTTTACTCCCGTATTTCCACTAGCATTATAGTCCAACTTGACGGGCTTACTGGCAGCCATTGTCAGAGGGGCCAATTGTAATTCCGAAGCAGCTATAGAAGGAGAAAAATCAGAATCTATCACAAAGGAAGGACGAGGCTAAGGACTAAGCAGCCATCTTGATCCCTGCTGGCTCCGCCTCCATAATTTTATTTCATTTTAGTGATTGGACTTTGTGCAATTTTTATACTTTACACAGTATTGGGGAACTGCATCTCTTATTTATCTGATGTTACACTGCATGTGGACTCTGGCTTCTTAGGGTTTCAATTTAAATTTTGTCTACATATTTTTATTTTTACTTTAGATTATGGTAACTTATTCTGTTCTTGGTGAGGGTCGATGTTGCGAGTGTGTGACTGAGGCCAGGTGTTATGTTAACAGAGAGTTTGTACATAAAGATCTATACTATGCTGTAGTAATTTGACTTGTTCAGCTTTTCAAATAGGTGTATGGATGTTCCAGGGCCCACTGTAGTATTTACAGTGATGCTTTTTTTTGGATGGTCTCCTTATGTGAGTTTTGGAAGTTTGTGCTGATATGGTATGGTAGGTTTGCTCTTTGTTGTAAGGTTTTGTATTAGTTCACACTATGCCTGGTACTGGAGAATAGTGGTGGTTGTTGTTAGTGAGATGATGAGAATCAGATTTTTTTTTTAATATTGAGTTCTGTGGGTGAATGTCCTGGTTCTGCTCTGCACCTACTGTGAATGCAAAATATATGTTGAAAAAGAAAAAGCAAGAACCATAACGCAGTTTATAACAAAATAAAAATTAGTTATAATTTAGTTTTATAAACTGCGCTGTTGGTTCTTGCTTTTAGTTCCTTGATGTGCAAATGGGACCGTACCTAGACCTGTGCAAGCGGTGCAGCCGCACAGGGTGGAAAGGCTTAGGGGGCACATTTCGGCTGTCTGCTGTTGCCCTGCCACCGCTGGTAGCACAATAGTAGGCAGCTGAAATGTGCTCCCCAAGTCTTTTCGCAGCACCTTAAGCAGGTCTGGTTGCTCCCTCCTCCGACGCGATGTCAGAGTAGGGAGAGACAGATCTGCTTAAAGTGCTGGTGCCTTTCAGATCGGGTGCATGCCCCCCTCCTCCTCCCCATATCTCTGTCCAGTGCTGTCTACTCTTTCCCTGCTGCTGGCGCCACCATGAAAGAAACAGAGGGTGGCAGCAGCAGCAGGGAAAGAACAGAGGAGCCTCCCGGCAGTATGGAATCTCTGCTGTTGCCACATCCCGCTCTAGCATCACTTCCTTTTGGGGGCGGGACGTGGCAACAGCAGAGGTTTCATACCACCGTGAGGCTCCGCACCAGTTTCCACTCATTTCTAAAGCTGTCACGGCCGCAACAGTTTGTCCGTTTTATTTTTTAAACTGAAGGTAGAGTGAGGCGTCTTTTTGGGGGGAATTTCTGCTGCCCCCAAAGGTTTGCTGCCTGAGGACACTGCCTCACTCCATCTAATTATAGAGCCGCCTCTGTCTAGTCCACTACAGAAGAGATCCAAATTAAGGACCAAAGAAAAATCATTACACAAAAGAATAGGATAATTAATAGGTATGAACAACCAGTATAACCAAGATATGGTGGATTCGGAGAAGCGACCACCATATTTTCCAAGTGCCTAGCGTTAAGGAAGGCCAGCAACTGGGGAGGGTTCATAAAAAACATACGAAGAAGTCTGGTATTTTACCAAGCACTTACAAGGATATTTTAGGAAAAAAGAGCTCCCAGCTGATGAACCCCAGGGCGTAGGAGAAGAAATGAGCATTTCCTCCGCTGCGTATCTCGAGCCAAATCAGGGAAAATACGAACCAGTAAACTCTTGAGCCGCAGATTCTTTTTCTAAAAAAAAGATCATTAACCATTCTTTATCTGATATCAGAGTAAGGGTAATCAGTAATGTAGCAGGGGTTACAGATTCTTCCTGAGAGTCCTCCAGGATAGGCGATATATCTAAAATGTCTGCTTGGCCCAGCTGTGGAACTTCTCCAGGGACAGCTGTTTTCTTAGATAATGGAAGATGGTAAACCTTCACTATCGGCAGATGTGACTCAACTGGAATACCTAGGACTTCAGTCAAGAAAGTCTGAAACTAAAGAAGCCCTAGGAAAGTTCACCAGTCTCAAATTAACTGCCCTGGTTGAATTATCCAGAAGCTTTAACTTCATCTTAATTGCAGAGGATTATTTTATAAAAGAATCTGAACATCCTTCCAGCACATTAACCTTTGTTTTGAACACCAGCCAAGGAATTTTGAAGTGACAGTACCTTAGAAGCACTCTCTTCAATAGCTGAAGAATTACATTGGACCCTCTGAATAAGAGAAAAAACCTGGGGAACAAGAGCTGCCCCCAGCTGCACAATAGCAGCCCAAATCATCTTCATTGTGAATGTCTCTGGACGCTGCATAGTAAAGACTAATGAAGACTCCTCCATGGCCATGGTAGTACCCTCCATTGCTCCCAGCGCTCACACCTGGCCCTGTAAGGCAGCTTGACATCACTGCCTGAGCTCCTGCTGCCTGACAGATGGGTGCACCAATAAACCACTGTTCCAGGAGGGAGAAAACTTCCTCCATTGGAGAGAACATGACTATCCCTCCTGCTGCTGCTGCTGCACTCCGGGGAAATCCTGGATACACACCACCTTTGCCAAATGCTGCAAATCATGGGAGACAGAATAACTGCCTGAATTAAGTGCCAAGCTACCAGATTCTGACGCAAATGCAGCTGCACTACACTCCCCTGCTTCTGTCGGTTGCTGAGCCGGCCAAGAAATGAAGGAGTCCAAAGGACCAACAATTTCAGATAATGGCTTGGAGGTCAAGGGGACCAGGAAGGGATACTTGGCCCCCATAGCTTTCCACTTTTTTCCCATTCAGAGAAGCATGCCACTCATGCATGCCTAGAGACTGCCATCTTGGATCTCTTCGATCAGGGTCCCATATCATGCACATTTTGTTCTGCAAAACTACTATGTTCATCTGACTAACTCTCTTGCTTCTGACCCCAGCCATCTGTACAACTTACAACTCTCAACTTTCTCCTCAAAGTACCTCCACCTCCAACCCTTTCTTCCCTTTCTGCCAAACCCTAGGCGAGTATTAGAGTACATTCCAATTCCCCACTAGATTAGCCTCATCCCCTCTTCCCCCCTTTCAATACCAACTCTTCCCCTCAACCTCTGCTACTGTTTCTTCCTTTTCTAAAATCTCCAATGAGAAAACCACTCATCTTTCCGCCTCTAAACTCACCACCTGCTCCTCTGATCCATCACCACTCATCTCCTTAACACCATCTCCTCCACTGTCATCCCTTTCATCTCTCATATTCTCAACCTTTCGCTCTCCCCTCAACTGTCCCAGCAGCCTTCAAGGATGCTGTAATCACACCTCTCCTCAAGAAACCTTTACTTGATCCTACTTATCCCTAATTATCTAATTAACAACCCATTTCCCCCCTCCTCTTCATTTCCAAACTTCTTGAATGTGCGGTTCTCTTCCATTGCCTTGAATTTCTCGCTTCTCAAGCCCTTCTGGATCCACTTCAATCTGGCTTTCGTCCTTTATATTCTACTGAAATGGCTCTTGCCAATGTCTCCAGTGACCTGTTCTTGGTTAAATCCAAGGGCCTTTACTTAATCCTCATTCTTCTTGACTTCTCTGCGGCTTTTGACACTGTTGACTACCTTCTTCTCGACACCTTGTCCTCCCTTGGTTTTAAGGGCTCTGTGCTATCCTGGTTCTCTTCTTATCTCTCCCATCACTCTTTCAGTGTTTTTTCTAGTGGATCCTCCTATCCCATTCCTGTTCTCTCTATATATCCAGTCCCTTTGTGCAATCATCTCTTCCCGCGGCTTTCAGTACAATTTTTATGCTGATGACTCTCAGATCTCTCTCTCTACACATGATATCTCTCCAACACTCCGGGCCCACATCTTTGCCTGCCTATCTGACATTGCTGCCTGGATGTCTCACCACCATTTGAAACTGAGCATGGTCAAAACCAAACTTCTTATTTTCCTTCCTAGACCCACCTCCCCCTTCTTCCTTTTTCAATCTCTGTGAATGGCACTCTTCTGCTCCTTGTTTCCTCAGCCTGTAACCTTGGAGTTGTCTTTGACTCCTCCCTCTCCTTCTCCACATACATACAATTGATAGCTAAAACCTGTTTCTTTATAACATCTGCACTACTGAAATACTTATCCACTCTTTAATCACCTTCCATCTGGACTATTGCAATCTCCTCCTTCCTGGTCTCCCTTTCAATCATCTCTTTCCCCTTCAATCTGTTCAAAATTCAGTTGTGGGGCTAATCTTTTGCTAGCTCCAATATGCTCATATCACCAATTTTCTCAAATCACTTCCTTGGCTTCCCTTCTATTTCCATATCTAGTTCAAACTTCTCCTTCTGACCTATAAATGCTTTAATTCTACTGCTTTTCACTACCTTTCCTCTCTCATCTCTTCCTACACCTTCCTCGTGAACAATGTTCCCTCTAATTTTCTGTAGGCTGTGTGCGCATAAAATATCAGCTATGTGCAGCTTTTGAAGGAAGGTTAAATTTTTGTGCGCCACATAACGACACTCGGAGTTACATACTTTAAAATTTGACTACACGTCAGAATACAACCACTTTGATTGCACTAGAAAATATTGTAGAACTTGTGAAAACCGTAAATACAAAACAACTTTTAAATTTTAAGACGTCTGTGTTGTTTTCTATCAGAATCAGAACCGTAATTTTTGTGCGCTCTGTTATAAAGTATGTGCGCTCGCTCGGCAAGGTGTGTGCGCGCGCACACGCGCACAGCTTAGAGGGAACAGTGCTCGTGAACTCCACTCTTCTGGTGGACTCCTTCTTTCTATGCCCTTTTTATCCACAGCTAACTCAAGACTTTGATCCTTTAACCTTGCTGCTTCTTGCACCTGGAATAAACTACTTGTGTCTGTACATGAGGCTTCATCTCTGCCCCTTTTGAAATTTATGCTAAAAGCTCACTTCTTTGAGGCTGCTTTTGTATCTCCCTTGTTTCTCCTTACCTTTCCCTAGTTGCTTCCTTGTTTTCAGCTGTTGCATTTGTGTGTCTTAACTAGATTGTAAGCTCTGACGAGCAGAGACCATCTTTTTACATGTTTCTGTGCAGCACTGTGTATGCTTTGCAGCATTATATAAATGATCAATAGCAGTAGTAGCATTGTTGCAGTACTGAGATGTAAAGAAACCTTCAGTTTGTTTTATTTCTAACCAATAAAAGAAATATTTTACTGACCTAAAGAAAACATTTTTTAGGCGCATGAATGATTTCAGATACAAACTGGTGGAGGAAACAACAACCTTTCTAAATAGTCAATGACACTATTATTCCCATATACATCCAAATAAATGCAAAATAGAGAAAAGTATGTTATGTTATGTATCTTTTGAGCTCTCTTTATGCACAGGATTCTTTGGAAAACAGATGGCTGAAAGATTTGCATATTATTGTATATTTTCACATATATTTTATGTATGGCATTTCAAATATTCCATATTTCATAGTGCATTTTAGAAAGGTTTTCCATGTATAAAATTGTTTTACATATAGAAAAGGGCTATCATACAATTATGCTTCTACATATACACATACGAATACATGCTCTGAAAAGATCACACATACTCATATGCACATAGCCCATAGAAATTATGCAAGTCTATTATGGAAGGAGCTGTGGCAGAATTTTGATGTATACACAGATTTTACAGTATGACAAGCCTTGCTAAATTGTCTTAATAGGGTAGAAGGGGCTATGCAGATAGGGGGAATGGATGGGGTGGGGAGTTTCAGGGTATGTGTGATGTCTTTTGGGCATGTGCCATGACAGAAATTAACCGCACTCCTTTGCAACGGTATGTTGGAGATTATTTCTGTCTCTTAGATTTGGTGCTAATGTCTACCTTAACAGTTGCATTGTTTCAAAGAACTCCTCCTTCTGAAGTTCATAAGACAATATATTAAGATGCACATTGAAATTCTGTTCAATCAGGTCGGTTGCACCTTGTACAACTCAGACATTTTCTGCACCCTTCCGTCACATGTTCTTGTTATCTGATTACATGGTTTGATAGTTGAGGACCTTCTCTTTATCCGTAGTAGTTAAATGCCATTGATATTTCTATTACTAGTGCTGTTTTTTATCCAAGAGTATGGGATGCTTATCAAAAACCTTTTTCTTATAATGAATCTGTGCTTTACTAAGGTTCTGTTTTTTTTCTTACAGCAAGTCATAATAGCTTTTTTCAGCATCAATTGGTCTTTGGTTCAATATACTCCTTCATTGCCCTTCTGTTTTGCTGCCGTATGCTGTATTATATCAGTATCTATTACAGTAAACAACTTATATACTGTAGATAAGTAAGTAATGGGGCTATAGATTTTGTGGTGTCTGTGTGAGTAATAGGTTGTGCATATTTATTCTTGTGGGAAAATGACTCCAAATGGGTTAGATTTGCACATACCATGATAGTAATACATTTCACTCCTCTACCAGGGTATGTGGAATGTGATCTTACCCTCTTAAATTTACAGCTAACGTGTGCTACAGGAGTTGCATCATGCTAAAGAGAGCTTCCTTTTGGAGTTCATAAGATATAATATGTATAAGCATCCTCTGAAGGTATACTTGAAAATTGTTTTAATCAGACATGTGACACCCAACAGCACCGTACCTAGCCCTATGTGAGCGGTGCAGCCACATAGGGCGCAAAAGAATTAGGGGCACATGTTGGGCTGCTGGCCCTGGTCCCCCCTCCCCATGTTGCCCTGCCGCCGCCACTATTTTCTTTTCTCGGAGGCGGTGGTAGCGGCAGCAGCAGTGAGTCAGACCCGCGTTTATAGGCAGGTCGGGTCCCTCCTTCCCTTCTCTGATGTAGGTTGTGTCAGAGGAGGGAGGGGCCAGGCCAGTCATTCAAACAGGGGTCTCTGCAACTCAGCAGTTAGAATAAAGTTTCTATGTAGGATCTGTAGTAATCTGGCTTGTTCAGTTTTCCGAATAGGTGTAAGGCTGTTTTCAGGCCCACTACAGTATTTATAGTGCTGCTCTTTTCTGGGTAGGCTCTTTATTGTATTAATTTTAGAAGTTGGTGTCATTATGGTATGGTAGATTTGGATTATATTGGAGGCCTTGAGTGACTTATAGAGCTTTTTGTTCACAATCTGCCTGGTACTGGAGAGGCTGTTGTATGTTGGATTCTTTTGTGAAATGTTCTAATTCTGCTCTGCACCTACTGTTAGAAGAGGGAATTTACTGGATGCAAAATAGATGTTCAAAAAGAAAAAGAGAACCTAGCACAGTTTCTAATGCCAAAATAAAATTAGTTACAGGTATAATTATTTTGGCGTTAGAAACTGCGCTGTGGTTCTCTTTTATTTTTTTTCCCCCTTGGCATTGTTTTTTGCTGAATATATATTTACAGCTGTCAGTATTTTTTTTAAATCTTAGGAGTATGTTTAATACCTTCACTTGGTTTGCAGCTTGTCGTGCTGTGAGAGCTTGTGTGTATCAGTGATGCTGAGGTCTAAGCTATCGGTAGTTTAACTACTGGCAGAGTCTCCCAAGATGGACAGGTCTCAGCTGAGGTGCCATAACAAGAAAATCCACCCATCTGGGCAGCAGCAGAATGGGACGGTGTTGGCGGCAGAGGATCACATTTCTGTGACAATGGCAACAACACTAAAATTAAACTGCGTGAAGGAAAGGCTTGGCAGTCTACTTCTGTATCTTGCCATTAAATCCCAATGGATAGTCACAACAAAACAAATACCATCATAGTGCTGGAAGAAGGTCGCACTCAACTAGCTACTTGGGAGGAGCTAAAGACTTTTCAGGGTAAAGCCAGAATTTATGATGTGGTTGGATCAAAGCCCTCGGGACTTCTGACTGCTGCTGTAGCTGCACATGAAATGAGAATCAGATGCTATAAAGATATCTTACATATTGGTACATGGAACGTACGAAGCATGAACCAAGGGAAGTTAGAGGTGGTCAAGAATGAAATGGAACGTGTACAACTTGATCTGTTGGGTGTTAGCAAACTGAAATGGACTGGCATCGGCACTTTGCATCAGAAGATCTCATGGTCTACTATGCTGGAAATGAAAGACAAAGAAATGGTGTTGAATTTATAATAAAGAAGAAACTTGCAAGAACTGTAATGAAATACAATGCAAGCAGTGAACGCTTAATCTCTATTTGTCTACGAGGAATATCAAGTATATGCCCCAACAACAGTTGCAGAAAAGGAGGAAATAGATGAGTTCTATGAAAAAGTATAAGCTGAAATTGACAGAATATGCAAACAGGATATCCTGGTAGTCATGGATGACTGGAACGCTAAAGTTGGCAACAAAAAAGAAGGAAAAATGGTTGGAAAATATGGACTTGGCAAAAGAAATGAAGCTGGAGACTGATAGAATTCTGCCAGACCAACGATCTATTCATGTCAAACACCTTCTTCCAGCAACACAAGCAGTGACTGTACACATGGACTTCACCCAATGGATTGTACAAAAATGAAATTGACTACATCTGTGGAAGTCAACGATGGAAAAGTTCTGTAACATCAACAAAGATAAAACCTGGAGCTGACTGTGGTACAGATCACCAACTACTAGTATGCAAATTCAAGCTAAAGTTGAAAAAGAGCACGCCACTAATGAATGTAGCAAAATATGACTTTGAGAATATACCACTGGAATTTAAAGACTGCCAGCAAAATCAATTTGCTGGTTTAGATACAAATGACAGAGCTCCAGAAGAGTTATAGAATGACATCAAGAAGGTTGTGTTGGAAGAAAGCGAAAAGTCTCTACAAAAGGTGAAAAAGCAAAAAGGGCCAAAATGGATGATGGAAGAAACTCTGAAAATTGCCCAGAAATGCAGAGAAGCTAAAGCCATAGGAGAAAGAAAGGCAATCACAGGACTCAACAGAGATTTCCAACAAGTGCAGCAAGACAAGGAAAAGTACTACAATGATGCATGCAAGGAAATAGAAACAGAAACTACTAGAGGAAGAACAAGATCGACTTTCCTAAAGCTACATGAGTTAAAGAAAAAATTCCAGCCTCTAATTGGAATGTTACAAGATGCTCAAGGTTTCATGTTGAATGATGCTGAGAAGATCAAGAAAAGGTGTTAAGAATATACAGAGTTTTTATATGATAAAGATCAAGAGGACCAACCTGTTTCCTTATGTTCTGGAACCATTGGTGATGAAGGAAGAAATTGAAGAAGCATTGAAAGCCTTATCAAAGAACAAAGCACCAGGCATTGATAGATTTCCCAAAAGAATTATTACAGCAATCTGATGCAACTGTTACCATGCTTAAAAGGCTCTGCCAGGAAATTTTGGAAGACAACATCATGGCCAACTGACTGGAAAAGATCTGTGATTATACCAATACTAAAGAAAAGTGATCCAACTGACTGTGGAAATTATCGCACAATCACTCTGATCCTACATGCCAGCAAGATTCTGCTGAAGATTATTCAACAGAGACTACAACCATACTTGGAAAAAGAACTACCTGAAGTGCAAGCAGGGCTCAGGAACAGGCAAGGAACAAGAGACATTATTGCGGATGTGAGATGGAGTCTCGAAAAGACTAAAGAATACCAAAAGGATATCTATTTGTGCTTTTATTGACTACAGCAAGGTTTTTGACTGTGTAAACCATGAGAAACTCTGAGCCTCATTAAGAAGCATGGGTATACCAGAACACCTGATCATTCTCTTGCACAATCTGTACATTGATCAAGAAGCGACAGTTCGAATGGAACAAGAAGAAACAGAATGGTTTAAAATCAGCAAAGGTGTATAACAAGGCTGCATACGTCCTCCTATCTGTTTAATTTATATGCAGAACAAATCATTAGAAGCAGGATTGTATGAAAGCAACAGAGGTGTGAAGATTGGTGGAAGATTCATCAACAACCTTCACTATGCTAACGGTACCACATTACTGGCTGAAAGTGAAGATAATCTGAAACATTTGCTTCTCACGATCAAGGAACATAGTCTTCAAATGGGCCTGACCCTTAATGTAAAGAAGACAAAGATCATGACAACTGACAAAATCAATAAATTCGTTGTTGATGGAGAAGAAATTGAAATCGTGGACATCTTTAACCTACTTGGATCAACTATTAATAAAGAAGCAACAAACAGTCAAGAAATCCGATGACGCATTTCTCTTGGCAGAATGGCTATGAAGTACCTAGACAAGATTCTGAAGAGCAGAGATGTCTCTCTCCATACAAAGACTCGACTCATTTAAGCCACGGTATTTTCAATAACATCATTTGGATGTGAAAGTTGGACAGTGAAAACGATAAACAGGAAGAAAATTGATGCCTTTGTATTATGGTGCTGGCAGCGAATACTGTATATACCATGGACTGCCCGAAGAACAAACCAGTCAGTACTAGAGGAGATCAAACCTAAGCTTTCTTTAGAAGCTCAGATGACGAGACTTTGACTTTCATACTTCGGACCCATCATGTGAAGAGAGAGGTCATTAAAGAAAGACAACATGCTTGGCAAGATAGAAGGTCAACGCAAAAGAGGAGGGCCAGCAATGAGATGGATCGATACAGTAACAACAGCTACGGGTGTCAGTTTGTCAACAATGAGCTGCCTGATTGAAGACTGAACACAATTTAGAACAACTATCCAGAGGGTCGCTATGAGTTGACACTGACTCAATGGCACTTAACAACAACAACATGTTTATTAAACCACGGTAAATGAGTAAGTGTGTCGTTAGCACGTGCTAATTGCGCATCTGCGCTATTAGCGCATTCCAAAAGCCAGTTTAGCACGTGTTAATGATACCAGCCGCTTCAGCACACATTAACAGTACCTGTGGGTGGAGAGGAGGCATGCACGGGTGGAGAGTGGGGGGTCAATGGTTGGGGAGCGGGCAAGAACAAGGCTTACTAACTTAATACAGGCACCTTAATGGCAGAAACCCTAATGCAACTCAAAACCTCGTGGAAAGGGTGTTTTTTGAGGAGGGAGAGCCTATTTGACGTTTTCAGTGTGATGCATGATAGTGCTCCATTAGCAGCAACAGCATAGTGTCCAAGTATGAAAGGGCACTATGTTGATGGTGTAAATGGGGGCAAAGGAGGAGGCACATGGGTCATATAGTGGAGGCTGCTGGTGCGCAGGGGGAGCAGGCAGCTGCCTAGATGACATATAGGAACATAAGACTACAAAATATGCTGCATTCTCTGGTAATGAATTGTAGGGTTTGATTACGCATTGACTGAAAAAACATTTTCACCAAAAAGACCCAAATGGGTTACGCTGTAGCCACATTGCAGGTCTTCTAGTCTCTCCACAGTCTGAAGGCATAAAAAAGCAACCTTCTGGGAGGAGTGGCTCGGTGGTTGTGATGGGTTACCTCAGTCCTGAGGGCCAGGGGTTCATTTCCCATATAGGGGCAAGTAACCTCAGGCCGGAGGGACTGGGGTCTCTAGTCCCATGGCCACTCCTTGTGGCCTTGAGCAAGCCACTTAACCCTCCATTACCTCAGCTATGGTTAGATTTTGAGCTCCTTGGGGACAAGGGAATAAAAAGTGTCTGTAAACCACTCTGATACACACAGTAAAGGGTGGTATATCAAATGCATAAAACCATAACCATAACTATAACGATAACCTGTTTCACTCTGGTCATTAATCTATAGATCTCTATCATATCTCCCCTCAGCCTTCTCTTCTCCCGGATGATGAGCCTCAATCTTTTTAGCCTCTTCATAAAGGAGTATTTTGCCATCCGCAATACCATCTGTGATATTCATCCTGATCCCATAGTGACAGTAGCAGCATACAGTCCTGCTGCTGCTGCGGAAAGGCATTGTGCCACATGGGGCAGTCCAAGGGTCCTGGCACCCCAGACAGAGATCCAGGCTGCCCCTCCCCCACTGCTGCAGAATCCAGCTGATCGTGCCAAATGCTGTAGCTCCTCAGACAGCTGCAACATGCAGGCACCAGGGGACTACCACAGCAGTGGCTGTCATCCTCTCCTCTGAGACATATCATTGGCAGGCAATGATGGAGTCCCTGCAGAGGTACATGGTTGGGGAGGGGGCTGTGTGGCCATCTATGTATGCCTCTACCCTTCCCCATCTGGACCATGTGCCCTGGGCACCCACCAACCCGCATGTTGGATGGGCTGGGACTGCACACCACCAACATGGACAGCACACGGGGGTGTTGGTGGAGGGACCAGTGGCACCCACCTTCAGCAGACCAAAGCCATGCCCTGGTCCTGTGCACAATGAACATTGCAGCATGTGCGAAGGTCTGTCTGATGCAAAGTATTTCAGCCCCAGGGAGTGTTGTATCCATATGGCAGCACTGTGGCTTAGTGCACACAGTTAGTGTGTATATGAGTGGAGAGTCACAGGTTCGGGTCCCTGTGGTTGAACTTTAGTCAACAGTGCAGGTACAGCACCAACATGTGTAACTTCCAATGAATCGGCCAGCAAGGGTACAAACACCCCTCAGCCACACAACAGGATCCACTATCCACAGCTGCATGGAGAGTCAAGCTGATAGTACTGGCACATTGAGTGGGCATTAATATCAGAGCACGCAACTAGCTCCTGCACAAGGGGCATGCATTAACAATGCTCAAGCTGATATCAGGACCAAGGTGGCAGGTAGGAGTGCCAACCATCCCCATTTTTGCCCAGCACATCAGTATGAGTGTGTGTGTTTGAATGTGTGTGTGTATATGTCTATCAATTTAGTCATGGATTTCTGTACCTCACTGAGTCTCACAGTGCCTAAGCTGCTTCCAGTGTTGGTCTGCAAATGAGGAGCAAAGTATTGTGGGTTTGGGCTGAAACAGGGCAGATTGATCAGGATGGGTCTGCATTGGTGGTAGGGTGAATGACTGAGACATCAATAGTGTCCGACTGCCACATGCATGGCCTGGGTGGCCACAGCATGTCATGCTGGGAGGGCACTCTCATTCTGACTGAGCAGTGACCATAGCATGGTTATGTATCCACATAGTGCTATATAGTGTCTGCTTCTAGTGATGTGGGTGCACCTTCTGTCCTGGGGCCCTGATCGCTGAACAACTGCTGGATGTCCATGCTGTATATCCCAAGTCTGGGTGCACATGGTTGCTCTGTGAACATGCAATGTGTACTGACCAGCGGACTGGCCGCAGTTGGTATGTGCATGTCTAGAAAACTCAGTGGTGGGCAGCAGGTGCAGTATGACTGTGCTTGCTGTGAGTGAATGATAGACCTAAGTGATTGGGACATCATGTGTTCCAGGTCTACTCCCAGTGGTACTGGTAGGGCCAGCAGGACCCTAGTAACAACCCTGTGCAAGTCTAGACACCCACCACCCAGGCAGTTGGCCACCATGGCATCAGCATTGTAACACTGGGTATTAACATACACTGTTCTAGATGGGTCCCTGTCCTACAGGGCCAGAGTCAGATGTGACTGGCGCATGCTGCAGGACCAAAGGTGACTAGCATAATCACACTGCAGACAATATCTGCCACACACTGGCAATGATGGGGATCTGCAGTACGGGTGGCAGACTCTGTCTCTTGCACAGCAGGTACTGGGGACCTAGTGCTGGGTGCCCATCCTCACCCTCAGGGTGACCGCAGAAACTGCTCAGTAACATGGTTTGTAGTGGCTCTGTGCTTGTCTCACACACGATCAGTGCATCGTACTGAGCTGAGGTGATGGATAAGTGCATTCTCCATTTGGTGATCAGCTGTAGACCACTGTTCTGCATGTGCACTGCATTATGGGTACTGGTGGGGCTACCCTATACTGATGAACACAGCAGACATTTTAGGCAGTGACCTGCAGTCTCTTTGTATCCAGCCTTTGCTGTGCAAAGAGGGGTGGAGGTGTAGCCTAGTGGTTAGTGCAAAGTCTCAGTACACAGGAGGCAGGGGTTTGATTCTTACTTGTTCTTTTTGTAACTGTGCTACTCGGATCATTTTCATGCCTGTGACAGTAAGGGCTCTGCCAGCCCATATCAACCTCTCATCAGCCATCATCCGTCCTTCCGCCCATCTTGTCTGCCTCTGTCGGCTATGTACAGTTCTGTCGTCTTGTGCAGGCTGCTACTCCATGACCTACACTGGTACTCTTTTCCGCATTATGACTCATTGTGCTCACCTCTCCTGTGCCTGATCTGCATGTAACCACTGCTACTCTGTCCTCCTGTCACTGCAAACATCCCACCATTTCTGCCTCCGCTGGGGGACACGTCTTCCCCATCCTATGCCACAGACTGACATTGTAGCACTTTACAATGGCACTACCCTGTACATCGGTACAGTGCCTCCCACATGCTCATCTGCTTTACTGGCTGCCACATAGGGTGCCCATCAATATGGCAGGTCCATCAACTCCCACCTGTCCTTCCTTCCGTCACCTTTAAAAATTGACATTCCTTGGTTCTCTATCCAGCGTTTGGGTTACAGCTGTTTTCCTGCCTTAAGGTGCATGCTTTCCCCTTTAGGGCACCTTGTCTCTCCTTAAGATGCCTTTTCTCATGTTAGGGCACCTTGTCTGTCCTTAGGACGTCTTGTCATCTTACTGCACTTGGTCCTGTTAGCTCACATTGAGCGGCCCAGGGCACTCTAATGCTGGTATGCCCCCTACCCACCCACTGCTTTATGTGGCTTCAGACAATTTACCATGATTTAGTAAACATAGCCCCTAGAGTGCCAGGCTAAATAACAATTGTCAACAAATATTTACAAAAGTAATGTTACTGAAATAGAAATAGTCATTTCTTATCAATTTTTATATGCTGAACATGAATATGACAGTAAAATTGCCAAGTTGGCTCTAGTTTTTTTGTAATCTCAAGAATTAATGTTTACATCACGAAATGCATGTCAATAGTAAATATAATAGGCCTACGGTTAATGCCTGTAAAAAACCAAGTCATAGACTACTTAGATTTTTTCGCCTGTCTCTTGTACAGCTGTTCGGGAGTTTCTCTGGGGAGTGTCCAGCAGTAGTCGGCCAGCATTGTAGTGGACCATTTTCTCTGGTATCTTTGCTCCATCGTTGCGATATCCTGGTGAAAACGTTCGCCCTGTTCATCACTAACCATACCACAGTTGTCAAGAAAGAAATCAAGATGGGAATCAAGGAAATGGATCTTTAGAGACATATTGCAGCCAAGTTTCTGATACTGCATCAGCATGTCTTCTACTGGTTCCTTGTAGTTTTCTGCCCTAACATTCCCGAGAAAGTTTGTTGACACTAGGCGAAAAGCATTCCATGCTTGTTTTGCATCACCCTGCAGCAAGTTGTTGAATCGGTGATCTTTGAAGCGCTCTTGAATCTGAGAGCCCACAAAAACTCCCTTTAATCTTTGCTTCGCTGAGTCGAGGGAATTTTTCATGCAGGTATCAGAAAGCTAGCGAAGTGCAGTCCATGGCTTTCACGAAGTTTTTCATGAAACCTAGTTTGATGTGAAGGGATGGTAGCAGGATTTTGTGAGCCTCAACCAAAGCTGGGTGCTGGATATTCTTCTCTCCAACTGTTAAATTATGTCTGTGATTCCATTCCTTCCGCAAGTAGTGCCAATCCCTTGCTTGGCTATCCCACTCACATAAGAAACACATGTATTTTATATATCCCTGCTGCAGTCCCATTAAAAGGGCAACTACCTTCAAGTCACCACAGAGGTGCCAGCTGTACTTGTTATAGTTAATGGAAGTCAGTAGATGCTTTACGTTATTGTATGTCTCTTTCATGTGGATGGCATGTGCTACTGGAATAGATGGAAGACGGTTTCCATTGTTCAAAAGCACAGCCTTCAGACTCAGTTTTGAAGAGTCTATAAATAATCTCCAGTCTTGTGGGTCATGAGTGCTTTTTAAGGCATTTGTGAGGCTTTCAATAGTGGAACAGAATACCAGATTACTTTCCTTTCCGACTGCATATAGTACACTGCTGACGTCAGATGACTTCAGCAGCCGTCTGGCAGTAGTATTGCATTGCATCAGAAAATGATGCAATCAACTCTGGATGATGTGTGCATGCTGGTATTATGCAATGTGATGCAATATTACATCATTCAAGGCTTATTTGGGATGTTGTTGATGTCCTACTGGATAAATTTGCACGGTGAAACGTCAAAAATGAACTACATGCAATATCTTCAAAACGAGAGCCAATAAATTTTTTTTAATGTTATATTTGTGTTCAGCTCACCAAGATACTACAGATTAGGGCCTTTTAAAGTCAGTAACGATTTCAATGTTGACCAGTGTAATTAACCAGCTACATATTTTGCTGCATTTTAATTATGTAGCCCGAGAATATGTGGCTTTCCTTTTTTTTGGCAAAGTCATTGAATGAGAACCCCTGCTCCCTCTTTGAGTATCTTGGGAGCATTTGCTCATCCCTCACCTTTTGATATACTGATTTCCTATCCAGCTAGTATTTTTTTTTTAAGATCACCACAATGAACATGCAAATGATGTACAAATGACTATGCAAATATGTCACCCTCCACCTGTTGCCCTCTCAAATGAAGCAGTCGAACTACGCCCATGTCTCTCAGCACTGCACCTTCAGGTTGTACCTTCTGGTGATATCATTTAAAAATATTCATGTCTGCCTCCAGCTTCCGGCAAGGCAGCATAATCCAGTTGTCTGGACTGGTCTAGCAGGATAATAAGGAATCATGTTTTACATGCCAACTCTTATGTCTACTCCCAAAAAAGTATAAATGTCAAAGCCTACAGTGTTTTTCTGCAAGATTTGTGCTTGTATTTATGAAGACACATAAATGCCTATGTGTCTTTATGAAATAGTCTAAAAATAGATGCCTTCTCAACCTCCAAACCTAGATGCCCTAGGATAAAATTACCCTCCTACTGCTTAGATTAATTTGGACTGCTGTTTTATAGTGTATTTTTCAATTTGGAGATTGTAAATTTGTTGTTTTATGTGTCTATATTGTCAGTTGTCCTCCTTTCCTTCAATTGATTGCTGTGTTTAATATGTCTTATGTGTTTATTGGAATCCGTTGAGGATTGTAAAAGATCAATAGGATATAAGCAAAGGTTCTGTATACATAAGAACTACCTCAATGGTAGAAATATTTCTTATCGTATTGGGAGCCACAGACCTAATTAAGAGGAATTTCCAATCATACCTTGACAAGTTGCCTATGCATGTCAGATCTTATGATCTCCAGAAAGAAGCTCTCTTTGGCACAATGCAAGCACTACAGTGAGCATTAGCAGTAAATCTGAGAGACTGAGATCATACTTCACATACTTTGGCATACGAGTGAGGTTCATTGCTGTCATGGTAGGTGCAAAACTAACCCATTGTGAGAAATCGCCCCCCCTCCCCCCGTAAAAAGTTGTCTACTTGGCAAGATCTCATTAGTAGACAATTTTCTACCTTTCTGGTAGTATTTAGATATATAGATGTTATTTATTTAAGACTTCCATTTTTTCAAATATATGATTACAACATAATACATGTGTTAATTCCTTTTGTACATACACAAATAGTCTTATTATAAAATGATCAAGGGAGTATTTTGCCAGGCTTAGGGGTCCTTTTACTAAAGTGTGCTAAGCAGTTAACATGCCTTTTAGCATGCAGTTAACTGTCAGCGTGGGGCCACAGTAACATACTGTGTGGGCCTAACAGTTATCATGTGCTAATTGCTGTGGTAACTGCACATCACATGATGGGGTGAGGAATGGGTAGATGTGGGTGTGGAAAGCACATTACCATTAGTATGCTGGTACATATCGTGTGCTGTCAGTGTTGCAATTTAGCATGACTATACATTACCTGATTGTAAAGAGCTTAGACTGCATTATCACAGATGGGCGGTATATAAATGCCATAAATAAATAATGTCACCACAATGGGTGGCGGTAACTGTGTCTGCATTAACTGCAAATGCTGATGTCATGCATTAGGATACTTTTCTGTGTAATAACTACCAGAAACTTGCTGGCCATGCTTCCAACAGCGCCCAACGTTTTGCACTTACTGCATCTTAGTTTTTATGCAAAATGTTCATTAAGTGCAAAAACCTGCTACACCTTAGTAGAAGATGAATATAAAAATGCGTTAGCAAGTAAACCATGCAATATTGAAAGAAAATAGGGGTTTTTTAGTGTTCTTGATTTGTTTTAAATTTTAAAAAAAGGGAGCATATTCAAAGACATTTACACGGTTTGCAGACCGCTGACCGCGTAAATGTTGCATACGGAATATTCAGCACCATATACCTAGTTTGTGCTGCTGAATAGCCCCACATAGCCTGATTATATGCCTGGACACAAATTGTTTAGTATCAGAGCATTCTGAGGGCAGACCAGTGGCGGAAAAAAAAGGTTAGCCAGCAGCGATACTGAATCATTAACTGGCTAACCTAAAACAGATAAAGTTAGACGGAAATAAAAGCTGCCCTAACTTTAGCCAGTGTAGCTGTCCAACCAGTGGCTGAATATTGCTGCAGACCAGATAGCTAAAACATTATCCGGCGAAACTGGATATTCAGGGACACTGTCAGATATGACCCCGGCACTGTACTGTATATGCAGGGATAATTTAAAGTGACGACAGCTGTCCACTTTAACTGTATTGGCAGTCGCTGCTGAATATGCCTTCTAAAATATGTTTCTTTTACAGTGTCACCAATGAATGACTTGTTTCTTAACCATTTATTGCAATATAACTGAGAAATGTTTTCACTGAAATATTAACTAAAAGGAAAGCAGAAATTGACATATTCAAAGCCATTTTATTCTTATGTAAACGGCTTAGACTTGCAGATTAAGCGATATATCAAAATAGCTAAATAAATAAATTAATTGATGTGGTTAGCAGAGCTGCTAACTGTGTTAATCGAGGTAAATGGGATATTCAGTGGCACTATCCACATGCCCTGATACTATCCGCTTAGTATTGGGGCACTCTGGGGTGGAGCAGAGGTGCTGTCCGCTTAGCATTCAATGTATATTGCTAACCAGGCAGCGGCTCATTATCACTGTTAAATTAAAATGAAACCCCAAAAAGCCAGACTCTGCACGTGGTGCCACACCAGATAAGAGATGCAGTTCCTCATACTGTGTGAAATATAGATAGCACAAAGTCCAATCACTAAACTGAAAATAAAATTATTTTTTCTACCTTTGTTGTGGGATGGTTATGGTTTTGGTTTGGTTTTAGGCATTTGATATACCGCCCTTTACTTACGCATCAGAGCGGTTTACACGTATATACTAGCAGGTACTTTTTATTCCCTTGTCCCCAAAGGGCTCACAATCTAAGTGTACCTGAGGCAATGCAGGGTTAAGTGGCTTGCCCAAGGCCACAAGGAGCAGCCATGGGACTAGAGACCTCAGTCACTCCGGCCTGAAGTTACTTATCCCCATGCAGGAATTGAACCTCCGGCCTGAGGTAACCTGTCCCAACCACTGAGCCACTCCTCCCTCCAAACAAAACAAATCTCTTTATTTTATCCTTTGCATGTGTGTCCAGCTGTGTAAGTAGTTTAGTTTTTAAGGGAGCCCACTGGGGGTTTGTGTAATATGGGTTTAGTGATTTTTTTTTATTGCAAAACTGCATTGTATATTTGTTTTGTGTTAGACGCTGCCGTGCCCCTGAAGCAGTGATTCGAAACTTGCAGGCAGGTCGGGTGAAGGAAGGTGTCAGGTATTTGAACACCTGGGATATTGGCAATGAAGAAAGTTATGAGTTGAACAACTGTTTTAACCCGCGACTAAGTACTTAGAATGCATTTTATATATGATTATTGCAGCTTTGTGACTATTATGGACAACGGTTGTAATATTATTAGTTGGAACCTTTTTGCTCTCAGGATTGTTTTTCTAATAAAGCTCCTGTGCCGTGGGAGCAACATTTGTTACATTTCTGATATAGTGTTATGTTTATTTGTAACTTTGTTGCTACAGTAGCTGTTATAATGTGGGCCTGTTTTGAATAGGGTTTATGGTGGATGATCTGTTTAAAGAAATGTGCACTGCTTTTTGACTTTGAATTTTTATATTTATTTTTTTACAATGGCCACCTATCTTTGTCACCTAGATCAGCGTTTTTCAACCACTGTGCCGCGGCACACTAGTGTGCCGTGAGATATTGTCTGGTGTGCCGTGGGAAAAATTCCAATTTCATCCGTAACATGTGGCCTCGGCTCACAAATTAGGGTTGCCAACCGGCCGGTTTTCAGCCGGCCTGGCCGGTTTTTCCATGGCCAGGCCGGCTGCCGGCACAGTTGTAAAACCGGTCATTGAAAAGCCGTTTTTTTGCTCTGGCCGCAAGATCGGGAGCGGCCAGAGCAAAAAACCGGCTTTTGTGCCGAAGTCCGCGGCGCGAACGCGATCGCGATTCCCTATAGCAGTGCAGCCGCTGGTTCTGCTTTGTACAGAGCAGCGGCTGCACTACACTTACATTGAAAAGTAAAGAGAAACTGTGTCAGGAGCCCTCCGATCATGCAGAGCCCGAGGAAGTGATGTCATGGGGGCGGGCTCCTCACAGGCTGTCTTTCCTTTCCAAATTAACTTTAGCTGCAATAAAGTTAATTTGAAAAGGAAAGACAGCCTGTGAGGAGCCCGCCCCCATGACATCACTTCCTCGGGCTCTGCGATGACCGGAGGGCTCCTGACACAGTTTCTCTTTACTTTTCAATGTAAGTGTAGTGCAGCCGCTGCTCTGTACAAAGCAGAAGCAGCGGCTTGGGCAGAGGGAGTGTGTGTGTGAGTGAACCAGCAAGGGGGGGGAGTGTGAGTGAACCAGCAAGGGGGGGGGAGTGTGAGTGAACCAGCAGTGGAGGGGGGGTGGTGTGAGTCAAACAGAAAGGGGGGGGGGGCGATGGTGTGAGTGAACCAGCAGGGGAGGGGGGGTAAGTGAGTGAGTGACCCAGCAGGAGGGGTGAGTAAGTGACAGGGGGGTGGGTGAGTGAACCAGCAGTGGAGGGGGGGGTGGTGTGAGTGAACCAGCAGGGGAGGGGGGTTGGTGTGAGTGTTTGATTCCTATTCAAGAGAATTATTTTATATATAGTCAATATAGGCACAGAGGTAAATTTTTTTAACATTTTCTAATGGTGGTGTGCCTCGTGATTTTTTTCATGAAAAAAGTGTGCCTTTGCACTAAAAAGGTTGAAAAACACTGACCTAGATAAATAAACTCAGAACTTTATAGAATCTGCTTTCAGCAGGTTACCAGTTCTAACCAAACTTAATTAGAACTTGGAGTATCTAATGTTGTTGTTAAGTGCCGTCGAGTCGGAGTCGACTCATGGCGACCCTCTGGATAGCTATCCTAAATTGTATTCGGTCTTCAATAAGGCGGTTCATTGTTGACAGACTGGTACACGTAGCTGCTGTTATTGCAATGATCCATCTCATTGCTGGCCTTCCTCTTTTGCGTTGACCTTCTATCTTGCCAAGCATGATGTCTTTTTCTAATGATCTCTCTCTTCGCATGATGTGTCCAAAGTATGAAAGTTGAAGTCTCGTCATCTGAGCTTCTAAAGAAAGCTTAAGTTGATCTCTCTCAAGTAGCGACTGGTTTGTTCTTCGGGCAGTCCATGGTATACAGAGCATTCGCCGCCAGCACCATAATTCAAAGGCATCAATTTTCTTCCTGTCTATCTTTTGCACTGTCCAGCTTTCACATCCATATGATGATATTGAAAATACCATGGCTTGGACAAGTTGAATCTTTGTATGGAGAGAGACATCTCTGCTCTTGAGAATCTTATCTAGGTCTTTCATAGCCATTCTGCCAAGAGCAATGCGTCGTCTGATTTCTTGACTGCTTGTTGCTTCTTTATTGATAGTTGATCCAAGTAGGTTAAAGTTGTTCACGATTTCAATTTCTTCTCCTTCATCGATGAACCTGTTCATTATGCCAGTTGTCATGATCTTTGTCTTCTTTACATTAAGATGCAGGCCCATTTTGAGACTATGTTCTTTGATTGTGAGAAGCAAATGTTTCCGATCATCTTCACTTTCAGCCAGTAATGTGGTATCTTCAGCTCAGCGAAGGTTGTTGATGAGTCTTCCACCAATCTTCACACCTCTGTTGTCTTCATACAATCCTGCTTCTCTGATTTGTTCTGCATATAAATTAAACAGGTAGGGGGAAAGTATGCAGCCTTGTCTTACGCCTTTGCTTATTTTAAACCATTCTGTTTCTCCTTGTTCTGTTCGAACTGTTGCTTCTTGATCAATGTACAGATTGTGCAAGAGTGCGATCAGGTGTTCTGGTATACCCATGCTTATTATTGTGGCCCAGAGTTTCTCATGGTTTGCACAGTCAAAAGCTTTGCAATAGTCGATAAAGCACAAATAGATATCCTTTTGGTATTCTTTAGTCTTTTCAAGGATCCATCTCACATCCGCAATGATGTCTCTCGTTCCTCGCCCTTTCCTGAACCCTGCTTGCGCTTCAGGTAGTTCTTGTTCCAGGTATGGTTGTAGTCTCTTTTGAATAATCTTCAGTAGAATCTTGCTGGCATGTGGGATCAGAGTGATTGTGCGATAATTTCCACAGTCAGTTGGATCACCTTTCTTTAGTATTGGTATAAACACAGATTTTTTCCAGTCAGTTGGCCATGATGTTGTCTTCCATATTTCCTGGCAGAGCCTTGTAAGTACGGTAACAGCTGCATCGGATTGCTGTAATACTTCTATGGGCATGCTATCAATGCCTGGTGCTTTGTTCTTTGATAAGGCTTTCAATGCTGCTTCAACGTCTTCTTTCATCACAAATGGTTCCCCATCATAAGGTACAGGTTGAAACGGCTGCTGGTCCATTGATCTTTATCATATAAAAACTCTGTATATTCCTTCCATCTTTTCTTGATCTTCTCAGCATCATTCAACATAGAACTTTGAGCATCTTGTCACATTCCAATTCGAGGCTGGAACTTTTTCTTTAACTCTCGTAGCTTTAGGAAAGTTGATCTTGTTCTTCCTCTTATAGTTTCTGCTTCTATTTCTTTGCATGCGCCATTGTAGTACTTTTCCTTGTCTTGTCTTGCTGCATGTTGGAAATCTCTGAGTTCTGTGATTGTCTTTCTTTCTCCTCTGGCTTTAGCTTGGAGCATCTAATACAAAGTAGTTAATAAACCTCCAACCTGAATTTTAGCAGTGCTGATCACTGAGATTTTGCTCTTGTTATAACCACCTGTAAATCCAACCTAGTTCCCTCCCAGGCTGCCTCCTATAATCGGTCTTTAATATTCTGGGTTACAAGCTTCCAGTACTTAAAGTAACCACCATGGTCAGATGCTCATGTAGACTGGTAAACACACATGCTGTTACATATTTCCAACGCTCACTTTCTCTCAGGCTGATACATGGAGCTCTTCCTTCGAATATGTACAAATCCCATGGGCCCCTGCTTCCCAGAATGCACATGAATTTCCCAGACACACTCACTTTTTTGGCTAGTTACCAGTTTGTGTCCCTCACTACAAACTGGACCACGGTGGTCTGGCTCCCAACACACACAGATTCCCCTAGCTGGGCTCTCTTCCCTGGCTGGCTCCCGGTCTGTCCCTTTCTCTTTGGAAAGACTAAATCCTGAAGCTGTTTCTCCCAACACACACATTTCCCAGCCGGAATTCCTCACCTGGCTGTTTTGGGATATACATCACTGTAGCTAGTGCCTTAAATAAACACCCAGGCCTTGCTCCGTGACAGGTTGGCTCCCTTTAGCCTCTCTCCTAAAATTACGAGGAAGGATAAAGCCTTAAGCCACAGAGCTTGTCCTACCTCTTAGCCCTTCAGTGTTCTGTCATTTCCTTCAGCTATCCCTGGACTATATCACAGGGTATAGTGCCCCCTCAGGTAAAAAACAAGATAGAGATATATACTGGCAAGGGAAGGGGATAGCTAGTAGAAGAAAGATTCTGACCACTCCCCTGGCTTGCTAGCCCAGATTGAGACACAGTAAGATAGAAGGCTGTCTGTAAGAAGTCGGACATTGTCCAAATTTCCCCAACACAAACCCAACATTCCTGCAGTGTGCTGTGTGTGTAGTTGGGCCTATCAATATTCAATAGGCATGGAAAAGAATAGCAAGTAGCACGCTTTGCAGAGAATGACAACAGATCTTTACAACAGCGGTCAAGGATAACTATGTACAGGAACAAAACAAGTCCTTCTCGCTCCTCTCTCAGTTCCAGTCCCAACAAGTGGAGGTGGAAAGGGCTAGCAGCTCTTTTTTTTGTAAATCACACAGTAGAGTACTCTGTCAAGGTTCAACATGTATTTACAGGGGAAGTCAACTGAGATCTACTCTCTCAACCTGTATAAAGGTTGGCATATCGGGGAAAGCTTTACCTGTCATCTGACAAGCCTTATTTTATCTTTTTTCCAAAAGCATTCTAAAGGACTTCACTCTTGCAGTAGCTACCCATTGTCTGTTGAATAAATTGGAGTTCTCCTCTGTCCTCTTTGCAAGAGCTGTCTCCCCTTCCCCTGCTTCCCTTCAACTGTCTTCCCTTTCTTTCTTGTGGGGAAAAAGCAATAAACTGTTTTTTCATGTACTGTTATTTGATATACTGCTATATACACAAAATAGGTTTCATGAAGTTTTACAATTTCCATATGACCAGTCATTACCGCACAAATCAATAGACAATAAATAATATGCATTCCAATTATTTGTTTTAAGTAAAAATTTAGGTTGGGTGGTGAGATAGCACAGCAATATAACCAAAAGACAGAAAAGACACTAGGGAAGAAAAAATTGAATGCAATTACTAGGTTAAAATGTTCCACAAAAATAAATAACTAAAATCAAAGGCATATTAATTTTGAAATGACTATGTTTTCAGAAATTCTTTTAAAATTTTTGTTAGAATTCTCTAAGCATATATCTAGCCAGAAGAGCATTCCATAGGATGAGGGTCTGAAACGTGAAGGTGCTATTTCTAGTTAATTCCAATCTAATTGACCAAAAAGGTGGAACTGTGAGCAAATTGTCTTGGGAGGGATAAAGAAGGGAATTGGTGAGAGTTATAAGAGTCTTGGAAGTGAATAGTGCTAGAGAAAAATAAGAATCTCTACCTATAACTCATAGAGCTTGGGATTTAGAAGGGTTTAATTTCAGATCATGAGAGAGAAACCATGTGGATACCACATGTAAAATACTGGTTTTGTCAATAAAATCAGAATGAAGACTGCTCTTTTTATTATTTTTGAAAGGTAGAAAAATTAGCCATGTGATAGCAGCAACAGTAATGTCCAATTTATTTAGGACTAGTCTGTTAAAAGCCTACTTAAAAGATTCAGGCATTAAGCCTCAGGCTAGGCCCTGATTAATGATAACCTGGACAAATGGAGGAATCTCCAACTGAGATGATTTGAACCAATGAGATGGGAGGGATCATGAGCTTGCCTTTATAAAAGAAATGTTTTTTTCCAGTGATACCATAGAGATTTGATTGTAGGCTGTCCGAGATTTAGAGCCAGGAAGGATAGAGAAGTTGAGTCAGATAAAAGAAGAAATTGAGGAATTTGATGGGACAATTGAAAGCACAGAAGAACTTGAAGAAGAAATGAAGGCAGCATGCATCTTGAATTTTGGAACTAAAATCATTAGTGACAATGTCACCTGTAAGCAATTGAATAAGATCCTAGGAGAAGATGGCATGGCTGAGGATAGTTTGTTGATAGTTTGTTGAAGATTGAGAAGAATGCTTGTGATTTGTTAGGGTTCATATTAATAATGTGAGCAAAATATTGTTGTTTAAATAATTTAACTGTGTGTTTATAGGCATGCTGACACTCAAGACAGAGGGCCTGAGCTGCAGAAGATTTGCATATACTGTGCCTATGTGGAAAAATCATATCACGGTTACAAAGTCACATTTCCAGAAATGCTTACATCCAAGATTCATTTTTGGTGTTCTAAGTCTCCTTAGAGTGGTCATATAGGAAAGGCTACAGAACATCATATTGCTAGCGCTCTCCCCAATATGAGATGATTGTGTTTCCTTAACATTCTTTTAGATCAGTTGTTCTCAACTCAGTTCTCTGCGACCCCCAGGCCAGTCAGGTTTTCAGGATATCCACAGTGAATATGCATGAGAGAGATCTGCTTCCATTTTTGAGTTTTTGAAATAAGGCTATGATTGTTTTGTAAGACATATGGATAGAAATATAGAAAAAATGGCAAATGAAGATCATATATCTATCCACTCTGCCCATCCATACTCACTATGAAGCTCCACTCTCCCTTAGAGAGCTTCTGTTTTGACCCATGCTTCCTTGAATTCAGATACGGTCCTGGTCTCCTCCACCTCCAGGGGGTGGTTAATTCAACACATCCACCACCCTTTTTATAAAGAAATAGTTCTTAGATTATTCCTAAGTTTATCACCTTTCAGGTAAACCTCCACATTGATCTGTTCTAGAGGGTAAGTTAAACATTTTTGAATACATATTCCAAAATCCAAATGCTCTTAATTATAAGAGAAGTCCAAGACTGAGTCATCTCTATTATTTAAAACATAAATATCTAATAATAAATGTTAGCAATCTGTTAGCAGTCTTATTTGAGTCACCTTCCCTGCCTTTGCCAGCCCTGTTACCATGTAATAGGGGGAGTGAGCTCAAGGGTTTCCCAGAAATTTTGACCATTTTCAAAAACATCATTTATATTTTTAGCATGGGAGATTTTTCTTGATAGCTATTGACAACATTTTGAATAATTAGTTTTTATTTTATTTATTTATTTATTTATGTGGTTTTATATACCCACACTTTTTGAAATCAGCGCAGTTTACTCATTACATTGAACAGGACAGGTTAAATTGCATTGAACAGATATAAATTACATTGAACAGGTATAGAGAACAAGTAACAAGAATTAACGCAATAGATGATTCCATTAAATAGAACAGGTGTCTTAAGGAAGGTAAACTATATACAAGCTGAAAGGGAGCTTTGCATTAGAAGGGAGGCCATAATGAGCTATGGTACATGGTTGAATGAAAGCTTGACTAGATGTGTCTTAATTGCCTTATGGAAAGTTGACAGGTCAGTAATGAGACAGATAGGAGTAGGGAGACAGTTCCAGAGCAGAGGGGCAAAAATGGAGAAGGCTCTGTGTCTGGCAAATTGGGAGCTTTTACTAGCCCTAGCTGGAATGGCAAGGGTGTTTGCCATATTTGTTCTTCTGGATATGGTGTCAGGCGTCCAATGCAAGACATTTTCCAGGGATGATGCAGAGAGAGGGTGAAGGATTTTAAATGACAATAGAAGGGCTTTGTATTTGAGTCAATTTTTTATTGGTAGCCAATGTAACATTTGAAAGGGGAACTATGATAAAATGAGGGAAATAGTTAAGAAAAAACTAAAAGGAACAGTTACAAATGTTAGACTTACATCAAGCTTGGGTTTTGTTTAAAAATACTATCTTGGAAGCCCAGACCAGCTGTATTCCACGCTTTAAGAAAAGTGGAAGGAAGTAAAAAAAAAAAACCTGCCAGCATGGTTTAAAGGTGAGGTCAGAGAGGTGGCTGTTGCCAAAAAAGCATATTTCAGGAAATGGAAAAAAGAGCCAAATGACGAAAATGGGAAACAGCACAAGCACTGGCAAGTTAAAGGCACTGATAAGGCAGGCAAAGAGAGAATTTGAGAAGAAACTTGCTGTTGAAGCAAAAACGCATAATAAAGACTTTTTCAAGTACATTCATAGCAAAAAACCTGTGAGAGTGTCAGTTGGTCCATTAGATGATAGAGGAGCAAAAGGGGCAGTAAGAGGGGACAAGGCTATAGCGGAGAGACTGAATGAATTATTTGCTTCGGTCTTTACTGAGGAAGACGTAGGGATGTTACCTATGACTGAAGTAGTATTTAAAGGTGATACTGCAGAAGAATTGAAATAAATATTGCTACACCGGGAAGGTGTATTACAACTATTTGATAATCTGAAGAGTAGCAAATCACCTGGACCAGATGGTATACTTCCAAGGGTGTTGAAAGCACAGAAATATGAAATTTGCAGACCTGCTATTTGGAATCAGTGAACTATCATTAAAATCATCTGTAATACCTGAAGATTGGAGGATCGCCAATGTAATGACAATTTTTAAAAAGGGTTCCAGGGGTGATCTGGGAAACTACAGACCAGTGAGCCTGACATCGGTACTGGGAAAAATGGTAGAAACCATCATAAAGAACAAAATTACTCAGCATGTAGATAGTCATGGCCTAACGGGAGACAGCCAACATGGCTTTAGACAAGAAAGATCTTGTCTTACTAATCTGTTATGTTTTTTGAAGATGTGAATGAACAGGTAGACAAAGGTGAGTCGGTTGATATAGTGTATTTGGACTTTCAGAAAGCCTTTGAAAAAATCCCTCATCAGAGACTTTTCGCAGAACTAAAGAGTCATGGGATTGGAGGCCGTGTACTATTGTGGATCAGGAACTGGTTAAAAGATAGAAAGCAGAGAGTAGGGCTAAATGGCCAGTTTTCCCAATGAAGAAAAGTGAATAGTGGTATACCCCAGGGATCTGTGCTGGGTTCGCTGCTTTTTGACATATTCATAAATGACCTGGAAAAGGGAATAACGAGTGAGGTTATCAAATTTGCAGATGACACAAAACTATTTAAAGTTCTTAAAACCTATGAGGATTGTGGAAATTTGCAAGAGGATCTTGATAAATTGGAAGACTGGGCATCAAAATGGCAGATGAAATTTAATGTGGACAAGTGCAAAGTTATGTACCTAGGGAAGAACAACCCAAACTATGGTTACACAATGCAAAGTTCCACATTGGGAACTACCACCCGGGAAAAAGATTTAGGCGTCATTGTGGATAATATGCTAAAACCCTCTGCCCAGTATGCAGTAGTGGCCAAGAGAGCAAATAGAATGCTAGGTATCATAAGGAAAGAAATGGAAAATAAAACAAAAGATATTATAATGCCTCTGTATCATTTCATGGTGCGACTGCACCTTAAATATTGTGTGCAATTCTGGTCGCCGTATCTTAAAAAGGATATAGCGTTATTAGAAAAGGTACAGAGAAGAGCCACAAAAATGGTAAAGGGGATAGAAGGATACCTCTATAAAGAAAGGCTAAAAAGGTTAGGGCTCTTTAACCTGGAAAAGAGACGGCTGAGGGGAGATATGATAGAAGTCTATAAATTAATGAACGGAGTGGAACGGGTAAACGTAGATCGATTGTTTACGTTATCAGAATATAGGAAGACTAGGGGACATGCAATGAAGCTACAGGGTAAACTATTTAAGACTAATAAGAGAAAATATTTTTTTTACTCAACGTGTAATCAAACTGTGGAATTTGTTACCGGTGGATGTAGTAAAAGCTGTTAGTGTAGCTGGGTTTAAAAATGGTTTGGACAAGTGATTCATAAACCATTATTAAAAGGGACCCAGGATATCACTGCTTGACCCAATACAAGCATTGTGGAACCTGTGTCTTTTGGGAAAACTGCTAGGTACATATGACCTACATTGGCCACTGTTGGAAACAGGATACTGGGCTCGATGAACCTTGGTCTGACCCAGTATGGCATATCTTATGTTCTTATGTTCTTATTAGGAGAGGTGATACATGATCATATCTGAAAGCTCTGTAAATGGTTCAGGCATCAGTATTTAAAGCCATTTGTAAAAGATGGAGAGCATATGCAGGTAGGCCATGAAGGATGATGTGAGCATAATCAAATAGGGGAGTGACAAGAAGCCTGGAAGACAGTGTGGAAGTCAATAGGTTCCAATAAGGGTCGGAGCTGGTGGAGGGAACATATTTTGAGGTAGACAGCCTTTGTGATATTGCTTATATGGGATTCCATATTTAGATGTTGGTCTGAAGTGACACCTAGATATCTAACCTCATGATTAGCCTTCAAGTCAGCATTATTAACATATAGGTTAGTTGGAGGTATGAATGTTGGATCCTTCATGATGTACAGAACATCTGTTTTTTTATGGTTTACTTTCAGGTTGCAGGCTCCTAACCAGTCAGATACTTCATTAAAGCAGTCTGTCATTCCAGTGATGATAGAGTTATCCAATGAGAAAGAATGCCAAAGGATTGAATGATTATGCATAATGGCTGAATATATATATTGAATAGCAGGGCTGAAAGGGAAGAGTCCTGTGGTACTCCTTGGGTACTCCTTGCAGGATTTGCCAGAGACTTAAAGGTCAGAAATCTAATTTATCTTTTTTGCCCATTTGCTAATTTATCCTGATGATTTCCTTTACCTAGGAGCAAAAATAAATTTTATACATAATTTCATCATTATACAATATTTACAATATACCAGTGATGCTACAAAATGTTTAAAAGTCTTCAGCAACAGGCGACTCTATGGCTTTCTATGGACATTAATAGAAAACCTCCAAAGTTTCAAATGTTCAGGGCATTGTAGCCTGAGTCATAAGGCTGAGCTTAAAAAAGCCGAATGAAGACATTTTCCTTTGCTTGTCTCCTCTCCTATTAGTATATATTCATTAACTTAACTTGAATCTTTGTAGGCAAGTTTAGTCTATGCATTTATACCTTTTCACCTATTTTTAAGATTGTGAAAGCCAAACCCTTTAATTTGACATCCAGAATTCTATATATGGTTACAAAGTATTTTCTCTCTTGTAATATGTAAACCGCCTTGACCCGGTGAAAGGTGGTATATAAATATAGCTAAATAAGTAAATAATGTAGTCACAAATGACATTTGACAGAGGACATCTACACTCTAGCAAAATGATTTGGTTTTGCAGCAGACCTACAAAATTACAGTTTTGAGGATCTGCCATAAATAGTGACACGAGCTACATGAGAATAGGAGGATAAAATTGTTCTCATATACCCCTGAGAATATCCTGTGAAAAGTTGTGAGTCTTCCATTTTCCATTTATCACGATTTAAAGCTAGAAAATAGAGGGACATGTAAATGGAAAGTGGCTATCAGACCTCGTTTGACTTGGTTTAATAAAAAAAAGAAAAGTGTGACTGACAAGTCTAATATTCAGCATAATATTGTGTAAGAGAAGCAATTATCATTTGTGGAAAAGATCACTAGACCCTGAGACAGTTAAATCTTTAGATGATGTTATACAGACTGAGTATGAAAGAAATTACTTGTGACAGTCCTGGCTCAATTTGTGAGCTAAAATACAAGGATTTTAGTAGTGGAAAGAGGATGAGTTAAATAGGGCAGCTGCCTTTAGGTATTATATGTTTTAAATTGTTATGCAAATCAATGTAAATAAATGTAGCTTGGGAACAATAATAGTACACATGTACACAGTGGTTACCATGTTTATTGCTGATACTGATAGGTTTTTGCATGGATATTTCTTCTTGATTTACTACTACTAATCATTTATATAGCTCTACAAGGCATATGCAGCGCTGTATATATAGATGTAAGACACAGTGCCTCTTCATCAGCGCTTACAGTCTAATCAAGACAAAACACGTGGAGGCCATTTCCACATGGGGCACATCCGGCTGTCCAAACTCTGGAATGGCTGACTGCACCCAATTCTACACCTGTGGGAGCAGAATTGGGTGTGCTGGGCCAGGCAGGACATGCCCTGATTCTGACCCGCTGTACATTCGGTGCCCTCCCTGTCTAAACCTCCCAAGGCCTCTGCATATACAGTAGTTCAGGTGATTTGCTACTCCATTTTATCAAATAGTTGTAATATATATTTGCGGGTTATGAGTATTTCAATTCTTGCAATCCTTCTGATACATCACCTTTATATACTCTTTCAGGCACAGGTAACTTCCCTATGTTTTCTCCAGCAAAGACCAAAACAAAGTTCATTCAGTCTCTCCCCATGGCCTTGTCCTCACTTAACACCTCTCTTACCCCTCTATCATCCAGTTGTCCACCTAACTCTCTCACAAGTTTTTTGCTACAAATGTACTTGAAAAAGTTTTTATTTAGCATTTTTGCTATCAATGCCTTGCATCTATCTTGTCAATGCTTATGTTTTTCCCATGTTCGTCATTTGGTTCCTTTTTCCATTTCCTGAAAGATGCTTTTTTGGTAACAGCAGTCTCTCTGACCTCACCTTTAAACCATGCTGGCAGATTTTTGGCCTTCCTTTTACTTTTCTTAAAGCATGGAGTACATCTGGTCTGGGCTTCCAAGATAGTATTTTAAACAATGCCCATGTTCAATGTAAATATTTTAACCTTTGCAGCTGCTCCTTTTAGGTTTTTTTCCCCCTCATTTTATCAGAGTCTCCCTTTTGAAAGTTAAAAGGTAGTACTGTAGATTTCCTTGTCGTCCTTCTTCCATTTATTAAATCAAATGTGATCATGCTATGATCACTGTTGTTAACTTGCCTCAAAACCCTTATCTCTTGCACAAGATCCTGTGTTCCACTAAGGACTAGGTCTAAAATAGCTTCCCCTCTTGTTGTTTCATGAACTAGCCGCTCCAAAAAGCAGTCATTTATTTCATTTAGTAACTTTCTCTCTAGCATGTGCTGTGACATTGATCCAGTCGATACCAGGGTAGTTGAAATCACCCATTATTACTGTGTTATAACTTTTGTTAGCCTCTCTGATTTTTTTCAGTATCTCATCATCCATCTGTTCATTCTGGCCAGATGGTCAGTAGTACACCCCCACTGCATTGCCTTCCCCTTTTAACATGGAATTTCGATCCATAGAAATTCTACAGTGCATTTTGTTTCCTGGAAAACTTTTATCCTATGTGACTCAATACCCTCTCTAACATAGAATGCAACTCCTTCACCAATTTGATCTATCCTCTCATTGTAATATAGTTTGTACACAGTTATCCCAGCGTCCCATTGGTTGTCCTCCTTCCAGCAGGTCTCTGAGATTCCAATTATATCTAACCTTTCATTCAGTGCTCTATATTCTAGCTCTCCCATCTAATTTTTTTTAGACTTCTAGCTTATGCATACAGCCATTTTAGAGGTTATATTTTATTCATTTTAATCTGTTTATCAGTTGATAAGGGTAATTTGGAATCTTTCAGCTCTGTACTTAAGGGCATCTGGGTTACTTTTATCTTTGTTGGAATCTCTCTGTCAGGATGCCCTAACTTCAGTCTTTTGCTAGTATCCTTCCAAACATGCACCCCTATGCGGCTGTAGGCTTTCCACTATTATCTAGTTTAAAAGCTGCTCTATCTCCTTTTTAAAGGCTAATGCCAGCAGCCTAGTTCCATCCTGGTTAAGGTATAGCCCATCCTTTTGGAAAAGCCCCTCCCTTGCCCAGAATGTTGTACTGATCCTAACAAATCCAAAACCCTCTTCTTTACACAGTCTCATCCATGCATTGAGACTCTGGAGCTCTGCCTGCCTTTTGGGTCCTGCACATGGAATGGGGAGCATTTCAGAGAATGCTACTCAGTTGTTCCTCCAACATCATCTGAGTTCCAACAGTACTGGTCTCACGAGAAGAAAGCAACAAAACATAAAACTGGGAGGCTGACTTAGACTGAACAGTATGCTTTGAGACATCTTCTAGGTCCAATTGACTAATGTCTATTCCACCAGCTACTATGGAGTGTTTCAACTAGTACCATGAAATAAACCCCTGCATGGGGGTGGGGGTGGGGGGGGGGGTGGGGAGTGAAATTCCTCCCACATTTCAGCAAAGGTTTTGAAACAAGAGCCAGTTATAAGCTAATTTAACCACAGTAGGCTTTTTACTTGCCATTGCCTCCTGCTTAACATTTTGATCTGAATATTTAATTTAGGGTTCCCGTTTATGCCAAATAGGAGTTCTTGCATATTCAGGATCTCCTTTCTTCATTAAAATGCTCTCTAGCTCCCACAAGGCTGAAGTAGACGTGTTAAGGCAACTACAAACCAAAATTATATACTAAAAAATATATATATATGGACATATACTGAGGATTAGGTGCCAGAGATCTGTATACTTCACATCAGATTGGTGTACTCTCAAGATCATTCTGGCTTAAACCATTGAGCACCAGCATCTAAAATGTATGCCTTATAATAAAACTGTAAATCCAGGAAATGACCTCCCACTCCTTTGCTTAAGCAATTCCAACTTTTTAAAGTGCTATGTGACGATTTCTTGTTCCAAAGAAACTGAATGAGTGACAATTCCATTTACTTATTTAAGAAATCTTGGAAGACCTCATGAGACATGCTAAAAATATAATTCAATTAGGAAATATCACTGTCTTTATTTCCTTTAGCCTACCCCATCAAGTGAGGTAAAACAGGGAACACTTTGAGATCAGTTACCAAAATATAGGAAAAAAGAAACCAATCATAAGAGTCTCTCATACTGTTAAGCCAAAGAAAACTTCAAGATATTTTAGTGGCCACACATCCCAACAAACGGATATAATAATATAGCTCTTCTTGCAAATTTGTTTAGCAGAAGTATTTCCATTTTTTCTCCAGTAACCTTGTAAGCAAAGATTTGGGAAAAAAATATAAATGAACAACAGAGCATGGTTGTAAAAATAGCAGAATATCATCTGCTTACAGTTAATGTTCCCTCTAAACTGCACTGGGTCTGCCGCCAACATTCCTGCTGGTGGGGGGGGGGGGGAATGTCGGCGGAGGACCCAGCACAGCTGAAACGGAACATTGCGAGGGTGCTGCGGCGTGTGTTAGTCACAGGGTCTCACACATGCCACTGCACCCTCGCAATGTTCCCTTTCATCTGCGCTGGGTCCTCCGCCAATGGGGGGAGGGGCAGAGCGATCGATCGCACTGCACCCCCCCACCGGCAGGAATGTTGGCAGTGGACCCAGCACAGCTTAGAGGAAACATTGCTTACAGTATACTGTTTACTTATAATCCCGATCCTGTAGGGAAATTCCACATAATATGGCTCATTGTCAGACTGCCAAAGTCAATGATTCCAAATCTAAATCAAATAAAAAAGGGGGACAAGGGGCAACTTTGTCAAGTTCTCTGCTGTAGATGATAAAAGGAAGACAAAAGGAAATATACAAAAGTTTGTGCTATGGGAGCTATGAACAAAAGTTGAATCTACACAAAGTTAGGGCCGAAGCCAAACCAATACACGACTGAAAATAAAGGACCAGTCAATGGGATTGAACGCTTTCTCCACATCGAAGGAGACTGCCAATGCTGGAATTTCTTGGCACTCAGCCAGTGCCATACGTTTACAGTACAACCTGATATTATATGAGGACTTCTTTCCCATATAAAACCCATTTTATCCTTTTTAGTTTTTTATTTACAACAGTTTCACTTAAAAATTGCAACTAGTACAATTAAAATCAAATTGCTACATCTGTGGAAATCAATGATGGAAAAGCTTTATAATCAACAAAGACAAACCTGGAGCTGACTGTGGTACAGATCATCAACTACTAGTATGCAAACTTAAGCTAAAGTTGAAAACGAGCAAACCATTCACAAATGCAGCAAAATATGTTCTTGAGAATATACCACTGGAATTTAAAGACTGCCTGCAAAATTGATTTGCTGCTTTAGATACAAATGACAGAGCTCCAGAAGAGTTATGGAATGACATCAAGAAGGTTGTATTGGAAGAAAGTGAAAAGTCTCTACAAAAGGTGAAAAAGCAAAAATGGCCAAAACGGATGATGGAAGAAACTCTGAAAATTGCCCAGTAATGCAGAGAAGCTAAACCAGAGGAGAAAGAAAGACAATCGCAGAACTCAACAGAGATTTCCAATCTACAGCAAGACAGGACAAAGAAAAATACTACAATGACATATGCAAGGAAATAGAAGCAGAAACTATTAGAGGAAGAACAAGATTGGCTTTTCTAAAGCTACGAGAGTTAAAGAAAACATTCAAAAGACTCAACTTCCACATCATTCTCTTGTTGTGGAATCAGCAATGAGGCGTGTGAAAAGTGCTAAAAGGCACTCTTCTTATCCGCCAGGTCGTGAGGCTGGAACTTTAGATGCCTTTGGACGTAAAAGCTTCCAGGCATCCATGTTTTCAACAAGAATTCTCTCATATATTTTCTATATGGGACTGTCTCTTGAAGAACTCATGACCAGTTTGCTGTTTTTAACTCCTTTTCTTCAGGATCACAAAAGAGCAGACTATTCTTTACTGGTTAGTCATGTTCAAAATATCTCTAGGTTTCTTACTCGTGCTACCCTGGACAGTTTTGAGTCTGTTAGCAGAACTTCTGCTATAGCCATAGGGGCACGACGCATGGCCTGGCTCCAAGCTTCTGACTTGGATACATTGGTACAAGAAAGGCTGGGAAATACTCCTTGTACTGGGGAGAATCTCTTTAACACAGAGACTTTACCCCAAGTTGCTCAGTTAACCACTGGCACTGTTGCTTTCAAAGGATTGTCTATACCTTCCTCTATCCCAGTTGGTAAAAAATCTTCTACCAAACTTTATTCCTCCAAGGGGAAAAAGTTTTATCCTTTCTCTACCCATCATACAGCTGTTTCCAAACAGGGGAAACATCAAACCAGGCTAAAGAAACCACAACCACAACCTCAACCACTTCAGCAAACCCAGCAGTCGCAGGGTTGCTGATAGATTCTTCACTGAATCCTTCTTCCTGCTTTGAGGTTTAGAACCTGTAGTTTGCTTCTTCTCTTACAAGCATCTACATCGGTTCCATCCCAAACTTTACATTAAAGAGACATCCTGACTTTTAGCTCATAGAGCTTCTTAGCATAATTATACTTTATAGGTAATAAGGTTACTCCTTTTCCTTCTAAGTAGATAGAAGAGTAACAACTGTCAATAAGGTCATCTATACCTTTATCTTTGACAGTTTCTCCTGTATCAGCATGTCTCATACTATTCTTTTCAAAGATTTACTCCATCGTAAGTCTTTTTCAACTCTGCCCCTCTTACTAAGACGTTTTGGTCTGTAAGAGTATACTACTTAACTGAGGGCTTATCCCTGAGCCCTGAGTTTCTTTTCAGAGTTATCGCCACCTTGCATTCTTGTTGCTCGTGGCAGATTCTCAGACAATGATGGAGTTTTTACCACTCCTACTTATGTCTGTAGGTCTTTTCTAATCTTGAGACCTAAGATTTGTTCTGCCGCTCTAACAATAGTTAGAATGCAGGGGCTCTTAGTGTTTAAACCACTAACTTGCTAACCAAGCACCCAGGGCTTGATCTCCAATATCAATCTTTCTGGCCTTAGTACTAAGTCCCAGACAGACTTGGAACCTTCTCGGGTTTTCTTGTTGCAGCATACCTTCTATCCTTAGCCTTCCCCAATCCTTGGCGTTGGCGGAGTAGTTCAGGTCACATACTGGCTCTTAAACAGCCAGTTTTTTCTTCTAGCCAACCTGCAACATGCTCTCTGCATCTCTACATAGCAGCTCTGCACTATGGGCCCTTGCTAGAGAGCAAATAATTCCAGATGGTTAGGAAGGACTTTACTGAGTTCTTCCCTACCCTTACCATTTCCATTAACGTCGTCTTCTTCAATAAAGGACACACGCCTTTAATTAAGTGAAGACCTAAAGAATTATCCAATCCCCTGGGTTGGTTCACATTCCCAGTGGACCCCTTCACCAGGGATGGTTTTCTTTCACTGACAGCCAGTCTTTGTTTGTGTATTTCCTTCCATCCTAAATTCCTCATGGAGTAATTCATATTGAGCGCAAGAATGCATCATACTCATTTTGCCCTCTTAGAAGGGTAAATATGGTATCTCTTTTCATTGCATCTTCTTCTCCAGCTGTCATGCTGGAGTTATGGAAGGATCCAGACTTACTGTCAGCGGATTAAAACATCCTCCATTCCTGGTTTTTCAAGGGCTAGAGTTCTTAGGGAGTGGAGGAGTAGCCTAGTGGTTAGAGCACTGGCTTGGTAACCAAGCAACCAGGGTTCAGTTCTCGCTAGCACTCCTTGTGGCCTTGGGCAAGTCACTTAACCCTCCATTGCCTCGGAAGAAAGGCCTGGCAATCTACTTCCGGTGACACTGCCAAGAAAACCCAGGAGCTTCTGGGTTGCCAGGAGTCAGGACTGACTCGAAGGCACTTAGAATAGAGAGAGTTCTTAGAATACTCTAGACTTCTCCTTGTCAGTGAGAGCACTCCCTTACCTCTCCCACCCACAACAAGGGAGAATGGATTCTCTAAACATCTCCTCAAGCAGGTATTCCCTTCTTGTTATTAGATGAATCTTTCTCTCTTCACATATCCCCAATGTGGGGACATGGGTGTATATTTATGCATACATGTATATAGACATCTGCATGTCTGTACATATATATATATATATTTCTTTCTATCTGTCTGCCTAGGTTCATATATATTTATATACATATATATATTTTTTTCCTATACGGCCCCGACAGATAGTCACTATCCTTTTCGATGCTGCTCCAGCATGTTCAGGATTCTACATAACCAACCACTTCCCTGTGGTAGTTAAAAGGATTCCACCATGACCTTTAGTTTAGGTACATCTGAAGTCCTCCATGTACCATCTTTTTTCCTAAGTAATTTCATTTAAGAAGGACATTCTGAATTTTCAGTAAATAGGAGGCTACAATACCTCATACTTCTGTCCTCCTTTGTTATCGGATATAGGGGTCTTTAAAGCCCCTCTTCTCCTATAAGAACTATGCCTCTTTAGGGTCAAAAGATCTTCAGGTTTATCTAATAGGGACTTCCGCATTTCTCGCAAAAGTCCTGCCCCATTGAACTACCCCAGTCTCCCCTGGGACTTTTCTCGCCCTAAAGGTTCTGACCTCAACCTGTCTTTTGCACAGTTATTACCTCTGCTCTATATTGAGGTATTCCTTGAGGATATTCTGCTGGTTCATATTAGCAGTCCCATATGAACCTCCATAAACGTTTTACAATCCCTCAAGGTGAGGTCCATATCGCTAAATTCTAGTTCAATGTTTACTACTAGATATTATCTACACAGGATCTCCTCTCTAGGCGTCCTGTTTGGTCCAGTTGGTCCATAGCATATCTGTTTAGTTCAACTCCTACCCTCCATCCCAAGGATGCCTGAGTTTCTGTCGAATAGCATGGCCTTCTCTGATTCGCAACATGCTGGGACTCCTCCAGGCATCTTAGCTTGGGAGTCCCCATATGTGAAAACTCATTCCTGCTTGTTCCTGGAGATAGCACAGTTACTTACCTGTAACAGGTGATCTCTGGGAACAGCAGGAATAAGTCTTCACAACCCACCCACCTCCCCTAGGAGTTGTATTTCTCTATCTCTATCTTTCCTCTCTCTCTCTCTCTCTCTTTGTCTCAGCTTTAAAACTTAACTGAGGAGAGGCAGTTGGGAAAGGCGGGAAGGCAGCATGCAGGCATGGTGGGATGCTCCCAAAAGCATTCTAATTGGATGCTGGGGAGCGTTCCTGCGCAGACTCCGTCGGTACCGACGTACTGTTGTCAGCACACCCTGGTGGCCAATGGCTGTAAGGGTAGGCTGCGCATTTTTAGTGTTTCAAGGAGGAAAGGGCTCTTTTAGGCCAAGTGCAGGTTGGTCTTTGTAGTCCAGCTCCTTGTATGAACAAATTGTATAAGCCAAATAGAGGGTATTAAGGCTTATATTTCCCCTTTAACGCAAAGGCTCAGTAAGGCACAGAAATAAAGAAAGTCCTTTCTCTCAGGGTATCACCAAACATAAGCAAGAAGAAAAACTGTTACAAGTTTCACAGTTGATTGGAGAGATTAACTAAAAGATTCTCTTACTTCAGAGCAACTTAAATAAGCAAAACAGTTCTCTGGCACTTAGCACAAAAGATGAGCATTCTTAAAGCATAAAGGTCAGTTCAATTCACAGCTCTGCTAATGACTCAAGGCTGCTAGCAATACACAAGGTACAATCCATAAATTCATCTGGAGGTATGGGAATAGGATTCTCATGGTCTATTTCCATGGACTCTGGGTCACTGGCCTCGCCCTCTGAATTGGATGTCTCCCTTGCTGCTATACTTTCCCACAAATCTGGTCAGCTCTATTTCTAACCTTATATAATTATGACTGATAATGCCTATAGCACCTCCCTACTGAACTCAACTAAATGCAATCAATATTTTATTAGCGATTGGATCTCAGACTTGTCAAGGCTATTCACTGGACCTTCTTGTATGGTGCAGTGAAAAATGCCGTTAGTACATCAATGACCCGTTTTTATCGCTAAACTTATTTTTCATGTTTATGCCTTGTCGGCTAAATACCATGTTGTTTATGCCTTGTCGGCTAAATACCATGTCAAATTGCTGAAAGCATTCGAATTTGTATCATAAAAATTACTTATCTTGATTGCTAATTGCACTGCAGACAATACTTTCTCTTGTCCACTGTACTAAACTGAGTGGCAGGACTTCGTATTGTGTCTCAAGCTGTGCTTATCTCTTCTTATTACAAAGCTGTAAACAGTACTCCCATCTCGTTACAAAGCTGTAAAGGGTACTCCCAATGCACAATCTTGGCACCATAGCGTTTCACAAATGTTGTTTCTTCAGGGGAATGCGGCTTTCTTTGGTAAGTTTTCAACTCTAAAAACGCCGCGATACAAATTCGAATGATACAAATTCGAATGCTTTCAGCAATTTGACATGGTATTTAGCCGACAAGGCATAAACATGAAAAATAAGTTTAGCGATAAAAACGGGTCATTGATGTACTAACGGCATTTTTCACTGCACCATACAAGAAGGTCCAGTGTATAGCCTTGACAAGTCTGAGATCCAATCGCTAATAAAATATCAATTGCATTTAGTTGAGTTCAGTAGGGAGGTGCTATAGGCATTATCAGTCATAATTATATAAGGTTAGAAATAGAGCTGACCAGATTTGTAGCTACACAGCATAAAAGCTCTAGAAAGTGACATTATCATAGTTTGCTATACTTTCCCAGACTCTGTCTCTCTTTGCTTGTTTCCAATAGGGCTGTTCTAAGGCTCCCAAACGAACATGGCCTGTTCTTCTGCCCTTAAATACTGGTTTGTAAAGCTCTAACTTGTTTCCTTTTCTCCTGCACTGAGCATCTGTTTCACCAGAGCATCTAGGAGATAAACTTTCCTTTATAAATGAAGTGGCACCATACCTGGGCTTCCTCCTGTAGCCGGTATAACTGGAGATTTCTCTCGGAGGCAGCTCTCTCTGGAGATAGGCTTTCCCTTGGAACCTTCTGAGCAGTGCTTGCCCCTTTTGTAGTTTAGGAAAACCTGGTGAGGAATCCGGATTTCCTTGCTTCTGGGTAAAGGTAGTTCTGCTATCAGAAGCTTTCCTTCTTATACCTCTTAATCCTGATTCAGACTCCTCCGGTGAGCGTAGGCCTCTCTCAAAGCATGGCTTTCTCCTCTCAAGCTCTTTGCCTCTGTGGTCCTTTGCTACCGAGTCTCTCTCCAGACTAACTCTCCTCGAGCTGTCTTTCTTTCTGACTTTCTCTGCTCCTTTTCCAGCACTTACTGTTCTGGGCGTTCTGCTTGATCCAGCTATGCTGCTTGGGCTGGAGGTGTCACTCCTTCCGTCTGAAGTGCTTCTCCTGGCAGTCTCTCTCTGGACTGTCCCTCTCTGGACTGCTTTCCTCCAGACTGCTTCCCTCTGGACCGGTTCCCTCTGAACTGGTACCTTCAGCTGTCCTGCTTTCCTCTGGACCGGTTCCTTCTGCTGGCCGGCTTTCCTCTGGACTGGTTCCTCCTGCTGGCCTGCTTTCCTCTGGACTGGTTCCTCCTGCTGGCTGGCTTTCCTCTGGACTGGTTCCTCCTGCTGGCCTGTTTTCCTCTGAACTGTCTTTCTCTTATAAAGGCATTCTACCTTTGAGTTTCCTGGGCTTGTCGTCAGGTGCAGCTGATTAGCTCTTACATAATCAGTGGCTGAGTCAGCCTCAGTAGTTTTGCTCCTGCTCCCTCTAGCTGGGCTGCAAGGTAATTGCATCCTCTACACATCAACAGCTCTGTGAAAGACAGGGTTTTTTTTCTAAGTCTGCACTCTCAGTAGCTTCAGCTTCATGACAGTACCCATATGTGAAGACTTATTCCTGCTGTTCCCAGAGATCACCTGTTACAGCTAAGTGGCTTGCCCAAGACCACTCCTTGTGGTCTTGGGCAAGCCACTTAACCCTCCACTGCCCATGTTTCCTGTAAGTATTAGTGTATGTGTCTCATATCCCCTCATGTTAAATGTATCCCCCAATTGACCGCTTTGACCCGGTGAAAAGCGGGATATAAATACAGCTAAATAAAATAAACTGTGCTTTCGTTACCAGCACCATAATTCAAAGGCATCGATTTTCTTCCTTTCTATCTTTTTCATTGTCCAACTTTCACATCCATATGACGTTATTGAAAACACCATGGCTTGGACAAGTCAAATTTTTGTATGGAGAGAGACATCTCTTCTCTTGAGCAACTTCTGGAATTCCAAGCACTTGCAGGTTATTACAGTGGCAAACAATTGTTCATATTCTCCAGGTCTCTTTCAAGAGCCCACACCATCTTCACACTCTGCTGCTGCTCAGTAAACTCTTCTCCCTGCTACGCAATCTATTGTTCCAGTGGAATTGTTCTTTTAAGCCTCACACTTCTTGCAAGGCTTTACAATTTTCTTTTATCAGATCCTTTCACTTGCAAAATTTCTTGCAGAATAGTTTGTAATGTGCCATCTGCATCTTTAAGGCCTGTGGTCTTTTGTGATATCTAAGGATCCTGTTTTGGATGTTTAGTTTCCGACATTGCAGCACTGGTGAAATCCAGCTTAGTAGTTTTGAACTAAACATCTTTAAGTACAGTACTGTTGAACACTGTAGATTGGGGGGAACAGCTCCAAAAACACTTAGCAAAATAATGAATTTTTACAAAGGTCTTTGGAGCTTTCATCCAAGGGATCAGCTCCTTTTAACACACGGGCTCTTGACAATTACATCAGCACATAGTGTGGGTGCACTTCCTTCACTGTCTGCTGATTCATTTACTGTGCAGTGAGTATCTGCCCAGTGTGGTAACTGAAGGGCAGATGCTGACTATGCTTCCAATAGTTACCACACAAAGCTTGCCCTTACCGCACATAAATAAGATTTCACTGGAAGCAACTCAATAACCAGTGTCTCTCACTGAATCATACCACTCCTCATCAACATAATAACATTCTCCCATATCTCTGTATATGGTTGATAATTTTAATGTATTCTTTATACCCCATGTAACCCTCCTAGTTGTAACTCCCTGTTCTATGTAAAGCTCGTTGCTATAACTGTTATATGTAAACAGCTTTGAATTGATGATAAAGCAGTATATAAAACCTGTTAAATAAATAATATTTGCAACTAATACGTAGTAAGTGCAAAAGCTTAGTGCAATTTAGTAAACAGGACCCTTAGTGCATAATAAATTTACTGGAACCAGTATGATGCGTGCTGCAATCGGCCGGTCCAACCATTATGCAAAAGTAGGAAGTCGCCTAGGGCAGCAGCTTATGAAGAGCAGCGAAATGCAGCAGCAGTCAAATCAAAAGAATACAGTATAACGTGACTGCATCACCAACCCAAAGAACCGACGACAGATGCTTTTACCAGCAGGGAGAGTGGGCCCACACATAGATAGAGTGCAAAGTTTAATATTTAGCAGTATGCTGTGCAATTTTGCATTTTTACAGGATTGTTGTCAGAAGGGTGGTGTTGGGATAATCATGATTGTTGATTTTAATTATCCAATTCTTGGGGGGGGGGGGGGGGTGGTGAGACTGTAAGGGTAAAGGCTTGCTTAAGGCACTCAATATCTTTACACCAGCCCTGGCTACAATCAACTTGTAACCTCCTGATTGAAGCTAGTTACCATCTTTATTAGGGTAAATTTTCAATGCAGCATCCAACACAGCACACTTACTTTTAAGCCATCACTAAACAAATTGACTTTCCAATGCAAGGTAGCAGCATATACTGTATTGTCAAGGGCTCAAGGCAATCTGCTGCATGAGGCGAAGAATGAGATGGCGCGCCCCCACACACCTCTTAGAGGGCGGCGGGGCTTTTTCAGAAATCCAATCAGAGACTGAACCAAACCAAAAAGCCAATTAGATTATATGGAGGAAATGCAAAATGTTTGCACACAGCGCCGGATTGAGCTGCAATCGCGCACTGTGCAACTTGCAGCTTGGGTGCACGCCCCCCCCCCCCCCACCCTCCACCCATACCTCCGTCCAGCGCTGCCTGCTCTTTCCCTGCTGCTGGCACCCTCTGTTTTATTCACAGTTGGGCTGGCAGCAGGGAAAGAGCAGGCAGCGCTGGATGGAGGTATGGGGAGGAGGAGGGGGGCATGCGCCCTATCTGAAAGGCACCGGCACTTTGAGCAGATGTGTCCCTCCCTGCTCTGACATCGCATCAGAGGAGGGAGGGACCAGACCTGCTTAAAGTGCTGTGAAAAGGCTTGGGGGCACATTTTGGCTGCCTGCTATTGTCCTGCCAGTGGCAGCAGGGCAACAGCAGACAGCCAAATTGCGCCCCCCAAGCCTTTGCTTGCACAGGGCTAGGTACGGCAAGAACCGGCTTGCACAGGGCTAGAAGATGGCAAGAACCAACAGCACAGTTTATAAAACTAAATTATAACTCATTTTTATTTTGTTATAAACTGCGTTATGGTTCTCGCTTTTTCTTTTTCAACATATATTTTGCATCCACAGTAGGTGCAGAGCAGAACCAGGACATTCACCCACAGAACTCAATATTTAAAAAAAAAAAATCTGATTCTGATCATCTCATTAACAACAACAACCACCACCACTATTCTCCAGTACCAGGCATATTGTGAACTAATAAAAAACCCTGCAACAAAGAGCAAACCTACCATACCATACCATATCAGCACAAACTTCCAAAACTCACATAAGGAGCCCATCCAAAAAAAGCGTCACTGTAAATACTACATTGGGCCTTTTAACATCCATACACCTATTTGAAAAGCTGAATAAGTCAAATTACTACAGTATAGTATAGATCTTTATATACAAACTCCATGTTAACAGAACACCTGACCTCAGTCGCACACGCACAACATCGACCCTCACCAAGTACAGAATAAGTAACCACAATCTAAAGTAAAAATAAAAATATGTAGACAAAATTTAAACTGAAACCCCAAGAAGCCAGAGTCCACATGCAGTGCAACATCAGATAAATAAGAGATGCAGTTCCCTAATACTGTGTAAAATATAAAAATAGCAGAAAATCCAATCACTCAAATTAAATAAAATTATTTTTTCTACCTTTGTTGTCTGACCATTTTATTCTCTGATCATGCTGGTCCCGATCTGAGGCTTCTGTTTCCGGTCTTTCTTTAGCTCTCTTTCTGTGGTCTATAGTCCATGGTCCATCTGCCACTTCTTATCTCTTCATTTGTTTTCTTCACTTCCTTCCATCGGCCCATTTCCAGTTCCAGTAACCCTCCCCAGTATCAGCCCCCTTTTCAGTTCTCCCCTCCCAGTACCTTCCAATGTCAACTGCCTTGCATTCCCACGACTGTCACTGGGGTCCATTCCCTTCCAGTCCCCCTCCTTCCCCACTGTCCAGCCCCTTCTAGTCCAAATACCATCCCAGGTATCAGCTCAGGTCCACTCTGTGTCACACCCCAGTCAGCTCCCTTCCAGCCGCCCTACCCTCTGTCCATCTCCCTTCCAGTGCCATTCGCATGTCATCTCCCTTCCAGCCTCCTCTCCATTACCCAGTCACCTACCACTCCCATCCCCAAGTGTCAGCTCCCTTCCTCTCCCCCTTCAGTACATCCCAGGTGTCATCTCCTTTCCTACCCCCTCCTTCCCCTGGCAGACCCTCTCAGTATCTGCTCCCTTTCAGTTCTATTCTACCATTCCCCCCCATCCGCCCATTTGTACCCTAGCCCCTAGTTTTCTTCCAGGGCCAGCAGCACTCTCCTCCCCTCCCCTATTAGCCCATTTCCTGTCCCAGCCCATTTCTAGTCCTATCCCCTTTATCTACCCACTCCAGTCCTAGCCCCCCCAATCAGCCCATTGCCAGTCCTAACTCATTTCTAGTGCTAGCCCCCCATCTGTCCATTACCAGTCATAACCCTCCAATAAGTCCATTTTCAGTCCTAGCACCCCAATCAGCCCATTTCCTGTCCTAGTTCTCCATAGCCTATTACCAGTCCTAACCCCCCTTATAAGCCCATTTCCAGTTCTAAACCCCCATTAGTCCATTTCCAGTCCTAGTCCTCCCCTGATAGCCCATTACCTGTCCTAGCCCCCCTCCCAATCAGCCCATTTCCAGTTCTAACCCCTCATCATCCATTTCCAGTTCTAACCCCCCAATAGCCCATTACCAGTCTTAGCCCCCATATCAGCTCATTTCAAGTTCTAAATCCTCCCCATCAGCCCAATTCCAGTCCTAGCCCCCCCCCCCCCCAACCCAGGGAAATTGAAAAACTAATAAAAACCTCCGGGGTAAGAAGCAGCTGCCGCTGCCGCTCTATCAGCGGCAGTGACAGAATGAGGATCCCGCGGCCGCCTGCCTCTCTCCCCGCCCCCCCCCCCCCGGGAGAGCCTGCAGTGCTGGTTTCCCCTCCACCCCGGCTCAGTTTTGCAGAGCCACGGTGAAGGGAGAGTGTTTCCCTTTCACTCGTTTCTGTTAAAGCCAAGCCCGCATTGCTGATGGGAAACAGGATCTCCTGTTTCCCATCAGCTCCACGGGCTCAGCTTTAACAGAGCTGCGGTTAAGGGAAACACACTCCCTTCGCCGCGGCTCTGCGAAACTGAGCCGGGGCGGAGGGGAAACTAGTAGGCTCTCCAAGGGGAGGGGGCAGGCGGCTGCGGGCTCCTCATTCTGCCGCCGCTGCCGATGCAGTGGCAGCTACTTCTTACCCCGGAGGGTTTTTTTATTTTGAAGGCTGAGTGAGGCAGTCTTTTTGGGGGCAAAAAAAAAAAACGTTGCCGCGTGAGGCCACCGCCTCACTCGGCCTAATGATAGAACCAACCCTGTGTATTGTGTTGGAGAATTCTCCAAGTATGAACATCCTTATACATTATTTAACAATGACATAAAATACAAACATTAGAAGAATACCTAGATATACTTTTCAAAGATGCCTTTGAGACATCATCTAGATCGCCTCTTTTGTATACAGTATGAACTATGACAATGCACACATTCTTTCAGATGACTTTACATAAGAACATAGGATATGCCATACTGGGTCAGACCAAGGTCCATCTTGCCCAGTATCCTGTTTGCAACTGTGGACAATCTAGGTCATACATACCTAGCAGTTTCCATAAAAGCACAGGTTCCACAATGCTTGTCCCTTCTTAATAATGGTTTATGGACCTTTCCTCCAGGAACTTGTCCAAACCTTTTTTAAACCCAGCTACACTAACAGCCTTTACTACATCCTCCGATAACAAATTCCAGAGTTTGATTTCACTTTGAGTGAAAAAATATTTTATTTTATTAGTCTTAATTAGTTTACCCTGTAGCTTCATTGTATGTCCCCTAGTCTTTCTATATTCTGATAATGTAAACAATCGATCTACGTTTACCTGTTCCACTCTGTTCATTAATTTATAGACTTCTATCATATCTCCCCTCAGCCGTCTCTTTTCCAGGTTAAAGAGCCCTAACCTTTTTAGCCTTTCTTCATAGGGGTATCCTTCCATCCCCTTTACCATTTTGGTGGTTCATCTCTGAACCTTTTCTAATAATGCTTTATCCTTTTTAAGATACGGCGACCAGAATTGCACACAATAATCAAGGTTCGGTCTCACCATGGAACAATATAGAAGCAGTATAATATCCTTTGTTTTATTTTCCATTCCTTTCCTTATGATACCTAGCATCCTACTTGCTCTCTTGGCCGCCGCTGTACACTGGGCTGAGGGTTTTAACATGTTATCCACAATGAGGCCTAAATCTTTTTCCTGGGTGATGGTTCCTAATGTGGAACCTTGCATCGTGTAACCATAGTTTGGGTTGTTCTTCCCTAGGAGCATAACTTTGCAAAAATGCAATGTGTGCCTTCGAGTTATGTCCACATTTAATTTCATCTGCCATTTGGATGCCCAGTCTTCCAATTTATCAAGATCCTCTTGCAATTTTCCACAATCCTCTTGGGTTTTAACAACTTTAAATAGTTTTGTGTCATCTGCAAATTTGATAACCTCACTCGTTATTCCCTTTTCCAAGTCATTTATGAATATGTCAAAAAGTAGCAGACCCAGCACAGATCCCTGGGGTACACCACTATTTACCTTTCTCCATTGGGAAAATTGGCCATTTAGCCTTATTCTCTGCTTTCTATCTTTTAACCAGTTCCTGATCCACAATAGTACACTGCCTCCTATCCCATGACTTTTTACTTTGACCAAAAGTCTCTGATGAGGGACCTTGTCAAAGGCTTTCTGAAAGTCCAAATACACTATATCAACCGACTCACCTTTGTCTACCTGTTTATTCACACCTTCAAAAAAAATAACTGATTAGTAAGACAAGATCTTCCTTGTCTAAAGCCATGTTGGCTGTCTCCCCTTAAGGCATGACTATCGACATGTTCAGCAATTTTGTTCTTTATGATGGTTTCTACCATTTTTCCTGGTACTGACGTCAGGCTCACTGGTCTGTAGTTTCCAGGATCACCCCTGGAGCCCTTTTTAAAAATTGGTGTTACATTCACCATCCTCCAATCTTCGGGTATTACAGATGATTTTAATGATAGTTCACAGATTACTAATAGCAGGGCTGCAATCTCATATTTCAATTCTTTCAACACCCTCGGATGTATATCATCCGGCCCATGTAATTTGCTATTCTTCAGTTTATCTAATAGTTGTAATACATCTCCCCGATGTATAGCTATTTCCTTCAAATCTTCCGCACCTTTAAATACCACTTCAGTCATGGGTAACATCCCTACATCTTCCTCAGTAAAGACCGAAGCAAAGAATTCATTCAGTCTCTCCGCTATCGCCTTGTCGCCTCTTAGTGCCCCTTTAACCCCTCTATCATCTAATGGACCAATGACTCTCTCACAGGTTTTTTGCTACAAATGTACTTGAAAAAGTCTTTATTACGCATTTTTGCTTCCGCAGCCAGCTTCTTCTCAAATTCTCCCTTTGCCTTCCTTATCAATGCCTTGCATTTAACTTGCCAGTGTTTGTGCTGTTTCCAGGTTTCATCATTTTTCTCTTTTTTCCATTTCCTGAAAGATGCTTTTTTGGCAACAGCCTCTCTGACCTCACCTTTAAAGCATGCTGGCAGTTTTTTGGACTTCCTTCCACTTTTCTTTAAGCGTGGAATACAGCTGGTCTGGGCTTCCAAGATAGTATTTTTCAACAACACCCAAGCTTGATGTAAATCTTTAACCTTTGCAACTGCTCCTTTCAGTTTTTTCTTAACTATTTTCCTTATTTTATCATAGTCTGCCTTTCGAAAGTTAAAAGGTAGTACTGTGGATTTCCTTACCATCCCTCCTCCACTAATTAAATCAAACACAAATCATGCTTTGATCACTATTGCCAAGTGGCCCCAACAACCTTATCTCTTGCACCAGATCTGGTGTTCCACTAAGGACTAGGTCCAATATGGCTTCCTCTCTGGTCGGTTCATGAACCAGCTGCTCCAAGAAGTCGTCATTTATTTCATCTAGGAACTTTATCTCCCTAGCATGTCCTGCCGTGACACAGACCTAGTCGATACCGGGGTAACTGAAATCACCCATTATTATTACTGTGCTGTAACTTTTGTTAGCTTCCTTGATTTCTTTGAGCATGTCATCATTCACTTGTTAATTCTGGCCAGGAGGTCGATAGTACACCCCCACTGCCATCGCCTTCCCCTTTTTACATGAAATTTAAATTCATAGAGAGTCTTCAGCAAATTTTGTTTCCTGCAAAACTTTAATCATTTCTGACCAGCTCTATCATTACGATATAGTTTGTACCCAGGTATCACAGTGCTCCACTGGTTGTCCTCCTTCCACCATGTCTCAGATTCCAATCATATCTAACCTCTCATTTAGTGCTATATATTCTAACGCTCCCATCTTATTTTTTAGACTTCTAGCATTTGCATACAAGCATTTTAGAGACTGTATTTTATTCATATTAATTTGGCTATTGGTAGGCATGGGTAATTTGGAATCTTTAAGATCTGTCTGCTCCATACTCGAGGGCATTTGGGCTACTTTACTCTTTTTTGGAACCTCTCTGTTTTTGGTATGGAAAACATAAATAGGTTAACTCTTTTTTTGTTTTTTTAAACCTATGTAAGTCTTTGAAAATGTACCCTCGTGTTGTCATTGACAACCTTGTCTAAAACGAATACCTTCCTTATCTGGAAAAAGACAATAACTGATATCTTGAATCAGAATTGTCCAGGATACATGTCTCAGGTTCAGTCCTATGACATGTTGACAACTTGTTGGCACATATTTACCCAAGAAGCATGTACAGCTCAGTGAACACTAAAAGGACTTTATGTTTTTAAAGGAACATATGGAGTATTGCTAAAAGTGAAAAATATAATATTTTGGAGTTTTTGCAGTGTTCTGGCACTCTGTCAAAGCTGACAAAGCTATATGTCTAAATTTTGTAAAACTGTCAAAACAAAATTATTTATGAAGAATTTTGTTCTGAGAATAGTGAGCATAATAGATTTATTTTCTAAAACAGTCCCTGCATTGCTAAAACTAAAACTAAAGTGAATCACACTAAGGGACAATTATTGAAGTGCAGTAAGCACTTGACATGGGTTCTATCATGCAGTAACCGTTAGTGTGGGACTACATGGATGTTTATGCTGCATTAAAATATGCATCATGGTAAATGACCTGTACTGAAGGGACATATTTAGTAAACAGGTCAGTGAGTGGTTGTGCGCCATGCTAAAAAGTAGCAGAGCCTATATGGAAAAAAATCTATGCTACACTGGTGGCGCCCATTGGGGCGGGACGGTGGGACCGCAAGTGTTCCCTGTCTGTCGCAGCTATCGTGGGCATTATTTGCCTGTGATAACCATGCTTTCCACCCATAGTGCTCCCACTGCCTGGTCACTCTGCTGCCACAGGCCTGGATAGAGGGATGGAAGCTCATGCCTTCTGCAGTTATTGTTGACACCCCCACCCCCCACTGGTGATACAGCCCACATGCATGTTACCAGTCTGATGTTTAGTAAACATGCCCCTAAGTGCTTAACATGGGTTTGGGTGAGATTGGGGTAGGTTTGAGGCAAAGAATGGGCATGGTAACTGGTGATAGCTAGTGCATGGGATGTTACTGCATGCTAGCTGTCACAACTGCTCATAGCATGGCAACACTTAATGCCCCCTCCAGAGGTGACATTAAGTGCAGCTGCACTAATGGGAGACCAGTAGCACAGTCACTGCCCAAGCTAGGAGACAAAAGGAACTCTTTGCCTTAACATCATCCCTATCAATCTCACATCAAAGACTCCCCCTAATCTGATTCCCCTCCCTCAAAGAACCATATAATCTGATCCTACCCTAGCACTCATCTTCTCCCCTCCACTCCCCACCCATTTCAGCACCCCACCCAGGCCAATCAAACCCTCCCCCCCCAACAAGGCCAACCTTCTCTCCCTAGATAGCCCCCAGGAGCACCGCTCCCAAATATAAGCTCCCACCGATACTATAAATTGACCCTTGCCCCCACTGGGAATTACTAGGGGGAATCCATGCTGTAGTAAGTAAATCCCCATCCACTCCTCCGACCATATGCTTTGGCTTTTTCTGGGCCATCTCTCTGGTTTGCACCAGCCACTCGAACCAACTCCCAGACATAGCACCGCAGCATCTCGCGACACAATATAAGCAGATTTAAAGGATACCCAACTTAAAATCAGCAACTGCAGATGATGCCAACAATGCTACCCCTGTCACTTAAGGTGCTACATTTGAAACAATCTCCAAAGAAAGGATCGAGACCACCATATCAGGACTTAACACAACCATCTCCCTCCTGGATCCCTGCTCAGTGAATTGGATAAAAAAGTCAAAACAGGAACTAAGCCCAGCACTTGCCAGCATAGTAAATGAGTCCCTCAAACAAGGGTTGATACCCAGCAGCCTCAAGATGTCCATTATTTGCCTGACCGTCAAGAAACTTGAACTTGACCCAGTGGATCCTGCCTCATACTGACCAGTAGAGTAATAAGAAATACACCCCCTGAAATCAATCCCAATGTATCCAAAAAATACTTTGATTTCCGTTTATGCAGGAACTAAAACACCAACGTATGACCCAAAAATTTCCATTAAAAAATTATATGAAAATATATTATACTTTGTTCCCTTTACTTTTTTTTTTTTGTTGGATCACTCACCATGAGCAGGAACTTTCCTGCTCTCGAAGTGAGCCCTCCTTTTTAATCAATTTTAAATGACCCGAAAGCCTTAAAAACAGAAACAACAGCACTATTCAGCTGTCTGATCCATTTAAACATTAACTGAACTGTCCCAACCAATAGTAAATGGCACAGATACCCCCCCACTTAGCTTGAGTTGGAATTATTCTTTTTGAAGAAGATTTTCAACCGCAATCTTTAAAGTCCATTAACATGGAAAACGGCCTCTTCAACTAACTTCTATCAACATCTTCCAACGAACAAGGAGGAGGAAACTTCCTGTCTCTATGAGACGGTTGGGATTAATCCAAACATAAGGTTCACGCTACACCAATCAGTGTTTCAAGCTGTGTGGCTTCCCTCTACACGGCTTGAAACACTGATTGGTGTAGCGTGAACCTTATGTTTGGATTAATCCCAACCGTCTCATAGAGACAGGATGTTTCCTCCTCCTTGTTCGTTGGAAGATGTGGATAGAAGTCAGTTGAAGAGGCCGTTTTCCATGTTAATGGACTTTAAAGATTGTGGTTGAAAATCTTCTTCGAAAAGAATAATTCCAACTCAAGCTAAGTGGGGGGGCACCTGTGCCTTTTACTATTGGTTGGAACAGTTCAGTTAATGTTTAAATGGATCAGACAGCTGAATAGTGCTGCTGTTTCTGTTTTTAAGGCCTTCGGGTCTTTTAAAATTGATTAAAAAGGAGGGCTCACTTCGAGAGCAGGAAAGTTCCTGCTCATGGTGAGTGATCCAACAACAACAACAACAAAAAAAGTAAAGGAAACAAAGTATAATATATTTTCACATAATTTTTTAATGGAAATTTTTGGGTCATACTGACCAGTGGCAAGCCTCCCATTCACTGCAAAAATAATTGAAAAGATCATTCAATAGCAACTACAGGACTACCCAGACAGAACCAAAACCCTTGACCCACAACAACATGGATTCCGACCCTCTCATGGGATTGAAACACTCATGATTTTGTTAATAAACACTCTGACCAAAGGAATACAGACCATCTTGATCTTCCTGAACATAGCAGCAGCATTCGATATTGTCTCTCATACTATCCTCCTACACAGACTGCGAGAAACGGCCTCTTCAACTGAATATATTCCTAGTAACCGCTCCTAGTAACAGGTACCTATGCAGTAGTATTATCCTTGTAAATAGATTGTAAATAATTACCCTTGTTATCCAAGTTCCTTCCCTTGTTATCTGTAAACTCATGCATGTTGACTGTACTGAGATTTTTGTTCTATGTGAACCGCGCTGATGCTAAATAGTGCGGTATATAAGAGAATATAAATAAAATAAATAAATACAGGACAAAGTTCTACAATAGTTGCTCAGTTGACCCAGGCCACGCAGAGAATGCAACTCCACCCTGCAGCGCAAGCGTTTCTTAAAATGACAGCAGAAAATTAATTGGACCATTTCCTGGTGAACTTTGAATGAACCGACTGCATGACTGGGTGCCCAGAGGAGACATGGACTATTTATTTGGGGAATCTGCTGATGGGCAGCAGTCAAGCTGCTTTCCAGGATGCCAACCCAGATGGGCGAGCTACGTATGCAGCTGTGAAGGCTGCCATACTAGAGTGGGCTGGCTGTACTTCAGAGGCCTACTGCCAGCGATTCAGAAAGGGGAAGCCCTGGAACTTTCTCTATTGGTTGAATGACCTTGCATGGAAGTGATGCAACTGGAGGGAAAGACCAGACTCGAGATAGCCATGGTTGTGCTATTGGAGCAATTTTTGGAGGGCCTGACTCCCAATGAAACAGTAGGTACGTGAGCACCCAACACATACACTGGAGAGTGTACTGGAAATAACTGAGGGGTACCATGAAGCCTAGCCGGTGATTGAAGTGGACAGTGAGAAAAGGATCATCTGTTAGCCCAGGAAGATGGAAGGGGAAGCCCGAATGTATATTGGCACCCATGTTCCCATCCCCAAAGGCACCTTCTAGGCAAAGGCCAGGGACCCAGCCATGACCCCTTCTCTTGTTTTAGGTGTTGAGCCCAGGGATATTTTCCTTGGGAGTGTTCCCTCGGTGCAGAAAAACACATGGAGGTCAGCCTAACCACCCCTCACATCTGTGCTTTTGTGGACAGTCCTCACCCAGGGGCACATAACTTTATGATTCCTGTGGAGCTCAAGGGGAGCTGCCTCCAGGCCTTGATAGACTCCGGGAGTGTGCAAATCCTCTGTCATGGGAAAACAGTAACCTGATTTCAAATTGACTATGCAAAGACTGTAACACTGGCCTGGGTGCATGAAGACCAGAGGCAGTATCCAATGGCACAGATATTACTTAAGACTTCAGCCGGGCAAGCCACATTTGAGGTCGTTATGCTGCCCTGGCTCCCATATTCAGTGATGATTAGCCAAGACTATCCAAATTTTGGAGTGATGTGGACCTGACTAAGTCGGACCAGGAAGATTTTCTAGAGATCGTCCCTCTGGAAGACCCAAATCTATATGTCAGGACTCCCAAGCCTGTGAAGTCCTGGATTCAGCATCACCAGGAAATGCTATGCTACCAACAGAATCTGGGGGTAGTTATGGGGGAGGGATCCTTGGAGGGGGAACCTAGGAAAGAAACCTCTGGGGATATCTCAGGGCTCAGTGGTACTGACTCAAATACAATTGTCCCTTTCTCAGAGTGGGGACTGGGGGAAAACCCAGGGAACTTCTGGAAGGGCCAGCAAGAGGGTGAGTCCCTTAAACATGTCCGAGAGTGGGTTTTGAAGGTAGATGGGGTTCCAGTAGCTAATGGTGAATTCCCTGCAAAAAACATTCCCTATTTTGTGCTAAACGGAGATTTATTATACCACGTGGCCCAGGGAACTCTAGAGGAGAAAGAGGTAGAACAATTGAGAGCTAACACTGGCCCCATCATCAACAAGTGTTATCATTGGCTCATAGTCATTTATTAGGAGAAACCTGGGGGTGGAGAAAACACTAGAACTGATTTTTCTGCCTCAAGGTCCATAAATAGGTGCAGTTATATTGCCAGTTATGCCCTACCTGCCAACTTCATAACCGCGCTGTAGTCCGACCTGCCCCTCTAGTGCTATGCCTTTATTGAAACTCTTAAAAAGTGGCCATGGACCTGGTAGATCCCTTCGAGTGAACCGCCCAAGGCAACAAGTATATTTTAGTCATACTAGCCTATGCTACCCACTACCTGGAGGCCATTTCTCTAAGGAATATGAAGACTACTATGATTGTAAATGCCCTCAGGGAAGTATTCTTTTGAATGGGAATAACCAATGAGATCCTCATAGATCAAAGAACACCCTTTTATCCAAGGTGATGAAGCAAGTGGGTGCCTTGGTTAAAGTCAAGATGCTGTGAACATCAGTATATTACCCACAGAGGGATGGCCTTGTTGAGCGATTTAATAAAACTCTGAAGCAGATGTTTAAAAAGTTTGTGCAGGAAGACAGGAAGAATTGGGACATTCTCCTAACCTATTTGCTGTTTGCTATTCATGGTGTACCTCAGAGTTCCATGGAATTTTCACCTTTTGAGTTGCTCTTCGGAAGAGGCATATTAGATGTGGTAAGGGAAACTTGGGAATTAGAACCCTGGACATAATTTGGTGGAGTACATTATACAAATGCAAGTACAGTTTCTTGCATTTGTATAATGTACTCCACCAAATTATGAGGAAAGCCGGAGAGGTGGCCATAGTCTTGCTTCCCTCATCTGAGGGCAAATTACTCTGTAAATGGCAGGGGACCTATGAGGTAGAAGAGCAAGTAGGGCCTCTTAATTACAAGATTGCCCAGCCAGATAAATGAAAGAGAGCAAAGGTTTAGCATATTAACCTACTGAAAAAGTGGACCCCAGTGTTTGCTACGATGCTGTATGGAGATGATTTTGGGCCAGAAATTTCAGACCCATTGGATCCAGCTGAAGTCTCGATTGCAGACCAGCTCGCTGTTGCCCAGAGAAGAGATCTACAGTGGTGTGCAAAAGTCTGGAATCACTTGTAAATTTGATGTTTTTTCAACTTCGTGACCTTATATCTTAATTTCTTTTTCCTCCCAGTGGCTTTTTCTGTGTATCTCATGATAAGCGATAGATTTGGCTATTAGGGCCAACTTTTAGTATTGGTTTGGCCTTTATTTTCTGAGTTTGTTCCCCATAGTTGTCCTGTTGATAGATTTTCTGTGAACATTGCGTAATGTACATCGTTGGCCAATGATATATTATTGTAAGTATGCTTTAAAATATTATGGACGTATGCTAGGTTTCCTTCAAATTAATGTATGTGGCCTTGAAAAAGGTCGTTTTTATGTGTCAGTGATGGCTCAGTATTTGATGGGCCACCCTTTGTTCTTGATCACCTGACTGCACCTTGTCATCATTGAATGAACCAGTCTGACAAGGTGATCGTTGGTGACAACGCAGTTCCAAGCTGTAATGAGTGACTCAATCAGCTCATGCTTTAATGTCAGATGCCTCTTGGATATTTACAAGGCCACCTTGTGCCACAGGTTCTCGATTGGATTCAGATCTGGAGACTGGGCAGGCCAGTCCATTGACTTGATGTTGTTCCACTTCTTCCAGCTGATCACCTGTTTGGAGCGATGGCAGGGTGCATTGTCATCTTGGAACAGGAACTGGCCAGGAAACAGCTGGTGTGCTGATGGCACCATGCACTTTTGCAGTATAGTGATGTACTTGGCCCCATTGACCATTCCATCGACGATGTGAAGACGTCCAATGCCACTGGCAGCCATGCAGCCCCAGACCATGACCTTCAAAGGATGCTTCACAGTGAGTTTGAGACACTCGGGCTTGAATTCCTCTCCAGGAAATCTCCTCACATAGGTGTGGGCCTGGTTACCAAACAGGAAGAAGGTGCTTTCATCGCTGAATAGCACCTTTTCCCATATTTCAGTCGACCAGGTTGAGTGCTTTCTCACCCACACAATCCGGTTGCACCTTTGTATGTCAGTCATCAGTGGCTTATTCCGTGCTTTGCAGCCCCGGAGACCAAACTGCAGGCACCGGCGACGAACTGTTGATGATCTGACACTGACCTCACTCTTGTCTGACCACTCTCGAAGTAGCTGAGAAGAGGTCAACTTGTGATTAGTCAGTGAAATGTGTCGTCGTGCGTGGTCCTGGCGTGATGTTGATGCACGTGGACGACCTGAATGAGGCTTGTCCACTACTGAACCCATTTCTTTCTTTCTTCTGTACAATCTTAACAGCAGCGCTCTGACTGCAGCCAACTTTCCTGGCTATCTGACGCCTTGAAAATCCTTCCTTGCTCATAAAGGACACACTAACACGCTCCTCCAACGTCAGGGTCCAAGTCATCTTCGTGGTCGATCCAGAAAGCATATGAAATTCAAAAAGTCCGCGCATTTTTGTAGCTGCACTGTTGGCTAGATATCTGCATTGTGATTGGTTAGTGAAACCAGCCTCCTGATTGGTCAGAAATAACGTGTGCATATTGGATAATCTCGATCCAGTTTTGATGCAGGATCCACAAAAATCGCAGTAGTTATCTCCCAGCGTCTGTAAAGTATTTAAATTGGAAGCAAGGAATACAAAAAGCCAACTCTAATAACCAAATATATCCCTTTTAACGTGGTAGAAAGATGAATATGCTGGACTAACGCAAAATTTTAAAAAAAATTAGAAAGTATGAAAAACGCAAAACTCACAAGTGATTCCAGACTTTTGTACACCACTGTAGAAGGTTTGATCCACCAGAACTTAAAGGTGTTCTCCACCCGCCCAGGCAAACCCACCTCAAATGTCATATCATCAGAAATTTAAGGCATTCACGTGACATTGCAAGCTACCCTCAAGTATCTTGGGATATGTCTGGATCCACAGCTTTCTCTCCCGAGTGGTCAAATTCTCATTTATTGCTCTCTGACACCTTAGGGCTTGACACATAAGCCCAAATAGTGGTGGTGCTCCATACTGTTATATCACTGTTGAACAATTGTAATATTGCATACTTAGGTCTCCCACTATACCAACTTAAATGGCTGCAGACCGTGCAGAACTCGACTGCACATACCCTTGCCTGTGCATGGGTTTATTTGAACACATTGCACCGTTACTCATACAATATCATTAGCTCTCTATCCCTTCACAGGTTCAGTTTAAGGTGCTAATTTTCATCCTTAAAACCATTCACAACATGGCTCCAGAATACCTCTCCAGTTTGGTCACTCTTCATGCTTCTGCTAGGGCCCTCCGGTCCCTCTATGGGTTTTGACTACACATCTCAAACCCTTCTATTAAATTTGAGATTACTCAAAGATCCACCTTCTTTGCCACAGCCCTGGCCTTATGGAACAGCTTACCTCCTTGCTTGAGGTTTGAACCCAATTTGAAGAGCTTTAAAAAAAGCTCTGAAAATTTATATTTTTGAGTTGGTCTTTGGGTGTCCTTAGTGTCTACATGAGTCGCCTTTGGTTTGTCAATTGCTACAGTCTTTCCTGCTCTATGCCCTTTATGATACTTAATCTTTTGGCTGTGTGTATATTTTGCTTGTGTACATTTCCTGTCACCAGATTGGTGTTCCTTTCCTATTTTGTATCGTTTTTATTGTAAACCTCATAGGTGGATTCAGATATGTGGTATATGAAATAAAGAGAAACCTAAACACTATTGACTCAGGGTCATTGCTGGATATGTACCCCAATCAGATTCTGGAGGCCCCGCGACAGGCTGTTGCCAAGAAGCTGGAAGAAATGCTTAACTTGGGAGTTATGGAAGAGTCCATGAGTGACTGGTCATCATCCATCTTCCTGATTCCTAAACCCAATGGAAGCATCAGATTCTGCTTTGACTTATGGAGGGTTAACGCAGCTTCTAAACTGGAAGTGTATCCCATGCCCAGAGTAGATGAGCTAATTGAATGACTCAGTGGAGCATGCTTTATATTAACATTGGATCTGACCAAGGGATACTGGCAGGTACCTTTGACTGTCTGCCTGAGAGAAAACTGCTTTTTCAACCCTGCATTGTCTGTTCTAGTTTACAGTGCTGCCCTTTGGATTACATGGAGCTCTCACCATGTTTCAGTGCCTAGTTGACTGCCTACTGAGATTATACAAGAAGTATGCAGCTGCCTACCTTGATGACATTGTCATCTACAGCAGAAACTGGACCACCCATCTAGCCTAAGTACAAGCCTTATTGACCAACCTACGGAAGGCCAGGTTGATGGCCAACCTCAAGAAACATTTTCTGGGAGGTGGTGACGTTCAATATCTGGGGTATTTAATCAGGAATGGACAGATACAACCTCAACTATGGAAGGTACATAGATGCCATTGCATAAGTCCCCACCCCAAAATCAAAGAAAGAGGTCCGTGCCTTCCTTGGACTGATTGGCTATTACCACCGGTTCATCCCCAATTTTGCAGAGCTGGTGGAGCTGTTAACCAGTCTCCTCCAGAAGAGAGCAAATACTACCTGCTCAATCATCCTTTTTAACCTACTTGAGGTTAAAAAAGAAATAAAATACCTAGGGATCTTCTTGGACCAAAACCTCAATATGACCAAGCACATTAATATGATGATGAAAAAGATATACCACAAAACCAGAATGATACAGTACTTAAGACCTCTTCTCTCTCCAGAAGACTTCCACACCATAGCAAAAGCATTGATATGCCCCCACTTCAATTACAGCAACATCATCCTACAAGGACTACCCAAGAAAACTCTGAAACCCCTCCAACTAGCACAGAACACAGTTGTACATACAATAATGAAATCTGCCAGGTCAGACCACATAACACCTATACTTTATCGCCTCCATTGACTCACAGTAATTCAAAGAATTAAGTTCAAGGCGTTGATGACTACCTTCAAAACAATAAATAACATTGCACCTACACACCTGTGCACACTCATAAAGTTACAGCAAGACACAAGAACAAAAAGGGACAACCAGAAGAGTACTTAACCACACCAAGAATATTCCACAATGCAACAAAATCAACAACCAACAGAGCATTCTCACTCTTTGCTCCAACATTATGGAACAATCTACCCAACAACCTGAGGGAAATCAAGGACTTATCACTGTTCAAAAAATATCTAAAGGCACTCATTTTTACAGACTTCTACATACATGAACCATTTATTTATTTAACATTTCTTATATATGCCTTTCATGATATCAAGGCGGTTTACATTGAACAAACTGAAATTACATTGAACAGGGCATTATAACTTGGAGATAACTATTTTACAAGGAACATGGGCATTGGAGGGTTAAGTGGCTTGCCCAAGACCACAAGGAGCACCTGTGGGACTAGAAACCCCAGTCCTTCCGGCCCAAGGTTGCTGTCCTCTAGTGGGATTTGAACCCCCGACCTTCTGGCCTGAGGTACCTTGCCCCAACCATTAGGCCACTGCTCCACTCCACATTACCTTCCTTCTCCACAACCCGTATTTCCTCAAAAGAACCTACACCATCAGATTAATGAATCAAGGAATCCAACACTCATAATCTACCAGTACATACTCACACACAATGCAGCATCGACATAGCGCAATCCTTATGTAAATAGTTCTAAATCAACATTTCAATCTGTACATAGTTGGGTAAAATAATTCTTGTAATTGATAACTGTAAAAAAAAAATAAAATTGTAAAATGTTAATTGTTAAGTGTAAATTTGTAAAATGTTCATTGTAACTGCCCTGTGCAGAGTTTGTAAGATGTTACCTGTAAACCACCTTGATTACCCAGACAAAGTGGTATATAAATCACATAAATAAATAATAGACCACCAACCCTTCAAGTGGCTGGCTCAGCAGAAAGAGCCCAATGGCCACCTTATGTGGTGATTCTTGAGTCTCCAACCCTATCAGTTCCAGGTCAACCATAGGACTGGTCAGACTCACCTGAACATGGACTTTCTTTCTTGGGTGGGGTCCCGGGTGAGGCAGGTGCTCAAGAGAGCATGTTTGAGCTGAGGGGGAAAGTGTGTGATGGGGACTATAGAGTGTTACCCGTTCCTCTCCAGAGGGATTATCAGCAGGCCCCTTTAAGAGAACCTGCAGCACAGAGTTCAGAGTTTCGAGGGCATGGCTCACAGGAAGAGGTTAAAACCCAGCAGGCTGCAGTAGGGAGAGAGGCCCATGGAGTCAGTTCTTTCAAGGTAACCTATACAAAGGTAGGAACTTTAACTGGGCCACACTAATACATACCTCTATTGTGTTTTACCAAGAAATGTATATCAGCATACATTATCCTGTTATAAGTGCAGATCAAAATGTGATCAGGTACTATAGTTGAACTGTAGCGGATAAAGTTATCCAGGTAAGTATAGATGGGCTACTTCAAAGCCATTTTATTCATTTTAACTCAGGCAAATTGCCATACATTGATTACTTTATATATATAGTAATGCACTTGAGGCAAATGTGGCATTATCAGGTAGTCCCAGTTTTAATGCAAATGATAAAATTTCTTTGCAAAGTAAACACTATTATTATACTACAATACTTACAAGGCAATGGTTATTTCAACGACCAATAAATTGTGAACTACCAATTTCATCTACATTTTAATGTAGCTATTATGTAGTAACTCAGGACTATATTCCACACATTACAGCAAGATACAAGATCGCTTGCTGAGACTGTTCTACATTAAAAAAAAAAAGAAAAGAAAAGATCATTTTATATCCTTCCCTCAGGGAATTCATTACGATTTCTGTACTCTAAAGGGGGCAGTTTAATAAGAGGGCACCTATGTCAAAGTAGCTAAAACAACCTATTATATGGCTATATTATCAAGGCAACCTAGGCTCCTATGTGCTTTTATAAAATAAGCAACTAGTACTAGCCTTAATAACATGCAAATGTTCAGGCAGAAATGTGAAGGTGCTGTAAAGGTTTAAATGTGTGTCTGTGTATTTTACAAAATATGCATGTACATCACAATTGCACCCCTGTTCCACCTGTGCACTATGTGCCTCTGAGATGCCTACACATAGTGCACATTGAAATGAAAGTGATTTTTTTGGTGAACATAATTATGAGGGCATATATGGATACTCAATATATTTTTAAAGGACTTTTACATGTTTTGCATGCAGGAAAATCTTAAAACAATTGAGGCATATTTACTAAAGGTTAGAACATACGTAAGAACATAAATAACAACATAAATGCCATACTGGTCAGTCCAAGGTCCATCAAGCCCAATGTCCTGTTTCCAACAGTGGCCAATCCAGGTCACTTGTACCTGGCAAGTTCCAAAAAAGGTACACAGGTGCATGTATGTCCTGGGGTAAGCATTCAATTTCTCGGGTCCTCTTTAATAATGGTTTATGAACCTTTTTTTTAAACCCAGCTATACTAACAGCTTTTACTACATCCTCCAGCAACAAATTCCAGTGTTTGATTACGCATTGAGTGAGAAAATATTATCTGTTATTAATCTTAAATAGGTTATATTGTGGCTTCATTGTGTCCCCCCCCCCCCCCCCCCCGTCTTTCTACTTGTCGATGGCACAAACAACCTTCCATCCCCTTTATCATTTTGGTGGCTCTTCTTTGTACCTTTTCTAATTCTGCTATATACTTTTTATGATATGGCGATCAGAATTGCATGCAATATTCAAGGTGGGGTTGCACCATGGAACGATACAGAGGCATTATAATAGCCTTGGTTTTATTTTCCATTCCTTTTCTTATGATTCCTAGCATTCTATTTGCTTTCTTGGCCACCACTGCATACTGGGTGGAGGATTTCAATGTATTATCCACGATGAAGCCAAAATCTTTTTCCTGGGTTGTGGTTCCTAATGTAGAACCTTGCATCATGTAACCATAGTTTGGGTTGTTCTTTCCTAAGTGCATAACTTTCTAATGGTCCACATGAAATTTCATCTGCTATTTGGATGTCCTGTCAAGATCCTCTTGCAATTCTTCACAATCCTCTTGTGCTTTAACATCTTTGAATAATTTTGTGTCATCTGCCAATTTGATCACCTCATACGTTATTCTTATTTCCAGATTTATTTTATTTATTTATTTAACAGGTTTTATATACAGCTTTATTATTTCAATCAAAGAAGTTTACATTAAAACTTAAACTTGGTAATGTACATTAAACAGAGACATTGATAACTTGGATTTTTTTCTTGAGGCAATGGAGGGTTAAGTGACTTGCCCAAGGCCACAAGGAGTGCTAGTGGGAAATCGAACCCTGGTCTCTGAGTTCCCAAGCCAGTTTTCTTAACCATTAGGCTACTCCTCCACTCATGATCATGTATGAATATGTTAAAAAGCAGCGGATCCAGAACAGATCCCTGGGATACTCTGCTATTCATCTTTCTCCATTGATAAAACTGGCCATTTAGGCCTGCTCTCTGCTTTCTATTGTTTAATCAGTTTCTGATCCACAATAGTACACTGCCTCCTATCCTATGACTTTTTAATTTCACCAAGAGTCTCACATGAGGGACCTTGTCAAAGGATTTCTGAAAATCCAGGTACACTGTATCAACTGGCTCACCTTTGTCTGTTTATTCACACCTACACCTTCATAAAAAATGTAACAGATTAATTAGTAAGACAAGACTTTCCTTGGCTAAATCGATGTTGGCTTTCTCCCATTAAACAATGATTGACTACATGTTCGGTAATTTTATTCTTTATAATGATTTCTACCATTTTGCCTGGTACTGACATCAAGATCACAGGTCTGTAGTTTCTCAGATCACCCCTGGAACCTTTTCTAAAAATTGCTGTTACATTGGCCATTCTCCAATCTTCAGGTACTGCAGATGATAGTAGGTCTGCAATCTCATATTTCAGTTCTTTCAAAACCCTTGGATGTATACCATCCGATCTAGGTGATTTGCTTAAAGTGTTGTATAATTCACATATGTTCCCACCACCCTTTTTGTTATTCTGATTAATAACACATTTCTGTGCTGTTTTAGTTTTTAATATATTTATTTAATTTTAAGTTTTTAATTTTTTAATACTATATTTATGTTATTATTATTTTTATAATTGTTTTTATGTTTTTATATATTTGTTATGTTTTAGTTAAGCCAGCCTAGCCCCTGATGAAGGCATAATGAAACACGGCCTATGTCGGGCCAGTGGCTTAAATTGATCAATAAAATATATTCTTCCTTTGCTGTCCACGTTTTTGGACTGGGTTTGTTGATAGCACGTGGATTTGTGCTTTGTTTGTGATGGGTAACTTTCCTACATCGTCTTCATTAAGGACCAAAGCAAAGAGTTCATTCAGTCTCTCTGCTAAGGCCTTGTCCTCCCTCAGCACCCCTTTTAACTGCTCTATCATCCAATGGTCTAACTAACTCACAGGTGGTTTGCCACGATTATACTTGAAAAAGTTATTATTATGCATTTTTGCTTCCACAGCAAGCTTTTTTTCTAAATTCTTTCTTTGCTTGCCTTATCATTGCCTTGCATCTAATTTGCCAGTACTTATTTTGATTCCGGTTTTTAACATTTGGCTTCTTTTTTCATTTCCTGGACGATGCTTTTATGGCTTGAACAGCCTCTGTGACCTCCATGCTGACAATGTTTTGTCCGTCCTTCCACTTTTCTTAAAGCATGGAATACATCAGGTCTGGGCTTCCAAGATAGTATTTTTAAACAATGTTCATGCTTGATATAAATCTTTAATCTTTGCAGCTGCTCATTTGATTTTTTTTCTTAACTATTTTCCATATTTTATCATAGTCTCCCGTTTGAAAGTGAACAGATAGTACTGTGGATTTCCTTGCCATCCATCTTCCATTTATTACATCAAATTCAATCATGCTATGAACACTATTGCCAAATGGCTCCAACACTGTTATCTCTTGCACCGATCCTGGGTTCCACTAAGGTCCAAAAGAGCTTCCTCTCTTGTTGGTTCATGAACCAGCTTCTTCAAGAAGCAGTCATTTATTTCATCTAGAAACTTTATCTCCCTAGCTTGTCCTGAGGTGACACTTACCCAGTTGATACCAGGGTAATTGAAATCACCCATGATTACTGTGTTACTTTTGTTAGCTTCCCTTATTTCTTTTAGAATTGAATCAACCATCTGTTCATTCTGGCTAGGTGATTGGTATTACACCCCCACTGCCTTTGCCTTCCCTTTTTTACATGAGATTTCTATGCATAGAGATTCTACAGTGTATTTTGTTTCCTGCAAAACTTTAATCCTTTGTGACTCAATACCCTCTCTAACAGAGTGCAACCCCTCTACCAATTCGATCTGCTCTGTAATTACGATATAGTGTGTCCCACTGGTTGTCGTCCTTCCACCATGTTTCAGAGATACCAATCATATCTAACCTCTCATTAAGTGCTACATATTCTAACTCTCACATATTATTTTTTAGACTTCTAGCATTTGCATACAAGCATTTTAGAGACTGTATTTTATTCATATTAATCTATTTATCAGTTGATAGCTGTAATTTGAAATCTTTCATCCCTGTCTGCTCTGTATTTAAGGACATCTGGGTTACTTTTATCTTTATTGGAACCTCTCTGTTGGGATCGCTAACTTCCATCTTTTGCTGGTATTCTTCAAAGATACATCCTTCCGAACCATGTGCTCTTGGGCGACTGTCAGCTTTCCCCTTTTATTTAGTTTAAAAGCTGCTTCATCTCCTTTTTAAAGGTTAATGTGCATTAAGTTCTGCCTCTGCCCAATCATTTCCATGGGCCATTGCAGTTCTTAATGCATGTTAACCTTTAGTAAATGTGCCCCTTAGTCCCTTAAAGAGTAATAAGAAGGCATTCCTCTTGCATGCCTATTTTGTAAAGGCATACAATAAACATAATAATAACCCCTGAGTAAATCTATTGAAAACATTTTTTGATAAAAATGGATATCAAGTAACCTATAGGCTTTACTTGCAGGAAGCTGTATAGCTCTATATGCTTGAGGTCTATTTTTATATAAAAGAATTTCAATAGATTGATTTCTTCAGGGTTTATGTTATGTTGTATGTTTATACATTTTTTCTGTTTTGTAAAAGCAGAATACACATGTATGCACCCTAATAAAGCAGGATCACTGTTCAGGCATGTGTGAGCTAAAGATTTTTGGGCTCCCTTTTGTTCATCAGAAGATACCCATGTGGTTAGACTTCAGAAACGGAAGTATTCATATGTTTGTCCCATTCATCCCCATTAAAGTCTATGGAAAACAGAGACTTGCCATCTATTTTCAATCAACTACTTTAAACTTGGTGGCTTTCGAACAGCACTGCAAGCCATCAAACGTATCACAGACTCCCTAGGGGCATCAGAAGAAGATTACGTACAGTGGCAGGATGAGTACCAGAAATTACAAATAGGAGAACAAAGTGGTACAAAGAGTAAAATGACACCTGAGGATAGTAGAAGAGAGCAAAGCAGCACCACAATTAGTGGAAATATACCAAATCACTTGGAGAAGAATAAAATGGCAAGGAGATCAGCACAGCATTCCAATCAGTTACAAGGCCTAAATTATGCCAGAAGGATTAACACAGCACCTTGATTGCCTGTAGGGCCTTAAAATATGACAATTGAGCCAATATAGCTTGCAGATTGGTTGCAAGTCCCTAAAACACCAGAGGAGATCCAACACAACAGCAGAAAGGTGGCACGTCCTAGGCCACAGGAGTGGGTTGAGTTCAGCTAAGCTGTGTGCCTGGAAGTTGGAGTCCTGGCACTGACGATCTTGGTCAAAGCATAGAAACCTTAAGTGCAGAGGGAGATCCATCTGGACGACAGCCCTAGGCATCACCACTCTTAGTACCTAAACCCTTTTTCTTACCAGATTCAAGCGGCTTGTGTTTGCCACCTGTGCCCCCAGCCTTGGACCCAGATGCCCAATCTAGCCGCACATGGGCCTCCTTTCTTTGCTCTTGCATCCTTCCTCCTCAGTAACATGCTGCTTGTCACTCCTGTCTGCCAAAACCTTCCCTGATCCTTTCAGGTGGTATAGTTCGGTTGGACTCAAGGGAAGTGCACTCGCCTGAACTGCCCTTCACACCCCTATAAATACTTCTGCCGTCCTGCAGTGCCAGCTTTCCCTATCCTCACCCTGCCCTTTTTTCCCCAGTACCTTTGAAGCATAACTATTCCCTGTATTTCCCCCCCTGCCCCAACTCGGGCAGTGGTCACACTAGGTGGCCTGCACCTTGAGGAGGCAATTGCCCCCTTTATAGCTAGGGTTTTGGTTACCAAAATTTCCCTGGCTGGGGCTCATGTGGTACTCTTGGCACGAAAAACTTAGGAGAGGGGTGGTAGTGACACAGCAGTGCTGATATTACAGTACTGTTTGCCAGCGTGTCTATTTTTCCTGTCACATCACTATCTCTACCACCCATACCTCCAGCATTCCCTTTCCTCCACCTTCATCTCCAGCTTTTTCTTCCAATAAGTCCAGTGCATTGCACTGCAGTGTGACAGTTCTCTTCATCCATGGGTCAAAGAGACCAGCTAGCATATAAGCATCCTTCTTCATAAGTGTTTGTAATCATTTTTCCACTTGACCCTGGCAGACCACCATTATCAAAACCTCTGCTATGAATCTCTGTTTCTGCTAAAAACCTTCCAACTTCACTGTAAAATATGCAGTACTGGGATGAGAAAGTTCAGGGTAGCCCTTGTAGAACTCAGTTCCTCCATGACAGCTTTAAAGAGCTTTAGGACTTATATTACCTGTATGATATTTGCCCCAACCTGGTAAGTCAGGTGTCTATCATTGCCAATCTGAATCCTCAATGACATTTGATGCAGGGCCGCCTTATGCTCTATTTACCTCTCCAGCATTTCATAAGTAGAATAATACCTGGTGCCAACATCCTGCTTGAGCTGGTACACAAGTGCCCCTGTTGCTTCATGCTTTACATGCAGCTCACTCCGCTCCCAGATTGGCTTCAATGCGTCTGGCAGCACCTGAGTGGTCAACAAAAGAGGTTTGCAAATGGCAATTCATGGAAATTTTCCGTACGGGAACTCTTGGTTAGTTGATACTGGAATGACTCAAAAATTGTGATTTTCATTGATTTTCTCATTCGTATGAAAATTAATGCACATGCCTATCGCAGATCTATTCCAAGTAATGCAGAAATGTTTTCACACAAAGTTACACCTGCTACAGCAACTATGTATTTTATGTAGGTACACATATATTTTATGAAATACAAACACACTTCATATCTACTGGTTATGCCTCTCTCTATGCAGCCTTGCATCCTATTGGCTTTGGTCATTGCCTGTCACATTGTTTTGCCACCTTGAGAACCTCAGATACTATCATCCCAAAGTCCCTTTCCTGGTCTGTACACACCAACCTCTCACATACGTCTCCTTTAGATTTCTGCATCCCAGGTGCTTCACTCTGCACTTCTTTGCATTAAATCTTAACTGCCCAGCATTAGGTCATTTTTCTAATTTTTGTAGATCTTTTCTCGTATTGTCTACTCCCTCAGTGGTGTTCACTCTTGAAAATCTTTATATCATCTGCCCAAGGGAAACTATTCCTTTTAACCCTCCAGCAATATTACTCACAAAGACATTGAACAATACCATTCCCAGGACCAATTCCTGAGGCATTCAATTACTGTTTTGGTTAGAAATTGGTTGGGTGGGAGGCGACAAAGAGTACAAGTAAATGGAGCTCACTCTGAGGAGAAGGATGTTACCAGTGGTGTGCCCCAGGGATCTGTCCTTGGTCCGATTCTTTTTAACATCTTTGTTAGTGATATAGCGGAAGGGCTGTCGGGTAAGGTTTGCCTCTTTGCGGATGATACCAAAATCTGCAATAAAGTAGACACCCAGGAAGGTGTAGATAACATGAGGAGGGATCTAGCTAAGCTTGAAGAATGGTCTAGAATTTGGCAGCTGGGATTTAATGTTAAAAAATGTAAGGTCATGCATTTGGGCTGCAGCAATCCAAGGGAGCAATACAGCATAGGAGGTGAAGTACTTTTGTCCACTAAATAAGAGCGGGACCTAGGCGTAGTTGTGTCCGATGATCTTAAAGTAGCTAAACAGGTAGAAAAGGTGACGGCAAAAGCTAGAAGGATGCTTGGGTGCATACAGAGAGGAATGGCTAGCAGAAAAAAGGAGGTGATAATGCCTCTGTATAAGTCTTTGGTGCGACCTCATTTGGAGTATGGTGTGCAATTCTGGAGACCGCACCTTCAAAAGGATGTGAACAGGATGGAGTCGGTGCAGAGGGTTGCTACTAAGATGATTAGTAGTCTTCATTATAAAGCATATGAGGACAGACTTAAGGATCTTAATATGTACACCTTAGAGGAAAGGCGGGATAGAGGTGATATGATTGAGATGTTTAAATACCTCCGTGGCATAAATGTTCAGGGAGAGAGCCTCTTTCAATTGAAAGCAAGTTCTGCGACGAGGGGACATGGGATGAGGGTGAAGGGAGATAGATTCAGGAGTGATATGCGGAAATATTTCTTTACGGAAAGAGTAGTGGATCCGTGGAATAGTCTCCCAGTGGAGGTGGTAGAGATGAGGACAGTAACTGAATTAAAAAAAGCATGGGACCAACACAGAGGATCTCTAAAGGTAAAAAGTGGACTGTTGTAGTTGTTGTTATGGAAGGACAGACTAGATGGGCCTTGTGGTCTTTTTCTGTCATCATGTTTCTATGTTTCTATGTTACTTTCCTTTCTTCCTAGTGAATTGCATTTACCACCACCACCCTCTGCCATCTGTCATTCAACCAATTTCTGATCCAGTTCACTATCTTGGGATTCATCTCTAGGCTACTCAGTTTATTAGGAAGTTTCCTATATGCACCAATATCAAATCCAAATAGATCACATCCATTGTATGCCCTCGTTCCAGTTCTCTGGTCACTCAATAAAACCCTCTCTATGTACATGCAGTTTCTGCTGTATTGATAGCAATGGTTTAATTATTTTAGAATATGTATCTATTTATAGACCTTAGGCTTTTGCTATATTCATACCATCTAATTACATTTAATGAAGCTTTCAGTAATACTTTTCTGCACTAGGTTTAGACACTGCTTGAATACAATAAATTAGGCAATCTACTGTTCTACCAGTTCAAGGTTACTTATCATTATTGTATCAGGTTATTTCTTATAAAATGCATGAATAATAATGAGACAAAGAATGTATAGGATGTATCAATGTGTCACCCAAAGCATGAGGAGGACAATCATGGCATTACCCACAGGGCTTATAGTCCATGCATAGGTTTTGTTTTGGAAAATAAGTACTAGTGTTCATGATGCATGTAAAAAGCACCTGTGTACTTTTGACATACATGAGAGCAGGCAGATCTGACCAAACTATTAGGCAAAACTAGGTAGTGGTTTAGGGCAGCAGCCTCTGGGGGGAGCAGCAAAAGTCAAAGCAAACCCAACTGAAAGAGCCATCAACAAATGTAGCTGCAGGAAGAGCAGATACATACATCTGCATGCAAAGTAAAATTTAATATTTAAAAGTGTGAAGTCCAATTATGCATTTTTACAGAATTGATATTGACAGGGTAGTTTTGGATTGATCATGATTGTTGAGTTTAATTATCAAAATCTTGGGCGGGGAGGGGGGCATAAGGCTGAAAGTTATTCTAGAACGCTCACCACTTTGCGCCAACCCTGGTCTGGCCCTGAGAGAAAATACAAAGCATGTGCTATAATGCAGGCCTTGTCAAATTTTCTTAGGAGCTAAGGAGTCAGACCAAAAATCTAGAAGCCAGACTTACAAACAATTGGAATATTTACCTATTTATATGTACCCCTGGCTGCCTGTGCAGCTCCTGCTTCAATCTACAGCCACCACCCACCCATACACATCAAAAGCCTTGGCTTCTAGCCCCTGCCCACCCACACACCCCAGCAGCCTTAGCCTCTAGCTACCATCCACCCACACCCCAAGAACACTTGGCTGCTGGCCTCTGCCCATCCACACATTTCAGCAGCTTCTTCCTCTGGTCATCATTCATCTGCTGGACCTCTGGCCATCACCCACCCTCATATTCCAGCAGCTTAGGCCTCTTTCCATCACGCACCCATACACTCCTGTAACATCAGTCTATGGCCACCACCTACCCATGCACTCAAACAGCCTTAGCTTCAGCCTCTGGCCATTGCCGTCCACCCATCTATATACCTATTTATCTACCCATTCACCCCAGCCCACTCCTCTCAGCCTCAGCATCAGGTCCATTCCCAGACACCAGACCTTTTCTTCTACCCTCCCCCATTGTCAACCCCTAGCCCAGTGGTTCCCAAACTTGGGGTTAGGCCCCCAAATGAGTTCACATCATCAGTGGATGGGGTCATGGAAACACAGCCACTTTCACTGTGACCTATGCCAAGTCACCAGTCAGCATGTGGCCTGTGAGCCAGCGAACATTCATAGGCCCTTGTCCTTCCTATATAAGCTTCCTGTTAGACTGAAAACCCATGCAGACTACTGGGGTCTGTAGGCACTCCACTGCACACTGGCACAAGGGACCTTGTTCTGACTGCTGCTGCTGCCGCTGCCACTACTGATGCTGCTGCCTTCCTGCTTTAGATGACTGAAAGGAGGCTGAAGATCTGTCATTTTGATTTCATCATCTGGGGTCATGTGAATTTTCAGTTGTTAAAATGGGGTCAGATGGGATAAAAGTTTGAAAAGCGCCATTCTAGCCTCTGCTTCAGCCTCTTGTCCCCAACCTCTTTCTTACAGACTCGGCTTTAGACACCTTCTCCCCCCCCCCTCATCCCTTAATATATGCCTTTTCCCTCCCATCCCCATGTTAGTTCTGAGCCCTCTTCTCTCAGCTGCAGCATCAGATCCCTCCTTCTCCCACCTGCCCCAGCATCTGTCCCTGTCTCCGCCATCTGCCAGAAAGAATCCCTTTCTGCCATCCTCAGCATTAGATCTTCTCCAGTCTTCACCCCTTTAATATATGCCTCATCCTCTCATCATAAGAACATAAGATATGCCATAGTGGGTCAGACTAAGGTCCATCAAGCCCAGTATTCTGTTTCCAACAATGGCCAATCTAGGTCATATGAACCTAGCAGTTTCCCCAAGGGACACAGGTTCCACAATGCTTGTATTGGTTCAAGCATTGATATCCTGGGTCCCTTCTTAATAATGGTTTATGGACCTTTCCTCCAGGAACTTGTCCAAACCTTTTTTAAACCCAGCTACACTAACAGCCTTTACTACATCCTCTCGTAACAAATTCCAGAGTTTGATTACACGTTGCGTGAAAAAATATTTTCTTTTATTAGTCTTAAATAGTTTACCCTGTAGCTTCATGGCATGTCCCCTAGTCTTTCTATATTCTGATAAGGTAAACAATCGATCTACGTTTACCCGTTCCACTCCGTTCATTAATTTATAGACTTCTATCATATCTCCCCTCAGCCGTCTCTTTTCCAGGTTAAAGAGCCCTAACCTTTTTAGCCTTTCTTCATAGGAGTATCCTTCCATCCCCTTTACCATTTTGGTGGGTCTTCTCTGAACCTTTTCTAAAATCGCTATATCCTTTTTAAGATACGGCGACCAGAATTGCACACAATATTCAAGGTGCGGTCTCACCATGGAACGATATAGAGGCATTATAATATCTTTTGTTTTATTTTCCATTCCTTTCCTTATGATACCTAGCATTCTATTTGCTCTCTTGGCCGCTGCTGCACACTGGGCTGAGGGTTTTAACATGGTATCCACAATGACGCCTAAATCTTTTTCCTGGATGGTAGTTCCTAATGTGGAACCTTGCATCGTGTAACCATAGTTTGGGTTGTTCTTCCCTAGGTGCATAACCTTGCACTTGTCCACATTAAATTTCATCTGCCATTTTGATGCCCAGTCTTCCAATTTATCAAGATCCTCTTGCAATTTTCCACAATCCTCTTGGGTTTTAACAACTTTAAATATTTTTATGTCATCTGCAAATTTGATAACCTCACTCGTTATTCCACTTTCCAGGTCATTTATGAATATGTCAAAAAGCAGCGGACCCAGCACAGATCCCTGGGGTACACCACTATTCACCTTTCTCCATTGGGAAAATTGGCCATTTAGCCCTACCCTCTCAGCCCCTTCTCCCTTCTTCACCCATCAGCATCTGCTGCCTTCTCCCAGCCCTTTTCACAGCATCAGCTCTATTCTTGTACCTGGTTTGAACCTCTAAATTCATTGCAGAGAAGCGGGATCTCTGCTTTTGCTGCTGCTGTATCTGCCTGTATCACTAATGAGTTGAAAGCAGAAAACTACTTCCTGTTTCTCGAGAGGAAATATCTGCTCTCTAACTTCAACTACTTCAGCAGTGCTGACGGCATAGTAGGAGAAGCATAGTAGCGGCAGTGAAAATACAGATCCTGCTGCTCTGCAATGAATTTAGAGGTGCTAGGTAGGTAGGAGAATGGAGCTGCCAGCCCTGCGTTCCTTCATCTTTGTGGGCAACGCTGCACGTGCACTCTGAGCTCCCAGGTTCCAATTCTGACTTTTTAGTCACTATGTTGACCAGACATGGGGGTTTATTGTACACACAGAAATGAGAAAAATGCATTTGGTGTGCACTTTGATTCCCCAAACCAGTTCCTAACTTTTTCTTATTAGGGTAAAAATATGCACACCTTGAATAGCACGGATAATTTTACCTGCCCTAACAGAGTAGTAAGAACCTAAATGCATTTTAGCATAGGCCTGTGTAAATAGGTTTGATTATTGCCCCCATAAAATAGAGATACATGGAAAGTGTGAGCATCCACATTGAATATGACTGTTGGAAGATCCAGCAGACTGAACAAATCTCTTGAATTCACTTGCAACTTTGCTGATTTGAAAACTTTACCTTGGGCTTTTTGGAAGTAATTTTATAAATTCATTCCAGTGCATATGAAGGTGCATACTTTACTGGTAGGTGTAAAGAAGGAAGTAAATGTTGGGGATGAAGGGCTGTAGCGGCAGAGCACAAACAATCCAATAATACCAGGAGTCTGTTCAGAAGGTCCAAATCATTTATTGTGCACAAGACTCAAGCAGAATCACATTCAAAATGGCTGAGCAATGGTTTCTAGCAAAACAACAACTTTTATACCTTTCTTCTCCATTCTGTACATAGGCAAACTTTTCATTGGTCCCAGTAACCCCTTCTATCCCATCTATAGGTCCCGGTACCATTACGTAGTCATCCAATGAGGACCTTGGTCTGGGCTCAGCACCTGGTTGCCCCCCTTACAGTCCCCATTACAATGGACAGTTCTTAGACTCTTGATACAATTCTCCTCCAAGGTCACTAGCTGACTAGAACATGTGGGAAAGCAGGGCACTGTAACCCTTCTCTCAGCAGAATTAATTAGTTCCATAGAAGCTTTAACACTCTTATCAGTACCAATTAAAGCTTGTTTTTCTATCTTTTCTAAGTTTCGATTCTGCTTAGCTATGCTTGGTTATGCTTAGTTAAGTTTTGATTCTATGGAGGCAGCATTCAGGGGGGTTTTCATTCCTCTGGGCCTAACCACAGGCTTCATTTACAGGTCAAGCTGCTTAGACCTGTCTGTTTAGTTCAAGCAGCATGGATCATAGGCCTTCGCCTACCACATTCCCCCCTTTGATTATTCTCTCCCGCAAGTGAGAAAGGGTGAGAATCAAATCACATAATACTAGGTAAAGGTATCACTCTGTGGTATAGGGTAGTAGTTTCACATAGCTAGTATCTTTGTAGCTGCCTTGCGGTCTACAGTGTTATTAATAACGGAAGTTATCATTCGCAAGCAAAGTGGCAAGAAACAAGGAAGCAACAAGCAGATAGTCAGAGTCCATAGTTTGGCAAGAGTGGGAAAAAGAACTAAAGGAGTAGAAGGTTCAGGAGCATTTATGCCGGACCACCAAGATGTCTTCTTTGTTGTGCTGTTGTAAAACTTCTAATTTAGACAGTCCAGCTGTCCAATCTTCATAGCAAATTGTGGTCCGGTGAACAAAACACAAACTGTCAACAATGGGGTGGGCCAATACCCACTCACTAGTAGTATTATGTAAATCAGTCTGATTGTAGGGGATGGAATAATTCAGTTCTTGAGCCTCCCAAGGCCACTGATCTCCCATCTTGGTTCCTCCACAAAGAAACAGTCATAAATGTGGAGACTAGATGCTACTGCTTCGGCAAGTTCAAGAAACAAGTTCTGGGAGGCATGAGGAACCTTCAGCCCAGTTCGCGTGGTACTTATACAGGCTGCACAGGGAGGTAAAGCAAAAGTCATTTCAAAGCACCCCAAAGCTGCTGCCGAAATAAAGCAATAATAAGAATTCATAATGGGCATAGTCTCTGGAAAATTGGTGGAACTGTCGGCATCCACAACAGATAACAGATGTAGAGTTGATTGTAGATCCTCGAGCTTCTGCCGTACGTAGACCTACCAGCTTTGTGGTAGGAGTAGGGCTGTAGATTCCAAAGTATCACTGTCCTCTGGGATGTCTCAGGTTCTTAAAATATCATAGTACAGTCTCTCAGGCTATTATTGCCTCCTTAGAGCAGTTCATGTTTTAGGAGATCAAAACAGTTTTTTGTTCTCAGAGCATTTGAACACAGTCTCTTAGAAGACTCAATTTATTAACACAACACATGTCTATTTCTGTTGATTGCAGCTTTCTCCAGATGTGAGGCTTACCTTCAGATAAATGGACAGTCTTGAAATAGTGCAGTTTCCGAGGGACCAATAAGTCTTAGGTCCGTGGCTGTTGTCGTAGGGTGAGGCGCAATGGAGTCTCAGGATGCTGTACAGTAGTCCAGTGATCAGGTTCAGAAGCAGTTGCTGGCTTTACTCGACTATGATGGATCCAAAGTTCGAATTCTGCGACTTTTACTGCAGTTGGAGTTGACAGGATGACAACATAGGGTCCCTTCCAATGCAGGGCTAACGGTATCTTTCTCCACTCTTTGATCCACATCAAGACTCCAGGCTTGAAAGGATGCAGGGGTTCAGGCAAATTGATGGGTAATCGATTTTGTACCCAGGTATGAAGACTCTGCAAAACAGAACCTAAAACCAATAGTTCATGCCTAATAATTTCAGATCCTATCTGTCTCACATCTCCTTTTATTCACTATAAATAGGCTACAGATTCTCAGAATCTCAAAAAGGGGGAACTCCTAAAGACTTAGCAGGGGCTAAGTATATCCTAGGAAGGGCTATAGGAAGAACCTGGGGCCACTTCAGGTAAACCTCTTGGCAAAGTTTGGACAACTGAGATTTCAAGGTTCTATTCATACATTCTACTTTTCCTAGAGTTTTGAAAGCTGTAGGTAGTATGCACCTGATAATGTCAATATCTTGGGGCCGTACTTAATGGACTTGCTTCCTAAGGTTATCCACCCTCATTATTTGTACAGGGTCCCATGTGCATGCAAGGTTGTAAGGGCATACTTGAAATCTGGGTACACATTTAGACAGAGCCCTTTTCCTATTGTTAGTGCTTTAGTGAGGGCTATCAGTTCAGCTTTCTGTGGTCAAGTTTCTGGGGCCAGGGCTGAGGACTCAACTACCAAATCAGGGGTCACCACTGCATATCTAGCACAACAATGTCCATTGATGATGAAACTGCCTTCAGCCACAAAGAAAGTCTGTTCAGGGTTCTCCAGAGGGACATCAGTCAAATCCAGGCGGCTTGAGAATAGTGTCCATAATTTCTAAACAGTCATGATCAGGGGATCAAGACCAACTGGTAACAACATAGCAGGATTCAAAGCTTGACTGACCTTCAGTTGTGTCTGGGGGGTTTTCACGCAACATACTCTGATACTTCAACATTCGTAGATTTGTTAGCTAGTAGTTTCCTTTGTATTTCATATTGGTTAGAACAGAGTGTGGTACAGTAACTGGAAGATTCTGTCTCAAAGTGATCTTGTTAGTTTTGCTCACTAGGAGGGCTGTAGCTGTAACAGCTTCTCAAATAAGGTCCAAGAGATTGAGTCAACACTCCTAGAACATTTCCTTGTGACTCATGAACATAGAGACTGAAAGGTTTTCTGGACATCTGGTAGACCCAGAGTTGGTGATAACATCAAAGTGGTTTTCAAAGATCAAAAGGCTGCATCCTGTTCAAGTCCCCATTCCAATGGAGACTTTTCCATTCCTTTGGTAGCTTGATACAATGGTTTTGCTAGCAGCGCAAAATTGGGGATCCATATACAACATACTCTGTGGCACCCAAGAAGGCTCTCACTTGCCTCCTGGTGGTTGGAGTAGGAATACTGTATACAGCTTCTTTGCATTCTGGTAAGAGTCCCAGGCGTCGAATTCCATTGGACAATGGGAATCCTAGGTATTTAACTGGTTTGACATAATTGCGCCTTGGCTCTTGAGACTTTGTATCCAGCCTCATTAAAAAGGTGCAAGAGTTCACTGGTGGCCTGTAGACATTCACTTTCTGAGTTGGCGGTTATGAGCAAATTGTCCACATAATGAAGTAGAATTCTTTCTCCTGGAATTACTGGATAACTTGTCAAATCTTTTGCTGAGTGAGGCGAGTTCTTGAATCCTTGAGGTAATCTTGTCCAGGTGAGTTGGCCCCGCCTTCCTGTAGTGGGGTCTTGGGCTAAGCGTATGCAGAAAAAAGACATCTTTTGAGTCCAGAATGGTGAAATGTATGTAGCTTCAGCAGAGATCAGTCCCAAGAGAATATAAGGATTTTGGTACCACTGGGTGTATAGTTTCAGCTGCATCATTCATTCTTCTTAGATCCTGCACTGGGCGGTAATCACCTGTCCCAGGCTTCTTAACAGGAAGAAGAGGAGTGTTCCAAGGTGACTGACATTCCTTGAGAAGTCCATACTTCAGCAGTTTCATTAAATGACAGTGGATTCCTGCAATGGCTGGTCAGGGAAGAGGATACTGCTTCACATGCACTAGTTCCGCTTCTGGCTTGAGGGTGACGATGACAGGGGAGCCCTCTCCGGCTGCCACTTACTCTATAGCTGCTTCCCTTTCTTGCTAGAACACTGTGCTCGGTTTAATATTATTTTTTAAATCAAGTACTCCCTCCTCCCCCCTGGGGTGGAGTCAAGATACGGGCATTCACTTCTCTAATGTCCTTCTCTGCAATGGGCGCACTGACTCGCACCCAGTTTTTACTTCCTCTGCTCCTTCGATCAGGATAACCTTCTCCACATCATTCAACTAAAGTATCAGCAAGAAGATCTGTTCTCTTCTCCATCTTTACACTTACTTTCTCTGTCACATTCAACAATTCACATACTTTCTGATCAACTTCCATTAACTATCATGCCCGCAAATCCATCCAGTTTCTGTAATTTCTGTTTTATATCTCTCTGGGACTGACTGACAAAAATGCAAATTCTGCTGGGCTGCTGGATCCATTGGGGCATATAGTGATGGCTGCCTGCACTATTTGGATTCCACTTGGGGTTATCAAGACTGATGGGTTTGAATAATACTGTTCATTAGTTCAATTAAATCCTAAAGCTTTCAGTTCAGTAAATCAGTGGCAGAGGGAAAGGCACCTAAACAAGTCTGGTCAACTGACTGGCTGGCAAACTACTTGGGAATCTGCAGGGAGGAGTTCCCCCCCCCCTGCCCTAGGCCCACACTGTTTCTCCTAGCAACGCTCTATCCGGGAGGGGTTTTTTTTTCTCTACCTCTCTGCTGTGGGCACATTAGTTCACGCCTACTGGGGGGTGGCATCATCGGTGGACTGGGCCCCCTCCCCCCCCTTAAGCACTCTGAACGAAGCCGGGGCTTCTTAGGGAGCTGCTTTTTGATCATACTTGAAAAGAAACTTATTAAAAAAACCTTATTATTAAGTAAACATAGGGCAGGCAGAAAACATAAGCTTAGACTGAGCACAGACATTCATTATGCTTATTGCAACTTTTTTCCCAAACAGGGACAATTTAGATACAGTTCTTAAAATATAAAACTATTATTTTGCAACATGTTATAACATCTATTCTTATAGAGAGAACTATAGCTATCTGTTACGTATAACTGGAATGAAATTACTTAGCATGGAAACTAACTGCCAGCCGTAGTCTGCATGTCTCTGCAAAAGAAATTATTATTTTATTTTTATTAAATCTTACAGTTCAGAAAGCAGATATTCAAGAGACATGAAATGGATACTTTTCCATAGCGTTGGTGGATATCTAGAATGCATATACACCCTCTTTTTTAACAATAAATATGTCTTCTATCAGGTGCTTGGCACAGTATATCAGGAAATAACGTCTTAAAATTTAAAAGACTTTCAAAAAAACAAAATACCCCCTTTTCCTCTGGACACGGACACACAAAATTCAAATACAGAAAAACAAATGAATTTATCTTGAATTGTAAAGGTCTTCATTAGTCACTAGTAGAGAGTTTAACAATTCAAAGTAATCACCTTAAATCTTACAGTATGGGGAAGCATGCATTCAAATGACTTATACTTGTTCATAAAAAGGTTGGTGAATATCTGGAATGCGAACACTCCGCAAGATAAACTCTTCTCTTTTTTTTTTTTTTTAACTTTCAGATTTCAAAGATAAAATCCTAACACAATTTCTTATTCACTCAGAATTTAAACCATTCATTCTCAGGTTGCAATCTGGTACACTTCTTGTCTGTGTCAGTTAGTTTTTGAAACAACAGATATACTTTTAAAAAACAAAAGAACTTCTGAGTCACTGTAGTTATCACAGCTGTAAAGTAATAACTAGAAAACTAATTATAAATTCATCTCCTGTCACACTTTGATTGAATGAATCCTTTATTTTTAAACAAGCAAGAGACTTTTCAATCGGGAGTAGCTGTCTCATTTTTTTCTCCTAGCAAGCTGTGTGAAAGCCACACCCCTTCGCTCACTGGAAACGAAATGAAACAACTTAGTTTCACAGGCACACAGAGACATGCTAGCAAGAATAATTTAAATCAGTGTCAAGTCGTGATCTAATAATTACTTTGTAGGTCAAAGGAAAAAAAAACCAAAAAACAGTTTGCTTAGTTTCTCTATCATTTCTGTTCGAACCACAAAACACAGGGCGAAGCTAAGCCCACAAATGTATGAATGATACCTAGCAGCCTATCTGACCAGAGTAAGTAATCTCACTCTGCACACTAAAACTGAACTAGACCCTTCACCTCCTGGATAGTTCTGAAAGGTAACAATAATATAACAGGAGCAGTTGACGTAAAAATACAGACAGAGCAGAGAATATAACTAAAAACAGTTTACGGAGCTCCGATGAGGTTAATACGACCTTCAAAACTAAAATTCTGACTAAATATTCCTATCGAATGGTATATAATACATGACCATAGTAGAATGAACATCACTGTTAAAACAAAGTGAATAAAATCAGGTATAATTGTCCTAAAATAAGCTCCAATTAGCCCAGCAGCAGAACGTTGAAAACATGCCTTCATAGGGCTAAAAGGCACCTCTGCACAGACACGCCCCTTGTCAGTCTCACTCTGTGCTGTAGGAAGGCTGGATGAGTGAGACATGTTCTTTTTTTTTTTAAATTCTTTATTTTCGTTTTATAACAACAAAGGAAAGGAAGACATACAGCTAAAAGACAGATACATACATAGAATGTGATACATACACCAAAGTAAACCCCTGCCACCCCCCTCCCCCCTGCTTCTTCTCTAGAAAACTAATCATTCCCGAAGCGGGCGTGTACTGACATTATTGTGTTACAAAACCTAACGGTGATCTGAAACATGATGAGTGTACATTTAAACAGACATGTCGGAGCAATGAGCAGATTGTACATAATCATTGAGCATCTGCCATTTAGACAAGCGAGAGTGAGTTTGGGTATGGGGAATAGCTCTCCGAGATATCTGCTCATATTTACTATATAAGCAGACGAGGTTCCACCATTCATTGATAGTAAGTCGAGAGCTATCCTTCCAATTCCTCGTGATTAAACATATGGCTATACCCAGCATGAAATCAAGGAGAAAGCGACCCTTCTTAGGAAGAGAGGGGACCTCCGCCACTGAGCGGAGTCCCACAATCTTCCAAGAAAGAGGCTCATGAAGGTGTAAGATAAATTGAATACGACCCCAGACCCGCCCCCAGTAAACCTGTAGTTGAGGACATTCATAAATAACATGAGCGAGGGTTCCCACAGCAGTATGGCAAGACCAACACTGGTCCCTAGCAGTTGTGTTCCATTTGGCTATTTTTTCTGGAGTATAAAAGCATCTATGTGCAAAAAAGAAGAGAGTTTGGGTAACTGAGGCAGATCGGGAAACCCACACTACTTTGCTCCAGAAAACGCTCCATTGCACAGGGGTTAAAGTGGTTTGCAGTTCGCGCTCCCAGGCTTGTTGGGCTCTACAAGTGGCAGTATCTGTACCCTGACATAATAGTTTATAAAAGTTAGAGGCTACCCCATGTGTACTACTAATAGAGTGAATTAGTTCTGATAGCCCATCCTCAGTAGGGACAGAGGGCGGCAGGATTTGAGCACTTTTGAGGCAGTGTTGAAGCTGCATCAATTGAAAGTAATGTTTCGCTGGTAACGCAAATTCCTTTTGTAAATCAGAAAAGGTTTTCCAACGAGCTGCAGAAAAGAGCTGTTGGGGTGTCCAGATCCCCCTAGAGTACCAGGGTTTCCATGCTATCATTCTATTTAGGACTTGAATTCTGGGGTTATTCCACAGCGGGAGTCCGTCCTGAGGACATACGTTTGGGCCCAGTGATAGAATGAGAGTGTTAAAGGCCGCAAGAGTATCGACAATCATTGGGGGATGACGGGTGTCTACTTGATGGGACATACCGGGGAGATGGATCAACGGAATTGGGCTACTAAGCTCCTCTTCTATGTCAAGCCAAACTGGTCTGCTGTCTGTTGAGGCATCTAGCCATCGGGCACCTTGTTTAAGTAGGAAGGCTTGATGATATCTGAGAAAATCCGGAAATCGGGTACCCCCTAGTTCCTTCGCAGACTGTAGTTTTTGTTTAGCTATCCTTGGTGGTTTACCCTGCCAGAGATAGCGGACGAGAAGGCCCTCAATATCTTTGTAGGTGTGTAGCGGGAGTAAACAGGGCAGCATTTCTAAAATATAGTTCACTTTGGGGACTATCATCATTTTCACAGTTTCTAGACGGCCCCACCATGTAAGGGATAAGGGAGACCAACGATTTGTGAGCTCACGGACTTTGGAGACTACCTCTTTGGCATTAAAACTAATAGTGTCTTCTAAAGGAGAACAGTAATGGACCCCAAGATATTTCACCATGCGGGATTGCCAAAGGAAAGGAAAGGCCTGCATGTCAGCCTCATGTACCCAGCGATTCAGTGGGAATGCGACAGATTTGGTCCAGTTAATTTTATAGCCCGATAATTGCGAGTATCCATCAATCAGATCCAAGACAGCTGGAACCGAATCAAGGGATACGAAGAGCATAAGGTCATCTGCATATGCAGAGAGTTTAATCTCTCTGTGACTGAAGGGGACACCTCGAATACGTGCGGACTGTCTAATAAGGAGGGCGAGGGGTTCAAGAGCTAGATCAAAGAGCATTGGTGATAGGGGGCAACCTTGACGCGTGCCTCTTTGGAGATTAAAAGGCTGAGACTTAATGGCATTTACACAAATACTGGCAACGGGTTGAGTATACATGACTTGGAGGTATCGGAGGAAGCCCTCCCCAAAGCCATACCATCGGAGAACTGCAAATAAGAAGGGCCATTCTAGGCGATCAAAGGCTTTTTCAGCATCTAGGAAAAGACCCACCCATGGGTGGTCTAAATTGGCAGCACTGGAGAGGACATGGCACAAGGTCCGAGCATTGTCAGCGGTGGATCGGCCGGGTATAAAACCGCATTGGTCGGGATGGATTAAGGTGGCCATCCTGTCAGATAGCCGGGTGGCCAAGATCGTTGCGAAGATCTTATAATCGGCATTAAGTAGGGAGATTGGACGGTAGTTGGCGGTTAGCAGCGGGTCTCTGCCTTCTTTCTCAAATACTACCACATTAGCTGCAGAAAAGGATCCCAAAGAGGATGTATCTACCGCAAGGGCAGTAAAATAGAGTTTTAAGTAGGGAACTAAATCTGCACTGAACGTTCTGTAGAATTCGGTCGGGAGACCATCAGGCCCTGCGGCTCGACCCGAGGCTGTTCGTTTTAGGGCAGATTGGATCTCTGAAGTAGAGAAGGGTTCATCCAGCGCATCCCTATCAGCTTCAGAAAGGGTCGGCCGCTGAATACCAGAAAACAATCGCTCGAAGGTCTCTGATGAGAACTCACATTCAGATTGATATAGACGAGTATAGAAATCCCGAAAGAGTTCTACGATATCGGAGTCTGTGGTCAGTATATCCCCTCCCTGTGGTGCTCAAAGGGCCGCTACGCGTTGGGCTTCTTTTTGACCTTTCAAGGCGTTGGCTAATAGTCGACCGGCTCGGTTGCTTTCACGGTAGTATGTCCCTCATTGAAGCTCAATACTCTTAGAAGCTGCAGTTGAGAGGATTGCATTATATTGAAAACGGAGACGCTGTAAGCGAACTAAGACGCATGGATCAGTACGTGAAATTAGAACTCGTTCGCCTGCTTTGATTTGTTGGTCTAGTATGAGTAGCTGCTGTTTGCGTTGTTTCCGCAGGCGAATTTGATAGCTAGTGATCGTTGCACGAATGGCCGCTTTGAAACCCTCCCACCAAGCCCAATTTGCAGTATCCTGGGGTAAATTAAAATGGAAGTAATCCTGTATGGCTGCTCGAATTTCTAACTGGAACTCTGGCTGAGTTAATAGGGCTCTATCAAAGAACCAGGCCCCCGAATTCCCTTGGGGTGCAGTAGTGTGTAATTGAAAAGAAATAGCAGCATGATCTGAAATATGTTGGGAGTGAATCTTTGCAGTGTCCACCTGAGGAACTAACAGTTTTGATATTAGAAAGAAATCTATGCGAGACTGGGATTTGTGAGGGGAAGAGAAGAAGGTAAAGTCAAGCTCATTGGGGTGTAGTAACCTCCATAGATCGACTAAAGCAAGATCTTTGATCACAGAGGTAAGCGTGGTGTGACTCTTGGGGGGACCACTTGTCCTAGGCGGCTGTTTGTCAATCAGGGGATCAAGAACTAAATTGAAATCCCCCCCTATTATCAATGAAGTATTAGCAGAGGCCTGCGCAACCTGAGCAATGGTAGCAAAAAAGGCAGGGTCATCCACATTAGGAGCATAAAGGCATATACATGTAACTTCAAGGTTACCTATCTTGAGGTGAACTCTGGACCATCTACCAGCTGTATCTGAGCTAGTCGCAATAATAGTAGCATGCAGAGATTTCCTAACCAGTATGGCAACCCCACATTTCTTAGAAACGGCTGGGGAATAAGCGGCCACCATGTAAGGTTTAATATTGAGTTTAAGAGTTTCCTTCGAATTTAAATGCGTTTCTTGGAGGAAAATCAGGTCCGCAGCTTCATGACTTAGATAGCTTAGGATTTTCTTCCGTTTTATCGGATTATTGATTCCTTTTACGTTCAATGAGAAAATCTTACATGGTGCCATCAATCGGTAATAGACATTTTAGGTAAGGGCGCTTGAAAACATATAACATAATCAGAATCTGTACAACAATGACATTATCACCGAGTATGCTGGCTAATACACCCCATATTGAAAAGTATGTACCAAAGTAACTTAGAGAAGAAGCAAAACCCCCAATGAATATGGCGACCATATGTCTGCGGGAGGAGGCCCTAGAGAGGAAGATAGAGACATAATAAAAGAAAAGAAACACCAGAGTCCATAATTAACACTGTCTCTGATACCCATCGAGGCTACTATGGGTAGATGGAGTCGGGTCACAGATATCATCAAAAAATAAGGCAACAAACCGCCCTCGACAGACTCTTTGCTGAGCCGCGGCAAATCCAATATGGCAGGTACAGCGGACATGAGAATACTGGCAGGAATATTCTGGAAGTCAGCGCATCAAGTCAGCTTCTTTAGAATCCAAAAACTCCGCTAGTAGATCAGGGTCCTCAAATGTTCTTGTCTGATTGTGAAGCGTGACTCGGAGCTTGGCCGGGTACATCAGGCCATAGCGTGCTTGTAGTTGTTGAAGCCTCGGCCGGAATTCCAGAAAGCGCTTTCGGCGGTCGACCGTGGGTTTAGCCAAGTCAGGATAGAAGGAGATCTTGTGGCTCTCAAACTCCATATGGCCCTTTGCCCGAGAGGCACTGAAAATTTGCTCCACATGTTGATATCTCAAAAGTCGAAAGATGATAGGCCGCGGGGTCTTCCTGTTGAGCGTTATGTTTGTGGGTACACGATGAGCGCGATCGATCTCCAATTCTTTGGTAAAGGTGATTTGGAGCAGGGAAGGGAGGATTTTACATAAAAACTCCTTCATGTCTCCCGATTCCGCTCCCTCCGGTATGCCCACGAGTCGTAGGTTGTTGCGGCGCGCTCTATTATTGCCATCTTCCACTTCTTTCTGCAAGGCCCGCACCTGACGTTCAACTTTGTCGAGTTTGGACAGCCGGACCGCATGGGAGTCTAATATGCTCTCCATTTTGTCCTGACGCGAAGAGAGCCCCTCTAGCCTGCCTTGCAGTACACCAAGATCTTCCCGCAGCGCTCGGAGTGCTTCACCGTTTGACTGCACGAGGTCCTTAACCCCTCTAATCTCTGCGAGGATTTCCTGCTGAATTTCGGGGCCCTCGCGTAAAGCCAGCCCCTTCTGCGGGGACGGGGGTTCAGTTTTGGAGCGTTTGCCGTGAGAAGCCGCTGGAGATCCAAATTCCAGACGCGTGGGTTTGGTCCCCGCCATCTCACCAATGTGCCCCGGCAAGATCAGAGCAGAAATTCAAGTATGTCCGGTGTTAATTTAGGATTCTGAGTAGGCCTCTCGGGAGCCTCAGCGTTATGCGACCATCCCGCTGGACATCAGGCTCCGCCCCCCCGAGTGAGACATGTTCTTGATTTTACAGTGACTCTAGGCGTTTACCCAACCGAATATAATCTTACATTATACTAGAAGGGAAACTCGTAGTTTCAACAAATACCAAAAAACAAAGACACACAGAACGACAAACATGCTAGCATTTCCCAAATAGCCCAATCCTGTCTTTTCTGACTAGGCTATACCAAATTCAAAATCAAAGTCAAAATCAAGAAGACAATGGTTTCGCCCCACGATACACTATGCAGGGTTAATCGGACCGTCTTGAGAGCTCTCTTACCAAAATCAAGTTCCAAGCTTATAAGTTCACAAGTTCCAAACTGCAGTACTGACTCATCTGTCTAGACATTTCCCAAAACTATACTCACCGGATCCGGTCCCCGTTCCCAAGCAAGTGCATGAGTTGGACCTCGGACTCCCCTCACGGGTTCGAGGTGTTGGCTCCGACCGGGTCCAGCACCCGCCGAGGCCTGGCCCAGCTCCCTCCGATGCAACTGGACCGGTGGCGCCTGGGAGCCGAACCCACATTGGAAGGGCACGATCCCGGCAGGACCAAACCTATAGAGGCGGAAAGTCGTGGTATATCAGCTCGTATACCCTCTACTCACCACACGTTCCCGGCCAATGCACCAAGAATATGTAGCGGCAGAGCGCAAACAATCCAATAATACCAGGAGTCTGTTCAGAAGGTCCAAATCATTTATTGTGCACAAGACTCAAGCAGAATCACATTCAAAATGGCTGAGCAATGGTTTCTAGCAAAACAACAACTTTTATACCTTTCTTCTCCATTCTGTACATAGGCAAACTTTTCATTGGTCCCAGTAACCCCTTCTATCCCATCTATTGGTCCCGGTACCATTACGTAGTCATCCAATGAGGACCTTGGTCTGGGCTCAGCACCTGGTTGCCCCCCTTACAGTCCTCATTACAATGGACAGTTCTTAGACTCTTGATACAATTCTCCTCCAAGGTCACTAGCTGACTAGAACATGTGGGAAAGCAGGGCACTGTAACCCTTCTCTCAGCAGAATTAATTAGTTCCATAGAAGCTTTCACACTCTTATCAGTACCAATTAAAGCTTGTTTTTCTATCTTTTCTAAGTTTCGATTCTGCTTAGCTATACTTGGTTATGCTTAGTTAAGTTTCGATTCTATGGAGGCAGCATTCAGGGGGGTTTTCATTCCTCTGGGCCTAACCACAGGCTTCATTTACAGGTCAAGCTGCTTAGACCTGTCTGTTTAGTTCAAGCAGCATGGATCATAGGCCTTCGCCTACCACAGGGCAATATCTCCCAGGGATAGCTTAAGAGGTGAGTCAGTGAGGCACTGTCTTAGGGAGCACCAGACTAGGGATGCAGGAAGCCTGCCTCACTGGTATGTTCCTAGCCTGAAACCTGTCTCCGCCATTGTAGCTGTATCCGTGTTTAGTACAACAGCGAGAGCATTTGCATTTGCTCCCACAGCTGTGCTGTACACAAGCTACTGGCACCACAGTGATTTTAGCATTTTTGAATTATAAAAATGCTGTGGTACCAGTGGCTTGAGTACAGCACAGCTGTGGGAACAAAAGCGAATGCTCCTGCTGTTGTGTTACTGGGGATGGGGGCTGGCTAGGACTGGAAATGGGATGATACTGGGTCTGGGATTGCAATAATTAATGGGATAGTATTGGGGCAGGGGATGGGATTCCAAATGGACTGATACTGGAAATGGACTGATACTTGGGTTGGGGGCTGGTTAGGACTGGAAATGGGATGATACTGGAGTTGGGGGCTGGTGAGGACTGGAAATGGGCTGATGCTGGGGCTGTCTGATACTGGAAATGGGCTGATACTGGTGCTGGGGGGATTGAACTGGAAATGGATTGATGTGGGAAGTAGGCTGATCTTGGAATTGAGGTGATGGAACTGGAAAAGGGCTGGGAATGGAAAGGGGGGGGGCTAATTCCAGGACTGAAGTCCTGGGACTGAAAGGGGGGCTTTATGCTAGCAAATAATGGTGTCATGGTGGGAAGAGGGAGGAGGCAGTTGAAGGGACCAGAATATTGTTGAGTAGATGAGAGCCACAGGAAGGGACAAGCCTTCCTTGAAGGAGGTGAGACGGGGTAGAAATGGCAGAAATAAAAGGGGAAATGGAAGCCTAGATAGCAAGTAATACATAAGAAAGGGTCTGGTGGTAGAGAAAGGATGAGTGCTAGAAAATGGGCTGGGGTTGATTAGGAGATGAAAGCCAGAAGATGGTAGATGAGGCTGGGTAGGTGATGCGTACAGAGGAAGGAAATGGGGGATTAGCAAGTGGGTGAAAGTCAGGGGGATTGGATGCTGGCGAAGGAATGAGTCAGATGAGGAATGGAAAGACAAGGGAAGTTAGGAAATAGAAAGCTGGTAAGTAGATGAACAGAAATGAGATCCTGGAAAAGGAATTTCAGGAAAAAAAGAAAAACAGGACATTGAAAAGAGAGATGAAGACAAACCCAGCCGGAAAAATAAAATGATCTGACAACAAAGGAAAATGCCATCGCCATGTTCACGTGTAAAATTCCATTTTATGCACACCTAAAACTTTGCATGGTGCAAGCTAGCATTTACTTGTACAGAAGGTGTGTACAGGCATAGAGTTTGATTACTGTGTGTGTGTATGGAATCATAATTAATGCACATAATTTATAACATATGCACATCTATGTGTCTGCACCTTCAGTCAAGACACAATTTCTGCAAGATTTGTTCTATAAAGATACTTGGGTAACTATGTAGCTTTATAAAATTTCCTTCTTGTCATAGTAACCTAGGTGCTCTGTTATAAACATCCCTTTTATGTGCCTGACTATGTGCCCATCTGTGTATTTTTTCAGCTGCACATGTGAAGCATGCAAGTTTTCACATTATACATACTTGCAAGGGCGAGTGGAATAACCCTTCACAATGTATCCAGCCATGCAACCTGTTTCTCCTCTGATACTGTCACGCCCTCACCACTCACCTCTAGCTTAGAGGGGCGTGGTTGTATAAGAAACTTTCCCCTTTCAGCCTTAACTGACTAATTCCCCGCAATGTTTTCTGGGAAATGTAGTTTAATTGCACTATATATGGGCTTCAGGTAGAAAGCTGTAGTCGGGCTCCTTGGGGGAAGGCAATGACAGAAATTTATTGAGCAGAAAAAAGGTTCATAAATACCACATTCAGGCATACTTCTCCAGGCTTCTTCAAAGTACAACAGGTTATAAGCAAAACAAAAACCCAAAACCAAAGTGGCAGCTTAAAGTATTCTTCAGCTCAGAAAAACAGCCTTTTAACAGCAAGGCTACCAGCTTCCTTTAGCCTTGCTGGTTAAAGCACAAAATACAAAACAGACTTTCTTCTGTGGCAGTTTTCCTTCTTTTCCAGTGTCCAACCTTTCCAGGCTGTTTTCCAATTAACAAGCAAAACAAAAACTCCAAACAGGAACAAACTTTCAACGTGCAAGCAAAGTTCTATTCAGGTTTCTCAGGAAAATTCAAGAGAAAAAGAGAGCTTTTTCCTCACAGTTAATTTGGCTTCTTGCCGTCTCACTTCACAGGTAGCAGGTGGTTAACAAGCACAATTCACAACTCCAGCTTGTTCTTACATCTTAGTAAAACTTCCCCTCTTTACCACGTGGGAATTTAAATCCATCTACCTGCTTCTTATGGTTACCTTTCTCTGGAGGGCTTCCTCTCAGGGCTGGCTTTCCTTCAACCCTTCTGTGGCTAAGGCTTGGCACAAAGAGCAATCCATGAGGGTGTCTTCCTCATTCAGCTCAGCATCAGGCTCTCCTAGCTGCATTGACTCTGACTCTCCTTCTGGCTCACCGGGCTTGGCTGACAGCCTCTCATTAGAGCTGAGAGTGTCTCCTGTTACTCTGCATTGCCCAGCATAAGTCAGGCTTCTCCTGCTTTGCTCAGCATTAATCAGGCTTCTTAGGCTCGTACCTGTGCCTCAGCTTGTATCAGCTTCTCTCTCTCTTTCTCCTGTTCTTGCCTTTGCCTCTGCCCTTGCTTCTGGCGTTCCTTCCACCCTCTCTCTTTTTCCTTTACTATAATCTAGCATAGGCTTATATCTCCAGGGTTCTAGCCCCTCCTCCTCTCTTCCCAGGTGACGGAGATCACTCTGCTTTCTGGCACCTGAGTAATCAGGGAGCTTACTGACGTAAGGGTCTTGGACTTTAGGTCTGTATTCACTCTCCCTTATTTCACTAGGGGAAACATGAAACCTGTTCCAGCTGGGGGTTTTCTGGTTCCTAGGTGAGGTTGTGGTTTTGTTACCCTGACCTTGCAAAAGGGGCCCTTTTACTAGGGTGAACTCTTTGCCTTTTTCCCTTTCCCCTAACTTAGGATAGGTTTCCTTATCACAATACTCATGCAGACTGTCCACACATAGCAGCGATGCTGCCATTCTCTTTTATGCTGCTGTACCCGGGGTGGCTCTACCATGAGGCCAACTGAGGTTGTCGCCTCAGGTGGCAGTTTGCAGGGGGTGGCACTCCGATGGCGATGGCACTCCGACTCGGTTTTAATTTAGATTTTGTTGCCTCTGCCTTCCCACGCGGGATATTTGGTGCAATACTTGGGGATGAGCAACTATCTGTAAACCAAGTGGCTGTAGACTTGACAGGGATTCTGGTGAAATCAAGCAATTAATTTTCTAACTTATTATTTTAGAATACACTTAATTTGTTGTTGATTATCTACAGCTATACAAATGTATGGGATGGCAGTCATTAGATGGAAAAATAGACATGCACGCACACACACACACGTCAGACTTAATTCCAGAATGATTATACTTGGTAGTTTTGTCTTTGTTTGTTTTGTCGTTTATATATTTGGATATAGGCTTAAAAACATTGGAAAACCAGAATTGAAATAATAGAGAGCTATTTTGCTGTTTCAGAAAGATATCTTTATTATAATTATATTTCTAGTATGAACAATATCAACATTGTCAGACTAGTATCTAGAAAAGTCAGATTCAGGCAGCATCCTGTTTTCAGCTAAATCCTACTTGATACAGGGAGGCAAAACAGTGTGTCCAAGGTCACATAGTAGATCAGTGGCTGATGTGCATCATGAACACTTACTAAGATGTCTAATTCATAGTCCAGTGCTCTAATCACTAAGCAGCTTCTCTTCCTTATGCACTGCTGTTTTAATATTGCTTATTAAAAATATAGGATGACAAAACTGCTGCAGTTTCCCATGCATAGAGCCACAAGATTAAAAAGCCAATTACCCATATGTTATGATTTAATGTAATGAAATTAGCTAAACACCCCTTATTGAATGAAGGAAATATAGATGGTGGGAAATGCCTGCAGTCTTCTCTTTGTGCTCTCCTTCTTTTCCATTCACATCCCCCATAGAATGTATCCTATCCATAGGTTTTCAACCCAGTCCTCGGGGAACCCTAGGCCAGTCAGGTTTTCAGGATTCCCACAATGAATATGCATAAGATAGATTTGCATACAATGAAGGCAGAACATGCAAATCCTTCTGATGCATATTCATTCTGGGAATCCTAAAAACCTGACTGTCCTAGGATTCCCCTAGGACTGGGTTGAAAGCCCCTAGATGGTATGTCCTGACCTTGGATTTCATGGGTGTTAGGGCCAGGGCCGGATTTAGCTATACGCCATGTACGCCATGGCGTAGGGCCCACAGCTGCAAAGGGCCCACAAAAATTGAAGTAGTTAGGCTTTTTTTTTTAATAAAATAAAAAAAAACCTGCTGGCTGCTGCCGCCGCGGGGCCCCCCACTGCTGCCGCGGCAGCATGGACTGACCCGCGGGGGCCCCCTCTGTAAGCTCGGTCCCTCCCTCCGTGCCTCCGTGTCTCCCTCCGTGCAGGCTGTTAGAGACGCGAAGGCAGACTGTCTCCTTCTGCCTTCCCGTCTCTGTTAAGCCCGCAGGGCTGATGGGAAATTTCCCATCAGCCCCTGCGGGCTTAACAGAGACGCGAAGGAGACAGTCTGCCTTCGCGTCTCTAACAGCCTGCACGGAGGGAGGGACCGAGCTTACAGAGGGGGCCCCCGCGGGTCAGTCCATGCTGCCGCGGCAGCAGAGGGGGGCCCCGCGGCGGCAGCCAGCAGGTTATTTTTTTAAAAATAAATTTTACTTTAGGCCGGGGGAGGGGGAGGGGGGGAGGGGTAGGACTGGTAATTGGGGGGGCTGGGACTGGGGCTGGAAATGGGTTGGGACTGGGACTGGAAATGGGCTGGGACTGGGACTGGAAATGGGTTGGGGGGATTAAGGCTGGAGGTGGGCTGATGAGGAGGACTGGTAATGGGCTGTGGGCTGTTGGGGGGGGGGTTAGAACTGGTAATGGGCTTTGGGGGGGTTAAGACTGGTAATGGGCTGTGGGCTGATGGGGGCTGTCTGGTAATGGGCTATGGGGGGGCTAGGACTGGAAATGGGCTGGGGGGGTTAATACTGGAGGTGGGCTGATGGGGTTAGGACTGGTAATGGGCTGTTGGGGGGGGTTTAGAACTGGTAATGGGCTTTGGGGGGGGTTAAGACTGGTAATGGGCTGTGGGCTGATGGGGGCTGTCTGGTAATGGGCTATGGGGGGGGGTTAGGACTGGAAATGGGCTGGGGGGGGGGTTAAGACTGGAGGTGGGCTGATGGGGTTAGGACTGGTAATGGGCTGTGGGCTGATGGGGGGGTTAGGACTGTCAATGGGCTATGGGGGGCTGACTGGAAATGGGTTGATGGGGTTAGGACTGGAAGTGGGCTGATGGGGGGTTAGGACTGGTAATGGGTTATAGGGGGGGCTTAAACTGAAAATGGGGTGATGGGGGGTTAGGACTGGTATTGGGTTGGGGGGTTGCTAGGACTGGAAATGGGCTGATGGGTGGCTAGGACTGGAAATGGGCTGATGCAGGGACTAGAAGGGAATGGATGCTGGGTGAAGCTGGAACTAGAAGGGAGCTGATGTTGGGGGAGGATTAGAATGTGATGGGGCTGGAAGAGTAAAATGGAGAAGGGAAAAATATTTTGTGTGGGAGGGATAAAAAAATCTACAATTGGCCGGGTATTGGGAGAGTAAGTGGGGATTGAGGATGGAGGGGTAAAATTTGACTGGATGAAATAGGAATGAGGAAAGAGCAAAAGGAGAAAGATTAGTATGTTAAAGCAGATGTAGAGAGAGAATGGAAAAAAACTAGAAGAGAGAAGAAAGGACAAATGGACAGCAGACGATGGAGAGTTAGCAGAAGACATGAAGAAACCAGAAGAAAGTGGCTGGAGCAATTGCAGCTGAAAAAATGCACAAAAGGTAGAAAAATATCTCTTTATTTTGAATTTATTAATTGGAATATGTCAGCTCTGGTAAATGTGCATCATTAACGTCTGCGCTTTGTTTAGTACAAGAGCAAATTAATGTATAGTTTTATTTCTACAGTGTTGTACATTCCAAGTTTGGCTTTTGGGATTCCCAGTTTAATTATTGTCTTCCTGTTTCTAAAATGTGATTACTTGTTTGGTGATGGTCTATGTTCTGCATGTGTAACTGAGCTGAGGTGTTCTGTTTATATAATTCCTATTTGACATTGCCACTTGTTCTCTTTCCCCAGTAGGTCATGTATTGTTGTTCTCTGAAATGTATTGGTTTAATATTTGCAGTGTTGCCTTTTGATTGGTAGAGTATGGTGCTTTGTGAGTCCTGGTAGTGCTGTTAGGATACGGCGGGTTTGCTATGGGTTCTAAATGGGCAGTGTTTGTAGTAGTTCCTAATGTGTCTGGCAGTTGGCACTGGATTATAGTAATGTAGAAATCTTTTAGTCTTTCTTTATCCATACACTCATTAAGAGGCACGTTTACTAAAAGTTAGTATATGGTAACATTATGCAAATATTTATGCAAATGAGGCCCCTTATGCAAATGAGGCCCACACCCCCCTTGGGCCGCCCCTGCTGGGGGCCCACAATTTTTGTTGGCATAGGGCCTCACTCAAGGTAAATCCGGCCCTGGTTAGGGCCATAATGGCAGGTGGTGTCTCTAGGGGTGGTGTGGGGGTGTGCATGTGGCTTGGGTTAGGTGAGTGTGTGTGTGTCGCTAGGTGTAGGGGAGCTGTACACGGCTATTGTGTGTGTGTGTGTGTGTGTATCACTCTATAGTCCTTGCATACTGAACTTTGTGTTTTATTTTTCATTTAATTTCATTTATTGTATTCATATTCACCAATCAATTACACTTCTCAGAGGTTACAGGAAAACATGTTTAATTAATACAACAAGAATTAAAAGAAGCAAAACAGAATTCCAAACAAATAAGGTTCTAGATATTTATTTATTACTGTTTAGCTCTCCTTTCCAGTAGTAGTTCAAACTGAGGTACAGTAGGTATTTCCCTGTCCCCAGAGGGCTTTACAATTGAAGTTTCCACCTGAAGCAGTGGAAGGTTAAGTGACTTGCCCAAGGCTACAAGAAGTACCAGTGGGATTTGAACCCTGGTCTTTAACACTAGAAGCCCCAAAGTGCGTCAATTGATGCAAATGCATCTTTGAAGTTGTATACCAGCGCCACTGCTAGAACCATGTCAGTCATGTTCGATGACTTTGATAGCAAGGTCAAGATGTTCAAATATGTTAATCGAAAATTAATGACAGATGCACCACCTAGCGGGAAAATGAATATCTCCAGGAACAAGCAGGAATGAGTCTTCACATATGGGTACGTCGGTACCGACGGAGCCTGCGCGGGAACGCTCCCCAGCTTCCCAAAAAGGAAAGCCTTTGGGAGCATCCCACAGCGCCTGCGCGCTGCCTTCCCGCCTTTCCTAACCGCCTCTCCTCAGTTCTTTTTTGCCGCGGAGCCAGCAAGTCGAGCCCTGTCACCGCTGAAGAAGTTCTTTATTTTATTTTCTTTCTTTGGTCGCGTGTCTGCCTTCCCCGACTCCGGACCAGTACCGCCGGTCTTTTCTTTCTTTTCTTTAAAAAAAAAAAAACTCCTCTATATTTTTCCCTCACTTAGTGTATTTTTCATTTTGGGCCTTAGGCCTCACAAGAAATTTTCCTCATGGAAAAACCAGCCTCCGGGTTTAAGAAATGCACTAAGTGCAGCGGTACTATTTCTGTTGCAGACACCCATGAATGGTGTCTTAAATGTTTGGGTCCTGAACACTCCATTTCGGATTGTCCGTCCTGCGCTCTGATGTCTAAATGGGGTTTACAGAACCGAGCAGCTAAGCTCCATGTGCTGTTTCCCGCTGATGCAGCTTCGGTAGCATCGACGTCTTCCAGGCCAATGGATCTCAGGTAACCAAACATAAATCCAGCCAGTCCTCAAAGGGTAGATCTCCCTCTAAGCATCGAGATGCCTCCGGGCTTGCCCTCGAGGATCCTGCACCGGCAAAACAACCCCGGCGGGAATCTCCGGCTTCCAAAGCTCCACCTATGGGGTTACAGGTTGACATCGATGGCACGGCCTCGACCGATCACCTGTTAGAATGCTCTGGGGTACCGGCACAACCTTCCGGTACCGAGTTCCAGGCATTCATGGCGTTGATGGATCAGAATGTTCTGTCCATGCAGCAGGCTATCAGTGCCTTCATCCAAGCTGCGACGCCATTGATACCACAACAAACTCCGTTGTCGGTATCGACTCGGGTACCGGCGCCAGTGCCGATACCGGTACCAACTGCATCGGCATCGACCAGGATACCGACTGCAGTGGTTCCTTGTCCAGGGCTGCTCATCAGTACCGATCCGGTTTCGATGACGCCCGATGTCGATACTGCTCGATACGTGTACCGAGCGTTAGAAGAGCACCCTGACAGACGGTACTTCAATTCCTCTGGTGATTCTGATACATCAGAGGAGTCTGCTGAAGTATCTATAACCCTTCCTGAAGAGCCTTCTTCTCCAAAAAGAAGAATGTCTCCTCCAGAGGACTTGTCCTTTCAAGACTTCATAAAAGAAGTGGCTAAAGTTCTTTCTATTTCAGTATCCTCTGAATCAGAGCCTAGAGCAAAAAATTTAGATATTTTGGGTTATTCTAAGGCTCCTAAAGAGGCAGTCACCTTACCAATTCATGAGATTCTTTATGAACAAATGATTGATTTATGGGAGACTCCTCTCACTATCTCTCCTCATTCTCGCAGATTGGATACTATGTATCATGTCCCTCCCTGTCCTGGTTTTCATAAAACACAGCTTCCTCACCATTCTATTGTGGTGCAGTCAGCTATGAAGAGGATAAAGAGTACAAAGAGACACTCTAATGCTCCTCCAGGAAGAGAATGCAGGACCTTGGATGCTTTTGGTAGGAAAATCTTCCAAGCCAGTATGCTTATTGCCAGAATCAACTCCTATAGTCTTTACATGGGTATGTTTCTATAGGAGGTTGCAGATAAACTGCATATTTTCCTCCCTTTTCTACCAGAAGATAAAAGGGATGAATTCCTCATTTGGCTTAAGCATACTCAAAACATTTCAAAGTTTTCCAACAGGGCAGCCTTTGATTCTTTTGAAGGTGCCAGCAGAGCTTCTGGCATTGCCATAGCTGCTCGCAGAATTGCTTGGCTCCAGGCTTCTGATTTAGAACCCTGGGTCCAAGATGGATTAGGAAATCTTCCCTGTACAGGTGAAAACCTCTTTGGCAAAGAATGGCAAATTAAAGCCACTCAAATGGATGCAGAAAATTCTGCTCTGGATAGACTTTCAAAGTCAACCTCCATTCCTGCCAAGAAAAAACCCTTCAAGAAGTCTTTTTTCAAAAAGGGCAGATTCCCTTCTACTTCTGGCCAACAATCCTCTACAGGTCGCTTTGCTACTAAGCGTCAGCAACCTAAACAGGCCAGGCCTAAGACTACAGGGGCTGCTGAAACTCAGCAGACCCAACCTCCTCAGGGTTTTTGACTTGATGCTAGAGAACTTAGCCTTTCTGCCTTTAAAACAGCCAGAACTTCTCACCATTCCAGGAAGGTTAGCTCATTTTGCTCCTAGATGGGAGCAGATTACATCAGAGCAGTGGACCCTCTCCATCATAAGAGAGGGCTACAAACTTCATTTCTCAGACCTTCCTCCCCACACCATGGTGAGACATTTCAATTCTCCCACATCTCTTCTTGACCTTCTAGGTCAAGAGGTGGCTACCCTTCTTGCCCAAGGGGCAATAGAAGAAGTTCCCCTTCTTCAACAAGGGTCAGGGTTTTACTCCCCCTATTTTCTCATTCCAAAGAAGACAGGGGGATACAGACCCATATTAGATCTCAGGGAATTGAACAAATTTCTATGCAAGGAGAAGTTCAAGATGCTTACTCTGGGCACTCTCCTTCCATACCTTCAGGATTGGCTTTGTTCTCTAGATCTCAAGGATGCCTACACACATGTCCTCATCCATCCATCTCACAGAAGATTCCTCCGTTTTCTTTTCCAAGGAAAACATTATCAATACAGGGTGCTTCCGTTTGGTCTGGCCTCTGCCCCAAGAGTGTTCACCAAATGCATGGCAACAGTAGCTGCATTTCTACGCACTCTGGGAATATTTGTATTCCCATACCTGGACGACTGGCTCATCCGAGCTCCATCTCAGTCAGAGGCCCAGACTTCCCTGGACTGCACAAGGCGCATTCTACAGTATCTGGGACTTGTGGTAAACCTCCCAAAGTCCCAGCTCACCCCTACTCAGTCCCTAGAGTTCATAGGGGCCTGGCTAGATACTACCACTGCAAGGGCCTATCTTCCTCAGGCCCGTTGCCTACGCCTAGTGCAGTTAGCCTCTCAGGTTCAGTCAAAGAGCCACTTAACTGCCCGGGAGATGCTACAACTGCTAGGCCACATGGCTTCCACAGTGCATGTGGTACCCTATGCTCGCCTACATATGAGAGCAGCCCAATGGACTTTGTCCACCCAGTGGACTCAAACATCAGGAGCTCTCTCAGACCAAATAGCAACCTCCAAACGTCTCTTTTGGTCTCTTCAGTGGTGGATGTCCACTCAAAATCTGTTGCTGGGGTCCCCCTTCCAACAATTGTTGCCCCAAGCAACTCTCACAACAGATGCCTCCCAAACAGGTTGGGGAGCTCATCTACAAGACCTCTCCACCCAAGGCACTTGGTCCCCACAGGAGACCTTTCTTCATATCAATCTCTTGGAGCTTCGAGCAGTCTTTCTAGCTCTCAAGGTCTTTCATACCCTGCTCAGCTACAAGACAGTCCTCATTCATACGGACAATCAAGTAGCCATGTTTTACATAAACAAGCAAGGAGGAACTGGCTCTCTGTCGCTTTGCAACGAAGCTTTAAGATTGTGGGCCTTCGCCAGAGAGCATCAAATCCATCTCCTGGCAGTATACCTCCCAGGAATTCAAAACTCTTGGGCAGACAAACTCAGTCGAGTTCTGCTCCCACACGAATGGTCCCTGCACATGGATCAGGTACTCAGAATCTTCCAAGAATGGGGAACCCCGGACATAGACCTCTTTGCAAGTCCGTGGAATGCCAAACTTCCCCGGTTCTGTTCCAGAATTCTGTGTCAGGGAGTTCAGGCCAAGGATGCCTTCCTCCTTCACTGGGGTCAGGGTTTCCTGTATGCCTTTCCACCCATTCCCTTGATTCCCAAGACTCTGTTCAAACTCCAGAGGGATCAAGGATCTATGAGCCTCATAGCTCCACGCTGGCCACGCCAAGTGTGGTACCCTCTACTTCTGCATCTCTCCCAAGCCCCCTCTCTGGACTTGGGAGCTGCTCCAGACCTTCTGTCCCAGGAGGAGGGGACTTTGTGGCACCCAAACCCAAGTCCCTTCACCTCAGAGCTTGGTTACTGAAGGTCTAGACCTTCAAAGCTGGAATCTTTCTCAACAAGTGAAGGATATCCTCCATGCTTCCAGAAAACCTTCCACTAGACATTCCTATGCTTTTAAATGGAAAAGATTTTCCATTTGGTGTGCTGAAAGGAGTCTCGACCCTCTAGCACTACCTTTGAATTCTCTATTGGAATACCTCCTGCATCTTTCCGATGCAGCCCTTAAGACGAATTCAGTAAGGGTCCATTTGAGTGCTATTGCAGCATCCCTTAAGCCTATCAGTGGACAACCTGTTTCCTCTCATCCTCTTATTGCAAGATTCATGAGAGGCCTAACTTTAACTAGACCTCCCATTAGGCCTCCTCCGGTGGCATGGGATTTAAATCTGGTTCTTGGTCAGCTTATGAAGCCTCCTTTTGAACCCTTAGCCACCACCTCCTTGAAATTTCTTTCCTGGAAGGTTATTTTCCTCATTGCAGTCACCTCAGCTCGCCGCATCAGTGAGCTGAAGGCCTTAGTGGCTAATCCACCTTATACAAGGTTCCATCATGATAAGGTAGTTCTTAGGACCAATCCACACTTTATGCCTAAAGTTGTCTCACCTTTTCATCTTAATCAAGAGGTATATTTACCTGTCTTTTTTCCAGCTCCTCATGCATCAAGTGCAGAGAAGCATCTTCATACTCTGGATTGTAAAAGAGCTCTTGCCTTTTACTTACAAAGAACACAGCAACATAGAAAGTCTTCCCAGCTCTTTGTTGCTTTTGATCCCTCTCATTTGGGACTTCCAGTCTCTAAGAGGACACTGTCCAATTGGATTGCTCAGTGTATTTCCTTCGCCTACCAGAGTAAGAACCTTTCTCTGGAGAGCCATGTCACAGCCCATAATGTGAGGGCCATGGCCGCCTCTATGGCTCATCTAAATTCTGTGTCCATCGACCAGATCTGTCGAGCAGCCACCTGGGCCTCGGTTCATACCTTCACAGCCCATTACTGCTTGGACAAGGACTCCAGCCGGGATGCCTTGTTTGGTCAGGCTGTTCTCAAACACCTGTTCCATTCTTAATCAACTCCTACCCTCCTTCCCTGGATGGATGCCTAAGATCCATAAGGAGGAGGTAGAGCCCTTCCCAGGGTCTCATAACCTTGGGGATCTCCCAGGCATCTTTAGCTAGGGAGTCCCCATATGTGAAGACTCATTCCTGCTTGTTCCTGGAGATAGCACAGTTACTTACCTGTAACAGGTGATCTCTGGGAACAGCAGGAATAAGTCTTCACAACCCTCCCACCTCCCCTAGAAGTTGTATCTCTCTATCTGTATTTCCTTTCCTCTCTCTCTCTTTTGTCTCAGCTTTAAAACTCGAACTGAGGAGAGGCGGTTAGGAAAGGCGGGAAGGCAGCGCGCAGGTGCTGTGGGATGCTCCCAAAGGCTTTCCTTTTTGGGAAGCTGGGGAGTGTTCCCGCGCAGGCTCCGTCGGTACCGATGTACCCATATGTGAAGACTTATTCCTGCTGTTCCCAGAGATCACCTGTTACAGGTAAGTAACTGTGCTTTATACCTAGAAGCCCCAAAGTACATCAATTGACATACTCAATTGTCTTGGATGCGTCAATTGACGTACTTTGGGGCTTCTAGGTATAAATTCATGTTCCCACTAGGTGGCGCATCTCAATCACTGTTTACAGTTTTACTTTGGTATTACAAACAATAAACACACAATGACGTCATGTGATGACGTTACATACTGCACGTATTTAACAAATAAGTAACTTCACATTAATTCACATCTGCATTTCATGCTAAACGCAGTCGTCATGATAATGTGTCAATTGACCCACTTTGGGGTTTCTAGGTAAAATTCCTTTTGGGGTTTCTAATGTTAAACATGCTTGAAAATCAGTATGCTTTAAGACCCTTTTGAAAAACCACAAAGGTTTGTGGTTGTTGCAATATGGGGGTACAGAGTATTCCACAATTGTGGGGCCTGTACTGAAACAGCACAGACTCACAATATAAACTGAGGTAGCTGAGCTTTGGTTGGAACCCTCAGCAAATGCTGAGCGGAAGAACACAAAGAAAAGATGGGTGATAAGGAGGCAGAGAAGGGAAGAAACCTACAGGCAACATGGCAGTCAAGGCTTTAAAAAAAAACCTACAAAGATATTTAAATTGGAACCGATACCCAGTGGAAGCCAATGCAACTGCATGAAAGTTGGCAAAATATGTTCAAATTTGTGCAACCCGATGATAACTTTTGCTGCTGCATTCTGAGCAGTTTGAAGAGGTTTCATAGTACAATTAGTTAAACCCAGATGCATAATATTACAGTAATCCAGACTATGTATCACAAGAGCCTGGACTAATACTTTGAATGTCGGACCATACATACTTTTCTTCTCATCCCCAAATTGCCTAGAATGCTTCTCTCTTTCACGCTCAGTGATGCCTCCCTCCTTGACTCCCAGCCATCACTTCTGTTACAGATGTTCCTGCACTGGATGTCTGGCTGTCCACCACTATTATACCCCTTCTGGACTAGTGATGTCAGCTTCTGGCCTTCCATACAGCTCTGCCATTGAGTGCCACACCTTGTTTCATTCATCTGCCAGTCACACTGCTGAATGTTAGATTTAGGTAGACTCTAAACAAGTAGAGAGCAACTTGCTATAGAAGTTTTAAATTTATTTCTATAAGATTAGGTAAGCTTTACACATGCAAATAGTAGTTTGCTGTAGAGGTTTTAAATTAAATTCTGTTAGATTTTGGTAGGTTCTAAGCAGGCAACAGATGCTTGCTTTAGAGGTTTTAAGTGAATCTCTGTTAGATTTAGCTAGGTCCTTATAGCCTTAAAAGAAAACAGAAGGTGGTTAGTCTTTTTCAAACCCACCCTCTCCAACTCCCACTTACCCAAAGCATACTCTTTAATTTATAGTTCATTATCCCAATTAAGAGAGAGAACTTAAAAACATAAGATATGCCATACTAGGTCATACCGAGGTCTATCAAGCCCAGTATCCTGTTTCCGACAGTGGCCAGTCTAGCTCGTAATTACCTAGCAGTCTCCCCAAACGTCACAGGTTCCTCAATGCTTGTATTGGGTCAAACGGTGATATCCTGGGTCCCTTTTAATAATGGTTTATGGACTTTTCCTCCAGAAATGTGTCCAAACCTTTTTTTAAACCCAGCTACCTTAACAGCTTTTACTACATCCTTAAGTAACAAATTCCAGAGTTTGATTACACGTTGAGTGAAAAAATATTTTCTCTTATTAGCCTTAAATAGGTTACCCTGTAGCATCATTGCATGTCCCCTTAGTCTTTTTATATTCTGATGATGTAAATAATCAATCTCTGTTTACCCGTTCCACTCCATTCATTAATTTATAGAACTCTTATCATATCTCCCCTCAGCCGTCTCTTTTCCAGGTTGAAGAGCCCTAACCTTTTTAGCCTCTCTTCATAGGAGTATCCTTCCATACGCTTTACAATCTTGGTGGCACTTCTCTGTACCTTTTCTAATAATGCTATATCCTTTTTAAGATACGGCAACCAGAATTTCCCTCACTTGGTTTGCAGCTTGCCGTGCTGTGAGGGCTTGTGTGCATCAGTGATGCTGAGAGCTAAACTATCGGTAGTTTAACTACTGGCAGGATCTCCCAAGATGGACAGGTCTCAGCAGAGGTGCCAGACTAAGACAAACCACCCATCTGGGCAGCAGCAGAATGGGATAGTGTTGACGGCGGAGGATCACATTTCTGTGACAACGGCAACAACACCAAACTTAAACTACGCAGAGGAAAGGCCCAGCAATCTACTTCTGTATCTTGCCACGAAAACCCAATGGATAGTTACAACAAAACAAATTGTACTATAGTGCTGGAAGATGAGACCCCCAGGTCGGAAGGCACTCAACCAGCTACTGGGGAAGAGCTGACAACTTTTCAGAGTAAAGCCAGCATTTATGATGTGGTTGGATCAAAGCCCTCGGGACGCCTGACTGTTGATGTAGCTGCGCATGAAATGAGTCAGAAGCTGTAAAGATGTCTTACACATTGGAACATGGAACATGCGAAGCATGAACCAAGGGAAGTTGGAGGTGGTCAAGAATGAAATGGAATGTGTACAACTTGACCTGTTGGGTGTCAGCGAACTGAAATGGATTGGCATTGGGCACTTTGCATCAAATGATCACATGGTCTACTATGCTGGAAATGAAAGACAAAGAAGAAATGGTGTTGCATTTATAATAAAGAAGAAACTTGCAAGAACTGTAATGAAATACAATGCAGTCAGCGAACGCTTAATCTCTATTCTTCTACGAGGAATGCCTATCAACACAACTATAATTCAAGTATATGCCCCAACAACAGCTGCAGAAGAGAATGAAATTGAAGAGTTCTATGAACAAGTACAAGCTGAAATTGACAGAACATACAAACAGGATATCCTGATAGTCATGGGTGACTGGAACGCAAAGGTTGGTAACAAAGAAGAAGGCAAAGTAGTTGGGAAAATATGGACTTGGCAACAGAAATGAAGCTGGAGAAAGACTGATAGAATTCTGCAAGACCAACAATCTATTCATCTCAAACACCTTCTTCCAACAACACATGGACTGTACACATGGACTTCACCCAATGGATTGTATAAAAATCAAATTGACTACATCTGTGGAAGTCAACGATGGAAAAGCTCTGTAACATCAACAAAGACAAAACCTGGAGCTGACTGTGGTACAGATCATCAACTACTAGTATGCAAACTCAAGCTAAAGTTGAAAAAGAGCAAACCACTCATGAATGCAGCAAAATATGACCTTGAGAATATACCACTGGAATTTAAAGACTGCCTGCAAAATCGATTTGCTGCTTTAGATACAAAGGACAGAGCTCCAGAAGAGTTATGGAATGACATCAAGAAGGTTGTGTTGGAAGAAAGCGTGAAGTCTCTACAAAAGGTGAAAAAGCAAAAACGGCCAAATGGATGACGGAAGAAACTCTGAAAATTACCCAGAGACGCAGAGAAGCTAAAGACAGACAATCACAGAACTCAACAGAGATTTCCAACGTGCAGCAAGAGAGGACAAGGAAAAGTACTACAATGATGCATGCAAGGAAATATTAGCAGAAACTATTAGAGGAAGAACAAGATCGACTTTCCTAAAGCTGCGAGAGTTAAAGAAAAAGTTCTAGCATCAAATTGGAATGTTACAAGATGCTCAAGGTTCTATGTTGAATGATGCTGAGAAGATCAAGAAAAGGTGGAAGGAATATACAGAGTTTTTATATGATAAAGATCAAGTGGACCAACAGCCGTTTCAACCTGTACTTTATGATTGGGAACCATTAGTGATGAAAGAAAAAGTTGAAGAAGCATTGAAAGCCTTATCAAAGAACAAAGCACCAGGCATTGATAGCATTCCCATAGAAGTATTACAGCAATCTGATGAAGCTGTTACCGTACTTACAAGGCTCTGCCAAGAAATATAGAAGACAACATCATGGCCAACTGACTGGAAAAAATCTGTGTTTATACCAATACTAAAGAAAGGTGATCCAATTGACTGTGGAAATTATCACACAATTGCTCTGATCCCATATGCCAGCAAGATTCTACCTGGAACAAGAACTACCTGAAGTGCAAGCAGGGTTTAGGAAAGGGCGAGGAATGAGAGACATCATTGCGAATGTGAGATGGATCCTTGAAAAGACTAAAGAATACCAAAAGGATATCTATTTGTGCTTTATCGACTATAGCAAGGCTTTTGACTGTGTAAACCATGAGAAATTATGGGCCACATTAAGAAGCATGGGTATACCAGAACACCTGATCGTTCTCTTGCACAATCTGTACATTGATCAAGAAGCAACAGTTTGAATGGAACAAGGAGAAACAGAATGGTTTAAAATAAGCAAAGGTGTAAGACAAGGCTGCATACTTTTCCCCTACCTGTTTAATTTATATGCAGAACAAAACATCAGAGAAGCAGGACTGTATGAAGACAACAGAGGTGTGACGATTGATGGAAGACTCATCAACAACCTTTGCTATGCTGATGATACCACATTACTGGCTGAAAGTGAAGATGATCTGAAACATTTGCTTCTCACAATCAAAGAACATAGTCTCAAAATGGGCCTGCACCTTAATGTAAAGAAGACAAAGATCATGACAAATGGCATAATCAACAGGTTCATCGTTGAAGGAGAAGAAATTGAAATCGTGAACAACTTTAACCTACTTGGATCAACTATCAATAAAGAAGCAACAAGCAGTCAAGAAATCAGACGACGCATTGCTCTTGGCAGAATGGCTATGAAAGACCTAGATAAGATTCTCAAGAGCAGAGATGTCTCTCTCTATACAAAGATTCAACTTGTTCAAGCCATGGTATTTTCAATAACATCATATGGATGTGAAAGCTGGACAGTGAAAAAGATAGACAGGAAGAAAATTGATGCCTTTGCATTATGGCACTGGCGGTGAATACTGTGTATATCATGGACTGCCCAAAGAACAAACCAGTCGGTACTAGAGGAGATAAAACCTAAGCTTTCTTTAGAAGCTCAGATGACAAGACTTCGACTTTCATACTTTGGACACATCATGCAAAGAGAGAGATCATTAGAAAAAAACATCATGCTTGGCAAGATAGAAGGTCAACGCAAAAGAAGGCCAGCAATGAGATGGATCGATACAATAACAGCAACTACGGGTACCAGTCTGTCAACAATGAGCCGCTTGACTGAAGACCGAACACAATTTAGGATAGCTATCCAGAGGGTCGCCATGAGTTGACTCTGACTCGACGGCACTTAACTACAGCATATACATGATGAGTAATTTTGTTCTTTATATGGTTTCTGCCATTTTTCCTGGTACTGATGACAGACTCACCAGTCTGTAGTTTCCCAGATCACCCCTGGAACCCTTTTTAAAAATTGGCCATATAATATGACACCCCTGTGTATTTTCATCAAGCGATTAACCCTTAACAGATTATTCGTAGTTCGTTGGGAAGCAAACAAAACATGCTAGTATAAAAATACAATATAATCCTAAATGCATTTAAATAGGTTTAGGTAGCCCTACTTCTTTTAACTACTCTAAACAAGTAGCTCACTAATAAGATGAAGACAAGAGTCTAGCAACTGGATGGGAGCTATCCAGTATTCTACATTGAGTGCCACTTAAATGCTCATCTCCCAGTTGGTGAGAGATCATATTCTATGTGTGCAATCTGTGGAAAGAGCTCCTGACTCTGAGTCAAGTCTGATCCCTGGAGGCTAGAGTAGCAGATGTTGATGCTGAGGCAGACAGAGAGGTATATAGAGGAAATCTTCAGGGACATAGTAGAAAAGTCCCACCTTGAGTATGGCAGCCTCAATTTTGCCTTGGAGGAAAGTGATCACCTGAAAAAAAGAGTCTCACCTTGGTGTGACAGGAAATAATCTTGCAGCCATGACCTGTCCTCCAGGTGATCCAATATCCTCTTGCACTGAGGATGAATCTTCGGGGGCATCTGCCAGGAAGGAAGGGTTAAAGCGGATATCTTAGTTACTAATTCCATTATTAGGCATGTTGATATCTGAATGGATGGTGGACATGAGGATCGCCTACTGCAAAGGTGGCAGACCTCATGCATCACCTAGGATTCTAGACAATTCTGGGTAGGAACCAGCTATGTTGATATATTTTGGCACCATCAACATAGGAAAGTTTGGGAGAGAGGTTCTGTAATATGGTCCTGGGGATCTCTATGTAGACACCTCTGCAGATGTTCATGTTGGGAATGTCTACTTTTGTGAAATCGTGTCTGCACCTGGACATGCCTGCAGTTTTTTCAGAAGTTCTGACTCGGATGTCCCAGATTGTACTTGGATGTCCCTTCTAAAATTCCAATCTTTGCCTTTTAATATTATTGAGGACAAATTTAGAGTTTTCATCAGTGTCTTTTCTGGATATGGCTCTGGCATTGACTATCCAGATTTAAGGATCAGCAGCGTTGGCTAGCCACTTGAGCAGCACCAGTCGCCTCTCCTTAACATCAGGCCCCTAATCTTTTATTTAGGCAAACATCTTTTGACAATTCTACTCTATTTGGCTGGCCCATATTAATGGTGACCGCAATAAGATAATCTGGGTTCTAAAGTAGTGATTTCATTATTGTCCTTTTTAGGGTTTTGAACCCTAAAACTTAGGGGCTGTCTGGTTAAGCGTGCTGACCATGACCTTCAGGAACACTATCCAGATAGTGCCACTGAATATCTCCACATAATGCCCCAGCGCTATCTGGTTAATGCAGGTGTGGTCTGTGAGTGGAGCGAGGGTATGTTGGCGCTTATCCAGTCAGCAAAGTATTTCCCGGCACCTATCTAGACAACTTGAGCCACATGAAAAGCAGGGCTGAGTTGCAATCTGGATAAGTGGCTGTGGCAGATGAATACGCACTGACGGCACTTATCCAGATATTCAACAGTAGCTCCTGCTGAATATCCCACTGATATTTTAGCACTGTGGCTGAGCGCCATGGTTTTTAATACCGGCCTTTTAAAATAGTGAACCTTAGGCGTCTACTAAAATAGTTCAAGCAAATACAGCTACAATGAACTTTGTAAATTATCTTTTGCTCAGACATTCCATCTTTAAAATTGCTTTCCCTTCTATTGTCAGGACAGATTTTATCCTTGCACTGTCGTCTTGTCTTTGTTGGTTCATTGTATAATTAGAAGCACTGACTTCTTTTCTTATATTTTTGTTTTGATTACACAGCAGACAGCTGCTGTAATTAAAGAGGCAACAGAGCATACTAAGCAATAATTATGTTTATAGAAGGAGTAAATTCTGTGATATACAAGTTTTTCCTGCATTTGTAAGTACTTACAGGGAATGTTACATTCCGGTCATGCGTGTAGCAGTAACTATTATCTTCTCACCAGCACACAGCCTGCACGTGACCTTAGGGATGTAGTACAATCATTTGAAATGACACAGGAAATGTCAATGACATTTCTTAATAGTAGAAAGACTAGGGGACACACAATGAAGCTATGATGTACCACATTAAGATTAATTGGAGAAAATAATTGGATCTAGTAGTTCATCCATCTTACACCTTATCATATAGAGTGGTCTTCCATACTCATCCCAAATTCCTTCCAAAGGTGGTATTGGATTTCCATCTTAATCAGTCAGTTTTTCTACCAACATTTTTCTTAAAAGCTTATGCTTATAACGGGGAACCTGCAATGCACATATTAGACTACAAACACACATTTGCTTTCTACTTGGAGTGGACTAAAGCCCATAAAAAGTCCATCCAGCTATTTGTTTCTTTTGTTCCTAATAAGTCAGGGGTTGCTATCTCCAAACACTCATTTTCGATTTGACTAACAGACTGGATCTCAATTGCTTATGGAGTGGAGGAGTGGCCTAGTGGTTGGGGCAAGGTACTTCAGGCCGGAAGGTCAGGGGTTCAAATCCCACTAGAGGACAGCAACCTTGGGCCGGAAGGACTGGGGTTTCTAGTCCCACAGGTGCTCCTTGTGGTCTTGGGCAAGCCACTTAACCCTCCATAGCCCATGTTCCCTGTAAAATAGTTATCTCCAAGTTATCATGCCCTGTTCAATGTAATTTCAGTTTGTTCAGTGTAAACCGCACTGATGCAGAATAGCGCGGTATATAAGAGAATGTAAATAAATAAATAAAATAAATAAAAAATGCCAGGCAGACCAAAGCCTTGAGGGTCATGGCCGTAATGTCAGATCCATGGCTGCGTCGGCAGCCAGCTTGCACTGAGTCTCCATGGAAGAGATTTTCAAAGGTGTAACATGGACATCAGTCCACACATTCACGTCTTACTACTGTCTGGAAAAAAGATTCCCGATGTGACAGCAACTTTGGCCAATCAGTACTATGAAATCTGTTTGGGGTTTAGAATCCAACTCCATCCCCTTTAGGGTCACTATTTTCTGTTCAGACTGCATAAAAAATAAATAAATAAACAAAAGTCCTGTTGTTAACAAAAACAAAATTAGTTGCCCCTATTGGGCAATTCGTTCCTTTTTTTGTTTAAGGTACCTGTAGCTAGGGAGTCCCATAAGTCCTCATGTATTTCCTGCTTGACCATGGAGAAAAGGTAGTTGCTCACATGTAGTAGGTGTTCTCTGTGGACAGCAGGAAAAAGACCGCACAATCCTCCTACCTCTCCTAGGAGTTGTCTTCTACTATAGCTATAGTATCAGACTGAGAGAAAATGGTGCCATGGTGGCAGGTGGTAAGATCACATGCGTGCACAGAGGAGGATCCCAAAAGCTTCAAGAAGTAGCTGGAGCTGGGAATAATTCCCGCATGGACTCTGTCGGATGATGTCACCCATATGTGAGGACTTTTTCCTGATGTTCATGGAGAACACCTGCTACAGGTGAGTAACTATCTTAACTAGCCTCCTGAGTATAACCACTGTTGTCCTCACTCATATCCTGATAGGGTCATTTTCAGGCTGTTAATACTATGATTACACTGGTGAAACTGTAAATGATTGGTGAGTGCTACCAGGTTTTTCATCCTTAGAATTGTACAGGATATAAAGGCATTTTTGTAAAATGCAAAAACATCCTAGAATCACCCTAAACGTTTTGTAATTGCCCAGAGGTCAAGGGGGAATTAATTTTTGTGATTTCTTATTTTATCATAGCACCTTTCTCTTTAGTCAGGGTGCTAAGTGATTAATGGAACAGGAGGCTTTACATTTACCTTGATGGTTGCAAGCAGAAAGAAATGTTATATTACCTCTTTGATCACTATAGATAAAAGGCTTGAGATTAATTAATAAACTCGAAGAACAACATTTTTTATTTCAAATGGGTTAGGTCGATTATGTTACCTTTATGGTATGATCCTGTCTTTTAATTCTGAATACCACTATTCTACTTATTTGCATGAGCGAATCTAAACCACTGATCACATTTTCAAGGATCACAAGATTTTGACCTGTTCAGAAACACATGAAAAACATAATCTATTTGCATCCTTTTACTGTTTATAGTTAGGAATGCAGCATTTACAACCCAAAGTAAAAAATAACAGAATGTGTGTGTGTGGGGGGGTGGGGGGGGGACTTGTAACCCTAAATACCTTGCTGGACAGACCAAATGGGCCATATTGCTCTTTAACTGCCATTATTTACTATGTAAGGTAAGATAAATTGCATAGACTATATTGGAGTTCTACTCCTACATTTTGACTTACTGTTATATAGAGGCTACACCATAACACTAGTGGATCTTTGAGCTGTGTGGGGAAAAAAATGTTGGCATATCCCAAGAAGCTGAAAGTTGGGATAGGTTCTAGAACATATCTATCATGTTTTTCTTATCTGCTTCTCTATCACATACACAGCGGTTTCATAGGGAATGGGATCATAAGGACCCAATTAAACATTTTAAATTGGGGAAAGCAGAATCTATAAATGCTGGGGGTAACCAGTTAGCTTTGCGGCAATCCGGATAGCCCAGATGTTCAATGCTGGAACCAGGATATGGCCCCGGGATTGAATATCCAGGTTTAAAGTTCAGCGTCAGCGACTAGCTGTTTAGCAGCACTAGTCACCCACACTGAATATTGGGACAGTTGATTTTATGTTGGTTCATATGCTGTATGAGTGATATTGTCTACAAGACTTTTGGTAGGGCAAAACATCAAATTGATTTTACATATTTCAGGTGACTTCCTATCAGCCATTCTTTTTTGGAGAGCACATGTATTACCTGAACTTTGTAGAAGCAGGCAACTTAAACTGCTGTAGTTCCAAATGTCATTCTTTCCCATTGCAAAGACAGAAGCTAATTTTATAATCCATTTAGTGTATAAAACAGCGTTTTGTGCACACAAGTAGACTCTTATAAAATTAACACACACCTAAAAGAATGTGTGGTGCCAGCTGGCATGTATTTGCACAGTAGGGTTGCACAGAGGCAGAGTTTGGGTGGAGCAGGGGCGGAGTCACAATCTACAATCATATTGTATAAAATATACACATATGCATGTAAAACATGCTTTCATTTTTATTCTTACTTGATAGCAGGCATAATGTCCGTGACTTCAATATCTGCATGACTTCTGCAGGATTTGTGCTGGTATTTTATAAAGACACATAGGCAGCTTTTCTATCTCCAAATCTAGGAAGGTCCTATAAAATTACCCCTATAGTGACATGCGGGAATTTCTCTCTCTTTCCCAAACACATCAACAGACTTATAACTCCACCCAGAAGGTACAATCCTGGACATGCATGACCTCTCGAACTCCCTCTGTACATCATCCTCAAATCTCCCTGCTCCGCATGCCAAAGTCACCTCTGAATTCCTAACTGTACCCTGCCACTCTTCCAAAAAACATGGACCCAACTATTCCAAAGGGACCTTCTTCCTAATCCTCACTGGTATGAGGGCTGTGAGAGTCCTCCTAGTGGCACATATTGTACACTAACATTGAACACTGGCATGTGAGATGCTATCTAATGGTAATGCAGAATTTAGCAACACTGCCAGAAAGAGGATTCTCTTGACCTACCTACTGATGAGGATTGCTAGAGGCTCGCTCTTCGTGAGAGGACTCGGGGCTTCTTTGGAATTGCTTTAAAATACAGGCAGGGATTTATGTGTATTTTGTTGTGTGGTGGGATGAACCAGAGATGATTTTGGTGTGCATTGGAGGGTGTCAAGAGGATCAGGTGTGCAGTGTGGGTTCAGGGGGGCCATGGACATGCATGATTCAACTTTCTGGGTGGAGAGGCAAGCAGGACAGAGAATTATGCAATGGGAAAAACCTCTATGCTAAAAGATTTTTCACTTAGGGACAATATCACAGGGAATTTCACAGCAGTTAACAGATGCTGTTCATGCTAATGTTGTGTATGCATTTTTGAGATGAATTCTTGGCTTGTAGTTTGTAAAATTTATTGCATTGCCCATTAAATAGTGTTTTAGTGTGCATATAAAAATTTTACTGAGATACATGCTGAAAATTTCAGTACAAGTTTTATTATGTAGGCCTCTAAATATTCTCAAACAAAAAAATACAATGACAGTATGTCATTATGCTTTATTGATGTTTACAATAGAGAACTTTTCCAACAGTCTCTTGTCTACTTCTTTTGCTCTTATTTAGTCTGGAGATTTGAAGACTTGTACAATTCTGGCCTAACTCGTGCTTCACCATAAACACATTTCTTTTGCTTTCCTAGAGGGAAATTTATTTTCCTTTGATTATGCAGAAATATTAATGTTGAATAGTTAATAACTGACTCCTTAAGCCAATGTTTTCCTAGTGAAAAATGCAAATAAATCACTGAAGTTCAGTTTTAGTCGAGTCTTAATATTACCAACATTTTTTTAAAACTAGAGATGCTTTCAGTATGATGGAGAAGAAAAACTCAGACTAAGGGGTCCTTTTACCAAAGTATGGTAGAAATTTCCAATTGCTATACAGTATGTTGTGAAAATTAGAACTTGAACTGCTGGTGTGGAAACTGTGTGGCCAATGTTCAACATCTTCCCATACAGTGAATGCACAAAAAAAACAAACAACATTTATATTGCAGCTAATACTCATGAACAGCACCACCTACTGAGATGGCATTAAATGATCTATGTTATCTGTCATGGTAATAGTGCATGGTAAGCCACTGTAAGCTAACTGCAAGGTACAGGTTATACCAGGGGTTCTCAACCCAGTCCTCGGGACACACCTAACCAGTCAGGTTTTGAGGATAACCACAAAGAATATGTATGGGAGAAATCTAAATGCACTGCCTCCACTGAATACAAATCTTTCTCATCCATATTCATGGTGGTTATCCTGAAATTCTGACTGGCTGGGTATGTCCTGAGGACTGGGTTGAGAACCTCTGCATTATACTCATTCTCCACCTATTCCCTGTCTCATTCCAGGCTATACAGTTAACATGTGAATTAGCATGCTAAGTAGCGGGATATAAATGTACACTAAATACATAAAATAAATAAAAATAAATAAGTACTATGCCACCATGGTAAATGCTACCACAGTGATGCTCTAATAGTCAACATATGCTAATTCATGCCTTAACTGCTTTTGTACTTTAGTAAAAAGCCCTCTAAGTTTTGGTGCACAGCAGAAATAGTTCTCGATAAAGAAAACTTTTTGTTGTTTTGATTTTGATGCATGTTTTCAAATAAATTGCAAAAACAGCAATTCTAGCAGCACAATTGATGCTACAGTTTCCTGACACCAGGAAGTTTTATATAATTAGCATCCAGGGCTTAATTTTAGGGATGCACATAGTTTAATGTGCATTTTATTTGTTTGTATATATTAAAAATAGTGTGCAAAATCAATTTAACCTAATGCACAATTAAATTTAATCCACATGGGGTAATTTTATAAAATCATTTTAGACCCTATGAGATAATATATGCACATAAAATGGCTCTTATTAAGTTATAGCAAGCATGAACGTGCACGTTGTGGTACAAATCTGCATATTTTTACTGTAGGTGTTGCTAGGGATGCAGTCTCAGTGGAGAACAGGAGGAGTCATGAAGTGCATATGTTGATATAAAGTACACTAATCTGCATGTGTACTCAGGTGCTCTTTTTGTACCTGCTCTTGAGTAAATGTAATATCCGCACCTTGAATCTAGGTGTGATTGCTGCGGAATTAATACTAGCATTCTATAAAGACACACAGGTCCTATGAGTCTATATAAAATATGGCAAAAAAACAGGAGCTTTCTTTCCCTCTTAACCTAGGCATCCTGATATAAAGTTATTCTCATAGAAGATAATTTTATAAAGCCCCGCCTGATTAATGCATGTTTTCACGCACCTATGGCAAGTCTATTTTCTAAGGAAACATAGGTGCCTACTAGCGTAAGTGGCCAAATATGCATTTTAATCTGAGGCGTGATCACTTATGCCAACCTTAGAGCTGGGATAAATGTCTGTACCTAGATTTTTTAAAAACAAGTATAAATTCTAATATTTGTACACTCTGCCTATGCACAGATAGTGCACGTGCAATGCTCTGCCTGACGCGTGTGCTTTCACAGTAGCACCTGCCTCAGTTATGCATGCAAATTCCCATTTATGTGTGTAACGTACTGAAATACCATGATTTATGGATGTAAGTGGCTCTTAACTTTAGGAAACTCCTTATACAATTACCCTCTTAAAGTCAATGTCTACACAGTAATCAGTTCTAACATGTTGACTTTCTTTATTAACATAGATATGTGACGCAAACCAAAAAATATATGAGAATTGAGAACAAAGTCTGAGCATGACCTGAAAATTAACAAAAAATGTATGTGCACATCACTGCTTAAGGGGTATGTTTACTGAGCCCCACACTGGTAACACTGGTTCGGGCTGCTTTATTAGTGCAGGGCTTTGTGCTAACTGTGAGTGGGTGATGTAAAGCCATCCTCCTGCAGTTAGCACAGGTCACTGTGGGAGTAACTAATGCCACCCACTGAGGTGGTGTTAGTTTATTTATTTATTTATTTAGTAGACACTTGTATACCGCTACTTCCTACGATCAGCAGCAGTTAACTTTACAGATCAGGTTGCACTGCACAGTACAGTAATTTGCATGATTTACATTTTGATTGATTAAAGATTTGATTTGAAACAACACAACGCAGGGTCATTTGATTTACATTTGATTAATTGTGTGCGGGTTTGCTTATTTATATACATTAGGAAGCGTGGGTGGGGGTGTGCTACGTATATACATATATACAATATGACAGATCAATTGGAGATATCAATGTGTTGGGACCATTCTGGAGCAGGGTTTACTGGTTAGTTCAGCCTATAATGGGACTGAAAAAGGTGTGCTTTGAGGTTTTTTCTAAATTCTTTCAAGTCACTTATTAGTCGCTCCTGCACTACTTGTGCTGCTAGGCAGATTTCTAATGCTCCCACTGGCAGCATTGTAGCAGGAATGTCCCCATCCTGCCCAGTCACCGCCCATATGCATGGTATTTTTAACACAGTGCTGACAGTGCACACTAATCCAAACTACCCAGGTAGAGCACTTAAGTAAACATGGCCTTAAATGTCTTATTTGGTTTACTAGGAAACTCATGCCTGTTGAAGAGAACATGCTATGGGGATCATTCCAATCCTCGTTTGTGGGTCTGGATATCCAATCTGGATGTCCAGACCCCCTAAATGCCTGGATCACGCTGGCGGGAACAGAGCTCCCTGCACGTATAGCTGACTTTGTGGGGAGCTCTGTTCATGGGCAGGAGGGGGTGGGCTGGGGTGGGAGCAAGGGCGGGCAGTGGGCGGCAACTGACCCCAGACATACAGGGCCGATTCAGAGGTCAGCCCTGTATATCCAAGGTGTGCAGTGCAGACGTGGGACTTATTCCACCTCTGAGGTGGAATAAGTTCCTCTGGACATCAGGAGATGCTGGAGCCGGGTCACTAAAGGCAGGTGATGGGTGCAGGGGTATCCCTGTGGCTCGACCTTGGCCATGGAAGGCCTGATTGGGTGTCGGGCTGTGGGGAAAGGAGATTTTGGGGTTTGGCCGGTGATCACGGCTCCTGCATGGAGCTGCCGTGGCATGGCAACAGGATGCCATGCTACCGTCACTCATGCAGGAGCCAGGCTGGGCTAGTCAGGTAGTTGGCTGGATGTCTGGGGTGCCTGAATTGGGGCACATCCCAGACGTCCAGCCACTATGCCGCCATTCTGCTCCTGTGGGGATGTCTGGCGCCTGTGGGGTGCATCCCCAGGCTGTTTGGATGTCCGGACGGCCCGGGGACACACAACTTAGAATTGGCTCCCACAAGTCTGAAAAATCGAATCAAACTGGTAGTTTTGGGAGGAAACTGGGAATTCTTCAGGCAGCTTATATTGACAATATCTGTTTTTCTGTATATATCTTGAAAGAGCAAATGCACTCAGAAAGACATTAACATTTATTCTTGCCAGGTAGATGTAGGTTTAAACTGATGTAAATTTGAAATGAAATGAGTAAGGAAGAAGGAATAGAAAAAAATGACTCACCTATGGATTTCCTGCTTTGTAGGACTCCAAAATGAGACACCTTGAATAACTACAGTATAACAACCACATCTAAGGTATGTTTCTTCTTAATATGTACATGGCTGAAAGAAGACTATTTTAAAAGCTGATGAACAATATCATGTCATGTTTAGTAATTTGAACCCTTCAAAGTCATATATTTTTATTATGAGATTACTTGACTTTTTTATTGCAAGGTATATGATATATGTTGAGCTGTATTTTCCTATTTCATGTAAGTGTGCTTTATATTGTTTAACCAAAATGAAAATATGGATTATAATTTATTTATTTTTATTTTATTTATTTGTGCTTTTAATATCGTCTTTCAGGAATCAAAGCGGTTTACAATGAACTCAAAAACAATAATAGAAAATTACATAGAACAAAATAGATAAAGTGAAAATAAGCCAAAATTACAAAACATATAATGGATTGTGTTCAACAACCTCTGAGCAATATACTCAAATAACAATCCAAATCAATTACCAAAGAGCTAAAATTCCAAATATATTCTTTTAAATTGTGTCTTAAAGGAGGAAAAATACCTCATTATAGTGGCAATCAAGCTTAACAGTCTCCTATGCCTTCAAACATTGCTGAGATCATCACATATCAAAAACAAACCCCTCCTCTCAAAGTTCCATTAATACACAAACATCTTCAATGATTAATTCCTTGTTGCAATTTCAATAATTCTATACTAACTACAAATAGTGTATTCTTCAGACAGACGTTAAGTCACCTTTTACAACTGATGTCTAAATGCAATCTGGGACGTTGAAGCCAGAACATCTAAACAAAAAAAAAAAATAAGTAGACACTTCCAAGTTCAGGCACAATTTCACAAATATGGGTGAGCCTGACATTTGCAAGGTCATCTACATAGATGTCCCCAGAATAATATTTCAGACCATGGACTTCTAGGAATAACCACAGCACCCAAGAGAGGACAAACGACTAACACAAGAAAACCTTACACTACATTACTTACACACTTTACCCAACACGCAAAAGTCTTACCCAATCTGTTGTTTTTACTGCTCTTGTAAATAACCTTTTGTAATTTAGTTCTGTTATGTTTTATGTATTATTACCTGCATATAGTTAAAACCATGTTCCATATAGTTAATACCATGTTCCATGTAAAGTATACAAAAGTATACAAAATTTGTTAACTGTTCAATGTAAACCGCCCTTGATCTCTGGAAGGGGCGGTATAGAAGAAACTATTAAATAAATAAATAAATAAATAAATAAAATAAATAAACCTAATGGTTTGAGCAATGGGCTGCGATCAGGGTTCAAATCCCACTGCTGCTATGATTGTGGTTGTACAGTATAGTGGGGATAGTGGCATGCCATCTTCTCTACACCCTGTGGATGTTTTATGGCTAAAATAAACACTTTTTCCATGCCCATTTGTGCCTAGAGCAGGTCTAAACTTTGGCTAGGTTGCAGATGTACCTGACGTTTTTGAAATCAAACAGGGAGGTCTAAATCCAACCCTATGGAAGACTACCACACCTCCATCCTCATAGCCTGTGGTGATACCTAGCCATGACCCAGCAGTTCGCAGAGGTGACACCCAATAGTTAATGCATCCTTTATGAGGTCAATGAAGAATCCAGTATAAGACTCTACACTCCCTTTCTTCATAGCCTGTGGTGATGCCCCTCTTCATCTCAGAGCTGTGATGCTCATTAGCCAATGCATCATTCCATGACTTTAGCCCCAACTGGTCAATCTCCCTTTATTTTTCAGCTGAGTCTGGGAGGAAAGTCACACCTAACTCCACCACAAGTAGTGACAACCTCTAGCTAGTCACTGCTCTCCCCACCAAAAGCTGCAGCCCACTTGCCACTAAAAACAATTTCCGACATACCCTGCACTGAATAGCACAGCCCTCTTACAAGAGATGGACATGAACCTCATGTTGAGGTCAAACCACCCTAACAGAACCCACCATCAATGGTAGAATGAAATATTAGCCACTATGTATAGAACAGAAGAACTTATTGTTTAAGTGCAAGTCTAGGATGATAATGGAAGGATCCACAAAGGGAACTGGATGAACTATGTACACAGCAAAACTCATCTGCAGTGAATGTATCAAATGAAAAATGATTCGTGGCAGAGGTAAATCTGGATGAAGTCCCCCAAAGGGGAAAGGTAGGGAGCAAGAGTTCTTCTCTTCTTTTAAGCCTCATAAGTGGTAGGTGGTTATTCTAATTGCTGAAAGGGCAGACTTCACCTTAAACTCTCAGGTTGCTGACCAACAAGGCTGCTACCTTATCTTGAGAGGTGCACTCGGTGATACTAAGGTGATGTTTGCCATGGTTTATGCACCCAATGCCCAGATTGGAGCCTTTTGTAGAAAACGTTTTGAGTGCCTCAGGGTAGATACTGAAGGAGTGGTTTATCTGATGGGAGATTTTAATTGTACACTACTCACTGATGATAATTGAATGTTACTCTCTGGTTGTAGATATGAAGGAAGAGTGTCTAACTCAACAGCTCCACTGTTACCTAGACTAGCTGGGGTTGGTAGATATTTGGCACTGGCTACTCTGCAGTTCATAACTCTTACTGTACTCCTGTATTGACTTCTGGTTATCTCAGACAGTCAAGGCAAGGAGCTTGTCAGTGCTCCATAGATACCATTATCTTATCCAATCATGTTTCTATATCCCTGGATTTGGCAGACATATAAATATGGACAAGGTCCCCTGAAAGTGGTCGATGAACAGACTTTTGATGAAAGATCTTGTATTTATGGGGCAGGTTAAGAAGGGGTGGGAAGGATTTCTGCTCTTTAATAAATCACCTGATATTACTCCTGGGCTGTTATGGGGAACTGCAAAAGTGATTTTAAGAGGGCATATCATCTGTGGCTCATAAACAATGACAATTGGCAAGACAGGAAGCTTCATATGCTAAATTAGTACAGTTGGAATGCTGTTATAAGCAGAACAGAGAGAAGGTTTTAGCTAGGTTAGTGCAGGTTCGGAAAGATCTCAATGTTCTGAATATTGAACAAACGGTTAGAGCTATGCAATTAACAAAGCACCATTTCTATGAACTCGCCAATAAGTCTAGTAAGCTTCTTTTGTGGAAATTGAATAAGATGTGATTAAAGAAATGTATACATCAAATTAGACAGGCTGATGCGAAGACTGCCCTACTCTCTAAGGAGATGGCGGGTTACTTTGTAGACTTTTATAAGCATTTGTATACCTTGCAACTTGCCATGCCAGTAGAGATGATTCAGAAATTGATGCAAGAGAGGTGCTTGCCTCAGCTTCCAAGGTCTGTGCCTGAATATTTAGATAAAGACACTTCATGACTGATGGACTAGATCGAGCCATCACCTCTTTGAAGAGTAATAAAGCCTCAGGCCCAGATTTCTTACCGGCTGAGCTATATAAGCATTTGCCCCCTTGCTCTTGGATGTTTTCAATGATATACTTGCAAAAGTTTAATAGGGGAGGAGTGACCTAGTGGTTGGGACAAGGTACCTTGGGCCAGAAGGTCAGGGGTTCAAATCCCACCAGAGGACAGCAACCTTGGGTTGGAAAGACTGAGGGTTTCTAATCCTACAGGTGCCTCTTGTGGCTTTGGGCAAACTTCTTAATCCTCCATTGCTTCAAGTACAAGAACATAGATTGTGAGCCCTTCAGGGACAAGGGAAAAAAATATATATATATATTGTCACCACGCTGGTTGCTTGTTGAAGGGACAAGGTGGACATTTTAATTATTTTGTAGAAGTAGGAAACATTTTTGGACCAGAGGGATCATGGTCCTTGTAGTCCTTCTTAAAGAAATGAGTTGTGTATGCCTTGTGTAGGGTCAAACAAAAAGATTTTTTATTCCCCTTTAGCACTAAGGTTCACTAAGAAACCAAAAGTAGAATTTTACTTATTTTCAGGTTTATGCCAAAGTAATTACAGAGCAAGAAAACTGTTATGAGAGCTTCACAGTTCCTTGTAAAAATACACAGGGTTTTCAACACTGTAGTAAAACAAATAAACAAGCTCTTCTTTAGCTCAACACAGACAAAAGATATTGTTAAAGCATGTTCTGGTAATTACAGCTCTGGGAGAGACTCTAGGCTTTCAGCAATACACATCGAACAGTCCATTTGTTCTTCATGCATCAACGGCTCTGGTTCCCCAAGCTCAATCTGCATGGGTTCCAGCTCAGCCGGGCTTTCTTCTACACCTGAGCTTTCCCTGGCTGAAATAGTTTGCAGTTCAGAAGTTCTCTTCCCTAGTTTCCAGCCTGGCAGTTCTGCAAACAAGTGGTATGTCTTGTTCCTATGCCTCTTTGTAGTGGTTTCCAAAACTTCTGCCAGTTTTCTTTCCTCTCAGTATTGCTATCTGAGTTATAAGTCTTTCTAGGACCTGGCTTCTTTGTGAGAAATAAAGTATCACTGTACCTTGGCTTCTTGAAGTCTGTGCCACTGGTATTCCCCCTACCAGGCACCCTCCTTCTGATACCGTCTTCTCTGAAGACTGTTTCTTGGAGTTCTCTGGGCTGGGCTTGTCCTCCCTGGAGCTTAGCACTGCCACGTAAGGATTCCAAGCTCCTCTGCCTTGCAGTAAAGGAGGTTCCTCTATCAGATCCTTTCTTCCCAGTATCCTTGGGTTCCTTTCCAGATCCTTTCTCAGAGCTTCTCTCTATGCGTAGGCCTTTCTCTAGGCATGGCTCTCTCTGCAGCCGTGGATCTCCCTCTAGCCGGACCTCTCTCTGCTGCCGTGGCTCTCCCTCTAGCCATGTCTCTCTCTCTTGTCGAGGCTCTCTCTGCATCCTTCCTGCAGAGCCCTGCTTATAAAGCCTTTTTCCCCTTGAGTTTATTGACCCTCTCCTCAGGTGCACCTTATTAGCTTTTGCTTAATCAGTACCCGGATGTGTCAGCTCAGCATCTGCAGGCTCGTGCCTGCCCCCTCTAGCTGTCCTGCTAGGTAATTGCACCCTCTGCAAGTCAGTTACTTTATTAAAAAAACAGCGTTTTTTTCTAAGTTCATAGTTTCACTAGCTTCAGCTCTATCAATATATATTTAGAGAGAGAGAGAGACTGAATGTACACCACTTTGACTTGTAGAAAAGCAATATATAAACCTAGCTAACTAAATAATTGCATCAATCTGGTGCTATGATTACTGTCATCTAAAAGGAAGGGAAGGAACCTTTATTTTGTAGCAGCTACAAGCCCATTTGCTTGTTGAATATTAACTGCAAAATATTTATTAAGGTTCTGTTATTCTGTATGGAGCACAGAATCTTTGGTTTATTAAACACAGGTATGGGGCTGATAATTTGTGCAGGGTGATTAAAATTATATCATTTATGAACTGAAGAGAGGAGGGCTGTGCAATTTTGTTGCTAGATGCTGAAAAAGCCTTTGACAACACCAAATGACCTAATAGTTTCATAGTCCTTGACGGCTTTGGCTTTAGTCCTGTTTTTCACAGTTGGATAAGGCCTTCATATAGGGTTCCCACTTTGTCAATATTAGTAAATGGATACCCTTCCCCTGCCTTTGTGCTGGGTCAAGGAACAAGGCAGGGGTGTCCGCTGTTGTCTTCATTATTTGCCCTTGCCACTGAGCCCTTTGCGTGTTTGCTCTGCAAGAGAGCGAATGACTTGGGGATTACTGTTGGGGACCAAACACACTTTATTTCATTATAAGCGGATACCACGTTAATGTATCTCAGAATCCCTACTACCTAGTTGCCATTTATCCTACAGGAGATTCAGATTTTTGGTGCCCTTTCTGGCTATCCTAATTAAAAAAAATCTGCCCTTCTACCTTGTTGAGGGCTCTGATTAGGCGGAAGGGATATGTGACCCATGGACACAGGAGGCTCCTTGCAGTTCCAGGTGACTTCTCAAATCTGGTATCTGAGTATTGTAGTTTTCTCAAGATTCTTACCAGTTTTACCAACTTAATTATGAAGTTCTGTTGGTTTCAATCTAAGCAGATCTGAAACAATGGCAGTATTATGCAGTCTTTTGACTAGGTAGGATGAGTGTTATTAAAATAATGATATTGCTAAAATTAACATTTCTTTGTACTCATCTCAAATATCGGTGCATAGACAATCCTTTAAGGATTTGTGCAGGGTTTTTACTCACGGGGGTGACTAAAGAACCAAAGAGCAAGGTGAAAAACTTGACAAAACACCAGGGAGTATGTTTACAAAGCTGCAGTGACAGCCTCTGTGCAATATCGGAGCCACGGTCCAATTGAATTCAATGGGACCACGGTTTTGATTTCGCAGAGAGGCCCCTACCACTGCTTTGTAAACATACCTCCAGGTGTTCAAAACAGGAGTATGTTTATTGAGAGCTGATGCACTTCAGTCCACCCTACATGATCATATTTTTACTCACTATATTTGGCAGGGGAAATCATGCCAAATTACTTTGGAGAAACCTTGTCTTCCAAAAGGGAGAAAGGGTGGAGTTTCCCTGATGTTCTAGCTTATTTCTGGAGTGCCTGTTTACAGGCACTCCATTTTTGGTACAGAAACAGTGTCTCCTGCTTGGGTACATTTAAAAACAAAGTGGGTGGAGTTGGAGACCTTAGTGAATTTCCTGTTTATGCAGCCAGCTGAAGTTGTTAGGGGGAAGGACACTCATCCCTTTTTTGTGACATTTAGAAGGTGCTGGCAGGTCATCTATAACTTGACAGGGCTATCTCCCTATCACACCCCATTTACTGCGTTAACTACACAAGCCTTCATTAGGGTTATGGGGCAGGGTTCAGGGGTGGCCCGTGGGTTTCTGCCACCTTAGGTAGACCTTCCATGCTGTCCCCTAAGATTATGGCGCTGCCCAGCTCGCCATGCCGCCTCCTCTCCTAGCACCCATTTTCTCACCTTGGAGACAGCATGGTGATGCCTCCGCTGCATTAGGCTTTAAAGTGCCCATGCTAGCATGCTCACTGCCTGCTATTCCTGCTCCTCCGACACAACTCCATACTGGGTCAGACCAAGGTCCATCAAGCCCAGTATCCTGTTTCCAACAGTGGCCAATCTACTTAGCAGTTTCCCCAAAAGACAAGGTTCCACAATGCTTGTATTGGGTTAAGCAGTGATATCCTGGGTCGCTTTTAATAATAGTTTATGGACTTTTTCCTCCAGGAACTTGGCCAAACCTTTTTTAAACCCAGTTACCCTAACAGCTTTTACTACATCCTCTGATAACAAATTCCAGAGTTTGATTACATGTTGAGTGAAAAAATATTTTCTCTTAATAGTCTTAAATAGGTTACTCTGTAGCTTCATTGCATGTCCCCTAGTCTTTCTATATTCTGATGATGTAAACAATCAATCTACGTTTACCCATTCCACGCCATTCATTAATTTATAGACTTCTATCATATCTCCCGTCAGCCATCTTTTCCAGATTGAAGAGCCCTAACCTTTTTAGCCTCTCTTCAAAGCGGTATCCTTCCATCCCCTTTACTATTTTGGTGGCTCTTCTCTGAAACTCTTCTAATAACGCTATATCCTTTTTAAGATATGGCGACCAGAATTGCACACAGTATTCAAGGTGCGGTCTCACCATGGAACGATACAGAGGCATTATAATATCCTTTGTTTTATTTTCCATTCCTTTCCTTATGATACATAGCATTCTATTTGCTCTCTTGGCTGCTGCTGCATGTTGGGCAGAGGGCTTTAACATGTTATCCACAATGACGTCTAAATCTTTTTCCTGGATGGTGGTTCCTAATGTGGAACCTTGCATCGTGCAACCATAGTTTGGGTTGTTCTTTCCTAGGTGCTTAATTTTGCACTTGTCCACATTAAATTTCATCTGCCATTTTGATGCCCAGTCTTCCAATTTATCAAGATCCTCTTGCAATTTTCCACAATCCTCTTGGGTTTTAACAACTTTAAATAGTTTTGTGTTATCTGAAAATTTGATAACCTCACTCATTATTCCCTTTTCCAGGTCATTTATGAATATGTCAAAAAGCAGCAGACCCAGCACAGATCCCTGGGGTACTCCACTATTCCCCTTTCTTCAATTTGGCCATTTAGCCCTACCCTCTGCTTTCTGTTGGAGGGGGCAGAAGTGACAGGAAGTTGCATCAAAGGGGGGCGGGAGCGGCAGACCATGAGCACACTAGCACGGGCACTTTAAAGCCTGACACAGACGAGGCATCGCCATGCTACCCCCCTCTCCTGGATGGATGCTGGGAGGGGAGGAGGCATGGTTGGCTGGATGGTGATGAGCTGCCATTTCATTGGGAGGAGGGTGGGCTGTTGCTGCCCACCAGGGCCTGCCACTCTAGGTGACTGCCTAATGGACAGGCTGGCCCTGTTGGGGTCCCTATGTTTTGGTGAGCTGTTTGAGGATGAGTCATTCATTTCTAAAGCTCATTTTGAAGAGAAATTCAGGAAGAAGATTCACACCTATCGATATTTTCAATTATGCCATTATGCATTTATGCAGGGGCGAAAGGAGCAGCTTACTAGATGTCTTTTGCTTTTAGAGCAGATGTTTCAAGATGGGGGCTTGTACCACCTTATTGCTAGGTTATACAAGGCTGTCTTGGAGAATAAATTCAAACAACCTTCCCTGCCCTTGGAAAATGTCCTGTGTACCCAAGACAAGGAAATCTGGTCCAATAACAGCAATAGTGGACTATAAACATAAAGTCTCAATATCTTTCAATCTAGTGGCAATCCGACTCAAGATCTTGTGGAGAATTTATCTTCCTCTGGAATTCTAGGGTCTCCTCACTCTGTTGGAGGAGGTGAGGTCATTATGATTATTTGGATCATATGTGATAGCGATGTACTCTGATTCAGAGTTTTTGGGTAGATATCCAAGGGCTCATCAAAATTATGACTGGATTGCTCTTCGTCTGCAAAATGACATTTTGATTTTAGGCAAGGAACAATCCCAGTCAGTTTAGAAATCCAGTCAACAGCTGATAAGATGTTTATTATTGGCAGTAAGATGTGTAATTACCAGACGCTGAAAAGACCAGGCCCTGCTGACTTAGGGGGAATGGTTGAATAAAATTGCAAATATTTTTTGTTATGGAAAAGTTGAACTATACGTTAAGGGATAAGAAAGGGTGCTTCCAAAGATTTGGACTTCTTACATTCAGTTTATGTATAAGTTTTTGGAGTGATATGTGGGAGGGAAGACTCCTTAGGGTTTGCTCCCTTCTTATCTGTTTCCTTTTTTTGGTCAGGCGCGGGCCACATGCATCTCTTCTTCCCGCCGCCCAGCTGCAGCCCATTGTAAGGAGGGCGCCGTCGGGCGCGGGCCACACACAGCTATTCTTCCCGCCACCCAGCTGCAGCCCATTGTAAGGAGAGCGCCATCAGGTGCGCCCGCACCTGGTGGGCCTGTGACTGAGGGCCTCACCAGAGGGCCCTTTGGTGTGTCCCTTAGGCGCGGGCCCAGAGGCGCTCCGTAGCTGCCGTGGTCGACTCCCGACCAAACCACACATCGACTACCGACCAAACCACCTCACGAGTTCCACCCAGGTACTTTCAAGTAACTCTCGTCTTGCTTCCCACTGCTGGCATTGATCATTACCCGCCCTGAACTTGCTACCCACTGCCATTACCCGCCCTGAACTTGCTACCCATTCTGGGCATAGAACTGCCACCCATTGTTGCATAGAACTGTTATCCACTGCTTCCATTGCTTACAGAGTGTTGCTACCCATTGTCTGTATACTGTTGCCACCCATTGTTGCATAGAACTGCCACCCATTGTTGCATAGAACCGCTAGACATTGTTGCATAGAGCTGCCACCCATTGTTGCATAGAACTGTTATCCATTGCTTATCCGTTGCTTACAGAGTGTCGCTACCCATTGTCTGCATACTGTTGCTACCCACTGTTGAAAAGAACTGCTACCTATTGTTTGCATAGAACTGCTGCCCACTGCCTGCTTGTTTGCCTATTACTTGCTACCCATTGACTGCATAGAACTTGCTACCCATTGCTTGCTCAGACCTTGCTGCCCACAACCATGGCCCCACATCTCATTGTCCTTCTCTTCCTCATCCTCCCCAACTGCCTCCCCTCCTACCAACACCCTCCTCTTCCCCCTACCCCCTACCTTCCTCACTTCTCCCTCCACTCTGTCCCCTAGCCTAGCATCTGCCCTTGAGCTTCTTCACACCATCCCCCGCATTCAACCAGCCCACTCTCTACCTTCCTCACTTCTCCCTCCACTCTGCCCCCTAGCCTAGCATCTGCCCTTGAGCTTCTTCACACCATCCCCCGCATTCAACAAGCCCCCCTCTCTTTAAAACAACCCAACCCTCGCTTCCGCCGTACTATCTCCACCTTACTTCGCTCTCTAATACTCATTCTCCTTCTCTCATCAGGTAATATCAACCCCAACCCTGCCCCCCCCCCCGACTTCTTTCTCACACTAAAAAAAGTTCCCCACGTACCCTATCTAATCTCATCCACATCCCACTCCTCCCTCTTTCCGCCCTCCCTCATTCATCCCACAATCACTCATCCATAGATATCAACTCCAACCCTACCCTAAAAAATAATCCCTCACATAACCTACCCAATACCATCATCTTACCCCTCATTTCCCCTCCCTCATGTCCCTCTTGGAGAGCACATACACCCAGACATACCCACCCACACCCTGCTCCCTCCAAATCTCGGTATTACCCTAGAAATAGACCGCCACGCTACTCTGATAAGAAATCCACACGTAACTTATCTAACCTTGTCCATATCCCTCTCCTCCCACTCTCCGCTTTCCCGTTTTCATGCGCCCCATGGAATGCATGCTCAGTCGTAAAAAAAACACCTTTTATTCACGTTCTTTTTATCTCTAATGCCCTACACCTTCTTGCCTTGACCGAGACCTGGCTCTCCACAGATGACACCGCATCCATTGCCTCTCTCTGCTATGGGGGCTACCAGTTCTCCCATACACCTCGATCTACTGGTTGCGGTGGTGGCATTGGCCTCCTACTCTCCCCCTCCTGCAAATTCCAGCCCCTTCTGCCACCCCAATCACACTCCCCCCTCTCCTTCGAAGTCCACTCTATTCGCCTCCTCACACCACTCCCCCTCCCAGTAGCTGTTATTTATTGCCCACCCAACAATTCCAAATCAACCTTCCTCAACGACTTCAACCCCCTGGCTTGCTGCCTTTATTGATCCTTCCTCCCCTACTCTTATTCTTGGCGATTTCAACATTCACATCGACAACCCCTCCGATCCCCATGCCTCAAAGTTTCTCGCTCTTACCTCCTCGTTCAACCTCAAACTTTGTTCCACTGCCCCCATACATCTATACGGCCATTGCCTTGACCTAATACTCTTCTCCAATTCCTCTCCCTTAAACTTCCACAAATCAATCCTTCCCTCATCTGACCATCCCCTCTTAACATTTACTCTTCAGCTTCTGCTTTCCCAACCTCGTCCTGTCTCCTCCAACCTATTTAGAGACCTTCATAATATTGATCCCACGACTCTCTCTTCCACCATTTCTCCATCTCTCTCCTCCATTTTATCCTCCAAATCCTTCGACGAGGCATTATCTTCATACAATGCTACACTATCCTCAGCCCTTGACACTCTTGCCCCTCCCACCCCATGTCCTGTCAAACGATCTACTCCCCAACCCTGGCTCTCACCCACAATCCATTACCTATGCATCTGTGCCCATTCTGCCGAACAAGCTTGGTCCAAATCCCGCTCCCCGGAAGACCACCTACACTTCAAATTCATGCTTGGCTCCTTCCAGTCAGCCTTAGCACTTGCCAAACAAGATTACTACATCCATCTGACCAACTCCCTTGCCACTGATTCTCGCTGTCTCTTTAGTACCCTCAGTTCTCTCCTCAAGGTCCCCCCGCCCCCGATCCCACCCTCCCTTTCTGCCCAAACCCTAGCCAACTACTTCCATGACAAAATACACAAGATTACCCTACAATTCCCTACCCCCTCATCTATCTCCCCTCCTCCCCAATTCTCCTCCCCAATTCTCCTCCCCATCCATACTCCCCCTGCCACCCTCTCCTCCTTCCCTCCGATCTCTGAAGAAGAAACTGCACTCCTCCTTTCCTCCTCCAAACCCACCACCTGTTCATCAGACCCTATCCCTACCCATCTCCTACATTCCATCTCCCTCACCATTGTCCCCTCCATCACTCATATCCTCAACCTTTCACTCTCCACAGCAACTGTCCCCATCAACTTCAAACATGCTGTTGTCACACCCCTCCTCAAGAAACCCTCACTTGATCCCACATGCCCCTCTAACTACCGACCCATCTCCCTCCTTTCCTTCATATCCCAACTATTAGAACGGGCAGTCTACCATTGCTGCCTTGACTTCCTCACCTCCCAGGCCCTGCTGGACCCACTACAATCCGGATTCCGTCCCCTACACTCCACTGGAATGGTACTCACAAAAGTCACCAATGACCTGTTCCTGGCTACATCTAAGGGCCTCTATTCCATCCTTATCCTTCTTGACCTTTCTGCTGCTTTTGATACCATTGACCACAACCTTCTCCTCACCAACCTCTCCTCGCTTGGCTTCAAGGACGCCGTACTATCCTGGTTCTCCTCCTACCTCTCCCATTTCTCATTCAGTGTATGCTCTGGTGGCTCCTCCTCCTCCCCTAGCCCGCTACATGTAGGTGTACCCCACGGATCTGTCTTAGGCCTCCTCCTCTTCTCTCGCTATACCCAAGGCCTTGGCACGCTTATCTCCTCCCATGGCTTTCAGTACCATCTCTATGCCGATGACTCCAAGATCTACCTCTCTACACCTGATATTTTTGCGGCAACCCAGTCCAAGATCTCTGCCTGTCTTTCGGACATCGCTGCCTGGATGTCTCATCGCCGATTGAAACTGAACATGGCCAAGACTGAACTCCTTGTCTTTCCACCCAACTCCTCCCTCCACTTCCCCCTCTTTCAGTCCATGTGGATGGATCTACTATCCTTCCTGTTCCCTCGGCCTGCAATCTAGGGGTTATCTTTGACACCTCTCTCTCCTTCTCTGCTCATATCCAGCTTGTAGCTAAGACCTGCCGCTTCTTTCTCTACAACATCAGCAATTTCCGCCCCTTCCTCTCTGAACACACTACCAAAATGCTTGGCCACTCCTTGATCTCCTCTCACCTCGATTACTGCAACCTACTCCTCGCTGGTCTCCCCGTGAGCCACCTCCTCCCTCTTCAATCCATACAAAATCACGCTGCTCAACTAATCTTCTGCCAGCCTCCAAACTGCAGCCTATCGTTGGTAAATGAAGCAGGCTCCAAGCCCTGGTATCTGCCGCCGCTGATTCTCACCTCCCAAACTCACAGCCGGCGTTTAAATGCTGCAGGAGCCTTCCGATGTCGGGGAGAAGAGGGAGGAGCTCCATACTGCAGCTAATCGTTGGTAAATGAAGCAGCCGCCAATCCCCGGTATCTGCCGCCGCTGAGTCTCCTACATAAACCATTTTTATAAAAAACATGATTTTATAACTTACTTTTATAATGCGGAATGGAGACAATTCATTTAGATTGCAGCAACCTCTCGAGTGGGATTTCTAACACACTCTTACCAGGCTTTAAAACCAGTGAAAAAACGCCGAACTGGCACAGTGTGATCACTACTACACTAGTCTTCATTCTTAAAAGTTTAAACATGAATCCTTAAAGGAACTAGGTTCCTAACTTTACCAATCAGATATAAAATGCCATAGGAACAGCATTAACCTTACACCAATACCACAGGCGTCTACCAGAAAGACCAAGACCGAGCTGAACGTTCTCACAATCATAATCAAAAACTAAAAAGATTTATTTGTAATAATAAGCGCTTTAGTTTTGAAAGTTTTTAATTTTTTTTTCTTGAGAATTTATTTCCTCATTTTTGCAAGTGGCTGCTATATGTGGTTTGTGACTGTCTAACTGGCAGGGCCTAGGGGTTCCCCACCAGATATGCAGTGGGCATGTGCAGAAGAGCTACATTTGTGAAAAACACGGCTGAACAAATGTAAGGCCTGCCCTGAAGATCAGCACAGATAGGGGTACTTGATGCCCATGACAAAAATGTAATGGTATTTGTTTCGAAGAGGATGATGAGAATGTGATCATATGAACAGTGCACAGATTCTGTGCTTCAGTTGTTGCAGAGTGATTGAGCTGAACCATTCGCTGATCTTCCAGGTCGAAGTTTCATGCAGTTTTAGATTACAACTCCCTTTCCTTCATTATGCACTGTATTTTTAATTTTAATAATTACTTTGGAAGCATGCATCTATTATGAGTTTATGTTCATATTAACCTCCTTGTTGCCTAGATATCATAGGCTGTGGATCACTAGTATCAGATTGGAAAAAGATGAAGCTTAACTGAATTAAATCAAATGCTAATGCATTTCTATATGAGAACAAAATTGCAAACTGAAATTACTCCTCATTGCCTAGGTTTGTTATTCACTTCTTTGACTTTGTGAAAATACCGTATATTCTGTAGTAAAATTTGGATCTCTTTTAGCCCCTAGACTTTTAGTTTCTCCAACTGCAAATTGTTATCCTGAGAATCCGTATTTATACAAATAAGCTGTCAAAATGTTAAACTACATCAAATGTTAATTAAATACATATATTGATGGAGGGTAGTTATGATTTTTGCCTCCACATACATTAAATTTCAAAATCATGCTTTATTACCATAACACATGCTAATGTAAAATAATACATGTTGCTTCATAATGAGCTGCAAAGCATTCAAATGCATGCAAAACATTTCATTATTGTGCAAATTGACACAGCTTGTGTTGAACTTTACAAGCTGTGTTATTCATAGAAGAAAAATATTTTTCTTGCCCGGGAGCATCAGCCTACTAACATATGGTCCAGTGCTCCTACAGATCCCTAGTGGTAGGGCAGTGAGACTACTGCTAGGGACCAGCTTGCACCATTTTGAACCTGGTGTTGGAAAGGGCAGGGACAACTAGGAATCACTTCCGCCTGCTGACCCTAGACTATTGAGGATTTCATCAGTTTGGCTTAATGAGGCGGCTGGGGGAGGGGTTTAGAAGGTCTTCAGAGGTGCTCAGGAGTTGTCTTCAAGAGTTTTGGGAGTGAGGGAGAGACTCTATAGGATGACCTGGGGGGGGGGGGTTGACTGGGATCTAGGGAGAGTCTTCAGGGGGTGGTGGGTCTTTGACAATGGGAAGGGTCTGTGCATCTTTAAGGGCACTGGACTCTTTATAATGAATGATTCCCTGAGAGCATAAGGTCACATGCTTCTGGGGAAAAGAATAACACAGCTTGTGAGATTGATTGCAGGTTGTGTTACTCATTTATCATGGTAAATTAAGCTGTGCTAAAATACTAAATTTTACTGCAGCTTAGTAACTAACCCACTTAATTGGTCAAGGGGGAATATAGGGCTTTACATTCAAAAAGCTTTATCTATTTACTAGCAACCAATCTACAGTTCCTTATTCGTGAATTTTCAGTGGCACTATGGGGGTGCCTACACTTAAACATGAAAACAGGTACCCAAAAAGAGATATTTGAGTCATTTATGTGCATGAGTGACAATGTGCATGTGTAAATAACCTCTTAATAAAAGTGTTCTCAGCATAAAAGTCCAAGTGTTAATTTATGGTGTCTATTTTCACCATTGGACATGCACAGAAGTGGAGTTCAGATGGAGCATATGCGGACCTCACAAGTACGTGTATAGATTATAAATAGGGTTTCTGATTTTCAGTTATAACTAATAAATGCTGATAAAACTCTCAATGCAAAAATATTAAAATAGGCGGGGGGGGGATTTTCAGCGCGGTGGCCAGAACAATATTAGTGGCTGGCCGCTGCCACTTTAACTTCGGCAATATGCAGTCACTAACAGGAAGCTAAACTGGATAAAAATGAATATCGCCGGATAACCAGACCTCTGGCTGGCAAAACCGGATATTCAGAGCCAGTTACCCGATAAACTCCAGTGCTGAATAGAGAGTTTCATTTAAATTAGCAGCAGCCAGGCACTTTAAAAGCACTGACTGCCCCTGTGAACAGAAACATGGAAACATGATGGCAGAAATAAACCATATGGGCTATCTAGTCTTCTCTTCAATATTCACTACTACAGGCCTTTTTCCCCTTTAGAGATCTGTGTTGTCCCATGCTTTCTTGAATTCAGATACTGTACCTGTCTACTACCTCCACTGGAAGATTAGTCCATGCATCTGCTCCTCTTTCCGTAAAGAAATATTTCCGCATACGACTCCTGAGTCTGTCCCCTTTCACCCTCATCCTATGTCCCCTCATTGCAAAGCTTACTTTTAATTGAGCGCTCTCCTCCTGTGCTTTTATGCCATGGAACTAGTTAAATGTCTCTATCATATCTCCTCTATCCCACCTTTCCTCCAAGGCAGTGTTTCTCATACTTTTTTCTGGTGTGACCCCCATTATAGCCGAGAAAAATTCACGTGACCCCAGATACTAATGAAATAAAATTGTCACTCAAACAACATAAATATAAGCATACACATATGTAAATCTATATTTTTTAAAGTAATTATCCAATATATTGAACATGCCTGGCACATTTGCGGTGTGGAATCTGAGCATCTGGGGGCAGTGTTTGTGTGCGTGTGGGAGCTAAGTGTCTTGGAGGCGGTGTGTGTGTGTGGGGGGGCATGTGTGTGCATGTGGGAGCTAAGTGTCTGGGAGACTGTGTGTGTGTGGGGGGGCATGTGGGGCCGAGTGTCTGGGAGCAGCGTGTATGTGCAGATGTGAGGAATACGTGACTGGCTGCAGCATGTGTATCTCTGAAGCTGAAGAAAGCACAGTTGCTAGTGGGCTTTGAGGTCTCCTCCCAAAGGTTTTGCTCTGAGCTGGTCCCCAATTATATTTATCACCAGTCCTGGCAGATGTACATTCCAAAAGTTCACATATTTAGATAACTAAATAGAAAATAAAATTATTTTTTCTACCTTGTTTTCCAGCTATTTTATTTTTCTAATTATGTGGCTCTGGTTTCTGCTTTCCTCCATTTTCTCTTAATTCTTGTTTCCAGGATCACCTGTCTATTTGCATTTTATTCTTTCTTCTCCTGTCTTCAGTGCTACAGGCTGATGTAGGTGATGACATGATCTCTTCTTTTCGGTTTTCTTCTTTCTCCTTTTACTATTTCGTTGCCAGTCTCCTGCCATTTACTATATTTACCCACAGCTTTCCATTGCTTTTCCTCATTCAGCCCTTCCATTCCCTTCTCTGTCTGTCTCCTTCCCAAGTTTCTTATTTCTCAGTCTTTCACTAACTCTTCCCGTCTCTCCTCCTCCTGTGTCCAGCATCTTCACTTTCTCCTCTCTCACCTTCCCCATCTAGGTCCTTATCCTCTTTATCCCTTGTTTAGTAACTCCTTCCTGCCCCCCTATTTCACTGCTCCCAAACACATGTTCAGCATCTGTTTTATCTCCCAAGCCCAGCTCCCATATCCAGCATCTCTTCTATCTCCTTAGTTAACCACCATTTCCAACATCTCCTCTGTCTCCCTAGCCCTTCCCTCATGTCCAGAATCTCGTCTCCCTAGTCCCACCACCATTCTCAGTATCTCTGCTGTCTCCCTCCCTCTTTCTTCTGCCCAGTATCTCCTGGCTGCCTCCCTAGCCCCACCCTTAATTTTCAGTCTCACCAGTCTTTGCACCCTTCTCTCTCTCCCTCACGCTCCCTATTCCCCCATGTCTAACATCTTCCTAGCCTCAGCATCTCTCTCCTTTGGCCCTTCCTACCCAAAACTCCTGTTTCCCCTGATATCCAGCATCATCACTCTGTCTCCTTATATCCTCTCTCAAAAAAAAGCACAGTCGTGGACCTTTCTGATATAGGAACACACTCACTTCTAAGACCTTACTAGCCCTCCTTGTTCTGCCCCCTCTGACGACACATATGCACAAAGTAAGGCTATCATTCCCAAAAGAACAGCGGCTGCATCACTTAAAATCAAGCCTTCATCCCCGCCGCCACTGGCGGCAAACAAAAGAAAGCAAAAGTGCGGGACCTTTCCAATACAGGCGTGCATATGCCTCTAAGACCCTACCGGCCATCCTGCCCGGCACCCTCTGACACGCAAGTATGCATCAAAGGGGGCGGGACTGGGATGGCCAGCAGGGTTTTAGAGGTGTGCAAGCATCTGCATTGGAAAGGACCTGCACTTGTGCTTTCTTTGATTGGTGGCAGTGGCGGTGGGGATGAAGGCTTGATTTCAAGTTTTGCCTTAACTACCAGCTAAGTATTATGTGCATCCTGTAAGGGTATGGTGTACAATTCAGTTGAGGTTTTTGCACTTCTTAGCTAATTGACTGTTGGGCACATCATATTTCAGAGTAAAAGGAGAAGTTTATTTTTCGGAGGGTTTTGTACCCTGCATAACAAATGTTACAACATTAAATCATTGTTTTTGAGCTCTTTTAGTTTTTCATCTGACCTTTTTTTTTTTTTCTTTAGATTTCAAGTGAGGCAGTTTCTGCTTTTTTGGGAATGACTGCCTTACTTGGTGCTGCCTTTGCTCTGCCTGAATGCCCAATAGGGCAACTGATCCTCACTGAAGCACAATATATGATCGTAACCCCAAATGAGGATTTTGTGACCCCAACCAACAATTTGGGAAACACTGCTCTAAAATATATATACTGAGATCTTTAAGTCTGTTCCCATATGCTTTATAACTAAGACCACTGATCATTTTGGTAGCCATCCTTTGCACCGACTCCATCCTGTTTATATCCTTTTGAAGGTGCGGTTTCTAGAATCGCGCACAGTACTCCAAATGAGGTCGCACCAGAAACTTATACAGATGCACTGTCACCTCCTTTTTTTTTCTGCTAGCCATTCCTCTCCCTATGTACCCAAACATCCTTCTGGCTTTCACCTTTTCTACCTGTTTAGCCACTTTAATATCATCAGAAACAATCATGCCCGGGTCCCACTCTTCTTTCATTTACAGAAGTACTTCACCACATATACTGTACCACTCCCTTGGATTTTTGCAGCCCAAATGCATGGCCCTGCATTTTTTTTAGTGTTAAATCTCAGCTGCCAAATGCTGAACCATTCTTCTAACTTAGATAGATCCCTTTTCATGTTATATATTACTTACTGGGTGTCTACTCTATTGCAGATTTTGGTATCATCCGCAAAAAGGCAAACCTTACCTGACGGTCCTTCTGCAATATCACTAACAAAAATATTAAAAAGAATCAGACTGAGGATAGATCCCTGTGGCATACCACTGATTACATCCTTCTTCCCAGATTGAGTTCCATTGTCACCTTCCTCTCAAACAATTTCTAACCCAGTAAATCACTTTAGAGTCTATCCCTATGGTGGTCAATTTCTTTGTAAGTTGCCTGTGTGGAACAGTGTCAAAGGCTTTACAGAAATCTAAGTATACCACATCTAGGGCTCTTCCTCTGTCCAACTCTCTAGTCACCCAATCAAAGAAATCAATCAGATTTGTCTGACAAGACCTACCTGTAGTAAACCCATGCTGCCTCAGATCCTGCAATCCATTGGACTCCAGAAATCTCTTCCCCAAGATCATTAACTACTCTCAGGTGTATCCCATTCGGCCCCATCACTTTGTCTACTTTTAGTTTAGCTAGTTCCTCGTGAACAGGAGCTTCTGAAAATCATTCTAAATCCCCTTTACTTTTTTTCCTATTTGTGGGTGTTGTCTGAGGTCCTGCTCTGGGCCCTTCATTTGTGAACACAGAGCAAAAATATTTGTTAAGCAATTCCACTTTATCCTTATTGGCTTCTATATATTCCTCCCCTTCACCCTTGAGTCTAATAATGCCACATTTGCACGTCCTCTTCTCGCTAACATATCTGACAAATGTTTTGTCCCCCCTTTTTTTTTTGCATTGGCTATTTCTTCATCTTTTTGTATCCTTGCTTTCCTGACTGCTTTCATAGATTCTTTAAGTTTTTCCAAATATTGATCCTTGCCTTCCTCTTGTATTTTATGAAGGCCACCCTCTTTTTCTTCACCTTTTTATATACTACTTTTGAGAACTATAGTGGCCTCCTTTTCCTTTTACATTTGTTTATTTTTCTAACAAAAAGGTTTGTTGCTCTTAAAATATCCCTTTTCAGTTTTGCCCATTGCTTTTCTACATCTCCCAGTTGTTCCCACGTCGCTAACGGCGCCTTGAGGTATTGCCCATCTTGACAAAGTTAGTTTTCCCAAAGTCTAAGACCCTCACTTTTGAATGGACTTTATCAGACCTAGTCCTAAAACTGAACCACACCATCTGGCGATCACTAGATGCAAGAAGATCTCCCACTATAACATCAGAAACACTTTCCCCATTCCTAAGCACAAGTTTCAGCATGGCCCCTTCAAGTGCGGGTTCTATTACCAGTTGCAAGGATACAGTAGTTCTCGCTTTAGAGAATCCAGAATCTCCCTTACCCAGATGACACTGTAGCAGTAATATGGAAATCACCTATCAGTAGCACTTTTCCTTTCATGGCAATACTGCATATGTCTTCTATTAAATCTCTGTCCACTTCTTCTGCCTGTGAAAGAGATCTGTATATCACACCAATGCAAATGGATTTCCCATTCCTTCTTTCTAATTCAACCCACAGTGCCTCCTCGCTCCCCTTTAATTTTATAGCTTTAATATTTTTTTACATATAGTGCCGCCACTCATTCTCTTTTTCCTACCCTGTCCTTCCTGAATAAAGTATAGTCAGGTATAATTAAATCCCAGTCATAATCGGCTTCTATGGATAGCAGCACTGAATATGCATAAACGGATAGATAGTCAGCCATTGCAGTTAGTGTTTTTTTTAAACGTTGGCTATGGTGGTTAGAAAATATCCAGATATTTAATACTATTATCTGTATAGTTGTCAGTGCGAAATATCCAGTTAATGTAGTGACTAGTGGCATTATCTGGCTAAGGACAATATTAAGTACCATTATTCACATACATTTCTACTGTCTTAACATACCCTACTTAGTCATCTGGATAATGGCACCAAATTTTGCCACGTTCCAGTTGATTTGGTGCCCCGTCTTTGCTTACCCAAAGACCATACCCACTATCTGGATAGTGTTAAGGTGGTTTGTAAGATATTCAGCAATGCTATATGGGTTCAAGTCCCACCTGGGGACAGCAATCTCAGGCCGGAGGGACTGGGATTTCTAGTCCTATAGGCACTCCTTGTGGTCTTGGGCAAGCCACTTAACCCTCCATTGCCCATGTTCCCTGTAAGTATTAGCGTATGTGTGTCATATCCCCTCGTGTTAAATGTATCCTATTGACCGCTTTGACCCGGTGAAAAGCGGGATATAAATACAGCTAAATAAATAAAATAAATAAATAAATAAAATGGGTAATGCCAATGAATATCACTGGATAGCCCCAGCCAGCAGCGAAATAGACAGCAGGTTCTGCTATCTATACATGCGCTTCTGAGTACTTACCCTAAAATATATAAACACAACATCCGGCATTTAAAACATTGCTGCCCATGGGGTTTAAATATTGAATTGAGATTTTAATTAGTTAAGGAAGAACTTAAAACATTGACAAAATTCATCTCTTAGAACGACATACTTTGAATTACTATAGAATATTTTGACTGCAGAATTATTTTATATGTTGGTAATATTTAACTTTAAGCATCTTTATGAGTGCCATCTCTAGCAAGCTCTTTCATACTGTGTCAGCAATGCTCTTCAGTCCGACCGGCATGTACTTCAGATGAACTTTAGCAGCCACTTGAACATTCATTTCCTGAAACACCCTTGAATGGTATTTTGTTACAAATGTTAATATGCTAATGGGGTGGTAACACAAATCTATCAAAATGCCCTAGTTCCCCAGCTTTATTCAAGTGTTCGGTGCTATCCAAATATAACTTTGGAGTGCTGGTTTATTTCTAAAATATTTTAGAATTATTATAACTGTGAAGATTCTTAAACATGGCATTACCAGATTCTAGTTCAGAATGTACTATTTCATATTAATATTAACTAATATTAATTCAGTTATTTGACTTCCATGAGTTTTCATGATTCTGAAAAGTAGTCAAGGTTCTATAGGGCACAGTGAGCAGATGTAACCTCTGGTGTCCTGTACTTGAGACACAGATACATGTTCTTTTGATTTTATATTTATTAGATTATTAAATATAAACACGTGTTATACTTGGAATTAAGTAATCAAGAAAAAATTTTAAAATTTGGAAAAAAGGAGGGAAAAAGCTTTCTGAATCAAGAAAGAAAATAACACATTTCCAAGTCCCCAACAATACAAAGAAACAGGAGATGGGTCCAAATCAAAATAGTCTTGGACCAAGAATAAAAAAAAACAACAACAATTAAATAACAATAACCTGGCACAGAAGATATTCCCTTTTAGCCCAATAGCATGAGCACTCCCACATATCCTGTAATCTAGATAGATTAGGTATGGCCTTTTTAACTTCAATGAACATCTTCTGCTGAGATATATCATATACAACAAACATTGTCCAATGTTATCAAAGATTTACAAAGAAAGTACACAAGAACTGTAGCACCAAGGTATCACAGGAATCACCTGGCACACAGAAATAAAACTATTTCTCCTTTCCTGATGACACAAGTCCTGAAAGATCCACAGGTGTATGTTCTCTAATAGGGATGTGCATTCCTTAGCAAACATTTTGTTCATTAGTGTGCCTTAAAAAAATAAAGGAGGTTATTTTAGAAGCATCTCAAAATGTAAATAAAATCATAGAAAATGACAGCAGATAAAGACCACAAGGCCTACCGAGTCTGCTCATATTTGAATTAAGACAGGGGCTTTAAACCCCTTAGAGTTTCTTTCCAAATCTCTACACTCTTTTCTCCAACAAACATCGTTAAGGAGGTCTTTTACTAACAGGTGCTAAGGTGTTGCACCTAAAGTGAGATTAGCACCGAAACCATGGTGTGTTACATGTAACACTCCTGCATTAATTGTCAGGGACATGGAAAGCATTTCTGTGACAGCATGGAGCCCTGTCCCATACCCATGCTGCATTGGCACAGGTGCAACTCAATAGGTAGCGTTAGGTGAACCCAGACTAATGCAGTTAGTGTGCAGTGTTAACACAGTGCTAACTGTGCCAAGCTCACCATGTGCTCAAACTTCGCCCCTACCCCACTCACTCACACCTCTAACGCGGGTTGTACAATTAGCACAGGAATCATCCTGTACTAACTGTCCTGACCCTGGACATCCCAGTGCACCTTTAGCACATTCCAGATTATGTGCTAGCAATTAGCACCTGGTAGTGAAAGACCCTCTCAGTTAAACATCCTTCCAACATTATATCACTGAGGTTAGCTGGATAAACAATAAAGTTCTGTCCTGTTCTAGAAGCCAATAGGTGACAAAAAGGTAGGTAGAACTTCTCTGGTACAGCCACTAGAGGACCTGGTGAACTCAAAGACCCAGGATCTTAGGGATTGCTACACTCTCCTCCCCCTTAAGATAAATAGTGTGACTACAGAAAAAACATTTTTAAAGCATTGTTTAACCACCCCGTAAATCCATTATTATCCAATAACAATTTCATCTTGAAATCATAACTCCTTTCAGAATTAATCTAGAAAGGAAGAGGTAGTTTACTGAAATTAAATTTAAGACAGCATTGCCAAATGAAATATCGTATTCAAGTATAAATTACAGTATTGCATAAATAAACACACAAAGTACAATGATTTTTTTCATTTTTTATATAATGGATTTTTTTGTTTTTAGCATTTTATGCTTTTTATGTAAATTGTTAAACATTTTATGAAGTTTTATTAAAAATGTTGTGTTTTCTCTATTATCATCTTATTTCAATAAAATACCAACTTCTCTTTTCACAGTTACTTTCACAGTGCATCAGTGTACTTCTATGAAGCCAGGCTTCTCTCTGCTGCCATTCACTGTGCCTAGCTGGCACTGCACTTGTACATCAAATATATTTGAAAAGCAACATCAACCAGATAAAGGATTTAAGTCTCTTCATGGATTTCTCAATGAAACAATCTCTGCATTTTTCAAAGTCTATTTCTGCAGTAAAACCAGGGCATAGCAAATTAAGAATAGTTCCTCATCTTAAATGTTGCACCAATTCAGGTTGGGTTTCTTTACCCAGCTTCCTCAAGGGAGGATCCTGGTCACAGAATATCTCTTTTCTCCTTGGTCCACCAGAATATCAGTGTGCTTCCTGATGGTTCAGTCTATAATGCCACTCCTTGAATTGTTCTTCCATTGTGCTTCTGATCAAGAAAACATTGAGTTCAGAGGCTATGTATGTACCATCAGGTTGCATCTTGTTGTAGATCTGCTCCCTGTTCTACTTGTTACGCTTCATGACTACCACACTTATGATTGGCAGGCTGATATACAGGTACTAGACACCCTAGATCTGCCACATGATTTGCTGGATGTGTCACTCTGTGCAACTCCATTTACCTTTGCTTCCTTCTCCTGTAATGATTGACTCTATCCAAGTATCCCAGAGCAACTTGGGCAGATGAATATCAAGTCCAACTCATCCATAACAGGGGATTCTGGCTTGAACTCTTGGCTTCTGCCATTACTCCCACTTCCATAGGTCACACTGTTTCACACAGACTCTTGAATGATCTCTATGTTAGAGATTGACCATCCAAAATGAACTTCAGATGTGCATCATTCCTCAGCTAAGGTGCTTAAAGCCAGGCACATAAATTTACACATGTTGTTGAGGATGGATAACCCCATCTTTAAATCCTTTTGTATTTGCCAGATGGTGGTGGTAGTGACAGACACCACACCTGAGCTGATAGAACTGCCTGTCTCCCATGTTTCTACTTTCTCTAAGATGCTGGGGCAGTGAGAAGACTGTTCCAGCATCAACCTCAGCAGGGTGAGACTTAGGCCTTAGAGCCTGTGGGGTATGGATGGCTCCCAAGAATCACCTGATGGAGTGACACTGGGTTCCCTGGGCTCAATTGTGCTTGCAGTCATAGCAGCTCCCTCACCAGCACATTTCTCCATCAAACTGGCTTCATCCCATGGTTCAATGAGGCTTTCTGAAGAAAAGGAGCACCCCTTCTCTGTTCCCACCCCACTCAATCTCCTTTAGGATCTGGGACCCTCATCATGGCAGGATCCACTTCCAGTTGCCAATGATCTCTGAGTTCTGGTATAGCTTTGCCTCCTCCTTGAGAGAAAAAGATCAGCTTTCTGGGAGTCAGAGGACTCATCTGACAAAGACTCGCTACATTAGCAGCAGTTTAAATATCACCGGCAGCAGATCTTGTTCTGACATTTCTAGTGCCAAAGACGAACCTTCTGGACAGTGGCAGCGTGCTGACCTTCTTCTGACTGTCCTATAAGATCCACCACAGTGCAGCACACAGTTCTCTTGCTTTAAATTCAGTCTCCTGGCTTCTTGATCCACCAGGCTTGGAGCAGCCCTTCCCTTTCACAGGAGGAAACCTAGCAAGCAGAGCTAGAGACTGGCACTAGCTCCAATCTCTCCAGTCCACAACACAAAGTTATAATGAGAACAATCCATACTGCTTCTCAAATCAGTTCAGTTCAACACAGTCTTTCATAGAATGCACTACCAAGCTCAGCTGCACAGTTAGAGAGCTGTGTAGTGGCCCCGCCCTTCCTCCCTTCAGGTTCACTTAATCCTCTAGCAGAGCCTTCCCCAGGGCTAGAGCTTTTAGTGTTCGATCCCTTGTACCTCCATAGGTTCAGGATTCTCCATGTCTTCACAGAGCTGGTTAGATCTCTCCCTTGCTTGGGAACTGTGGAGGGTTTTTTTTGGCCGAAACCACCTGAGCCTTCCCCCTCCCTGCCTCTTTCAGGATCCAATGAGTAGTTCCTGGTGAGCCAGGGAAGCTCATTCAGATCAGAATCCCGAGATGGATGAGTGGAGTGGATCTGTTCCCTCCTGTATGGGCCTTCCCTTTGGGGATCCGGGCCAGTTCTTCCTTATGCTTGTTCCCTCTAGGATGCCTGCAAGGGTGCCTGCACTATCCTGGAACCATAACCCTCCCAGCTTTGCAAGTGCTGATCACTACACATGTTTTTATTGGGCCCTCCAAATGGGAGCTTCTCCCTCACCGGATAAGAAAACTTGAGGTCACAGCTTGTGTGAAATGACTTACTGAGTCATTTAGCCAAGCTCTCGGTATCTTGATTTGGTTTAAAAGGCCTCTGTGTGGGGATCAGGGCCCTCCCAATATGTGCAGCTGATACTGCTCTTCTCTGCCCACTCACATAGGTCTCTGGTAAGGCCCATCTCTTCTCTGCTCCCACATACTTAGTCGCCAGCAGTAGATGCATTTCAGGCTGAGGCATAATTTGCTCACTGCTCGAATGCGTCTTTGTGTTATCTCTCATATCGCCCTCGCAATGCCGTCGATCCTCCATTGCATGACTTATATGCACGTGATCTCTCCACATGCACCACTGCGCTCTGATTGGGTGATACAATGCATGTGTCTGTTGACATCAAACAGTTGCCCTTACCACTTTGACATAACTCCTCCTCCTGGTACACATGTTCTGGCATGGGCACATTGACCAGCACCCCAATGGTGAAAACTGCTGCTGATTTCAATGTTCAAAGAGCAGGAAGGATTTCACAATCAGTTGTTTCAAAGCAATGGCAGTGCCAGGCACCAAAATCCCCAAATGTTGCACATTTATTTCCTGCTGGTGCCTGCACCTTTCCTGCTCAGTCCTGGATACAGTTAAGGCAGCCCACAGCAAGAATAGGGTTAGAAATAATTCCAAAATTCATGTTTCTTCTTTGCTTTTAGTTTAAGTCCATTGGAGTGCAAATCCTAAGCCTCATATTTGTTGGGTGCCAATTTTTTAACCCTTGCCAGGCTGGTGAACCCAGGCTAGTATTTCTTTATTTGTCTTCACAGCTTATATATGTTTCTTAAATAAATCGTTATTTAAACAGCTCTGGGATGGCTTTACTTGGCGATTCACAAAACCTGACCCCGGCTGCTAATTTCACCGTATACAAGACTGCTTTGTCAAAGGGCTTGTTTACCGCCACCTTTACCATTGATAAGAATCAGCCTATGATGGCCTGCTATTGTGATCACATAACTCAGACTCTTAACAAATGTTAAGCAAATTAATATGTGTTAATGTATGTTAATATATCTTTTATTTAAATAAATATGTGCAAGGAACTAAAAAAAACATTAAAAAAAAAGGAAAAATCACCAAAATGAATGGAAAATGTTCCCCTTTTCACATTCTTATTCTTTAACTTAATCCTGAATGCAAAAACAGGAGACAACTTTTCAAAATGGCCAGAAGTGCTAAACTCAGCACAAGTTACAAGATACAAACTTAGATTGTTTTCCCTCTAGGAATAGGAACATACCTACTGTACCTGAATTTAACTCACTTCGAGTTATTACCAAGAAAGGTAGGAGCTAAATAAAAAATATCTTCCCTTCTCTCCCTTGCCACAGTGAAGGAACTTGCTCAGTAATGGAAGTGTTCAAGCTCTCACAGAATCCATAAAGCTTGCTACTAGGGATCCAGATCAGTGAAAGCCTTCTGTAATACAGATAAGGGTCACAATGTCTACCTTTGTTGCTTTAGGGGTCAGAGTAGATAGAGGGGATGGAGGAGTTCACCCTAGGCCTGTGGAATACAGAAGATCGCCATAAGTAAACTCCATGTTTATTCTGAAGAATCCATTTTGACTATAAAAAGATGATTTGCCTCTTTTGCTTCAGAGATGCCTGACTAAAGGGAAATGACTTTACTTCTGTATGCAGTTGGTTGTATTTTGCAGAATAGATCTAGAAAAAATAGAAGTGTAGGGTCCCTCTGTAGCAAGAATTGATGAAGACAAAGGACTAGCATCTATTATACCATTAGTGGATATTAACCTTTCTCCCTGTCTCAATGCTGGGCAAGTAGTGCTGATGCCACATAGTAACGGGTTGATATGTTCAAGAAAGATTAAGCAACACATGAACTACAGCTACATGCATGGTTTATAACTGTCTACAATTGTTGGAGAATATCTTATTTATTTGGATTCAGTTCCCACATTTTCAGTAGAAGATCAAGGTAAGTTGCATTCAGTTACAATAGATATTTTCCTGTCCCTAGAGAGTTTACTCTCCATACAAAGATTCGACTTGTTCAAGCCATGGTATTTTCAATAACATCATATGGATGTGAAAGCTGGACAGTGAAAAAGATAGACAGGAAGAAAATTGATGCCTTTGAATTATGGTGCTGGCGGCGAATACTGTGTATACCATGGACTGCCCGAAGAACAAACCAGTCTGTACTAGAGGAGATCAAACCTAAGCTTTCTTTAGAAGCTCAGATGACAAGACTTCAACTTTCATACTTTGGACACATCATGCGGAGAGAGAGATCATTAGAGAAAGACATCATGCTTGGCAAGATAGAAGGTCAGCGCAAAAGAGGAAGGCCAGCAATGAGATGGATCGATACAATAACAGCAGCTACGGGTACCAGTCTGTCAACAATAAGCCGCCTGACTGAAGACCGAACACAATTTAGGATAGCTATCCAGAGGGTCGCCATGAGTCAACTCCGACTTGACGGCACTTAACAACAACAACAACAACAACACAGAGTTTACAATCTAATTTTGTACCTGAGGTATTGTAAAGTGACATGACTTGCCCAAAGGTAGAAGGAGCAGCAACAGGATTTGAATCCTGGTTTACCTGGTTGGCAGCCCACTGCTCTAATCACTACAGCCAGGGTTGAGGTATGGTATGCCTCATAAGGTATGGAGTGGGAGGAGCCAGTACATACAGAGCAGAGAAGAGTATCGTGTTATTGGAAGATACTGCCTCATCAATGGACTTAGATGACATAGAGGAGGAAAGAGGTGACATGACAGCAGTGGAGAGAGCTAAAGAGTCAATAGTATGAAGATTCCTAGATATGCTGGTGGACATCAGGTGAGACCAAGAAGGAGGGTGGTTAAGGGTGAAGGTTAGCAGGTAATTTTCAGATAAGAGAAGAACTGAGGTGGAGAAGTTTTAGAGTGAACAGCTGGAAGAGACAAAGTAAGACAGTGACCATGCTTGTGAGTAGGAGTGGTAGAGCACAGCTAGAGACATTGAATGAGATGGTTAGGAAAGGAGCTTTAAGGCATAAGGGTCAGAAGTGTCATCAAAGTGAATGTTAAAATCCTCAAGAATAAGAGAAGGGGAAGATGCATCCAGGAGTCAGCTGGTGAGAAAGGTAGAAGTGGAATTGGGGCCTCAATAAATGACCTGGAGAGGTAGTGGAGTAAATAGGTGGATGGCATGGGCGTAAAAAGAAAAAAAGGAATTAAAAGGAGGCAGAAGAAGAGACTGAAATTGGCAGGAATGAGAGAGTAGAAATCCAATACCATCACCACGGCCAATGGGCTGAGGTGTAGAGGAAAATAGGTAGCCTCCATGCAGAGGCGTAGCGTGGGGGGTGCAGGGGGGGCCGGCTGCACCGGGCGCAACATGGGGGGGGGCGCTCGCACTCGCAGCTCTCTGTTGCCGATGAGGGGGAAAGGCAGGTCCCTATGATACATGTTGGCGCGTACGCCATCTGGTGGTGGCACTGCAAAGAGGTTTGCGCTATAGCCCTCGAGCCCGCAGTCCTGGGAGTCACATTGTTCTTGGCAAACCCTCGGCAACAAAGCGCAGGCGATGCGATTGACCCCCTCTAGGTAGCTATTTCACACAAGCTGCCGGGGCGGGGTGGGAGGGGGACTGTTTATCACGTCGTCGCCCCTCGATCTCAATGTAAAGCTGGGGTTGGGGTCGGATCGCCCTGTGCGCTCGAGAAGGCAGAGCTGCAGGGCGGCATCGCGAGTTTCTGGTTCCGGATCTTCTCCTCTTCCCTGCTGTTGGGCGTTTAACCATGCTTGTCGGGCTCTTGCTGCTGTGCTGTTTGTTTCCCTGGACTCCGGCTCAGCGAGGTCAGTGCTGACGATCGCTCCCTCCCGGGGTAGGATCACGGTCGGCTCCCCCGCGCAAAGAATCTCCCCGGCGGCTAAAATCCACGGGTTAGGGGGCGCAAATTACTTGCCTTGCCCCGGGTGCTGACAACTCACGCTACGCCACTGCCTCCATAACAAAGGGCAGAAACTGAAGCAGAGTCTTCAGGGAGAAGCAAAGTTTCAATAAGATCCAGGAAATGCAGAGTGTTACATATACAGAGGTCATAAATGAAGGCAAATTTATTGGGGACAGAATGTACATTCCACAAGGTGCATGAAAAAGGGAGAGAAGAGGGTGAGAGGAAAGGGATATGAACCAGATTTGAGAGGTTATGTATTGATCTGCCTTGGGAGTGTGAAAAAAGTCTAGGGGGGGGAGGGTTTGGATTGATTTCTCCAGATGAGAGAAGGAGGAGGAGCAGGGGGGAATGGTGGAGAGAGAAGGAGGCACGATGGAGGCGAAGACGAGGTTCCCTCAGTGAGCGTGGAGATGGCTGAATGAGAGAAACTAAATGGTGAAGCTTGAGGGCAGATGATAACATACAAAACAAAATGGTAGGAGAGGTGGGGACAGTAAGGAGTGAGTAATGAGAAGTAGGGTCAAGGAATTGTCAGAATAAGGGGGGGAATATTAAGGAGAGTTAACATCAAGAACACAATGTGATGTGGAGCCAAAGGAGAGGGAGAAGAGGAGAGAATGCAAATCAGAGGAGACACAGGTGGAGAGAAGTCCTAGTGGGTTCAGGTGCACCTAAGTAATTGTGTCAATGATCAGAGGAAGGTTATGAAAGAATGTTAAGTCAGGGGTGTTGGGCAAAAGGGTGGGTAATAAAGTAAAATGTTTAGAAGGTAGATATAGCGCTACAGAGAGCAGAAGCTGGATAAAAAAATAAAAAGCAGACAGACGAGAGGACACACATTGACAATATTTATTTATTTAACTGTATTTATATCCCGCTTTTCACCGGGTCAAAGCGGTGGGACATTTAACAAAAAAGGGGGGGGGGAATCAATGGTGGGGGGGGGGGCCCATCACCGGGGGTTCAACAATGATGATTTTGGGATGGACATAGAGACTGACAGGGTAGCATAGTTACTGGTCTGGAGCTTTTGAGAAAAATAGGGGGTTCCTATTCAGAGATGTTCTTGGAATAGGACGGTTTTTAGCTGCTTTTTGAATGATGGGAGATCACCATTGTTCCTGATGTGGTTTGGTAGAGAGTTCCAGAGGGATGGGGCATAGAGTTCAAAGGCTCTGTTGCAGGTCCGTTGTGTTGCCTTGGTCCTTTTGTGGGGGACTGCAATGGAGCTGAAATATAGAAAGAAAGAAAAATAAATAAACAAGGTAAATTCTAAATAGGTGCATGAAAATTCCTTAATGGATCATAAAATGTTATCAGAGGCTTGCAATGAGGTCGCTCACACCAAGTGGAGGGGCAGGAACTCATATGCTCAGAGAGGAAAGCTGCTGAACAGAGTCCCGGTGGGGGGAGGGGGAGGGCTAGTCAAGTTCTGAAGGTAGGTAAATGGAAGCACAACAAAACCTTAAACCTCCATTGCCTCAGGTACCAACTTAGATTGCGAGCACCCAAAGACAGGGAAATACCTATGGTACCTGATTGTAACTCACCTTGAACTACTACTGGAAAGGTGTGAGCTAAATACTACTATTACTAATAATAAAACACATATTTTCTGTATTAGTTAGCAACATTAGTCATCAAAGATGCTGAGGTAATTAATTCATCCACTTATGGAATGAAGCCATTGAAGCAGTATCTGTCGCAACACAGACGCACCCAAGAAACCCACCCAGAAACAAGAGCGAACCATGGTTCTCCCCAGCGCTCCGCGAGATCAAGAAATTACTACGGAAACAAGAAAGGAAGTGGAGACGCCATGCAACCGAGGACCATAAGATTGCATACAACAAAACTCTGGCTGAATACAAGAATGCAATCAACCTTGCGAAAAGAACTCACCACACCAACACGCTTAATAAAGCTCTCAATCGACCCAGGGAACTCTTTGCGCTGGTCAAATCACTCACGAGGAATACACAAGAATCTAATACTTTTGGGGAGATGTCTGCACAAATCCTGGCAGACCATTATGCAAGTAAACTCAACCCTCAAACCAGAAGCATAACAATACTGACTCCTGAAGATCCCTCACAAGATCTAAATACGGGCACCATGCTACAAACAACTAACCCCACTGGAAGCCCTACACTCTACCACGAGTGGGCTGCATTCACTAAACTAGATGAAAAGCAAATTCTAGGCGTAATCACTGCATTAAGGACCACTACCTCCCCACTGGACCCCTGCCCAGCGGCATGGGTCAAGGGTGCAAAGCAGGATCTTGCAAAAATCATCACCATCATAGTGAACCAATCTTTACAACAAGGACTAATGCCAACACACCTCAAAAAATCAGTCATCAGACCCATACTGAAAAACAAATCACTCAACAAGAATGATCCAACATCATACCGCCCGGTATCAAGCATATCATTCCTTGCCAAGATCACTGAAAAGGCAGTGCAGCAACAACTTCAAGACCACATAGATGACACCAACGCATTGGACATCCACCAATATGGTTTCCGACAACATCATGGTGTCGAAACCCTCCTATTAGCCCTGATGGACAATCTTCTAATAGGTCTTGAGAACAGAACCAAAATGTTCATGCTCATATTCATAGATATATCTGCCGCTTTCGACACAGTGCATCATCCCCCTCTCTTGAAAAGGCTCGATGCATTAGGCATTAGAGGAATCCCCCTGAAATGGTTCGCCTCATACATTACAGACCGAATGCAGCAAGTTCACTTTGGCGATGAAACAGCGACGCCATTCCCACAAACTCAAGGCATCCCGCAGGGCTCAGCACTATCTTCGCTCCTGTTCAACCTTTATCTGAGACCAGCCTGTGAAATCTTCAAGAACAACGACATCAGTTACCATATATATGCTGATGACATTATGCTCTATACCCAATTGGATGTAGATCACCCAAACATCAGCCAGCTCGAGAAATGCCTTGACGAGCTACAAACCTGGTTGCGACACAACAATATGTCCATAAATCACAAAAAAACTGAAGTGATGTGCATATCCAGGAAAACGGACTTCAACCCACCACCAACAATAACCATGAACGGCAATGCATACGCAACAAAAAAAGAAATTAAATACCTTGGAGTGACGCTGGACTGCAACTTAAAGATGGAGAAGCATCTTAGAATTACGAATCGGATCATTTTCCATAAGTTAAGAATTCTACAACCTCTCCGCTCTATCTTAGATCATGCGGACTTCCGCACCGTAGCGCAAGCCCTCATCATTCCTCACATAGACTATTGCAACGCCATACTTCAAGGGCTCCCTAAAAAGACCATCAGTATCCTCCAGTTGGCGCAGAATGTGGCAGCTAGAATCATAACGGGAACAAGACTAAAGGATCACATCACACCTACTTTAATTGACCTGCATTGGCTCCCAATCAGTGCCCGAATACAGTACAAAATCATAGTCACCACATTTAAGCTCCTCCATAACATCGCGCCCTCTTACCTCGGCTCACTTGTGTCAGCCCAAACAAATAACAGGAGCAGACGTTCCCCGAGCCTCAACACCCTACTGGTCCCCGGCCGCATGAGGCACGTCAATGTCCGGACCAGCAACCGAGCATTCTCGTTCATAGCACCTCAACTCTGGAACAAGCTACCAGTAGATCTAAGAGCGTGCAGTGACTTAATGGTCTTCAGAAAACAACTCAAGACGTACCTATTCCAGTCACACTTCAACACTATATAATCTCAATCCACAAAGCAAATTGTATCAATTCATGTCAGCAATGAGATCGCCACCAATAGACTCACTGTTGTGTGAATATGTATCTGCTTATGTAAATTGTAAATTCTTTTGTAAATACTAATTGTAAATATTTCCCTTCTCAATGTGTCTAAACCTTATCCCTGTGTGCTGTGAACTGTACTATGCCCTCTAATCATACTGTGTGCTGTGAACTGTACCTCTTCCACTAATCATCCTGTGTATTGTAAATTATGGCCAGTACAGCCACTCTTTTTCTGTGGTCGAATACCGCTGCTGATCGCTGGAAGTGGCGGGATATAAGTGTACACTAAATAAATAAATAAATAAATTATTTGCCAATTACTATAGATTATGAATTATTACAAAATATATTTCTATTGTATCTCTTTTCACTTTATCTACTGTAATAATTCATAATCTATAGCAATTGGCTTATAATTGGCCCATAATGAATTATTGATACCAGAAATGAACCTAGTGATTTAATTTTGTGAGTGTTTTGTGAAAGCTGATTCCTATAATTGCCTCTTATTTCCCAATGCTCTCTGGAACACAAATAATTAACAGCTAATTGTTTCTATATTTTAGTTGTCTGAGTTTGTTTTCAGATGGAGTATTCTTATAAAGACACTTGTAAGTCACTAATATTAGTGCTAAAACAATTCTACAACACAAAGTACTTTAGCATTTTCATGTAAATACCTAAAATTAACATGCAGTTCAATACTACATACTAAGGATGCACACAGAGCAAATAGTTTAGTTCATTTTTGTTTCATTTAGGCTTATTTATTTATTTGGAATCACAATGCTTCACGGTCTCTTTCTGAACGTGTATATGAATATCACAGTTCCAAAAATATGTTCAATCAAAACAGTATAGTGAAGTAGAGCTATTTACTCTCTTCGATGGCAACACTTCAACAAGGTCTCAGACTTATACTGCACTTTAATCTAGATTTACGTCCATTCATATAGTGCTATATTTGCATCAATGACCTTGTAATATATTAAATCTATGTTTACTAGTACTCTATTCAAACTTATAAACGATGGTCAAGGACTTAACTTAATTATTCCACCGAGTCTTGACCAGCTTGCAAAGCGGATCCCGATGCACTGTTTAGGCGCCGCAATTTGCAGATGACACAAAATTATTCAAAGTTGTTAAACACCATGAAGATTGTGAAAAATTGCAAGAAGACCTTATTTATTTTATTTATTTATTTATTTATTAGCTTTTATATACCGCAATATTTGGTATCAGAGTGGTTTACAGGAAACATGAACAGTCAAGCAACGTTACATAGAACAGGCATAAATAGTCATAAAACATCAGAATGGGCAACTCAATCAAACTTTACATCAAACAGGTATAGACAGCAAAACTAAATAACATGATGCAGGTCCATAAACCATTATTAAAGGGACCTTGATAAACTGGAAGACTGGGCATCCTAATGGCAGATGAAATTTAATGTAGTGGGCGAGACCCTAGCCCAGGCCGCGGCCTGTAGGCGTAGGGCTGCCCTTGTTAGTCTTTAAATAAAGATTGTTATCCTCGTCCTGAGCCTGGGCTTCTAGGACTTGTAGTTGTGTTACTTGTTCATAAACAGAAGTATGGAAACCAAAGGTTTTTTCAAAGGCAAACAGGAATTTATTCTTTTTTTTTCAAAAGCACTCAGGCTTAACAGAAGGCAACAGGATTCTTCTCCAAACAATATTCCTCAGGAAAATCCATGAAACCAAAGGCTGAAACTGCTTTAGAAGGCTCTCTTAACACATGCAGCTGTCTCTCAATATATATAACAAACAAATACGTCCCTTTTTTTCCAAACAAAAGTAAATGTCTTATTTGCATTAAACAGGGTTCTTAGCTTTCCTGGCTAGAGTAACTCTCCTTGTTTCCTGAATGCTTTGGGGTTTTCAAGTTACAGGGTTTTCTTTCTCCAGAAGCTTTTATTCAGCTCTCTGACACCATGAACAGTCCATTAATGAATCTTCAGACATAGAAACAGGTTCAGAACAATCTACCTGCATTTCCTCTGGATCTCCTGCCGGGACGTCTGACTCTAAAGCTCCATGCAAGGCTTCTGTCTCAATATACTCCAAAAGCTCCTGAACTTTTCTCCACTGAGGCTTTCCACTACGAGCAAGGTTTTCACCTGGAAGGTGAAGATTCTTTTTCTGAATTAAATGCCACAGTGCCTCTAACTGTTTTAGGTCACTGTTAGCTGTACTTTTGTTTACCCACCTTCTGGGAGCATGAACCTTTAGAGCTGGTTCACGAACTGTAGAAACTGCACTCTGCTGCTGGCCAGTAATTCTCCCAGCCACACCTCTGCTGGCTTCAGAACTACTTGTACTTTTCCTGCAAGCCTGACTTTCTCTTGGGGTGTTGCCTTCATCTCTGAAGTCCCCACGGAAGTCTCCACTGGTCTCCTCCCCGGTGAACTCTCTGGGTCTTTCTTGGGTGCTTCTCTCCCCAGCAGTCTCTGTGGTCAACTCCAACTCCCCGGTCAATTCCCCGATCGAATTCCTGATCAAACTCCCTGGTGAACTCTCTGGTGAACTCCCCTTCCTTCCTGTTCCTCTCGGTTTATAAAGCTGTTTTTTTCCTATCGTGCACTGCCCCCTGCTCAGGTGTTTTTCATTCTTTTCCAAGCCTGCCCTTAGGTTAGCAGAGCTTGGGTGTGACCTGCCTTCAGCAACTGCACGTTTTTTTCTCTTTTCCTGCATTCTGCAAGCTATGGATTCGCTGCCTGTCTCTTTCCTTAAAGGTAGATTTTTGATTTTCCTCTATTTCCATGGGCTCAGCCATACTCTCCTCATCACAGTAGACAAGTGCAAAGTTATGCACCTAGGAAAGAACAACCCAAACTATGGTTACATGGTGCAATGTTCCACACTAGGAACTACCACCCAAGAAAAATATTTAGGCGTCATCATGGATAACATGCTGAAACCATCCGTCCAGTGTGCAATGGCAGCCAAGAAAGCAAATATAATGCTAGGAATCATAAGGAAAGGAATGGAGAATAAAACAAAGGGTATTATAATGCCTCGGTATCGTTTCATGGTGCGACTGCACCTTGAATATTGTGTGCAGTTCTGGTCACTGTATCTTAAAAAGGATATAGCAGAATTAGAAAAGGTACAGAGAAGAGCCATCAAAATGGTAACGGGGATGGAAGGATACCCCTATGAGGAGAGGCTAAAAAGATTAGGGCTCTTCAACCTGGAAAAGAGATGGCTGAGTGGAGATATGATAGAGGTCTATAAATTAATGAATAGAGTGGAACGGGTAAACATAGATTGATTGTTTACCTCATCAAAATGTAGAAAGACTAGGGGGAGATGCAATGAAGCTACAGTGTAACTCATATAAAACAAAATATTTTTTCACTCAATGCGTAATCAATTCGTTACCGAAGATGTAGTAAAAACTGTTAGTGTAGCTGGATTTGAAAAAAGGTTTGGACAAGTTTCTGGAGAAAAGGTCCATAAACCATTATTAAAGGGGACCCAGGAAATCCACTGCTTGTCTCTGCTTCAAAACAGGATACTGGGCTTAATGCATCTTGGTTTGACTCAGTATGGCATATCTTATGTTCTTATGTTAGGAAGGATAGTGTTAAGGAATGTTTCCTTGTTCCAGCTCTTGAATCATCTTGGCAGGGGTGGGGGGTTGAGAGATTGTGCTTGGTCAGGTGATGTAGATATGGTAAAGTTGGGGGATCATGTGGTCTGACTAGGGGAATCTATGTATGGTAGATGGAGGAAGTTGGTGGGAGGGATCATGTTGCTTGTTTATGAAGATGTCTAGCCTCCCTCCTTTTTCATGTGTGGGCTCTTCTACAATTTGGTGGTAATCAAGGACTTCCATCGCATCCGGGAAAGCATTTTCTGTTCCACACTGTGTTGATTGTAGATTGAAATCCCCGAGGGTGGATATATCGAAGGCTGACTGAAATAAGGTAGGGAGTTGGTCACCCATAGAGGTGGGTAATTTGTATGTTAGGCAGATGGTCAGGAGCTTATTAGAGACAGTAAGTAGATCCAAGTCATGTGAAGTGTCTGCAGCATTCTTTTTTTTTTTAAATTCTTTATTTTGCTTTTACACAACTATTCACAGACAGGTACTTTCATATGAACAAAGTGAAAACTATTAACACTTGATCATTTTAGTTCATACATAGCCACAGTCGCCTCTTCACTTATTACTAGGCTCAATATATTCCACTCAACAGCACTAACGTCTATTCACTATCACTAAAAATAAGAAACTATACATAAGAAGAAAAGTAAGAAGTAAAGTAATGAAAATGAGACTTTGTGACGGGCACCATCCAGGTCAGACAATATGCTAACCCACTCTTTGCTGGATTCTTATCAAATCGAGGGCATCCCATTTAGCCAATCGTGGTCGAAAAGCAGGGTTCTGGGATGCATACGCGTGCTCACATGCTTGATGATGAAACACTAGACTCCACCAGTGTGCGACACTCAACATCCGAAAGTCCTTCCAGTGACGCAAGATGGCTTTCAATGCGAGGCTCACAAGTAAGTCAAGGATTATCGCGTCCTCTTTCCCTAAGGTTAATTCCCCTGCCAGGGATTTATAAGTGACAATACGATAAGTAATCGCTGTATGTATGTTGAGCAGCTGTGATATTCGGTCCCAGACTCCCTGCCAGTATTCTTGCAGTATAGGGCAGTAAAATATCATGTGAGCAAGAGTACCTGTTGCTTCTCTACAGGACTAGCACTTAGCATCTTTGTTAACACTCCACTTGGCCGTGCGGACAGGCGTCAAGTAGGCTCGATGCATCATAAAATATAGCATCTGATTGAGGGAGGCTGCTCTCGTTATCTTCCGCTGGGTCCACCATAGTTCCCCCCAGCCTTCAGAGTCGGCCAGCTCGCCGACCTCCTATTCCCAAACCTTCTGCAGACCAGTGCAGCCTCTCTTGCCTCCCTCTCTAAGTAGAGCTGCGAATCTGGAAAGAAGCTGTGGTTCGGTCTTAAAGGCTTGAACCTCTTGATGAAAAGGGCGCTTCTTGCGCAACACGGCCGGCAGTACTCCGGCTCGACTTAAACAGTGGCGCAGCTGACACCATTGGTACATGCATCGTATGGGCAATTCATATTCGTGCTGCAGGGATTGGAAGGATTTGTATGCGCTGGCTGCTACCAACTGTCCTAGGCAGTAGATACCTCGGGCTAGCCAAGGAATCCAGATGAAACTACGGCCAGCTATCTTGAATTTGTCATTGCCCCACAATACAGTGGCATCAGCATACTCCTGCTCCGTCTGTATATAAGGTTTCAGTATTTGAGATGCTCGTTGGGTATCGCGCAGTATCTCATTAATAGAGTCATCGGTAGTGCTACTTATGCTTAGCCGCATCCAGAGCGGGATAGGTTTACTCAGAGTAGTCTCCACTCGCAGCCAGACGGGATCGTCCTGTGCAGGTGCTTCATCACTCCACAGCACCCCCTGCTTCATCAGGGCTGCCAGATGATAATTATAAAAGTCCGGAAAGTGTATACCTCCACTCTGCTTAGGAGACTTGAGCTTCCAAAGTGCAATCCGTGGCGTCTTGCCACCCCATAGAAAGGATACCAAGAGGCTCTCTATTTTCTTATAGAATTGTCGGTCGAACAGCATCGGAACCATGGTAAGTAGGTAATTGATTCTAGGCACAGCTACCATTTTGATGGTCTCGAGTCGTCCCCACCACGTCAAATTCAAGGGGGTCCATTTAGAGATGGAGTCCTGCACAATGCTCACACATTGTGCCTTACATAGCCGCATCGTGTCTGGTACTGTAGTTCCATAAACTACTCCAAGGTACTTAAAGGACGTAGACTCTAACTTGAATGGGTACTTTTGTATTAATGATTCATCGAGATGTCCATTGAGCGGTATCAGTATTGTTTTGGACAGGTTTAACTTATAGCCCGATACTCCAGAGTAGGAGGAAATAACTTCCATTGCAGCATCAAGCGTCAACGGGTCTAAGAACAAAAACAGGTCATCAGCGTATGCCGACAGCTTGATCTGTTGCCCTCCAACTTGTATGCCTTCAACATTCCATTGTTGACGTAGGCGAATAAGCAAAGGTTCAAGCGCTAGATTAAATAGTAGAGGTGATAAAGGGCATCCTTGTCGCGTTCCTCTGGTTAGAGAGAATTCCGGCGAGAGCCCACCATTGGCAGCTATTCGTGCTACGGGATGCGCGTATAGCATTCTGACGCCAGCGAGGAAAGGTTCTGGTATTCCAAACCATTGCATTACTCGGAAGAGGTAGGGAAGCTCTACTCTATCAAAGGCTTTCTCTGCGTCGAGTGCAAGGCCTATCAGCGGTTTGGATGAACACTGTGCGCTCTGAAGTACATGCAAGAGGAGCCGTCCATTATCAGCCGTTGTCCTGCCCAGCATAAATCCGCATTGATCTGCTTGCACGAGCGTACTTAGGACTTTGTTAAGCCGATTAGCTAGTATCTTGGCATATATTTTGTAGTCAGCGTTAAGAAGCGATATTGGCCGATAATTTTCCAGCTTTTGGGCATCTCTACCCGGTTTGGGATGAATTACAATAGTAGCAGCTGCTAGGGATCCCACTGCTGGGGATTCATTTTTAAGCTCAGTGAAGTATGCATGTAGCTCCGGCAATAGCTCCTGCTTGAAAGCGGAGTAGAATTCGATGGGCAATCCGTCTGGCCCGCTAGCTTTCCCTCTCGCCATTTGCTGCAGTGCCAGCTGTATTTCCGAACAGGCGATGTCTGCCGACAACAATCTCTGTTGAGAATCCGAGAGCTTGGGCCCTATCACCCCCGAGACAAAATCAGAGAACCGATCCTCATTGTGAGTCCTTTCTGAGCAATATAGCTGGGAATAAAATGTTTCACACAATTTCAGGATGTCTTTATCAGCTACACGCAGCTCCCCACTGGGGTCTCTCAGTCCAGTTATACGCGAGCGTATCTGCTTAGCTCGAAGAGTTCGGGCCAACAATGCACTAGCTCGATTATTTTCATGATAGTACACTCCTTGTTGAGCCGCTATTTGCTTGCTAGCCTCATCATTGAGAATTGTATTGTATTGGTAGCGCAGTCTTTGCAACCGCATTAGGGCAAGTGAGTCAGGTCTTTTAGAGAGGACACGTTCACCCGTGCGTATCTCTCTCTCCAGTTCTACTAGCTGTTGATCGGCCTGCCTTTTCTTGCGGATTTTATATGTTGTCATACTGCCTCGGACAGTGGCTTTGAATGCTTCCCACCACGCCCAGGTTGAGGTAGCATGCAGCTGATTATAGTTAAAATAATCTGCCACCACCCTGCGCGTTGTGTCTAAAAATTCACTATCGTTCAGCCATGTTCGGTCCAAATGCCATCTAGGAGCGGTTTTTTCAGTTGGGCCATTACTTAACTCCACGACCACTCCTGCGTGATCTGATACAGTCTGTGCTAGTATTTCCGTCATAGTTATCATAGGCAGCAGTGTTTTGGAGACGAGAAAGAAGTCGATACGCGTCTGCGTATTATGTGGGATTGAGTAAAATGTATATTCTTTCTCTGCTGGATGGAGAAGCCTCCACGGGTCGATTAGGCCAAGCGCTTCGGCCATTTCCATCAGTAGTTTACTGGATCGCGGTTTATGCTGCTTCTTATAGGGGGTGCGATCTATCAATGGGTCTTGTATTAGATTAAAGTCCCCACCCAAGATCACGTTGGAGGCTTCCGAGTCTAGGAGCGCATGAGCCACATCCTCAAAGAATTGGGGATCATCTTGACGTGGACCGTAGAGCGTCATTAGAGTGTATTCCGTAGCAAGGATTCGGACTTTGACTTTAGCCCATCTCCCGATTGGATCTACAGCCGTACTCTCGACAACCGGCGACAGCGCGGTCCGTATAAGTATTTTAACTCCTCCTTTCCGGTTACTTGTAGGCGCCGAGAGTATATTTTGATAGCCTGCGCCTGCTACCTTCAGTGATTCCGACCGTGTTAAATGCGTCTCCTGCAGGTAGACAACATCTGCCCGCTGCTTCTTACAATAATTAAGTATTTTACTACGTTTGGCTGGGTTGTGAATCCCTTGCACATTTAGGGATACCACTCGAAGGTGCCCACTACCCGAAGTGGTAGCCATCGTCTCCTCCTAAGGTGGTACCCGTCATTTCCAGAGTCCTAGACATTAAAATCATAACATTCACTTTAACATTTAAACTAAACATTATGCGACTACAACCTAACTGCAACACTTGTATGGTGAAGCCCGCCCCCCCACCCACCATTCTGCCACCCAACATTCCCACCCTCTCTTGCTATTCAACTGTTGTTGCCAACTTGATACCAGTTCCTATTCCCCTATTTATTCATAGATGCTATGTAAAGAAACTTCGGCCTCTGCACATGAAACTAGGGCTGACTACCCCATAGCACCAGCAGCCTGTAATACTTATTTGAGTCTCCAGCTAGTGCGCTGTGAGAGTTGTCTGTACATTGCCAAACACTAACTAGACAATTATGAGCTCATCAGGTCCCAGTCTCCATACGTGTATAGTCCTCCAGATAGGAGCGTAGACTCGCCCCATTATCAAAAGTCCGTGTGCTGTTTCCCAGGGTGACCCGCATCCGTGCTGGATAATAGAGGCCATATCTCGCATTCAGCTTTTGTAACAATGGCCGACAGTCTAGCAAGGCCTTGCGTTTTTCTGTTGTTTTCTTGCAGAGGTCCGGGAAGATAAGAATCTTGTTGCCCTCTACTCGGAGCTCAGGTTTCTGCTTGGCTGACTGCAATATTTGCAGCACTTGTGGATATCTGAGCACTTTGATAATAAAAGGCCGCGGATGTTTCTGCCGCTCTATTATATGCGACGGCACTCGGTGGGCCCGCTCAATCTCAAATGGGCTATTAAATGCTATCTGCAAGAGTTCAGGAATCAGTTTCTGCAAATATCCCAGAGGGTCTGAGTCTTCCCGGCCCTCCAGAATGCCTAGAAGTCTTAAATTGTTTCTTCTGGTGCGATTACTCTGGTCCTCACTAAGATCCTCGAGTGCCGCTACTCTTTTCTGTAGAGGGCCTATCTGGGTCAGAAGCTGCTCATGGCGTTCGATTGCCGCTTCTGCATTATACACACGCTCACAGACTCCCTTTAACTGTTCTTTCACTGCGCTCACATCTTCCTGCAGCTGTGTCAGCGTCTCATTGCTAGAGGCTATCATGCTCTTTACCAACCTTAGCTCCTGCAATATTTCACGAATTCCCTCTATCGAGTCCTTCCCCGCCGCCATTTTCTGTGGAGACCCCGCTTCTGGTTTCAATCATTTTGTTGCATGTCCTGCTCCTTGCGCGAAGTCTAACTTTGCCGGTTTCAAGGTGGACTTTTCCGACATCGTTTCCCTCGCAAATAGGATTTGCAGCGGAGCCCGTTGGGGGATAGGAAGTCAGGATTCTAGCGTCCGGGTGAGAGCAGAGATTTCAGGCTGCCATCTCCATTGCGGCTAGCTCCGCCCCTGTCTGCAGCATTCTGATGGCGTCATAAGTGTTGTTTAGCTAGAATCAAGACTCCCCCTCCTTTATGGTCCGCTCTGTGTGAATGGAATAGGTCGCAGTCTGGTGGCAGTAGTTGGTTCTTTAGTGCATAATCTATATTTGAGAGCCACATCTCAGTGATGCATATGAGGTCTAAGTCATTATCAATGAAGTAGTCTGATATGATTGGGATTTTATTTCTCATGAAACGAGCATTGATAAGGGCCCACCTCAAGTGGGTAGGTGTGGTATGTTGTACATTAGGTTGTAAGGTAAATAGATCATTAGGTTTGATCCAGATTGGAGATTTTCTGTGCCTATGTCTAGGGTATTGTGGGGCAATTGTGATGACATTTGAGGAGCTACGTCGAATGACTGTGATAGGATGTCCATTGTAGGTCAAAGTTGCTGAACGATAGACTAGTAGTGACAGAAGAAGTAGAAGGATTAGGCTGGAGGCTGCAAACATGATTGTTGGTAGAGATGGTAACACTGTTCTACAAATTTTCAAAAATTGTTTGCTTCAGAAATTAAATGTGCTATTTCTTAATGGATTTGATACGCTGAATTCAAATATGATAGTGAAATTGGTCAATTAGCTCCTGTTTCTATGATTTGTTGAAGAATGTACATAATACCACAATGTATGGTGAAAATAGAGCCTAATTCCTTAGATGTAAATCAAAATCTTATTCCAAATGAAACTTTGTACAATAACAAACATGTTTTTATAAAATAAAGCTCATAAACGTACTTAGAAGAAAGAGAGGAATAATTATGTCTGCAATTTAACTTTCATTAAGACCATTTGCAAGTACATTCTAGCAATTTTTGTTCTCATTCAGTGGCTTCACAACTCTTCCTGATCTGTTTCTTGTACTGAAGCAATGGAATATCCCTTGTCACTATCCAGCCGTAGTCTGCAAGCATTGATGGACTCCATTTACCCTGATACCTCTTTTCCATGGCTGCAATGTCTTGGTGAAATCGTTCTCCGTGTTCATCATTTACTGCTCCACAATTTTGTTGGAAAAAATCTAGATGAGAGTGTAGAAAATGAATCTTTAAGGACATGTTGCAACCAAAGTTTTTGTATGCCTTGAGAAGATCTTGAATAATCTCTTGGTAATTATTTGCTTTGTTTTCAAGAAAACTTTGTGTCACTGATTCAAAGGCTATATCCATGCAGCCTTTTCCTTTCCACGCAATAAACACAGAAATTCATCATCATGAAGAAGTGCACGAATCTGAGGGCCAACAAAAACTCCTTCCTTAACTTTGTAATGTTACACATCAAAGGTATCCCACTTCTTATTTTTCCCCCTAAACCCACCTCCACATTCCTCCTTTTTCAATCTCTGTGGATAATGCTCTACTCCTCCCTGTTTCTTCAGCTTGCTACCTTAGAGACTCCTTTAACATACAGGGAGGAGTGGCCTAGTGCTTGGGACAAGTTACTTCAGGCCGGAAGGTTGGGGGTTCAAATCCCACTAGAGGACAGCAACCTTGGGCCAGAAGGACTGGGGTTTCGTGTCCCACAGGTGCTCTTTGTGGTCTTGCGCAAGCCACTTAACCCTCCATTGCCCATGTTCCCTGTAAAATAGTTATCTCCAAGTTATAATGCCCTGTTCAATGTAATTTCAGTTTGTTCAATGTAAACTGCCTTGATATCATGAAAGGCAGATATAAGAAATGTTAAATAAATAAATAAATAACTGTGCCTTCTCCTCCAAACACATACAACTTTCTTTCTATATTTCTTTCTCTGTAACATCAGCAAAGTTTGTCCCTTCCTTTCTTAACACACTACTAATACACTTATCAACTCTTTATTCACCTCCTATTTAGACTATTACAACCTCCTTCTTGCTGGTCTCCTTCTGAATCATCTCTCTCCCCTTCAATCTGTTCAAAACTCAGCTGCACAGCTGATCTTCTGCCAGCCTTGACGTGCTCATATATCCCCTCTTCTCAGGTCACTTCATTCACTTCATGGAGTGGAGGAGTGATTTAGTGGTTGGGGCAAGGTACTTCAGGCCGGAAGGTCGGGGGTTCAAATCCCACTAGAGGACAGCAACCTTGGGCCGGAAGGACTGGGGTTTCTAGTCCCACAGGTGCTCCTTGTGGTCTTGGGCAATGTTCATCGTCATTTTCGGCGTCGATTGGGGAGGAGCACACAGGGCAGGAATTCCCTGAGTCGCGTGGAGAAGAATCACTGGCAAAAATGGAAGTTGTTTTAATAACTCTGGATCCGGGTCTGGTTTTCTTGTTGCAACGTCTGGCTAATTTTACATTGGAGTCAATTTGGAAAGCTATTCTCTCCTTAGGAGAAGCTTTAGTGCCACAGATTACATCATTAACTCAGAAAGTGAATAATATAGCGGCCGTAGTGGAGGATCTTGAACGGAAGTGGTATTTAAAGGTGCAGAAGAATTGAAGGAAATATCGATACATCGGGAAGATGTATTACAACTATTAGATAAAATGAAGAGTAGCAAATCACCTGGGCCGGATGGTATACATCCAAGAGTGTTGAAAGAACTGAAATATGAGATTGCAGACCTGCTATTCGTAATCTGTGAACTATCATTAAAATCATCTCTAATACCTGAAGATTGGAGGATCGCCAATGTAACACCAATTTTTAAAAAGGGTTCCAGGGGTGATCCGGGAAACTACAGACCGGTGAGCCTGACATCAGTACCGGGAAGAATGGTAGAAACCATCATAAAGAATAAAATTACTCAGCATGTAGATAGTCATGACCTAATGGGAGACAGCCAACATGGCTTTAGACAAGGAAGATCTTGTCTTACTAATCTGTTACGTTATTTTGAAGGAGTGAATAATCAGGTGGACAAAGGTGAGTCAGTTGATATTGTGTATCTGGACTTTCAGAAAGCCTTTGACAAGGTCCCTCATCAGAGACTTTTGGCAAAACTAAAGAGTCATGGGATAGGAGGCAGTGTACTATTGTGGATCAGGAACTGGTTAAAAGATAGAAAGCAAAGGGTAGGGCTAAATGGCCAATTTTCCCAATGGAGAAAGGTGAATAGTGGTGTACCCCAGGGATCTGTGCTGGGTCCGCTGCTTTTTGACATATTCATAAATGACCTGGAAAGTGGAATAACGAGTGAGGTTATCAAATTTGCAGATGACACAAAACTATTTAAAGTTGTTAAAACCCAAGAGGATTGTGGAAAATTGCAAGAGGATCTTGATAAATTGGAAGACTGGGCATCAAAATGGCAGATGAAATTTAATGTGGACAAGTGCAAGGTTATGCACCTAGGGAAGAACAACCCAAACTATGGTTACACGATGCAAGGTTCCACATTAGGAACCACCACCCAGGAAAAAGATTAAGGCGTCTTTGTGGATACCATGTTAAAAACCTCGGCCCAGTGTGCAGCAGCGGCCAAGAGAGCAAATAGAATGCTAGGTATGATAAGGAAAGGAATGGAAAATAAAACAAAAGATATTATAATGCCTCTATATCGTTCCATGGTGAGACCGCACCTTGAATAGGTTCAGAGAAGAGCCACCAAAATGGTAAAGGGGATGGAAGGATACTCCTATGAAGAAAGGCTAAAAAGGTTAGGGCTCTTTAACCTGGAAAAGAGACGGCTGAGGGGAGATATGATAGAAGTCTATAAATTAATGAACGGAGTGGAACGGGTAAACGTAGATTGATTGTTTACTTTATCAGAATATAGAAAGACTAGGGGACATGCAATGAAGCTACAGGGTAAACTATTTAAGACTAATAAAAGAAAATATTTTTTCACTCAACGTGTAATCAAACTCTGGAATTTGTTACTGGAGGATGTAGTAAAGGCTGTTAGTGTAGCTGGGTTTAAAAAAGGTTTGGACAAGTTCCTGGAGGAAAGGTCCATAAACCATTATTTAGAAGGGACCCAGGATATCAATGCTTGAACCAATACAAGCATTGTGGAACCTGTGTCCCTTGGGGAAAGTGCTAGGTACATATGACCTAGATTGGCCACTGTTGGAAACAGAATACTGGGCTTGATGGACCTTGGTCTGACCCAGTATGGCATATCTTATGTTCTTATTTTCTTATTTATTTATTTAGCCAGTTTTGTATACCACCTTATCCTTCAATCAAAGTGGTTAAGGATATAACGAGGGGTCTACATTTAACACAGATGACAAGACATACATATATTTCCAGGGGTTGAATCCCAGGTCTGAGCTGTTGACGTTTGGTGGCTATATCAACATGGCTGCGTTGGTTTGGAGTTAAGGTACTTGTTCATATGCGGTCATGAACAGGTGGGTTTTGAGGGATTTGCGGAAGTCCTTGAGGTCCTTTTGTGCTCTTAGTTCCTCAGGGAGCGAGTTCCATAGGTCCGGCACCGAGAGTGAAAAGGCTTTTCTGGAAGTTGATTGCTTCGTTTTGTTGTATCAGGCTGGGGTGAGGAGTCTGTTGCTGCCTTGGGTTTGCCTGGGTCTGCTGCTTGTGTCTTTGGTTATTGCGGTCTGTAAAATTTCTGATGAGCAGTGGTGTATGGTCTTGAAGATGATTAGTGTTGTCTTGAATTTTGCTCGTGCCATTATGGGTAGCCAGCGCAGATTTCGGAGTACTAGTGTTATGTATTCATATTTGGAAGTACCTGTGATTATGCGCACTGTGGTGTTTTGAACCAATTGAAGTGGGTGTACAGAGTGTTTGGGTAACCCTTGATATAGTGAATTTCCATAGTCCAGTATGGGGGTGATGACTGTCTGGCATACTGTGCGGAAATGTTCTTGGCTGAGGAGTGGCTTGAGCCATCTGATGATCTTTAAATGGTGGTACACTTTTGCTGCAGTCTTGTTAATGTGGGAATGGAGATGCAGGTTCTTATCTATGATGACACTGAGATACTTTACTTTATCCTTTGTTGTGATTGTCCTGTGTAGTATGTTGATTTCTTGAGGTGGGTTGAATGTTGTGCTCCTGGAAATAAACATTGTTTCAGTCTTATCAAAGTTTACCTTGAGGTTATTGTCGGCGAGTCAAGTGTTCATGTGTTTGAGGCAAATGGTCATTGAGGTTATGTCAGGGGTGCTCAGATCGATTGGGGTGTACACCATTATAGTATATCATCTGCGTACAGGTGATGTTGTATGTTGTGTTGTCTGATGATGTTACATATGGGCTGGATATAGATGTTGAAAAGTATTGAGAACAGGGCAGATCCCTGTGGTATTCCTTATGTGGTGGTAAATTGAGCTGATTTCTTTTCCCCGCATTTTACTTGCTGTGTGTGGTTGTTTAGGTAGGAGATGAACCATTTCAGAGTGGTGGTGTGTAATCCCATTTCTTGGAGGCACTGTAGGAGTATGGGATGTGATACCATGTCAAAAGCAGCTGAGATATCGATGAAAATTAGTAGGAAACTTTTCTTTGTTGTCTATTCCTTTCAGTAGATTGTCAAAGAGGGAGGTAAGCAGAGTCTCTACGTTGTGCTGTGGTTTGAAGCCATGTTGGTGTAGGTCCAGTGGAGCATGAAGGTCCATGTGATCCTGTAGTTGTCTTTGTACTACTTTCTTGATGATTTTGGAGATGAATGTCAAGCTTGAGATCGGCCGGTAGGATTTCGGGTCAGAAGTGTTTAGCAAGTTTACCTTAAGGATTGGTCATATGGTAGCTTGCTTTAGAATCTGTGGGAGGTGCCCTTGCTGGAGGGACTGCTGTACGATTTTGTGTAGGTGGTGGCTTAGTTGGTTCTTGGAAGACTTAATCCACTCCACTGGGCACGGGTCCGTTGGTGCGGTTGTCGTGTTAATGGAGCCCACAATGTTTTCTATTTTCTATGTTGTCAGTATAGAGAAGTCATTCCAGTTTTGGTGAGATTCTTTGCAGGTCTGGTTGTGATCCATTGATGTTAGGGTGTGTTCCGCGGTAGGCATGGTGTTAGTTGAATTTGTGTTCTTGTTTATCAGATAGTTTGCAAAGTCTTGGGGGTCTAGTTGATATTCGTTGGGTAGTGGGGTGTCTTTTGTGAGTTGTACTATGTTAAATAATTCTCTTGGTTTGTTGGCTGATTTCAGGATGAGGTTGGTGTGGTGTTGTTGCCGGTGGTTGTTGATTAGGTTGTTGTAGGCTTGTTGTTTGGTTCTGTATTGGAGTGCTGCCTCATGTGACTTGGTATGCATCCATTTTCTGTTCAGCTTTCTGAGTTTGCACTTTGCTTCCCGTATCTCATCCGAGTACCAGGGGGCATTGGTTTTCCTTTGGGTGTGTTGTTTTTCTTTGTTAGTTGCTGATGCAGCTTTGGATAGGTTTGAGTTCCATCTGGTTATGGCTTCATCGATGTCATTGCAATTGTGTTGTAGTTGTGGCATTATTTCCTGAAGGAAGGTCTCCTTGTGGTAGGCTTTGAATCTTCTTGGTTTGGTTTCTTCCTTGGCTTGCTGTGTGGTGGTTTTAAGAAGTAAGGTGAAGGAGAGTACGTGGTGGTTTGACCAGGGGACCAGGGTGGGTATAGGGGTAGTGGTTTGTTTTTGCCTTAATAGTGGTATTGGCATGAAGATCAGGTCGGGTGTAGTTCCATGGTGGTGTGATGGGTCTTTGACTGTCTGCTGGTAATTTAGGGAAGTCATGGCTTTAGTGGGTGAGGAGGTTAGGTTGTAGTCTCCCATTGAGATCAATGGCTTGTGTTGGGTGCTACATGCACATATGGACTCAAGTATTGCTGAGAGATGGTCCTTTGTTGCGTTGGGGGGTCTGTAGGTGAGGCAGATGCTGATGTGATGGTTGGATATGATGATTGTGTTGGCCTCATTTGAGGTGGTGGTGGTGATTGTTTTGAATCTGTAGCTTTTTCTAGCTATAATGAGGGTTCCTCCTCCTCTCTTGACGACTCACTTTAAGACCATGAAAAACACTCTCAGAGCTATAGAGAGAAAATGGAGAAACACCAAATCACCTGAAAGCCTACACATCTATATGCTCAAGCTACAAGAATACCAGACAACCACATATAATGCAAAAAAGGAATATTACACAAAACTAATTCATAGCTTATTAAATCACCCTCGAACACTTTGAAGTGACTAAATCCTCAACAAAAGACACAGCTCAACTAAAAGAACAAACAAGCCTAACCCCACAAATGATGGCTGACTACTTCCAGACCCTGACCTCACCCCATAACAGCAACACCAATGCTCTCATGGATCCAATCAACCAACAATGGATAAAACTTAAGGTCGTCTGGACCTCTTTCCCAACAATTATAGCCGAGCACTTAGAGTAATTACAAACATCAACACAACACTTGATCCTTGCCCAGTGAGCTGGATAAAGGCTGCCAAATGAGAACTAATACCAACAATACTCAAAATTACCCTGCTATCCCTGCAACAAGTATACATACCCCCAGAACTCAAAATGGCATCCATTCGTTCAGTAAGAAAAGGAACAGCAAATGACATAAACCAGCCGACCTCCTTCAGACCCATAGCCAGCCTCCCATTCATGACTAAAGTGCTAGAAAAATATACTATAACAATTTCAGGATCACATAGATTCTCACTCCCCACTCGATCCCCAGCAATATGGATTTAGACTCCACCATGGAGTTGAATCCCTCATGACTGCCTTAGCGGACAACCTAAAAAAGGGCATCGGCAAACCCAACACTGGATTTATACTGATCTTCCTTGACATCAAATTGGCATTTGACTCCTTACCACACAACCTAATCATGCAGTGACTTCAAGCAACTGGACTAGGAGACACCCCACTGAACTGGTTCAAATCCTACCTATTGGACCGATAGCCCCAAGTAAATATTGGCACCACAAAATCAGCACCATACATCCAACATCAAGGAGTCCCTCAAGGCTCTACCCTCTCCTCCCTAATATTCAACATCTTCCTCCAGCCAATCTGCACGTTCACACAAGCACACAACATCCTATACCACATATATGCAGATGCCGTTATGCTATATGTTCCCATTAACCCAACTAACCCAGTACTCACCCACATAAAAATATGTTTCACCTCCATCACTCACTGACTCACAGAGCACAACATGACTATAAACTTAAAAAAACCCAGATGTGTATTATACATCACCAGAGACAGCAGCTTCACCCCATCTTCCACCATAACCATCAATGGAACCCAATTACAAGTAAATAAGTGTGTTACTTAGGAGTCACCCTGGATCAGCATTTGTGCTGCTCATCCCACATCAGGAATATCACTAAAACATCTACTACAAACTCAAGACACTCCAGCGCCTCAGCATCTAGTTTTACCTGCAGTAGGTAACCAGTTGCAATATCACCACTACCCGGTTAGGCTCTGCGGCAGTTTCCTCTGTGCGGCAAACCTGGATAGTCTATGCTGTCGCTGCGACATTGAATATCTGGGGTTAGGGGCTGGCATTGCGGCACATAGCCTACCCAACTGAATATCGGGACCTTCATGATTTCTTGTTATTGCATGTACTTTTATGCATGTAATCCCTGGAGTCATTTTATAAAAGCACCTTTTATACATAAAACATGTTTTATGCATGGGCAAAGTTTCAAATTACTTATAAAGGACTTTGAGACTAATGTACCAAACCATGACATTGTTTCCACAATAAGTATATCCAAACGAAACAGAAAGCAAGTACAAGAAAGCAAGTACATATAACAGAAACATTACACGTTTTCTGTTATATGTGATGTTTTAGACTCTCCTTATAGTAAACCTTTGCATGTAGTATGATAAAGAGAAGCCTTACACAGAATCTGCATATGCAAATAGCACTATTTACATACATAGTTTGCATATACTCTTCAGGCAGTCACAGAACGGGGGACTTGCTTTGCATACTGTTTGGGAATACATGTATAAGTCCAAATTTCCCCATTAGTTTTTGCAGCTTCTCCAAGACATGCTAAGATTTTGCAAAGTTTTCATTTTTGGTCGGGACTTGAAGCAAATCATTGAGGAAGTATTTGTGCTTAGCCCCTCAGTACTTTACTCAGCATTTAAAATGTAAAAAAAAATGTCCATTCCAGGCTTTTTCTCTAATTGGCTTCGCTCTTATATATATATATATATATATATAATTTTTTTTTAATACAACTCTTCTCAGCGCTGTACCTAGCCCTATGCAAGCAGTGCAGCTACATAGGGCACAAAGGCTTAGGGGCACATTTAGGCTGTTCTCTCAATGGCGGGGGCAGCACCAGCAGCAGCTCAGCAGACCAAACATAAAAATAACAAGTCACGCGGGTCTTTCAGCAGGTCTGGTCCCTCCCTCCTCTGACGCGACGTCAGAGCAGGGAGAGATCAGATCTGTTTAAAGTGCGGAGTCAAAAGGCCCGCATGCTTGTGGTGTTTTTTTTTTTTTTTTTTACATATTTTTAAAGTTAGATTTGCTTTGCTGCTGATGGCACCGCTGCAGAGAAAACAGGTGGCGGCAGCAGCAGGGCAAGAGCATGCGGCGGCTAGATGGAGCCATGGAGGTATGTGTGAGGGGGGGCTGCACCTGATGTGCAAATCGTACAGGGCGCAATTCTGGCTCGGTATAGCCCTGATTCTTTTGCATGTAATTGTCATCAAATGTTTGTGTAGGTAACGAGTGACAAGCAGGGACCATTTTAATTTATATCAATAAGAGCATCAGAATAGCACAACCGCACTAGTATAGACTCAATAGCACCAACATCAGTCTCTAAAAATGTGCAACCTTTTATTATTATTATATCCTCCACCAATTTTTTTTAGATATTTTTAAATATATAAAATAAACAAAAAAATCCCCAAAACGTATCAGTCTGAAGACGCCCGACATGAATTCATTTTTTCAGACTCCAATGAGTCTTGCTTCAGGGGGAAAGGTTTTCCAAAAAGCCAACATTTCTCATGCATAAAAAGTCAACGACCCTACAGTAATACATCTTAGGCAGCAGAGTGAGCAAGTACAATTACGACATCGAAACAGACTAGATGGGTAAGAGAAAGGCATCAGGAAAAATAAAAATGGATGGCTAGACTGAGGGTAAATTATTTGTACAGTCGAATAAAGTAAATAGAATTAGTTTCAGCTACAGGGTCTATGACGAGGAAGTCCAGCTGCAGTATGAGTGAATGCATAGTCAGTCACCATAGCCATTAACGGCTTGGGAGAAGAGTCAGGCTTTCACCTGCTTCCTGAAGAAGAGATAGTGTTAGAGCTCCTTTGGAAGTGAGTAGCCGGGGCCTACTCGTGAGAAAGATTGCTGGTGAGTATCACACCGTGTGATTTCCTTTGACGAAGGAACTGTTCAGGATGCTCTTGCAAGGACCTTAAATGCCTAAAATGTATGTTGAAGATTAACTTTTTGTGTAATTACTGTGGACCATTTCGTCTGAGGGCATTTAAAATGGGGCTTCATGCATAGATGTTCATACAAATTCAGAAGAAATGAGCTACAGCAATACAAGGGCATGCACAGTAGCTCAGTGTTGATGAATTTTGTTAAAATTAGTGCACTATTTTTTGCAAAAGGATAACACCACCTCAGGCATGCAGTTATTTCTGTTTGGATCTTTTCTTGTGAGAGTTTTCTATGGAGTTAATTTGTATCTGAAGAAATGTTGCTGAGAAATGGGCCCTAACTTGTGGAAAATTTGCCTCTTTTAAACTATATATTGACTTCTTTATATGTAAAGCTAAAGGATAGATCAGGCAGGATCCCCATTTAAAATGAACCTGTAACTGGTAATCACTATCCAATTGAGTTTTTAGTTGATAAGTCTCTTTATGTTAGTAAATTTTCAAAGGTGCCAGTCTAGCTGTCTAACTTCTAACATTATGGGACTAAAACCTTTGAAAATTTACACACAATATTAATTCAACCCCCATATCGAGTAACAGATGATGAGCTTATTTTGTAGTTGTTTTAGTAAACAGTTCACCGCACTCTGAATTTTGAAGAGGGAGGGAACCATAACATCACCAAGTCCACAATCTGAGCACTAAGAGGGTCATTCTAAAAGGTTTAGTCATGGTTTGGACATCTGCAGACGTTCATGTGGATGTCAAAATCACAGACACGTCTTAGTAACCATTGCACAAATGTCATCTTCAGGACAGGGATGTTCAAGTAGGCATGGGGTGTGGCAGAGGCATGTCTAGGGGAGGGGCAGTGGACTTACACATCCCCATTCTATCCCAGAAGCATCGGAGCTGTTTGCAGGCACATGCATGTTTATTGCTGCCCCAGGTATGAATAGGCATCAGGAAAGTGTTTGTTTTCACCTTAAAACATCCAGAGAGTGTAGAGAAGATAGAGAATTAAGTGACTAGCTTTAGGTTACAAAGTTACACACTGGGGTTTGAACTCTGTCCACCCAGCAAGCCACTCCTCTAACCATTATGCTATGACATCTTGGTTCTGAAATGCCCTCCTGCAGATGTTTATATAGACATTTGATACACGTGCTTATCGGGCACATCTATATTTCTGGAATTATGCCTGAACTTGCACGTACCTGCCTTTCTTTTCAGACGTTCTGGCTTTGATGTCTCAGATTGCACTTGGACATCCCATTTGAAATGTGCCTTCATATGGGGCAGGGTAGGAGATCAAGCCAAGGCATAACCTTTTCAGGAGGTAGGCAGGGAAAAATGGGGAGGGGGCTGCAGGGGAAATAGGGATAGGCATGGTGGCAGAGGAGCAGCAGCATTGAGAAAGTGTGGGAGGAAAGAGGGGCAGTGGGTAGGGGGGAGCATATTCTCCCATTCCTCCCAACCTCAGTTGGATGTCAAGGAAGGGTTGGTGAGGGAGCAGCTAGTAGGGTTTGAGGAGGACTGATTATTCCCAGGATTGGACTAAGCAGGGGGTACTGGGCATGAGAAGGGGTAGTAACCGTGACACGGCAGACATGGTGCCCCTCCCCCCCTCCACCCCCCCCCCCCACAAAAACGCACAACACTCAAACATTGGCAAAACACCGGTCGCAGCTTTATTAACTTTAACAACTTCAACAATAACTCCAAACAATACATGCCCGCCTCTACCGCAACAGTAATGACTCACCAGCCATGTGGGTAGCAAAGTAAGGTCATCGCTGTTGCCACTGCAGTGAGGCTACTGCTAACATCCTACCAACCCTTCCTCCGGCTTCGCCATATTACTAGCAAAAGCCTCACCGGGGTTATCTGGGTCGGGGGTACCCCACCCCCGCCCAACTAATAGCTACAGCTCCGGACCCCGGACCTCCGGGATCCCGCCACCCCCCCAGCTGCAACACCCCACTCCCACCACCCCAACCCAACGATGGATGGGAGGGAGGGACGTCTGCTTCCTCTAGCCCTGCGCGCCCGAATTTGAGGCACGCCGGCTCTCGCTCCCGATTCAACCTCCCCCCCGCTTCCACTTGCAACGATTGGCTCCCGCCGCTGCCACTCCTGCGCGGGAGCCAATCACTTTAAATGACGCTCCCCTGGCCTCCCGACATGCCTCTGGCCCCTGCGGCACGAAGGGGACGTCACTCGCCGCCGGCCCGGTTACAGCCGGCCGCACAGGTACGAGCCCTGCAGCCTTTAATTAACCGTGGCATGGCAGACATGGTGCCCCTCCCCCTCTCCACCCCCCCACAAAAACGCAACAACACTCAAACATTGGCAAAACACCGGTCGCAGCTTTATTAACTTTAACAACTTCAACAATAACTCCAAACAATACATGCCCGCCTCTACCGCAACAGTAATGACTCACCAGCCATGTGGGTAGCAAAGTAAGGTCATCGCTGTTGCCACTGCAGTGAGGCTACTGCTAACATCCTAACACCCCTTCCTCCGGCTTCGCCATATTACTAGCAAAAGCCTCACCGGGGTTATCCGGGTCGGGGGTACCCCACCCCCGCCCAACTAATAGCTACGGCTACGGACCTCCGGGATCCCGCCACCGGTTCAGGCGATTCCAAATCCCTGAACCGCCCCCCCCAAAGCTGCGATCGGTGCTCCACCCCTGGACCACCTCCTCCACGGCCTCCTGCCAGTCATTGAGGAGCAAATCTAACCCGACCGGGGATAAATGCACCCCGTCCTGGCGGTATAAAACCGCACAAGAAACTTCCACCCAGGGATGTTGAATCTGCAAACCCCCATGCTCCACCACCCAATGCCCAATCTGGCGATTAATCTTAGTTAACCCGCGAGACCAGCGCCGCTGCTCCCCACAAGCCGGCCATGGAATAATATCCGACCACAGTAGGAGAACATCAGGAAACATTTGTAACACCTCAGCCAAATAACGTTTTGCAGCCCGAATCAGCTGCTTACACGTCCAGGAACCCAGATCATTGCCCCCCAGATGAATGAGCAGCAGCTGTGGCCAGTCCTTCAAACGCCCATGATGTCACAGCAAGGGCAGGAGCTGCACCCAACGCAAGCCCCGCACGCCCAGCCATAGGACCATCAGCTCCGCCATGTCCATCCCAAGATTGGGCCCCAACGGCCGCACCACTGCTCGCCGCTCCGCCCAATGCACGAAGGAGTGGCCCTTCAACCAGCAAGTCCAAGGATGCCCATCTGCAATGCAAAAGAATAGTTAGAAGCCCCCGAACCCCACAGCAGACCCCTCACAAATGCACATAACCCTGAAACGCATGCGAGCGCCAATGGCCAATCCGTTGAATCTCGATATGCGGCAACCCTTCCGCTGCCGCACTAGTAGCGGCTCCAATCCAGAAGGAATGCGGCGCGAACCCTAATGGCTCAACCCCCACCCTCAGCAGAGTCAACCGCAGGACCGCCGCAAACTGAAAACGCGTTAGTGGGCTCGAATCCTCGTGCACCAGAAACTGCCCCTGTCCCACTGGGCGCACCCTCAAAAACTCCCGCACCGCAGACACTGGGCAGGTCCGGACATCCCCTATCGCTCGCAACACTACCCAGAGACCACGACCCCGCTGATCCGTTTTAGACCTAGCCAGCAAAATCCGCACCTCCCAGCCCTTTACATACACATGCTTCCCGTCCAACCCATCCGCCCGCCGGCGTGAAGCCGCCACTAACTCCCCTATCCGAAAGGCACCAAAAAACGCCAGGCTGAACGCCGCCCGAAACAGCCTGGTTTCATAAGCAGAAGCCGCGACCCCTGGCAACGGCGCAGAAAGGCATGTCAGGAGGTCATGCGTAATAGGCCGGCAACCATCCCGCAGAGTCGGATGGGACTTCTCCCAACCTTGTAATAACCTCCGAGTCAGGAACCCCCCACCCTGGCAGCCCCAACCCACCGCCCACGCGAAAAAAGAAAAGCCCGACAGGTGCGCCCGCACTGTCGCTTTGGACACCCCTTTACTCTTCGCCTTGACCACATACTCAGCCAGCAGATGGTCGAGTACCTGCCCCACCCGCCACCCCCGCGTCACCAAGAAACTGGCCACGTCGTCACTTCCCCGCTGATACTTCTTCCAGGTCGACGGCGCTACAGAGTGTTGTAACAGCGTCAGCATCTCCACCGGCCAAGCTGCCACAAGTCCTCCGGGACCTGCGCTCCTTCCTCGTCCGCTGCAGGCGCCAATGTTCGGAACTGCTCCCACTTAAAACAAGAAAGAGCATCCGCAATACCGTTAGTGCTACCCGGAATATGACGAGCCCTAACACACACATTCAGCCGCAGACAAGCCAACACTACTGCTCTCATCAACGCCGCTACCTGCAGACAACGAGGCGAATAATTATTTATCACACTAACCACTGCCGCATTATCACATGACCAGATCACCCTGAGATTCCGCAACCTGTCAGGCCACAATTCCAACACCACCAGGAAAGGAAACAACTCCATAAATGTGATATTTGCCATTAAACCCGTGTCCTTCCATGCCTGCGGCCATGCCGCCGCACACCACGCCCCTCCGAAGTAAATACCTAACCCCCCCGCGCCAGCCGCATCCGTGAAAAGCTGCAAAGCAGCAGAAGAAATTGCTGCCTCCATTAACACCGACGTGCCATTAAATTCCTGCAAGAACGCATCCCACACCCCTAAATCCACCCTCATGCTCCGTGACATCCTGATCCGATGATGAGGCTTAACCACCCCCGCCGTAGCCGCCGCCAAACGCCGCAGAAACACCCTACCCATAGGTATAACTCTGCAAGCAAAATTCAGAGAGCCAATTAAAGCCTGCAGCTCCCTCAGAGTAAGCTTACATGAGCTCCGTGCAGTGGACACCAGCAACCGCAAACGCACCACTTTATCCTCTGGCAAGCGCGCTACCATCGCCACTGAATCAAGCTGTATACCCAAAAAGGTGACACTCGTCGCCGGACCCTCCATCTTTTCTCCTGCCAGCGGCACCCCCCACTCAGATGCCATAGAAAGGAAACCGTCCAGCAGCAACTGACACTGCCCGGTCCGAGCCTCACCCACAAACAGAAAGTCATCTAAATAGTGAACTACGTTCGCGCAACCCGACCTCTGCATCAAAGCCCAATGCAAAAAGGTGCTGAACATCTCGAAATACGCACAAGAAATCGAGCAGCCCATGGGCAGACATTTATCAAAGTACCAGCCCTCCTCAAAACGAAAACCCAACAGAGGAAAGGACGACGGGTGAACTGGCAGCAACCGGAACGCCGATTCGATGTCGACTTTGGCCATCAGGCACCCAGTACCACAACGCCGCACCAAAGCCACCGCCGAGTCAAAGGAAGCATAACGTACTGCACACCATTGCTTCGGAATGTGGTCGTTGACCGACGAACCTACAGGGAAGGACAGGTTGTGAATTAGCCTGTACTTCCCTGGCTCCTTCTTTGGAACAATTCCCAAGGGAGACACTACCATGTTCTCAAATGGCCGGCACGTAAAGGGGCCAGCTAACCGTCCCATTTCTTGCTCCTTATGCAACTTCGCCCACACCATGTGGGTTAAACGCCTCACCAAAACCGCATTATCCACACATACCGACCCCACCACTGGAATAGGAAAACCCTCCCTAAACCACCCCTCCAACACCCCCCGAGTGCCCCGACATGGATAACGCCGAAGCCAAGGCCACATAGCCTCTAGCCGAACCGACGTGGGAGCCCGCTCCTCCAGATCCACACTATTTGGCAGCCGAAGAAGGAGGGGCGGTGGCGACCCACTTCGTACATTTGAGGGCAGAATGCCCCCACCATAAATGGAACAAGCGTGCCGAAACTTACAGTCGGGAAATGGACAGGACGACTTATTAAACCTCCAGCAGATGTCCCCTCCACTTTCACCATCCGACTTCTGCAAACCAAACGCCCCTTCCCGAAAGGAATGCCCCCTTCCTGCAACCCACGCCCCCACCCCCTTCTCACCCCCTTGCCCGCTTACACCCCCACCCCCACCAGCCCTGGCAGCCATTTGGGTCAACCACAAACTAATGTCCTGCGTCCCCCACGACAACAATTTATTCTCTTCCATCTTATCCCTAAACTTTTCGTCGTAGTTGAGCCAAGCCCAACCCTCATGTGTCTGCGCCGCTTCCAAGATGGAATCAGCATACGCAAGGAGCATCCCGTATTGCTCCGGAAAATGATGACCCCACACACTGGCCAGCCGAAGGAACACTCTAGTCCAATTAACCACATTACGGGAAGCTCGCTTTATCCTGCCCGCCTTCTCGTCTTCCCTCCTCTTTTTGCGACTCTCCCCCGACCGTCTTCTCCCCTCCAACAGCCGAAATATGTCAATGTATTTCCGCTTCCGAATCTTCCGGCACAACGCCCACGGAACTCCTTCCCACAACTCTGAAAAAGACGCCAATGAGGGCACAGACCCACACCCTTCAACTCCCGTGGCTCTGTCACCTGCTGGCCGCCCCTCGGCATCCTCAGACGAAGAGTCCGACGACGACTCACTGGATGAAGATGATGACGTGTCTCCCCTATGATATCGCCAACAAACATGCTTCCGCTTCCTCCACACCTTACCCCCACTGCCTACACCAAGACCCCTTCTCTGCTCCCTGTCCCCAACATCCAACTCACCAGACCGCTCTGCCACAGCACCGGTCTCTAGAGTTCCATCCAGCTGATCCGTGCGCTCTGACACTTGCTCACTCCGCACTCCTGCCAAATGCTCACTCCCTGCTGACATTCTCAAAGGTGGCCCATCCGACTCGGTCACCGCTCCACTTGGACTTCCCACACCGTATCCGCCAGGCAACTGCCAAGCAGTCGCCACCTGAGAAGGAATACAAGGAAACACAGAGGGGGGCCACCCCAGCCCACGAGGGCTGCCATGCCCCCAGCCAGTCCGCCCTGGAGGTGCCCTGCCCCCACCCCTCCAATAATACCAAGCCGAGGGCCCACTGACCTGACACAAACCCCCGGGACCGACCGCCCCAAAACCCCCCACCTGGTTACCCAGCCCCCCAGGACACCACCCACGGACATCCCGGCCTCACTACCCCACCCCAGCCCAGCACCCCACCCCTGCTCTAAACCCCCCGTGCTTTCAGCCATCAGCTCAACCCCAGCGGAATTAAGGCGCTGGCGCCCCCGGGTCCCAGGAGGAGATGCTCCTTGCCCAGCACCCCGGGTCCCAGCAGGAGATGCTCCTTGTCCAGCACCCCAGAAATTAGCAGCCCCAGCTTGACCCCTGCCCCCCGAAACCACCCTCGCCCCAACCCCTCTCCTTCCCCACGACCCGTTTGCCCGAGGCACTCCCCCCATAGAAGTCAAAGGCACCTGCTCCACTCCCCCCCTCCTCCCCCTAGCCCCACCGCACAAGGCTCCACTCTCCCTCCGAGGATTACTGGCAGAGTGCTGCCTAGAAACCCCCCCCCTTCCCCTACCCACGCTCCTTCGTTTGCCAGCTGGCATCACTGCTCACCAACACCGACGCTTCCACGGATCCTGCAAAGCAGCCGTCGAATCGCCTCATCCGTTTCCCAGCCGCTCAGAACAGCCTGCACCACTAGGACCGCACAGCCAAGCCACCTGCAAGACAAAAGAAAGGCAGAAAAAAGGGAAAAAAACGCCGCACCCGCAATCCAACGTATGCTTCCTCTAGCCCTGCGCGCCCGAATGTGAGGCACGCTGGCTCTCGCTCCCGATTCAACCTCCCCCCCGCTTTCACTCACAGCGATTGGCTCCCGCCGCTGCCACTCCTGCACGGGAGCCAATCACTTTAAATGACGCTCCCCCGGCCTCCCGACATGCCTCCGGCCCCCGCGGCACGAAGGGGACATCACCTGCCGCCGGCCCGGTTACAGCCGGCCGCACAGGTACGAGCCCTGTAATGTAAGGATATAGAAGCTTGCGCATGGCACTGCTGCAGGTTTCAGGGGCACAATTTTGTGTCACTGCAGGTTGTATGTGTGTGTGGTGGGGGAGGAGAGAAGGAGTGGGGATGCCACAAGGTTCAGTGGACCTCATCGGTGGCTAGATCATCACCCACTAACCAGGGGTGCTAATGGCAAGAAATTAAAGTGTGACATAATGTGGAAGAGACCAATCTGGGAGGTGTTATAGTTTATATACTGTTATGGAAGTTCACGTGCTGTAAGTTGGAATAAAAGCTGGGGCCGTAAGTTTTGTCATAGATATCATTTGAGTTTTTACAGAGTATTTGTTAGTAGTGGATGAAGTGTGGATGGAGGTGCAAGTGCCTGTGTTATCATAAAAGGGGCAATTTTCAAAGAGTTTTCGTAGACTCTCCCCCACTCCACTTTGAAAATTGCTTCCCTGTGGGGAAAAGGAGCAATATTATTAGCAGGACAGGGTGATCTAGCTGAAGCAGAGAGATTTCATTTCTGAAATTTTAGCGCATTCTTTCTAATGCATACTTTGTTTACTGCAAAGCAGGGATGTGCAAAGGGGAAACTGCTTCATTTTTGGAAAATGTGGCTTTTTCTCCAATTTCCATCAGTTTGTTCACAGGTTTGTTTTCATAACATTTTTAACTTGCATTAGAACTTTTTAACATATAGGAATTGGGCATGTTACTTCATGGGTTCATATGCATTAAATTGATTTTACAAGCCCTTTTTAAAGTGCCTTAAGAAACCAAATATATATGCTACTACACATTCCTACTGCAAAGTACATGAGGTAAAAATATTCATGTGGCCATAGGATTTCAAAGGTAATTTCTGTGACCTCTGTCGAAGTTACCCCGAAAACAGCAAAAGTTATTGGGAGTGCTCTATAATTACCTTTAGATAAATTCAACATGGTTAAGGAGGCATATTTATATTTATCGAATAACAACAGTAATCAAGATATTGGAGCTTATTTTCTGTATGCAAATATTTGTAATTAACAAAATAATCACTGAGTGATTTACAAGCTTTCTATCATGGCTGGTTAAATCTAAAATACTATTATATGCACATCGCATTTTACATTCCTAAAGATTCTAGTGCCAGGTGAACTAACACAGGGATGTAAGATGTAAAAATAGTGCACCGATCCCTATAAGAGCTGTTATATATTGCTTTCTTGCTTCACTGCAGATTAATATCTGAATGAAATTCAGCATGAAGTTAAAATAAAGTTGTTGACACATGCATAAAGTAGATGTTCCTTGTTTAATGGCAGATGATTTCACTCTAGTCCTATGAAATGTGTGGGATTCAGAATGCTTATATTGTGTAGGCTGCGAAGGGAGCTGAGGTTAGAAGCTCTTTTCTAAGTAATGGTGCTGAGTTAGCTGGGAAGTAGGTGGAGATGATATCATTAAAAAAGGAAAAAAAAACCTCCGCAAGTGCAATCATAGCTAACTCTATAATAACGTCCACAGATTTCCTTGGATTATTTGCCCTGTCCTTCAGTGTCGCACAGATAATATTGATCACTTTCTCCTTGTGTCTATTGCTATATACTGCAGTCCGCCAGTTCAGAACAGATTAGTCGCTACCTTTCTACAAATACTGCAGAATTTTCTTTCTAAGAATTGGCCTTTTCCATGTCTCCGACAGGTATAATGGGAACATCTGTGGGAACCTCTTGAATACACCTCCTCTCCAGCCTCATCTATCACCTTTTGTCTCTTTTTCCCTAATCAGCCCCAGCTCATTCCCTAGCACATATCCTCTCTCTACCTCCAGGACCTTTCTTATGTCTTCTCCCCAATCCAGGTTCTATTTCTACTTTTACCTCCTGCATCTTTTACTTTCTTTCATCACCTTCAAGGAAGACCTGTCCCTTCCTATGGCTCCCACCCACTCCATAGCTCCCTGTCCTTTTCATACATCCCCAATCCCTTCCTAAATCTGCCAAGGCCCTTCAAATCTTCTCCCCTCCCCATATGTCTGCACTTGGTCTCACAGCTCTACTGATACCTCTCACCCAATCACCTTTTCCCCACTGCCCTCCTAATCTCTGGTCAATTTCTTAATCATAGACTCCCAAATATCCCCCCAGGTGATCCTAAGTCCCCACCCTTCCAACCTACCCAGTCCCTGAGTCCTCACAGTCACACCCAAGCCCTGATTCCCCACATACAAACCCCATACTCAGCCTATGTTAAAGGTCTTTCTTCTGTTTCTTCACCCAATCTTAAATTCTCTACCTAAGTCCCTGTTTTGTTTGCTCCTGTGGCTCTGTTGCATTGCAGCAGCTGACCCATGACAAAAGCACTTCCTATCTTGACAGGAAGTGCTTCAATAAAAATGCTGTGGGCTGGGCTGCTTCAAAGCAGCACAGCTGCAGGTGCAAATGAAAATCCTCCTGCAGCTGTTTTAAACATTAATATAGCTGTGGTGTTCCAGTATTTCTTGAGCTGAGAAGTATTGTGTGCTCCCGCGGCTGTGCTGCGCTGAAGAAGCCTGATCCGCAGCATTTTCATTAAAACTTTATTAAAAAGCTGTGGACTTGACTGCTTTAATACAGCACAGTCACGGGAGCAAATGAAATGCTCCCATGGCTGCATGATTACTTCCTGGGCTTAAAAAGTGCTGGAACCTCCATTCCAGCACAACGTAAGCCCTGGTGCCAGGGATTACTTGTCAAAAATTAACATGACTGGTAAGGTGCTCCATACTTTTGTTTTCTTCTCCTGTCTAAGAGGCTCTAGTGTGTTTATCCTGTCCCCCATTTATGGGTGTGGTTTTCTACCAAAAATAAATTCAGTGAATGAAGATTTGGCCTGTGGGGATTCCTCAGCAATTTTTAAAGGTATATGAATCTAAAATATCATGTATTATGTTTTACTCTTTGTGCATAATGATTTACATACATAGGGCCCGATTCTGCCCTGGATGTCCCGGCCCTCTGTGCACCCAGTCGGAACTGGATGCACAGAGGTAGACGGGATTCTGATCCCACAGGGCATGCCTAACCCCATGGGATCTGAATCGCGTCCAGGCCTGTATGTGCAGGCCGGGACCCCGATTCTGGTTGACCTGCATGTACAGGCCTAGCCTGGCTAACTCAGTCAAGGCTCCAGAATGGAGCTATGGCGCCATGGCACTGCAGCTCCATTCAGAAGCCACGATCCCCGGCCACCAGAAAAGAATCTGAATTCCCCGCAGCCCAACCCCCGATCTTGCCTCCCAAGGGCCTACCGAAAGCACTTGTCTAGGTGAACTTATTCCACCTCAAAGTTGGAATAAGTTCCCTGTTCAGCCCACAAACCCCAGAGGTACAGGGCCGATATTGGAAATGGCCCTGTACATCCGAGGCCACGGACTGCCCAAAGCCTGCCCTAACTCCGCTCCCGCAATGCCCCTTTTCTGCCCCCATCTAATCTCCCTGTATAATGTATGAAGAAATTAGTCGGGGTCAGCAGAGGGGCCGAATAGCGGGGATGGACATCCCAATAGGACATCCATCCCTGCTATTCACGCCTTGGAATGACCCTGATAGCATTTATACACAACCATAAACTTTGTACTGGAGGTAAGAAAAGATTTCTCATTAGCATAGTGATAATCTTCTTGCTTAGCCTACATTAATTAGGAAGTTTTTTGTTTTTTTTAATGCAGGGTTGGAGATGTTTCCCTACTTATGTCAGGCAATTGTTAAAAAGCTCTGTGGGATGCTGCAATTAAGAAGAATAAAAGCATGAAACATGACCTAAAACCTTTTTGTGATAAGAACAGTGTGGGTGACTATAGAGTGTGGGTGTTATTAAATTATGTTGGTGAAATGTGAGCAGAAAGCCAATTTACAAGTATTTTACAGTCCCCATTCACAGAACTCTGCTTCTCCCTGCAGAACCTTTCCTCTTCCTGCATGTCCTCTGCTAAAACAGTGAATACCATATTATAGTTTCCCTTGAAGCAGTTAATTCCATTGTCCACTCAATATGGTGAGCAAGTCATGAATGTTTCCATTTTATCTGTAGCTCCTCCCTCAGTTGTGACCTCTGTAATGATTGGCTCCTTCTTTGTGAATTGTCTTCTGATGGAAGGGTCACAGAAAAGTGTATTCCAACACCTTTATTTTTGTGCCAGTGAACAAAGCAAAGCAAAATAATAAAACTTTATTATTTCAGGAATCAGGATTACAGAAAGTTAATCACAGACAAATAGAATCTTACAATGTAGACCAGTATCAGTAATATTCTGTATATAGGATAATTAACTACAAATAATGCACAGTTATGTGGCATCACTGATAGCATGCAATAAATAATACCCGGAGTCAGTACAAGGATCCAAACCAATTTATTGTGCACAAGGCACAAGCATCAAAGGACTGAGCAATGGCGAACAGGAACAACTTCCTTAAATACAAGTTTCACAGTTTGATACAGGCAGACTTTCTATTGGTCCCAACGCCCCCTGCACCTATCCAATCGGGGACCCCCTCACTGGGCCCTCTTCCCCCTTCTCAGGCTATGCTAACACAGGCTCAGTTTCTAGACATAATACATTCCTGCTACAAGGTCACTGCATCAGCATAAAAGCATGGAATAAAGGATTAATACAAACTTATCAAAAGCAGTTTAGAGCGGTTTAAGGCAGATCCTCAGCCTTCACTGATTTTGATCTTTCTCAGCACTACTATTTCTAGCAGTGGGGGTGGGGACTCCGGCCTAGCTCGCAGGCTCATACATGTACAGGCTATTATATAGGCCATAGCCTACCACATTTCCCCCTTTGATTATTCTCACCCGCAACTTAGAAAGGGTGGGAATTAAATCACATATTATACTTGTGTATCAGCTTCATCTTGGGGTATATAGGGTAATATTGCCACATAGCTAACACTTTAGTTGCTGTCTGCCGCTTCACAGTGCTATCAATAACTGAGGTTATAGTGCGCAAGCAATGGGGTAGGAGACATGGGAGAAACAAGCACATAGCCAATATTAAGAATACAACTAACACAAGAGTTTTCAGGCCACCCAGTCCTGAAAACATGGAACCAAACCATCCATCAAGCTCCAGTCTACGCCATTTCTGGACTGGCACATAGGCTTGCTTCCGCATCTGTTCGGCTATGTCTTCGACAACTTGGCCTTCATTATCAATCTGAAAACAACGGTTAGTTAAATTCAATTTTCCATACACTCCACCTTCAGCTGCTAACAAATAATCCAGTGCTAAACATTGTTCAGGAGCATTTACACCTGTCCACCAGGACGTCTTTCTAGTGGTGGCATCATAAGACTTAGACGAGTAATCTCTATTCCAGTCTGAGTAGTAGTGATGCAGGCTGCACAGGGGGGAGAGTACGGCAAAAGTCATTCCAAGGGACCCCAGGGCTGCCCAAAGTCTTTCTCCCACAGCTTCCACTGCACCCTGGCTCCCACGACGTGTGACAGGAGTAGGGGTGTAGATTCTTAGTCTCTTACAGTAGTGGTTATCGTCGCAAAGTGAGCCGCAATGGAGTTTCAGGGTCATTTACGGAAGTTCAATGACCAAGTTCAGGTGCGGCTGCTGGCTTTACTAGACTGTGATGGATCCAAGGTTCAAACTCTGCAACTTTAACTGCTGTTGGGGTTATCAAGATGACAACATAAGGTCCCTTCCAATGCGGTATCAACGGTGTCCTTTTCCACGCTTTGATCCACACCGAGACTTCAGGCTTGAGAGGATGTAGAGGTTGATGGGCAGCTGATGAATCTGCAAAACAGAACTTAAAACCAATAGTTCTTGCCTAGTAATTTCAGATCCAATCTGTTACATATCACCTTTTGTTCCTTGTACCATAGGCGGGGGTTGCCTATACAGAATCTCAAAAGGGGAAACTCCTAAAGACTTAGTAGGGGCTAAACCTATCCTGAGAAAGGCTAGAGGAAGAACTCAGAACTGGGGCTACTTCAGGTAAACTTCATGGCAAAGTTTAGATTACTGAGATTCCAGGATTCCATTCATACAGTCTACTTTTCCTAAGTTCTGAGGTCTACAGGCAGTATGCATATGATAATCTTAATATCTCGGGATCATACTTAATGGACTTGTTTCCTGAGGTTATGCACATGAGGTTGTACAGGGCCTCATGTGCATGCAAGGTTGTAAGGGCATACATGGAATCTGTGTACACTTTCCCTATTGTTAGTGCTCTAGTGAGGGCTATCAGTTCAGCTTTCTTTGCTGCAGCTTCTGGGGCCAGAGCTGTGGATTCAACTACCAGATCAAGGGTCACCAACGCATATCCGGCACAACAATGTCCATTAATGATGATAGGACTGCTTCCATCTACAAAGAAAGTCCGTTCAGGGTTCTCCAAAGGAACATCAGTCGAATCAGGGTGACTTGAGAATATAGTGTTCATAGTTTCTAAACAGTCATGATCAGGGGGGTCAAGACCAACTGGTAACAATGCAGCAGGATTCAGAGCTTGACTGACCATCAATTGTACAACATACTGGGATACTACAACATCCGTGAATGCGTGAGCCAAAAACTTCCTTTGTGTTCCATGAGGGTCAGAACAAAGTGCAGTACAGTAACTTGAAGATTTTGTCCCGGGGTGAGCTTGTCAGTTTTGCTCACTAGGAGGGCTGTAGCTGCAACAGCTCTCAAACAAGGGGGCCAGCCTTTTGCAACTACATCCAATTGTTTTGACAGATAGGCTACTGGCCGTTGCCAAGATCCAAGAGATTGAGTCAACACTCCTAGAACATTTCCTTGTGACTCATGAACATAGAGACTGAAAGTGATGGTATATCTACATGAATGGCGAACAGGAACAACTTCCTTAAATACAAGCTTCACAGTTTGATACAGGCAGACTTTCTATTGGTCCCAACGCCCCCTGCACCTATCCAATCGAGGACCCCCTCACTGGGCCCTCTTCCTCCTTCTCAGGCTATGCTAACACAGGCTCAGTTTCTAGACATAATACATTCCTGCTACAAGGTCACAGCATCAGCATAAAAGCATGGAATAAAGGATTAATACAAACTTATCAAAAGCAGTTTAGAGCGGTTTAAGGCAGATCCTCAGCCTTCACTGACTTTGGTCTTTCTCAGCACTACTATTTCTAGCAGTGGGGGTGGGGACTCCGGCCTAGCTCGCAGGCTCATACATGTACAGGCTATTATATAGGCCATAGCCTACCACAGTTAAATGAAAAAGTTTGACATTCCTGGTCAAACTGTGTTTCAATGAATCCCTAAGTGAACAGAAGTAGACACAAACTGTCCATTTTTATGTAAATTTTTACTACATAATTTTATACATATATATGTTTTATTTTCCAAATTTTAACAGATTTAAAAAGTGAATATGGCCATTTCACCCTTCCAGTTGATTCATTACTACTTAAAAAAAGTTTTTAATAAGAGCTAAAAATTTTAGTGGCTTGTTAGGCCTCTAATTAGTCAGGCAAAGACAATTTCATGGTTGAATTTCTCTTATTGTGATGTCTGTTCTATCTCCTTTCAGCAATCATTGGCTTCTCTAAAGAACTGTCTTAGCATTTAAATATGAAGATAATCTGCTCTTACATAGAAGAGAAAGGCTATAAAATTTCTATAAAGTAATTCAACCTGCAAATTCAATCATCAGAAACATTGGTAAGAAATGGGAGTTACATGGAACTTTTACGTCAAGGCGAATTCTAGAAGACAAAGAACATTCTCAGACAGAAATGCATAAAAACAAGTCAGATCTGTAAAACATAACCCTTGGATCATTGCAAATGACCTGCTGACAATATGAGAGAGGTTATTTTAGAAGGCCCTATTCATGCTTTGGACATCTCAAAATAGGCATATAGGTGTTTCCAGAGCCATTTTAGAAGCCAGGACTGTGGGTTTCCCCAGTCCAAGTGTGAACAGAAGTATGGCAGAGGCATGACTGAAACATTCCCAAGAACTTAGATTTCCCCACCAAGTCCTGAGCATCTGGACGTGCCTAAGGTTATACCTGCTCCAGAAGTAAACAGGCATCAGAAAAGGGCTTGTCTTGTCAGGCAAACATCTGGAGGGTATGGAGAAGGAACTACACTAATAGCCCCTTTATTTTACAACACTGATAGGGAATGGGGCTCATGTTTTCGTTTTGCTATGCCACTGGACACTCCTTTATGCTAGCTTGCATGAGATGGACGTTCCCACCCCATACTTTATTAAAGAGGGACATTTATGTGATCACCAGCATGAACGTCCACATCAGTGACATCTATGTTGCTAAAATCAGCCAAAGACACAGACATCCTTGGCATTTTTCTGCATATTCTGCCGTGAATGTCTCCGATATGTATCCTTTCTAAAATGCCACTTCACATGACACTGGAGTAGTTATCCACAGGTCTACAATACAACACAATAATAATCTGCATGGAAGAGTTGTCAGAAGGAAGCCTTTTCTATCTCCTAATCACAAAAGTCATTTTCAAAGGTGTGCAAAAGAAAAATCTCAGGCCTGTCAAGGTTTTCTAAGCAAACTGATGGAACAAAATTTGAACAATTCAACTACAACCATACAAAATACATTTGGAGAAAAAAATGGATGAAAATTTTGAAGAAAACACCGCTTGTCCATCCATTGATCATGGGGATGGACAGATTATGTTTTAGGGTAGTACGGCACAAGAAATATAGGTGCCCTTTTACTAACGTGCTCTAAGCAGTTAACGTGTACTTTAGCATACAGTAGCTGTCAGTATGGTCCCACTGTAACTGTTACATCACAGTCATAACAGTTGCTGTGTATTAATTCCCACAGTAACTACAAATCATGAAATGGGGCAGGGAATGGGTTGGTTAGGGGTAGAGAGTGTTTAAGGAGTGGAGTAATGTGAATTTGCTGGGATATTGTGAGAATCACTCTGGCTATGGTGTTTTGTGCCAGTTGCATTGGATATAGAGTGCTCTTAGGTAAGCCATGATAAATTGTGTTGCAGTAGTCAAAACTTGGGGAGATCATTGGAGCATTAAGGGGGATATCCCCTTTGATCCTTCTTATAAAGGGATGGCTGAAGAAAACACCACTAAAATACCAATTTGCATCAGGGAAAAGATGTAAATCCAGATGGGTACAATTGTGGGCTTACAAGTGCACTGCATAAATAAAATAGGGAATATTTGTGTAAATGTTTGTCCTGCCCAGGCCATGCAATAAGCCCCGAGACCATCACCATGCAATTTCAACTTGATAAGGTCATCCACATATTAAATGAGCCTTTTTGAAAATGGGCATATATATACTGTATGTGGATGCAGTTTAAGGAGGGAATTTTAGAAGATCATCCAAGTGCAAATTTGGGATGTCTAAGCCAAAGTGTATGAAAAAATGCAGGCACGGTCAGGTGCTGATGTGATTTCACAAACCTGGATATGTTCGATATGGACATCTGCAGGGGCATCTGCTTAGACATCCCCAGAATCATATGCCAGAACTTGGACATCTAGGATAGCATAATGGTCAGAGTAACGGGTTAGGAACTGGGCAGCCAGGGTTCATATCCCACTGCTGCTATAGTTGAACTTGTGCTGAGTACTGGGCATGATAGAGTGCTTTCTTCTCTACATACACTTGATGTTTTTCAGCCTAAATGAGCACATTTGAGATGCTTATTCATTGCTATGCATGCCTCGAAGCTGGTTTAAACTTTGACATGACACTGGATGCCCATGATGTTTCTGTAATCAGGTGGAGATGTCCTCTTCTATGGGACTGCTCCAGCCATGTTTCTATTCAGAGCCTGAAGTCCTCATACTGGAGAGGTCCCCAGAGCCAGCTTCTAAAATGGCTCTGGAGACATTTGTGCTCTGGATGTTAATATGCCCATTTTCAGACATCCAAAGCATGAATAGGACTTCTAAAATTTCACCCTAAATGTATAGGGGTATGTTTACTAAGTGGGGCTAATGATTAGCATGGGCTGTTTGTAATTAGGTCCCCTTTAATAACATGGGACTTTGTTACAAATAATGTGTGCTAACATTTAGGTCACCTTGGAAAACATTCCCCTAAGTAGTCATAGTTACATGGCCGAATCACGAATAAGGCTTCTAAAATAACCCCTAGTGTAAAGGGTACATTATTCCTTTCCCAGCACCTTTTATCACTAACCCTTGGGACGTCTGTCTGGGTTGAGGAATCACCTTACCTTCTTTCTCTGGAATCCAGAGGAACAAACACACACACACTTGCACATAAGTGGTATGCAGTTTATTCCATAGGGTGGCGGGATTGTCCGTATTTTATACATTATCAGAAACATATTCATACGTCATCCACCCATCTTCTGGGGCCCACTATAGCTTATCAGTAACTATGCAAATACGAGTCATCCCTGAGTAGAACAATCAATTTAGCTTAGCACAGCACATTCCTTTTCCATACCCACACCAAAATGTACAAAGGGCACATATATAGGATTCTGATTTCCCTTGTGCAGGCCTTCTGTATATGCACTTAAACTAAACATTATTATTTCCTAACAATCCCTTTTTTTTTTTTTTTTTTTTAACTACGGGACCATTACCAGCTAGCAGAGAGACCTCTCCGCAGAGGAGGAGGTGAGACTGTTGAAATCAACAGGATGCGTCTTCGCACCTCCACTCAGCAGGAGTCACTCTACTGTGGGAAAATCCCGGCGAGCCCCAGCTGTTATTTACACCTTTACCTGTGGCCAATTCACCTTTGGCCAACCTGGCCAATGAGACTCGGAGAGGAATATTGTGAAGCAGATTAAGAGCTCTTTAAGTATTTTTATTATTCAGTACATTGCTATAATTGCTAAATACAGACACACCCTTTTACATATTTCAGTGACAGTTATACCGTTGAGTACAAAAGTAATTTTTTTTTTCTATTTAGCTTGTCTTCTTACAATATGGCAATAAATAGACACTCTGCAAATAAATAATAATTTACGTTTTAGTATGCCGTTTAACTTTAGGTTTCTGTTCTGTCTGCCTGTCCGTAGCTTTTGAACACAAAGAACAGGAAGGGAGGGGGAGAGAAGAGCGGAGCATGTCTCGCTCAGGCTGTACTATCTCCAGATGCAGCAAGTTACAGCACACATCGAAAAGCATTGGAAGAATAAACAAACACCACTTGTCACTTGCATTCCAGGGACTCTGAGTCATCAGGTTTACCTTCGCTAGAGAGGGGGGGGGGGGTGTCGTATAGGCACAGAGATAAACTAAGCACAGTAAACATGCTAACAGACTTCTTCAGCAGAATTAGCAAATGTCCTGTAACTTACACTGACAATTTACGTAGAATGGCTATTTTAACTGCAGTTTTAAACCTTATCACAACATGTAGCTGCACACGCACGCCCGCGGATTCTGAAGTGGTCCCCTTACCTTGGGACCCCCCCCATCCTCTAATGAATTCACAACAAACGCACGTCTGGCCACTTGCTTTCTGCACAGTACCCGTCACTAGCACTATATCGCTTCGAAGTATGGCAGGGGCGTTTTGCCAAACTCACACAGGCACACAAGCACACAGAGAAGGGGAAGGATATTACCACAGACCCAGCAGGACGTCCCTGTTATTCACTGTGCTACCCAAGCGCATATTCCCAGCGCTACCCAAGCGCATTTTTCCAAGACGAGCTACCAAAGCAACGTCAATTAAAAATTCTTGTGCAACTACCAAAGCTGCTTCAATTTAGAAAGTGCATCGGGGAAATCCCACTTCTGAGACACCAAATTGTAAGGGTACATTATTCCTTTCCCAGCACCTTTTATCACTAACCCTTGGGACGTCTGTCTGGGTCGAGGAATCACCTTACCTTCTTTCTCTGGAATCCAGGGGAACAAACACACACACACTTGCACATAAGTGGTATGCAGTTTATTCCATAGGGTGGAGGGATTGTCCGTATTTTATACATTATCAGAAACATATTCATACGTCATCCACCCATCTTCTGGGGTCCACTATAACTTATCAGTAACTATGCAAATACGAGTCATCCCTGAGTAGAACAATCAATTTAGCTTAGCACAGCACATTCCTTTTCCATACCCACACCAAAATGTACAAAGGGCACATATATAGGATTCTTATTTCCCTTGTGCAGGCCTCCTGTATATGCACTTAAACTAAACATTATTATTTCCTAACACCTAGGTTTTGTTTTTGTTTTTTAAGTCAGGCCAATTTACATGTTAATGCCAGCTCTTATTTGTAGAAGTTCCAAAATTATCAGCAATTACACATGGAAGCTGAGAAGCGATGCACTTTTTTTGTATACTTTTTTATAAGATCATCACTCTCATTATACATACTGGCAAATACATGTTTATTTGTTTGCAGAATACTTGGATGGTGCAGAAGATTACAAGCATCTTTGGCAAAATCTCTTTAATGGAGAATGACTTGGCAAATTGTAAGAAAAGAATGTAGACAGAGTAATTGAAGGTGGGGAAGCTTCAAGACAAAAATGAGTGCTCACTGAGGACAATTTGAGCCTTTGGACTAAAGTAGAGACACTGGAAAATGAGATGTATTAACTTTCCTAAAACATCATTAAGGTGCTCCCTGGATTTACCTAAAAATATTTTTGGGGCATTTTGATAATACCATTCTGCCTGCCCTCCCATCTCCTGTGTGTATATACCACCGTCCAAGAAAAAGGTATCAGCTGAGGATTTTGAAAAGGTATTCCAAATATTGTTTAATTCTTTAAATCTTTTAGAAGTCTTGGGGACCTCTGGGAATGTGGAAGGATATAGTGCAACCCAGGGCTGTACCGAGGGAAGATCGTGCCCCGTACGACTTGCACATCGTGCGTGCTCCCCCGCCCCCCCTCCCCTATGGCAGGAGAGAAGAGGCGCGCCCGATGTGTAAATTGCCGGCATGCTAAGCAGATTACTGCGAGGGAAATATCTGCATAGCATGCTGGCGGAAGGCTTAAGGGGCGCATTTTAGCTTTCTTGCATTGCGTGCCACCTCTGAGAGAAGAAAAAGTGGCGGGCGGCAGGCAACGGAAGAAAGCTAAAATGCGCCCCTTAAGCCTTCGCGCCCTGTGCGGCCGCACCGCTCGCACAGGGCTAGGTACGGGCCTGGTGCAACCCTTCTAGTGGATTTTGTGCTAGATCTGGATAGAGACTGGGTTCTTAGACTTTTTTCACAGTAAATAAGGTGAATGTTTCGGAACAAGTTTTTCCAGAGGAGGTGAAGGAAAAGTAGGAAATAATTTATTTTAATGAGGTGTGTGTGTATAAACATGCATGTTAAATCTAGGCTTGGGCATTTATAGCAGCCAATGCCTAGATTTCTAAGGAATACACATGGGGGAGGGGAGGTATTCGATGGCGGCTAGATGTTCTGAGGTTAGAATCCGCCGCTGAAACTTAAACCTAAATATTCAATGCTGGTGATAGCCTACTGATATTCAGCCACTGCCCAGTTAGCTTCCATGGTGAAAGTTAGGCCAGCCTTTGCTGTGCCTGACTTTCACCACCTTGCCATAATCAAGGCAGCGGCTCAATATTGCCGCTGCCCAGTTATGACTGGGTGCCACCCCCGGAATGTCCTGATGCTAATTGGTTAGCACTGGGGCATGCAGCAGTGGCACCTAGGAATATTCAATAGCACTAACTGTCAGTGCTGCTGAATTTCCCAGATAGAAGGATTAACGCAGTCAGCATTAATCCCTTTGAATATCCCCCATATGTTAGAGGATTTTATAACTTATGCATGCAAATTTGTGCTCTGCCCAAATTCCAAATGAGCTCCGAATGAGCACACACACACTGAAAGTGTGCATGATTGGTCCTATTCACATACATGCAGAAAAGTGACCAACTAAATTATGCAAGCACCCATTCACGGGTGTAATCCTTGAAAATAGGTGACATGGTGCGTATCTTTATGTGGCCCTTTATAAACGTACTTTCTATATGTGTACATAGCAGCGCTTTCACTTGTAAGTGGCAGGTTTTGCTACCTGCACATGAAATCTGAGCTCCAAAACTCACATTTTTTGGCAGTTTGATGTGCTTTTCATCACTTAATGGAAAATCCCATTTCCCTCCAGAGTTCTCCTTGCCTAAATGAAAGTTAATTCACAGTTATCCATGACTTGAAATAGATGTAAGTGCTGATAAATGATTTTTCTGTGGTATACATGTTTTAAAATATCAAATTAATTTTGTTAATTTTTTGATTTAGCTATTTTTATATACTGCTTTATCTCAAAGCCAAAGCATTTTCCAAATAAATGAACTCTAATTGTTACATGGAACAAGGACAATTAAACTTGGACAGGAGAACTAAATTAAATATACATTAGATTTAGGGGGAATTGTAAGTCAGGAGAAGGGTGACATAGAGAAGGGTATCTGGGGGGAGGAGAGGAGGAGGAGTTTTAGATTACGGAGTCAGTGTTCCATGGAAGTCCATTACGTCTGGGATTGTGCGTAAATAGTCGAGGCGGTTGTTTCTGATGATTGGAACGAAGATGGAGAATTCTCGGTTGGAAGTGGACTGGTTACTCTTGGCTCTTAGTCAGGAGGGCAGTGAAAGTGTACTGTGTGACTGTTCTTCTGGATCTGTTCTTTGGTCCTTTAAGCAGGAGGGATTGAAGGTGTTCCAAGGATGAGTTCTGGGAAATCTTGAAGGCAGTCAAAAGGACTTTGTATTTTATAAGGCTTGCAAAGGGAAGTCTGTGGAGCTGTTTTAGAATTGGTTTTATGTGGTCCATTCTGGATGTTTCTTGTATTATATAGGCTGCAATATTTTGTGCTAATTGTAGTGGGTGCATGTGTATATTGAAGGCCTGTCTCCTTCAAATCCATGCATGCCACCAATTTATACATGAGATAAAACTAAATAATAATAATATAAGCAGTGGCTTTTCTAAAATGATAACGTATATGTGTCTGACAATTTTCACATACAAATGGTGCATATCTGCTGTAAAATATATTCCTCTATCTGATTTTATTTTTCCTAGAAGTTTCTTACTTTCTCTGATGGAGTTCAGATCCTCCTCAGCTTCTGCATACAGTGCAAGGTGCGAGGCTTACTAGGAGTAGCCTTGTGGTTAAAATAGAAAGCTGAGAACTAGGAAAGTCATGGTTGAAATTCCACTGGCTACTCAACATCTCTGGAGAATTCATTTCACCCCCCCCCCCGTTGCCTCAGGCTGCTGACCAGAGGCGAAGCCATATTGGACCTAGTCCTCAGTGGAACACCAGATCTGGTGCAAGAGATAAGGGTGTTGGGGCCATTTGGCAATAGTGATCATAGAATGATCTCATTTGATTTAATTAGTGGAGGAGGGATAGCAAGGAAATCCACAGTACTACCTTTTAACTTTCCAAAGGGAGACTATGATAAAATGAGGAAAATAGTTAAGAAAAAACTAAAAGGAGCAGTTGCAAAGGTTAAAGACTTACATCAAGCTTGTGTGCTGTTGAAAAATACTATCTTGGAAGCCCAGACCAGCTGTATTCCACACTTTAAGAAAAGTGGGAAGAAGTCCATAAAACTGCAAGCATGGTTTAAAGGTGAGGTCAGAGAGGCTGCTGTTGCCAAAAAAGCATCTTTCAGGAAATTGAAAAAAAGAGCCAGATGACAAAACCTGGAAACAGCACAAGCACTGGCAAGTTAAATGCAAGGCATTGATAAGGCAGGCAAAGGGAGAATTTGAGAAGAAGCTTGCTGCGGAAACAAAAACACTTAATAAAGACTTTTTCAAGTACATTCATAGTAAAAAACCTGTGAGAGAGTCAGTTGGTCCATTAGATGATAAAGGGGTTCAAGGGGCACTAAGAGGCGACAAGGCAATAGCGGAGAGACTGAATGAATTCTTTGCTTCGGTCTTTACTGAGGAAGATGTAGGAATATTACCCATGACTGAAGTGGTATTTAAAGGTGCAGAAGAATTGAAGGAAATATTGATACATCGGGAAGATGTCTTACAACTATTAGATAAACTGAAGAGTAGCAAATCACCTGGGCCGGATGATATACATCCAAGGGTGTTGAAAGAACTGAAATATGAGATTGCAGACCTGCTATTAGTAATCTGTGAACTATCATTAAAATCATCTGTAATACCTGAAGACTGGAGGATGGCAAACGCAACACCAATTTTTAAAAAGGGTTCCAGGGTTGATCCATGAAACTACAGACCGGTGAGTCTGACGTCAGTACCGGAAAAAATGGTAGAAACCATGATAAAGAACACAATTGCTGAACATGTAGATAGTCATGGCTTAATGGGAGAAAGCCAGCATGGCTTTAGACAAGGGAGATCTTGTCTAACTAATCTCATATGTTTTTTTGAAACATAACAGATTAGTGAATAAACAGGTAGACAAAGGTGAGTCAGTTGAGATAGTGTTATTTGGACTTTCAGAAAGTCTTTGACAGGATCCCTCATCAGAGACTTTTGGCAAAACTAAAGAGTCATGGGATAGGAGGCAGTATACTATTGTGGATCAGGAACTGGTTAAAAGATAGAAAGCAGAGGGTAGGGCTAACTGGCCAATTTTCCCAATGGAGAAAGGTGAATAGTGGTGTACCCCAGGGATCTGTGCTGAGTCTGCTGCTTTTTGACATATTCATAATGACCTGGAAAAGGGAATAACGAGTGAGGTTATCAAATTTGCAGATGACAAAAAACTATTTAAAGTTGTTAAAACCCAAGAGGATTGTGGAAAATTTTAAGAGGATCTTGATAAATTGGAAGACTGGGCATTAAAATGGCAGATGAAATTTAATGTGGACAAGTGCAAAGTTATGCACCTAGGGAAGAACAACCCAAACTATGGTTACACGATGCAAGGTTCCACATTAGGAACCACCACCCAGGAAAAAGGTTTAGGTGTCATTGTGGATAATATGTTAAAACCCTCGGCCCAGTGTGCAGTGGTGGCCAAGAGAGCAAATAGAATGCTAGGTATCATAAGGAAAGGAATGGAAAATAAAACAAAGGATATTATAATGCCTCTATATCGTTCCATGGTGAGACCGCACCTTGCATATTGTGTGCAATTCTGGTCGCCGTATCTTAAAAACGATATAGCGTTATTAGAAAAGATTCAGAGAAGAGACACCAAAATGGTAAAGGGGATGGAAGGATACCCCTATGAAGAAAGGCCAAAAAGGTTAGTGCTCTTTAACCTGGAAAAGAGACTGCTGTGAGGAGATATGATAGAAGACTATAAATTAATGAACAGAGTGGAATGGGTAAACGTAGATTGATTGTTTACGTTATCAGAATATAGAAGGACTAGGGGACATGCAATGAAGCTACAGGGTAAACTATTTAAGACTAATAAAAGAAAATATTTTTTCACTCAACGTGTAATCAAACTCTGGAATTTCTTACCGGAGGATGTAGTAAAGGCTGTTAGTGTAGCTGGGTTTAAACAAGGTTTGGACAAGTTCCTGGAGGAAAGGTCCATAAACCATTATTAAGAAGGGACCCAGGATATCAATGTTTGACCCAATACAAGCATTGTGGAACCTGTCTTTTGGGGAAACTGCTAGGTACATATGACCTAGATTGGCCACTGTTGGAAACAGGATACTGGGCTTCATGGATCTTTGTCTGCCCAGTATGGCATATCTTATGTTCTTAGTGGCCTTTTTACTAAAGCTTGCCAAATATCACTAATAAATCACGAAGCAATTGCTCATTAATAATAATCATCAGCCAATGACACTGAAAGCACCGACTGCAAACCCAACATGTCTCCATCAAGTAGACAGTACCTTGCTGGCGAAGAATCAGATCTATAGTAATAGATCATATAGTGGTAAACACAAAAACAGTTCTTTAAGAATCTCTATACTTTTAATTTTCCCTTCTCTTACTATTTTTCTGTTGCTACAGAACAACTCTTCTAGTCGTGGCTATGGATAATGGGTACAGAGTTTATTCTTACCAGATTTCCTGAAATGTTTTAGCTAAAATTCTTTGTGTTATGTCAATTCTAAGGGCCCTGTTTACTAAAAGTCTTCTCTCATTTCATGTCTATGGGCAAAATGTTTAGTAAACAGGAACCTAAATGAATATACCATGATATAAGAACATAAGATATGCATACTGGGTCAGACCAAGGTCCATCAAGCCCAGTATTCTGTTTCCAACAGTGGCCAATCTAGGTCATATGTACCTAGCAGTTTCCCCAAGGGACACAGGTTCCACAATGCTTGTACTGGGTCAAGCATTGATATCCTGGGTCCCTTCTTAATAATGGCTTATGGACCTTTCCTCCAGGAACTTGTCCAAACCTTTTTTAAACCCAGCTACACTAACAGCCTTTACTACATCCTCCGGTAACAAATTCCAGAGTTTGATTACACAGTTGAGTGAAAAAATATTTTCTTTTATTAGTCTTAAATAGTTTACCCTGTAGCTTCATTGCATGTCCCCTAGTCTTTCTATATTCTGATAAGGTAAACCATCGATCTACGTTTACCCGTTCCACTCCGCTCATTAATTTATAGACTTCTATCATATCTACCCTCAAGCGTCTCTTTTCCAGGTTAAGGAGCCCTAACCTTTTTAGCCTTTCTTCATAGGAGTATCCTTCCATCCCCTTTACCATTTTGGTGGCTCTTCTCTGAACCTTTTCTAATAACTCTATATCCTTTTTAAGATACGGCGACCAGAATTGCACACAATATTCAAGGTGCGGTCTCACCATGGAACGATATAGAGGCATTATAATATCCTTTGTTTTATTTTCCATTCCTTTCCTTATCATACCTAGCATTCTATTTGCTCTCTTGGCCGCCGCTGCACACTGGGCCTAGGGTTTTAACATGGTATCCACAATGACGCCTAAATCTTTTTCCTGGGTGGTGGATCCTAATGTGGAACCTTGCATCGTGTAACCATAGTTTGGGTTGTTCTTCCCTAGGTGCATAACCTTGCACTTGTCCACATTAAATTTCATCTGCCATTTTGATGCCCAGTCTTCCAATTTATCAAGATCCTCTTGCAATTTTCCACAATCCTCTTGGGTTTTAACAACTTTAAATAGTTTTGTGTCATCTGCAAATTTGATAACCTCACTCGTTATTCCACTTTCCAGGTCATTTATGAATATGTCAAAAAGCAGCGGACCCAGCACAGATCCCTGGGGTACACCACTATTCACCTTTCTCCATTGGGAAAATTGGCCATTTAGCCCTACCCTCTGCTTTCTATCTTTTAACCAGTTCCTGATCCACAATAGTACACTGCCTCCTATCCCATGACTCTTTAGTTTTGCCAAAAGTCTCTCATGAGGGACCTTGTCAAAGGCTTTCTGAAAGTCCAGATACACAATATCAACCGACTCACCTTTGTCCACCTGATTATTCACTCCTTCAAAAAAACATAACAGATTAGTAAGACAAGATCTTCCTTGTCTAAAGCCATGTTGGCTGTCTCTCTTTAGTTCATGACTATCTACATGCTGAGTAATTTTATTCTTTATGATGGTTTCTATCATTTTTCCCGGTATTGACGTCAGGCTCACCCGTCTGTAGTTTCCAGGATCACCCCTGGAACCCTTTTTAAAAATTGGTGTTACATTGGCGATCCTCCAATCTTCAGGTATTAGAGATGATTTTAATGATAGTTCACAGATTACTAATAGCAGGTCTGTAATCTCATATTTCAGTTCTTTCAATACCCTTGGATGTATACCATCCGGCCCAGGTGATTTGCTACTCTTCAGCTTATCTAATAGTTGTAAGACATCTTCTCGATGTATCGATATTTCCTTCAATTCTTCTGCACCTTTAAATACCACTTCAGTCATGGGTAACATCCCTACATCTTCCTCAGTAAAGACTGAAGCAAAGAATTTGTTCAGTCTCTCCGCTATCGCCTTGTCGCCTCTTAGTGCTCCTTTAACCCCTTTATCATCTAATGGACCAACTGACTCTCTCACAGGTTTTTTTGCTACGAATGTACTTGAAAAGGTCTTTACTTCGCGTTTTTGCTTCTGCAGCAAGCTTTTTCTCAAATTCTCCCTTTGCCTGCCTTATCAATGCCTTGCATTTGACTTGCCAGTGCTTGCGCTGTTTCCAGGTTTCGTCGTTTGTCTCTTTTTTCCATTTCCTGAAAGATGCTTTTTTGGCAACAACAGCCTCTCTGACCTCAACTTTAAACCATGCTGGCAGTTTTTTGGACTTCTTTCCACTTTTCTTAAAGCATGGAATACAGCTGGTCTGGGCTTCCATGAGAAATATGTGTTACTACTTCCATGAGAAATATGTGTTTCTTAGTAAGATACCTGAAGGAAAAGTATATGATGACGTCCCCTGCAAAGTCCCAGGAGGGAAGATCTGAAATCCCTTTCCAAGGGTAAGTTGGCAATCTGTAAACTGCCTTCAGAACAGCAGGAAAGCACACAGGGACTTCCATAACACATGTACATTAAGCAATATGAATTTAGGTGTGGCATTCTTAAGGATATATTTTATTAAGGACATGAAAATAACTTATGATAATTGTATTTTCAAATCTGCACATTATCTGTTGATAAAAATTTACCTGCACATAAAGCAGATGCTAAACCTAAGGGTAATTTCAAAGAGAAAGTACATATATAGTTTACCTTTGAAAATTAGGTATACATTTTTGCATCTAGGTGGATAAATAAAAATTGCCCCATCATAGGCAGCCTTTTCCAAACTACTCTAACTTGTTCGCAAAATACATAAATGTTTTCTTTGTTTCCCTTCCAGAATGGATGGAGGAATGAATAAATAAATAACTTATAGATAGATATATTCAAATACTTTTACATCTGCACACAAGTCCAAACCTTGTCCCAACTGTGCCACCAGGAAACATAGAAACATGTCAGCAGAAAAAGACCATATGGCCTATCTAGTCTGCCCTTCCACATCCACTACAATAGTCCCCTTTATCCTTTAGAGATCTTCTGTGTTTGCCCCATGCTTTCTTGAATTCAGATACTGTCCTCGTCTCTACTACATCCACTGGAAGACTATTACATGCATCTATTACCTCCACTGGAAGACTATTACATGCATCTATCACTCTTTCTGTAAAGAAATATTTCTGCATATTTCTCCTGAGTCTGTCCCCTTTCACCCTCATCCCATGCCCCCTCATTGCACAGCTTTCTTTCAATCACCAGTATTTAAACATCTCTATCATATTTCCTCTGTCCTGCATTTCCTCTAACGTATACATATTAAAATCTTTAAGTCCATCCCCAAATGGTTTATGACAAAGACCACTAACCATTTTAGTAGCCACCCTCTACACCGATTCCATCCTGTTTATATCTTTTTGATGGTGTGTTCTCCAAAACTGCACAGAATAGTCCAAATGAGGTCACACCAGAGACTTATACAGAGGCACTATCACTTCCTTTTTTCTGCTGGCCATTCCCCTCCCTATGCACCCTAGCATCCTTCTAGCTTTCACCATAGCCTTTTCTACCTGTTTAGCCACTTTAAGATCATCAGAAATAATCATGCCCACGTCGCACTTTTCTTTCATGGACAGAAGTGCTTTGCCTCCTATACTGTACAGTGCAGCCCAAATGCAAGATCCTGCTTTTTTTTTAGCATTAAATCTCAGCTGCCAAATTCTAGACCATTCTTCAAGCTTAGCTAGATCCCTCCTCATGTTATCTACTCCTTACTGGGTGTCTACTCTATTGAAGATTTTGGTATCATCTGCAAAGAGGCAAACCTTACCCAACAGCCCTTCCGCAATACCACTAACAAGGATGTTAAAAGTTGCTTCTTATCACATTGGCTATGTGTGAGGATGATTTTATAACAAACCACCTAAACATTTTTCCCCCAAAATACCTATTTTATAAAGGCAACCACATACTGTAAAAAGCCACTTCAGCAGTACAGAAACAGATAAACACCCCCACCTAAAAATCCAGGCAAGCTTTCTTCAAATGTTTATTGTTTTTTATAATTTAATGATATTTAGGAAGCTAACTTTTTCTTACTTAAAATGTTGTTAAGCAGAAGGTTTTCAAAAGCATGGTAAAGCCTAAACAAGTTTGGAAAACTGTTATTAAAGAGAGAAATTTTCCTCAGTGTTTTCAGTATCTATTATATACAAATGTATGCACCTTGTATATAATGAAAAGGAAACTATTATAGCTTTTCCTGGTGAGAAGTATTGCCATGAATTTAATGGTTCATTTGTCTTATTTTCTTTGTATATGTTTAATGGGTTTGATTTCCTTCAGTTTTGCAGACAGCCTTCAAAAGAAACTAAATACACCAAACAGCATAAGTTTCCTTGCTTTATTTTTTTTACTTTTTTGCTTTAATTGATGACCAACCTTAATCCAAATCTCCTCTGAATAACTTTCGAACAGCCCATCCCCTAGTAATGTTTATTATGTATCCTTATATATGTAATAATCATTACACCAAACAATCACCAATGAAGAGGTCAAATGATGAATACCTTAGTTTTCACAACCTATTTTAAAACAAAATAACACACCAGTAAAAGGGCTTTTGAATACATTTCCCCATCCCTATGGAATACACTGCCAAATAGGCTAAGATCTATCTCAGATTTATCTACCTTCCAGGCTGAACTTAAAACATTCCTCTTCATTGAACACTATGGCATTAATGAGGAAAACTCAAATCGACACAACATAAAAATCCAAAAGCCCACTCCCAACAGATTTGGATAGGATTTTTCCCCCCATTAATAACTGACCAATGATAGAAATGCACAAAATAACCACTATACCCACAACCTGCAAAATAGCTAAAACTTAAAAATAGGAAATCAGCTAAAAATGTATTTATTTTGCATCTTTTAGATGTTACTTTGTAAATAAGTTATATCAAATTGATCATAACCCAAACATTATAACCTAATCATGTATATAGCAGTGATTTTATTTTATTTATTTATTTAACAAAGTTTTATATACCGCTCCTTCCTGAGATCAGGGGCAGTTTGCATGGAATATCACAACAACCTTTACAATGAACAGTGTAACTATATACATAAAGCATGAGTTACTTGTAATTGTTCACCATGTTATAATGTATTACTGTTGTTGACAACATAAGCCACTCTGATTACATGATAGGGCAGTATAAAACATATCTAACTAAACTAAATAAAATTAATTAATTAATTAATTCAAAAGCCTGCTCAAACGGCCACATCTTTGTGTTTTTCCTAAAAATGAAAAAGTACTTCTGCGTGTATCTCTAAATATGAATATGGTGCCCTTAGAAATACATACAGTCAAACTGATGCTACTTAACCAGGTAAGTGTTCATTGTTTCACAGTTAAATTTCAAAAGAGAAGCTTCTGTGATGATTGCAGAACTTTGCTACTTTTATCCTTCTTGGTTTAAATCGTGGTATAGAAGTTCAGACTAGGGCCATAAGTGGAACAAGTTTTCAGGTTAGCCCTAATGAATATTTATAAGATAGATCTACATGCATACTACCTCAAATGTATGCAGATCTATCCTTGCATATTCGTTAGGGCTACAAACATGGTCTGTTTGCACCCCTTGCACACTGAACAATGAGAACAGGAGATGCTATGGCAGATTTCATTAGTTCATTTGTGTTGTCATTGTTATAGTTGCATTTTTAATAAAAAAAAAGACATGTAGCATAGTAACAGTGGAGGAGTGGCCTAGTGGTTAGAGCAACTGCCTAGTGCCCAGAAGATCAAGGATTTGATTCCCACTGGCACTCCTTGTGACAATGGGCAAGTCACTTTACCCTCCATTGCCTCGCAAGAAAAGGCCTGGTAATTTACTTCCAGTGATACATTGCCAAGAAAACCCAGAGGCAGCTGGGTCACCAGGAATCAGCACTAACTTGATGGCACTAAAAAAAAAAAAAAAAAGCTTAGTAACCTTTTAACATGGTTAATGACAGCAAATAAAAATCAATTAACCTATCCAGTCTACCTTAGAAAATTCAGATGTTGAGTCAATTATCCCAGCTACCTACTTAGTTAGTTTGGCACTTGTAATAGATAGGAAAAGGTTCTTCAAGATGTTTTTCAAGAAAAAAGAATTTTTAACGGCTGTTTGGTCCAGATTTTTCCTGACCTGGCTAGAGAAACCCAATGCCACAGAAGGGAATTTCTGCTCTTGCAACATCGGGTTTTGCAGATGGGAGGGTTATTTTTTCTCAAGTACTCTTGTAAGTGCCTGGTGAAGCTGCAAGCTGTTTCCTATATTTATTTTTTTCCTTCTCAGTTGATTTCTTTTTTAAATGCCTGGGTGTGGACAAAGTGATTTTCCTGTCCCGTGAGGTAGTATAACCAACTGATTAGTTTCTGCTTTTTCATTAAGAGTATTGTTACATATTGTATTTCCTTCACTTTGGGTCTTTTAGATGTGGGCTAGAGGAGGGTCCATTTGTGTTTTATTTTCCTATTACTATGTGTTTTGAGTTCTGTGCATGCTTATGGTTTTTCTCATTATTTATGGAAGTTGTTGTAAAATTGTAATATATATGAAATGCATAAATAACTTGACTACTTCTAGGAAGTCACTGCTTCAAGAACGCTAGTTTTTGTTGGTTTTTTCACTGATCTTCTTTCTTCCTAGGTAGATGACCATAAAAGTTCTCAAACTTAGGGGCACTTTTATTAAAGTCCATTAGGGTTTTTAACTTACAACATGTTTAGCATGAAAACTAATATGCATTAAGTATAAAACATCCGTGGGAACTGTTAGGGGTAAAGCCAGCATTTTCTCGGATGTGCACCCTAATGTGGGGCACAGTTAGTGTGGGTGCACCTAATGCGACCCACAGAGGTATCATTATGTACACTTGTGCTAATTGCCATATTGACAGCACATGATATAAATCCCCGTACCAACTACAGTGTGCACTCCATGCCCACACTTCTCCCATATCCTTCCCATTCCTTATTTCTTCATCTGATGGGCAATTAACATGAGTTTTAAAGGCTGGTAGCTGTCATGCCCATGTGTTAACTGTTACCATGGGCCATTACTGTTCACTAAGAGGCATGTTAATCACTCAACAGGCTTTAGTAAAAGGGTTTGTTAATCTCGCACCCAGGCATCTCCTCCCTCTTTATCACCAAGCTTTGTAATAAACTAAACAGCCACAAAACTAGCTAGACTGAAAGCATCAGGCTACCACTAATTTGGCATCATCAATCCTATTGGGTTCTAGGGAGTGTTAACATGCTGGTTACTGCCTAACTAACCTGTGAGCTGCACTGAATAGACTGTGCTTTCATTATCTATGTCTTTGTTACTCCTTACTACATTTACCCTGGTCTCTGCTTCTGAAAGATGGAGTGGTGGATTGCAATCTCTTAATCTTGGTCTTATTTCTATGCTACTGTCAAAAACAAGTTTCATTGTGTTATGGTTTCAATTTCTAGAACACTGGCATTCATACAACTTTCACCACTCAGTTGATCATGCAACTCAACCAACCTCATGAACACAATAACACCAGACCCACAGGGTAGTGGAAGAACATGGCCGCAGCTTTATTAATGCTTAACCAGTAAGCAGGTACCTTGAACCTCCCAGATTGGCTTCATGCACGGCTAGATTCCTAGTAGTACCCCTTCAGTCTTCTAACCTACAGTGGTGCCAGGCTAAGTGTAACTTTATTAAACTATTGAAACCTTCTAGAAGCTCCCATCTGCACATGACAATAATGTCCATGTTGCTGGAGTCCACGGGCTATGCTCCATCTTTTCACTCCCAACAAGCCAATTCTGGGAGCCAACAGATAATCAGGGGCATCACTTCCCCCTTTAAACATAACCCAAACCTCTGGCAACATCCCTTCCAACCTCTAATTGTGTGCCATGTCAGAACCACATGCCCCCAGGTCAACAGCATAAGGCCATCTAGAGTCTATGGGAGGGTACATGGGTCGATTTCCTTCAGCGCTACCTCCATCATGCTGGGCATTGTAACTACCGCCTGCTGCTCTTGGAAGGTATAAGTTGTCCTACTCATGTCCCTGTTCCTCTTTCTCACTTAAGCCTTCCCCACATTTTGCACTAATAATCCATCCTTTTCTATCCCCTTCCCCATCTTCTTCCTCTGACCCCACAGTGACCAGCATGGGTGAGGGGGACTCAGCCATATTATGTGCCTCTTTTCCATTTCCTTTAGGGGAGGTAGGGCATTATTTACATCTGCAAGTAGTTATGCTAAGCATCTATATTCTTCCCAGTGGAGAAATATTTTCTTGTTTTTTTCACTTATCCTCCTTCCTATAATTTCAGATCATGCATTTATTTTATTTAATTTCAAACTTTTATACCACTCAACCAAAAGATATCTTATTTCAACAGTTTACAATCATATATACAAAACTTACAAAAAAAATCCGGATATAAGCCCTGAAATCAGTTAGATATCCATTAATTCCAGTAGCTTATCGTACCTTGAATATTGTGTGCAATTCTGGTCGCCGTATCTTAAAAAGGATATAGCGTTATTAGAAAAGGTTCAGAGAAGAGCCACCAAAATGGTAAAGGGGATGGAAGGATACTCCTATGAAGAAAGGCTAAAAAGGTTAGAGCTCTTTAACCTGGGAAAGAGACGGCTGAGGGGAGATATGATAGAAGTCTATAAATTAATGAACGGAGTGGAACGGGTTAACGTAGATCGATTGTTTACGTTATCAGAATATAGAAAGACTAGAGGACATACAATGAAGCTACAGGGTAAACTATTTAAGACTATTAAAGAAAATATTTTTTCACTCAACGTGTAATCAAACTCTGGAATTTGTTACCGGAGGATGTAGTAAAGGCTGTTAGTGTAGCTGGGTTTAAAAAAGGTTTGGACAAGTTCCTGGAGGAAAGGTCCATAAACCATTATTAAGAAGGGACCCAGGATATCAATGCTTGACCCAGTACAAGCATTGCGGAACCTGTGTCTTTTGGGGAAACTGCTAGGTACGTATGACCTAGATTGGCCACTGTTGGAAACAGGATACTGGGCTTGATGGACCTTGGTCTGATCCAATATGGCATATCTTATGTTCTTATGTACCAGAAATCACATTCTAACCCCTAAATATTACATATGAGGGATGCATTTTTAATGTTTTTCAATATTACAAATACATTATTTGATCCTTAATATCTCTTGAGCTTTTTTTTCACAGTAAACAGAAACTGTTGCAAAGGAGTTTCTGGTCCACAACCTTTTCTCATTGACAAAACGGACAATAAAACTTGAGTCTTTGATCTTAAAGCTCTTCCTAGATGGCCTTTACAAAATCTCTTTAAGATAATCATGGGTGAAACCATACAGCATAGGAAAATTTTAGGGAGACTCCTTATCACTGTTTTTGTTTTGTATAGCACGTAATCCACAGACCACTGTTATTATTAACTCTTTGAGCTATTGACTTAGGGCCCCTTTTACTAACATTTAGCTTTAGCTCAAGCTATCTACTGCATGGCCAATTTTATTCTTAAGGGTTGTTCTCGAGCTAAGTTTTAGTAAAAGGGGCCCTAAGTCAATATCTCAAAGAGTTAATAACATTTAGCTCGAGCACAACCCTTAAGAATAAAATTGGCCATGCAGTAGATAGCTTGAGCTAAAGCTAAATGTTAGTAAAAGGGGCCCTTAGCCTTAATCCTATAGATAGTAATGATTCAGAGATAACATCACTTTAAGGACATGTTTACTAAAGCATATTAGCTGTCTTTGCGGGGCTGACGGGATCATTGCGCCGTGAAGACAGCTAATGTGGAAGAAATGCAGCTACGGTGGGTCTTTTTCCATGATAGTTGCATTTGTGCAGTGCCTTTTTGAATGGGCAGGATGGGGGCAGAGAATGGGTGTTCCAGTTTTGTGCGGCTATCATGGGCATTGACTTCGGCATCGTGTGGTAGCCACAGGTTCTGCAGGTTCAGGGATTCAGCTATCAATACCTCAATTGGTAGTGTTAGCTGCAATTAGGAAGAGGTTCCCACACAATCTCTATGTTTTTTCCATGGTATTTGCAGGGGAAATGCTGGGACATCCTTTGAAGATACCGTGGGACTTTTGCAGCTTTTTGCAGCTATCACCTGGTGTTAGCTGCAAAAGTCATTCGCACTTTTCTAAATAGAGTCCTGATTTCATGAGACACAAGGGAACTAACAACTCAAATTTAGACCTAGTTACTGTTTATTGATGACTTGAAGCTCTATAATCCCAGGGATCATTGTACTCATTAACTTTATGATGTTTTCAAAAACAGGAAGGAGGAGTGGCCTAGTGATTGGGGCAAGTTGTCTCAGGCCAGAGGGCTGGGGGTTCAAATCCCACTGGCAAACAGCAACCTCAGGCCAGGGTGCTGTGGATTAGCAAACTAATCCACAGCACCCTGGAAAACAGAGACAGGAGATCCACTTCAATGAACACCTTAATAGTCCCCAAGATGATGACGTCATGTACTAAGACCACTTCCAACAGGGCTTTCTCTATATTCGCTCCCCTAAATTGGAATGCCCTTCCACATGAAATCCGTGGCATCAAAAGCTTAATCCTATTCCGTAAAGCTCTGAAACACCACCTATTCACAATATACTACCCTGACACCCACACATCGGGTAAACTTCCCTCATGTCTCAGCTACCATAGCACCTTATTACAACCAGAAAATGGTTAGACTATACTACTGCCCACCCACCACTTTTACGCCTGTCCCTCCCTCACGAAATGAAGATGATACCAAATTGGCTTAGAATATTGGTGACAATACTAATTTAACCTGTAAATAGTTACCCTGTAAATAGTTACCCCGGTTATCCTATGTTTTTTTTCCCTGTTCTATGTAAAACTCAATGTTGCTTGTATGCATTGTAGTATGTTTTGTTCGATGTACACCGCGCTGATTGTAATAGCGCGGTATAGAAGAAATGTTAAATAAATAAATAAAATAAATAAATAGTCACTTAACCCTTTGTTGCCTCAGGTACAAAATGTAGATTGTGAGCCCTTCGGAAAGTTCCGGGCTGCGGAGCCGACGTGCGCGTGGCCCCAGGGTAACCGGGGGGGGGGCGGCGAGTGCGCGATCCCCCGGGCCGCGGCATCATAGTGATGACGGGGGCGAGCCGGAGCTGTTCTGGGCACCCCATTGGCTCTTGCAGGCCGCTGGGAGGCGGGGGGAGCCAATGGGGTGAATGGAAGGCGGGACCAGACTCCGGGCCAGTGCGGGGACGCGCCGTGGCTCCGGCCTTTTCCAGGTCGGAGCCAGACACGTCGGGTGCTGCACGAGGGTGCTCTGAGGCACCGCGTGGCTGGGGAGGTAGTGCTGCGGTACGACTGGGGGAAGGCCGGTGAGTTTGTCCGAAGGGGGTGCGGGGGGCTCCATTCTATCAAAAAAAAAAAAAAAAACAAATAAGAAAATACAGGGCGAGTGCCCCATCGGGGCATACAATAATTGATTGGAATCTGCAGGCAAGGGAAAGGGGAGGGGGTCATAAGAGTACACGGGGGGGCTCATACAATAATACATAACAAAAAAAAAAAAAAAAAAAGAACACCGTATAGCTAAAAAAAAGAGGTAACAGCTAGGCAGAGCACTTTGTGAAGCAGGGGGGGCTGGAAGCCATGCGGTCCGGGAAAGGGTGGGGGGGGGACGCCTGGAAAAGGTTTAAAAAGGGGCCAGGGGAGTGGGGCGGCTGGGGGGGCTCGTGTGCGGGTGCAGACAAGGTCTGCCCCCGGTGGAGAAAAGGGGGGTGATGGGAGGGGGGGGGTCAGGGGGCGATTTTCCTGGAGTGACCCGGGGTAGAGGCCGAGCTGGCAGCCGGGGAGCACGCGCTGGGGGGGGCGGGTGGCGGGGGGGTGGGCCTGCGCAGGCCCGGCCCGGTATAATGGGGGAGGGGCAGGGAGGTGCAACAGGGAATGCTGACCGCCTGGGTCCAGAGGGGCGGTCAAGGGGGGAGGGAGATGTGCGTGGGGGACCTGCTGGCCCCCCAGAGAGGTTGGGGCCTGAAGTAGGGCTACCTCCGGTGGGGGGCAGTGTACCCGGGTTGGGCGAGGTGCGGGCTGCCGAGTGTGCTGTACCGGCGATCCACGGGAACCGGCCCTGAGTGCCGGGGTGCGCATACCAGCCTTCTTGGGAGCACTGGCAGGGCGGGGGCCAAGGCTCTTCGGGGGCAGAGTGGTTGGGGGCGTGGCAGCCCCCTTGGGCGCCGGGGGGCCCTCTTTGCCTTTTCCTGTGTTTTCCCCGCAGGTCCCCTTTGGATGGCAGTACCCTGGGAGCCCGTGGTTCAGCGGTTCAAGACCATCGAGTACGGCGCCTGTGGAGAGGTCGAGTGAGAGGACGGCAGCAGCAACGCACGAGGGTACGGAGCCGCGGGCAGCCGGCGTGATGCCCGAAGCGCCGGCGCGTTTGGCAGGTGAGTTGGCAGGGGATCCAGGCGTGGCTGAAGGGGGCGGGACCGTAGCGGTAGAGGGGGGAGGTAAAAAAGCGAGGAGAAAGCGGAAACATCCTTGTCGTAGATGGCGCAGGTCGGGGACTTCATCCACCTCGTCCACGGCTTCCACGTTCGATTCCTCGGTCTCGGACGGGGATACGGGGCAGGACTTGCAGGGGACTGCGCATAAGTCGAGCGCAGTAGCGGCGACGCCTTCGGTGGTGGCCTATTCAGAGTTATGGGAAGGCGTGCCTAAGACGCTGCGGAGGAAGATTTTGCGACGGTGCTATATCGACATTTTCCGTCTGCTTGAAGGCCGAAAACGGTCTGGGGACAGCAGAAGGAAGAGGAAGGAAGACGAGAAGGCGGGGAGGGTGCGGAGAGCCGCACGGAACGTGGTGAACTGGACGCGAGCCTTTTTACGCTTAGCTAGTGTGTGGGGGCATTCGCACCCGGAGCAATATGGTACGCTTCTCGCTTATGCAGATTCCATCTTAGAAGCTGCACAATTGCATGACGGTTGGGCATGGCTCAACTATGATGAGAAGTTCAGGGATAAGATGGAAGAAAACCGCCTGCTGTCTTGGGGGACGCAAGATATCAATCTGTGGTTGACGCAGATGGCGGTCAGACCTAGCGGGAGTGCGCCGAGCAGTTCACGGGGGGGAGCAGCCAGTATTTCGGGGCCGGGCGGCCCTTTCGAGCGGGTGGACCCACTGGGATCCAAAAAGCAGCAGCTTTGGGGGGTGTCGGGGACGTCTGCTGGTGATTTAACAAATCGTCGTGTCCGTTTCCGGATTGTAAATTCCGGCATGCCTGTTCTGTCTGTAACGGGGCTCACTCTGCACTCAAATGCGTTGAGAGAGGGGTGGGTGGGGCCGGAGCGCCCCCTCCAAAGCAGTAAGGGCCTCCTTAGCCTGGCTCCCACCCCAGTCAGGATAGAAGCAATGCGCCCGTGGCTGCAACGGTATCCAAGACGGAAAGACAGTGTAGTATTAGAGGGGGGCTTTAGTGAAGGATTTCGAATTCCGGTGGTGGGTGCGGTGATCTGTACCAAGGCTAGGAATTTGCCTTCGGTGAGGCGCTTTGCCCAGATCGTGTGGGATAAGCTTGCAGAGGAGATTCGATTGGGGCGGGTGGCGGGCCCCTTCGTGGAGAGGCCTTTTGCTGATCTAGTGATATCCCCATTGAGCGTAATCCCAAAGAAAGAGCCTGGGAAGTTCCGGTTAATCCATAACCTTTCCTCCCCTGCGGGGTTGTCAGTGAACGACCATATCCCGGACGATCTGTGCACGGTTCGGTATGCCTCCTTGGATGCGGCTTTGGAGCTGGTGAGATGCTGTGGTCCGGGGTGCTTGATGGCGAAAGCGGATATCGAGTCTGCCTTCCGTTTGTTGCCGGTGCACCCGGCGTCTTTCCCTCTGTTGGGGTTTTGTTTCGACGGGGACAACTATTTTGATGTGTATGCCTATGGGGTGCGCGATCTCCTGTGCATATTTTGAACGGTTCAGTACTTTTTTACATTGGGCAGTGGTGCAACAGGAGGGTTGTGCTAACGTAGTGCATTACTTAGATGATTTCCTGTTCGTGGGGGAGGCTCGGTCGGAGCGCTGCTCGAATTTGCTTGGTGGCTTTGCGCGGATGGCTCGGGAGTGGGGTGTCCCTCTCGCGGCGGGGAAGACGGAGGGCCCCACGACTGTCATCACCTTCTTAGGGGTGGAGCTGGATTCGGTCATGATGGTAGCTTGCCTGCCTGCGGCTAAGATAGCGAAGCTCCGAGTCTTGGTGGCGAATGTGCTAGTCTCCAGCAAGCTAACCTTACGGGAACTGCAGTCGCTGATTGGTTCGTTGAATTTCACCTGCAGGGTTATTCCGATGGGGCGGGTATTTTTGAGGCGGCTATCGGCGGCCACGGTGGGGGTCCGTATGCCTCACCATCGGATCAGGGTAACGCACAGCATTCGGGCAGACATGCGCGTGTGGGACGAGTTTCTGCGTGACTTTAATGGGACTACGGTTTTGCGTGAAAGGGAGGTCTCTAGTACGGCTCTGCAACTGTACACGGATGCAGCGGGGAGCGGGGGCCTCGGGGTCTACTTTGGGGGTTCCTGGTGTGCGGCAGGGTGGCCCCAGGCTTGGCGGGAGTCCGGCCTGACCAGCAATATCACCTTTTTGGAGTTGTTTCCAATCCTGGTGGTGTTGACCATATGGCGGGACAGGCTCCGGAATCGTCAGTTAGTCTGGTGGTGCGACAACGCGGCGGTCGTGTCGGTTGTAAACAATTATGCCCCGCGATGCAAGCATGTGGCGGATTTAATGCGTCAGGTGGTGTTAGCTTGTTTGCGTCTGAATGTGGTGGTGAGGGCCCGCCATATTCCTGGAAGTACTAACAAAATTGCTGACGCTCTTTCCCGTTTTCAGTGGGAGCTGTTTCGGACCTTGGCGCCGGAAGCCGAAGAAGTGGGAGCATTGGTCCCGGCGCAGTTATGGCGGATTGGCCTGGCGACATGACGGAACTGCTAAGGAATTCCGTGTCTGCGGCAACATGGACGGCTTATCAGCGGGGTTGCAGCAGTGTGGTAACTTTCCTCGCGGAGCATGGATGGCGACAGGGTCCAGTCCCTGACCTGCTGTTGGGTCAATATGTGGTAGCGGCGAAGGCGGCGGGTCTTTCTAGGGCGACGGTGAAGAGGCAGCTAGCGGGGTTCTCCTTCTTCGCGGGAGTGGTCGGTTGGGGGACGGTAGGCAAGGGATTGTTGACTCGTCGACTTTTGCAAGGGTGGGAGCGATCAATGCCCACTCCGGCTGATGGGCGGCGGCCGATAACCTATAACTTGTTGAGCCGCTTGTTGGACATTTTACCTCAGGTGGTGTCCTCCCGGTACGAGGGTACGCTGTTTCGGGCTGTCTTTTCGGTGGCATTCTTCGGTGCCTTTAGAGTGGGGGAGCTGGTGTCGGAGTCGGTTCGTAGGAACGGAGCGCGTGACCTGAAAGTCCACCAGGTGTGGGTGGGGGAGGATATAGTACGAATCCACTTAGAGCGTTCTAAGACTGATCAGTTGGGAAGAGGTGCCTGGGTGGTGCTGCGTGCCATACCAGGAGCGCCTGCTTGCCCTGTCAGGCTACTGGGTGCCTACTTGCAGGTGCGTCCTGCCGGGGCCGGCAGTCTGTTCCTTCACGAGGACGCGAGGGTGCTCACGCGCTACCAGTTCACGGCGGTGCTCCGGCTTTCGTTGCGACGGATTGGGGAAGATCCATGTAGGTTCGCTCCCCATTCCTTTCGGATTGGCGCAGCGACCAGCGCGGCAGCTGAGGGCCTTCCGGAGCAGGCGATACGACGGATAGGGCGGTGGAGATCGCAAGCATTCCAGGGCTATGTGCGCTTTTAACGGGCTGTGGGGGGGTGCTAACTCTGTTATTCTTTATTTTACAGAAAGGGGCCATGCATCGTGTCGCTGTTGGGTGATTGGCCACTCATTTGTTTACTGGGCTGGTCGGCGAGCAGCAACACGGCCTTTGGGGTCACATCTGGGACTGGAAGTGCTGGGGGTGACCGTATCATGGCTGGGCGAGCGCGGACTTTGGTGGATCCAGCTTTTGCCTTTGCTGCGGCATCACGAGCGCATGAGAGGAGCACCGGACATCCTGTTGATACATCTAGGCGGCAACGATCTGGTGTCCTGGACCTGCAAGCAGTTGATTCGCGCTGTTCACAAGGACCTGGGGGAGGTTTTTGTAATGTTTCCGGGGGTTATTGTGATTTGTTCGGATATCCTTCCACGGCCAGCCTGTTGGGACCAGCGGCGGTGGTCTAGAGGGCTGACAAAAGTCAATCGCCAAATTGGCAGGTGGGTGGGGGAGCGGGGTGGGTGCCAGATCTTGCACCCGTGGGTGGATGTGGAGTCTTCCGGCCTGTTCCGGCCGGATGGCGTGCATCTCTCGCCGATCGGGATGGACCTGCTACTTAATGACTGGCAGGAGGCCGTGGAGGGTGTCCGGCAGGGGAGTTGGGCTGGTCGCAGCTTCAGGTTGGGGAGCGGCTCAGGTTCGTAGCGGCCTGAGCCGGTGGCGGGATCCCGGAGGTTTCCGGGTTCCGGAGACGGAGGCAAGCTTGTGGGCGGGGGTGGGGGACCCCCGCCCGGACAACCCCTCAGGTTTTTGCTAGTAATATGGCGAAGCCGGACGAGGGAGGGCTAGGCTGTTTAGCCGGGGCCTGGACTCTGTAGAAGCAGAAGCGGCGTCACCTTGCTACTCACATGGCTGGTGAGGGCTCGCGCTTCGAAAAAGGGGGGGGGGGTAATTTTATTGCATTGAATTGTTATTTGGTTATTGTTAATAGGTTAATAAAGCTGCGACCAGTTTAAGCCCAAAATTGTGTGAGGGTTTTATTGGAGGGAATGCGGTGGTGCACGGGGGGTAAGTGGGGAGTTGTGGGGAGTTGTGGGGAGAGGCTACTTGTCCGCCTTACCCGGTTAGTTCCGGGCCATGGAGCCGACATGCGCGCGGCCCCAGGGTAACCGGGGGGGCGGCGAGTGCGCGATCCCCCGGGCCGCGGCGTCATAGTGATGACGGGGCAAGCCGGAGCTGTTCTGGGCACCCCATTGGCTCTTGCAGGCCGCCGGGAGGCGGGGGGAGCCATTGGGGTGAATGGAAGGCGGGACCAGACTCCGGGCCAGTGCGGGGACGCGCCGTGGCTCCGGCCTTTTCCAGGTCGGAGCCAGACGCGTCGGGTGCCAGCCCGCGCACCCTAGCATGGGTTTGGGGGCTGGGGTCGAAGACGTGGGTTGTTGCAGCTGGGGGGGGGGTGGCGGGATCCCGGAGGTTTCCGGGTTCCTGAGCCGGAGGCAAGCTTGTGGGCGGGGGTGGGGGACCCCCGCCCGGACAACCCCTCAGGTTTTTGCTAGTAATATGGCGAAGCTGGACGAGGGAGGGCTAGGCTGTTTAGCCGGGGCCTGGACTCTGTAGAAGCGGAAGCGGCGTCACCTTGCTACTCACATGGCTGGTGAGGGCTCGCGCTTCGAAAAAGGGGGGGGGTAATGTTATTGCGTTGAATTGTTATTTGGTTATTGTTAATAGGTTAATAAAGCTGCGACCAGTTTAAGCCCAAAATTGTGTGAGGGTTTTATTGGAGGGAATGCGGTGGTGCACGGGGGGTAAGTGGGGAGTTGTGGGGAGAGGCTACTTGTCCGCCTTACCCGGTTACAAGGACAATATATACCTGAATGTACACCACTTTGGCCGGGGAAAAGCAGTATATAAGCATTGCTAAATAAATAAATAAACAAACATTTGGTGGAACAACTCTAGTAAAAATCTTTTTCAGATGACATTAGAATAACTTTTGGCCTAGACAAATGTGCTAAGACAACCTTTTTCAAAGTATACTTTATCTAAACTGAAAACATTTCTCTAATATGTTCTAGTGATCTAATGTTATTGATCATTGAACATACTAAGGCTGAGCTGAATATTCAAAAACAGTTGATTTAACTGAGATCTAACTATGTAGCTGGATTTTTTGAAAAACACCATAAAGTTAATGAGTATAATAAATTGGTATGGAGAGGATTTATGCAAACAAAAATTGAAAATATTTTTTGGGGGACAAAAATGATTATATTAAAAATTTTGTTTATACTCTGATGCAAGATGAGTCATCTTGATGAAGCCAGCCAAACAAAAGGAAGACCTCTATTGGGTTTAATTTGTTCAAAATGCTTGTTGCTGCATCCATGTTTCATGAACTGCTCTGTAGTGAGAATGCTAATGATCTTTCAAACCAGACAGCCTCTGAGGGTAAGTCCTTTGATCTCAAGAAAGGCTTTATAATATAATATTGCATATTATAGCTTCATCTATGTGCATTACAAACGTTTTTACAAAAGCATTGCAGTGGTGGAAAGATATTTTTAGCCCATATATTTGTGCCTATTCACTTACCCACTTCCGCATTCACATAGCAACTTTTCCCAGCAATCATCAGAAAAGTGCTGCAACAGATTAAATATTTAAAAACCAATAAGGCATCCAATACTTATTTTCATAAATTACATGATTTTAGTTGCTTCCTAATTGCAAAAATACAGAAAATCTTTACTTGATTAAAACTCTAAAACTAAACTAAGTAATTAATACTTAAAAGATCAAGTTTTCTTTCTTAGAGCTTTACTTTAACATTAAATAGCTGTGCTAGCCATGGCATAGTTCTGCAAAATGATTATTTAAATAGATAATTGTGTTCTAGGCACAAAATAACTATGTAGTTCAAATAGCATCAAGGTTAAGAGATAACATAATTTTAATGGAACAATAAAAGTATTTTCTAATGATGCATGCTAACAGTAAGTGGAATAAACAATAATATTTCAAAACATCCTTGACTTCAGATAGCTTTGTGCAACATTTAAGCTTGGAGATGTGGACATCATAAGAATCATTACATTTACAATGAAAATAAAATGATCTTCATAGTCTAATGACATAATTTTTTAAAAAGTGACTGTAAACTCAAAATTGTATTCTTGCTCATGGCAGAAGTGTTAGAGCATGGACTGACAACACTGCACATATTTTTGTATGTCATCCAAGTCATCCTCTTCTGCTTCTGCTAGTAAATGGGAATTAGAGATGTGCTTTCATTTGAAAATGGTCCAGAAAGGCCAGGGTTCAAATCCTACTGGTGCTCCTTGTGGCCTTAGTCAATGCACTTAACCCTCCATTGTCTCAGGTACAAACTTAGATTGTAAGTCCTTGAACTACTACTGGAAAGGCATGAGCTAACTACTACTACTAAATAAAAGAATGAATAAATAAATAAAATTAAGCAGAAATTTCTAAGCATTCATTTTTGCAATTATAGACCAAGGGGGCCAAGAAAATATCTAGTTTTCTTAGTTGGACAAAGTAGAGATGTCATAGGGAGGGAGAAAAATGAAGCAGAAGTCACCAGAACTATCGTGTTGAAAACTTTGACAAGCAGCCAGACAAGCTGATCCCAGCCTTACTTTTCCAAATCCCATGGCTGATGATATAATCAGGAAAATGAAAATAGCAGCATTCTATGTTAGAACCCCTTTTACTAAACTACACTAATGTTTTGTCCTTACTGTGCATTGTCAATATTTGTTAAGTGCAAAGCCTCAGCATACACTGTTGGGGGCACGATCCGCATGTTTCCCAGCAGATAATGCATAGGACAATTAATGTGAGTTCACTGAAGGACTCCATAGAGCAGTTGTTGGATGAATGCAAGCTATGTGCATGCAACAACTGCACTCACAAGCTATTGTGCTTTCCATGTCCACCCACTTTGCACAGTAGTATGTGATTGCCAATTAACATGCATAATGGTGGACAGTAGCTGGCATGGTCATGTGTTAGTGCTCAACATGGCCAGCTCCCGCACATTAAATTGCACATTAATCAGTTAGCGGGCTTTAGTAAAAAAGGCCCTTAATGTCTGTCCTGACTTTCAGAGGGAAAGAATTGCCTCTTAAGAAGATTCAGGCTTGAGAATTTAAAAAAGAAAAAAGATGAAAAAGATACAAACAAAACAAATAGCACACATTGAGATCTGGAATAGGTAGAAAAGGGCTGAGCAGATTTTTTAAAATTTGTGTGTTTCAGAAAAGTAAAGCTCTGTGCTGTAGACATAGAAACATGATGGCAGAAAAAAGACCACATGGCCTATCCCCTTCCATATCAACTACTACAATAGTCCCCTTTTTCCCTTTAGAGATCCTCTGTGTTTTTCTTATGCTTTTTTGAATTCAGATATTATCCTCATCTCTACCACCTCCACTGGGAGACTATTCCACACATCTACTACTCTTTACGTAAAGAAATATTTTGCATACTACTCCAAAGTCTATCCCCTTTCACCCTCATCCTATGTCCCCTTGTAGCAGAGCTTGTTTTCAGTTGAAAGAGGCTCTCCTCCTGTGTATTTATGCCATGGAGGTACATCTCTATCATATTTCCTCTATCCCACCTTTCATCTAACGTATACATATTGAGATCCTTAAGCCTGTCCTCGTATGTTTTATAACAAAGACCACTAACCATTTTAGTAGCTACCTTCTACATCAACTCCGACCTGTTTATATTCTTATGAAGATGTGGTCTCCAGAATTGCACACAATACGCCAAATGAGATTGCACCAAAGACTTATACAGAGGCACTATCATCTCCTTTTCTCTGCTGGCCATTCCTTTCCCTGTGCACCCAAGCATCCTAGCTTTCGCAGTCGCCTTTCCTATTAGCTACTTTAAGATTGTTGGACACAATCATGCCAAGGTCCCACTCTTCTTTTGTGGATAGAAGTACTGTACCGCTGCCTTGGATTGTTGCAGTCCAAAAGCATGACCCTGCATTTTTTAGCATTAAATCTCAGCTGCCAAATTCTAGACCATTCTTCAAGCTTATCTAGATCCCTCCTCATGTTATCTACTCCTTCCTGGATGTGTACTCTATTGCAGACTTTAGTATCATTCACAGAGGCAAACGTTATCTGACAGCCCTTCGGCAATATCACTAACAAAGGTATTAAAAAGAATCGGACCAAGGACAGATCCCTGCGGCACACCAATGGTGACCTCTTTCTCCTCAGTATGAGCTCCATTTACCTCAACCCTTTATCGCCTCCCACTCAACCAATACCCAATCAGTAACTTTAGGGTCCATCCTTAGAGTGCTCAATTTGTTTATATGTTGCCTGTGCAGAATGGTTTCAAAGACTTTACTGAAATCTAGGTAACTACATCTAGGGCTCTCCCTTGGTCTAACTCCCTGGTCACTCAGTTAAAGAAATCAATGAGATTTGTCTGACAAGACCTGCTTCTGGTGAATCCATGCTGCTTCCAATCTTGTAATCGATTGGACTCCAGAAACCTCACAATTTTCTCTTTCAGCAGCGTTTCTAATAATTTACTCACCACAGAGGTTAGACTAACTGGCCTATAGTTTTCTACCACATCCTTACTTCTGCTTTTGTGTAAAGGGACCACATGTGCCTCTCTCCAGTCCTCTGGCACCACTCCCGACTCCAAAGGGGCATTGAAAAAGGTCAGTCAGTGGAGCTGCTAGAACATCCCCAAGTTCCTTCAGTATTCTCAGATGTATCCCATCTAGTCCCATTGCTTTGTCTACTGCACATCTCCTGTACCAGCAGCTTCAAGTTGATTGGCATTGAGGAGAGGAGCAGGAAGGCAAATCCCTCCCCCACCCCCACCACCAAAGCCAATCGGGCCGCAGTTTGGAGGCACTTTAAGTATTAAAAGGAGCGGCACCTAGGCATGGGAACTTCTCCTGCACCAGTAGCTTCAAACCCGATTGGCTTTGGGGACAGGAGGGGGAAGGTAAACCCCTCCACGCCCCCCTCCCCCCACTACCAAGGCCAATCGGGCCACAGTTTGGAGTAACTTTACATATTTAAAAGGAGCAGGGCCCAGGCGCACATAAGTCTGGTGCACCCGCACCTGAGGGCCTCGCCAGAGGGTCCTTTGGTGTGGCCCTTAGGCATGGTCCTAAATATCCTAAATATGCTTGAATATAGAAGATATTGTAGGTAGAAAATTTTATGTGAAGTATATAGGGGAAGGTACTATACAGTGTAGGTTGGAGTGTATGTGGCTTATCATATGATATATTACTTTTGTAAAGAGTAGTTTGGCTGGCTAAATTATCTAGGGATGATGCGATGGTATTATATGGTATTGTTGTTACTGTATTTTTTACACCATCTGGGGGTGGAGGCTTATCATAATAGAATATCCTTTATGTGTACAAGGTATTTTGGAGGGGATGGGGTACACATTAATAACATGGTGGAATTTGGTAGACCTTTGGGCCTTGCTTCGGTGTCCCCGATAGAAGGTTTAGTATCAAGGAAGGTAGGCAGTTATAAAAAAAGGGAAATTAAGAGCTAGACAACTAACACCCCTTCGAAGATCTAGTAATAGCGATATGCTTACGGAGGAGGGGGTCCCAATTCTTTGTCTTAGTTTAAATGTGCATTCTATTTGTAACAAGATCGCGTTAATTAAAGATTTAATGTTAGAGAAAGATCTAGGGCTTGTTTTCATCACCAAAACATGGTTACATGCTAAGAAATGATCCTTGAGATGTGCCCTTTAGCATATAAGTTTCTGAATGTCTCAAGGACTGGTCGGGCAAGAGGAAGACTGCTATTATATAAATCATTTTATTGGGTTAAATTATTGGATACCTGTTCATCATCAGAATTAGAGGCATTCTTTTGTAAGGTATTGTTGGGGGAGAGGGAGGAGAAGTGTAACATCATATTGATCTATAGCAGCGGTTTTCAACCCAGTCCTCGGGGAACCCTAGGCCAGTCAGGTTTTCAGATTTCCCAGAATGAATTTGCATGTTCTGCCTTCATTGGATGCAAATCTAGCTTATGCATATTCATTGTGGGAATCCTGAAAACCTGACTGGCCTAGGGTTCCCCGAGGACTGGGTTGAAAACCTATGATCTATAGGCTGCCTGGACCATGGTCTAGGATGCAGGAAATTTATTTTGAAATATTATCCTTGTAGGTGCTTGCAACCAAGAATTCTTTTGTTAGGGGATATAAATTTACATCTAGAAGATCCATTTGATATGCATGTACAAGAATATTTATTGTTTCTACATTTTTTAGGTTTACCTACTTGACTTTTCCATTTATTCATGTATAGAGACACCAGTTGGACCAATTAACTTATGTTTTTAGATCTAATCCAGTGTTTACAATTACAGATGCACAACCATATTCTCTTATCTGGTCAGATCATGATGTTGTTGAATTTAATCTTAGGATAACATTGCTGGTTAGGAGCGATAAACCACCAAGAGATTCTGTTTTAAGACGTAAATATATCTCCCCAGAATTGTTTTGGGAAAAGGTTGAGGAAAAAATAGCTTCAAAGGGACGTCATGATTTTGGAAAAACTGTGGCTGAGTGGATGGATAGCTCAAATGAGATGATGAGAGAGTTAGCGCCATTTATAGTTAAATATAAATTGTCTGTGGTAAAAGAGTCTGCCTGGTTCTCTCAGGAACTTAAGGAGTCAAGGAGGGGATATAGTTAATTAGATAAGATATGGAGATGCTCCTTAAATTAATTAATTAATTTATTTATTTATTTAGGCAGATTTGTATACCACCTTATAAATTAAGATTATGTGGAAAAAAGTTATAATAAGTATAAGATCCGAGTACGTCAGTCATGGAAGAAACATTATGAGAATTTAATTATACAGGCCCCCTCCCAAACAAGGGTCCTCTTAAAGTTGTCTTCAGAGATTTTGGCTGAAAAGGGACAAAGTCAGCTAACAACTTGTTTATCACCATAGGTGCTGACGGACTTCTTTATAGATAAATTGTTGAAGATTAGTGATAGTTTTCCAACAGGGAGGCCAGATGTTATAGATTTGTTAGATCTATCCCTGAGTGGTGAGAAAGGTCCTCCCATTTTGGGGGACTGTTTTTGGTCTGTTTGAGATACCAAAGTTTAAAGATTTTGAGAGTTATTTTAGGAAATAAAAAAATATTCAATTGTGGATATATGCCCTACATATGTGCTGAGGTAATCACCATTTACAGTTAGATGTTGGTTGTGACTTTTCTTTGTGAGGGAATTTATCCACCGGAGATTAATCAAATTATATTAACACCAATCTCAAAGGATCTAAAGGCAAGTTTAGAAGAAGTCTAATTTTCGCCTGATAGCGAATATACTTTGCTTTGCAAAAATAAAGGAAGCAATAGTTGCCAATCAACTTATGCAGTTTTTGGAAAACTATAATTGGCTTAATGATTCACAATATGGTTCTTGCAAAGGACACAACGCAAAATTTCTTGTAGGACTGTTAGTCTCCGATTTGAATAGTGCAAGGTCTTGTTGCTGTTCTGTTGCAGTCTGACCTAAGTTCAGCATTTGATATTGTTAATCATGAGATATTGTTCTTTATGTTGGATCATTAAAAGGTTGCTGGTGAGGTAGCAGATTGGTTTGTGGCTTTTTTTACAAAAGCACGCTCATACTGTTCAAGTAAAGAATGAATGTTCGACATCATGGAGGCCATCTTTTATTTATTTTTTATTTATTTAGCAAGCACTTGTATACCGCTCCTTCCAGCGATCAGAAGCGGGAATGATTATATAGAAACAGCTGTCGAATCAAGACAGAGAAATTATGTCATATACATATAGATTTGCAGGGTAAGCACGGCACATAGAAACTTATCTACTACTTATCAATGGTGAAAAGAATTTACATATGTACATTTTTACATAGAAGGTTTTCTGGGTCGCAACGTAGGTAGTTTCCCCTCATGTGGATTTAGTACAAGTTGAAATGACTTTGAAATAGGTGCGTCTTGAGTTTTTTTCTAAAGTCTGGTAGGTCTTTGCTGGCTCGAAGCTCGGGCGTCGGTTGGTTCCATAGTGTTGGTGCTACGAATGAGAAAGCCCTGTGCTGACCTTGACAGATCTTATATCAGTTGGAATGTGGAGGGTGTTGGAGTTGATGGTTCTCCTGTTTCTGTTGGTGGGTTGCAAGCTGATTAGGGTGGCGAGGAAGGATGGTGCTGTGCTGTGGATGAGTTTGAAGGTTGTTGTCAGTATTTTGTATTTTGTGCGAGCTGTTATGGGGAGCCAGTGCAACTCAATTAGTACTGGTGTAATATGTTCAGTAAGACTCTTTCTCATAATGATCCTGGCAGCTACATTTTGTGCCATTTGCATCTTATGGGATCCCTTAGGGATCATCATTATCACCTATTTTGTTTAACATTTTGACAATATCGTTAAAGCTGGGTGTTGGATAGGGGAGGTATTAAACATTATATTTTAGTGTTGTTATCCTTCCTTGTGAATGCTAAATATTATTATAATGCATTGATAGAGGTTATTTCAACATTAGAAAATTGGGCAACATTGCTTTGTTTAGTTGAATGTGGCAAAAACAAAAATATTGTGTTTGAATAATGGCCGGCAGATCCCTATGTCACTTTTGGATGCTATTAAGATTCTGAATCTCCAAAGGGAAACAGTATTGCGGGTGCTAAGGATACATTTAGATGAAGATATGTCTATGGATGCACAGGTTAACTCATTAACATTTAAAGATGTGGCAACTTCGAAGATTGCAGCCATATTTTGCACTCCTTTCTTTTCAATTATTAGTGCAATGCACAGTTTTAAAGTTTTATTTTTGTAATATAATTTTATTAAATTAATCAAAACAATAGATTAAGAAATTCCAAATCTGCCAGAATACAGTGGCAAGGCTGATGTTTGCTGCTCAAAAGTCAGATCATGTATCACCACTATTTGGAAAGCTTCATTGTTTTAGGATTGTGAAAAGGATACATTTTAAGCTTTATGTGATGATACATAAATTATTTTATGAATCTGTGCCAAATTCATTTTTTGACAAGTTATTGCCATGTCTGAGGTCTAGATCTAAGCGCCTCCAAAATTCATTGACGTTAATGTTTCCATCAAGCCAGGGTCTAATTAATAAAAGAAGGTTTGGTATTACTATTTGGTTTAAAGCAGCGGAGTTGTGGGCTAAGTTACCTGTAACACTAATAGGGATTTCTTTGATTACTGTGTTTAGTAAAAATCTTAAATCTTGGCTGTTTTTCTAATACTTACTTAATACTCATCTCATTTCTGTAATAGCAAGGCCGCGTGCCTCGTGCTGGCGTCCGGCACTAACCGGGGGGGTGGCATCGTGCATCCCGGGAGACGGCATCACAGCTCCGGAAGGTGAGGGGGCGGGTCGCGGTAGTCCCTCGATGTCATTGGCTACCGAGCGACGTGGCAGCTCGGGGGCCAATGAGATACGAGGAGGCGTGGGGGATTTAATTTTAAGCGGGGACGCGGCGTGGCTCCTGCCTCTGTTGGCGAACCGTTGGAGGCGCCGGTCGGCTTGAGGAGTGCGGTCGTCGCAGGGGTGAGGCCTGGCAAGTTAAGGCTGAGAGCGGAGGACGAGTATTTAGGAGCGGAGGACGTGAAGTTCAACTGCGATGACGCAGTTAAGGTGGGGGGCTGCAGGTGATAGGCGGGGAGTGGAGGACGAGCGTTAGCGAGTTGATGAGGGGGTGTAGTGGGGGACGGAGGCACAGGAGAGCAGGGCCGGTGGGGGGATTCTAAACAATTTATTTTCAGTTAATGCAGCAAGTTTTGATGGCACAGTGGCAGTGCAGTTGCCTTATTAACCACGGGTTTTGAGTTCATAGCTCACAGGACGTCATAGGTTCTTAATCTTGTCAATTCATTGTATTTTATCATACTAAAACTAAAACAAAATAAGGAACCAGGGGGGGTACAAGGTAGAATTATATTGGGGATGCCGCCAAGCAGGGAGAGAAGGGGGGGCCCGGAAAGGGGGAAAGGTCCAAGCCGGGGGAGAAGGGTTGCGGTGGTTCCAGGCGGGGAAGATCCTTTGGGGCCTGAGGCTAGAGGTGGGCAAGAGGTCAGGGGCATCACAAGGCGGGGAGGTAGGACATCAAGAGCAAGTAAGGAGCGGGGGGGGGGTGGGGGTAGGGGCAGAGCAGCTAGCAGGGGAAAAGGCGGGTGGGGGGGCATTCGGTCGGTCAGTGGGCCAGCCCAGGCGCAGAGCGGGGCAGCTGACACTGTACAAGCGTGCGAGTACGGCAACAATAGTCAGGTGCATCGTGGTGGGCAGGGGAGTTCTAAGGGAAGTTACGGTGCAAAGGGTAGGGCGGGGGTCTATTGGAAGCCCGGGTGGGGGGCTATTTCCTCCAGAAGGGGGTGTAGCGGTGATGGGTGGAGGAGAGCTGGGGGGGGGCTTTGGGGGGGGTCAGCAGGTCTGGTGGGGTGGCAAGGGAACAAGGGAGGTGTTTCCTCTCCAGCCTGGGAGCACTGGCAAGGTGGAGGTCAAGGCTCCTCACGGGCAGAGTGGCTAGGGGTTTGGCAGCCACCTTGGGCTATGGCAGGTGTCTCTTCGCCTTTTCCGTTTTTTTTCTCCGCAGGTACCACCTGCTTGGCAGTATGCAGGGAGTCCTTGGTGGAGTGCTTCGCGATTACGAGACAGTGCGAGTTTGAACCTGGCTGGTCATGACATGACGGGAGGACCGACGGGCACGACGATGGAAACGTCCAGTCGGTTCCGGTGTGGCAAGAAGCTAGTACAGCTCCAGAATCAGCTGCGGATGCTGCAGGTGAGTTGGCAGTTGACCAAGAGGCAGCAGAAAGGGATGGGGCAACGACGGCTGGCAAGGGCCATAAGAAAAAGAGTCGGAAGCGGAAGCATTCCAGTCATAGGCGGATGAGATCGGAGTCCTCTTCCACTTCGACCTCTGATTCGTTGTCCAGTTCGACGTCTGACAAGGGAAGCCGTGGTAAAGATGAGGTGGGGACGGCGGGCAGATGTGAAGCAGAGGGGGTAACTCCTACGGTAGCGACCTTCTCAGAGTTATGGGAGAGTGTGCCTAGGAAGTTGCGTCGGAAAGTCCAAAAGCGGCAGTATATCGATATTTTTCGTTTACTGGAAGGCCGAAAACAATCGGGGGACAGTCGAAGGAAGAGAAATGAGGATGAAAAGGCCGGTAGGGTGCGGAGGGTGGCACGGAACGTAGTGAATTGGACGTGGGCATTTTTACGGCTGGCTAGTGTATGGGGGCACGTGCCCCAGAGCAGTACGGCATGCTTTTGGCATACGCCGACTCTATTTTAGAGGCTTCTCAGATGCATGACGGTTGGGCTTGGCTCAACTATGATGAGAAGTTCCGGGATAAGATGGAAGAAAACCAGATGCTTTCTTGGGGGACGCAGGATATAAATTTATGGTTGACACATATGGCGGTCAGACCTGGCGGGGGGGGGAGTGGGCGGCCAAAAAGGGGGATTGGTCAGTACAATGGGTGCTGGGAGGCCCTTTCGGTCAGGCGTGTCCCCGGCGGTTCAGAGGCCTGCAGGGGGGGGGGGGGGCGTTGGAGATATCTGTTGGCGATTTAACAAGTCTTCATGTCCCTTCCCGGACTGTAAATTCCAGCACGCTTGCTCTCTCTGTGGCGGAGGACATTCCGCCCTCAAATGTGTTAGAAAAGGTGCGGCTGGAGTTATTGCACCCCCCTCCAAACCATAAGAACTTGCGGAGTTTGGCTCTGACTCCTATTCGGATCCAAGTTATGCGTCCGTGGCTGCGGAGGTATCCCAAGAGGAAGGATAGTTTAATATTGGATGGGGGTTTTCAGTGGGGGTTCCAGATCCCGGTTGTGGGACGGGTAGCTGCAAGTATGGCTAGGAATTCGTCTGCGGTTAAACAGTTCACCCATATTGTGAGGGATAAGTTGACTGGGGATATTGAGTTGGGGCGGGTGGCGGGCCCCTTCGCGGAGCAGCCATTTGTGTATTTCGTGGTGTCCCCTTTGGGAATCATTCTGAAGAAGGAACCGGGTAAGTATCGTTTAATTCATAATTTGTCCTTCCCTATGGGTTCTTCGGTTAATGACCACATCCCAGAGAGTTGTGCGCAGTGCGCTATGCTTCCTTTGATGAGGCAGTGGATCTGGTGAGGGAAAGCGGATCGAGGTGCTTAATGGCAAAAGCGGATATCGAATCGGCCTTCCGTTTGTTGCCCGTGCATCCATCGGCTTTGCATTTGTTGGGATTCCGCTTTGAAGGGCAATTTTATTTTGACAAGTGCATGCCAATGGGCTGTGCGATATCTTGTGCTTATTTCGAACAGTTTAGTTCTTTCCTGCATTGGGCTCTGGTGGAGAAAAGGGGCAGCCGAAATGTAGTGCACTACTTGGACGATTTCCTGTTTGTCGGAGTGGCGCAGTCTGGAGAGTGCCAGGATTTATTAGGGGACTTTATGCAGTTGGCACAGGAATGGGGGGTGCCATTGGCAGTCGGGAAGACAGAGGGTCCGGCGACTTGTCTTACTTTTTTAGGGGTGGAGCTAGATTCGGAATTAATGATAGCTTGGTTGCCAGCCGACAAAGTGACGAGGTTGCGAGTCTTGGTGGCGAACACGATGGTCTCCACGAAGATGACGTTGCGTGAGATGCAGGCTCTTATAGGTTCCCTTAACTTTGCATGTCAGGTGATTCCTATGGGCAGGGTGTTTTTGCGGCAGCTAGCGGCGGCTACGGCAGGGGTTGCTAAAAACCTCACCATCGGATCAGGGTTTCGCGGAGCATGCGAGCTGACTTGGGGGTATGGGATGAGTTTCTGTGAGATTTCAATGGGATCACGGTCTTGAGGGATAAAGAAATATCCAGTGAAGAGTTGCAATTATATACCGATGTGGCTGGGGGGGGGGGGGGGCTAGGGGTATACTTCGGAGGCTCATGGTACACGGCGCAGTGGCCACAGTCCTGGCAGGACGTTGGCCTTACCAGTAAAATCACCTTTTTGGAGCTGTTCCCATACAAGTGGTGCTGGCGTTGTGGCCGGACAGACTGCGGAATCGCAAGGTGGTTTGGTGCTGCTACAACGAGGCGGTTGTCAGTGTAGTGAATAATTACGCCCCAAGGTGTAAACAGGTAGTGGATTTAATGCGGCAGGTGGTTTTAGCCTGTTTGCGTTTGAATGTGGTGATTAAGGCTCGCCATATCCCTGGGGTTACTAACTTGATTGCGGATGCTCTTTCCCGTTTCAAGTGGGAGCGGTTTCGGACCTTGGCGCCGGAAGCGGAAGAGGACGGTGCTTCGGTCCCGCAGCACTTATGGCAGATTGGCCTCGGGACATGATGGACTTATTGAAGAATTCAGTGTTGGCGGTGACGTGGGCAGCGTACCAGAGGGGCTGCAGCAGTGTGGTGACTTTCTTAGTGGAGCAGGGATGGCAGCAGGGCCCAGCATCGGACTTTCTTCTTAGTCAGTATGTTTCGGCAGCAAAAGTCACGGGAGTGTCGCGGTCAACGGTGCGGAGGATTTTGGTGGGATTTGACTTTTTCATGAAGGCGGTAGGATGGGGGGTTGCTTTGGGTTTTTTTTTGACGTGTAGGCTCCTGCAAGGATGGGAGCGGTCCGTTCCATTGCCGGGGGATGGTCGGCTGCCTATAACGCATGGCCTGCTGGAGCGATTGTGTATCGCTTTGCCGCACGTGGTATCGTCCCTTTAAGAGGGCACGCTTTTTCGGGCGGTATTTTCAGTGGCCTTTTTTGGTGCATTTTGGGTGGGGGAGTTGGTAGTGGAGTCGGGTCACATTTCCCGGGGTGAAGGTTTGCAGGTTCACCAAGTTCAGGTAGGAGAGGGCAGGCTTCGTATCCACCTGGCGCGATCCAAGACGGATCAGAAGGGGAGAGGAGCATGGGTGGTTTTGCGGGAGGTGCATTCCAATCCTACGTGCCCGGTTACGTTGCTAAACGAGTACATGCGGGTGCGGCCATCAGGTGCGGGCAACCTGTTTTTGCATAAGGATGCGTGAGTGCTTACGAGATTTCAGTTTGCGGCAGTGTTGCGGATGGCGCTGCGGCACTTAGGGGAGGATACTAGCCGGTTTGCTCCGCATTCATTCAGGATAGGAGCAGCTACCAGTGCTGCAGCGGAAGGTCTATTGGAGCGGGATATTCGGTGGATCGGGAGATTGAGGTCGCAGGCGTTCCAAAGCTACGTGCGTTTGTAGGGGTGGTGGGGGTGACTAACTGTCTCGATTTTGTTTTGCAGCAGCGGTACAAGGAGTATGTCGCTGTTGGGTGATTGGCCACTCGTTTGTGTATTGGGCTGGTCGGTGAGCAGCAACACGGCCCGTTGGCCTGAATATTGGACTGGATGCGTCAGAGGTGGCCGTCTCATGGCTTGGCGAGTGCGGTATGCGGTGGATTCAGCTCTTGCCTTTGCTTCGGCACCACGTGCGCGTCAGAGGCCCGCCGGAGATCTTGTTGATTCACCTGGGAGGAAATGGCTTGGTGTCTTGGACTTCCAGGCAGTTAATTTGAGCCACGCAAAAGGACTTGGGGGCGGTGTTGGCAATGTTGCCTGGTATAATTCTTGTATGGTCCGATATTATTCCAAGGTCTGCCTGCAAGGGTCAGCGGAGGTGGTCCAGACGGCTGACGAAAATTAATCGACAAATTGGCTGATGGGTTCAGGAACAGGGGGGGGGGGGCAAATTTTACACACCTGGGTGGATGTCGAATGCGCGGGCCTGTTCAGGTCGGATGGAGTACATCTGTCCCCGATGGGGATGGATTTGCTCCTTAATGACTGGCAGGAGGCTTTGGAAGTTATCATGTTGGGGAGGAGGGCTGGTCGCAGCTTGCTCATTGGGGGGCGGCTCAGGTCCTGGGAGGCCTGAGCCGGTGGCAGGATCCCGGAGGTTTCCGGGGTCCGGAGCCGGATACAAGCCTTAGGGCGGGGGTGGGGTACCCCCGACCCGGACAATCCCTCAGGTTTTTGCTAATAATATGGCGAAGCCGGATGAGGGAGGGCGAGGTGATTTAGTCGGGGTCTGGACCCGGCAAAGCGGAAGCGGCGTCACCTTGCTAATAACATGGCTGGTGAGGGCTTGCACCGCTGGGGGTGGGGGGGGCAAGTTAATGTGTTGGATTGTAGTTGATCATTGTTGGAAGTTTAATAAAGCTGCGACCAGTTTGAGTCCCAAAAAGGGTGTTTGTGTTTTGTATGGGAAGGTTCAGGTGAGGGGTCTATGTGTGGGTGAGGGGGTGGGGTAAGGGCAGGAAGCAGTGGGTCCGCCATACCCGGTTATAGCAAGGCCACATGCCTCGTGCTGGCGGCCGGCACTAACCGGGGGGGGGGGGGCGGCATTGTGCATCCCGGGAGACGGCATCACAGCTCCGGAAGGTGAGGGGGCGGGTCGCGGTAGTCCCTCGATGTCATTGGCTACCGAGCGACGTGGCAGCTCGGGGGCCAATGAAATGAGATAGGAGGCGTGGGGGATTTAATTTTAAGCGGGGACGTGGCGTGGCTCCTGCCTCTGTCGGCGAACCGTTGGAGGCGCCGGTCGCCCGCCCGCCCACCCTTGTTGGGGTAGGGTGAAGTTGGGGGGGGGTGTTGGAGCTGGAGGGGGTTGGCGGGATCCCGGAGGTTTCCGGGGTCCGAAGCCGGATACAAGCCTTAGGGTGGGGGTGGGGTACCCCCGACCCAGACAATCCCTCAGGTTTTTGCTAATAATATGGCGAAGCCGGATGAGGGAGGGCGAGGTGATTTAGTCGGGGTCTGGACCTGGCAAAGCGGAAGCGGCGTCACCTTGCTAATAACATGGCTGGTGAGGGCTTGCACCGCTGGGGGGGGGGTGGGGGGGCAAGTTAATGTGTTGGATTGTAGTTGGTCATTGTTGGAAGTTTAATAAAACTGCGACCAGTTTGAGTCCCAAAAAGGGTGTTTGTGTTTTGTATGGGAAGGTTCAGGTGAGGGGTCTATGTGTGGTTGAGGGGGGGGGGAGGGGTAAGGGCAGGAAGCAGCGGGTCCGCCGTACCCGGTTAATGTTTTTGAATTTTTTTTTAAATTGTAAACCACGCTGAACTAAATATCAATTGGGATTGCAGCAGTATAAAATGTTTTATAATAATAATGCTACTTTTTTTTTTTCAAACTTTTATTTTCATTTTGCAACAAACAAAAGAAACAACACACCAAAAAAGACAAAACAAGCATACAATAAGGAAAAGTAAACCCATTACCCCCCACCCCGATGCTTCTTCTCTACCCGATTATATCAGCATGTGAGCGCTTCCAATTAACAGTGATTATACATCAAACGATCAAAAGAGTATCTACAATACAGCATGATCATGAGACAAAGATATATACAAAGTCAGACAGTCAAATGAGAGCATTTAGCAAAATGTACATAGTCATTGAGCAGCTTCCATTGAGACCAATGAGAAGGAGTCTGAACGGAGAGAAAGCGAACAGACGAGGTATTTGTTCATATTTACTGTAAAGACAGGCATGATTCCCCCAGTCATTGGGGCTCAAATGGGAGCTAAGCTGCCAGTATTACTTAATTAGGGAAATACTTACTTAGGGAAATAGCAATGCTAAACATGAAGTTCGAAAGGAGATAAGCCATTTTTGGGAGAGAGGGGATCCCCGCAACTAGGCGAAGTCCCACTATCCTCCAAGAAAGGGGCTCCTGAGAGTGCGAGATAGACTAAATACGACCCCAGACCCGACGCCAGTAATACTGTAGTGCGGGATATTCATGCATAACATGAGGCAATGAACCAATGGCCGCGGGACGTGTCCAGCAACCATTGCCCTGAGTAGTGTTCCATTTGTCTAATCTGTGAGAAGTGTAAAAAAACACCGGTGGGCTAGAAAGGAGAGGGTCTGAATGAGTGAGGCGGATCGGGAACCCGTATCCCTCTGCTCCTGATAAGGCTCTATTGCTCCGAAATCGAAGTCACATGCAATTCTCTCTCCCATACTTTCTGCGCTATAGGGGTATCTCTAGGTATAGCATTACAGAAGGTTTAGTAAAATTGGATACTACACCCGGTGAATTACCGAGAGGTCAGAGAGTCTCCGATCAACCTTATATAGAGAATGCCGATGACGGGAGTACTCTAGTGGATCAAAGGCGATGCTGAAGTTGCACTGACCAGGGTCGGGAGTCTAAAGATTGCATAAAAGTAGTAAAGGCACCTAAAGTGTCTAAAAGCATTGGTGGATAGTGGGAGTCTGATGGGAGAGTCATAACAGGGAGAAAGGTAAGAGGAATCGGTTCGCGAAGGCCCGCTTCTGTATCTAGCCACACAGGTCTGCTCGGTACTGGCTCTTCCAACCAACGAGCACCTTGTTTGAGAAGAAAAGATTGAGGGAACACTTGAGTAAATCGCCACCAAGTATTAATGGAGCATTGGCAGAGGCCGAGGCCAACTGCGCAATACTTGCATAGTAAGCAGGGTTGTCCACATTCGGGGCATAATGCAAATACACGTGAATTAACTATCTCCAACCTCAAAGTGGACACGGGCCCATCTACCCCTCTTGTCAGCGCTGATATCAGATACAGTAGCGTGCTAAGACTTCTTAACCAAAGTGGCTATCCCGTACCATTTGAAACCGGTGGGAGAATAGGCAGCTACCATGTGAGGCTTAGCATTGAGTTTCAGTGTTTAGCAGAGTTTAAATGCGTTTCCTGAAGAAACACGAAATCAACATGCTCATGGCTAAAATAGCTAAGGATTTTCTTTCCGTTGAGTGGACCATTAATGCCTTTGACGGTGAATGATAAGATTTTACCTAAGGCCATACAGAAAAGTTAAAAATTCTGAGCAGGATAGCACACATAATTTCACTGTGTCCCTCAAACTGACTGTATCTGGCTGTACACATGACATAGGAAAAATAAACTAATATAATACAATGAAGCGCCCCACATTAACAAAGAAAACCGCAGTACGGTAGAGGAGAAGCAAAACCCCAAAATTACTGGCGACCATGTGTCTGCGGGGAGAAGCCCCAGAGAAGGCCTAAATTGATAAAACACATAACCTGTAGGACTGTGCGTGCTCCGAATCCGACCGAGGCACACATCATGAAGGGATAGGAGACCAAAAAACAAAAGTCATATAGAAAAAGAAAGAAAGTCCAGGCTATTTCTGTGCTTGGCTATAACCGCCGCATCGGGCCCTTCAAAATGGCGGATAGAGCCGGCAAATAAGAGTCCAAACTTTGGGATTAGCGCATCTGCTCTGCTTCTTTGGAGTCTAAAAATGTTGATAGTAGATCAAGATCTTCGAACGTCCTGGTTTGGTTATGGAGAGTCACTCGGAGCTTCGCTGGATACAACAGGCCAAAGCGAGCCTGTAGCTGTTGAAGTCGAGGGCGAAAAGCAAGGAGTTTCTTCCGACGGTCAACGGTAGGCTTTGCCAAATCAGGAAAGAAGGAGACCTTACGACCTTCAAATTCCAAATGATGATTCGCTCGGGCAGCATGTAAAATTTGTTCCACTTGTTGATATCGTAGCAAGCTAAAGATAATAGGCCGGGGGGTCGTGCGGTTGAGCGCCATGTGAGCAGGAACACGGTGTGCACGATCGATTTCCAGTTCTTTATGAAAGGTGATCTTCAGCAAGGAGGGAAGAGTTTTGAGCAAGAATTCTCTTATATCTCCTGCTTCCACCCCCTCCGGCACTCCGAGAAGCCTCACATTGTTGCGACGGGCTCGATTATTGCTATCTTCTAACTCCTTTTGAAGATTCTGTATCTGACGCTCAGCCTCGTCCAGTTTGCCCAAGCGCACCTCGTGCGAGTCGAGGACCCCCGCCATATTGTCCTGCCGTAATGAAAGACTTTCAAGTCGGTCTTGGAGCACTCCAAAGTCTTCTCGCATGGCTCGAAGCGCTTCTCCATTGGACTGCACCAATTCCTTCACGCCGCGTATTTCTTCCAAAATCTCCAGGTGCATCTCGGGGTTTTCACGAAATGGAACCATCTTCTGTGGGGAGGACACCTCTGTTTTGGAGCGTTTTCCGTGAGAAGAAGAAGGAGACCCGAAGTCCAAACGCGCTGGTTTATGGGCCGCCATTCCCCCGAGGTGCCCCGGTCAGCTCGGAGCGAAATAGTAAATTTGTGTAGGTATTAAGTCAGGATTCTAAGTAGGCCTCTCGGGAGCTTCAACGCAAAGCGTCCTACCCGCTGGACATCAGGCTCCGCCCCCCATAATAATGCTACTTTTAGTTTAGTGAGTTCCTCATGAACACATCCTTCTGAAAATTGTTTGAGATCCCTGTCACTTCTGTTACTTTTTTTGTGGGTGTTTTCTAAGATTCTGCTCCTGGCCCTTCATCTATGAACACAGAAAAGAAATATTTGTTAAGCAATTCCACTTTATCCTCATCAGCTTCTACATAGTCCTCCCCTTCACCCTTGAGTCTGACAATACTACTTTTGCCTTTCCTCCTCTCACTAACACATTTGAAAAAAGTCTTATCCCCCCATTTTATTGCATTGGCTATTTCTTCTTCTTTTTTATCTTTGCTTTTCTGATTGTTTTGCTAGCTTCTCTTAAGTTTTTCCAAATATAGATGCCTGTCTTCCTCTTTCTGTGATCATTTGTATTTCATGAAGACCTACCTCTTTTTCTTCAGCTTTTCAGCTACTTCTTTTGAGAACCATAGCAGCCTCTTTTTCCTTTTATCTTTATTTACCTTTCAGTTTTCCCCACTGTTTTTCTACATCCCCCAGCTGTTCCCTTCTTGATAAGGACTCCTTGAGGTATTGGCCCATCCTGGCAAAGTTAGTTTTCCAAAATTGTAAGACCCTCGCTTTTGAATGGATTTTATCAGTCTTAGTCCTAATACTGAACCACACCATCTGGTGATCACTGGATGTGAGATGATCTCCCACTATAACATCAGAAACATTTTTACCATTGGTAAGCACCAAGTCTAGTATGGCCCCTTCATGTGTGGACTTTGTTAGTAGTTGCCTGAATAGTTCTCTCTGTAGAGAATCCAGGATCTTCTTTATTCTAGAAGACACCGTAGCAGGGATGTGCCAATCAACATCCGACATATTGAAATCACCTATCAGAAGCACTTTCCCTTTCCTGGCAATGCTGCATATGTCTTCTATTAAATCTCTGCTCACTTCTTCTCCATGTGAGGGGGGTCTCGCACCAATGCAAATGGATTTCTCTTTCCCTCTTTCTAGTTTAACCCATAGTGCCTCCTCTCTCCCTTTTAAACCCTGTAATTCTGTAACCTTAATATTATTTTTTAGATATAGTGCCACTCCTCCTCCCCTTCCTTCTCCTTCTAAGTATAGCCTGTTAATAATTACACCCCAATCATGGTTCTCTGTGAACCATGTGTCTGTAACTGCCACTAAATCCAAATATATACCATTTTCCAGATGTTGCTCCTTTTACCCATTTCTATAGAGGTATTTAATGTTTCACTTAACTGAGGGCTTTCACTTATCTGGGGGCTTTCTTCGCCCACCCCAACAAATCTAGTTTAAAGCCCTCTTCAGTAGGTTAGCCAGTCTACTACTGAAGACACGCCAATCCTTCTTGGACATATGGATGCCATCTCTGCTCTGCAACCCTTGGAACATCATCCTATGGTCCAGGAAACCAAAACTCTCTCAATGACACTATCCATGCAGCCATACATTTATCTCCAGGATGTGAGCTTCTCTGCACTGGCCTTTACCCTGAACATGGAGGATTGAAGCGAATACCACCTGCACACCTATCTGCTTTACCCTCTATCCCAGAGCCATGAAGTCACTTTTGATATGCTCAGAGGGATACCTGACAGTATCATTTGTGCCGACATAGATGAACAACATTGAGTAATAAGTAGGCTTGATGAGTCTCAGCAAACTCTCTGTAACATCTCGGATTTTGGTGCCTGGCAGACAGCACACTTCTCTGGACATCAAGTCTGGTCAGCAGATGGACACCTCAGTACCCCTCAGAAGAGAGTCACCAACCACCTCTACCCTTCGCTTCCTTGTGGTCACTGATTCTGCAACTTTGGGGTGCTTGAGCTCTGGTTCTTCTCTTTCCTGTGATGCTTTTACCTCCTTCACTTCCAGGGCTGCATAATGGTTCTTCAATTCAAGGTCTGGAGGAGTTGGATTGGTGATTCTGCATACCCTGGCTGGTAACTCTTGTCAAACATTCGTCATTCTGTAGGCTCCCATCTTCACCTCTGTAGGAGAGTTTGGATGTTTCAAGAAGCATCTCGTCAATGTACTTCTCACTCTCTTGAATGCTACTTAGCTTCACCACCTTTTCTCTGAACTACTCCACTTGTTTCCTGAGAGCTTCAGCATGCAGGCATTCTGCACATGGAACCAGACCTTCAACTGGCATTGGTATCTATTTGGAAAGAGGCAGAAACTGTAATGGGGGTAACAGCTTTGGCAATACAATTTTTACCAGCCATTGTTCAGTTGATGGAGCTTTGATACCTGTTGAAGTAAAAGAGAGAGACCTGCCAAAGTCTCTGCCTGTTCCTCAGCTGTCTTTTCAGGGAAAAAGCAGTTAACCTCTTTTAAGAGTGTTCTAAAAGTGCTGATCTTAGTTCCTGTGTGCAACTAATTGGGGAGTAGCCCTATAAAGCAAGAATGCTCACATGGGGTGGGTGGCAGCTGGGGTTGGTAGGGAGAGAACTAACACCTGATGAGGTCAGTTGTTTCAAAGAGCTAGCTATGAATGGGTAGTTGGAACAAAAATACAATGAACTCTAACTGACAGAGGAGGCAGGCTTCATAGTGAGATTCTTGATAGACCAACTATGTTAAAAACAACAACAGAGAACTGGTAGAGACAGTACAGAACTGAAAGGCAGCTATATTGGCATTACAATGGATACATATAAATTATTCAGTTTGTGAGTGTGAGAGTCACTGCACTTCCAAAGTCTAGCATGCTGTGTGGATCCATAGGAGTGACTGTGGTGCAAAGTCACTGCATCTCTATTCTAATACCAGTTGTTACATATGTGCTATATGCACATTAGGGGGTTATTTTAGAAGCCCCATTTATATTTTGGACATTTGAAAACAGGCATAAAGATGTCTGAAGAATAGAGACCTCTCCAGAGCCATTTTAAAAGCTGGGTCTGTGGACGTCCCCAGTGCAAGGGCATCCAAGTCTGAATGTGGGCTTTGCAGAGGCATGGCTTGGGCATTCTCAAGGTCATGGACATCCCCACCTGATCTCAGAAATGTCCTGAATGTTCGGGGTCATTTCTAAGATTATACCTGCTCTAGGCATGAACGGGTATCTGAAAAGTGATTGCTTTGTCGGGCAAATGTCTGGAGGGTGTGGAGAAGGAGCCATACTAATATCCTATTTAGTTTACAGTATGTCAAAGAACACTGATGGGGAATGAGAGCTCATGTTTTCATTTTGCTATGCTGCTGGAATCCTCTTATCCGAGCTTGCATGAGATGGATGTCCCCATCACACACTTTTCTAAGGGGGACATCTATGTAGGTGCCGGCGTGGATGTCCATATCTGGGTCGTTTTTGTTACTAAATGACTGGAGATAGACATCCCTAGTGTTTTTCTTGTTGTTCCACCCTGAATGACCTTATTGTGACTTGGGAAAACTTTCTAAAATGCTATATCAGAAATAAAGTCCCAGCACATGCCACAACATATAAGTTAGAACTTGTTTTTCTCTCCTCAAATTATATTCATGTTTCCAAAAGATAGATGGAAATAATGAGAAGAGGAAAGGTAGTTGATCCTCTTGAGAAATACTGGGCCATAAGCAGCACTAATAGTGATGATCAGAGAGTTGGATCTCAGGAACCCCTGTAGTCCACCGAGAAGAGTACTTGTAGATGAAGATGCAGGTTCGGTGAACATGTGATACTCCAGTTATCCCATTTCCATAGAGGGCAAAAGAAGACTAAGGCAGTGCAGGATGGGAGCAGGAGGACAGCAGCATGTAAAGCCAGCAGAGTATAGTAGTAGCCCTACAATTTTGGTGGACATTGAATCAGATGAATCATCATATAAGAGATTTCCAGAATCAGAAGACACTGAATGTTTAATAGCCGAGGAAGGATTGGCTATGTTAGTTGCTAGTATGATAGGTAGTGGGCAGCTGCAGGAGATAGAAAATAATACTGTTAGGGTCACAAGCCCACCCCTCTCCCCATAAAAATCAGGTAATGGAGAGTTTGAGGTACTCTCCTGGCCTTTCGTCTTCAATCAGGGATGCTGAAAATCCAATCTCAGCTATTAGTGTCTGAAGTCCAGGGACCTAGAGTTGTGTGCAACAAAGCTTGCTCAGCAGTGGTCTCTCATGAAAGATGCCCACTGGACTAGCAAGAGGTATGTCTACCATATATATTTAAGTCAGCCTGCCACACCTTGCTGGTCTAACAAGTCATCTGATGAGAGCCTGACCTGCTGCATAATCCACTTGTCCTCTGTTGTCCTGGTTCTTGCTCCTTGCCTGGCTTCTGCTCCACCCTACCTAATTAACTTGCTTTATTTTATCTATTGTAAACCACTCAGGTGCCCACGGTATTGAGCGGTATAACAAGTTTTAATAAACATAAACAAACATAAACATACCCTGGGCCTAGCCTCTCCACCTTGCTCTGGCCTAGGCCTTAACATTTGCATTATTCTAGCAGCAGCAGCTCCTAAGAATGCAGAGAAGTGGTAACCCCCCCCCCCCCCCAAAAGATTTTATAATGCCTTAGGATCAGTATTTTGCAGAATATGTTGATGTTGGAAGGCCATCAGTAGAGGAAAGCTGCATCATTGAACAGTAGCAAGCTCCATTATATGCACAAACACTCATTGGAGCTGATTTCAAGTAAAGTTCCTAACACCAGGCTTTTTGCTCCAAGTAGCAGCAATAAGAAAGCTATAGAAAATAGGAATCTATCTCTGAAGCCTCTTCCTCCAATGAAGTGGCAGACGAAGTCCCAACACCTGCCATTACCTAAGTAAGCAAGTCACTATGGAGGAGATAGGGGGTGTTCAGCATCACAGTCGTGCACAAGAATCATTCATAGGGGAGATGATTTTCCAGATCAGACATTTACCCAGTAAGCACTCTATTAATTGAAAGAAGTCATATCACAAAATTCAAACCAGAAAATAGACTACCATTCCATTTTAATTCATCCTTAAAAATGCCCCTAGCTTTTTTTCATACATTTTCTATACCTTATACTGTAAATCCATGCTCAGTATCCAATTGGTAATGTAAACATGCAAGAACTGCCTAGCTAAATATTATGTGATCTTCTCCAGAATATTAATTCAAGCATTCAGTATCAAGTGGAAAGTCTTATATATTGTAATCTCTTTCAGTTATGAGATGTTTCAAATGTGGCTAGGTTTCAGTGCATAGCACCAGTTTTAGAGGACTATTACTAGTCTTATTTTGGACATTGTGTGAAAAAACAAAAAAGATAAAAAAAACAAACTCTATGATCTATTCTGCTATGAACAGGGCACAATGATTATATGATGTCCCCCATACAATAATCAGCAGATTGAATGGGGCATTTAGAATGAAATTCAAATCACAAAAAAAACCAACCAACCAACCACAGGTTTACCCTGTCTCTAGTGGGAAATTCCAAATGCAAAATAAAAAATTCATGTTCATGGCAAGAGCTTCAACTGTGTATCACACAATAGTATTCCATTCAATTTCTGCATTGTGCATAGAGGTTGAATAGAGTCCAATGTTAGAATCTACTTTTGCTCAGGTACAGACAATTCATTTTTAAGGATGATTTAAAAAGTGACTGGGGCTTTGAATAAAAAACAGCATTCAAACCAGATAACTTTTTCTATTTTGAGTGCTGTGATATATGATTTCTCCTTATCATCAGATATTTTTTACTCAGCATGCCATTATTTGGGTTTATGCCTTTATTTTCTACAGCAGTTCTTCTGGCCTTTATATCCATACCAAGTAGCATCAGAAAGGTGTTAATATTGCAAATATCCTAATACAATCGCATATTCTCAAGATGAAAATTTGTACTCCTGCATAAGGAAAGCATGTCAATCAAACAAATCAAATTGATATATTTGATTAATTGACTAATTAATTGGTTCAAATGCATGCATGAAAAATTGTTTATTTGGATATAGTGACACTGAACACCACTAGAGGATATAGAAAGAATGAGATAGATGAGAAGTAGTCTAATATTTGGTAGTAAAGATTCAATTCAAAAATAATGCAGTCATGCATTTGGGATGCCATATTTGGAAGGTTTGGTAGACCATGGTGGGTGAGATGTTTGGATTTAGTGTCTTGTGACCTCAATGCAGAAAAGCAGTGTGAGAAGGGAGATGGCCAGAGTCAGAAGGAATCAGTATAGGCACTAGGAGAACAAAAAGAGGCCTGTACACAAGTAATTAGTGAAACCTTATGTAAAATATTGTGTGCCCTCAAAGGAATATAGATAAGCTAGAAGTGCTGCAAAGAAATAGAAGCAAAATGCTGTCAGATCTATTCTTAAGGCCATATGAGATGAGAATTAAGGACCTAAATATGTTGAAATGGAATTTAAAATATTTATGAACTTTCTTATTGAGAAAGTCAGCACAAAGTAGTTCACATAGTAATATAGTATATGACAGCAGATAAAGACCAGCATGGTCAGTCTAGTCTGCCTAGTAAGGTGGCTAGCGTACATAGTTGTAATCGCTCTTCCATGCAGGTCACCCACCTCTGTGCCTTTGATTAGAGCTGTATCCACCACTCCATGCAGGTCACTCCCCTCTATTTGTTGAAGTATAGAAAATATTGTATAAAAGATATAAATGAATACATATGTGTACCTTCAAAGAAAGATGGGGCAGAGAGGATTTGATAAAGACATTTAAATATCTAAAAGGCATTAGCAATGTGCATGAAGTAAACCTTTTTCAATGGAAAGTAAAGTCTAGAATTTGACACCATGATACATAGCTCCAAGGGAATAGATTCAGGAACAATGCCAGGAGAAAGGGTGGTACGCGCCTTGAATGCTATTCCAGGATAGACAGTGGAAGCTAAGACAGTTGTTCAGTGCCGTTAAGTCATTGTCAACTCATGGTGCTCCTCTGGATAGTTGCCCTAAACTGTGTTCGGTCTTCAGTCTGGCGGCTCATTGTTGATAGTGGCATCCATAGCTGCTGATATTGTATCAATTCATCTCATTGCCAGCCTTCCTCGTTTGCATTGACCTTCAACCTTGCCAAGCATAATGTCTCTCTCTGATGATCTCTCTCTTCACATGAATTGCCCAACGTATGAAAGCTGAAGTCTTGTCATCTGAGCTTCTAAAGAAAATGTAGGTTTGATCTTCTCTAGAACTAACTGGTTTGCTCTTCGGGCATTCCATAGTATACACAATATTCTTTGTCAGAATCCACCCCCAACCTAACCCCTGTTTCAGTGGGTAATTTGTCCATTTGAAAGAGACAGCACTGGGAAAATTCCCAGACTGCAGTTTAACTTTAGCCAGTTGATGCTGATATTTAGCACTGGCCAGCCAAAGCTGTACAGGTAGCTCAAATGGCAGGCCTAAAGTTACAGTGGTGGGTTAAGACAGCAAAGTCAGATTCAAATCCCAGTGAAACACCTTGTAACCTTGAGTATGTCTCTTAAACTTTAGGTGCAAAAATATTACACAACTTTCTCTTGTTAAATTTCAGTTGGATATTCAGTCCAAGCAGATTTGTGTTGTATATATGAATAAGGTTAATTAAACAAAGTTGTTCAATGAGCTTTACCTGTACACTGCTTCAACATTTTAAAGCTGAGACAGTCTCATTATACCAGATTATTTATTCTGAGGCTATTTTGCTTCATCTTAGCAATTTTATTGATACCTCACAAACTCTCTTGATTATTCCAATTTATTTACTTTCATCACTCTCACTCAGGTCTCTGGATGAATTTGTGACTCTAATCTCTTACGTGAACCTATATCTGAGAACCTGCTCATTTTGGGAGATCTAAATATTCATGCAGACTCTCCCACTTGCACTAGAGATTCCTTTTTAAATTTATGGATGATCTTCATTTGTCTTTTTCCTACTCATGTTGCCGGTCATATTTTAAACTTGTTTTAGTTCTCCTTCCTCCTCGGACTTAACTTTCTTTAATTTCACCCTTAAGACTCATTCTTGGTCTGATCATTCTCTTATTTTCATGATTACTTATTTTGTATTTCCATCACTCCTTCCCTCCATCTTCTAGACGTAAGATTACTGTCTAGAAATGATAAGAACTTTGATATTAATATTTTGAAAACTTCTTTGAACTCCTTCCCTTCAGATTTCTTAGACATCTTTATTTTAGCAATAAGCCAATTTTTGGAAAAGATTCATAGGAAGACCTTTGACATTTTGACCTAACTACCCCTCCCAAGGAGATCTCTGTTGTATTATGCATATCTACCATTGCTATCCCTAAGGGCTTTTTCTACTTAAAAAGTTAGCCTACCAAGGTGACGGAAAATGGCCAAAGTCCAGGGCACCTTCTGATTTGTCACATTATATAGAGTGTCTCTGCTTTTATGCAACAAAAGTATGTTATACTTAAAGTGTTTATTTTTCTTCCCTCATACATTTTCAGCAAGATTCAAAACAACTCTTTTGAGTTATTTTTCCTTTCTAGGTCATCTTCCTCCATGGTGGTAATAGAAAAACTTCTTTTATTGGCAAGTAGTTTTGCTGAGAGCTTTCTTTGAAAAATCATAGCCACTAGAGAGCAAGTTGCTCTTGAAAATTCATCTTGGACAGTCAATTCCCCTTCATTCCCCAGTGATCAGATTTTTTGCCTCAATCTCACACATACCCATGAATCCAGCAATAGAAAAACTTTCTTTAATGAGTTTGTTCATGCTCTCTCTTCATCCAGTCTATACCAGGTCTCTGAAGGATTCAAAGTTAGGATTATTACCTTCCATTCAGGAAATGGTTTATAACTGTCCTTCTCAATGCCTTTTCCAGCTTTCTGGAAGGTGTCTAGAATTCATCCACAGCTGAAAGAGCCAGCCCTCAAATCTCTCAGCCTACTAATTAACTTTCATCTCTATAATCACTGAGAAGGTAACCTTTCAGCAGCTTACTAACTACTTGAAATAAACATACTCCCTTCACTTATTCCAATCAGGTTTCTGGAAAATCACAGCATAGAAACCACTTCAGTTTTATGGTACATAGAAGTAAACTAAATGCTGGCATGTTCAAAAACATCATTTGGATGTATCCAGACCTCGGTGCAGCCTTTGATCTGGTCAATCATGAATGCCTGGTTTATTTTCAAATAGAGACAGGTGTAACTGGTGATGTTCATGAGTCGGTTTAGCCCATTTTTAGTTTTGGATCTTGTTGTCAGTGGTGTTCTATAAGGCTCCTTTTTGGCACCTGTCTTTTTCTACCCCCACTCCTGGTTCTGATACAGAGTTTTGGTGTCCATGTCTATTAATATGCAAATGATATCCAGCATTTACTTTTGCTCTACTGATATTTCCTCCCTTAATTCTTTAAGTCCATTGTAATATGGTTAAATAAACATCATATGACCCTTAACTCCAAACAAATCAGTAGTTATATGGTTTTCCTTTGGAAGTTGTGCTCCAAATTGACTCCCGTGGTCTACCAAGTACCAATTTCTCTTTGCAATTCAGTGACAGTTTTAAGTTCTAGATCAGATTATTGTTTGTTTTTGGCAGGCAAATTTTCTACATTCACTCTCCTTTCTATTCCTTAAAGATAAGTCATGCTGTTAAATTAGATTTTTTAAAAATGTTTTAGTTTATGCATTTTCTTAGAAGTTCAATCTGAATTATGTTTAGGACTCCCTCTAAAAGAACATCTCTCCTGTTTAGGTCTCCCCTCCAACTTCCAGCCCCCCACTTGAATTACCTGTGGGCTTACCTGAAGGATCCCTTGGTATTTAGTGGGACATGAGCAGAGGGAGAAACTGCTCCTGCACTGGCCCACTAAACACCAGGGGATGCCCTGGGTACTTAGTGTAGGAGTCAATTTGAACTGCAGTACTACTGCTAGGGATTGATGTTTACTGGTAGTAGTGCAAGACTACTACTAGAATTGCAGCTATCATTTTGGAACCCCAAGCAGTTGGGCAGATGTTGAAGGTGACTGCTCTTGCTCCAGCCCTTCTAGATACCAAGGAATCCCCAGGGACATCCTAAGGGTGGTTCAGTTGGATGGGAGAGGGTAGGAAATAGCTGGTAGGGAGAGGAGGCTTAATCAAGGGGGGTGGTGCTATTTGGGGAGGTTCTTTTTTTTCAGAATAGAGGATTGTTTACTCTTTCAAAAAATAGAAGGGCTAGGGAACATACCATGAAGGTACAAAGATATAGATATAAAACAGATAGGAAAAAAAATTTCTGTCAACTTTAGTCTTCTGATCTCAGTTGTGAAATCTCATTGTACGTTACTACAGCCCTGTATTTTATAGGCCATCCAGCACGTTGGAACTCATTGCCAGTGGATGTCGTAAAATCAGGTAATGTAGCTGGGTTTAGAAATGTTTTGAACAAATACCTAGAGGAAAAGTCCATAAATAGTTATTAATAAAGTCCACGAGAAAACCACTGCTTATCCCTTCGAATAAGTAGGATGGAAATGACTTCTTTTGAGATTTCTCAGGTTCTTGTGACCCAGGACTGGATCCAACCTGTCAGGGCGAATCTGGAGGCAGTTGGCAACCCCTAGCTCCAATACTATACTCTAGATTTGGTTACCTTTATATGACACACAAAATTCAAAATTCTGACCTCAATTGTGAAATCTCATTGTACATTACTACAGCTCTGCATATTTATAGGCCATCCAGCACATTGAGACATGCAGGAAGCAATCTGTTGGATGGATCCTCAGTACATCTTGTATAACTGAATGAGTCTCAAGCCCATGCATTTACGTAGCCTGGCCCATCCCTCTGGAATGCCATACCACGGAAACAGAGAACTGAGACACACTTCTGACATTCTTGATATTTGCTGATAGTTGCTTTAGACTTGCTGACATTCAGTAAGAAACTGAAGCTCTATTTTCCTGTGAGCTCTGAAGCATTTAGTCTAATTAAAGAGATGTTATCTATTGATAAATGAGGCTAAAGGCATAGTAAACCATTGAAATAAGAAGTAATTTTCCAGTAACTGACTGAGGGAGTTATTTTAGAAGACTTATACATCATTCCTATGTGTAAAATCAGACATTTATACATGGAACTTGCATCCGCATGTGAATTACAAATTTAGAAAGGGATCAGTTGACATGAGGATGTCTTTACTACATAGAACTTGCAAGGGTGTGTGTCAGGGGCATTATTAGGGAGTAGCTTGAATGAGTCAAAAATCTACATGTGTATTCCCCATTTCATATAGAGTATACATATGTGCATGACCACAATTGTCCATGTTGGGATTTATACCTGCACGCTGACATGTTCAGGTTTTACAAGTGTGCTTGATTCCACCAGCCTTGAAGAGGAGGGATTAAGGGGGTTATGATCCTTAATCCCTCATCATTTATTTCCCCCTAAAAAGTTAAGTTAGATATAGATAGTAGTATATGTTGTTAATTGGTGGCATTTATATGTTTAGGATTTCAAAATAGCCACCATGCACATGCACATATACATGTCAGTACTAACATGGGTGAGTTGTGAAATCCGGCACTTACACGTGCATGAAGGCCATATTTATCCTGTTTTTTTCCTACGTGTGGATTTGTAGAATGACTTCTTCAGCTCAACATATTGGCATATACATGAACATTCCTGAACCTCCTTATTTTGTATTTAGAAAAGGCTCCTTGTTAAGCAAAGCCTTTTCTAAAATGCTGCTGGAATTGTGAAAGTTGCACCCTCGATGTGTGTATTATGATCTCCATATTCTGATCTCCATGTCTTTTCTAAAATGTGCCTTCACCATGTAGGTCTGAGCTGTGGAGTCAAATATTCCTATTGTATCCTTGTTTTTTCTTTATATAACTATATTTAATGTAGCAGACAACACTGTTCTGTTTGTCATCTGCTAAGTTTAATGTTCAATGTAAACCGCTCTGATTGAAGGAAAGAGCGGTATAGAAAAACTGTTAAATAAATGTGACGTGAGTATTTTTCCTTTTTTTTTTTATCATCATGTGCACATTTTTTGCCTTGCCTAGAACTGTGGATTAAATGAGTTAAAAATGATTAATTATCTATCCATCCATATCTACTTATATATCTATAGCTATATATCCAGATATAGATATGAGGAAAATCAGGGAGGGAGAGAAGAAGAAAACCACCATATAAGACAGCTAGAAAAAGTGAGAGCACTAGAAAAATACCCAAGGAGATTTATGGGGCCCTTTTAATGTAACATGCAGTTTTATGCGTAGTAACTGTGTCGAAGGGCTTGCAGTAACTGTTAACATGTGGGCATGACAGTTATCACATACTGATTCATGCGCCAACTGCCAATCACACATTGAGAAAGTGAATGGGCGGGTTAGGGGTAAAGAGTTGGCATGGAGACCACATCACATTTAGCATGGGGAACATATGTGCTGTCAATGTAGCAACTAACGGGTACAACTAATGGCAACTCAATAGGTGGAGTTAGATGTACCCATGGTAGTTGCACCATGCAATAGTTTATGCATCTGCATATTAACTGCTGGGAACATGTTGGCCACACCCCTGACAGTTACCTCAGAGGTTTAGCAATCAATATATGTTAAGTTTAGTGCTAAACATGTGTTAAGTGAAAACACCAAAAGCATTTCAGTAAAAAGGTCCCTAAGGGGTATGTTTACTAAAGGGCGATAAGGGACCACAGGTGCCGTTAACGGGCATTATTAGCACCTGTGAGTCCTAAACACTGGAATGTGCTGATAATGGCGGATTAACATGCAGAAACTGGGCCCTTAGTGTTAAGGTGAAAAGGGGGTGGAGAGTGGACATTAATGGGGTGCTGAGTGGGTGGGGATAACGTGTGCTCCCTTAACGCTGAGTTATGTTACCGTGCGTTAGAGCTCCCTGCGCTGGGAACCCTAATGCTTTCTGAAAGCTTATGGTAAGGTCTATTTCTGAGGGGAGAGAGCCTATTTAAATGTATACGATGTGCTCCACCCAGTGTGTCTTGCCTAGAAAGGGTGTAAAATAGACTAACCCACTTCAGAATAGAGATAATTAGTTTATTTATAAAATATTTTAAAAAAAGAAAATCTTGAAAGCAAGTAATTCACTTATCCACATATAATTAGTCAAGCTGTGCCTAAAAGCAAGATACAAGAAAATGGTACATAACTGACAGAGCTATGAACTTCATCTCAGCCAACACTTTGACTGAATAAGTCCCAGATTCAGCCAGGAAGGAGAGATTCTCAGTCGGGAAAACCCTAGGCAATGCGCGCATTCACTACATAGGTGACACTTTCTCTCTCTCTCCCTGACTGAAAAAGACACCTTCTTTATATTTTGTTGCAACAGCAACCAGTGATTTTCCATCAGTTGACATACACACAGAACACTGGCCAGATGCCTGAGAATGCTCAAGGGAGGGGCATCTCCCATCTTATGGTTCAGGAACTTAGAACTCCATTGATAGATGACCTTCAATATATTTTGTCTATGAGAAAAAGCACAGTTGCTATGGAAAGAAGCTTTTCCTTATCTACATCCTTGTATCAGGACTCCCTCTCATAAGATTCACATGATTTAGTTATGCAAGCTGTTTCTCACAAAATTGCACAAGCATTTCTTTCCTACAAAACTGAGGTTTCATTAACCCCTGACTTACTTCTGACGCATAATCAGTAGTCAACTTTAACTCACTTTCACCACACATTGGGGATCACAGCTTAGTGATAGTAGTGCTCCATTGACAGCAACAGCATGGTGCCCCATTAATAAAGGGCACTATTTTGTTGGTCCCAAATTGGCAAAGGAGGTGTCATGTGGGTGATGCAGTGGGGTTGGCAGGTCCACTAGGCTAAGAAGGCTATTGCCTAGGGTGTACATCTGTGATGTCCAGCATGACTCTACTGTGACAGTGGCAGCACACATACATGCAAGAAGATGTCACACCACCCCCACAGTCACCATGCTGGCATGTCAGCATTGTGTGAGGATGGAGATGGCAATGCAGCTGTTGCTGCCTTCTGTGGATGAGATCTGTGTCCTGGCCCTATGTGTTAAGTGCAGCGCTGCAGTTGCCACTATCTGTGATGGTAAGCATGTCGGCAGCATCTATGGCAAAGCACATGGTGATCTCTCCTTCCTGAGGTCTAAGTTAGCAGCATGCATGTCCACATCCCCCCACTGAAGCAGTGTCTCTGCTACAATGGCAGGAAAGAGGGAGTGGGCAGCATGCTGTCCACCCTGAGCACTGGACCCTGGCACCCGGCAATTTTTCTGACTGAGGGGCCTGACTCTGGCATATTGAGTGGATATGTGCATGTGGGGGGGGGGGGGAAATATGCCATTGTGGCAGGAATACCATGCGACATGATAACAGCCCATGTCAGAGAAATAAATGCTCACCCTGCCCCTCACGAGCCAAATGATGATCATAATCTGATTCCATAAAGTGCACGTCTAGATTTCAGACACACCTAAATAATAAACAGGCTTTGTTTGACCTTAATTCTGCATACGTGGGTCTGGATGTGCCTACAGGTCTAGAATCGGGGACACAGACATGTTTGGTGCAGTACACACACATGGGTATACATAGCAAATGGCATGGACATCCTTGCCCTTTGCAAATCTTGAAAAGATGTATGGCTCTGTTGCTGCCCATCTCGGTGCATCCTTGAAGCTGCTCTTCACACTGAAGGTGTGGTGCCCATGCCAGCCACCCATGAAAATGGATGATACAGATGTACTGATGCAAAACAGACCATAGAAGCTAGTCCTTTGCATGACCAGGATACAGCAAAGTGATCCCTGTGCACTTAGAGATGTTACAACAGCAAGTGAAGAGTGATATGGATTGTCCCGACATACCTTGCAGCACAACATACATGGCAGTTGGTGAACATTTTTGTTGTGCCTGCAATGGTCATCTATGACAACAGACTGTAAAATGCTATGTATGGACCATAAGAAATCGGAAATGGTCCTCTAGAGCCAAATGTTAGAGCATATCCCTGACATTAAATAGGGACCCACAGATTGAGTACATGCACTAGTGCAAACATCACTACTAGATACCCAAGAGCACCAGTATCTGTCTATACAAATGTGCACATTTGTGAGATCGCAGATGGTGCTGTGAGTTCTGTTGCATGCATTCATTCTTTTGTTTCTCAAATATGTTTATTCAATTTAAAGCAAGGTAAAAAAAGACACGATGCACGATGCACGGCTCCACATTAGAAACCACCACCCAGGAAAAAGATTTGGGAGTCATCGTGAATAACATGTTAAAACCCTCCGTCCAGTGTGCAGCGGCGGCCAAGAAAGCAAATAGAATGCTAGGTATCATAAGGAAAGGGATGGAGAATAAAACAAAGGATATTATAATGCCTCTGTATCGCTCCATGGTACGACCGCACCTTGAATATTGTGTGCAATTCTGGTCACCGTATCTTAAAAAGGGCATAGCGTTATTAGAAAAAGTACAGAGAAGAGCCACCAAATTGGTGAAGGGGATGGAAGGCTACTCCTATGAAGAGAGGCTAAGAAGGTTAGGGCTCTTTAGCCTGGAGAAGAGACGGCTGAGGGGAGATATGATAGAGGTCTATAAATTAATGAATGGAGTGGAACGGATAAACGTGGATCAATTGTTTACGCTATCAGAGTATAGAAAGACTAGGGGACATGTAATGAAGCTACAGGGTAAACTATTTAAGACAAATAAGAGAAAATATTTCTTCACTCAACGTGTAATCAAACTCTGGAATCTGTTACCGGAGGATGTAGTAAGGGCTGTTAGTATAGCTGGGTTTAAAAAAGGTTTGGACGAGTTCCTGGAGGAAAGGTCCATAAACCACTATTAAAAAGGGACCCAGGATATCAATGCTTGACCCAGTACAAGCATTGTGGAACCTGTGTCTTTTGGGGATATTGCTAGATACGTATGACCTAGATTGGCCACTGTTGGAAACAGGATACTGGGCTTGATGGACCTCGGTCTGACCCAGTATGGCATGTCTTATGTTCTTAAGACAATATTTACACAATACAGTCCAACCTAATCTAGTTGTTTTTGTAAATATGTCTATAGTTTCCCCGTTGCTCCAAGTTTGAACTCCTGTTATAATGTAAGCACAGTACAGTCTTCTGACTGTGCAACCTTTGTTGATTGTGAACCGCACTGATAACAAATAGCGCGGTATATAAAAGTTGTTAAATAAAAAATAAATAAATAAATATTTATACATTTAAAGATAATACAGAAAACAACCTAGTCCACATCAAGGGGGAGTGAAAGTGAATTAATTGAAGAAACCAAAACAAGAAAATATACTGCATGCATTCATTCTGAGGGTTTCTTATCACTGACCAGGATATGCTTTGATATTTAGCCATAGAAACCCCTTCTGCTGTATCCTAACTGATCACACTGGCAGCTGATTACGCTGTAGTCAGCCCTACGGACCAGGTACTGTTCAGGCACTGAAGTCTGCCCCAAAATTGTAGTTGTGCACAACATCCTTCTAAACACACACACACAAACACACACACACACAAAAAGTCACACAGTCACACAAAAAATACATCTGCAGTACACATGCCCTGCACCTCTAGAAAACAGCTGGTATAACATTATGGCATGGGGTCCCAGGGCTACTAATCTGATCTGCATTTCTCACCCACACATGCATCTGTTCTATACTCACCCACATACAATTCCTACATTTATAATACCACTTCTCGGATGACAGGGATTGTTAGGGTACCCTAAATCATCTCCTCTAGCTCACACAGCAATTGTCAGCATAGCCGTAATAGTCACCATTGCACCTCTGAATATTTCTGTAGGGTTGTTTAAACCCGTTTTGGACCAGCATATGTTTTACATACATAAGGTTTCTATACTTACTACTCAACTGTTTACTAATTAATAGTTATAAATTCAATGGAACTATGTTTAGCTATTATCGTTATGTCAAAAAGCATTATATACAGATTTTTTATCTGAGATCTAGTTAGTTTAATAGGTATTTGAAGTTTGCTGATTTTGACAGTACTGGCGGCTCAACATAAAAAGATCGCAAAAAATTGTAAGTAGCTTATAATGCTGTAATAGCTACTATTTTGCAAATAAAAGTATTTGTAGACTTTAGAAAATAGGCTTAGATAACTATAAGTTACTTAGTGTCAGAGTTATTGGTGCGTATATCAGCCTTGTATGTTTTTCATACGCTAGGCTAATATGTTGTCGAAACTAATCACTTTCAAGCATTCTGTTCTAGGTGTTTCAATGGTGCAATATCGACTCGCTGCATCAGAAGTGTTTTCACGTGTATCATATTCCGCCGTCAGAATGGACTGTTGACAAACTATATAACCGTGGCAGGTCGCATCCGGTGCCCTAAGCCCATCCCTTCCAAACCCCTTCATCCTCTTCACCCCCCCACCCTCCATCCAATGCCCCGCCCTTACAAATTTCACAGACAACAATTTTCTTATTGGAAGTACCAACCGGTCGCAGCTTTATTATATTTATAAACAATTAAAACTTTACACACCAAAAACAGTTCTATTAACAATCTCCCCCCAGCGGAGCAATGCCCCACCAGCCATACAATTAGCAAAGTGGGCTCACATCCGCTCCGACCGTATCCGGCCACAGGCCAATTTCCTACCGCCCTTTCCCCGACCTCGCCATGTGACTAGCAAAGGCCAGCAGGGCTTATCCGGGTCAGGGGCACCCTGCCCCTGCCCCCGCCCAAGTATGTTCTAAAGGCTCTGGACCCCGGAGACCTCCGGGATCCCGCCTTTCACCCTTCCCCCCAACTGCGACACCCCGAAAACACCACCAACTCCCTATCAAGAGATGAGGGAGGGAGGGCGGGAAGCCTCAACGCCATCAAAATTCGCTGCCGAAAAGGGAGGAGGAAACCGCGGCCCCCCATCCCTTTAAAGCAGCCCAGACGCCGGCAGCTCTAATTGGCTCCGCTCCTCGCATTCTGCGGAGCCAATCAATTTAAATGACGCTGCCGGCGTCATCCGACTCCCGCTCTCACCTGCTCTCTCTCCCTCCCCCCTTCCCCCCGAAGCCGGAAGCGTGGGCCGGGACCGGGTCGACCGCCCGGTTACAGGCGTTCTTCGCGACTCCGCGCTCGCACTTTAATTAACCGTGGCAGGTCGCATCCGGTGCCCTAAGCCCATCCCTTCCAAACCCCTTTATCCTCTTCACCCCCCCCTCCATCCAATGCCCCGCCCTTACAAATTTCACAGACAACAATTTTCTTATTGGAAGTACCAACCGGTCGCAGCTTTATTATATTTATAAATAATTAAAACTTTACACACCAAAAACAGTTCTATTAACAATCTCCCCCCAGCGGAGCGATGCCCCACCAGCCATACAATTAGCAAAGTGGGCTCACATCCGCTCCGACCGTATCCGGCCACAGGCCAATTTCCTACCGCCCTTTCCCCGACCTCGCCATGTGACTAGCAAAGGCCAGCAGGGCTTATCCGGGTCAGGGGCACCCCTCCCCCGCCCAAGTATGTCCTAAAGGCTCCGGACCCCGGAGACCTCCGGGATCCCGCCACCGGCACAGGCATATTAATGCCCCTGTGCTGCCCCCCCACTGCCCCGCTGCGACCAGTCAGTCCCCCATTGGAGAACACCTTCCAAGGCCTCTTGCCAATCATTCAAAAGTAAATCGACACCCACCGGGGATAGATGAACTCCCTCCGGCCGGTACAGCCCAGTACAAGTCACCTCCACCCACGGGTGTAAAACTTGAATCCCACCCTGCCCAGTTATCCATCGCCCTATTTGTCGATTTATTTTCGTGAGTCCCTGCGACCATCGCCGCTGGGTAGCGCAAGCAGGCCTTGGAATAATGTCTGACCAAATCAACAGAACCCCTGGAAACATACGCAATATCAACGCTAAATCTTTCGTTACAGCTCTGATGAGCTGCTTACAAGTCCAGGCCACAAGGTCGTTGCCCCCTAGGTGCAAAAGTAGCAGCCTCGGTTTGCCCCTCACTCGCTCGTGGTGCCGCAGCAAAGGCAGGAGCTGAGACCATCTCAATCCTCTCTTACCCAGCCATAGAAGCGACACCTGGGCAGGATCCAGCCCCATGTTAGGCCCAAACGGTCGCACTGCCGCTCGCCAACCTGCCCAAAACACGAAGGAGTGCCCTATCATCCAACAGCTTTGGGCACTCGTGTCTCCAACTGCAAAAGAAAATAAGAATCAATCCATGCAACAGGTTCCCCCCCCCACCCGTCACAAACAAACATAACCCCTGAACACCTGGGAACGCTGCCTCCCAATACTCTGAATGTCTTGCTGCGACAAGTCCTCTGCAGCAGCGCTGGTAGCCGCGCCGATGCGAAAGGAATGAGCCGCATACTGCTCAGGGCACTCGCCTATGAATTTCAATGCCAACCTCAGGACTGCCACTACCTGAAAACGCGTAAGAAGCCGCCCATCCTCATGCAGGAATAACCCCCCATCCCCCGCTGGGCGTATCCGTAAATACGCACGCATAGTGCTAACCGGGCACGTGGCAAACCCCGCAATCCCACTCAGACGCACCCACAAACCCTTGCCCAGTGGATCAGTCTTAGATTTTGCCAATCATGGATCGGCCTCCGCGCATCCTGATGCACTGGTCTCACCCGGCCCCACCCTTGTAAAAGCCTGCGGGCTAAGGAACCCCCCAACGGGAAGCCCCAACCAACTGCTTTCACAAAAAATTCGAATCCCGCCAAGTGGCTACGCACTAACGAACGAGCCAATCCGTTCTCTTTAGCCCAGACTACATATTGTCCCAGCAACTGAGCGGATACCGGCCCAAACTGCCAACCACAGCTTTCCAGAAAAGCCACCACTTTTTCACATCCTCGCAGATACGCTGCCCATGTCCCAGCAGCTACGGAACTTTGCAGCAAGTCCTTCATCCTGGGTGGCCAAGACTCCATAACTTCAAAGGGACCGCTCCTCCTTCTGCCTTCGCTTGTGGTGCCAAACGTCGAAAATGATCCAACTTGAAACGGGAAAGAGAATCAGCAATCTCATTAGCATACCCTGGTATGTGACGGGCCCTAAGGTACACATTCAAACGTAAGCATGCTAAAATCACTTCCCTCATCAAGTTAGCTACCATTAAACAGTGCGGCGAATAATGGTTCACCAGACTAACGACTGCTTCATTATCACACCACAAAGAACTCGTCTGTTACGAAGCCTATCTGGCCACAGCTCCATTGCTACCAAGATGGGAAACAATTCTAAAAACGTTATATTGCTGGTGAGACGCGACTCGTGCCAAGCCTGCGGCCAGCGCTCAGCACACCAAGCACCCCGGAAGTAAATACCCAAGCCTATGCCACCCGCTGCGTCCGTAAACAATTGCAAATCCGCACTGCTGAGCTCCGGCTCCATTAAAACTGCGGTCCCATTAAACTCCTCCAAAAAGACCTGCCAGATCCGCAAATCCGCCCGAATCGACTTTGAGATTCTCAGATGATGATGAGGCCTACGCACCCCAACCGTAGCTGCTGCCAACCGACGCAAGAATACCCTTCCCATTGGGATCACCCAACAAGCGAAATTCAGCGATCCTATCAAAGCTTGCATCTCCTTCAGTGTTAACATCGATGAGGCCAGCACATTAGCCACCAACACACGCAATCTGTGATCTTTGTCCGGAGGAAGACGTGCCACCATTAACTCCGAGTCTAGCTCAACTCCCAGAAACGTGATCCGCGTGGCAGGACCTTCCGTCTTTTCTTTTGCCAGAGGCACTCCCAATTCCCGCGACAATTCTACAAAACCATCCAGTAATACACAGCATTCCTCTGATTGCGCCGACCCAACAAATAAAAAATCATCCAAATAGTGCATACCTTCGCTATGCCCACCTTACACTCAACCACCCACTGCAGAAAGGTACTGAACTTCTCGAAGTATGAACAGGACAGTGCGCAACCCATGGGCATGCATTTATCAAAATAAATTCCATCTTCAAAGCAAAAACCCTATAAATAAAGGAGAAAGGGTGCACTGGAAGCAGCCTGAATGCCGATTCGACATCGACCTTTGCCATTTGTGCCCTATGCCCAGCTGCCCTTACTAGGTTCACTGCCGTGTCGAATGACGCATAACGCACAGAACACAATTCCCGCGGGATATAGTCATTAACCGATGCTCCTATCGGTCTGGACAAATTATGTATCAGGCGGAATTTCCCCGACTCTTTTTTTTTTTTTTTTTGGTATTATTCCCAAAGGAGAAATCATCATTCTAGCGAACGGCTGTATCGAAAATGGGCCCGCCACTCTGCCCAGCATCAATTCACATTCTAACTTTTCTTTCACAACAGATGCGAAGCGCCTAACTGACACGGAATTCCGCACAGCCTTCCCCCCCACCTGCCTACATACTGGAATTACAAAACCAGAATTAAATCCAGAATACAAAACTTCCCTATCCTTCCGTCTAGGGTACTGACCCAGCCACACATTCAGCCCTTCCACTCTAATTGGCGTGGGAGCGAGGCAAAATAGCCCTTCATTGCTTTGCACCAGGGGTATGGGCCTGAGAGACCCCTTTTTTAACACATTTGACTGCAGAATGGGCTCCCCCACAAATGGAACAGACGTGCCGGAATTTGCAGTCTGGAAAAAGGGCACGAGGTCTTGTTAAACCTCCAGCAAACATCGCCCACCCCATTTCCCTCTGCGCGCTGCTCCACGACACTCCCTCCCCCGCGAAAGGACCGTCCCACCACAGCCGAAATCCCGACTGTGCCTTTTGCTCCTCGCCCTCCTCTCCCACTCACTCAGGCTGACATCCGGGTCAACCACACATTAATGTCCTGCAAACCCTACGACACGAATCGATTCTCTTCCATCTTGTCCCTAAATTTTTCGTCATAGTTTAACCATGACCACCCTCCTAGTGTCTGTGAAGCTTCCAAAATTGAATCCGCATAGGATAAAAGCATCTCGTATTGTCCTGGGTAATGTTGCCCCCAAACACTAGCCAAACGTATAAAAGCTCGGGTCCAATTAACCACATTCCGCGAAACTTTCTTGACGCGCCCCGCCTTCTTGTCCTCTTTACGTTTCTTCCGACTTTCACCCGAGCGCTTGCGGCCTTCTAACAGACGGAAAATATCTATATAACGACGCTTTTTAATTCTCTGCTGTAACTTCCTCGGAACTCCCTCCAATAACTCCGCAATAGCCACTGCTGACGGCGCACCTCCCCCACGTCCCCTTCCTAACACCCCTTTATTACTCCTCCTCTGACGACACGTGCTATCATCTGATGAAGACAACGAGGAAGACGAATCCGAAGACGACACTGACGAAGAGCTCGACCTGCGACACCTCCGACAGGAATGTTTCCTCCACCTCGTTCTTTTCTCCTTCCTTTTTCCACTTTCCCTACTCTTCTCCCCAGATTCCTCCTGTAACTCACCCGGAACACCTGCCGCAGTCGCCACCACTTCCACAGGGCTAGCATCCGCCGGGCTGAGCTCCACGTCTTGTCGCTGGCCGCCCTCATCTCAAGACGCACCCTCACTGGACATCCCCCGTTGCATAACAGAAGGCGCCTCAACGTGCTCTGCTTGTAGCTGTCCAACGTCAGCTCCTCCTGGTAATCTCGCTGGGACCTGCGAAGACAAAATAGGAAAAAGAGGGGAGGGAACAGCAGAGGGCCACCCTGGCTGCCACGCCCCCAACCATTCCTCTCTGGAGGAACCCTGACAGCCCCCCAACCAGTGCCTCCATTGTGAAGGGCCACTCCAAGCCCGTAGCCACCGTCGCCCCATGACGCACTCCCGGAGGACGCCATGCCCCCAGGATGCAGGTTAGGTGTTCCTGGGGGCCCAACCATAGGGTCCCTCCTTACATTCCCAGAGCTCCACCCTCCCTGAGCTACATTCCCCTGCTCCTGATCCATCCCGCCCCTGTCCCAATCACCCCCTTCCCTAATAGCTCCGTGCTCCCCAAAACAGCAGGCACCAGACCAGAACTAGCCCCACCACCCCTTAATTGAGGCTGCCCAACGCCGGATTTGCCCCCTCACCCTGGACCCTGAAGCCCCCTTTCCCCACACTGATGGGCCACCCCCTCGCCCTTGCTGAGGCACCTTTGCTCTGGCCAGACCACTGTTGGAAGTTCCGCGTTGCCCACGCCCACGACCACTACCCCCCTTTTCTGTAGCCCTACCCCTATTTGCACCCTGAGCACCCCGTCCACGAAAAACTCCCTGTCGGCCTATCAGGGCCACCTGCACCAGCTCTCAATCCTCCCCGAGCCATCTTCCCCGGGAAAACACAGCCCCACTTAGCAGAGAGTTATGAAACATACAATTCCCAGGGTAGCCTCTAAATACAGAATCGCTACTATAATTTTTTTTTTTTTATACTAATGTAAGGCTTTGTCGCACGCCTCACCCAGCAACGTTACTTGCCTTGTCTGATCAGACGTCGGGTAAAGCACTGCGCCTCAATCTCCTACCCTTCGAGCCAAATCCGGGTCCTCAGCAGAAGCGTGCTTTCCGTGCAGCCCCACATCGCGCCCTCGAGCACCTTGGTTTCCCGCTGCCCACCGACCGTTGCGACTCCCAGACAAAGAAGGCCTAAACGCTGTCTCCGGACACCTCAGCTGCACAGGCAAGCCTCAACGCCACCAAAATTCGCTGCCGAAAAGGGAGGAGGAAACCGCGGCCCCCATCCCTTTAAAGCAGCCCAGACGCCGGCAGCTCTAATTGGCTCCGCTCCTTGCATTCTGCGGAGCCAATCAATTTAAATGACGCTGCCGGCGTCATCCGACTCCCGCTCTCACTTGCTCTCTCTCCCTCCCCCCTTCCCCCCGAAGCCGGAAGCGTGGGCCGGGACCGGGTCGACCGCCCGGTTACAGGCGTTCTTCGCGACTCCACGCTTGCACTTTAATTTATATCATAATAAAGTGTTTTAAATGAAAACTGCAGTTTCAATAGTATCATACAGTATGTTTATGTCAATGAATATTGGAACTGAATCTTATCTTTTCTGAAGATGGACAATATACTATATTGGACCAGTGTATGAAAAACATACACTATGTGAAACTTCTGTTTTCTGCAAAGTTTTAATATTTTTTATTATTGCCGGTATTTCATAGTTGTTTGAGTGTAGCAAATCTAATAAATCATCCAGAACAGAGAGAGAATATGTGAGCTGTCCAAAACGGGTTAGTGTCTACCATACAATATTCTCCCACCTCTGTATTCTGTTCTTTACAACTGCATCTTGTGGTCTTCCAGACTGCAGACACACCGGTTCAAAACCTCTTTGTCACAGCCAATCATTTCTATGGGACGCATTGCAGAGCAGAACAGAACAGAAAAGTTTCTAAGTCCTGGCCTTATTCCATGTTTCCACTGGTATTATGTGGATGTCCTCAGGAAACCCACAAAACCTACATGGGCCTTTCCTTAATATGCATTGCATATCACCATTGCTAACCATGCCCCATTCTGCCCCCTCTCACCCACATTCTGAGATCACCATACTAGCACCATGTATGTGCAGGGCCACAGGTGTTGTAGAATATGGTCGTAGATGGTTTCACTAGAAAAACATCTATGCCGCATGTCCAAAGGTCTTATTCCTGTTCAAGAATGACTCCCCCCCCCCCCCGTGTGGGCACACACACATGCACCTGGCAGCCTACTTGATGAGATCACATGAAGTTGTCATCACCAGAAGTACATCGTCAAGATAGCTATCTCTTTATGCTGCATCCAAATCATTATCGCAACTATATCATCAAGATGACATCTACTATAACCACCATTACCAGAAGAACGCATGAGCAGTTTTCTATTCTAGCAAAAAAGAGATATTTCTTCTCCCACTGAGAAGGAATAAAGAGTTTTTTTTCTTTCCTTCTGAGCTGTCATGCATCCCTTGGAGAGAGATGGTGTGGGCTATCACCCCTTTTCTCTCCCCACAAGTGGATCTGTCTGAAAGTTTTTTAAAGTTTTCACAACACCTTTTCTGTGCACATACAGGCATTTTAGCTGAGTAAAACAGGATAAAGGATTACATCTTCCTTATTTTTTCACAACAGCTGCCTTTCCTCCCCTCTCACAGACATACACTGTACAGTACAGTCTGGCATACAGAGAACAAGCGAAAAAAGTTTGAAAACTTGCAAAGCTGAATTTATAGAAGTGTAAAAGCAAGAAAAAATAGAATGCACTGCTCAAAACATTTTCATGCTCTGCCCCATCTGCCTGAAACTTACATGTGGTATACAAAGATGTAGTACAGTACCTGCCCCACAGAGCTTAAAACTTGCAAAGCTGAATTTATCCATGCCCCTCTATTCATGGAGAGGGCATGCAGGGACTTACCATTTTACTCCCTGGGAGGGCATACCAGAAAGATGCAGTTGGGGAGGCTATCACACCCCTTCTAAGCGAGTTCTGTCTCAAAACACTGTCCAAAAAAAATCATCTGTGCAAAGAGACAGGAATTTTAGCTAAATCACAGAAGGCCTGCATTCCTTATCTGTCAGTTGCTGAGCAGTGAGGCACAGTGCTCAATTTTTTTTTTATTTTTGCCAACATATAGAGAACAAAAAAGTTTGTTTTATTTTGAGCAGGGGGGTTTAACTTATCCATAGCCTTGTACCTCAACCCAAGCAGAGTAAATGCCGCATTGAATAAGCAAAGTATAATTAATGAGATCAAAAGTAGAAAAAAGATCTAAAGAAGCTAAGATTTCTGACTTCCCCACCTCTGGTGCAAGACAAATAATACTGATCCTAAAGCTTTTTCTGCTGAAAAATTTCTAACAGGAAAATTATGAAAAGGCTGATGAAAAAGCATGTAGAGGAAATCTATCCTGACATAGTGAACTTGCTGGCTTGTCTTCAAACCCAGGGCCATGATCAGCCACAGAAAAGGATTCACTGAGATTTATGACCTTGTCTTCTAGGAAAGCCTCAAATTCCTTAAGTAGAGGTAAATGCAGAGGGTGAAAGGGAGCCATATAATTCAAAATGTGAAATAATTTACTAGGATAAATAATAGCAGGATCAAACTAGATATTAGGGGAAAGCCGACAGTCGCCCAAGAGCGGATGGTTGGGAAGAATGTATCTTTGAAGGATACTACCAAAAGCAGAGAGGTTCCACAAAAGAGTAAAGTAGCCCAAATGCCCTCAAGTATGGAGCAGACAGAGCTTAAAGATCCCAAATTACCCATGTCTAACAACAGCCAAATTAATATGAATAAAATACATTCTCTAAAATGCTTGCATGCAAATGCTAGAAGTCTAAAAAATAAGATGGGAGAGTTAGAATATATAGCACTAAATGAAAGGTTAGATATGATTGGAATATCAGAGACATGGTGGAAGGACGACAACCAGTGGGACACTGTGATACCTGGGTACAAACTATATCGTAATGATAGAGCTGATCAAATTGGTGGAGGGGTGCTCTCTATGTTAGAGAGGGCATTGAGTCAGAAAGGATTAAAGTTTTGCAGGAAACAAAATCTGCTGTAGAATCTATATGGATTGAAATTCCATGTAAAAGGGGGGAGGCAGTGGCATTGGGGGTGTACTATCGAGCGCCTGGCCAGAATGAACAAATGGATGATGAAATGCTCAAAGAAATCAAGGAAGCTAACAAAAGTTACAGCACAGTAATAATAATGGGTGATTTCAACTACCCCGGTATCGACTGGGCCAGTGTCACGTCAGGACATGCTAGGGAGATAAAGTTCCTAGATGAAATAAATGGCTGCTTCTTGGAGCAGCTGGTTCATGAACCGACCAGAGGGGAAGCCATATTAGACCTAATCCTTAGTGGAACACCAGATCTAGTGCAAGAGATAAGGTTGTTGGGGACACTTGGCAATAGTGATCATAGCATGATCGCCTTTGATTTAATTAGTGGAGGAGGGATAGCAGGGAAATCCACAGTACTACCTTTTAACTTTCGAAAGGGAGACTATGATAAAATGAGGAAAACAGTTAAGAAAAAACTAAAAGGAGCAGTTGCAAAGGTTAAAGACGTACATCAGGCTTGGCTGTTGTTGAAAAATACTATCTTGGAAGCCCAGACCAGCTGTATTCCACGCTTTAAGAAAAGTGTAAGGAAGTCCAAAAAACTGCCAGCATGGTTTAAAGGTGTGAGGTCAGAGAGGCTGTTGTTGCCAAAAAAACACCTTTCAGGAAATGGAAAAAAGAGCCAAACGACGAAACCTGGAAACAGCACAAGCACTGGCAAGTCAAATGCAAGGCATTGATAAGGCAGGCAGAGGGAGAATTCAAGAAGAAGCTTGCTGCAGAAGCAAAAATGCGAAGTAAAGACCTTTTCAAGTACATTCGTAGCAAAAAACCTGTGAGAGAGTCAGTTGGTCCATTAGATGATAAAGGGGTTAAAGGAGCACTAAGAGGCGACAAGGCGATAGCGGAGAGACTGAATGAATTCTTTGCTTCAGTCTTTACTGAGGAAGATGTAGGGATGTTACCCATGACTGAAGTGGTATTTAAAGGTGCGGAAGAATTGAAGGAAATATCGATACATCGGGAAGATGTATTACAACTATTAGATAAGCTGAAGAGAAGCCAATCACCAGGGCCGGATGGTATACATCCAAGGGTGTTGAAAGAACTGAAATACGAGATTTCAGACCTGCTATTAGTAATCTGTGAACTATCATTAAAATCATCTCTAATACCTGAAGATTGGAGGATCGCCAATGTAACACCAATTTTTAAAAAGGGTTCCAGGGGTGATCCGGGAAACTACAGACCGGTGAGCCTGACATCAGTACCGGGGAAAATGGTAGAAACCATCATAAAGAATAAAATTACTCAGCATGTAGATAGTCATGACCTAATGGGAGACAGCCAACATGGCTTTAGACAAGGAAGATCTTGTCTTACTAATCTGTTATGTTTTTTTGAAGGAGTGAATAATCAGGTGGACAAAGGTGAGTCGGTTGATATTGTGTATCTGGACTTTCAGAAAGCCTTTGACAAGGTCCCTCATGAGAGACGTTTGGCAAAACTAAAGAGTCATGGGATAGGAGGCAGTGTACTATTGTGGATCAGGAACTGGTTAAAAGATAGAAAGCAGAGGGTAGGGCTAAATGGCCAATTTTCCCAATGGAGAAAGGTGAATAGTGGTGTACCCCAGGGATCTGTGCTGGGTCCGCTGCTTTTTGACATATTCATAAATGACCTGGAAAGTGGAATAACGAGTGAGGTTATCAAATTTTCAGATGACACAAAACTATTTAAAGTTGTTAAAACCCAAGAGGATTGTGAAAAATTGCAAGAGGATCTTGATAAATTGGAAGACTGGGCATCAAAATGGCAGATGAAATTTAATGTGGACAAGTGCAAGGTTATGCACCTAGGGAAGAACAACCCAAACTATGGTTACACGATGCAAGGTTCCACATTAGGAACCACCACACAGGAAAAAGATTTAGGCGTCATTGTGGATACCATTTTAAAACCCTCGGCCCAGTGTGCAGCAGCGGCCAAGAGAGCAAATAGAATGCTAGGTATGATAAGGAAAGGAATGGAAAATAAAACAAAAGATATTATAATGCCTCTATATCGTTCCATGGTGAGATCGCACCTTGAATATGGTGTGCAGTTCTGGTCGCCGTATCTTAAAAAGGATATAGCGATTTTAGAAAAGGTTCAGAGAAGAGCCACCAAAATAGTAACGGGGATGGAAGGATACTCCTATGAAGAAAGGCTAAAAAGGTTAGGGCTCTTTAACCTGGAAAAGAGATGGCTGAGGGGAGATATGATAGACGTCTATAAATTAATGAACAGAGTGGAACGGGTAAACGTAGATTGATTGTTTACCTTATCAGAATATAGAAAGACTAGGGGACATGCAATGAAGCTACAGGGTAAACTATTTAAGACTAATAAAAGAAAATATTTTTTCACTCAACGTGTAATCAAACTCTGGAATTTTTTACCGGAGGATGTAGTAAAGACTGTTAGTGTAGCTGGGTTTAAAAAAGGTTTGGACAAGTTCCTGGAGGAAAGGTCCATAAACCATTATTAAGAAGGGACCCAGGATATCAATGCTTGAATCAATACAAGCATTGTGGAACCTGTGTCCCTTGGGGAAACTGCTAGGTACATATGACCTAGACTGGCCACTGTTGGAAACAGAATACTGGGCTTGATGGACCTTGGTCTGACCCAGTATGGCATATCTTATGTTCTTATGTTCATGTTTTAAACAATAAAAGTCTAAGGAGATAGGCGTATCGTTTGCCCAAACAGCTCTCTATATTGTGGAGCTGCTTTGTAAGGCAATGGAGATCAGAATGGTATTAAGGTTTTATAGAATTAGAATGAGTGGGAATGGCCCTGACAAATCTACGACATCAATGGCTTTTTCTAGATTTCATTCCATGTCGATATTTGGCCATCAAAGGTCATTAGTACAAAATTGCTGGGGAAATCTGCAACTTTGTTTAGAAGGACCTCAAAGTCCAATGAATGTGTGTTTTTAATGAACTTCTGTGGAGGTTGTGGAGTATCAGATAAAACAAACTTCTGTCGGCTGGAGTTACTAAGGAACTCTTTTATTAATGTGCATTATTTTATTATTAACAGACACTCTTTTACTGCAATTCCCATTTTTTTCAATGGGACCTAGTTACTAATAGTACACATTTATGATAAATTAGTGTGTATTAATGGGGGTGTGCCTTAGCAACTGTAGCCCTGTAACGAAAAGCAAATAAAAAGTAATGATTCATCAAAGGGATAAGTGAAATGGTGAATCGACTAAATCTATTTTGAACTTCCGAAGGCAAAATAATCCAAAATCAATGTCAGCATGGTGCATTGAATGAACCATTTGAACAAACCCTAAACAGTGAAATAAGGAGATAAAACCATTGATGAAAGCTTTGTCAGTAGATCTGAAATGTAAATTAATGTCCCCCAAAATTAAGATTCAAGTGTACTGAAGCAACCTCTAATAAAAGCTTTTGTCCAAAATGATTGGAAAGGGGGAGGGAGATGGTAGATTAATAAAATACTAGTAGATTAATAAAATACTGGTGAAATAGAATAAATCAGTGCTAATCCATTGCCTTGCTTAAATTCCTGGTCCTGATGAATAAAGGGGGAATCCAAAGAAAATCATTCTTAAGCACAGCTTAATCATTTCTTCAAATCACGTTTCTGTTAATCCTAAAATTAGTAGGCCCTTATCAGTCATGATATTCACAAACAACATTGATTCTGAGTAAAGGGAATGGCCATTGAGTAATCCAAAGTGAGTAATAGCTGGGGAAAGATAAACAGGATCAGTACAAGAACTAACCGAGGTATCTGGATGCCCCAACCCCGGCCTGAGCCCCCCCCCCCCACTCCCCACACCAACCCTCCAACACCCCTTCCACTCTGAAAAAGCACGCCGACATCGGGTATTGGTGCAAAATTGCTTGGTCGCAGCTTTATTAAACGGTAAAGAACACCGGCCCAACATGGGCCAACTCATCAATTACAACAATAACAGAATACACCCACCCCCCACCCGTCATCCGGATGATGCCCCCTACCAGCCATTTGTAGCAAAGTGGTGCACCATCCACACACCCCCATTGCCCCCTACCACCCGCCTCGCCATGTTATAGCAAAGGCCGGCTCAAGGGTTGCCAATTTTCCGGGCAGAGACCCCAGCCGGGACGTCTCCCCCAACCTAAAGAGCAGTGCCGCTCCTGTGGAAAGCGGCATCAACCTGAAATGCCCCGCCGGTAAACGAGCACCAGCTCGCCACCCCGCCCACCGGGCCCTGATGATGCCCACCCCCCCCACCAGCTGCAACGCCCTCCCCCCCCAGCCAAAAAACAAGGGAGGGAGGGAGGGAAACCTTCTTGCAGCGCGAGCAAGCAGGAAGAGGGAGAGGGAGAAAGCCGGCCGGCGCTCCCTCCTTGCTCGCGCTGCCCCACCCCCATGACGCCTACGCGGTCCAATCGCCGGGCTCCACCAGACTGGCATGGAGCCCCAGCGCGGATGCCCCGCCTGCCGTCCAGCCACAACCCCCCCCCCCCCAGCAGAAAGAGGCCTGTCGCGTGGTCGGGCCCCGGGAACCCGGTTACTGGGCCGGCCGCGGGACCGGGGCCCAGCGGCTCAGCCCGTACTAACTGAGGTATCCGGATGCCCCAACCCCGGCCTGAGCCCCCCCCTCCCCACACCCACCACACCCACCACACCAACCCTCCAACACCCCTTCCACTCTGACAAAGCACGCCGACATCGGGTATTGGTGCAAAATTGATTGGTTGCAGCTTTATTAAACGGTAAAGAACACCGGCCCAACATGGGCCAACTCATCAATTACAACAATAACAGAATACACCCCCCCCACCCGTCATCCAGATGATGCCCCCCACCAGCCATTTGTAGCAAAGTGGTGCACCATCCACACCCCCCCATTGCCCCCTACCGCCCGCCTCGCCATGTTATAGCAAAGGCCGGCTCAAGGGTTGCCAATTTTTCGGGCAGAGACCCCAGCCGGGACGTCTCCCCCAACCTAAAGAGCAGTGCCGCTCCCGTGGAAAGCGGCATCAACCTGAAATGCCCCGCCGGTTGAACGAGCATCAGCTCGCCGCCCCGCCGGTTGAACGAGCACCAGCTCGCCACCCCGCCACCACCGCAAGCTGCGACCAGCACCACGACTCCAATGCCTCCTGCCAGTCATTTAAGAGTAAGTCCTGCCCCACCGGGGCAAGGTGAACCCCGTCGAGCCGGTACAGACCGGCACAAGCAACATCAGCCCAAGGGTGCAGTACCTGAAGCCCGCCCGTCTGCTGGACCCAATGCCCAATCTGCCAGTTGATCTTAACCAGACCTCTCGACCAGCGCCTCTGGGTCCAGCAAGCAGAACGGGGAATAATATCCGACCAGATAATGGCCACCCCCGGGAGAAGCTCCCGCAACTGTGCAATGTCGCTCTGGACAGTCCTGATAAGTTGCCGACAAGACCAACTTGCCACGTCGTTGCCGCCCAGGTGGAGCAGCAGCCCAACCGGCCGCCGCCGCAGTCCGATCTCCGCTTGAACACGGGCAATGAGTTGTCCCCAATGCATGCCGCAGTGACCCATCCAGCACAGCCGCACTCCAGACATAGCCAGACCGAGGTGGGCACCTAACGGCCGAACCGCCGCCCGACGCTCTGCCCAGTAAACAAAGGAGTGCCCGATGATCCACCAGTCCCCATAGCACACACCATCTGAAAGCAGAAAAGAGCGGACTGCCACCAGCAAGCAACTCTGCAACAGGAAGAGAAGACATTAGTACCCCCGGGCCCCCCCCTCCCACCCCCGTAGGCGGACCACCGCCCAGGCACCACGCGGCTCTATTCCACGCCGCCGGAGGCCGAAGGGTGAACATACCCTGCATAGGCCCCCGAATGCCACCTACCAATGCGCTGAATAACCCGCGTGTCGAGGCCAGCGGCAGCCGCACTAGTAGCCGCCCCAATCCGGAACGAATGCGAAGCATAACTCCGCTCAGCACAACCCAAGGCACTCAACACCAGACGCAGCACAGCCATAAACTGGAACTGAGTCACCGGCTTGCCGTCCGCATGAATGAAAAATTGGCCACGTGCAGCCAACCGCCGCTGCACATAGTTGCACAGTGCACGAACTGGGCAGGTCAACAAGGGAGAGATGTGCTTAACAGGACCCAGCCCCCCTTTCCAGACTGATCCGTCTTTGACCGCGGTAAGAAGATCCGGACCTGCGCCGGATCCACCCGGACGTGCTCGACATCGAGCCCTCCAAAAGCCCCCCGTCTCGCGGACCTTGGGACAAGCTCGGATGCCCTGAAGGCGCCGAAAAAAGCCGTAGTAAACAGCGCATGAAACAGGACCGCCTCGAACCCAGAGGCAGCCACCCGCGGTAAAGCCTCGCAGATTTGCAACAAAAGCTCGTGAGATACCAGGAGCCGCCAGTCCCGCGACCCTGGTTGCACCCGCACCCAGCCAGCGAGCAACCACCTGACTAGAAAGGATACGCGAGGGTTACCCCAACCAGCAGCCTTGCAAAAGAAAGAGAATCCCGCTAGCGCTCCAGCGACCGCTGAACGAGCCCAGCCCTCCTTCTTAGCCCACAACACGAACCGGCCAACCAGTCCGTCAGGCACCACCCCCCCCAGACCAGCCCAACACGCTCACAAACGCACTCACCTGAGAGTAGCCCCGCCGGTATGTCAGCCAAGTACTGCGTGCCACCGATGCTGCCAGCAAAGCCATTACGTTGGGGTCCCAACCTTCCAGAGATGTTCCGGGACCCGTGAGGCCAGTTCGTACGCCCCTGGAGCCAACTGCCGGAACAGCGCCCACTGAAAATGGGATAAAGCATCAGCAATAGAATTCTGGGAACCCGGCACATGCTGTGCCCGGGCGGTGACATTCAGACGCAAGCAGGCCAACACAAACACCCTCATCAATGACGCCACCATCGGACAGCGAGGCGCATGGCGGTTAATGACCTTGACCACCGCAGCATTATCACACCAGAACACAACCCGCCGATCACGCAGCCGGTCCGACCATACCCACAGAACCACCACTATCGGGAAAAGCTCCAAGAAGGTGATATTGTGGGTCAAGCCGGATCGTACCCAATCTGCAGGCCAAGGCTCCGCACACCAGGCACCGTGACAAAAGGTACCAAAACCGGAACTGCCAGCCACGTCCGTATACAAATGCAGGTCGAGATTCGAGAGCTCCGGCAACTGAAGCACAGAGCACCCATCAAAACTGGCCAAGAATGCATCCCAGACCCGCAAGTCCTCCCACATCCAGGCAGACACCCGGATCCGGTGATGAGGGAGACGCAGTCCCGCCATGGCCAAGGATAAACGCCAGGCAAAGGGGCGCCCCATGGGAAGGACACGGCAAGCAAAGTTGAGATGCCCAACCAACGACTGAAGTACCCGAAGGGAAATCTTAGCAGCGGAGCCGACAGAGGCCACCAACTCACGGAGACGCTGGATCTTCGGTGCCGGCAGGCGCATGACCATAGCAACCGTATCGATCTCGATGCCGAGGAAGGTGAGGCAAGTGACCAGTCCCACAGTTTTATTGGCCGCAATGGGAATGCCAAAGGCAGCGGCCAGGCCCAGGAAAGTTCCTAAGAGAGTAGGACAGGTGGAGGTCCGCTCCGGCCCGACAAAAAGGAAATCATCGAGGTAGTGCACAATGCATGAAACCCCCGACTGCCGTTCCACAACCCAATGCAAGAAGGTACTGAAAGCCTCGAAATAGGCGCAAGAGATTGCACAGCCCATAGGCATGCACTTATCAAAGTAGAACTGCGCCTCAAAACGAAAACCGAGCAAAGGGAAAGCCGAAGGATGCACCGGCAACATACAAAAAGCCGATTCGATGTCCACTTTGGCGAGAAGGGCACCGGGCCCGCACTGGCACACAAGGGAAACAGCCGTGTCGAAAGAAGCATAATGCACCGTACAGAGCTCGCGAGGTATGCGGTCATTGACCGAATTGCCCAGAGGGCAAGAGAGGTTGTGTATCAACCTGAACTTGCCCGGCTCCTTCTTGGGAACCACCCCCAATGGCGAGACCGTGAACGGGGAAAAGGGGGGCGCCGAGAAGGGGCCTGCCACTCTACCCAGTGCACACTCCTCCGAGATCTTCCGTCGCACGAAATCCCCGTGTTCCCGCACGGAAGCAGCATTGCAGAGCCCCCCCCCCCCCCCCCCGCATGGACCCACCCTGGACGGGGATGCGAAAACCTCGCGAAAACCCTCTTAAAATCAGACCAGCCGCCCTCCCGCGACGAGACCGCCCGTACTCCAACAACCACGGGCGCATCACCTCGACCCTCACGGGGGTAGGGGCCAATGCCCCGCCCACCGCCTCACTTACCCCCTGCCGGGGCTCCCGCGACCCCCTTTCTACTACACTTTGTGGCCGCGTGCGCGCCCCCACACAAGGAGCAAGCATGTTTGAATTTGCAGTCGGGAAAGGGACAGGACGCCTTGTTGAAGCGCCAGCAGACGGCACCCCCGACGGCACCCCCTCTGGACTGAGGCAAAGCAGGGACGGAGGCTCTAAAGGAATGCCCCCCCCCCCCGATGACAATGGAGACGACCCCGCCTTGGCGACCGCAGCACTCGGCCCTCCAACTCGACCCCTCACAGATATCTGGGTCAACCAAAGATTGATGTCCTTCGACCCCCACAACAGATGACTATTCTCCTCCATTTGGTCCCGAAAGTCCTTGTCATAATTCAACCAGGCCCAGCCCTCATGGGCCTGGGATGCCACCAAAATGTTGTCGGCGTAAGCTAACAAAGCTCCGTACTGGTCCGGGAAATAGTGCCCCCAGACACTCGCTAGGCGCAAGAAGGCACGGGTCCAGTTAAGGGTATTGCGAGAGACCTTACGCACCCTGCCCGCCTTTTCGTCTTCCTTGCGCTTCTTTCCGCTCTCACCGGAACCCTTCCGACCGTCAAGCAGACGGAAGATATCAATATACATGTGACGCTTGATCCGCCAGCGCAACTTCCGCGGAACGCACTCCCGCAACTCCGAACAACGTACGACGGATGTCCCCACACCCACTCTGCCGTCAGCCGACGCTGGTGCGGAGCCGCGCGAGGAGGCCGAGTACGACGTCGAGGAAGACGAAGACGAAGACGCTCGCCGACAGCGATGACCCCGCCTACGCTTAACTTTTCTTTTACCGCCCCAACAGAACCCGGAACGGAGTCGAGGGCCCCTCCCTCCGCCCCACCAGAGAGCCCCGCATACTCACCAACCCCACCAGAGGAGTCCACTGGAGCACTCGCAGGTGACAGTCCAGGCGCCGCAGCGACCAGCTGAGTCGGGGAACTCGAAGGACCTGCATTAGCCAGCCCTGCAGCAGTAGCCATAGACGTCGAAGGCGTCAAATTCTGCGGGACCTGCGGAAAGAAAGGAGAAAGACCAGCAGCCAGAGCCCCAGAAGTACTAGGCGTCGCCCTCGGCCCGGCACCCCAACCCTGGGCCGAAGACCCCAAACCCCCGGCATCCCACGCAGCAGCGCTCCCAGCTACCCCACGCCCACACCCATCGCCGAACCAGCCACCCCAGCCCCCCCCCATTGCCCTAAACCACCCCACGGAACAGCCCCGTACGCCCAAGGGCCCGTAGGACCAAAGAAGCCGGGAGGAGGCAGGGAACCCAGAGGGGCGGGGGAACGGCACCCATCGACCGGGGGAGGTGAAAAGCAAGAGGGCCTGCCCGCCCCCGCCTCCAATGACGGGCCCACGGCCAGAATCCCCAGGGATCCAGCCATACCAGCACCCAGGCGACCAGGATCCTCAGCAACCCCCAGCACCGTCGGCACGCCACCACCATCCGAAACCCCCGGGTAAGGGACTGGCGCTCCGGGCACTACGCCTTCAGCCACGTTCCCAGGCACGGAGGGCAGAATAGCCGGACTCCACGAAAGGCACAGGGTACCGGGGAAGTGGTGGGCGCCGCCCTACCGTGACCCAGAGGCAGGGCCCCGTGCCTCGCAGCCCCTTGCCCCCGGGCCGCGCCGCGCGGCCCTTTTCCCACACCCCGCCGAAGAATCTGACGGGCCATGAGAGACCCCAGGCGTCAGAACTACGAGCCCTGCAAAAAAAAAAAAAAACTGCTCAAAGGAGCTGTGCAAGGATGGTAAAAGGCGCCCTTTCCCTGGATTAATGGTGGTACGCTTATTCTATTTGTTTTTATATTTAGCCAGAGCACACAGCCCCCCCCCAAAAAAAACCACCCCCCTAGCAATGCACCCCCCCCCCCACGAAAACGAGTGCCCAAACAAGGGAGAGGAGAGCAGAGGCCCCCCCCCCACGTGCCCGACAACCGGCACACACTCGGTGTTGTTTTTTGTTTTTTTTTGTGTTGGGTTTAAATTTTTAACACAGCTCTCTAGCAGAGCGGAAGACCGGGGCCTGCACCGTGCGATGGAAAACCCCCCCCACCGGCGCACCACGAGGCAAGGCCTATCCACCCGCACCGCAGAAAATAGGAACGGAGCCCCCCGGACACAAACCTTCTTGCAGCGCGAGCAAGCAGGAAGAGGGAGAAAGCCGGCCGGCGCTCCCTCCTTGCTCGTGCTGCCCCGCCCCCCTGACCGCCTACGCGGTCCAATCGCCGGGCTCCACCAGACCGGCGTGGAGCCGCAGCGCGGATGCCCCGCCTGCCGCCCAGCCACAACCCCCCCCCCCCCAGCAGAAAGAGGCCTGCCGCGTGGTTGGGCCCCGGGAACCCGGTTACTGGGCCGGCCGCAGGACCGGGGCCCTGCGGCTCAGCCCGTACTTAGGTAGGAGTGTGCATTCATTAGTGCACATTTGGGTTTGTTAGTGTGCCTTAAAAAAATGTAGTGCATGCTAAATTAATTTGAAATACATTAATCAATTTAGCATGTCTTAATTCATCAGTTAGCACATGTTAAATCAATTTAGCATGAATTAGAAAGTCCATATTAAAACAAATGTGTGAAACTAGTCAAAAAATATTCAAAAATCAGAAAAAGTTGTGAAAAATGTAAACTAATCACATTTTTCTTGCCTGTACACATCCAAAGAATCAGGATATGGTAGGGAATCAAGACAAAGTAGCAATATAGGGGTTGTTGAATACATCCATAAGGCTTCCACAGATCATAGAAACAGAAATATGATGACAGAAAAAGACCACATGGCCTATCTAGTCTGTCCTTCCATATCAAAAACTACAACAGTCCCCTTATAGAAACATAGAAATATGATGACAGAAAAAGACCACATGGCCTATCTAGTCTGTCCTTCCATATCAACAACTACAACAGTCCCCTTATAGAAATCATATCCACGGACTGGGCGTTTATGACCTTAAATAACTTGGTAACTTGGCAACCTGGCATGATTCCTAGAAAAATAAATGAATTACACCATTTATCAGATTGCAAGGAAACGGAAGTGAAAACCACAGATTGCAAAGAAAAACCATAAGAAGGTAATGCGTAATGGAGTGCTCAAGGAGTAGGAAATTCTCCTTAGGTGTGCTCCTTTGGCTACACGCCTGGGAAATCTGTAAATAACAGAGAGACAACACATCAGCAATCCAAGTAAATTACAGATATTACAAAAATCAGCCTGCTTATCCATTTAATCACCCTTTTATTTACAACTGTGTTTACAGTGTGAATAGGAAGCAGCTTGCTTTCATCTCAATCTAGTGTCTACAGGGAACCTTTTCCCTTACTTCATGTGCATTCCAGCTCCCAGATCTAAGCTCCTATACTGGGGAAGCTGACAGCCTCTGCTCTAGCACCCAGTTTTCAATAAAATACAAATCTCCTTTTCATCATTAATTTCCAAGCTATCAGTAGGGTTGCCAACTGGCTGGTTTTCGGCTGGCCTGGCCGATTGCCAGCAGAGGGTAAAAGCAGCAATGGAAAAGTTGTGTTTTTGGCACTGGAGGTTGTAAAATGGGGCCAAACGAAAGGAAGAGTAGTGCAGCACAGCCAGTGACAATACTTTCTCCGCTCCTGCAGTTCTTTACTGTCCTCCCTCTGCCAGGCCTGAGCAGAAGCTTTGAAAGGCAAGTTGAGGAAAAACAGTAAGCGACTCATCTGGTTTTTCTAAGCTGCTGCGTAGACCTGGCAGAGGGAGTACAGTAAAGAACAGCTATAGGAGTGGAGAAAACTGCTGCTCCTGCTGCTGTGTGTGGTGTGGTGATGCTGGGAGAAGGCTGTAAATAACCTTCCAAGATCAGATACCCTTCTCTTCTCCACCTTGAACTGGATTGTTAGGAAATAGTAGAGCTGTAAAGCATAGATGAAAATGGGCACTGGCTTGCCAAGGTCAGTCACAGGGCAGAGGGAGAAAATTTTAGAGATCTGAGGTGAAATGAAAGCAGTGATTGAGGGCACAGAGGATTGGGCGAGAGTAGAGAAAGGACTGGACCACAAGGTACAGCAGTACAGGAACTCAGGAATGTGTGGAGAAGCAAGACAAGAATGAGAATTCAAGGACTTTTGGGAAGGGGATGCAAGTTATACTCATACTGGGTGAAATAGTGGGAATGTGGACAGAGTGGGAAACAGAACAAGGAATTGGGGATGGGAGATAATAAGGACTCAAAGACTGAATAGGAGTTTGGAAGGAACAGTATTAATAATTGATATGAGAGAAGATGTGTGATGAGAGTAAGAGAATAGGGAAGAAAGGTTGTGTGGGGGATGGGGAGGTTGAGATCTGATGTGAATGACTTAGAAGAATAAAGATACAGTTCTTTAAAGAGTTTTTTTCTCTTGTTTTGTAAATTCTGTGCTTCCTTCTCTGTGTGTGCTTGTGAATTCTCACTCATTCCTTCTAATTATTGGAATGCTTGTTCAAGTTTGATGATGGAGACAGATTCTGGAAATTTTATTTCATATTTCAGCACTTTTTGTGTATTTGGAACTGATGCTGATGTTAGGTAGTCCTGGAGGTCAATGATAGTAACTCTGTATATATAATCAATCTTTATAAGGCCAAAGCATCCTTCAGCTCTAGGGATATATAGTCTCGGCATACACCGATTCTTGTAAATTACCTCATTGACATGGAAGAGTTTTCTTAGTCATAAATTCAGTTTTTCAGGATTTTTAAGAGACCAGTCTACAATCCCAAAGCTGTATGAGAGTACAGGAATTGCCATCTGATTGATGGCTTATATCTTAGTCTGTGAAGTTAAAGCACTTTTCAATGGCAGTTTTAATCTCCTGTAATAATCTTTACTGATCTTTTCTCTCATTAATTTCTACTTGAGTGCCATTCCTTCCTCTACTCTGAGATATTTATATATGCTTTCTTGTTCAGGTTTCTTGATGTCACAGCCCTCAACCCAGGGAGAGATGTTTTCTGGTTTTCTTCAATTTTCCTCTAAAGAAAGTTGCCTCAGCACATTTGTCAAGGTCAAAAGTCATCCTGATGTTATCAGAAAAGCATTTCACTAAATGGAATTGTTCTACTAATCATTGGTCATTGGTATTCTAGAGCTTTCAATCATCTACAAATATTAAATGGGATCTTACCTCTGGAGTGTTACTTTCTTTAGCATCCTTTTGCTCTATTGCTATGATGTTATTGGATTCAATATGATAATATATTCTGTCTGCATCTATAGCAGTGAACAGCTTATAGATTGTAGGAAGACAAATTATCGATCTGTAATTTTTTGGAATATTATTTGGGTCTTTCTTTGTAAGAAGAAATGTTTTTCTTATAAGCAATTCTAGTGCTAAGTCTGCTTGCTTGATCAATTTGTTTTTGCAATTTTCCAGGTCTTGGTGGAGTGATTTATTTATTTATTTATTTACATTCTCTTATATACCGCGCTATTCTGCATCAGTGCGGTTTACATTGAACAAACTGAAATTACATTGAACAGGGCATTATAACTTGGAAATAAATATTTTACAGGGAACATGGGCTATGGAGGGTTAAGTGGCTTGCCCAAGACCACAAGGAGCACCTGTGGGACTAGAAACCCCAGTCCTTCCGGCCCAAGGTTGCTGTCCTCTAGTTGGATTTGAACCACTGACCTTCCGGCCTGAAGTACCTTGCCCCAACCACTAGGCCACTCCTCCACTCCTTAACTGTTAACTGTTTGAGCCAAAGGTTGGTCACTCCTTCAGGGCCAGGGCTCTTCCAATTTGGGGCTTGTTCTAACCTGTTTTCCAGCTCTTTTATTGTTAATGCATGCCATTCCATAGATTTGATGTTTGCTCTTTCTAAATGCTCCCATATGCAGGGTAACCATTCTGCTTCTTGATTATGCTCTATGGGCTCATCATATATTTTTCTCCAGAAAGTTTTTTACAGATTTGATTGGTGGTATTTTTACCATATTAATGTTCTTTCCCAATTCCCTTTAGAATGGTTTTGGGTTCTCTCTGAATAGTTTATTTTGATCTTTATTTTCTTTTCCTTCATATCTTCACCGTTTTTGTGTTTCTGCTGCTACTTTCAAATTATTGTTGGAGCATATAAATTTAAGGTCGTCTTCTGTAAATGCAGCCAGTTCAGATTGATATTTTCGATCTTCTTCAATATCTCTGATGATCTTAATCCTTTTAGATACCTGTCCATCGGGTATAGCTCCACGTGCAGTGATTTTATTTTTCCTTTGATGTTTCTTTTTTATGGAGTAACTGTTATTCTCTTTTTCCTTCTGACCCTGCATTTTGGTTGGTAGTATTCTGTCAGTGGGAACGTGTGTTGCTGGTGTTCCAGAGATGATACCAAAATTTGAGTGTATATATATATATAGGGTTGCCCAAATAAAGTGAGAACAACTTGTAAATTAAAAGCTTAAATAGTTTACTTATTTACCTTTTTTAGCTATATAATGTCTTTATTTCGACAATTTCCGGTCGTCATCTTTTTTTTTAAATTTGTCAATCGTTTACATCTGTCTTTTTGAATTTTTAAATAACTTATATGCCACGAGATGTTCTCACTTGGTTAGCTTCTTGTCATGCTGTGAGGGTTTATGTGCTTTTGTGATGCTGAGAGCTAAGCTATCGGAAGCATAACTAGTGGCAGAGTATCCCAAGATGGACAGGTCTCAGCTGAGGTGCCAGACTAAGACAAACCATCCATCTGGGCAGCAGCAGAATGGGATGGTATTGGTGGCAGAGGATCACATTTCTGCGACAACAGCAACAACACTAGAATTATCTGTGTGGAAGATTGGCCTGGCAATCTACTTCTCTATCTTGCCATGAAAACCCAATGGTAGTCACAACAAAACAAATTGCACTATAGTACTGGAAGATGAAACCCCCCAGATTGGAAGGCACTCAACTGGTTACAGGGGATGAGCTGAAGACTTTTCAGAGTATAGCAAGCATTTATGATGTAGTTGAATCAAAGCCCTTGGGTCATCTGACTGCGGATATAGCTATGCATGAAATGAAGCTGCAAAGATGTCTTACATATTGGGACATGGAATGTACAAAGCATGAAACAAGGAAAGTCAGAGGTGGTCCAGAATAAAATGGAATGTGTACAACACATTCTGTTGGGTTTCAGTGAACTGAAATGGATTGGCATCAGGCACTTTGCATCTGATGATCACATAGTATACTATTCTGAAAATGAAAGAACTGTAATGAAATACAATGCAGTCAGTGAACAGTTAATTTCTATTCATCTACAGGAAATGTCCATTAACACAACTATTATTCAGGTATACATATACCCCAACAATAGCCACAGAAAAGGAAGAATTGGATGAGATCTATGAACAAGTACAAGCTGAAATTTATTTTATTTTATTTATTTATTTATTTTATTTACATTCTCTTATATACCGTGCTATTCTGCATCAGTGCGGTTTACATTGAACAAACTGAAATTACATTGAACAGGGCATTATAACTTGAAGATAACTATTTTACAGGGAACATGGGCTATGGAGGGTTAAGTGGCTTGCCCAAGACCACAAGGAGCACCTGTGGGACTAGAAACCCCAGTCCTTCCGGCCCAAGGTTGCTGTCCTCTAGTGGGATTTGAACCCCCGACCTTCCGGCCTGAAGTACCTTGCCCCAACCACTAGGCCACTCCTCCACTCAGAACATGTAAACGGGATATCCTAATAGTCATGGGTGACTGGAATGGAAATGTTGGCAACAAAGAAGAAGGTAAAGTGATTGGAAAATATGGACTTGTTAACATAAATTAAACTGGAGAAAGGCTGATATAGTTCTGCAAGACCAACAATCTATTCATCTCAAACACATTCTTCCAGCAACACAAGTGCTAACTGTACCCATGGACTTCACCTAATGGATTGTACAAAAATCAAATTGACTATATCCATGGAAGTCCAAGATGGAGAAGCTCTATAACATCAACAAAGACATAACCTGGAGATGACTGTCATACAGATCACCAATTACTAGTGTGCAAATTCAAGCTAAAGTTGAAAAAGAACAAGCCACTCATGAATGTAGCAAAATATGATGTTGAAAATATGCCACCAGAATTTATAGACTGCCTGCAAAATCAATTTGCTGCTTTAGATACAAATGACAGAGCTCCAGAAGAGTTATGGGACGATATCAAAAAGGTTGTGTTAGAAGTCTATTCAAAAGGTGAAAAAGCAAAACCAGCCAAAATGGATGACTGAAGAAACTCTGAAAATTGCCCAGAAATGCAAGAGGAGAAAGAGAGGCAATCACAGAACCCAACAAAGATTTCCAATGTGCAGCAAGACAAGGCAAGGAGAAGTACTAAAATGACTCATACAAGAAAATAGAATCAGAAACTATTAGAAGAACAAAACTGACTTTCCTAAAGCTATGAGAGTTAAAGAAAAAAAAAATTCCAGCCTCTAATTGGAATGTTACAAGATGCTCAAGAATCCATATTGAATGATGCTGAGAAGATCAAGAAAAGGTGGAAAGAATATACAGTCGTCATACCATAAAGATCAAGTGGGCCAATTTGTACCTTATGATCAGGAACTATTTTATTGATGAAAGAAGAAACTGAAGCAGCATTGAAAGTCTTATCAAAGAACAAAGTACCAGACATTGATGTCATTCCCTTTGAAGTATCACAGCAGTCGAATGTAGCTGTTACCTACTGACTATGGAAATTATCGTACAATCGCTTTGATCCCCATGCCAGAAAGATTCTACTCAAGATCATTCAGCAGATACTACAACCATACCTGGAATGAGATCTGCCAGAAGGGCAAGCAGGGTTCAGGAAAGGGGCAAGGAATGAGAGACATCATCACAGATGCAAAATGGATTCTTGAAAAGACAAAAGAATATCAAACAGGTATGTGTTTTATTGACTACAGCAAGGTTTTTGATTGTGTAAACCATGAGAAACTCTGTGGCACATTAAGAAGCATGGGTATACCAGAACACCTAATAGTTCTCTTGCACAAACTTTACATTGATCAAGAAACAACAGTTCAAATGGAACAAGGAGAAACAGAATGGTTTAAAATCAGCAAATGTGTATGACAAGACTGTATACTTTCCCCTTACCTGTTTAATTTATATGCAGAACAAATCAGCAGAGAAGCAGGACTTTATGAAGACAACTGACGTGTGAAGATTGGTGGAAAACTCAACAAGCTTTGCTATGCTGGTGATACCACATTACTCACTGAAAGTGAAGACAATCTGAAACATTTACTTCTCAAGATCAAGGAACATAGTCGTAAAAGGGGTTGCACCTTAACATAAAGAAGACAAAGTTCCTGACAACTGGCAAAATCAATACGCTCATCATTGATGGAGAAGAAATTGAAATAGTTGACAACTTTAACCTACTTGGATCAACAATCAATAAAGAAATCAAGCAGTCAAGAAATCTGATGATGCATTGCTCTTGGCAGAATGGCTATGAAGGACCTAGACAAGATTCTCAAGAGCAGACATGTCTCTCTCCATACAAAGATTTGACTTATCCAAGCCATGATATTTTCAATAACATCATATGGACAGTTGGACAGTGAAAAAGATAGACAGGAAGAGAATCAATGCCTTTGAATTATGGTGCTGGCGAAGAATACTGTGTATACCACGGACTGCCCAAAGAACAAACCAGACAGTACTAGAGGAGATCAAACAAAGCTTTCTTTAAAAGCTCAGTTGACAAGACTTCAACTTTCATACTTTGGACACATCATGCGAAGAGAGAGATCATTAGAGAAAGACATCATGCTTAGCAAGGTCAACACAAAAGAGGAAGGCCAGCAATGAAATGGATATACAATAACAGCAGCTATTGGTGCACCATGAGTTGACACCAACTCGAAGACACTTAACAACAACAACATATATATTTTTATGGTGAGTTAGAAGGAGAAGCATCTTCATTGCTGGGGGAATGTGGAATGTATGTTACAGAACTGGAAGTGCCTGGGTTTAATAAATTGGCATTATGTCCAATCGTATATAGATGTCATACTTCACTCCCACATAGAAACATTTATTGAATGATACTACCAAATAATTATAGTGGTAGTTTTACAGAATAGCTGAAATTGGAACTGGTGACCATTGAACAATTGGGTGATCAAAGAATACTGGCGGGACTGTATATTGCATGGTAGGATGACAGTTCTACCTTGGTTTTACCTTCTGGTCATTTGGCCTGTGGTGTATGTGAATTTTGTTTCACAAATATAGAAGGTGAATATTGGCAATATCCCATTACTAACAAGATTTTGAAAAACATTTTGGGCCAAGTGTCAGAATATTTTTGTAGTATATGCGCTAATATGTCCCTGTAATAAAGTTCACATTGGCCTCACTAAACTTAGTATGACACGGTGGCTGTGAGAGCATTGATCTTGGTTAAACACTCAGGATAGAGGGGCTCTGATTGTAGAGCATTGTATACAGCATAGTCATTTATTTGGGCAATTGAGATGGTGTGTTACTGACTGTATTCCATTTTTTGAGAGATGGAATTGAGACGCATGACTGAATTATAAGAAACAGTTCTAGATTTACACCTTAAATACTTTACACCCATCGGGTTTAAATCAGCAGATAGACTGATTTACTCAGATTTATTTATTTAACCAGTTTTGTATACCACTTTATCCTTCAATTAAAGTGGTCAACAATACAACTAAAGGTTACAATACAATTGAAGGTTTACATGGAACATAAGGGAAGGGGAAACAAGACATACTATGGCTGTTCCTTTAAGGGTCCATCTAGGGGTGGGGCTCTGGGGGTTTAAAAAGCTGCAGCCATTTTGGTTCAGAAGCCAGCAGGTTCCAGCTATGCCATGAAGCACTGATGTTTGCAGTTTTCAGCACAATTTCTGGATAGATAAGTGTATCTATGTTACTCTAATTCAGAACTCAGCTGATAGCAAGTTCAAAATGTGGCATTGTGTTGGTATACAACATTGATATTTTAAAAGCAATTTTGCATGATCACTATTATCTAAAAAGATTAAAAAGGATTGATAAAAAGAGCAGCTTGTTGATAGCCTTTGTTGCAATAGTCTGACAAAAATATTGCTTGAAGGCTGGTGTTGTATATGGGATTTTGAATGGTTCACTTGGTGGGGGAAGGGGCAGGAGCAGGGGCATACGATTGCCAGTTAACCCTAAGATGACCAAACTGAGTATTCCAGGTTTTGTCCTATTGCATGCATGGGATTGTAGTTTCTCTTAATCAAAGGTACAAGCCCATGAATCCAATATGACAAAATCAGAACTAGATCATTCTGTTCAGTCTATCTGGTGTGAGCTGGCAACCCTGCAGGGAAAGAGGCATGGTATTTGGTGATTCTGTGTGTGCACTTAAGAATATGTATGTAGAGACTACTTGGATGCTGCACTAAGAGCAGTAGCACCATCTAGTGTCCCTACTAAATATAACAAGAAGAAAAGGGAAAGGTCTAACATTTTTCAGAGCAGGGGAGGTTCTTGCTTCTAGTCATTTCATGCTCGGAGATGATTTATCTGAGAGGAAAAATCTAACTTGGCATAAAAAACACTCCCAAAGACATAGGGGGTCATTCTGACCCAAGAGTAGCGGGGTTGGACATCCAGGAAGGATGTCCAACTCCTGAACAGACCCTGGACACAATTCTGGATCCAGTCCTCCCTGCACGTATAGAGGGTTTATGCGCGGAGCATTGGATGGGGGTGGGAGGGGGAGTGCCGGAGGCAGAGAGTGGGTAGAGCGGGGGTGGGCCCATGAACCCAGAAATACAGAGTCTATTCAGGTCATAGCTCTGTGTGTCTGGGGAGGCCAAGATGGACAGGGGACTTATTCCACCTTGGAGGTAGAATAAATCCCAAGGGTCGAGGCAATTGGGGCATGTAGAACCCCCAAAATGGCAGAGAAGCCACAGTGAAGGCCCCACTGTCCAATCCCAACCCTGGCTGCCCCTGCTGAGGGTCAGGCAGCGGGGAAAGAAAAGAAAGACCAATGTCAGACTGCCTGTGCCTCCTGTTGGGTGTCCCGGTGCAATGGTGATGGGATGCCACAACACCGGTGCTCCAGCAGGAACATAGGGCGGGCTGGCAGGACAGGGGGAAGGACATCTCCTGCAGCAGAATCGGGACATGTTTAGGCCATCAAAGTGCCCGATTCTGTAACTGCGGGAACATACAGCTCGTGTGGTTGCAGAATCGGTTGTCTTTGAGGCACATCCAATTTTTGGATGTCCAGACGGCCCAGATGTCCCCCAATATAAATTGGCCTCATAGTAACATAGTATATGATGGCAGATAAAGACCAATATGGTCCTTCTAGTCTGTGCAGTAAGGTGCTAGAGAAGATGTACCCACCGCTCCCTGCAGGTCATCCCCCTCTGTGCCTTTGTTTAGGGTTGTACCTGCCGCTCCATGCAGGTCATCTCTCTCTGTTGTCGTATAAGAAATAGTTAAGTTTATTTTGATTATATCCTTTGATTTTATCCTCTGAAGTTGGTTTAACTGCCCCATACCACCTCCCCAATTTAATTGGAATACAAATTTATATATATATATAAATGTTTTTATTCAATTTTTATAGTGTAAACATATAGAGAACATTAATCATAGGCCTTTCAACAAGTAAAACTATGTCTGGCATACAGTCACTGCACTGTTATTATTATTATTACTTACTATACCCTTCCAGGCTGGAAAGCATCCAGGCAGTGTACAATTACTAATATGAATTAATACTGGAAAGGAACACCAATTAAAATGGGAAAGAAATAAAAGACAAAAATAGCAGAGAGAGCAATAAAAAATGACCCAATACTTTAGGCTGGGCAGTCCCCAGTAGCCTCCTTGAAACAGTACATTTTCAACAAAGTCTTGAATTTCTTAAGAGCAGACTCTGTACATATATGAGAAGGAAGAGAGTACTGGAGAGATGGAGCCAGAAGTAAAATGCTGCATATAGTATTAAGGCTTCTGCTCCTAAGGGGCAGTTGTCTCTGGCACCCAGACAGTGCATCCTAAGAACAGAGAGGAATCTTTTGCACCTTTGCTAAATCATATTATTTAGAGAATGCACAGACTTAGAATATCTGCAGAGAAGAGAGCAGAGAGATAATGTTTATACAAACCCTGCCAGCAACTCACTCTCTCAATAGAAGAGCAGCTCAACTAGAGAAAGAGGTTCCAAGATCTGCACCGACCATCCAGATCATCAGAGCCAGGACACTTTATTTTATTTATTTATTTTATTTCCAGAGTAGTTCTGGAGATCTGCATCCACAACAGCCACACCAGATCAGGAAAAAAAAGAAACCAAGCAGCCATCCTACACCAAGAAGTACTGGAAACAAGTGTGACAACCTGCACAGCATTGGCAACTGTGTCTGTCTCACATAAATAATCAGGTACACTAGGACAAGTACTGTAGACAGGAGAAAGGGATTTCCTCTTAGGAAAGAGCAACTTAAATACTAAGGGGTATGTTTACTAAACGATGGCAAGGGAGCGGTCTTTTCCGTGCGTTAACGGCAAAGATATAAGGGGTTACCATGTGGTAAGTGTGCTGGGCGTATTAGAGGCATTTTGGCATTAAGGGATGGTAGTGGACACTTACTGTGCAGTAACAGGACATTAAGGAGTGGTAGTGGACACTTAACGTGTAGTAACGGGACATGTTGCTTTAAGGTGTCTGGCATGCATCTTAATGCAGGAAAGTCACTGAAATGCTGAAAAGAGGGCAGTGAAACCATTGGAGAAGGTATGGATGCAAGCACAATTGGTAGCTGATGGAGTTGACTCACCTGATGCTTGGCTATGTGTCAGTATGTGTGATGAGCATGTCTGACCATACAGAAGGCCTATGCTGCTGACTAGGTGAGATAGGCAGCTGCCTAGTGATGCTGGTCAGTGTATATGTTGGCTGTGTCATGGGTGGGTGGTGGCAGCAGCAGAGTCAGCAGAGGGTATGCATCAGAGGGTGATACTGTGAAAGACATGCTGTTCTAAATGCTCCTGAAGCATACACCATGCTGTAAGCTACATTATAGTGTTTGTGAGGTATGGACATGTATCCAGATGTACTGACAGTGTGTGGCATGCCATAGGCCAGGGCATTGTCTGGGTGGAGGCAGCATGTTCCTGATATGGGCAGCAAAGGGAGGATTGTCCATGGGTGCTCATGTGGAGTAGTCACAGGATAGGTGAGCATGATATGGCTAACTGCTACAAATGACCCTTGATGGCCACGGTGGTGCAGCTTACTGCTAGTAAGCCGCCCCACCATGAATACCCCTGATGGCCAAATGGTGGGTACAGGGCTGTGCCAATGATTTTCTAAGCAGAGAGTTTGCAATGTCTGTGGTGGATGGATGTATGGAATCATACAGGCCAAAAGCCTTTGATGTGTGTAAACCGAAAGTAGCAGTGCTATGGGGTACATGGAACACTATTTGTGATGGTGGGACTGGTGCCTCAGCCTGTGCAACTGCAAGACAATACACCCGACAGAGTGGCATGATAGAAAGGGACAAGTTGAATCCATTTGCCCCATGTGGGGCAAGTAATGATGGCAGAAAAGTGCAGGGGGTGGCTATGCAACGAGTGTTATGTGCCTGAATGTATGAGATATAGCCTCTTTACGTAAAGCTGGGAGATCATAATGATGGCACAACAGAAACCACATCTGTTCCTGTTGTCCCAGATATCTTCTGCATATATATCACTGACCCACTGCAATGCCCGCAGCAGAGCCACTAAAGCCATGCTCACAGATGTCCATAATGAGGAATGCCATGTTGGGCTACCAAACGTGTGGCCATAATGCATAGAAATGTAGAATGATTGCCTGCAGGTCACAGCATAGACAGGACTGTGTGAGGTGGGCAAGTGATCTGAGTAGCACCCAGGCACAAAATGAACAAGTGAGAATCAAACCGTGGACCTTTGACCGTGGAGACATTGCACCAACAAGTAGGCTACACCTCCACACAGCTCACACACAGCAAACTGTTTACTGTGTGTGCCAGTATAGGTTGGGCCCTCCACTATCCATAAGGCATTGCACATGCAAAACAGTGATCTGCAGCTGAAGAATGCACTGGTCCAGCATATAAGCTCAGTAAGATGCACTGACTATGTGCTACATGCACATAACAACTGCAAGCTGTGCTGCAGAGCAGTTCAGCTGTCACCCTGAGGGTGAGGATGAGTGCCCAGCACCTGGTCCACTGAACTTGCACTGTTAGAGATGGTCTCTGCTGGCTGTGCTGGAGGTCCACATCACTGCTAGTGTGTGACAGGTATTGTCTGCAGTGTGTTATGCTTTTCTCCTTGTTTCCTGCATGCTTGTAGCATGCTGTAGGTGACAGCAACAGCTCAGCCTTATTTTCTGCCCATGTTGGACATTAATCCTCTGATAACAGTTCAGGTTAATGCCCAGTATCAACATGCTGTTGCTATGGACAGCCAATGCAGTGGGGGTGTATAGGCTAGCATGGGGCTACTGCTACTGTCCTGCCAGGACCCCAGACATGAACCATTGCTGTCCCAACCAATGAGGACTAACATTTGACTACAGTACAGTAAGACTGCCCCTGCTGCCCTTCACTGGGCTATGTCAGCCAAGCACAAACCAACTGTTGTTGGTCTGCTGATCAGCACACATGGTGTGTGCTTAGTGCGACCATGAGCACCCTGCCTTGGCATACTCAGCATTGACCTCAGTGATCGGCATCACCAAACAGAGAGTGCATCCATATCACTGGAGCCAGACATTATAATAGCTCTATGTGGATACATAGCCGTACCATAATCGTGTTTTGGTCATAGTGAGAGTGCCATCTAAGCATGATATGCAGTGGTCACCCAGACAATGTACATGGCAGACGGGCACAATGGCATCTCAGCCATTGACTCTACCATTGTGTCAGACACAATCAGACCAATCTGCACTGTTTCAGGCGATACCCACAATCCTCTGCCTCACCTTATTCACATTTTCCAAAAAGGCTGGGAAAAACTTGGACAATGTGAGCCAAAGTGCAGTGCAGAAAGCCACAGGACAAAGGGGAGCCATATACATACACATGCATACACGATTGGCGCACTGTGCAAAAGTTAGGATGGTTGGCATTCCTATCAGCTAAACCTTGTCCACAGGAACATGCAATAAATAAGCCCCAGCAGGGACCTGAATCTGTGACCTCTGCACATATACACACCGACCATATGTGTTGCACCACAGTGCTGCCATATAGGGGTAACAGCTCCTGTTGCTGATATGCTTCCCTTCAGCTGGCCTTTGGCACATGCTGCAATGTGCATGGCGCAAATGACCAGGACAAGACTTGTGTCTACTGCAGGCAGGTGCCACTTCCCACTCTACCACCACCCCCCACCATGTAGACATGCCCACGCACTGTCAGTGGTGGTGGTGTGCATTCCCTGCATGTTGAACATGCAGGTTCGGTGGGTGCCTTGGGCACAAGGGTCAGATGGGGGGGGGGCAGAGGCACACATGGACAGCCATGCAGCCCCCCCACCAGCTGCCTATGCAGGAGCCCCATCGCTGCCTGCCACCAATACGTCTTGGGGCAGAATGGCAGTCACTGCTGTGGTATTTTCATGGGCACCTTCATTTTCCAGCTACTTGGAGGGCTACAGATGCAGATGCTATCAGTCTCTTCCTCCACAGCTGGCTTCAGTGGCACCGAGGATGCCATGTCCCTTGGACCTCCCCATGTGGCACATCACTGTACCACATCAGCAGTTTGTCTGTGTTCCATCACTGTCACTGTGTGATCATGATGGACATCACAGATGGTGCTGCAGATAGAAAGATTCCCCTATGTGAGAAGGTTACAAAGGTTAGGCCTCCTCAACCTGTTGGTGAGATGGCTGGGGGAGATATGATAGGGGTCTATACGGTACTGAATGGTGTGGCACGCTTAACGGTTCTTAATGCCATCACATTATGGGGAGACTAGGGGACCGGCACAGTTGCTATGGTGTAATGCATTTCAGACACATTGGGGCATATAGTTTGTCATTCAATGCATTGGGAGACACTGGCACATAGTGACAGTGTGTGTCGTGACAGCTCCTCGTATGTCTGGGCTTTGGCAAGGTTTGATCATGATCCTGCAGGAAAGGTCCTTATACATTTATTCAGTGAACATTGAGTATCACCTGCTTGGCCAAATACAGGCCTCTTTGACCATGGTTGTCCTTTCTGGACCCACCTACGTACCTGTGCCCCTGATTGGCTACTATTGGACAGAGGATAGTGGGCTTGAAGGACCTTGGTCTGACAGTATGGCATTTATTGTGAACTTATGTTCTTATGCCCCTCTGTGCCACCTAGGCAGCTGCTTAGTCCGCCACATACACCAGCACCCCCCACTGCATGACCACAGTGCTACCCCCTGTGCCCCATTTGCACCATCAGCATGATGCCCTTTCCTACTTGGGCACCATGCTGTTGCTGCTAATGGAGCATTACTATCACTATCTTGGGCTCTCTTGTCAGTGCATCACATTGCTGATGCTTAAATATGTTTTCTAACCTCTCTCACCGTTTCCGCGAGGTTTTAATAGGCAATCAGGTTCCCAGTGTTAAAGGGCTTTTCAGGCCATTGTGCAATTGGTGGTACAGGAGCACACACTGAAACTGTCCACTCCCCGCCCGGTTCATGCCCACTCTCCACCCCCTTCATGCCCACTCTCCACCCCCTGTGCCCTTAATGCTGCCGATGCCTTTACCGCACCTGAAGGCAGCATTTTTTGGCATTAAGGGAGCAAGTGTGCTGATAACATGCATTAATGACACATATGCTCCCTTACTGCCGTTTTGTAAACATACCCCTAAAGGTACATGAGGTGCAAGAGTGGTAAAGAAATAATTGAATGTTCAGTTTAAGATAAAGAGTAATTAAAGGAAAGGTGGTAGCCTTCCAAACTGAGAAGAGAGAGGAATAATCTGCTTGTAATCATTTTTGACTAAGAAGGAGGAGTTAACAGCTAGCAGTATAGTTCTTGTTCATTGTTCCTACCAATCTTTATAGTTGTTTCTTCAGTGACTTTAAAGTTGAGTAAACCCTTGGTTGATAACACAATTTCTGTCCTAGTATCAATTATTTGAGAAGGGAGTGGTGCAAGTGTGTCAAGTACAAAGGGCCTCCTGGTTTATACCAGTCCCCACCAAGAGAACTCCGATAACTGAAATCCATGAGCTACAGAGCAAAGACTGAGTAAATGCTCCTGTGTCTTCCAAGCAGTTGGTAAAGCAAATACGAGGACCATATAGAAATGGGGAACCTGTATATTCCAGAAATTCTGCATTTAGAGTATTATATGTATAAGATGTGGGAGAAACTGAAGGATGGTTTGTGTGTATGGGGAGGTCTAGAATTTGGTTAACTGCCCCATATCTCCTCTCCAATTTAACTGGAATAAAAGTTTATATGTAGAATAATATTTTACTATATTTGTATAGTGTAAACATATAGAGAGCATTAATCATAGTCCTTTCAACAGGCAGAAATCCTGGCTGTTTGTTATTGCCCAGTATGTCCAAAGGTAAAAGTGTTTATGATATTCATTGGATGTTATTTTGCCTACCTATTGAAAAGGTGATCCTGGAGGTGGAGATGGGGTGGGACTGGCGGTGTGGCAGGGGGCAAAGAAGGGGTGAAACCGGGGACATAGTGGGTGTCAGATTCTTCTCTTTCAAAAGGTTGCTAGCCCTGGCTACCAGTAGATTATGTAGCTATATAGCCAGTTATTAGTTCCATGTTTACATCTGGACCATTCTCTTGTCCTCCTGGACATTCAGGAGCAAAAAGCTTTAATTTGTGCATCAAACATTAAACAAACTCCCTGATCAATCATACCTAGGCTTTCTCTCCCAGGCAGTTTTTAGGCTGAAATCTTAACCTTCCCAATTGACCACAGCCCACACCTAGCTGTAGTCAGGAGGATTTTTATTCCACGCTCTTTCCTAAAGTCTCCCCCACAGGAAATCAAATTCTGAAATGAATCTTAATATATTGCTAGTTATAATATGTTTTTCCTATAGCTCTTTTTATTCTATCTTTTATATAGAACCTAGGTACTCTGAAATAGTCATCCAGCTTGGCCATGTGAGTCCCAAAGACCTTTAGAAGAAACACTGCACTCTATATGAACTCAAGTGGGGTATTAAAACACTTCTGGCTTAGAAACCTTCGGTTCTGTCATACTGTAATCCTTAAGATACAGCAAATTAACAACACTGTGCAAGCTATTTGCAGAAAAGACACCTGTAGCTGCATCAAACTATATTACTGGTGGCACTCTTTACAGTAAGATCAAGGAATCATCTCTGACCGAGTGTGATGCTCATCCAAGTTAGGGTTAGCCCAACCCCTGCCACCGAACTGGCCACAGAACAGTCAATTTGTGTCAACATGATAGATAATATACTGGAAACTGTACATGAGGAAGGAATCAGTTTCTGCTCTGCGTCTGCAGGATTTTTAAATAGTTGTGTCTTTACTGCCATTTACTTTTAATCACTGCCCTCTAGAGGTATAGGATAGGATATAAAATTAGGAAAGAAGAAAATAACCTTTTATACAATAATAGGATTTACCTTTTATTTCTATATCTACTTACAAAATTTCTCTAGATACCTCCTTTTTACTATTTTTCATTGTTTCCTTTTTTTAAAAAATTTCGTAGAGCAAATAGTGATGAACACCCCATTTGCACTGTGCTGATTTATTTAAAGGTGTGTGATATTAAAGCAAATTGACTGGGTTGTTTGGATGGGCAAACTCAACAGGCCATATGACTTTTTTTGCCACTGTTACCTCTGTTGAAAATGGCAAAACACTGACAGGTTGATGCTTCTCATCACTTACCTTATTCAACGACGTTCATATTCATCTGGCAGTAGAACAGCACGACTCTACAGTATGTCCATTTAAGAAGCAGGATATCAAATTTTGATGTATCTGAAAAGTAGCTTTGCATATAGAATTTAAATTCCATGTACTAAACCATGAAAATGTTTGCTGCTTAGAATCCTTTTTTGTGAAATTTACCTACAGGTTGCAAATGAACTCCTGTCTCATCCACATTCCACAGCAAAATTTGTCAATAAATATTTCGCACATTCCTAGCTGTAGCAACATTTATTTTTGAAAAGTATGGTGTTGTGTAGAAGAGGCATACTTTAAATGGCCCTTATAGCCCAAATCGGAGGCCACTAGAACTTTGCTAGGGGGTGCGTTCTATTCCTGGAGAGCTATGGTCCTTGCATCCCTCTAATTCCAACAAGGCAGGGCATAAATGAAGGAAAACAACCCCTGAAGCCCCTTCCCTAACATTCACAAATTTGAGAGCTGACCCTGCACCCCATTCCACCTCACCTCACCCCTCCATTCCCCAGGGACCCTAACTCATACTAAGGGTCCAGGAGATGGAGTGAATGCAATCCCCACTCACACCTGCTCTGGTGGAGGCCTCTGTTAAGATGGTGCCAATTGACACCTAGTAATATTCTTGTGGTATTGCTCCTAGGAATCAGGTAACCAAATAAGAGTGTGCTTTTATTTGGCAGTGTGACACTAGCACTAGCACTGTGAGAATACTACCAAGGGTCAACTGGTGCTATTTTAACAGCAACAGCTACTGAGGCAGAAATGAGTGGTGCTCGTTCATGCCCCCAACATCTCCTAAACTCCTAGTATGAGTTGGGTACTGCAGTGTGGGGGATGTGGTGAGGCCCTTGGGCAGCCCTCAGATTTGTGAATGGGAAGTACAGGGCTTTGGGGATTAGTCACATAGCAACATAGTACATGATGGCAGATAAAGACCAGTGTGGTCCATCTAGTCTGCCCAATAAGGTGGCTAAAGTGGTTGTATCTGCCACTGCGTGAAAGTCACCATCCCTCTGTGCTTTTGTTTAGGTTTGTACCCACCTCACCATGCAGGTCACCCCCCTCTCCCATTTATTAAAGTACAAAAGATATTTAAATTTGCTTTGATTTCATCTTCTTGCAATACTACTACTACTATTAATCATTTATATAGCACTACCGGGCATACACAGTTCTGTACAAATACATATAAAAGATGGTCCCTGCTTATCATAGCTTACAATATCATCAAGACAGACAATACAATAGATACAAATAAGGGTACAAATAGGGTAAGGGTAAGGAGATACAAGGAAAATTAGGGATCAGGATCCAAAAGTAGTCATAGTGAGCCTTTGGAATGGATTTGAAAAGGGGGAGAGATGAAGACTGACGTATAGACATGGGTAGTTTGTTACAGGCATAAGGAACAGCAAGGTGAAATGATTGAAGTCTGGAGTTGGCAGTGGAAGAAAAAGGCATAGAGAGAAGCAGGCCAGTGAAAGAGTGGAGTTCACGAGGAGGGGGTGTAGGGAGAGAGGGAGAGGAAAGGTAATGAGGAGCAATAGAGTGAATGCATTTATAGCTCAGAAGAAGTTTGAATTGTATATGGAAATGGAAGGAGAGCCAACAAAGTGACTTGAGAAGAAGGGTTAAATGAGAATATCATGGGCTGGCGACTGGCGGAAGATTAGCCACGCAGCAGAGTTTTGAACAGATTGAAGGGGAAAGAGGTGACTCAGAGGGAGACCAGCAAGGAGGAGGTTGCAATAGTTGAGATGGGAGGTGACTGGATAAGAGTGGATAAGTGTTTTAGTAGTATGTTCAGAAAGGAAGGGGCAAATTTTGTTAGTTATAGAGAAAGAAACAACAGGTTTTAGCTATCTGTTGGATATGTATGGAGAAGGAGAGGGAGGAGTCCAAGATGACCCTAAGGATGCAGGCTGAGGAAACAGGAAGTAGAAGAGTATTATTTACATTTTTAAAGGTCTGTATCATATCTTCCCTGTCCATCCTCTCTTCTAGGGTATACATATGTAGGTCTTCAAGCCTCTTCTCATATGTCTTCTGGCACAGGCTCAAAATCAATTTGATGACCTTCCTCTGAACCATTTCAAGTCTTTTTCAGAGGAAGAAAACCAGAAGAAGGATTTTTTCATTTATACTTCAATGTGAGGGAAGGGGCTATCGAGGGCCCTGGCCCACCATGGAGCAAAGGCCCACTTGGGGTGGTCTGTTGGCCTCTGATGGCCTTTTATGCCCTACCACTGCTAACATGTTAAATTGGATTTTATTTTCATGGAGGCAGATTCTGATCGGGGCACGTCTGGGCCATCCAGACATCCAAAAAATGGATTTCCCAAAAGTGCACCCGATTCGGCACCTGTGGGAGCTAGACGTTTCCGCGAATGCAGAATCAGGAACTTAGGCTGGACCGGCCCAGATTCTGCAGTGCTGGACGTCCAGCTACTTCCCCAACTAGCCCTCCCTATGCTCCTGCTGGAGCCCTGGTGCCATGGCTTCTCGTCACCAGGACGCCATTCAGGAGCGCTGAAAGGCCTGACATACCTGACAGTGTCTCTTCCCCACTGCCCGATCCTCGGCGGGAGTCTGCCAGGGCCAGGTTCAAGCGGAGCGGCATCACCTCATGCTTCTTCCTTTTTCTGGGGGGGAGGGGTCCTTCCTGGCTGGATCGCTGCCATCTATGGGACTTAGGTGGAATAAGTCCTATATCTATCTGCCCCCGGCCGGACATACAGGGCTGTGACCATAATATGCCCTGTATGTCTGGATTGTGTGCTCTGCCCACTCTCCGCCCTGTCGCCGCCCCCTCCTGCCCATGTCCAGAGCTTCCCGCAAAAAGGTCCTATATGTATAGGGAGCTGTCGGGCCAGAATAGGCACACAGCAAATAGTGGGAGTTGTATGTCCAAACATCCCCGCTATTCGCTGTTCAGAATGACCCCTATAGTGAAAAAGTAACTCATTTCCAGAGATGTAGGGGGGGGGGGGGTTCCCTTGGTAATGGGTCTGCAAATCCTTTTTCAGGCACTCATTTTCACAAAATTCATTTGTATCACAACAGCTCATTGATGAGAAAGGTAAATATGTTTCCATGCAAAGTGAGTCATGCAAAATTACTGTAAGACTGTGAAAGTGTAATAAAGAGTACAAAAACACCAGCCTTTCCGGTGTGCTGCATGTCTGCTGACATTCTTGCACTGTTTAATGAACAAAGCCCTTTTTGCAAAAAATGTTTTAATTTAGTATAGGAGGCCTATGGTGTAATAAGAGGCTTACATCATCACTAGCTAGAAATATCAAAGAAAGCAAATTTAGGAGCAGAATATATATATGGAAAGTTAAATGGTTTTTTTTTTTGTTTGTTTTTTAAATATATTTACATTTTACTCCAACTATTTATTTTCCAATAATAGCCAATTGAATGTGGGCACCTGAGTTTATGCATTGTATTGTACTATAGCAAGCATTAATATTTATATAAACTATTAAAGCTATACTATATTATTGCAGGGAATCACCCCTCTTTATAATCCCATTTCAATTGGAAGCAGAGGCTCTGTGGGGAAAACCTCTACACGCTTGTTTGCTTACAGATCTTCACTTGCCATAAGGCAGGGCTTGACAAAACCCAGGTGCCAGGTCACCATAGCAGCCTGCAATTTTATCTGGAACCTGGGATTTGCTCCACTTACCTCTATTTTTTTATTTTTTTTTAATATGATTGTGGCAAAGATCCCTCCTGTTTTGCCCATGGGAGACTGGAACAGGAAGAGAAGTCCAAAGCAGCAGTGAGCTGGCAGGGATAGGAACCTAGAGGGGAAAAAAAAACCCCAAAAGGGGAGTGAGACAGACAAAGTTTAAAGAGGCAGTACCTTCAAAAAAATTAAAAAAAGTAAGGAGAATGGGGGAATGGAGGAAAGGAGGGTGGGAGTGCTGGGGGAAGGGAGAAGGGGAGTAAGTCCGGAAGGGGAACAGAGAGAGGGGATAGGCTGAGATGGGGAAGAAAGAGGGCAAGGTGGAGGACAAAAATGACAATCTGTATATGCCAAAGGGCACATCCCCTCTTTTCCCCCAACATATATGCAAGCGCCCCACCCCCACCCCCACACGACACACACACACATACACCTCGGCGCCATACACAGAGGCTCCCCAGCTCTGCGACACACCCACACCCACACCCACACCCAATCTCACCTTCACATAGCATACACACACACATTCACACACACCCCTCACCTCTGCACCACACACAGGCTACCCACCTCGGCGCCACACACAGAGGCTTCCCAGCTCTGAGACACACCCACCAACACCCACCCACACACGCACATATGTACTGCAGCCCTGCACCCCACCCACACGAAGGTATGCGCCACCACATCCCATACATAGACAGGCATACCACCTTTGCACCACATACCCACAGAGATACTTGTGTTATTTAAAGAAGATGCATGGTGTAGGAACTCTCGAGCTGGTCTCAAGCGAACATGAGATCAGAGTCAGAGAACCCGGGTGGGGGGGGGGGGGTTGAGGGGGTCATAAGCACTGGCTCCTAAGATTTTGGCCTGGCTTCTAAATCCACCCAAAATTTGTCAAGCCCTGCCATAATGTTCCACCCTCAAGTAACTCAAAGGTGCTCAGTTTGCATTGATATCCCCTATGTCCACAGTTCCAAGTTTCAGAAACATCTCCACAAAGCACAGTTTGGCAACTCACCTTTGAAAGCAGTTTCTAAAATCCTCTTCACACAATATAATGGAACTTTTCATAAACCTCCTGATAGCATTCTGCACCTTTCTAAAGTGTGTTGGAAAATTCCACCCTCCCTGTTTTCAGAGAAATTCCTCCCTCAAAACCCTAAAACTTTATCAACTGACTTCCTTCCTCAACAAGACTCCTGGAAAGTGTAGCTCCCTCTCTATGTCTTATTTAAAGCTGTGGTTCTTAATTCTCCTTTCAGAGTTGTCAAGTTACCCAGTTCCAGGAGTGAGATTTTTTACCAGTTCTGGTTTTAAATTTGCCTTGCAATGCAGTATAGTGTTTTGTAGTCTCTGATATTACCCATTGTAATCAGTGCTGCAGGTCCTATAATGCATCAAGCTTAAAATCTCACTCATGGAACTAAGTAACTTGGCAATTCTGTTCTTTTCATAACTCTTATAAGGATTGGTAGTCAGTATAACCTCCATGAATATGAATGGAATCTCTTTGCAGACATTTGATTTAGGAATAGGCTTAATTTACAAACTATAGACATTAATACACACTGTTTTCAAGACATTGCCCCTTTTATCCATTTCTACCCATTTGTATGTCTTAAATTTATTTTTTCTTATCAAATTCTCCAATGGTTCAAAATGAGCATGAATATTGAAACTATCCTTAATAGAAGACACACTGACAGCTTGAAGGCTTCCAAATTGAGAAACACATTTATCCAGCTTCTGCTCCACACCTTGAAGCCTTTGATCCTGTTCCTGCAATTTGTCCACTGTGGCCTGAGAAAAACAAGTAATCTCATCCATTTTATCCTTCAGCAAACAGTTCATCTGTGTCATAACTTTCCATATATCCAGCAAGGAAACATCAGGAGAGGGCATGGTGCTCAGCTTGAGGGTAAAAGCCCCCTCCATTTTGGGAATTGCTGTTGGCAAAAGGCCCAAGGATGGACCCCTATCCATATAAACACCGATAGAGGTACAGAATTTTCCACCCATGTATACCTTCAGGGAGGAGATGTCTCCCTGAGTTACAAGCTGCTATGAGCCTCTAGGACATGGAGGAGGGGGTACTCTCAATCAGGCTCATGGAAGCACCCAACAGGAAGGAAGTAGATAATCTGGAAGACTCAGGGTTTAGTTCAGCTGACTTAGCTTTCAAGTGCTTATCCACAGGTCCCACAGTCACTGTAGCAGAAAACAGGAACAGTCTTATCTTTCACCTTCCTCTTCCATCTCTTAGGCATTCTTCCAGTATTCACCAAGGGGACTAGACCTAAAGGCACTGAAGGGTCATGGCCCTTTGGTTTCATGGCCCTTTGATTTCATGGCCCTTTGATCATGCAACCACATATTTGTGTTCGCGATGTGACTTAGCTGTCTTAAATATCCCCAGCAGTCCAGCGTGTCATACTTCCGGTAGGCAAGACTCACTGTGCTTCTCCTAAAACTTCTCCTCACATGCTATGCCCGATCTTACTGGCAGTTAAAACAGGCTGTTGGTGCCATGAATCACAGCTCCTGCAGTGACAGCTCTCTGATCTCCAGTTCTGTAGCTTTAATATTATTTTGTTTATATATAATGCCACTGCTCCTCCCTTTCTTTCTACCCTTTCCTTCCTGAATAAATTATAGCCTGGTATAATTACATCCCTGTCATGCTTCTGGGTGAACCATGTCTTCCTGACTGCCACTTAATCCACGTCAGCCTCTTACATTAAATTCTCAAGATCCAGACTCTTATTCCCCATACCATGGGCATTAATACATACCATTTTCCAGATGATGCCCCTTTTTCCCATTTCTACAGAGATATTTAATATTTTGTTTACCTGAGGGCTTTTATTTAGCTGGGTGCTTTATGCACCCATCTGCAAGGAATCTAGTTTAAAGCCCTCTTAGGTAAGTTAGCCTGTCTGCTTCAGAATTCACATTGACTCTTCTTGAATAGTTGGACACATATATTTTAAATAAGGATTATTGCATTTTGTAAATGCATCTGAAACGTTACACATTTTTTGGGTACAAGGAAAAAAGAGAAAATAAGGTGACACATTTAATTTTCAACTAAGTACAGTAATAGAGGATGGTGGATGTGAGGGCAGTATGTCACCTCATCATAGCTAGTGTGGATTCTTCTATCAGGCTGGCTAGGTGTGTCCCTTTCCTCTATCAGCGCTCCATGCTCATCCATTCTGATAAAAGGAAAAAACATTATTCTCGCAAGGTTATAGCAGTAGCTGAGCCCCCCTGCACGGAATTCTAAGACAGTGCAATAATGGAAATTTGAGAAGAACATTGAAGAGAGAGTTCATGGCATGTTGGTAGTGGCAGATTGGTAGTGTCCCTGCACTCTTACAAGTTCATTTTCTCCTGGATGCAGGTTGTTTAGAAGTGCATGCCAAAGCAGATGACAGAATACCCAAAGAGGTGTGCAATGACAAGCCAAAGGCACCCACAAAGGTAAGGAAGATGAGGAGTGGTCCAGAATATAACAAAGCACACTGGTCACAGAGCCGTTCAGCAAAAAAGTGGTGACAAACTAGGATGGGTTAAGGGGGAAGTGACATCACCTGGCCAAGATGGTAGCTGAAGTGAATTGCTCCACTTGGAGAAGACTTTTATAGGATGATCAAAGTGAAATCCCTCCTCTGGTAGAGACATTAAAAGTGCACATTGAGTTTAGTGCTAGCCCTGGCACAGTGATGGTGAAAAAAAGCCAACACAGTATTTTTCAACAACCTCAGATAGTGCATCTGCAACATGTGGAGATATGATGCTAGCATTGGGGCAGTTTAAAGAGTCTGATATGGAGGAGATGGGTACCCAGGATTCAGCTGTGATAATCATCCTGTTGACTGGCACAGAGATGCATCAGATGTTGGTTGACTTAGCAAGGTGAAGGCTACGATGGCTGACTTTCATCAGGATGTTATGGTTTTGGGCATGAGAGTGGAGTAAATTGGACAGAAAATGGAAAGACAGGAAGAAAAATTGAAGTCATAGGGAGGTGCATAGACAAATTTGAGACTGTGCAGTATGAACTGAGCTCTAAAATAGATGGTTTAGAAAATCGCATGCCAAGTTGTAACTTATGCAATCAGGGATTTCCCAAGGAGACCCAATATAAAGATGCTACTGAGATGGCTTAGAAAGTGTTTCATTCTATTCTGCATTCAGTTGCTTCACAGAGTAATTCTCTTAAGGAAATTCTGCTGTAGTGAGCATACCAAGCTCTAGGGCCTTCCAAGCCTCGGTTTCTCTGAGACATTGTGTTATGTCTGGTATGGTTTTTCTGAAAGAAAATATCCTGTGACAGCCCCAAATGATGCCTGAATTGATGTGGAATGGTCAGAGACTTGAGATTTATGGAGATTTATCCCTAATTACCCTGAAGAAATGGCAAGCTTTAAAGGAAGTTACCTCTTGTTTTAGGAATGCCTTGGGACAATATAAGTGGCTCTACTCTTTGGGGCTGCCTTTTGAGGTGAAAGACATATTTTACTGCAGCTGGACAGTGGAAGAGGCATGACAGTAGCTTATTGCTAAAGAACATATTCAGGTCTCCTCATCAGTGGGTAAGCTACCTTCTTTGCAGCCAAAATGGCATTGGGTCTCTTGAAGCAGCAAATGCCTTCTACGGCAGGCTTTGGCAATGCAAATGGCTGTGTTGTCTACAATTAGGACCAAGGAGGACTGAGCTCCAGCAGCAGTGCCTATAATATTCCTCAAGATGTGATGTCTGGGATTCCATTGTGGAAGACTACTCCTCTGGAGTCATTGCCTACTCTTGAGGATGGATAGAAAGGTTTGGGAGGATCAGCAGTAAAGTTAATATTATGGTTGTTGGATGGCACCTAAGGCTGTCTCCTGGAGATCCTTTCCTCTCTTTTATGAGAGGCCACATTACCTGTTGGAAGGGTATGGGAGGGGAGACTGTTTTAGGAAGGGTTAGGGATAGGAGAATTAGATGGGGGATGTGGGTAGAGCAAGAGGAAAGGTTTAGAATGTGCTGTAAGTGGTGTGGGTTAAGGGATGGTGCCTGGTCTTTGTGGTGAAACAAGGTTTGATGTGGGTGTGTATGTCTGGGATGTGTTTGGTAGGGAGTGAGTGTATTGCAAATAATGTGTATTAGTTGTTATAGCAAATCAGGTGTTTATTTCCTTCAATGTTGCTAATTGGCTCCCTGAATTATTTATTTATATTTATTTATTTAGCTGTATTTATATCCCACTTTTCACCGGGTCAAAGCGGTCAATTGGGAGATACATTTAACATGAGGGGTTATGACACACATACGCTAATACTTACAGGGAACATGGGCAATGGAGGGTTAAGTGGCTTGCCCAAGACCACAAGGAGTGCCTATAGGACTAGAAATCCCAGTCCCTCCGGCCTGAGATTGCAGTCCCCAGGTGGGACTTGAACCCCCAGCCCTCCGGCCCGAAGTACCTTGTCCTAACCACTAGGCCACTCCTCCTTAAATAAAAAAAAAAGCTTTGATTGCTCAGTTACAGGAAACCCATTGGAATGCTGTTGAGCACCCTATGTTTCTGCTCTGAATTTTAGAAGTGCAGGGGTACAATTTTAATTCACAAAGATGTACCATCAAATCAAAGTAAAGTTATCCAGGACCCCCAGAGTTATGTGGCAGTGTTGAGGAAAATATGGGAGTCAAATGATTATTATTTTGCAAAAATTGGTAAGGTGCTAACTGAATTGGAGGATGTACTCTATTAATGGGAGGATACTTTAATAGTACAATTGTCCCTCTGATAGATAGAGATTCTTCAAGGAAAACAACCTTATGAGATGGGGGAGGGTTTGGGTTTTGTTGGAAAGGCCACCATGTTGGTCCTTGGTGAATTTGCATCCTGGAGAAAGGGCCTATACCTGCATTTTTAGAGCTCATCTTACTCAAAGTATGGTTGATTATTTTTTGGTCTCTGAGATTATATTTAGGAAAGTTCATGGTGCCAAAATTGTCTAGCCTCTTCTCTCTACCACTCTTCACTGGTCTTGCATCTTAGTTTTGGGTGGGCACCTGGGAGGCATCAATGGAGGATGCCAGTGGGTTTGGAAAAAGTGTCTTTGTGGAATATTTGCAGAAGCAATGACATGAGTATGCTCAGTTTAATAAGCAGCATAAGAGGGACCTGTGTCTATTTTGGGAGACTATAAAAGCAGTACTAAGGGGGCTATTATTAGTTATAATGTTAAGAAAGTGAGGCAGTTGTATGTGTCTTTATTAAATGCAACTAAGGAAGTACAGGAGATAGAAAGCTTTTAAACTAGATAATGGGGAAAGTCGACAGTCACCCAAGAGCAAATAATGCGGAATGAAGTCTCTTTGAAGGATACTAGCAAAATAGGGAACAAAGTGGTTCCAATAAAGGTAAAAGTAATCCAGATGCCCCCATCACATTATAGCCAGACTTTTAATATGAACAAAAAGCACACTTTGAAATGCCTATATGCAATTATAGAAGTCTAAAAAATATGATGGGAGAGTTAGAATATATAGCACTGAATGACAGGTTAGATATAATTGGCATCTCAGAGACCTGGTGGAAAGAGGGTAACCAATGGGACACTGTGATACCTAGCTACAAACTATATTATAATGATAGGGTAGATAACATTGGTGGAGGGGTGGCTCTATATGTTAAAGAGGAGGACATTGATTCAAACAGGATAAAGGTTTTGCAGGAACCACCACCCAGGAAAAGTATTTGGATGTCATAGATAATACATTGAAACCTTCTGCCCAGTGTTCAGTAGCAGCTAAAAACCGAATAGAATGCTACGAATCATAAGAAAAGGAATTGAGAATAAAACTAAGGTTGTTATAATGCTTCTATGTCATTCCATAGTGCGACCACACCTTGAATATTACGTGCAATTCTGGTTGCCATATCTTAAAAAGGATATAGCAGAACTGCAAAAGGTACAGAGAAACGCCACCAAAAAGGTAAAGGGCATAGAAGGATACCCCTCTGAGGAAAGGCTTAAAAGGTTAGGGCTCTTTGACATGGCAAAAAGACGGCTGAGGGGAGAAATGATAGAAATCTATAAAATATTGAATGAAGTGGAACGTGTAAGTGTAGATCAGTTGTTTATTCCTTCAGAAAGTAGGAAAGCTATGAGACATGAATAAAGCTACAATATAGCCCATTTAAGACTAATAGGAGAAATTATTTTTTCACTCAATGCATAATCAAACTCTGGAATTCATTAACGGAGGATGCAGTAAAGGTTGTTAGTGTAACTGGGTTTAAAAGAGGTTTGGACAAGTTTCTGGAGGAAAGAGGACATGGGGAATCCACTGCTTACCCTGGGATATGCAGCATAGAATCTGTGTATCTTTTTGGGGACCTGACAGGTACTTGGGACCTGGATTGGCTGCTGCTAGAAACAGGATACTGGGCTTGATGGACCCTTGGTCTGACCCATTATGACCTCTCTTATGTTCTTATGTATGGTTACTGATCTGTGGTTGTATAATAATTTCTGTCAACTGTGCTTTGTGCGAGACTAGTTGGGGAAGTGGGTTGCCATTACTACTGTAATGTGCTTCTAGAGGCTGAGTTGGTACAGCCTTAATCATTAACTTATACTTTATTTAGTGTAAGCCCTTGTGATTTTGATGGGAAACTACAGAGTTGCTTGTTACAAGCAGCTTGAGATGCATGGATCTAGCTGTGCAAGATATCAGGACACTTGTATAAGGCATCTTGATGTCTTTCCATATGTGGTAGTGGTATATTCTAGCAAGCCATGGAACCCTCCACCTTTCAGCATGGGAAAAAGTGAGCTTATGTTGGATGGGGCAGTTGTTGATGTGGGGGGTGGGGGGGACCCTTGCAGATTAATTTTGAGTTATAGATGGTCTTTGTTTTGGGGGCCAAGGCTCTGGGTTTTTTAATATATTTACAGGAGTGGCATTATGTTGAGTAGCTACATGCAAATGCAGAGTCAGCATTGAGGCAAGACTTTTTGGACTGAATTTTGATGAACTGAAAATTAAAATGGGATTAATATCTTGGTTCTATAAGCAATTTATTAGTGTGACAGGCAGCCTTAACTCCAGTGGCAGTGGAGAAATGGTGAAGGATGTGGTTTTATGAGGATGATATCTCAATGAGTATTGAGGGGGGAAGAGTGATTGAGAATGTTCTATGGAGAGAGTTACATTTTAAATTTCTATATTTATTTATGCATCCCTGTTGGGACCACAAAGCTGGTTTTATGGACATGGAGATATGTTAGAAATGCGGGTTGAATCTGGCACTTCTTTGCATTATATGTGCTCCTGAGAAAAGATAACCTGCCTTTGGGGGGATATGTTTCAGTTTTTATCAGAACTGTACGATGAGTAGCTCTAGTTCACTGTAGCATCTTGTGTGTGTGCTATTTTATTTTCCAAATGATGCACCATGCCATTGTTTACCAACCTCTCTCTACTAATATGCTTCCTATAGTAATTGCATTCTGCATACCATGGGTCCTCAAGCACTGGAAAATGCCTCCACACCTGTGAGATTTTATGAGACTTCCACTCTATTTCTGTGGTGTCTTCTGCTCATTGTGATGCTGTTGGATCTGCAGCTGGGGGCGGGGGGCAAAGGAGAGGATGAAAGACCAGTGGAATCCTTTCCACTCTATGACCCGCTCTACCTGTGCAGTGCTTTTTGCCTTGGTATTGCCAATATCACTTTGTTCTACCTCCTCACCAGTTAGCTCTTTAACAATAACATCTTCAATACCCTTTTCATCCAGTAAACTTTCAATATCTGATGATTCAGATGCAGATCACACCAATGTGGAATCCTCAGATTCTGTATGTGTGAATACCATCTCCACATACAACTTTTCACTAGGGATACAGTGTGCCTGCTTTGAAACTCTGTTGCCTTCACCTGCTGCTTCTCTTGTGTCCTCCCATCCTGCTCTATGTAAACTTCCCTTTGAATCTTTGTGGAGATGACACCAGAGACCCATTATAAGATGCAACACTTTTTAATCTGATTGTAAAGGCATCTCTTTTTAGCTTCATTGATGGTTTATATTAGTATAGGCTTACCTGGGAGTGGCATGCACACTTGTGCCAGGGTTTCTCTCACCTTCCCTCTCTTGTTTACTATTTCTACTTATCAAACACCACAAGACATGCACAATGCTGTACATATAGATGCAAGAGACCATCCCTGCTCATCAAAGCTTACAATCTAACCAATATGAACAACAACATAAAACTGGGGACTAGTGTATGGTAGAATACACATAAGTGGAGAACAAGAGAGTGAGCGGCATCAGGATCCAAAAGCACCCCAGTGATGGACCCTAAAGTGACTGACTGGGTTAGAAATTAGTTGAGTGGGAGGCAACAAAGGGTATTGATAAATGGAGCTTACTCTGAGGAGAAGGAGGTTACCAGTGGACTGTCACAAGGATCTACCCTTGGTCTTTTTTACATTTTTGTGAGTGATGTTGCAGAAGGGCTGTCGGGAAAGGTTTGTCTCTTTACAGATGATACCAAAATCTGCAATACAATAGACACCCAGGAAGGAATAGATAACATGAGGAGGAATCTAGCAAAGCTTGAAGAATGGTTGAGAATTTGGCAGTTGAGATTTAACACTAAAAAATGCAGAATCATGCATTTAGACTGCAAAACCCCAAGAGAGCTGTAAAATATAGAGGGTGAAGTACTTCTGTCCATGAAAGAAGACCAGTACCTGGGCATGATTGTTTCTGGTGATCTTAAGATGGCTAAGCATGTAGAAAAGGTGATGGTGAAGGCAAAAGTATGCTTGGGTGCTTAGGGAGAGGAATGGCCACCAGGAAGAAAGAGGTGATAGTGCCTCTGTTTAAGTCTTTGGTGAGATCTCATTTGGACTACTGTGTGCAATTCTGAAGACCACACTTTCAAAAGGATATAAACATGATGGATGTGCAGAGAGTGGCTACCAAAATGATCAGTGGGTTTCATCATAAGGCCTATGGGGACAGACTTTAAAGGTCTCAATATATATACTTTGTCAGAAAGGCGGGAGAGAGGAGATATGATGGAGATGTTTAAATACCTCCATAGCATAAATACACAGGAAGAGAGGCTCTTTCAATTGAAAGAAAGCTCTGCAATAAGGGGGCATAAGATGACGGAGTAATATATGGAAATATTTCTTTACGGAAAGATCATCTAGATCTCTTGGATCTTCATCCATTCTTTATGGCAATGGTCCTTAATAGTATATACCAGGAATTATACCTGCAGTTTGTAAATATGCTGCTGTTCACTTCTTACTAAAGAAAGACAATTGCAATCCATCGAGCCCTAATAGCTTTCACCCGGTATCAAATATAGCTTTTGTAGCCAAAATTATAGAAAAAACTGTGCTTTGTCAACTATGACATTTCATAGACAGTCTGAAGTAATAGGATTCAAGGATGAGAGGATTTGTACCAGGGCAATGGAAGATATTGGATGAAAAGAATGTCATCCCGAAGTATCTTCATCTGTCTCTGCATCCTAGGTCTCCAATGCAGTAATAACTGCGTTTGATTAAGGCATCAAAGAACACAAGCCCTGGACTTTGGCATAAAAGAATGCCGTCAAATCATCTGCCATCAAATTGGATGAATTTACTGCAGCTTCATTCCTATGTCTGACCCCAGTGAGCTATTCTATAATATGAAACAGTTCCTTTGCTGGACTGCAGCTATTTCGTATGCATTGAGAGAAGTAGGTCTGCTCAGCAGTCCTAACAGTCTGTTGATAAGCTCTAATTTGTTCTGTATGTGGGGTTTTCTTTTTCCTTCAGAGATGTTCGTCCCTACACACCTCTCTTTTTAAAAGGGCTAAGCTCTTATCATACCAAGGATTGTGCTTAGGCCTATTACTATGGGCTGTTTGAAGTGGAACCACTTTTCCAGAACAGATGTAAGTGCAGAGTTCATGCCTGCACTTGCTCTTCAATTGATGGTATTAGAAAAGTGTCTGCTAAAAACATTTTTCACTAGTAACATGTGGGTCAATTTTTTTGAAATTCTTAAATTGGGGGTGGAAAGGGGGGGTGTCCTGGCACAAACATTGAAATATAGTAGATAATGATCATCTATTGGTGTTGCTTGGAGATAATATTAAATACAGTCATTTCGTGCTTGTCAAAAGAGAAAATGAGGTCATGTATATGGCCACCTGTGTGTTTGGAACCATTCACATAGAGCTCAATTCCATAACATGCATCTCTAGCCCACAGGCACATCCAAACCAAAAGCAGGCCTTATTTAAATCAAATTCTGCACCCACGGTTATAGATTCATTTGCGGTTCTGGAATCAGTGACATAGACGTTTCCAGCACAACACAAACAAAGCACTATGGCATATGGGAGATGGGTATATGTAGCAAATAGCCATGGACATCTCTGTGCTCACTGTATTCTGAAAAGATTGATGTTTCCGATCTGCCCATCTCCACCATTTACTCGTGGACAGCCATGCCTCCTCTGTAAAATGTGCATCTCTAAAGCTATTCCTTTCACTGACAGTGTTGTGCTGATGCAAACTACACATGACTACCGATGATAAATGAATGTTGTTGTAGATTAGACAATATATACTAGTCTGTTGCATGCCCAGAACACTGCAAAGTAATCTCAGAGCACTCAAAGATAGTATAAAAGCAAGAAGAAAGTGATATATTTGTCATGACATACCTTGCATCACAACATACATGGCAGTAGAAGAACTCCTTAGTTATTCCTGCTTTGGTCATCTCTGAAAGCAGTCTGTACAATGTAAAATATAGACCATAAATAATTAGAAAAGGTTCTCTATAACTAAAGGTCAAGACATATCCCTGTCAATAATAAGGGGCCCTCAGAATGAGAACATTCAACTGTGCAAACAATACCAATACATGCCCAAAAGCACCATCATTTGTCTCTAAAAATGTGCACATTTAGCTATAGAGAACGGATCACATTGGCTCCTGGTGATACTGTGGTCATCCCTGCTTGCCAGGATATGTACTTGCCAGGTACATGTCCAAAATTGCTTATGAGCACTGTGGTGTACCAGTATTTACTGCTGGTCTTGCATCTGTTCCACTTTGGTTCTGCAGCTGAACTAGGGCTTGCACCAGATCAAGCACTGGCCTCTGCTGGTCCATTAAGGTTTTCATAGCAGTGTCCTGAGCCTGCTGTGCTAGCTCCTGTTGCCTGCTAAACTGGGCTGCCATCCACTGAGGTAGTTCCTTTGGATCCATCTTGATCCCTGCAAGAAACAAAGAAAAAAAAAAAAACAAAGTGCACCACCTTCCAAACAGGTGGGTTTTTTTTTCTACTTTTTTTTTTCAATTACCCCTGTGCCTTACTCCCATCCACCACTAGACATGCCCAGGTACTTATTACCTTGTGTCAGTGATGAATCCAGCTCTGCACAGGGTCTTTTCCTCCTGGGACAGCTGCCTGGAACATCCACTTCTCCTCCAAAGTGCAGTTGAGGGAAAATCTTTTTTTCCAGCTTTAAACTTGAACTTTAGTTGTAATCCTCAGCAAGTAAATCCCCTTTGTGCAAAAGCAATCCTGCCAACTATGCCATTTGTCAGACGTCTGCCTGGGTGAGAATCTTCACAGTCTTGGCAAGTGCATATATCTATATGATTTGCAAGGGATTGTGGGCAATGCAGTTCATTCACACCAGACACAGCTGCTCACAATAATTAGTTGTGCTTTTGGGTAAAGCCAATAAGATATTTATTTATGGGGTTATTTCTCCCAACACAGATATGCTTGGTAGCACATAAATCAGGTTACTTGCTTTCAGTGTTAAACTTGAAAAAAACAAAATCAGGAAACAACATTTGAACTTGTCAGGCAATCAAAGCAAAAGAAATAAGACCTGGTTGATAACAAACTGGTCTTTTCTGTAGGCTTAGCTAATATTTTCTTAGCATGTATCAAACAACAAACCAAAAGCCACAAAGAAAGAAAAAAACTGTTCTTTTCAGGTAAACTTCTTATATCTTCCCACATAGATTCAGAAGTGATTCTCTCAGAGCTCACAAGCAATTAGGTAAGGCTCAATTGCTAGCAGTTATCCAGCTGAAACCCCTTAGCTGGCTTGCTTTCTACTGCGTGGCTAAAAATCCTACTTAGGAGCTTTTCTGAATAGATTAAAGAACAAGTTTGTATTTCTTTGTGATGGTTGCTGTACTTTATAACAGAAAATCACCAAAGGAGTTTAGACAGAGAGCAGTCCATGTAAACAGATTCTTCATCTGCTATCACCCCCTCTTCTTCAACAAGCATGGGTTCAATATCATGGATTGGCACAGATGAATCTCCCAATGGAGCACTTTCAGGAGAATACTTGTTTCCCTGCTGTCTTTCAAGGTTATAGCTAGGGCATAGATCAGTGTTCATACCTGAGCTTCCATTGCTGTTAGAGTTCCTCTCTATATAGCCTGGCCAGTATGTAGTCCAGTTCTTATGTCCAGCCTTCCAATCCAGATCCCTGGACACTGGATCTCTCTTCACATACCTTCTGGCACGGGTCTTAGGGTCCCTTCCACGTGCAGCCGTCTCCCTCACAGGTACCGTCTGGAGATTCCTAGCTCTGCAGCACCATTCCTCTGGCTTTCCCCAGTCCAATGGTGTATGCTGGCCCTTGGAATGCCTCCCAGTATACGTACTGCTCTGGACTCTTCTAGACCTCTCAAAGGCTTTTCTCCTCTTTCTTCCAAAGGGTTTCTTTCCCTCTCTGTCCGTCCGGTTTGGCTTCTGCTTCTGATGATCCTCCTGATGATGAAGATGATCATGCTCAAGCTGATTCTCAGGATAATTCTCTGTAGAATAAACTCTACCTTTATTCTGCTTAGATGAGTGCTCCTCCTTAACACAGCGCAGCTGTGCTGAATCAGGCCCTGCCCTTTGAGATGAGTGCTTAGGGATTACCTCATAGCCCTCCTGATTGAACACACATTTCCCCACTTCAGCTCCTCTAATGGCTGCTGGAAACCTGGTGCATTCTGGGACTGGTAGTCTTTTATGGGAAAATTCTGTTTTCTTATTTCTACCAGAACTGACAGGTTGCTTGTTCAGAGTCACTTCACCTTTCCTATAGCTCCTTCCTGAGCTATGATAAGCTTCCTTATCACAGCACACAAGATCCTCCCTTGCAACACTCAAACCACATACAGATACACACCCACACACGCTCTCTTGCAGTCAACAAAAATACTTCTGCCAAAAGATTCCCTGCACTTATCAAGAACAGCTGATCTGTGTTTCTCACCCAAACAAGAATCTTTCCCATACTCATTCACATACAATTTCTACATCAACAGTCCTATTTCACAGAACATAGGAATTGTTAGGTTACCCTTTAGCACATAAAGCAAATGTCAGCATAGCCAGAATAAACACTATGGTGTCTTTTTGCCACCCTGCCATCCCCATCAAAAGCCTCCCCATACGAACAAGGCATTTGTATGGGGAGGCTTAGATGAGAGCAAGAGGGGGAGTTCCAGAGGCAGAGTAAGGGGGAATCATTCTGAACCGCATTTAGCGGGTCTGGACATCTGATTCAGACATCCAAACCCGCTAAACACCCTGGACTGTATTCCCACGCCAAAGCTCCCCACACATACAGGGGAGATGTGTGGGGAGCTCTGGATGGGGGTGGAAGGGGCGGGCAGTGGGTGGCACCATGTCCTCGGATGTACAGTGCTGATTCCAAGGTCTGCTCTGTACATCTGGGGTCAGCCATTTAAATGGAGGGATGCCAGAGCTAGCTAGAGCCCACAATAGAGGTGAGGGGGGATACAACGGGTTCCCTGCAGCATGACCCTGGCCATGGAAGGCCTGAGGTCCGATCGGGGGTCAGACTGTGGGAAACAAAGTATTTGCAGTTGCCAACAGGGAACATGGCTCATGAATGGAACCACGGTGCCATGGTAACATGCCATGGCACCGCAGCTCCATGCAGGAGCCAGGCTGTGTGCTAGCCAGGCAATAGATTGGACATCTGGGGTTCCTGAATTGGGGCATGTCCTGGATGTCCAATCCCTATTCAACGATTCTGCTCCCATGGGCACATCTAGCCACCGTGGGAGCAGAACTGGGTTCACCTCAGGGCCATCCAGATTTCTGGATTTCCGGATGGTCTGGACGTGCACTTTCTGAATGGGCCTCCATTGCTCTATTTAAAATTTCTGTAGGGGTGTTTGTTAAAGATTTTTTACCTTACAATATTCCCTCATCTCTGCTTTATGTTCTTTAAAACTGCTTCTTGTTTTTTTTTCAGACTTCAGACACACCAGTTCAAAACATAATTGTCACAACCATTCTTCAGTATGGAACGCAGTGAAGAGCAGAGCAAAATAGTTTCTAAGTCCTGGTCTTATTCCACATTTCTGCAGGACTAACGGGGACATCAGCGGGAAGCACTGAAAATATACACAGGCCTATCCTGAATATGCTCTATACATCTTCACCGCTGACCATGCCTCTGTTCCATTCCACTCTGAGATCCCAGTGCTAGTGCTTTAGACGTGCAGGGTCGTGGGGGTTCAGAATTCGGTTTTAGAAGTTTTCACTAGAGAAACATCTATGGTGCACGCCCAAACAGCTTATTCATGTTATAGAATGACCTCCATATTGAATGAGGCTTAATTCATCATTCTCGCATGTTGTCCATGGGGCTTCAAAGTGCATATTGAAGTTTACCATAATCAATAATTCAGAGTAACTAGATCCGATGACTGTTAAGGTTTGAGGCACGAGTTTGCAAGTGGCAGCTCGTAGGAGCCCAACTGTAATAAATGTGCTTCATTATAGGTTAAAGATTCAGATACTCTACAAATTGTCAACCTAAGATGAAATAGGATGGCAAATTCACTTTGCTGAGGAACTAAAAAGTAATCCCACTAATAATATCACAGCAATGTACATAGATCCAAAAACCCCAAGCAGATGGATAACCTTTCACACGGTTGATCAAAACACCTCCTCAAGATCATAACAATGATAAATACCACAACCTCACCCCTCGACCCATGCCCAGTATCATGGATCAAGTCTACCAAAGCTAAACTCTCTACAAACATCCAAAACATAGTTAATCAATCACTTTCACAAGGCATCATGCCTGATGCTCTTAAACTCACCTCCATACGTCCCATATTAAAAAATAATAGATTAGATCCAAAAGATCCAAGCTCATACAGGCCCATAGCCAGTACACCATTCATTGCGAAAATATTAGAAAAAATAATACAACTCCAGCTACAAGATTACATCGATATACACACACCCCTTGATTCACACCAATTCGGATTTCGCCCCTTCCATGGAGTTGAAACCCTACTAATAACACTGATGGATAACCTCATTACAGGAACAGACAACAACAAACAAGGTTTCATCCTCTTCTTTATAGATATAGCTGCCGCATTTGACAATATCAATCATAACACTCTAATTAATAGGCTAGAAAACATAGGACTAGGAGGCACAGTCCTCAAATGGTTCATGTCATATATCACACACCGATTAATACGTGTCCAACTAGGTCAAAACACCTCAGAAACGTTCCCACAAGGTCAGGGAATTCCTCAAGGCTTGGCCCTCTCGGCCCTCCTTTTTAATTTATACCTACAGCCCATCACAAACATATTTAAAAAATACAAAATAAATCATTACATTTATGCCGATGAAATCATGCTTGCTATCCCCATAAACACTAACAACCCCTCATTCAACAACCTATCTGAATGTATCAGAGAGGCCAACTCCTGGCTAGAAACCAACTACCTCAGCATTAATCTTAAAAAAACTGAAGCTATGTTTGTATCAAGAAAACCCGATACTACCTACCCAAAAACAATCGTAATCAACAACACCACTATCCCTGTAAAACAAGAGGTAAAATACCTAGGGATAATACTAGATAACACACTCAGTATGCTCCCTCACATAAAACAAACAGTAAAAACAGTACTCTACAAATTAAAAACAATACAACACCTAAAACCCCTCCTCAACACCCATGATTTTAGATCTGTAGTCAACTCACTCATTACCCCACACTTTGACTATTGTAATAGTCTACTAAATGGCCTACCACTCAAAAATACAAATGTACTCCAAAGAGCCCAGAACATCAGCACCAGGGTAATAGTAAAAGCACCTCTAACTGACCACATAACACCCATCCTACATGAACTACACTGGCTCCCTATAAATAGCCGGATAAAATATAAAATACTCTTGACAACATTCAAATTCTTCAATGACATCTCCCCCTCACACCTTTCCACCCTCATACATTCCCCACCAGAATCCAGAACATGCAGGCAAAATGCAACTCACTCACTCGACATATACAAAACAATCTGCAAGTCATAGTAAACTACTAGCTCAAGAGCCTTTTCATTTGCTGCCCCTACCCTCTGGAATGAACTACCACTAGCCCTCCGAATGACAAAAGACCTCCAGCTATTCAGAAAAGGATTTAAAACACACCTTTTCACGGAATATTTTGAAAACCTAACTGAAATCCCTTACCCCCCACGAGCTGCTCCCCAGCAATCGCAAAAACAACATACCATCCTCCAAAACCCACAACCCACTAACCCCCCCCTAAACCCAGAGCTTCACCCCACCTCAGCCAAATGTAGAACATAACTCAAAGATCGACTCAAGATTATTTGTACAATATGATGTAAAAAAAAAAATTAATAAAAAAAAAAAATATATATATATATATAGTTTATTTGTAAATAGCACCACATTTGTAAATAGCAACACATTTTCATACAAAAGTTGTTTGTAAATAGTTATAATTTGATGTTCCATGTAAAAGTTGTTCAAGTTTTACAACTGTTCTCTGTAAACCGCTCTTGATCTCTGGAAGGGGCGGTATAGAAGAAAACCATAAATAAATAAAATAAATAAATTCTCCCCCACCCTTTCCATATGATCAGTTCTATGCTGTGCTATGAAATCTACTACTACTACTACTACAACTAATCCATTTATATAGCGCTACAAGGCATACACAGCACTGTATAGAGACATGTAAGAGACAGTCCTTGCTCTTAAGAGCTTAGTCTAATCAAGATGGACAACATAACAAGTGGGGACTAGGATATATCTAGAGGAATGATACAAAATTTAATAAGTAAGTCTCCCTCCACTCAGTCAGAAAAATGAACTCCAAGTTACTATCTGTGATAACATCCTTCTCTATTAGGCATTTCCTATGAAGGGAACAGATATTAACAAGGGCCACTTGTATGGGTTGCTGGAGACCAGTGTGCCCTCTCCAAATGCTTAGATCACATGCATCAGCCATAGAAAGTAAGCAGTCATGAAGATATCAGACCTGCGACTTGGGTCTATGGCAAAGACTGGATGACCTCCTGTTCCAGACTGAAGGAGTCTGTGCATTCATAGCACTCTGATTCCAAACAGTACTTGTAAGATCCAGCAGCCAAGAAAAAAACAAAAAAACAAAAACCTTTTCTAAGTCCTATAGGATAAAACTTCCATATTGTAGTTACCCCAGAGACACCCCAAGGAGCGAACAAGGAGCAATGTACTCCTTGGGCTTTCTCTTTTGGCACAGACACTGCTGTTAGTATTTATTTTATTTATTTATTTAACAGTTGCTTATATACCGCTACCTTCCACAGATCAGGTGCGGTTTACATTGAACAAGGAATGAACAGATTTACAAGTCTGTTTTACATGGAACATTTGTTAACTAGGTACAAATTAGCTGTATTGAATTTAAAGTGCTGAGAAGCACTCTTGTTACATATCACCTCCAGTCAGATGGGTGGAGCTGGTTTGTAAATCAGTTTTCAGTCAGGATAGGTGGAGCTACCAGGCTGGTTGGTAAGATCAGGATGGGTGGAGCTACCAGGCTGATTGCTAAGGTCAGAATACAACATTTTCAGTCGTGAAATCTGGTCACATGGTGGAGCTACCAGGCCAGTTTGTAAGGACAGAATATAGACAATATTGCAAAGCAAAATACTACTCAGCCACTGATGTAGCTGCAATAGGTACAACATAGCAGTATGCTGATGGTAGACCTTAGGGGCCCAAACAATGACTGTATGTATTGATCATCTACTACATCCGTCCTCTATACATTGTGCCAAATAGCATCTGAGCAGCACCCCTGTAACATAGTTGTTAATCAGTAGGCGGCACGTGTACGAATCAGAGTCAAGAAAAAGACATGCCGGTTTCTGTAGGAAGCTCATTGAGGACACATTTGCAATGTGTATGTCTTGGTAAGACATCAGCTAGCATCATAGCACTAAACATGTCCTATCTGATTTGCAGACAGCAGCAGCAGCAGAAGCTGCACTACTACTGCCAATACTGATACTACCACCACCATCAACTGAGTCAGATGCCAGAGAGGACACAACTACCACCACCATGAGGCAGACAGCAGGTCTCTTCTCATCATACTCCACATACCCTGGCTTAGAAATGAGGTTCATGACTGTCATGGTATGTGCCAAACTAATCCATTTGGAGAAATTGCCCCCCCCCCCTGAGATCTGACCATATTGGAAAAGGGACAGGAGAGAGGAGGAAGAATCCCCTAGTGTGGCAATCTCCTCTGATGAGGAGCATGGAAATGGTGACAAACCTCCACCTGCAAACCCCAATACTAAAGAGGAAGCATCAGAGGCAAGAGCTACCAATGAATCCCCAAGACAATGGAATGCTCAAGGGTCACTTCACCATCAAGAGATGAAGGAGCCTGACCTTGAAGACCCTATGCCATGGAGGAAGGGGAGTTTGAAGGGGAAGAATGAGGGGAGAAGGAAATTTCCATAGGGGTGTTTGTTAAAGATTTTTTACCTTACAACCTTCCCTCACCTCTGTTTTATGTGGGGAGGAGGGGAGGTGAGGATAGGTGCAGGTGTTAGTTGGAAAGACTCGAGATCCACTGCAGCTTCTGGTGTCCCAGATTCTCCAGTTTGCCTACCTACCAGGCCTGATGTATCCTCATGAGGTCCCTGGAGAATTTGAGGATGCCAGAGAATTCCTGCACCTCATTCAAGAAGCTACCGTGGTTTGGTAGACATGCCCCTTAGTGTGGACAAGTGCAAAGTGATGCACTGAAGGAATAATCCAACTATAGCTACATGATACTATATTTCACATTAGGAATCACCACTCAGGAAAAAGATCTAAAACAATATATCATAGACAAAACACTGATATACTCTCTGCAGTGGTAAAAAAAACCAAATAAAATATTAGGAATTATTACAAAAGAAATGGGAATTAATACAAAGAATATCATAATGCCTCTGTATTGCTACATATTGTGACTGTAACCCTAAGAATTGTTTTCAATTCTTGCTTAGTAGTCAGACCAGAGGTCAAAAAATGAAAACATCATTCCACTATGACAACAGCAAGGGTAACTGGATGTGGAATTCCATAATGTCCATCTGATCATTCCACTTATGCAAGGGAGAAAAGGATCTCAGTAACTCAAGAACACCAAAACAGCTTACCAGAGTTGCTGCCTACGGTACAAAGACAAGACAGAACTTATCAAGCCTTAGGTGTACAAACTTCACCATCATGGATCCTAAAAAACTCCCCATATGTGAAATCTTGAAGGACTTTAATTATCAATTTTCAAATATTATTTGAATTATTTTCTCATTGCTACTTCACAGCAAACCTTCACTTTCTCAGAGCATGCAAAGAGGTTCTTTCCAAATGCAATGCATAAGCAGCCACATTTATAAGTGCTGCTCTGCACTTATTTGCATTCATCTAAAAAAATTAGCTGCACCAGCAGCAACATCCCAACACCACCGGAAGATGTCTTCAGGAGCGTTTCGTCTTCAGCTTCTTCAGGAAAAACTTGTCAACAGAATTAGATTCTCAACGGAAAAGGCAAATGCTGTGGGAATGAAAAGGCTTGAGATTAATATCCACCACATTCAACCACCCTGTTAGGCATGCAAGAGAAAAAACAATTCAAAGAATCCAACCAAACACCTGAATTAACACATACACACTCTCTGTGCATTAAATCAGATAGAACACTTGTCACATCTCAACCAAATACTCACCAAACCATCACAACCTCGGCCATAGCCATTGCTGCTCCATCTGCTCCAAATACCTCCAACAACAATATGCACACCCGCATTTAAAAATCCTCCAGCATTACCAACCCAACCCAACTTAAGACTAGAAAAACTCACCAGTGAGGGGCAGGGATCACAGCCAATCATAGCCATGCAATCACTTGACCAGATGACATCACATCCATTACACAACATAGACATCCCTCTTCCATCCAATCACAACCATGATGCTCAATCTACAGTATAACAACCAATCACAGTTCATGTGAGAACAAACAGAACCACCATCCCACCCCTCCTCAACCAACTAAAGTCTCACCAAGCTCAACCACGATAACGCAAATCTTTCTAAGACATCCATTAGTCTATCCACATCCTGCCCATTCAATCTGGCCATTAAGGCACTGGAGTGACCGAACCAAGACAGAAAATCCATCTCTGCTCGCATCTCAAGAGGGTCACTTCTCTATTCACAGTTCCATCCACCCTTGGCTCTAAATGATCAATGCAAAAGCAATGCAAATCATTAAACTGGTGTCCATGTTCAATGCAGTGCTGTACCATAGGGACTTACACACAACTACACTGCAGCTTACTATGGTGTTCATACATCCTAGTTCTAAAAGGACAAATCATTTTACCTATATAGATAAGCATACAAGGACATCTTACCAAATATAAAACATACGATTCATGCAGGTATTAAAACATCTGAATCTATATTCATGTCCCTTATGTATAAATCTATCAACCTGCAAAGAAACCACACAAATAGAGCATTGGCCACGGATCGAATGGCCCCCAGACACTAGTCTAGGAATCATAGGTCTCAGGTATGCTGGACTGAGAATCTCTTTCAGATTGCGGCCTCTGGACCCACACCATTCTGACATTCTTATCTTCTAGGCCAGGAATGGTAAAAACCACCGCAAAATGTTGCTAATCCATGTTGGAACAAATGATACTGCCAGGTATACCTCGGAATGTATCAAAAGTGACTTCATGGCTCTGGGACAGAGGGTGAAGCAGTTAGGTGCACAGGTGGTGTTCTCTTCAATCCTCCCTGTTGAGGGTAAAGGCCAAGGCAGAGTGGCTCGCATCCTGGAGATGAATGCATGGCTGCGTGGATGGTGTCATCGAGAGCGTTTTGGTTTCCTAGACCATGGGATGCTGTTCCAAGGGTTGCAGAGCAGAGATGGCATCCATCTGTCCAAGAAAGTCAACGCATCTTTGGTAGTAGACTGGCTAATCTACTGAAGAGGGATTTAAACTAGATTCGTTGGGGATGGGTGAAGAAAGCCCCCAGGTAAGTGAAAGCCCCCAGGTAGGTGATACATTAAATACCTTTATGGAAATGGGTAACAGGTGTAACATATGGAAAGCAGTGTGAATAAATGCCCGTAGCATGGGAAATAAGATCCCTGATGTTGAAGCTTTGGTGGGAGTGGCTGACTTGGATTTAGTGGCAGTTACAGAAACATGGTTCACAGAAAACCATGATTGGAATGTAACTATACCTGGCTATATTTTATTCAGAAAGGACAGGGTAGAAAGAAGGGGAGGAGGAGTGGCACTATATGTAAAAACTACTATTAAAGCTTTGGAATTACAGAGCTTAAAAGGGAGAGAGGAGGCATTGTGGGTTAAACTAGAAAGAGGGAAAGAGAAATGTATTTGCATTGGTGTGATATACAGACCTCCCTCACAAGAGGAAGAGGTGGACAGAAACATAGAAACATAGAAACATGACGACAGAAAAAGACCACATGGCCTATCCAGTCTGTCCTTCCATAACAACAACTACAACAGTCCACTTTTTACCTTTAGAGATCCTCCGTGTTGGTCCCATGCTTTTTTGAATTCAGTTACTGTCCTCATCTCTACCACCTCCACTGGGAGACTATTCCATGGATCCACTACTCTTTCTGTAAAGAAATATTTCCGCATATCACTCCTGAATCTATCTCCCTTCACCCTCATCCCATGTCCCCTCGTAGCAGAACTTGCTTTCAATTGAAAGAGGCTCTCTCCCTGAACATTTATGCCACGGAGGTATTTAAACATCTCAATCATATCACCTCTATCCCGCCTTTCCTCTAAGGTGTACATATTAAGATCCTTAAGTCTGTCCTCATATGCTTTATAATGAAGCCCATTAATCATTTTAGTAGCAACCCTCTGCACCGACTCCATCCTGTTCACATCCTTTTGAAGGTGCGGTCTCCAGAATTGCACACCATACTCTAAATGTGGTCGCACCAAAGACTTATACAGAGGCATTATCACCTCCTTTTTTCTGCTAGCCATTCCTCTCCGTATGCACCCAAGCATCCTTCTAGCTTTTGCCGTCGCCTTTTCTACCTATTTAGCTACTTTAAGATCATCAGACACAACCACGCCTAGGTCCCGCTCTTCTTTAGTGGACAAAAATACTTCACCTCCTATACTGTATTGCTCCCTTGGATTGCTGCAGCCCAAATGCATGACCTTACATTTTTTAACATTAAATCCCAGCTGCCAAATTCTAGACCATTCTTCAAGGTTAGCTAGATCCCTCCTCATGTTATCTACACCTTCCTGGGTGTCTACTCTATTGCAGATTTTGGTATCATCTGCAAAGAGGCAAACCTTACCCGACAGCCCTTCCGCTATATCACTAACAAAGATGTTAAAAAGAATCGGACCAAGGACAGATCCCTGGGGCACACCACTGGTAACATCCTTCTCCTCATAGTGAGCTCCATTTAATTGAAGACATACGCAGCATTGCTAGGAAAGGGGAAGTGCTACTGATAGGAGATTTCAATATGCCAGATGTTGATTGGCACATTCCTGCTGCTGTATCATCTAGAAGTAAGGAGATCCTGGATTCACTACAGGGAGAACTATTCAGGCAATTGGTAACAGACCCCACACGTGAAGGGGCCATACTGGACTTGGTGCTTACCAATGGTGAAAGTGTTTCTGATGTTGTAGTGGGAGATCATTTTGCATCCAGTGATCACCAGATGGTGTGGTTCAGTATTAGGACTAGGGCTGTTAGAATCCATTCCAAGGTGAGGATCTTAGACTTTAGGAAGACTAACTGCGAAGATGGGCCAATACCTCAGGGAGTCGTTGGTGGGATGGGAACAGCTGGGGGATGTAGAAAAACAGTGGGCAAAACTGAAAGGGGATATTTTAAGGGCAACCAACCTTTTTGTTAAAATGGTAAATAAAGGCAAAAGGAAAAGGAGACCGCTATGGTTTTCGAAGGAAGTAGCTGAAAAAGTGAAGAAAAAGAGGGAGGACTTCATGAAATACAAGAGATCACAGAGAGAGGAAGACAGGCATCTGTATTTGGAAAAACTTAGAGAAGCTAGCAAAGTAGTCAAAAAGGAAAAGATTCAAAAGGAGGAGGAAATAGCCAATGCAATAAAATGGGGGGATAAGACATTTTTCAGATATATTAGTGAGAAGAGGAAGGGCAAAAGTGGTATTGTCGGACTCAAGGGTGCAGGGGGGGGGATATGTAGAAGCTGATAAGGATAAAGCGGAATTGCTTAATAAATATTTTTGTTCTGTGTTCACAGATGAAGAACCAGGAGCAGGACCTCAGAAAACACCCACAAATAGGAACAGAAGCGAGGGACATCTTGAACAATTTTCAGAAGACTGTGTTCATGAGAAACTAGCTCAACTTAAAGTAGAGAAAGCGATGGAACCGGATGGGATACACCCTAGAATACTGAGGGAACTTGGGGACGTTCTAGCAACTCCACTGACTGACCTTTTCAATGCCTCATTGGAGTTGGGAGTGGTGCCAAAGGACTGGAGAGAGGCTCATGTGATGCCTTTACACAAAAGCGGAAGTAAGGATGTGGTTGAAAACTACAGGCCGGTTAGTTTAACTTCGGTGGTGAGTAAATTATTGGAAACGCTGCTGAAAGAGAAAATAGTGAGGTTTCTGGAGTCCAGTGGATTACAGGATCCGAGGCAGCATGGATTCACCTGAGGCAGGTCTTGTCAGACAAATCTGATTGATTTCTTTGACTGGGTGACCAGGGAGTTGGACTGAGGGAGAGCTCTAGATGTGGTGTATTTAGATTTCAGTAAAGCCTTTGAAACTGTTCCTCACAGACGACTTATAAACAAACAGAGCACCCTAGGGATGGACCCTAAAGTTACTGCTTGGGTTAGAAATTAGTTGGGTGGGAGGCGACAAAGAGTACAAGTAAATGGAGCTCACTCTGAGGAGAAGGATGTTACCCGTGGTGTGCCGCAGGGATCTGTCCTTGGTCCGATTCTTTTTAACATCTCTGTTACTGATATAGCGGAAGGGCTGTCAGATAAGGTTTGCCTCTTTGCGGATGATACCAAAATCTGCAATAGAGTAGACACCCAGGAAGGTGTAGATAACATGAGGAGGGATCTAGCTAAGCTTGAAGAATGGTCTAGAATTTGGCAGCTTGGATTTAATGTTAAAAAATGTAAGGTCATGCATTTGGGCTGCAGCAATCCAAGGGAGCAATACAGTATAGGAGGTGAAGTACTTTTGTCCACTAAAGAAGAGCGGGACCTAGGTGTGGTTGTGTCTGATGAACTTAAAGTAGCTAAATAGGTAGAAAAGGCGACGGCAAAAGCTAGAAGGATGCTTGGGTGCATACGGAGAGGAATGGCTAGCAGAAAAAAGGAGGTGATAATGCCTCTGTATAAGTCTTTGGTGCGACCTCATTTGGAGTTTAGTGTGCAATTCTGGAGACTGCACCTTCAAAAGGATGTGAACAGGATGGAGTCGGTGCAGAGGGTGGCTACTAAAATGATTAGTGGGCTTCATTATAAAGCATATGAGGATAGACTGAAGGATCTTAATATGTACACCTTAGAGGAAAGGCGGGATAGAGGTGATATGATTGAGATGTTTAAATACCTCCGTGGCATAAATGTTCAGGGAGAGAGCCTCTTTCAATTGAAAGCAAGTTCTGCTATGAGGGGACATGGGATGAGGGTGAAGGGAGATAGATTCAGGAGTGATATGCAAAAATATTTCTTTACGGAAAGAGTAGTGGATCCATGGAATAGTCTCCCAGTGGAGGTGGTAGAGATGAGGACAGTAACTGAATTCAAAAAAGCATGGGACCAACACAGAGGATCTCTAAAGGTAAAAAGTGGACTGTTGTAGTTGTTGATATGGAAGGACAGACTAGATAGGCCATGTGGTCTTTTTCTGTCATCATGTTTCTATGTTTCTATGTATTACCTGTTGAATATTAAAGCTGAGAGGAGAGTATTTAGTAATAAAATACACATACTCATCTGCCCTTTCCCTCCCATCATGGTTTGCTGAACCCAAAAGCCAGACCCTATCATTAAACTGGACCCTACGATATGCCCTCTCTACCACTCTAGAGGGATATCCCTGTGACCTAAGCTTGAACTGGTTATGTTTGGCCTGTGACAAACAAGTCCACCTATAGTCATACCAGAGCTGTTTCTTCTACCCCAGCTAACACCCAAACCAAACAGATGTCACTTAATTACATAACAGACTGTTACTATCCTATTATACACTATATTACACAGAATCATTGAACTACTGTTTATTAAATAGTACTCAAATATTTGTTCTTTGTATACACTTTATTTATTTATTTTTTAACATAGGGTGGAATGTTCATTAGCTCTGAATATCTACTAATCACCATGGCCCTAACTGTTTTTGGATATTAGATATTGTACTGTAAACTGGGCACTCATGAAATATTGCTTAATTATTATACCCTTAGTATAGTAAGTTCTGTACTGCTTAATTATAAGTTAGTATGTCTTAAATTGCTGTTCAAAGGGAATCATAAAAAATCCTGTGATGAGGGCAGTCAAGAGATGTCAAAATAGTGACAACATCCAGCTATCACAAATTACAACTCTTCATAAATCTGTCCCAGTAAACCTCTATTGCTTCTTTATTTTGCTTCTTTATTTTTAACCTTTTCATTCCACTGCTCTGCATAACTGAGCCAAGTTGTTGAAACTGCTTGTGTTCTAGTAACAGTATGTGAATTGTTTTCTAAAAAATGAATAGGATGGATAAAGGCCTGGACACCCAGCCATCCTCTATTCTCATGAAATATTTTAGCAAATTAAACTTCACTAAAGCGGACCTCAAAACATGGATGCTTCAAACTGCCAAAGCAACTTAGAAATGGTCTTTTGAATGATTGCAGAGAAAAATGTTTCTGATTTTGATTATAGCATGACTGAAAACCTATAATGACCTGAGAGCCACTAGGAAGTAGGACAAGAGTTAGTTACTTTGACATTTGGGCAAATAACACCTTTATGTTGCACTGTACACCCGAAGTGATTTCTGAGTCATTTTTATCATAGGCATATTATGGTGATGTTTCTATATTTAGGCAGCCTAACATGCCTTGCAGCTGTATTCTTCAACTTTTATAATCCTTGCCCACATTTTCTGAGCAATTACACCTGCTGGTAATATGGTTATCTTTTGTACAATAACTGAAAATGTCATCTCTGCTAACCTGAGGAGATCTATCATGAAGTCAAGGAGCAACATGCCCCTTTTGACAAATATCCGATATCTCTTTTTTGAGATAGTGGTTTGAGTGCTTTTGCTTTCTTTACTAACCATTTACAAAGCCATCACTCACCCAGTATATTCTTTGAAATGCCTCTGAAGTTCTCCCTGCACAAAGTGTTCTTTTATTATAAAATCAGCTTCCTTTGTGCAGTTCTTGTTGTTGCTCTGAATTTTTCCTTAGGAACTTCTTTTCTGTTATTAACATGACTGATTCATGTAGAATGATCTGTCTTTTATTTCTGCAGAAGTTGTTTGATCAGCAAAAATTCAGTGTAAAGCTTGTGCTCAGGAATTGGTCTAAACATGCAAGGCCCAATCTCTGAAAAATAATTGCCCCTTTCACTAATGTTTTTGGAAGCAATTGTTTATTCTTGATTAAATAAAGAGTATCTCTTCTTTGATTCATTGCTCTAAGCCTGTAGAGCAGGTTCTGTACAGATTCTGTACCTTCAAACATTCTTTATATCCTATTCGAATAATCCTTAACAGTGGCTTCAGGGTGGTTACCACCTATAGGGGGTCATTTAAAAAATGCTATTTGCGATTCCCACATCTGAAAATACCCATTCACATGTGTGAATCACATCGATGTCCCAAGAGCCATTTTAGAACAGCCCAAGTTTACATTGTCCAGCACAGTCATGTCTGTGTTGAATGGGGGCATTTCCAAAAAGATTCCAGTGTGTGCCCAATTATAGAATGAAACTGCATGTTTGGACTTGGTGGTGGACACTTGTGTATCTATATCCACCCCTGGGCATGAATAGGCATCTGAAAGTGCTCATTTTGGTAATCAAAGATATGTACAGAGTCTTCTCATTCCCACAGTAATTTTTGCCACTCCAAAAAAACTATGCTGGTAAATATACATATGAGTTTCTTAGGTGCCATGCTGCTGTATGTCTCCACTTGCAAAATGGCAGGCCAGGATGTATATGTGGCGACCTGTACATATGCCTTTTTTGTAATGCCATCTTAAACATGTCTATGTTTCCAGACCAGTGGCCATTGTAATGGGGAAAAGATATCCTGTGATAGGAAAGCAGAGGAACCTATGAGTAATAGGGCTGTTTCTAGCAGGAAGGAAGATATCAGGACACCCAGTTGCCAAGAGCAACATAAACATTCCCAGCCACGAGGGAAGGAACCCTGCACAGCTGATAGGCATTCCCCAGCTCTTAGCGCTAATAGCTTTCACCTGGGAGGGGGAAGGGCTGGAGTAGAGCCTCAGAAAACGTATAAGGGACGTTCATTAGAGAATAGGGGCAGCAATAGTGGCAGTAGTAGGAGCAGCAATAGCAGGAGCTGGAGAAGGAGTTCTGACTTTGGCTTTGGTAGCTCCGGTAACTCCAGAGAAAGCAGTTTGGAAGATTCAGTGAAACCAGTAACTGGAAGCAGGAGAGACGTGCTGAATGAGAACCAGCTGGATACTGAGTGCAAGCTGAGGTTTGAATCTGGGAAGCAACATCTGCTTTGGGCTGGTAGGAAAACTGATGTGAGTGACTTTAATTCTGAATGTGAAAGAGAAAGGCAGATAACAGCTGATAGTCTTAATTGGAGGAGAAAGGCTCAAAAACCTTTTAACCAAGCCTCCAAACATATACCTTATGGTGAAGGCATTTATAAGGAGAAAGTACCAGTCAGAATAACTGGAAAGCAAGTACAAGCCTCAAGAAAGAAAGAATATACGGTGCCAGATATCTGTATGTTGGAAGAGGGTGACAAACAGCCTAAGCATAGAGAAAAGCCTCTGAGGTTTAAACCCCTACTGAATGAAGCTGTGCATAGCTTTTCTCCTGCCTCAAACCAAGAAGGTGGGCTAATTAACCAAGGTAAAGCTGCTTACAAGTCTTTTTCACCTAGAAGTTATAAAGGACATAAGTCTTATTGGAATTGCATGCCAAGATATGGTGACTCTGACCCTTACCTGCTGGAGGAAATAGTAGGGAGGTCAAGGGAGCTGGCAGAGGAGAATAATCTGCCAACACACTATAGGCAACAATGTTATGCAGATGATAGTCAGATTGAATCAATGATAATTGATCCGCCAGAGCCTGAATTATCTGACTACCAGATGGACTGTACATTGGCTGTGATAAACGATAGGTTTTCATTGTGCTGAAGATATACGATGCTGGAAGTGATTTAATTGCTTGTTTAAAAGCACAAGACTTTACTTTATCCTTTTTGCCAGAGTGTATGGCTTTTGTTCTTTTGTTACCTGTGTTATAATCCAAACCCCGGGAGGGGAAATAAAACCTTGATTTGACCTTACCACTCGGGTCTCAACTATCTTATTGCAAAGGAGCCCAACTACAATCCTTTCAATAAAAGGTCCCCCTGTAGCCCAACCAGTATACTAAACTGCTGGCCGAGCAGGGTGTGACACCATCCATAGTGGACATATGCAAACATTGCTAGCCCAAGGGTTTCTGCTGCCCCAGACAGAAGACCCAGCCGTGCTGCACCCCCCTGCACAAAAAAAAAAACTACCTGCATCGAGCTACCACCCCCATTTCTGCCAATTCCATTGGCAGGGTGAGGCAGGGGATAGCTCGGCATGGCAGTGGCCTGTGGTAGGTCATGTTCTTTTGCATACATGGCCTGACGCTTCTTACCACCCTCTGATACTACTTCCTGTAAGAGGGGGGTCAGAAGCGGCAAGTCATGTATGCCGCAGCACATGGCCTGCCCAAGGTGCCGTGCCACCAACAGAGGTCTGCCGCCCTAGGTGGACAGGTCGGCCCTTTATGCAAGTTTCTAAAAATGCCTCAAAACTTGCATATGTCTGAGGTATAATTCTGCATCGCCCCATGTCTTTTCTATCTGATGGAGATGTTTATCTTTTAGGGCGGAAAAGGCACATTTTCAAAATCACACCCGTACCCACCTTCACTGCTGCCTCTATCATGGAATTTCAGACATTTTAATTTGGACGACCTATATTGCACCTACACGACCTTTCTAAAATGTGTCGTCTTGACTTTAGCTACTGAGCTTCATTTATTTTATATAGCACATCAATAGGATATCTATGTGGTTTATAATATTAAAATCCAATAATAACTGCTTTATATCTCTCTCAATCAATATGTCAGATATTCAATGCAATAGCTGTGGTGCCTTAATTTTAAGAAGAATCATTTGGAGCCTTAGAGCTTGCCCTATATATCTCAAGCTATCTGCTATGAATAAAGAATTCACTCTGTTAAGGGAAGAATTAGTTGCAATGAAACACATTTCCCTTAGCATAGAAATTGAAAACAATCCACCACCACTTCCACAAAAAAATCAAACATCCCAGGAACAAAGGGATCCCAGTGGGCTCTGGTAGGTTACAAACTGTAACACGTAGACACTCTCTCCATTAAGAGATATCCCTGTATAATGCCTTCTCTGCCTCAGAAAATGAGTGCCCAATTAGTGGAAACTGAAGTGGCCTTTAATGAGAAGGTTAATACCCAATCTACCTGTAATGCCCAAAATATGAACAAAAAACTCACAAAACAGGAAACCATTATTACTTGGATACTCTGTCATCTGAGGGATTAACTTGGAAACACAGTCCAAGGGACAGAAGATGGTCAAATGTCTCCCAGGTTCTTCAGTCAGCAGGAACACAAACCAAATTATTAGCATAGTCAGCGCAGAAGGTAAGCATTCCAAAATTGATGATGATATCCATTTGGGTACAAATGACCTGGCTATAAGCACATATCTCTTCAGTACAAAGGAACTTCCATATTCTGGGAGAGAAACTTAAACCCATTGTCAATAGCATACTCTGAAGTTCTACCAGTTCATTATAAGAGGGAAGAGAGGCTGCATCACATAACCAATGTTAATATATGACTCCAAACCTGGTGTAAATGAGAAGGATTTAGAAATATAGGCAACTGGAGCAATAGATGGAACAAGAAGACTATACTGTGTTTTTTATTTATTTATTTAACAGTTTTTATATACCGCACTATTCATCATCAGTGCGGTTTACATTAAACAACAACATACCTGTCAATATATAACTGATCTAGGTTTACAGATAACAGGGAAAGTAAACTGGGTGCAAACTGGGGATAACTATATACAATTAAATGTTACCTCAAGGTTTGGTATTTGATGAAATTCGGTATTTTCCCATTTTAAACCTCTGTTCTGGGTTGTTGATGTGTGTAAGAGTTAGATGAGTGATGCGGAAGACAATTCTCTGGTGTGTATGGTAGCTTAAAGTGCAAAGTGAATAAATAGTGCTTGATGGATGGCAACTTTCTGTGGCAGGAAAAAGGATCCTAAGTGAAAACCTTCATCCTGCCTAGACAGGCAAGGCCCTGCAATCCCGACTAACCAACACCCTGCAGTTACAACAGGATGCGCTAGATCCTGTACTGGCTCGCACACAACAGGACCTTCCTCAAAAACCAGATTCCAGCTCAAAGAACCTCTCAACAGACTACTATTCCTAGCTTTCCAATGGCCACCACAACCATTCTGCTCAAACCTCTCTGCCCACTACCTCACAAACCACTCCTCCCCCTACTCACATTCCACTCATACCCCATACCCCCTCCTCTCAACACCTCTCTTCACAAACAAACCTAGAATCAAAACATACCAGCACCTTCTCCGAATTAAACCCCACCTACAAATAGAAACACACTTTCAACACCCTCCAACTCCTTCCTGTTACCTCAAATATGCTCTTATTAACGCCCACTCAGCATGAAAAAAAATTCAACTGATCTCTGACTTTCTTATGGATAACCAGTTGGACATTCTGTGCATCACTGAATCCTGGTTCATGGAATCTGACAGTCCTAATGAGCCAGCTCATGTTACCCTGTTACGACTTATTTAGCTGTTCTAGAACCGAACGCAGAGCATTGGGGTTCTCATCATGACTAAGAAACACCTCAACTTTCACTTCCTCACCAATAGTACAAGCATAGGATTGGATGCATTAACCATCATATATGGCTCCATAACATTCTTCTTTGTATACAGATCTCCTAATGCCAGCCCAGATGGCATGGATCTCATACTGAAAGCAGCCTGCAAACACAGATCTCGCTCCTACAACCTCAAAAGCCATCGTGGATGCAATGGAGGCCCTAGGATACATGCAAATCATCAACCAACCCACTTACAACAAGGCAAATACACTAGACCTGATATTCCTACCTCAGCTCATGCTCAGAGATTACACCCTCCCACCACCCACTCTAGTTACTGTCCCCTGGTCAGATTTGTTTATTTATTTATGTGAACAGTTTTTCTATACTGCCCTTTCCAGAGATCAGGGGCAATTTACATGGAATAATAAGTTGCATAGAACGGAGTAGTATGATTAGGCATTTAACTATTTACATCAGAACTATACATATAACAGTATTTATGTAAATAGTTAATGGTATATCCATACACACTATTAAATTATACACACATCACTGGGAGTATTTGCCAGCATTGTTGCCATGCTACTAGGTAGGGGGAGGACTGATTCTGAGGGGGGGGGGGAAACAGTGGAACTGCACGTTACTGCTGCAATTAGAGCTATCTATTCTCCTCCCGCCTAGATCACTCCCTCAAGAAGGACTACACACACACATTACTTCTCGCAGATTCCACCACCTGAAAGCAAACTAATTTCTAACAAAAATATTTCCACACCTTCAAGACTCCACTGAAGACTTAGACTCACTCATTCAGAACTAAAACAAAACAATAAGCTGTATAGCAATAAAGCCGCACACTCCCACAATCCAAAGGAGCCACAACTTAGCAAAATGGTACTCCACCCAACTGAAAAATATGAAACACAACCTAAGAGCTCTGGAAAGAAGATGGAGATGCTCCAGGTCAGCCATCAACCTCGACACCTACCTGGCCAAACTACATGAATATCAAACAGCCACAAACAAGGCAAAGAAAGAATACTATGCCAAAATGATCAAAAATTCCCTAAACCATCCAAGAGAGTTCTTTGACCTAGTCAAAAATCTGGTAAAAGACCCCACTCTAAAGGAAGAAGTTACAGAACTAACATCGCAAGCCAGGGCAGACAACTTCCAAACCTTAACACGTCCTCTAGGCAACCAAACACACACACAACAGCTTAACCATGTCATAACCACACAGACACCAGAATCAACTTGAACTCCTTCTCAACCGTCTCACCTGAACATTTGGAAAGCATCATCACAGGCATCAACACTACTACATTCCCACTAGATCCATGTCCATTTAGCTGAGCCAAGGCTGCACAAACAGGTCTATTACCCATAATACTCAAAATCACACAACTATCTCTGCAACATGGATATATGCCCACTGACCTAAAATTAGCCTCCATCCGCCCAACAAAAAATGGTACAGCTGACCCCAAACAGCCAACTTCATACTGACTAATTGCCAACCTGCCATTCCTACCAAAATAATACCAAACCAAATCAAAGCATTCCCTTAATTATAAGATCTTTTTGTTGGAACTGGCTGGAGGTGGCTGAAAGGGCAACACAGTCGCTCCAGACAGCCAGTTCTGTTTTAATTAAACCAAGCCAAAATAGTACTTATCAAATTATGTCCCAGTGAAGTTTTGTAGCAGTCTGCAGAAACAAAGTCTTTTCATTTCCCAAGGTGTTGAGCGGTCACAAGCAGCTTATACACCCCACGACGCGCACGTTTCGGGCCATCAAGCCCTGTATCAAGTGGTCAGGAACGTGCAGTAATCCCGCTTACTATTCATGAAACCTTCATCACCGGATATAGAGAACAAATCGTGTAGAATGGCTAATAAAAACGTCAATCATTCAGGAGCACCAATCACCAAGTGGGAGACCCCATTGCACATCGGGGAATCCCTTGGCGAGTAGAGGTGACATCAGAACAAGCTTGGCCAATCAATTTCTTTATTCAAGCCTTTGGGATATACCGTATCCATAGTAAAAATCAAGTGTTGCTCACGATGTTGAAGCCGCACTAATCGATTACCCCCCCGAGGGTTAGGCGGGACATGATCTAGTACAGTCCAAAAGATATCTTTACCGAATTGATGATGTTTCTCAATGCAATGTTCCACAATCGGAGCTGATAACACCTGTTGGCGTATGCTCGACGCATGTTCACTTAATCTGATCTTGATTTTCCGGACGTTCTACCAATGTAAATAAGCGGGCAAGCACATTGTAATACATACACCACATAAGTGGTAGCCCATCTTCTCATAAAGGACTGACCAGTATTTGGATGGGTCCATTCCACTCCCGTAATTGAGGACTCACAGAACGTGCAGGTAGAACAAGTAGAATGCCCCCGTGTGTTATGATCAGGGGATAAAGGACGATCAATCATAGTAGCTGTATGCATTAATTTGTCCTGTAGGTTAGGCCCTCTGGAATAAGCAATCCGAAGCGGTTTTTGAAAACATTGGTGCAATTCTAAAATAGACCAATGCCGTTGAAGAATAGCTGCAACAGCTGGACTTAAGGTAGTATACGGTAATACCCCTACCAAAGGGGTAATCTCAGCAGAAGAGGATCGTTGTGGGTGATAAGACTCATCCAATAGCCACTCTCGATGGGTGTAGAGAGCCCGACGAAATGCTGTCTTAATTATCTTATGTGGATATCCTCTCTGAGTTAACCGGTAAGTCAAATCCGCTGCTTGATATTTAAAATCTGCCAATGTAGAGTAAATCCGCCGAAGTCGGAGAAACTGTCCATAGGGTAGATTCCGTCGCATAGGACCAGGATGACAACTATGATACATCAGCAAACTATTACGCTGCACACTTTTTTTTTTAAATTTTATTTTTACAAGTTTTACAATATAACAAGAAGTTACAACACTCTTGTAGAAACAGAAAGACATCTAAGAAATAAACATGCCAAAAACCCAATAACAGCACCTAAACAAAGAAATCATCCAAGACATCTTCCTCACTAGCCCACAAAGGGGGGGGGGTAGAGGAGTCATACAATTTATAACCAAATATGCTAGGAAAAATTAAAGCATTCGCAAAAGCACGGGCTAATCCATTATGAGAAATTAGGAGAGCCCCCTTCCGAGGACTCCAAGCGTCTAGCATTAATGAAAGCAATAAGTTGGGATGGTTCGTAAAACACATAAGAAATAGATTTAAACTTTACTAAACACTTACATGGATGTTTAAGAAAAAAACAAACCTCCCAACTGCAGTATTCCAGGACGTAGCAAAAGAAATTCCTTTCTACGCTTCTGAGTAGTCCTAGCCATATCAGGATAAATCCTAACTATCAATCCTCTAAAAGGAATATGTTTTTTCTTTAAAAAAAGCTTCAATAGCCATTCTCTATCGGACAGGAGAGCAAATATAACCAATAGAGTAGAAGGAACCGGATCTTCAGACTCAGAACTCTCCGACAGCTCAGAGACATTTAGAATATTAACTTGTTTCTGGGACTGCCCAAAATAACATTACCAGTATCAGGCCCCGCCAACGCTGACTTAGCTTTAGGTAAGTAATAAACTTTAACCAAGGGAGGAATTAAATCAGAGGATACCCCCAACACTTCTATTAAATACAAACGAAACATTTCCCTCGGAGAGATAGACATTAATCTAGGAAAATTAATTATTCTAAGATTATTCAACCTTAAAGAATTGTCCATCTGTTCCAACTTAACCTGCGTTGAGAGAAAAGCTTTCTTGAAAACATCCACCTGCTCTTCCAACACCTCCACCTTCCTTTGTACTTCAGTTACTTCAGAATGGAAAACAGTAACTCTTTGCTGGAAGCCATCCATGGTCATCCCATGTTCATCCATTTTCTGCTCCAAATAAGAAACCTTCGGCACCATCGCTTCCCCCAGAGAGAGAATAGCCTGCCATATAGACTCCAATGTAAAAGTCTCAGGACGCTGCAACGTAAATTGTGACTGCAGAGGTAATGTCTTAGATTCCGCTTCCATACATGCTGTCTGCTGGTGTCCCCGGACCACAGGAACCCCCTGGCTCATGGACTCTCCTGCTCTCATCAACGTAGCTGATTCAGACTCGTGCAGCCCAGCGACAACCTGCTCACATACTTGCCGCCCCTCCGCTCCTGGTCCAACCGAGCCACTAGAAACTCCCACCTTCGGGAGGGAGCCGAGCTCCAAGAAGCCATCTGGCAAGGGCTGTCCTCGGGAAACTTTCGTCTTTGGTCTCTCAGGGGAGAGAGAGATACCGGAAACAGACGCCGAGCCACCCGACTCCGGCGTACTGGAAGCCCGGAACTCATCCCCTTCTACTGCCGGTGCTCGCTGAGCGTGAAGAACGAAGGAGTCCATAGGACCCAAAGAAATCGGCGTCGAGGTAGGGGGTGGTTGGGTGGACTCAGCCAAACCCTTACCCTTACGTTTCCTTCCCATAGAGCAAGAAGAAAAACACGCTCACAGCGAAACTGCAGATGCAGTCATCTTAATCAAGACTCCTCACGCTGCACACTTTTATGATACAAAGTAGTGCGGAACTTGCCCTGATCCTTAATAATCAGCATGTCAAGAAATTCAATCTGCTCTAAATGAAAACGTGCTGTGAAACGGAGGTTCGGTTTTAAAGTGTTTAACCAAGTAATAAACATCTGTAATTGCGGTAATGTATCAAACCATAAGAAAAAGACGTCATCTAAAAATCTTCTCCAAAACCGCACCGAGGCATAGTGCGGGGAGGGATATAGAGACGTCTCTTCAAATTGAGCCATGTAAAGAGTGGCAACTGAAGGGGCTACCGTCGCCCCCATGGCTATACCATAAATCTGATGGAAAAAATGTCCCTCAGAAAGAAAATAATTTTCCGTCAGCACCAATCACATCAAGTCACACAAAAAAGGTCGAGGAAGCCGACGTGGGACAAAGCAAAACAAAGTGGACATTAAGGACATCACTTCCACCTGATCAATATTAGTATAAAGGGCTTCAACATCAAGTGTTACCAGAAAAAAATCCCAAGAAGGCAACTTTTCATTAGATAGTTGTTGCAAAAAATGTGAAGAGTCTTTAACAAAAGATTTCACCAATGTTGCCTCTTTTTGCAGAAAAGCATCGCAAAATTGCGATAACGGTTCCAACACAGATCCCTTACAGGAGACAATCGGTCGTCTGGGAGGGGACACGAGGGACTTATGGACCTTAGGCACCATATACATAACCGGAATCAACGGAGCTTCAGATTTCAAAAACCGATATTCTCGGGTAGTCAACCAACCTTGATGCAATCCATCATCCAGCAGTAAACCAATCTGTCATTGAAGCCGTGGGGTAGGATCCTGAGAAAGCTCCCTATAAGTATGGCGATCTGCCAAATGGTCTCTTAGCGTCCGTAAATAATCATCCATTGATTGTAACACTATAGCCCCTCCCTTATCAGCCCTCCTGATGGTGATCTGAGGGTCATGTTGGAGTTGATGTAGCACTTGGTATGCTTCTTTACTCAAATTATATTGTCGGAAATGTTTCTGACCTTCTAGAGTCTGTAAATCCCGAAGGACTAAATTCTGAAATGTAAGAATAGTGGGATCATTTTGAATAGGCGGTAGCCATTTAGAATGAGGAACCTTCACTGAATCATCCTGTACAGACGGTTTATCAGCAAAAAAATGAGTTATGTGCAATTTACGAAAAAAACGTTGGAGACTAAGGCGCACTGCAAACGGATCATGCTGAACCATCGGTACAAAAGAAAGCCCTAAATTTAAAAGTTGGGTTTGTGCAGGGGACAACTGATCAGGCAATAAACTAATCACAATTGATTCCGAGCTCGTTCCTGAGTTTATCGCTAAGTGAAATTTGATTTGTAATAAGTGTAGCTTTGATTTAATAGCTTTAATACTCGAACGCACTATACAGGAAGAGGAACTACTTCAAAAACAAATAGAAGAGACTATGACTATTTTAAAGGAATCGTTTGATGAGGCTGCATTTCAGATAAAAATGGATGATATTGATCGTCAAACAAAAAGTTTTTTCGATTATTTAAAATCTTATAAGTTGGGCAAGTTCATGCGAGACAAGACTGATTATGATAATAATAAGATTTATTACTGGATGTATAAAACCAAAGAAGAACTTCGCAAAAAACGTGTCACTTTTGACACTTCTGATGATTCACAAGATGTCAGTAGTGGATCGGAAGGATCCACTGCTGCTGGTAGTTCAACTAACCAAAATTTTCGTCGTGGTCAAAGTCGAGGGCGCCCCCCAGCAACGGGGCCAACAAACCCAAGATTTGGATCCTCCGGTGACCCGACAACGAGCTGGGAATCAATTGTGATTAGTTTATTGCCTGATCAGTTGTCCCCTGCACAAACCCAACTTTTAAATTTAGGGCTTTCTTTTGTACCGACGGTTCGGCATGATCCGTTTGCAGTGCGCCTTAGTCTCCAGCGTTTTTTTCGTAAATTGCACATAACTCATTTTTTTGCTGATAAACCGTCTGTACAGGATGATTCAGTGAAGGTTCCTCATTCTAAATGGCTACCGCCTATTCAAAATGATCCCACTATTCTTACATTTCAGAATTTAGTCCTTCGGGATTTACAGACTCTAGAAGGTCAGAAACATTTCCGACAATATAATTTGAGTAAAGAAGCATACCAAGTGCTACATCAACTCCAACATGACCCTCAGATCACCATCAGGAGGGCTGATAAGGGAGGGGCTATAGTGTTACAATCAACAGATGATTATTTACGGACACTAAGAGACCATTTGGCAGATCACCATACTTATAGGGAGCTTTCTCAGGATCCTACCCCACGGCTTTAACGACAGATTGGTTTACTGCTGGATGATGGATTGCATCAAGGTTGGTTGACTACCCGAGAATATCGGTTTTTGAAATCTGAAACTCCGTTGATTCCGGTTATGTATATGGTGTCTAAGGTCCATAAGTCCCTCGTGTCCCCTCCCGGACGACCGATTGTCTCCTGTAAGGGATCTGTGTTGGAACCGTTATCGCAATTTTGCGATGCTTTTCTGCAAAAAGAGGCAGCATTGGTGAAATCTTTTGTTAAAGACTCTTCGCATTTTTTGCAACAACCATCTAATGAAAAGTTGCCGCCTTGGGATTTTTTTCTGGTAACAATTGATGTTGAAGCCCTTTATACTAATATTGATCAGGTGTAAGTGATGTCCTTAATGTCCACTTTGTTTTGCTTTGCCCCACGTCGGCTTCCTCAACCTTTTTTGTGTGACTTGATGCGATTGGTGCTGACGGAAAATTATTTTCTTTCTGAGGGACATTTTCCCATCAGATTTATGGTATAGACATGGGGGCGACGGTAGCTCCTTCAGTTGCCATCCTTTACATGGCTCAATTTGAAGAGACGTCTCTATATCCCTCCCCGCACTATGCCTCGGTGCGGTTTTGGAGAAGATTTTTAGATGACGTCTTTTTCTTATGGTTTGATACATTACCACAATTACAGATGTTTATTACTTGGTTAAACACTTTAAAACCGAACCTCCGTTTCACAGCACGTTTTCATTTAGAGCAGATTGAATTTCTTGACATGCTGATTATTAAGGATCAGGGCAAGTTCCGCACTACTTTGTATCGTAAAAGTGTGCAGCGTAATAGTTTGCTGATGTATCATAGTTGTCATCCTGGTCCTATGCGACGGAATCTACCCTATGGACAGTTTCTCCGACTTCGGCGGATTTACTCTACATTGGCAGATTTTAAATATCAAGCAGCGGATTTGACTTACCGGTTAACTCAGAGAGGATATCCACATAAGATAATTAAGACAGCATTTCGTCGGGCTCTCTACACCCATCGAGAGTGGCTATTGGATGAGTCTTATCACCCACAACGATCCTCTTCTGCTGAGATTACCCCTTTGGTAGGGGTATTACCGTATACTACCTTAAGTCCAGCTGTTGCAGCTATTCTTTGACGGCATTGGTCTATTTTAGAATTGCACCAATGTTTTCAAAAACCGTTTCAGATTGCTTATTCCAGAGGGCCTAACCTACAGGACAAATTAATGCATACAGCTACTATGATTGATCGTCCTTTATCCCCTGATCATAACACATGGGGCATTCTACTTGTTCTACCTGCACGTTCTGTGAGTCCTCAATTACGGGAGTGGAATGGACCCATCCAAATACTGGTCAGTCCTTTATGAGACGATGGGCTACCACCTGTGATTCCACTTATGTGGTGTATGTATTACAATGTGCTTGCCCGCTTATTTACATTGGTAGAACGTCCAGAAAAATCAAGATCAGATTAAGTGAACATGCGTCGAGGATATGCCAACAGGTGTTATCAGCTCCGATTGTGGAACATTGCATTGAGAAACATCATCAATTCGGTAAAGATATCTTTTGGACTGTACTAGATCATGTCCCGCCTAACCCTCGGGGGGGTAATCGATTAGTGCGGCTTCAACATCGTGAGCAACACTTGATTTTTACTATGGATACGGTATATCCCAAAGGCTTGAATAAAGAAATTGATTGGCCAAGCTTGTTCTGATGTCACCTCTACTCGCCAAGGGATTCCCCGATGTGCAATGGGGTCTCCCACTTGGTGATTGGTGCTCCTGAATGATTGACGTTTTTATTAGCCATTCTACACGATTTGTTCTCTATATCCGGTGATGAAGGTTTCATGAATAGTAAGCGGGATTACTGCGCGTTCCTGACCACTTGATACAGGGCTTGATGGCCCAAAACGTGCGCGTCGTGGGGTGTATAAGCTGCTTGTGACTGCTCAACACCTTGGGAAATGAAAAGACTTTGTTTCTGCAGACTGCTACAAAACTTCACTGGGACATAATTTGATAAGTACTATTTTGGCTTGGTTTAATTAAAACGTAACTGGCTGTCTGGAGCGACTGTGTTGCCCTTTCAGCCGCCTCCAGCCAGTTCCAACAAAAAGATCTTATAATTAAGGGAATGCTTTGATTTGGTTTGGTATTATTTTGGTAGGAGATTGTAATTGCTGAACCAGGGGATTTTGGTTTAGAACCTGCCATTCCTGGCAAAAGTGATACAAATAGTACAGTCACAACTGCAGGAACATACAGACACTCACTTCCCACTTCACCCCCAATAATATGGGTTCAGGCCCCCTTCATGGAGTTGAATCCCTCCTGACCACTCCTGAGAATCTCATAAAAGGCATCAACAGACCTAACAAAGGATTCATCCTAATATTCCTTGATGTCAAGGCAGCCTTTGACTCCATTCCCCACAACCAGATCACTCAATGTCTTCAAACAATCAGACTAAGAGGCACTATGCTAAAATGATTCAAATTCTATCTATCAGATCGATAACTCTGAATAAGAATGGACACTGAAATATCAACTCCTTACTTACAATAACAAGAAGTCCCACAAGGTTTGGCCCTATTCTCATTGTTATTCAACATCTTCCTTCAACCAATCTGTTCAATCATTCTAGCGCACAACATACTTTAGCACATATTCACAGATGATGTTATGATTTATGCTCCAATTGATACCACTAGCCCAACCACCACCCATATAAAGAAATTCTTCACCTCCATAACACATTGGTTTGCTGAGACAATTACAAAAAAACTGGCGTCTTATATATCTCTAAGGATACCAACTTCACACCACCTGCTCACATAACCATTGCTGGAGCTAAATTACTGGTCAAATCAGATGTGCGCTACCTAGGAGTCACTCTTGAGGGTTTTTTTTTGCCCAAAGAATTTAATATATATCAAATAAATCAGAATAAAACTGGATACTCCCCAGCTAACCCTAAGCCCAATTCATTGTAAACCCTGGCATGCCAGCTCACTTGCCCACAATTAGCATAAAAAAAAAATGATGCCATAGCCTTCCCAACTCTATTTGGCAGAACCTTTCCACTCATTTACCATCTTTGTGATCTGTTAAACAATATTTCATACTTACCTTCTCCAACTAGAATACCTTAATTTCTCTGTCTTCATGCCAAGTTTAATAATTGCACTATATTTCTTTTTCAAGATCCCGCTGCAGAGCTATACTCAGAGTTTTGGGAAAGTAATCTGTAGTCTTGGGGTGCTCAAATCATCTTTTTAAAATTGTACAAAGTCTTTGCATATTTCACTAAGGAATTTTGAACTTTTTCCCACAATGAATTGGACTGTTTGGAACTAACACAACTATACTAAGTGACAGTGTTTGAATAGATATATTATAGCGTAGTTTCCCAAGAGAAGAACAATATGTCTGTATTCCTGCTCTCCATCAATGTTTGAACCATTCATCCAATTTTATTCTGATTTATGCCACAGATATAGAGCACTTAGTGATTTGGTTTATACTTTGTGAGGGTAGGGGTGGGGGGTGGAGGTAGGAAGTGGAATTTTATAACTTGGCACCTATGACCAAGCTGGAAAAGGCACCTATTTAAAGCTATCTTATAAGAGTGACATAGGAAACTATATTCCATTATAAATTAGGCACCCACAACCACCCCAAGTAGTGCACAAATACCCATCCACAAATATACACCTCCTCCAAAGATGGTGTGAATGTATGCATATACTCTATGGGGCATATGGGGCATGGGACTTCTTTGTCCATGATAGGCAAAACACCTCCCAGAAAATACATCAAAATATATAGTACCAAAATTATGCAAACCAAAATAGTAACTTTGTGAAAATCAAAATCATACAAAACAAACTGAAGTAGAAGATGTCTAGTGAAAAACGTCCGACGTTGGCCATTTTTCGCCAGTCGCTGCTTCAGGAACTTTACAGATAATGGGGTATAAAATCTGAAACCCACTGGGGCCTGTGCTGCAGATTACGTGCTTAGAAACAGATTTCATCACACAGTGCTGTTGCTGCCTTCTTTTACAGTAACTGTCAGAAAATATCAACTCATGCACCATAAAACATAAGTTCCACCCAAGATCTAGAAATAGACCATGTGGGAATTTAAACATGACAATATCATATTGGGACCACCATGAAAAAATTGGACCACGATGAAAAAATTGCAGCACTGAAGAGAGAAATCTTCATAGAAGCACTCAATTGCTGCATTGAGGCCCTTAGGTATAATATAACTGAGCCGAAAAATCCAGCATTGCTATCTCATCAAAAGATCCCCATATCTGTGACCCCCATCCGAACATATTCAGGGGGATATGCTCCATATACAAACACTTCAGTTACTGAAAATCATGGTTATTATCTACACAATGAAGCATAAAAGAAGTAGACAATCCAGACTATCCAGAGGCAGCCACAGGCCAAGGAACAGCAGAAGAGAGAGAAGATTGTAGTAGGGTATCTCAGCTCAAGCCTATACCCTAAATCCCTGAGAGTGACTGTGCAAAACCTTTCCAGCACCCCAACTAGCTCAGCAGGAGAGCAACTCTAACTGTAGAAAGAAGGAGTCGAGAAAAAAGGATAGGGGAACTATATTCTCTGAGAGGAAAGGAGAGAGGGTTCAGACTACTACAAACACTGCCCATTTAGAACCCATAGCAAACCCGCCGTATGCTAACAGCACTACCAGGACTCACAAAGCACCATACCCTACCTATCAAAAGGAAACATGCAAATATTAAACCAATACATTTCAGAGAACAACAATACATGACCTACTGGGGAAAGAGAACAAGTGGCAATGTCAAATAGGAATTATATAAACAGAACACCTCAGCTCAGTTACACATGCAGAACATAGACCATCACCAAACAAGTAATCACAATTTAGAAACAGGAAGACAATAATTAAACTGGGAATCCCAAAAGCCAAACTTGGAATGTACAACACTGTAGAAATAAAACTATACATTCATTTGCTCTTGTACTAAACAAAGCGCAGACGTTAATGATGCACATTTATCAGAGCTGACATATTCCAATTAATAAATTCAAAATAAAGAGATTTTTCTACCTTTTGTGCATTTTTTTTCAGCTGCAATTGCTCCAGCCACTTTCTTCTGTTTTCTTCGTGTCTTCTGCTAACTCTCCATCGTCTGCTGTCCATTTGTCCTTTCTTCTCTCTTCTAGTTTTTTTCCATTCTCTCTCTACATCTGCTTTAACATACTAATCTTTCTCCTTTTGCTCTTTCCTCATTCCTATTTCATCCACTCAAATTTTACCCCTCCATCCTCAATCCCCACTTACTCTCCCAATACCCGGCCAATTGTAGATTTTTTATCTCTCCCACACAAAATATTTTTCCCCTCTCCATTTTAGTCTCCCAGCCCCATCCCATTCTAATTCTCCCCCAACATCAGCTCCCTTCTAGTTCCAGCCTCACCCAGCATCCATTCCCTTCTAGTCCCTGCATCAGCCCATTTCCAGTCCTAGCCCCCCATCAGCCCATTTCCAGTCCTAGCAACCCCCCAACCCAATACCAGTCCTAGCCCCCCCATCAACCCACTTCCATTCCTAACCCCCCATCACCCCATTTTCAGTTTAAGCCCCCCTATAACCCATTACCAGTCCTAACCCCCATCAGCCCACTTCCTGTCCTAACCCCATCAACCCATTTCCAGTCAGCCTCCCATAGCCCATTTCCAGTCCTAACCCCCCCATCAGCCCACAGCCCATTACCAGTCCTAACCCCATCAGACCACCTCAAGTCCTAACCCCTCCCCATCAGCCCATTTCCTGTCCTAGCCCCCCATAGCCCATTATCAGACCTACCCCCCCCCCCTCGGCACAAGTAAAATTTAAAAAAAAAAAAAAGCTGGCTGCTACCGCTGCTGCTGCCGCCGCGGCAGCAGCAGAATGGAGTGTCCCGCGGGGCCTCCTCTGCCCGGCTGAGTCCCTCCCTCCCTCCCTCTGCGACGGCTGAGCCCCTCTGTGCCGGCTTTCAGATTCACGAAGGGAGAGTGTCTCCCTCGCGTCTCTGTTAAGCCATCAGCCCCTGCGGGCTTAACAGAGACACGAGGGAGACACTCCCTTTGCGAATCTGAAAGCCGGCACAGAGGGGCTCAGCCGTCGCAAAGAGAGGGAGGGAGGGAGGGACTCAGCCGGGCAGAGGGGGCCCCGCGGGACTCTCCATTCTGCTGCTGCCGCGGCGGCAGCGGTAGCAGCCAGCTTTTTTTTTTAAATTTAATTTTGAAAAAAAGCAGAATGTTCTTTGCACGGGGCCCCCTGAAATGCGGGGCCCTGTGCAAAAAACATTCTTGCTCAATGGACGGGCCGGCCCTGTTTGCAGTGCAGTATCAGGGATCTGCATCTATAGTAGCCACTGACTTTAAGGAGGAGAAGAATTTAGTGACCAGTGACACCAGAGCCAGGATTGAACACAAGGCATTATTAGGGACCTGCACCTGCACAGCTACCAGCTCAAGGTACACTAAGAACAATTATTAGAGCAGAAAGGGGGGGGGGGGGTGCTTTCTCATCCAGGGTATCTGCAAGGTTTAAAAACAGTGAAGGAGTGGAGAAGCTTGGAATAAAAGTCCAGTAATCTTGAAGGAGTACTAAAAGTGATTTGTTGTGATATAACAAAATGAGAGGAGAAAGAATTAAGTCACTTCTAAACATATTTATGAAAAAATGAAAAGGAGTAATATGGTTCTACTCTTGTTTCTACTATTTATATATTTGTTCCTGTGGTTATCAATGATCCTAAAGTGCTTAAAGGGAGGAGTGGTCTAGTGGTTAGGACAAGGTACTTCAGGCCGGAGGGCCGGGGGTTCAAGTCCCACCTGGGGACAGCAATCTCATGCTGGAGGGACTGGACTTTCTAGTCCTATAGGCACTCCTTGAGGTCTTGGGCAAGCCACTTAACCCCCCACTGCCCATGTTCCCTGTAAGTATTAGTGTATGTGTCTCATATCCCCTCGTGTTAAATGTATCCCCCAATTGACCGCTTTGACCCGGTGAAAAGCGGGATATAAATACAGCTAAATAAATAAATAAATTTTGATTCAGAACACACACTGTGGCCTTGACTAAGTTATTTTGAAAAGTGAGTGGAATTTTAAGTGCCATAGGCCTCTCAGTTTATAAAGATCCTGTTCAAAGAACCCACTGATTTTTTTCCTAGAGACTAAGAGACTGCATTGCTCTTGGATGGTGGTGACAGCATAGAGGACCACTGTAAAGACTGTACACAGGATATAACTGAGAAATATTTATATATACTTTCAGATTTAGGATGTTGTTCGAGAAGGCCTGTGTAGCATTTACACGTGTAAGTGCCTTACATGTGTAAATAGTGAATTTAGAATGCTGCTATTTACATATGTAGATCTGCAGGAGACACAGCTTTGAATGGGGTTTGTGGTGGACATAGAATGGGTAGGTGTGAAAAATATGCATTCATACTTTACAAAATCTAGATGTCAACATTTGCACCTGTTCTGAGATATGCTTAAATGTTAGTTTACTGCTTATTTGAACCTGAGGTCTGCAGGAGTGATTGAGGAGGGCAACTGTGCATACTTCCCTTGCGTTTAAAATCACATCTAAAATCCAAAATTCAGAATTTTCTAACTTTGCTCCTTAACTGTCCACTTGGACTTCCAATTTTGTAAAATTGAGCATTTATGAGTGTAAGCGTTAGCCATTTACAAGTTCCAACCCATGAGTGATTATTTTTATTTTTTAACTTGTTTCTTTGTAGAATGGTTGTTTCCACTGTATGTGCCACAAACTAAATTTGTGTTTCTGTAGTCTTTATATATATTCTATGCAAGGCTCTGCATTCAGTGAGCTTTCTATAAAATATCTTGGAAATTTTGCACAGCCAGGCTTGGATGATCCTTTTCCTATATATAAGAACATAAAAACATAAGATATGCCATACTGGGTCAGACCAATGGTCCATCAAACCCAGTATCCTGTTTCCAACAGTGGCCAATCCAGGTCACAAGTATCTGGCACATTTCCAAAAAATATACAGATTCCATACTGCTTGTCCAATGAGTAAGCAGCAGATTTCCTTGGTCCTCTTTATTAATATTTTATGGACTTTTCCTCCAACAACTTGTCCAAACCTCTTTTCAATCTAGCTACACTAACAGCTTTTACTGCATCTTGTGGTAGCGAATTCCAGAGTTTTATTATGCGTTGAGTGAAATGTGCTACATTGTAACTTCATTGCATCTCCCCTAGTCTTTCTACTTTTTGAAGGAGTAAACAACCAATCTACATTTACCCATTCTACTCCATTCATTATTTTATAGACCTCTATCATATCTCCCCTCAGCCATCTCTTTTCCAAGTTGAAGAGCCCTAACATTTTAAGTCTCTCCTCATAGGGATATCTTTACATCTCCTTTACCATTTTTGTCACTTCTCTATAGCTTTTCTAATTCTGCTATGTCCTTTCTAAGATATACAAGGTGCAATCAAAAAGTATCGAGACTTATACAATAACACAAGAAGAATAACACTGACAGTTATAGCACGCAGTCTCCTTCAAAGTATTCCTCTTCCAATAAAACACACCACCTCCAGTATTCCTGCCACTGCTGGAAACAATTTTGAAATGCCTCTTTCATTATGCTATGAAAATGCTGTGTCAAATTTTGCTTAATGGTCTCTGCCATCGAATCTCCTTTTTTTCAGTGGTAATTTCAGTTTTGGAAACGAGAAAAAAATCACAGGGTGTGAGGACCGGCGAGGACAGAGGCTGACCGACTTGCTCGATTTGGTGTTTGGCCAAGAACTGCTGGACAAAATGTGATACATGAGTTGGGGCTTTATCATGATGAAGCAACCATTCACCATTCCTGTGCAACTGTGGCTTCTTATAATGAACTGCATCTCTCAAACGAGTCAGAACTTGGATGTAGTACTCCTTATTGATGATTTGGCCTTTTGAAGCACACTCATGATGAACAATACTCGGGTATAATCAAAGAAAACTGTGAGCATGGCTTTGACATTGCTCCTCACCTAACGAGCTTTCTTGGGTCTGGGAGGGTTTGAAGTCTTTCATTGTGAGGATTGAGCCTTCGTTTCTGGGTCATAACCATAAACCCATGATTCATCACCAGTAATAATTTTTTTGATGAAATCTGAGTCATTTTCAATGCTTTCCAAAAACTCCCTGGCTGCAGACAGTCAATCTTTTTGATCAGGGAACAGGAGTTTCGGCATGAATTTTGCGGACACATGTCTCATCCCCAAACCAACAGTAATAATGGACTGTACCGACCCAAAACCTCTTCATTTCTGCTTGTGGATGGCCTTCCAGAACATTCATCACTTTGGCAGCCCTCTTGGAAACATTTGTACCAGTCATAAACTCGAGAACTACTCAAACATTCATCACCATACACTTGCTGTAACTTCTCGTAAGTCTCTTTGCATGAATCTCCAAGTTTCTGATAGAATTTAATGCACATTTGCTGTTCAGTTTTTTCACTTATCATAAATCTGACAAACTGCTTTTACACAATACCAAACATCACATAATTAAAAAAAAGAACTGGTGTACTGCAGCCATACTACACTCTGCACGTACAGAACACATACTGTAACTAGGTCACCGCATGTTTAATAGCATCGTGGTGCAACGTATTGTTATATAATTACACAAGTATTGATACTTTTTGATCACACTTCATAGTGATCAGAATTGCACTCAATATTCACACCATGAAGTGATACAGAGGCATTATAATATCCTTTGTTTTATTTTCCATTCCTTTCTTTATGATTCCTAGCATTCCATTAGCTTTCTTGGCCACCACTGCACACAGGGCAAAGGGTTGCAAGGTATTATCCACGATGATGCCTAAATCCTTTTCCTGGGTGGTGGTTCCTAATGTGGAACCTTACATCATGTAATTGTAGTTTGGGTTGTTCTTCTCTAAGTGCATAACTTTGCACTTGTCTACATTAAATTTCATCTATCATTTTGATGCCCAGTTTTCCAATTTATTAAGGTCCTCTTGCAATTTTTCATAATCTTCTTGTGTTCTAACAATTTTGCATAATTTTGTGTTATCTGCAGATTTGATCACTTCACTCATTATTTCCATTTCCAGGTCCTTTATAAATATGTTAAAAAGTGGTAGGCCCAGAAGAGATCCCTGTGGTACTCCACTGTTTACCATTCTCTAGTGAGAAAATTGGCCATTTAGCCCTACTCTCTGTTTTCTATTTTTTAACCAGGTCCTAATCCACAATAGTACATTGCCTCCTATCCCATGGCTTTTTAATTTCCCCTAGAGTCTCCCATGAGGGATTTTGTCAAAGGCTTTATGAAAATCGAGATACACTATAGGGGTCTATTCTGACCTGCGAATAGCGAGGATGAACGTCCCATCGGGATGTCTATCCTTGCTATTTGCCCCCCTTCTGACCCCGGCAAAAGACTCCCCATATGAACAAGGAGTTTGTATGGGAAACTTAGATAGGGGTGGGAGGGGGTGTTGCAGAGGCGGAGTGAGGGCAGGCAGTGGGTGGTCTGTGATCCCAGACGTACAGGGCTGATTCCGAAGTTGGCCCTGTACATCTGGGGTCGGCAGACTGGACGGGGTATTTATTCCATCTTGTAGGTGGAATAAGTCCCCCTGGATGCTGGGGGAGGGCAGGCCCGGGCAGCGCCAGTGAGATGAGGGGGTACATGGAAGACCAGATCAGGGATCTCTGCAGGGAAAGGAAATTGTAGTCAGTGGCTGGGGAATGCGGCTCCTGAATAGAGCCATGGTGTCATGGCAACAGGATGCCATGGCACTATGGCTCCATTCAGGAGCCTGACGGAGTTAGCCGGGCAGGGGTCTGTATGTGCAGGCCTATCAGAATCAGGTCTTGGCCTGCACGTACAGATCCTAGACCCGATTCTGATTCTGGGGGGCACATCTAGCCCCTGCAGGATCAGAATCGATTCTACCTCTGTGCATCCCAATTCTGATCGGGGCACAGGGGCCTGGACACACTCATTAGAATGTGCCTCCACATCAATGGGCTCACCTTTTTCTCCCTGTTTATTCACACCTTTAAAAAAATATATGAGAGGTGAGACAGCAATTTCCTTGGCTAAATCCATTTTGGCTTTCTGCCATTAAACCATGACTATCTACATGTACAGTCATTTTGTTTTTTTATAATGGGTTTTTACCATTTTGCCAGGCTCACCGGTCTGTAGCTTCCCAGATCACCCCTGGAACCCTTTTTGAAAATTGGTGTTACATTGGCCTATGCAGGATGGGGCTTTATCTGTATAAATTATTCTTCTGTCAACATGCTCAGAGTATGTTTATGTTTATGTTTAATCATTTGATATACCGCTCAGGCCAAAGCATCAGAGCGGTTTACAATACAATATAATTACAGAAGATACGAAAAGAACGTCATATATGAGATAGGACAGTAAGAGATACAGTAATAGATAAAAGGATAGGAGAGACAAGAAGAAAGGAGAACAATAGATTACAGCCATATTAATAGTTACAAAATAGGTTTTACTCACACGCCACGGACCCGCGCCTAAGGGCCACGCCAAAGGGCCCTCTGGCGAGGCCCCGCCTCAGAAGCGGCGTTTTTTGAGCCGTTGAAGAGGGCTGCTGATTGGGAGTTAATGGAGGTGAGGAGGAGCTCCTGCTCACTCCCTCCGATGATGGCTGCTGCTTCACAGAGAATTACTGTACTAAATAGAAACATAGAAAAGTGCTGGTAGATAAAGAGCATATAGCCTTTTCAGTTTGTTCATCCATATCAACTACTAAGCCTTAAAATTCCTTTTTTTTCCCCCTTAGAGATCCTCTGTCTCTCATACTTTCTTGAATTCAGATACAGTGCTAGTCTCTACCACTTCCACTGGGAGGCTGTTCCATGCATCTACAGCTCTTTCTATAAAGATATATTTCCTCAGATTACTTCTGAGTCTATCCCCTTTCACCTTCATACTAAGCTTCCTCATTCCAGAATTTTCTTTTAATTGAAAAAGGTTCTCCTCCTGTCAAGTCTCCCCTTTCCCACTTTTCTTCCAAAGTATACATATTGAGATCTTGAATTCTGTCCCCATATGCTTGGTATGTCATGATGAATTTGTGTATGTTTTTGGTTATCTGCCTTGGTTATTGTGTGGGCTATAACTACTTTTAAATAAACAAATAAGCTTTATGATGAAGACCAATGACCATTCTGCCTTTATTTGTCAAAGTAAAATGTTTTCAGTCTATCATCGTGGTTTTCATTTGTTCCGTCATATTTCAAAGTGGTTAAAATTCATCTAGAATCAGAAGAAAATTAATCTGAAATGAGAAGACTTGAATTCATCTATTAAACTGAGCTAACGATCATTTTGTGTTAAATTATTAGAATGTGATTTCATTTCTAAATGATTAGAGCATCCAAATACAAGGTAATTCATATAATATGCGCTCAAAATCCTCCACCCCTCCTCTCCACACATACAGTTATGTTTACCCATCTGCACAAATTGCTGTTTCTAATACAGTATAGTCAACCGGAGATTTTAGATTAGGTCCTCTATATTTCCACTCTACTGCTGTTCATTAGACAGGCAACTTGGAGGTCTGAGTGATGACCAAAGAGCAAGAGAAATAAAACCTGCAATTGCACGGCACCTTATCTCTTCCAGCAGAGCATTAGAGAAATGTGAAGCATTAAGCATGAAACAACGTCAAGTGTCAGCCTTTCTCATACACACCATAAATCACAATAAACACATTTTACCATAATAAATGCATTAGTTGGCATTCAAAACCAACTCCAGAATTTTAGAACAAATGATAATATACTGACCTGGAGGTCTGACAGCATTAGACTTGCTTGATTGTTGAGCTTACACATTAATATATGATGTACTATTGTTTGCCTCACAATACGTGTCCCTTAAAACACAATGCCAATTATTTCCACTGCCAAATTGTCAGCTGGCAGAGTGACTATACTTGTACAATTTTCCCAAAAGTATATGAAGCCAAATGATTCACAAACAAGGAAGGACATGTTTTATTTAGAAATGATTATTTTTCTTTTTCAGGTTTTGTTTGAAAGATCGTGCTCCAGTGCAGTAAGGAAGCAGAAGAGGTATGGCAATCGTAGCTTATTGCAAAGTGTGAAAAATCAATCTTGTTGTCTCATTTTTCTTTTTTTCCATTTGAATGAGATCATTTTCACAATTACTTACATGAGCTGATTTGTCTCTCTATAGCCGTCTTCCACTACATTTGTTATTCATGCTCCTTTTACTCTCCCTTTCTGCTTTAGTGCGATTTCTTTTGTACTTTACCTGTCGTCTTTCTGGAACAACGGAACATTATCTGTTGAAATTAGTCAGTAAGAGGATGCCTAGTGGCAAATTCTTGAAACAGAAATATATTACAATGGGATTACATGCTGTCTTTTTCCAGACCAATGAATGAGAAACAATATTTTTCTATTCAGAAAGCTAATTCTATGTTTTCACTAAATCCAGTGTCTTCTTTTTTTCTGTTTCATTTAAGAACAGCTATTAGCAAACGAGCTAATATGACAGTAGTGGAAAGTGATTTCATAAAATAACAACAGAATAATAGTAGTACAATTTTAAGTCCTTCTGTGGTAAAACTGTTTTCAAAAGGAAATGACAGTATATCTCCAGGAACAAGCAAGAATGTAGTCTTCACGTATGGGTATCGTCAGTACCGACGGAGCCTGCGCGGGAACGCTCCCCAGCATCCAATAGGAATGCTTTTGGGAGCATCCCACAGAGCATGCGTGCTGCCTTCTCGCCTCTGTACCTCTCTCACTTCAGTTCTTCGTTTTCCGCTGAGCTGACAGGATGTGTACCCTGTCACCGCAGAAAACTTCCTTTTATTCTTAGTTTTTTTTTGGTCACGTCTGTCTTCATTCGACGCATACCGGTAGCGCCGGTGGTGGTGGTTCTTTCTTTAAAAAACAAAACAAAAAAAACTTGTATTTCTTCAGGGGTCTTTCCCCTGTTTCTGGTGCTAGGCACCATTTTGGTCACTAGGCCCACTTTTCTTTAGGCATGGAGAAACCAGCTAGTGGTTTCAAAAAATTATCAAAGTGTGGCGGTACCATTTCCATCACTGACACCCATGATTGGTGTCTAAAATGTTTAGGTCCTGAACATTGTCCAACGGAGTGTCTATCCTGCACGAGGATGACCAAAAGGGGCCTGCAGAATAGAGCTGCAAAACTTGGTACCCTTTTTGCCGCGGATACGATGTCGGTTGCATCAACGTCTTCCAGGGCTTCATCTTCCTCCCATGGATCTCAGGTAACTAAACTTAAGTCTTCTAAGACTGGCCGGTCCTCGAAGGGTAGATCTCCTTCAAAGTATCGATATGCCACTGGCATTGCCCTCAAGGATAGTTCACCAACAAAACAGCCCCAGCGGAAGTCTTTGGGCTCCAAAGCATTAATGGGGCTCCAGGATGTTCCAGAGGCTTCCACCTCTGCAGAACTATTGGTGCCATGTTCTGGGGTCATAGCCGCTTCCACCGGTACCGACACCCAGGCATTGGCAGGAATTATGGATAAGATAATGCTCACTATTGAACCCAGTCTAGTGTCCCTCTTAGCAGCTTCAGTACCACTAAGACAGCTACAGACGGTTCAACAGGTATCGGTACTGACAGCACCTGCTTCGACAGGACTGCTTCCTCCCATGCCAAGCCTTGAGTCTATCTTGGGTATCGGTGATCAGGAACTGAGACATTTCGGTACCGACTTCGAGTGGTACCGATACCATGCGTTACAGGAGCACCCAGTACAGAGTGCCCTTGTGTCTTCTGATTCCGATGACTCTGATGATTCTACCGGTACCAGAGCGAACCTACTAGAGGATTCAACTCCTCCTCCTCCTCAATGCAGGATGTCTCCTCCAGAAGATATGTCCTTCCAGGATTTCATACGTGATTTGGCAAAGGGTCTTGCAATCACTGTGATTCCAGAAAAGAGACCTAGGACAGAAGAATTAAGAATTCTGCAATACCCTATGGCTCCCAAGGAGGCAGCTATGCTTCCCATTCACAAGATCTTACATGATCTGATGTTGAGAATGTGGGAAACTCCTTTAACGGTATCTTCACATTCCCGACGCCTTGACACTATGTACCGAGTGCCAGATTGTTCTGGTTTTCAAAAATCTCAGTTACCACACCATTCAATGGTAGAAAAATTGGCCATGCGAAGGATCAAGAGTGCTAAAACACATTTTTCTAATCCTCCAGGCCGTGAATCCAGGACACTTGATGCCTTTGGGTGTCAATGCTTTCAATACTCCATGCTATGAGCCAGGATCAGTTCCTACATTTTTTACATGGGAATGTTCCTGGAAGAAGTCACAAAAGACTTAGAGCTCATTAGCCCTTGTATCTCTGAGGAAAAAAGAGCAGACAACCTTATTCTGGTCAAGCATGCCCGGAATTTCTCTAAATTCATGAACCGTGCTACCTTTGATTGCTTTGAATGTATTAGCAGAACCTCTGCTATATCCATAGGACCACGTCGTATTGCTTGGCTTCAAGCATCTGACTTGGAATAGTGAGTGCAAGAAAAGCTGGGAAACATTCCTTGTACAGGAGAAAATCTCTTTGGCAAGGACTAGCAAAACAAGGCTAATCAGATTGAATCTGATAATACTACTTTGAACTGATTGTCAAAGTCCACAGCCAACCCAGCAAAGAAGAAAATATTCAAAAAACCCTTTTTCAGTAAGAAAAAGACGTTTTACCCATCTTACACCCATGAAGGCCACCGTCCGCTTCATGTTCCCCAAAAGGGACAACAACAGAACAGACAGCAAAGAAAGTCGCAAGCTCAAAGAGCTTAACTGGCCCAACAGACCCAGCCCCCTCAGGGTCTTTGACTTCTACCTAGAGAACTTAGTCATTCTGCCCCTGAAAGGTCCAGAACCCTTAAGCATTCCAGGAAGACTATGCTATTTTGCCAAAAGATGGCAACAAATAACATCAGAAAACTGGACTCTGTCCATTGTACGACTGGGGTACAAGCTTCATTTTCTGAACTTGCCCCCACCTACAATAATAAAACAGTTCAATTCGCAGGCCCCTGCCACCATCCTCTTGTGGCAGGAGGTCACATCACTTCTCACTCAAGGAGCAATCGAAGAAATACCCATACCTCAAAAGGGGACAGGGTTTTACTCCCCCTATTATCTTATTCCAAAGAAGACAGGGGGAAACAGGCCTATACTAGACCTCAGAGAATTAAACAAATATTTGTTCCAAGAAAAGTTCAAAATGATCTCCCTTGGGACACTTCTACCATACCTTCAAAGTCAGGATTGGCTATGTTCTCTAGATCTAAGGGATGCATACACGCATATTCTCATCCACTCAGATCACAGGAAGTTCCTTCGATTCCTGGTCCAAGGAAGACACTTCCAGTACAGAGTTCTTCCTTTCAGACTGGCCTCTGCTCCAAGAGTCTTCACAAAATGCATGGCAGTGGTAGCAGCATTTATGAGGACTCTGGGAATATTCATCTTCCCTTACTTAGACGATTGGCTCATTCGAGCATCGACAGTTCCAGAGGCCAGCTTCGCTCTTTCTCAAGCAATGAGAATTCTTCAATACTTGGGGCTGGTCATAAACCTCCCCAAAATCTCATCTCACCCCCTCTCAATCTCTCAAATTCATAGGGGCTCGTCTAGACACACGGCAGTCAAGGGCTTTCCTGACACAGCCACGCTGTCTATGAATAATAAAACTGGCATCTCAAGCAAGCATCTATGAAGGTGTTTCTTACTGCTCGAGAGATGCTTCAACTTCTGGGATACATGGCATCTACTGTCCATGTGGTTCCCTATGCTCGCCTCCACATGCGAGCAGCCCAGTGGACCCTATCCTCTCAATGGTCACAGGCCTCGGGTCAGTTAATGGACATGGATTCACCAGAGGCAGGTCTTGTCAGACAAATCTGATTGATTTCTTTGACTGAGTGACCAGGGAGTTGGACCGAGGGAGAGCTCTAGATGTGGTGTATTTCGATTTCAGTAAAGCCTTTGACACTGTTCCTCACAGGCGACTTATAAACAAACTGAGCACCCTAGGGATGGACCCTAAAGTTACTGCTTGGGTTAGAAATTGGTTGGGTGGGAGGCGACAAAGAGTACAAGTAAATGGAGCTCACTCTGAGGAGAAGGATGTTACCAGTGGTGTGCCCAAGGGATATGTCCTTGGTCCAATTCTTTTTAACATCTTTGTTAGTGATATAGCGGAAGGGCTGTCGGGTAAGGTTTGCCTCTTTGCAGGCAAAATCTGCAATAGAGTAGACACCCAGGAAGGTGTAGATAACATGAGGAGGGATCTAGCTAAGCTTGAAGAATGGTCTAGAATTTGGCAACTGGGATTTAATGTTAAAAAATGTAAGGTCATGCATTTGGGCTGCAGCAATCCAAGGGAGCAATACAGTATAGGAGGTGAAGTACTTTTGTCCACTAAAGAAGAGCGGGACCTAGGCGTGGTTGTGTCTGATGATCTTAAAGTAGCTAAACAGGTAGAAAAGGCGATGGCAAAAGCTAGAAGGATGCTTGGGTGCATACGGAGAGGAATGGCTAGTAGAAAAAAAGAGGTGATAATGCCTCTGTATAAGTCTTTGGTGCGACCTCATTTGGAGTATAGTGTACAATTCTGGAGACCGCACCTTCAAAAGGATGTGAACACGAAGGAGTCGGTGCAGAGGGTGGCTACTAAAATGATTAGTGGGCTTCATTATAAAGCATATGAGGACAGACTTAAGGATCTTAATATGTACACCTTAGAGGAAAGGCGGGATAGAGGTGATATGATTGAGATGTTTAAATACCTCCGTGGCATAAATGTTCAGGGAGAGAACCTCTTTCAATTGAAAGCAAGTTCTGCTACGAGGGGACATGGGATGAGGGTGAAGGGAGATAGATTCAGGAGTGATATGCGGAAATATTTCTTTACGGAAAGAGTAGTGGATCCATGGAATAGTCTCCCAGTGGAGGTGGTAGAGATGAGGACAGTAACTGAATTCAAAAAAGCATGGGACCAACACAGAGGATCTCTAAAGGTAAAAAGTGGACTGTTGTAGTTGTTGATATGGAAGGATAGACTAGATAGGCCATGTGGTCTTTTTCTGTCATCATGTTTCTATGTTTCTAAGATCAGAAACACCACACGTCTGATTTCGTCCCTGCAATGGTGGCAGTCTCTAGAAAACCTCCTCGGCTCTCCTTTCCAGCAGCCTCTATATCAGGCCCACCCTGACAACAAATGCGTCCAAGATGGGTTGGAGGGCCCACTTGCACCATCTCTCCACTCAGGGTTTTTGGACCTCATAGGAGGTTTCCCTTCACATAAACCTCCTAGAGCTAAGAGCAATTTTCAATGCTATTCAAGTCTTTCAGACCCATCTCAGCAACAAAACAGTTCTGGTCCAAACTGACAATCAGGTAGCTATGTTCTATGTGAACAAGCAAGGCGAAATAGGCTCTCTGTCGCTATGCAATGAAGCTTTGCGACTATGGGCCCTCGCCAGAGAGTTGCAAATTCACCTGTTTGTGGGATATCTTCCGTGCATTCAAAACTTATGGGCAGACAGATTCAGTCATCGAATACTGCTGCCACACGAGTGGTCCCTCCACTCATTCCAGCTTGCTCGAGTATTTCATATCTGGGGAACACAGATATAGACCTCTTTGCAAGTCCACAGAATGCCAAACTTCCCAGATTCTGTTCCAGAATCCTGGCTCACAACTGTCAGGCAAGAGATGCTTTCCTACTCCACTGGGGTCAGGACTTCCTCTGTGCCTTCCCACCCATTCCCCTCATTCCCAAAACTTTATTCAAACTTCAGAGAGACAGAGGTCGTATGATACTCATAGCTCTACGTTGGCCATGACAAATGTGGTATCCTTTTCTGCGTCTCTCTCAAACCACTCCTCTGGAGTTGGGAAATGCTCCAGATCTTCTCTCTCAGGAGAACGGATGCTTACTGCATCCCAATCCCCAGTCCCTACCTCTCAGGGCCCGGTTACTGAAAGCCTAGAATTCCAGGATATTAACCTTTCTCAACAAGTAAAGGATATCCTTCTGGCTTCCAGAAAACCTTCCACAAGACGTTCCTATGCTTTTAAGTGGAAAAGGTTCTCTGTATGGTGTTCACAAAAGGGACTTAACCCCCTTTTGCTACCTGTAGAGTCGCTACTAGAATATCTCCTCCAATTATCAACTTCTGGTCTAAAGACCAATTCAGTAAGAGTCCATCTTAGTGCTATTGATGCTTTTCATAAACCTTTCGATGGACAACCTATTTCCTCTCATCCACTTGTATCAAAATTTATGAGAGGCCTACTCTTAACAAAACCTCCCATTAAACCACCACCGGTGGCATGGGATCTGAATCTTGTTCTTGGTCAGCTTATGAAACCGCCCTTTGAACCTTTAACCACTTCAGACCTAAAGTTTCTTTCATGAAAAGTTGTTTTCCTAATTGCCATCACTTCTGCAAGACACATTAGTGAACTACAGGTGTTAGTAGCTGACCCTCCTTATACAAGGTTCCACCATAATAAAGTAGTCCTCAGGACTCATCCTCACTTTATGCCAAAGGTGGTTTCGCCTTTCCATTTAAACCAGTCGGTTTATCTTCCTATATTCTTCCCTAGGCCTCATGCCTCTAGTGTGGAAAGGAATCTTCACACATTGGATTGTAAAAGAGCCTTAGCCTTTTATCTCCAAAGAACTAAGCCACATAGAAAATCTTCTCAGCTTTTTGTGGCTTTTGACTTTAGTCATTTGGGACTTCCAGTTTCCAAAAGAATTCTGTCAAATTGGATTGCAGATTGCATATCCTATACATATCAGAGTAAGGGACTTTCTCTCAAGGGCCATGTCACAGCTCACAGTGTGAGAGCAATGGCAGCCTCAACAGCTAACCTTCGTTCTGTGTCTATTGATGACATCTGCAAAGCAGCCACTTGGGCTTTGGTACACACCATCACAGCTCACTACTGCTTAGCCAGGGACTCCCGTTGGGATGCTTCATTTGGCCAGGCTATTCTCCAGCATCTCTTCCATACTTAATACAACTCCTACCCATCGTCCACGGTTTGGATACCAGAGGTCCAAGGGAGGAAGCATGACCCATTTCACCTGGGTTTGCAGCTTGCTGGGGTGGGTTCGCAGCTTGCTGGGGTCACCCCTTGGCATCTTTCAGCTGGGGAGTGGAGGAGTGGCCTAGTGGTTGGGGCAAGGTACTTCAGGCCGGAAGGTCGGGGTTCACATCCCACTAGAGGACAGCAACCTTGGGCCGGAAGGACTGGGGTTTCTAGTCCCACAGGTGCTCCTTGTGGTCTTGGGCAAGCCACTTAACCCTCCATAGCCCATGTTCCCTGTAAAATAGTTATCTCCAAGTTATAATGCCCTGTTCAATGTAATTTCAGTTTGTTTAATGTAAACCGCACTGATGCAGAATAGCGCGGTATATAAGAGAATGTAAATAAATAAATAAAATAAATATGTGATGACTACATTCCTGTTTGTTCCTGGAGATAGCGTAGTTTCTCACCTGTAACAGTTGATCTCCGGGAACATCAAGAATTTAGTCTTCACAACCCACCCACCTCCCCTAGGAGTTGTCTCTATCTATCTGTTTCTCTACTTCTCTCCTTTGGTCTCAGCTATAAACTCAACTGAAGTGAGAGAGGTACAGAGGCGGGAAGGCAGCACGAATGCGCTGTGGGATGCTCCCAAAGATTTCCTATTGGACGCTGGGGAGCATTCCCGCATGTGCTCCATTGGTACCGACGATACCCTTAAGTGAAGACTAAATTCTTGCTGTTCCCGTAGATCACCTGTTACAGGTGAGTAACTATGCTTTACCTGTCGGGAAATTTTCAGAATCTTGAGGAAAAGGAAATTCTTTGGGTTTAAGCTGTTAAAATCTGTGTCTATTTTAAAATTGTATGTTTAATTATGTCTGTTAGGCCATGGTATAACAAGCAAACTTTCAGTTACATTAAACTCAGCTAAGGCATAGTGTTTCTAGCAAACATTCAGTTAGTGTTTATTTCCCACCCAGCCACACCAGACACAATCTTTGATTTATAGGTTATTAAATCAATTAAGGGAAAGGAAGGATCTTATTTGGTTTCAAATTTAACCAGTTATCTCCATTAGCAAGTTATTAGGCCATAGGCATAGATTAATTATGTCCTTGCAGCTGAACATTAAACAAAGTCCCTTAAATGTATTAGGTAGATATGTAGTGGTTCAAATATCAATGTATACCTAGCAACTTTAAAAAACTGAATGCATTTAAATAGCTAAACAAATCATTAAAATTAGGATGCAGTCCAGTGGTGAAATGGGGGCTATGCAGTCTTTTGCACTGAGGGCAGTGTATGATTATCTCCAGTTGGTGAGACATCTTGTGTGCACTAGGTGCAAAGAGCTCCTTGCTCAAAAGGAAGAAGTCCAATCTCTGGAGGTTAGAGTAGCAGACTTGGAGGAGTTGAGGCAGAGAGGTATACAGTATAGATAAGGCCTCCAGGGACATAATAGAGAAGTCCCACTTCCAGTCTCGCAGGCTTTTTCTGTTGCCATGGAAGAGAGAGGTCATGTGAAAGAAGAGTATGATCTCGGTGCAGATCCATACCAAGCCATAATTGTGCCCTGTGCTATTTGCCCATCTGGCACGCCCCCGCCCCCCCCCCAACCATTTGCCTGGCCCCGCTCGCATTGCCCTGCTGCCACTGCCACTTTTTTGTTTTCTTGGGTGCAGCGGCAGCAGTGAGGCAGAATCATGTTTGTAGGCAGATCGGGTCCCTCCTTCCCTTCTCTGATGTAGGTCGCATCAGAGGAGGGAGGGACCAGGCCAACCATACAAACACTAAGTTTCAAAGACCCGTGTTTGAATGGCTGGCCTGGTCCCTCCCTTCTCTAATGTGACCTACATCAGAGAAGGGAAGGAGGGAACCAATCTGCCTACAAACATGGGTCTGCCTCACTGCTGCTGCCACCACCGCCTCCTCCTCTGAGAAAACAAAAAAGTGGCGGCAGTGGCAGCAGGGCAATGCCGGGGGGCAGGCTGGGGTTGGCAGTCCAACATGCCCCCTTAATCCTTTTGCGCCCTGTGTGGCTGCACCACTCGCACAGGGCTAAGTATGGTGCTGCCTTGGTGTAGCAGAAAGTGATCCTATAGCTAGGACCTGTCCTCCAGATGATAGAATACCCTCTTATACCAAGGAAGTAGCTCCAGGGCTATGTGAGAGAAGGGTTAGGATGACATTGCAGTTGGTGATTCAATCATTAGGCATGCTCGTAGATACTTGGGTGACTGGTAGACGTGAGGATCGCCTGGGAACTTGCCTGCCTGATGCAAAACTGACGGACCTCATGCACCACATAGATAAAGTTTTAGATAATGCTGAGGAGAAGCCTGCTGTCTTGGAACATGTTGGTACAAATGACATAGGAAAATGTGGCAGGAAGGTTCTGGAAGCCAAATTTAGGCTTGTAGATAGAAAGTTGAAATCCAGAACTTCCAAGGTAGGGAATGCTTCCCATTCCATGTGCAGGACCCAAGAAGTAGGCACAGCTGAAGAGTCTCAATCTGAGACAATGGTACAAGGAAGAGGGGTTTTGATTTGTTAGGAATTGGACAACATTCTGGGGAAGGGAGAGGCATGTCTGAAAGAATAGGCTCCACCTTAACCAGGGTGAAATCAGATTTCTGTTATTAACCTTTAAAAATGGGAGAGAACATTTTTTTAAAAAACAGATAATAGGAGAAAGCCAACAGTTTTCCCAAGAGCGCATGGTTCAGAATGATATATCTTTGAAGGATACAAGAAACTCAGGGAAATTAGGACATTCCAATAGAGAGGTTCATTAAAGATAAAAGTAGGGGAGCAGCTTTACTTGCTGCTTGCTTTGTGTGAAGTTAGGTCAACTGCCTGCCTGCTACTCCAGCACTGCTGTGGTCTGCTGGATTCCACCCAAGGGGCCTATAAAGAACCAGGTTTGTTTGTGAGTACATTGGAAGCTGCTTTACTTGCAGACTACTGTGTGAAGTTCTGCCATCTGCCTGCCTGCCTACCTGCTACTCCTGCACTGCTGTGATCAGCTGGACTCCACCCGAGCGCCCTATAAAACTCTTGTCCACCCACAGCATGTGGCCGTTGGCGTGCACTAAGGGGCATGCAACAAGGAGCATGATCTGCCCCTTGTTGAGCCCCTTAGGAGCCGAGGACTGAGGTGTGGTGAATAAGTGTACGGTATGTTGGCTGTGAGATGCTGGGGAAGAGGAAGTCGAAGGGCAGTAAACAAACAGCTACAGATGTATGTCCTATGGACAAGCATTTGGTGCCACAGAAAAGTGTGCCAGATATAGATAAGATACAGGCATCTTTGGAAGGACCATCCTTAAGCTCCTTTGAGCAGATTCCTCCTCCTCTACCTTGTCCATCTTTGCTACCTAGTCCTCAGAAAGTCATTGTAGAGTCAGGCCCTGTAACAATAGAGTCTGGGAGTATTGTCATTTGTTCTAAACCTGTAGTGTGTGCTTTAGATAAGGCTGTTATTCAGCCTCTTGGATCTCAGGTTTCCTTACAAGATATTTGGCAAATAGTGTTGCGTGCTGAGAAGTTTTTGTCTACTACTGCTTTGCAACTCTGCGATTTCTCCCAGGATGCTGTTGCATAGTTTAAACAGATGGGTGTTCAGTTGGAGACCTTGGGGAAAATGGTCTCCAGATTGGACACCCAAGTGACCTCTATCAGTGCAGTAGACATGTCCTCTATTAAGGACAGCCTTATGATGCACCACAAATTGGAATCCTTTGAAAATTTTCTTTGTAGTAAAAATTTGAGTTTTTTTTAATTTCCCCATTATTCGGTTGCTTTCATCAGAGATTCTTGTATATACATACTTCAAGAAAAGTCTATGTTTATCTAATAGTGATAACATTTTACTATCTAAATTGTATTATGTTACTGATAAAGTGGTAAGGGCATCTGGGAGGGAGGGAGGGAGAGGATGTTCTCGTCAAGAGACCTGATCTGAGTCTCTCTGCCTTCCTAGAAGATTTCCAGGATGTCATTGGCACTAGCTCCACCTTGGTGGTTTCCTTTGCCAAAGATACTAATAAGGTGTTAAAGCTAAAAAAGTTAATTTAAATTTAAGGAATCCCTTTTTTCTGATGCTAGAATACAATTATTCCTTGATATTTCTAAAGACACTCAGGTGAGAAGGAAGACTTTTCTTTCTTTCAAATCTCGAGTATTACCTTTTACCTTAGATTCCCCTGTAAATATGTGATTATATTGATTGGGGTTAGATATGTTTTCCAAGATCCATACCACTTGGAGAAGCTTTTGAGAGATCGAGAGGCTACCGCCATTTAGGATCAGGGTTTAGGAGGTAAATAGTGCTATATGCTTTGGCACTGTACTAGCATTTTATGGCAGTAAATGTGTGGTTTATGCTGCATGATTGCTTTGTTAAATTGGGGGTTTTTTGGATGCTTCCCATGATGTGGGCTAATTTTCCCTTCTTTATTTTTTGGTATTGTTATCTTCTTGCTGTTTGCTTTGAGTGGGAATTTGTTTAATTTGTTCTTATCTGAACTGTAAATATTTAAATGCAAAAAAAAAAAAAAAGATAAAAGTAACCCAGGTGCCTTCAGGTTAAGAGCAGACAGAGTTGAAAGATTCCAAATTATCCTTGTCAACTGATAACCAGATTGTTAATATGAACAAAATACAAACTTTGAAATGACTGTATGCTAATACTAGATGTCTAAAAAATAAGAAGGAAAGTTTTCTCCAGTCTCCAGTTTTCTTTGCCATAGTCTGGTGAGGTTCGCCCTGTGGTATGTTTGGGTCTGGTATTGCCCATGAGGGATACTGAGGTCTTTTTTCCTCTCTTCATGGTATTGATTTTTTTATTTTTTAAGGATACTGTTTGTCAGTGCTGTTGTGTTTGGTGTTATGTGTTTGAATTTCTATATTTTTGCCTACATTAGGAGTTTTTTGTTTTTGTTGGGACTTATTTTGGGCTCCTTGTAAGGATCATATGGATTTTAAAGATCTACCATCCACCTGGCCAGAATGAATAGATTGATGACAAAATGCTAAAATAAATTAGGGAAGCTAACAAAGGTTACAAACTATAATGGATGATTTCAATTACCCCAATATCGATTGGGCCGGTGTCACATCAGGACATGCTAAGGAGATAAAGTTTTTGGAAAAATAAATGACTGCTTCATGGAGCAGCTGGTTCAAGAACTAACACGAGGGGAAGCTACTTTAGGTCTAGTCCTAAGAACTAGAAGAGCAAGATACAATGATGTTGGAGCTACTTAGCCATAGGGATCAAATAACATGATTTGATCAAAGGATGGAAGACAGCAAGGAAATAGATGCTGCCAGCATTTAACTTTCAAAAAGGAGACTATGATAAAATGACACAAATGATTAAGAAAAAACTAAAAGGAACAGCTGCAAAGGTTAAAGGTTTACATCCAGCCTGGGCATTGTTTAAAAAAATACTATCTTATAAGACCAGACCAGATGCATTGCGTGCTTTAAGAAAGGTGGAGAGAAGCCAAAACAACTGCTGGTATGATTTAAAGATGAGGTCAGAGAGGATGTTAAAGCCAAAAAAGCATCTTTCAAAGAATGGAAAAAAGAGACAAATCGCAAAAACAGGCGAATGAGATGCAGGCATTGATAAGGCAGGCAAAGAGAGAATTTGAAAATGAGCTTGCCATGGAAGAAAAAACTCATAATAAAAAAAAAAAAGATGCATGTACATTCATAGCAGAAAATCTCTGAGTCAGTTGGAACATTAGTTCACAGAGGAGATAAATATTGGGTTAACCATAGGAAAGGAATGAACTATGCCCATGGGGAAGTAAAGTTTGTAACTGGGGAGGGTAGAATGCAGGAATGATCTGAGCAATCAAATGGTGTAAGATGTATTAGTTCTGCTGATGTAATGTCATTGAGTCCATAGTATTCTCTGAAGAGATATGTTTTGAGTAACTTTTTTAGATCTGTAATGGATTTTGTTGCTCTTCTGTTTTCTGGTAGTGAGCTCCATATTGATGGAGCATATAGGGAGAATGCTCTGTTACTGGTTTGTTGTGTAGTTTTGTTCTTGAGTGGGTGAATATTCAGAAGGTTCTGATTGGTAGCTCTTCTTGATCTTGTTGTGTGTGTTGTGGTGATGAGCTCAGTGAGGCAGGGCGCTGTGAAATTGTGCAGGATTTTGAAGGCGGTGGTGATGGATTTGTATTTCATCCTCTTGCTATTGGGAGCCAATGTAGACTTCATAGGATCAGTGTTATGTGCTGCCGGGATGCTCTGGAAGTCAGGATTCTGGCAGCAGTAATTTTGAATTAGTTGTAGCGGGAATAGAGCATTCTTTGGGAGGCCTTGGTAGATGATGTTTCCATAGTCGAGATGTGGTGTAATGATGGCTTGCAGTATAGATCTGAAATCAGTCTCCTGAAGTAAGTGTCTTAGGGGTTTGAGGAGTTTTAGCTTCCAGTATGCCATTTTAGCTGTATTTTTGATGTGTGCGGACAAGTTGAGGCTGCTGTCGATAGTTATGCCTAGATACTTGATCTCTTTTTTTATTGTTATTTCAGCATCTCGTGTTATTATCTTTTTTGGTGGCTTTAAGTCTGGATCTCTGAATATAAGTAGAGCTTCGGTTTTGCTTTTATTTACTGTGAGGTTTATTCCAGTGAGGAAGTTTGTCACAGTATTGAAGTTATCAGCTATAATTGTGAAGTCCAGGTTCGTGATGTTTAACGGCATATAGAACATGATGTCATCTGCGTAGAGATGAAAGTGTATGTTCAACTTTCTTAGTAGGATGCAGACAGGCTGAATGTATAGATTGAATAATAATCCTGAGGGGGCTGAACTTTGAGTTTTGAGGGTTTTGAATTGGTGGTGCTGACCTTTGCTTGCATGGTTCTATCCGATATGTAAGAAGTGAACCATTTTATAGTGCCATCTGTTAAGCCAATGTCTCTGAGCTGGTTTAGCATAATATGACGTGAAATTGAGTCAAAGGCTGCGCTTATGTCAAGGAACATGAACACAAATCCTTTGCATGAGCTTATCAAGGCCAATGATGAGTCTGTTAAATAGGTCTGTTAGCAGAGCGTCAACGCCATGTTGTGGGCAGAAGCCATGTTGATGTGGGTCTAGTGGAGCATGTATATGGATGCACATGGTCTTGCAGTTGATTTGTATGGATTTTTTTATTATTTTGGCCAGAAAATGGATGCTCACAATTTGACGATAAGAACTTGGGTGGGCTTTGTCTAAAGAGACCTTTTTTATGATAGGGCGTATAGAGGCTTGTTTGTGCACAGGGAGTAGGTATCCTTGCTTTAGAAAGGTGTGTATTATCTGTAGAATGGTCTGGGTGAATTGGTTGCGTAAATATTTTAGCCATGATACAGGGCAGGGGTCGAGGGGTGAGGTTGTGGTATTAATGTTGTTATGATATCAAGCAATTCTCTTTTATTTATTAGGTTGAAGTTGTGCCATAGATGATGGTCTGTTCCGTTCTTTTGCTGCGATGGATCATAGTACTGTATCATTGTCATGCTTTGTTTGTCATGGAGGAAATTTGCCATAATTTGAGGATCAATTTGTATTTTTGCTTTTGTTGTGTTGGGATTAATAGTTAGCTGTGATACAATCGAGAATAGTTCTCTAGATCAGTTTAGCGATTTCATAAGAGTGTTTGTGATGTATTTCTTCTGGGCTTTATTACATAGGTTATTGTATTTGTTTTGGTAGTTGCTAAGCTGTGTCTTGACAGTTTTATCTTGCGACCATTTCTAAGTTCTTTTCTGATCTGGTCTTGGTTCTTGGAGAACCATGGGAGGCGTGAAGATCTTTGGTGTTTCATTGAATGTTGCTACGGCATTTATTATCTGGTTCTATGAGTCTATAAATGAGTCTAGGTCATTTATGTCTGCGTCTATCAGTGAAGAGGTCTGGTCAAGGAAGTGTGGGTTGAAGGCATTGAATCGACATATGTAATTATGTTGTGGAGGAGTATTTGGTTGGGTGGTGTTGGTTGGTATGTTAAAGGATATCATTGTATGATCTGACTATGATACTGGATCAATTTGTAGGTTTAGGTTTGCTTTGTGTAGCGTGTTGGGTATGAATATGAGGTCCAACATAGATCCTTTGCAGTGGGTTGGTGTATCAATTATTTGAGTTAGTTGTAGGGATTCCATGGCACTAATGAATGTGCTGGCGTGTTTTGCAGAGGTTGAGGGGAAGTTTAGGTCACCCATAAGAATAAAGAGGTTTCTTGTGGTTGATTGGGTGCATACTTTGTCTAAGATTGCTGATAAGATCTTCAGTGTTGGAGGTAGGTTTTCTGTAAGTTATACATATGGTGTACTCTGAGTTGGAGATGGTTAGAAAATCTAATGTGTGTGTAAGGACTGTGAGTTGATCAGCGAGAAGTTCAGGTGTTTCTTAGCAAGGATAAGTACTCCTCCTCCTCTTTGTTCCAATCTAGGGCAGTTGAACAGCATATATTGAGATGTAGTTAAAAGTGATATATAGGAGGAATTGAAAGAAATCACGATAAACCTGGAAAATTTAACGCAGCAATCAATTGGTGGGAGTGTATGTTTAGAGTGATGGCCCCAAAGGTTTGGAAAGGGCTGCCCAAGGAGATACAAGCAATGACAAGTTTATTATGTTTTAGGAAGGCTTTAAAGATGTTTTTATTTCCTGGAGAGTAAGTTGAGGGGAATGTCTGAGGGGTATGGAGAGTAGGGAGTGGGGTTAGTGTCCTACGTGTGAATGTTTTGAAGAGGTTTATAACTGTATACCATTTTGACTGCTTGTTCAGAAAAGTGGTGTAAACTTTTATAAATAAATAAATAAGTAACTTTAATAAGCTAAAGAGTAGCAAATCACCTGAACTGAATGGTATCAATCCCAGGGTGCTGAAAGAATTAAAAAATGAGATTGCAGACCTATTATTAGTTATCTGTGAACTATATTTAAAATCAACTGTAGAACCTGAAGATTAGAAAGTGACCAATGTAATGACAGTTTTTAAAAAGGGGTGATCTGAGAAACTACAGACTAGTAAGCTTGACGTTAGTACCTGTCAAAAAGACAGAAACCATTATAAAGAACAAAATTACGGAACACATACCAAGTCTTGGTTTAATGGGACAAAGCCAACATGGATTCAGCCAAGGAAATTCGTATCTCACTAATCTGCTGTATTTTTTTGGAAAGTTTGAATAAATGTGTAGATAAAGGTGAGCTAGTCGATATAGAGGCCAATTCTGTTTGGGGCACATCCAGGCCGTCCGGATGTACAAAAGATGTATGGGCCCCAATTGTACCCAATTCTGCAATCGCGGGAGCTATACATTCCCACAGTAGTAGAATCAGGGCACTTGGATGGCCCAGCATGCCCTGAATTCTGCTGCAGGAGACGCTCAGAGCCCTGCCTGTCCAGCCCTCCCAATGCTCCTGCTGGTGTACCGGTGAAGCAGCGTCCTGTTGCCTTGGCACCGGCACATCAAGTAGGAGCAGCAATGGACACCATGGTAGAAAGCCCCGTCTCCCTGCCATCCAGCCCTCAGGAGGGTCTCCCAAGCATGGGATTGGGTTCAGGGTCACCCATGCAGTGGCATGCTGGAGTAGTAGGGGCTGAGGAGCAAATCGCTGTGGCGCCCAGCACTTATTTCACCTTTCGGGTGGAATAAACTGGGCATGCAGCAGACGGCCGGTGGACATACAGGGCCCTAACCTGAATAGGCCCTGTAATCCAGCCATATTGCCACTCCCCTGCTGCCCCCGTCCAGCGCTCCCCACACAATGGCCCTGTACGTGCAGAGAGTGGAAGGGGTAGAATACTGTCCCGGGCTTGTTTGGGGGTTGTACATCCAAGCCAGGCGTACAACCCCACTATTCGGGGATGAGTATGACCCCCATAGAGTATCTGGTTTTTCAGAAAGCATTTGATAAGGTCCCTCAGGAGTGACTCTTGAGGAAATTAAAAAGTCATGGTTTAGAAGGCAGTGTGCTATTGTGGACTTGAAACTGGTTAAAAGATAGAAAACAGAGAGTAGGGCTAAATGGCCAATTTTCTCATTGGAGAAAGGTCAATAGTGAAGTATCCCAAGGGAGCCGTGCTGGGCCCGCTGCTTTTTAACATATTTAAAAATGACCTAGAAATGGCAACAATGAGTGAGATGATCAAATTTGCAGATGAGACAAAATTATTCAAACTTGTTAAGACACAAAAGGATTGTAGAAAATTGCAAAAGGACCTTGAGAGGTTGATAGAGTGGTGTCCTAATGGCAGATGAAATTTAATGTGGACAAGTGCAAAGTTATGCACTTAAGAAAGAACAACAGGGGAAGAAGAAGAAGACCAACCCTCTGCAGAAATCACAGAACAGCGCAGGGAGGACATGGCCACACCACTTAAAAACAAAGAAACCTTTTATTTTGGAAACCTTCAAAGGTACAGACCCGACTTAGCCAGGTTTTGGCTGTCAACCACTTAAGATTCAATTGCATATATACTCCAGTGGCAGTCAGAACATTGTAACAAATGAAAACTAGTAGCTGAAAGATCAATAAGTGCTTCTCTGGTATGCCTTCGGCATCTACTGAGAAAGTGAAAGTAAAACACATTAGGAACCACCACCCAGGAAAAGGATCTGGGTGTCATTGTGGATAATACATTGAAACCCTCTGACAACTATGCAGTGGCAACCAAGAAAGCAAATGAAATGCTAGGAACCATAAAGAAAGGAATGGAGAATAAAACAGACTATTATAATGCCTCTGTATCACTCCATGGTGTGACCACACTGCACCACACTTTGAATATTGTGTGCCATTCTGGTCACCATATCTTCAAAAGATTATGACAGAATTAGAAAAGGTACAGAGAATAGCAACGAAAATGATAATGGGAAAGGATACAACTATGAGGAAAGGCTTAAAATATTAGGGATCTTCAGCTCTGAAAAGAGATGGCTGTAAAATAATGAGTGGAGTGGAATGGGTTGATTGGTTGTTTATTCCTTCAAAAAGTAGAAAGACTAGAGGACATGCAATGAAACTACAATATAAAAAAAGTATATGGTCAATTAAAGAGTGTACAAGTCCAAGTTTCAAAATCACTCGCTCTATAAAAACAAAAAGCTGTTCTGTTCCACAAACAACTCAAATGTTTGTTAAGTACTTTCCAACAACACAAAAGACTATGAAGAAGGTCTCACCAAACATGGGCTTATGACAGACTTGATGCAGGATCACTGTCACAATACGCAGGCCCCATAACATCAGCGACCTTCTCGTAGACCCAGAATGACCACCACAGCCAAAAGGCAAATTACTTAACTTTGAAACCATTCTTGCAATAGGCAGCCATTCTGAGCTCTCAGACATTTTGCGAGCACCCTTGCTTCATCAGGGGAGATACCAGCTAAACAACAAAATAAAAAAACAAACATCCCATCATCAACATATTAAAATATTAAAATATTAAACAAGAACATCGGACCATTCCCGACCCGGTACTCACCCACCAAACACTATGACTAGACCAAACATAAAGCAGCCTGCCTGCCAGCACCTTTCAACACTCTGTCCAGAAAACGCCGCGCATGCTCACAAACTACACTCCACCCCCTCTCCTAAATATGTCCCTACTCATGACGCACAGGGATTACCTCACAAGCCAAACTCCTCCCCCCGAAATCAAATACATACACTCCAGTCAATTTGCAGATTCAAACCCTCAGGGGCCACTGTACGGACACTAAAGATCCAACTTTGTTCACACACCAGCAACGATTGCTCCTGGGATTTACCTGATCTATCGGCCAATACCTGATCTATGCAGAAACAGCGTGAATCATAAAAACAATGGCTGAACGCACTGCAATGTTGCACTAAAGGTGCCTCCTGCACCTGGCACTTCAGTTTACTCTTTTGCTCTGTAATTGTGACAGTGATCCTGCATCGAGTCTGTCATAAGCCCATGTATGCTGAGACCTCCTTCATAGTCTTTTGTGTTGTTGGAAAGTGTTTAACAAACATTTGAGTTGTTTGTGGAACAGAACAGTTTTTTGTTTTTATAGAGTGAGTGATTTTGAAAAATGAAACTACAATATAGCACATTTAAGACTAGTCAGAGAAAATATTTTTTCACTTAGTACTAGCCATAAATTACAAAAAAACAGAAGTCCTTCACATCACCAGGAATACAACATTCACTCCACCCTCAACCATTAAAATAATAAACAATGACCTCACAGTCAAATCAGAGGTGAAATATCTGGACATTACTCTGGACCAAAAATTAAATAACATAACCAAAGCAACCTACCACAAACTGAGAACAGTCCAGAAACTCAAGCCTCTTCTCAGTGATAACTTTAGAACAGTATGCCAAGCAATGATAACACCTATACTGGACTACTGTACCACAATCTACCAAGGCCTCCCAAAACATTTAACGCTCACCCTTCAGATGGCCCAAAATACTACAGCATGCATAATCACATGAACCACATGGCACAGTCACATAATGCCAACATTGATGCACCTACACTGGCTTCCAATCCATGTACGCATCAAATATAAAATACTACTTATCGCATTCAAAATTATACATAACCTATCTCCAGACATCTTCCAACCATTAATCAACAAGGAGTGGAGAAGCGACCTAGTGGTTGGGGCAAGGTACCTCAGGCCGGAAGGTTGGGGGTTCAAATCCCACTAGAGGACAGCAACCTTGGGCCGGAAGGACTGGGGTTTCTAGTCCCACAGGTGCTCCTTGTGGTCTTGGGCAAGCCACTTAACCCTCCATTGCCCATGTTCCCTGTAAAATAGTTATTTCCAAGTTATAATGCTCTGTTCAATGCAAACTGCCTTGATATCATGAAAAGGTGGTGTATAAGAAATGTTAAATTGAATAAATAAATAAAATAAAGGACCCAGAAAAGAAGAACTGACAACAAAATCTTCTTACTATCTCTAACACAAAGAAAAACTCCAATCAATCATCCTTCTATATGCACCATCATTGTGGAACACCCTCCCAGAAAACCTTAGATCATCAAGGATGTTTCAAACTTCGGAAAGACGCTAAAAATATTCTTATTCACAGAACACTATAGACACATGCAATGACCACTCTCACTCTCCCTATTAGACTCAACGAGCTGCCCATCTCATACACGTTGGCATTTTGACAGAACTCTTCTTAGCAATCAGGAGTTCCATGAAACCATTCTAGTGGCTATAGAGGAGTATTTTCAGTTTAACTCGCCCCAGGACAGTTCGGGCTGGGCATGGTGGGGAGGGTATCAAAGCTAACATACGAGCCACCATAACCAGTTTTGCTATACGGCAGGCCAAACAACACAAAGCAGAAGTAGAAGCTTTGGATAGGCAGATCAAAGCGGGGGAATGTATCAGAAGTCAGAAAACTGATCCTAACATTCTGATACGTTTACAATGCCTTAGATTTAGATATAACTCGATCCTAACTGCTGAAGCTTCACAGAATATTCAGGCACAGAAAGGGCAGTATTATTTGGAAGGCAATAGGGCCGAACGGTTATTAGCTAACTCGTTAAAGGGTCACAAAGAAGCTTCTCGCATTGCTGCTTTAAGAGATCCCCAAGTGCAACAATTGATTGTCACGGACACTGAAATTGCAGAAACCTTCCGTCAATTTTACGCTCAGTTGTACTTCCCAGAGATAGAATTCTCTGAGGAAGTTTTTGAGAGATTACTAGCCGATGTACAGAGGTCTGTTCTGGATCAGGAGACAGCTGCAGTTCTGTATAGTCAGATCACGTTCATGGAAATTATCCAGGCCATCGATTCTATGCAAATGGGCCAGGCTGTCGGACCAGATGGCCTTCCGGTTGAATTTTATAGAACCTTTTTCCAAAGCGCTAGGTCCACATCTTCAACAATACTATAGGCTGCTTTCAGAAATGGATGCCCAGACTGGAGCATTCGCCTCTGCGAACATTGTGGTTCTTGACAAACCCGGGAGGGACCCTCAGCTGGTCAGTAACTATCACCCAATTTTGTTATTAAATGCAGATTATAAAATATTTGCTGCCACCTTGGCCGGCCGTCTTTCCAAATTAATTCCATCTTTGATCCACCCGGATCAATGTGGCTTCACTGAGGGATGCTCTACAGCTGACAATGCCAGAGTGTTTTGCCATGTTTTGGAAGGAGTGGAGGGCTCACAAGTGAGATTATCGTTGGATGCAGAGAAAGCATTCAATAGACTGGAGTGCCCTTTCTTATTTGCCATCTTGAGGTGGTTTGATTTCGGTGAAGGATTCCTTAAAATAATTAAACTTATGTATGCGAGACCAAGTGCTAATATTTTTGTGAATGTGACTCAATCTAGAGATTTTCTCTTAGGGCACGGTACCCGTCAGGGTTGCCCCCCCTTTCACCTATCCTATTCAATCTGGCCTTGGAACCTTTGGCCCTACTGTTAAGACAAAGTTCTGCGGTAAAAGGTTTGCCCATAGCTAGTTTGAAAATTAAGTTTTCTGTGCTTACGCTTATGATTTATTGCTGTTCACTATGCCCAGTTCAATTCTGACTGTTCTAGAGTTGATAGACCAATACTCAGGGTTATCAGGATATAAAATAAATTGTACAAAGTCTGTAGCGTTCCCTGTAAACTCACAAGTTTGTAGTGCGGACTTGGATGATTACCCTTTTGTATGGGAACCCAAAATGGTGAAATACTTAGGAGTTCATTATTGCCATCCACTTATTGAAACTCTGCAATATAATGAAGAGAATCTCCTTACTACGGTATGAAATATGACTGCGAGATTGTCACCGGTCTATCTTTCTTGGTGGGGTCATCTTGAAGCAATAAAAATGACTATCACTCCTAATGTGAACTATGTTTTAGAAATGCTGTCGGTTTTCCTTTCAGATAAAACATACCGACAAGTGGAAAGGACTCTTGTCCAGTTTCTATGGAAAAATAAACTGCCTAGAATTGCTCTTAGGAAGCTTAAGTCCAAAAAAGAGGAGGGGGTGTGAATTTCCTGTTTTCAGGCCTACCACTGCACTTTTCTGTTAAAACAGGTGTCAAGATGCGTGGAGAGGGAAAAGTGGCGCAACGCCCAGTGTGGCTTGATTTGGAAGAGAGATTGACAGCTCCGTTCTCCTTGAGTCTAATCCCTGGCATAGTGTCTTCAGAGAGGTTGAAGTTCCATAGGGTTATAATGGGCACCCAAAAGGCTTCCCAGCAGTTAGCGAGTGTAATTCCTCAAGAGGAATGCTTGTCGAAGCTTATTCCCATTTGGTACAGTCCTTTTTTAAAAATTAATCAAAGTCCATTTGCCTGGAAACAATGGTTTAGCAGGGGCATTTGGTCTATAGGACAACTGATTTTTGAAGGCAGGTGGAAGTCTTTTGTGTGTCTACCACATGAATTTGACTTGCCTAAATCCTTATATTTTCAGTGGATTCAGTTGAGACACTGTATAGAGAAATCCCTTATTGATATCAGATCTTTACCTGAAGAATGGAGGTTACTTAATATCATAGGAACAGCCCAACAGGCCTCAGGGGTGGCTTCTTACTATTATTAATTGGTAGCCCATCGTCTCTCTCCACATTCCATTGGCACTCAGTGGATATGGAAGCATGATACTGGGGATACTCTTACTCCGGAATCGTGGGGGACATTTTGGGGCAAACTAATTAGAGTCTCTCAATCCGCCTCTATCTCCCAGGCATTATACTTCTTTGCGCACAGAGCTCATTTTACCCCGATAAAGGTCTCCAAGTGGGATAAGTCAATTGGAAATGTGTGTTGGTCTTGTCGGAGGGATGTTGGCACTCTAAAGCATGTGGTATATGACTGCCCTAATGTTCAGTACTACTGGATTTCGATTTGGAACCAAATCCAAGAGGTCTTGGGATTCAGGGCCACTGTCTTTTGGTCTTTTATAGTTTTCCTGTCAACAATTGGCATCTCGTCGTTACAGAGGGATTGTCATTTTCTATTTGACTTTATGATGGGAGTGGCGCTGCATCTCGTAATTGCCAATTGGAAACATATGGCAGATCTCAGTTGGCACACTTGGTGGAATCATTTGTCTATGTTGTAAATATGAGCAGATGCCACATTATGGTACAACTCCTATGCCTTCTACCTTGCTTAAATGGAAACCCTTATATGGTTATATTTCAAAAGCACAATATGCTGTAAATTAAAGGGTAATTAATCAATCATGTTTACACACGGTATAGGGCAGTTTTTTAATGGCGCCATAGCCCTTGCAAGCCTCTTTCTTCCTTTTTCTAGTCCCTTTCTAAGAAGATTGCATGAAGAGGGGAGGGTTGGTGTTGGGGTAGGCTGTTAAGGCCTTTTGTTTTTTGTCCTATGTTCAAAGGGATGCTTTACTTTAATTGTAACCTTTGGGTTTTTTGTTATAATTTTGTCTGAAAACATAAATAAAGATTAAAAAAAAAATTGGTTCCCATACAAGATCCTCATTACTGTACACAGAATGATTCACAATGGCACCTCTCAATATCTAGCAGATCTCATTCATACACATAGCCCCCCACGCATCCTGCGCTCCCTTCACAATGACTGCCTTGCTCTTCCATGCCCCGCATGTGCATGCCTGAAGCAAACCCGTCACTCTGCATTTTTCTTCCTTGGACCAGTCCTTTGGAATTCACTGACAGCCACACTCCATGCTGAGCACTCCTTTCAGAAGTTTAAAACAATGCTAAAGACTTACTTTTTCAACCTTGCCTTCGACCTCCCCCTCACAACAGCCACCACCCTGATTCCCTGACCTATTTAGTTAATGCATGTTTCTCCCGTGCTAAATTCTTTTCTGTATGCCCTGTCTTCTCCATTTTCCTGTCTGATAATATGGCGTTCCTTTCTAATTTCATTGCAACCCATTTATTGTAAACCGCTCTGATGCCTCCGCCTGAGCGGTTAATCAAGTGTGATAATAAAGATAAAGGGTTAAGCAACTTGCCGAAGGCCATAAGGAATGTCAGCAGGATTTGAACTGTGTTTTTGTTGCTTCCAGATATGCTGCCCTATCCATTAAGCTACTCCTCTACTCCATTGAGTTTACAACCTTAAGATGTCAAGGCTGGGACATGGAGAATCCTACCATATTTTACAAAGGCTCTGCCAAACCCAGAGCCTTGGTAGACTATATGTAGGGATTTGCAGGACTGTACATCAATATTTTCCCGTTTCCTGTGGGAACAGAGATTTTAAAAACTGCACATGGGGAAAAAAAGCAATGTGTCTAATTTTGCTGCAGTGGAAATTTGGTTCTTCTGTTCAGATTAGAATTGTTTATAAGGGTGTCAATAATCATGACCTCAAACAAACCCTATTTCCATTTTTAATTGGTCTTGTTTGATTCTTTTATGTGTCAAATAAGTGTGCATACACAGCCCAAAGCCATGTCACTGGCCACATTTTTTTAGGGTATATTGGACATTAAGTGGTTGAACTGCAAGGGTCCCACTAATGTTAACCACAACTGTATTTTGTGTGTGGACTAATATTTAAAATCTCTGCTCGCAATATTCATTCATACCACAGTACCCTTCTGCCACCAGTACAAGTCCTCCCAATTCCCCATTCACCAACCAACATCTGATCCCTTTTTATTTGGCAGCCCGACCCATAGTAGTAGTATCACAAAATTACCACTAAAGGGTCATGGATGCCATTTTGGATCCTGGGGCCGTCATGAACTGGAGTGCCTGGGGATCTCTCCTGCTCCTGTTAAACACCAGGGATTTCAATAGGAATCGGGAATGGAATTGGAGGGTTAGAGGATCTCCCAAGAAGCCACTGTTTTGGGGGTTTTTTTTTAATGTCAAGAAGTTAGGTGGGGGGATCTTGGTGCTGAGAGGGGAGAGAGATCAGATGTTGGGCGGTCAGGGAAGCAATCAGATGTTAGGGGGGTCAGAGGGGACAGATCAGCTACTGTATTTAGGCATCAGAAGTGATTGGGAGGGCTGACCTTGCCCTTCATACATATCCTTTTAAGGAGGCACTTATTCATCCTTTGGGGAGCTGTAAATGTTCACATCTAGATTTTTTTTTAGATCGGGGGTTGTCAACACTGTCCTTGGGATACCCCTAACTAGTCATGAGAGAAATTTGGATGTACTGCTTCCATTGTTTTCAAATCTATCTGATGCATATTCATTGTGGTTATCCTGGAAACATGACTGGCTGCGGAAGGATCATTGCACATTTTCCAATCACATTTCAACCTGAACTAAACCCACAGATGGAGCAGCCCCTGACCACTGTGTCCAAGAAGATTATCCTGTATATATGTATTTATGTATATATGTAAATGAACACCCCCATAGCTAAGAAGTGTTAACTCTGTATGATGTGCTTTTCTGACAATCTGTATGTAAACAAAATTTGTACCTGCCTTGATTCGGCAGTTTCACAATAGTAATCCTACCCGCTTCTGATCGCTGGAAGGAGCGGGCTACAAATGCTTGCTAAATAAATAAATAAAATAAATAAATTTCCTGAGGACTGGGTTGAGAATCACTGTTTTAGATCAATGTGTATTCCCATTGTAAAATGAGGAATACAGACTAATATTGTAAGTTCACCCAAACCACTTATTCTCCATACTAACCATGCCCCTTTGAAATTTATTTATTGATTGATTGATTGATTGTCTCTTTTATACCGCACTCTTTAGAATCAGTGTGGTTTACAGGGAACAAATTTGTGCAGTGCAGGCAGGCAGGCCTACACTGGACTTACAATAAACAGGGGTTTTATACAGGGCTAACAGGGTAACTATGCACACTATCTCCAGGAACAAGCAGGAATGAGTCTTCACATATGGGTACGTCGGTACCGACGGAGCCTGCGCGGGAACGCTCCCCAGCGTCCAGTCAGAAAGCCTTTGGGAGCATCCCACAGGGCCTGTGTGCTGCCTTCCCGCCTTTCCCAACTGTCTCTCCTCAGTTCTTCTTTTTCCGCGGAGCCAGCAGATTGTGTTCCTGTCACCGCAGAAGAATTTCCTTATTTTTTCTTTATTTCTTTTGTGTCGCGTCTGCCTTCTTCGACGCTGTACCGGTACCGCAGGTCTTTGTTCTTTTTCTTCAGGTGCACTTGAGTTTTGGCCTTAGGCCCAAAACTCTTTTTCCTTAAATATGGAAAAGCCTGCCTCAGGATTTAAAAAGTGCACAAAATGTGGCGGTACTATTTCCATCACCGACACCCATGACTGGTGTCTAAAATGTTTAGGTCCTGACCATTCCATAACAGATTGTGTGTCCTGTTCCATGATGTCTAAAAGAGGTCGGCAGAACCGAGCTGCCAAGCTCAGTACCCTGTTTCCCTCTGATGCGGCTTTGGTGGCATCGACGTCTTCCAGGGATGCTTCTTCCTCACATGGATCTCAGGTAACTAAACATAAATCCAGCCGGTCCTCGAAGGGTAGATCTCCTTCTAAGCATCGAGATGCCTCTGGCCTTGCCCTCGAGGATTCTGCACCGGCAAAATTGCCCCGGCGGGAGGCTTCGGCCTCTAAAGCATCATCATCGGGGTTCCAGAATGATCTCGATGACATGGCCTTGACAGATCTCCTGGTGCCATGCTCTGGGGTACCGGTGGCTTCTACCGGTACCGATTTCCAGGCATTGGCGGCATCGATGGATCAGAGGATTCTGTCCATAGAACGCAGTCTGGCGGCTTTTCTTGTGGCATCAACGCCCATGGTACCGCAACAGACTACTCCGCCGGTACCGGCTCTAGCATCGCCATCGGTACCGACATGGGCATCGGTGTCCGCTATGCTGGTACTCTGTCCTCTGAAGCCCTCCGGTACCGATACCCCAGTACCGGTTATTCCCGATACCGATCCCGGTCGGTACGGGTATCATGCTTTGCAAGAGCATCCGGACAGACGATACTTCGATTCCTCTGAGGACTCTGAAGATTCTGAAGAGTCTGTCGATGCAGTGATGCTTCTTCCACAGGAGGAGTCCTCTCCTAAATGAAGGATGTCTCCTCCAGAGGATTTGTCTTTTCAAGACTTTATCAGAGAGGTGGCTCGGGGACTGTCTATTACAGTGGCACCTGAGACAGAGCCCAGAGCCAAGGAGTTAGATATTTTACAATATCCTAAGACTCCTAAGGAGGCAGCTACCTTACCTATTCATGAGATTCTGTATGATCTCATGTTGAGGATGTGGGAAGCACCTCTAACCACCTCTCCTCATTCTCGCAGGTTGGATACCATGTATCGTGTCCCTCCTTGTCCTGGTTTCCTTACAACTCAGCTTCCTCACCACTCTATTGTGGTTGAGTCTGCAATGAGAAAGATTAGAAGTGCCAAAAGACATGCCTCTAATCCTCCAGGACATGAATGTAGAACCCTGGATGCTTTTGGAAGAAGAGTCTTCCAAGCTTCCATGCTTACTGCGAGAATTAATTCTTATAGTCTCTACATGGGAATGTTCTTAAAAGAAGTCATTGACCATTTGCAGACTTTAAGTCCTTTTATGTCTGAAGATAAAAGGCAAGAATTTCTCACTGGGCTCAAACATGCCCAGGATATCTCCAAATTCTCCAACCGTGCAGCTTTTGACTCCTTTGAATGCGTAAGCAGAGCCTCAGCTATTGCCATAGGTGCACGTAGGATTGCTTGACTTCAAGCATCTGATTTGGAGATCTGGGTTCAAGATGAATTGGGAAATATCCCTTGTACAGGTGAGAACCTGTTTGGTAAGGATTGGCAAGCAAAAGCCAATCAGATGGATGCTGAAAATTCTGCTTTGGATAGACTATCCAAATCCACAGCTGCTCCTGCTAAGAAAAGGTTGTTCAAGAAAACACCTTTTTCTAAAAAGGGAAGATTCTATCCTGCTTATGGTCAGCGGGCATCTTCTGCAGCCCAGTTCCCTTCTAAACGTCAGCAATCCTCCAAACAGAGCAAAGCAAAGGCTGCAAGGCCTGCTCCAGCCCAGCATTCTCAGCCCCCTCAGGGTCTTTGACTTTCTGCTAGAGAACTTAGCCTTCCTGGCTACCAGAGCCCTCCACCATTCCAGGAAGGTTATGTCACTTTGCTCCCAGATGGGGGCAAATTACAGCAGAATATTGTACACTCTCCATCATAAGAGAGGGTTACAAACTTCATTTTTCAAGCTTGCCCCCTCTCACAAGAGTGCACCAGTTCAATTCTCCAACCTCCCTCCTCAGCCTGTTGGAGCAGGAGGTTGCCACTCTTCTCGCCCAGGGGGCAATAGAGGAGGTGCCTTTTCAACAACAGGGCACAGGGTTCTACTCCTCCTATTTTCTTATTCCCAAGAAAACAGGGGGCTTCAGACCCATCTTAGATCTCAGAGAGTTGAACAGATTCCTAGTCAAAGAAAAATTCAAGATGGTTTCTCTAGGAATTCTGCTGCCATACCTTCAGAGTCAGGATTGGCTTTGTTCTCTAGATCTCAAGGATGCGTACACTCATGTTCTCATCCATCCAACTCACAGAAGGTTCCTTCGGTTCCTTTTTCAGGAAAAACACTATCAATACAGAGTGCTTCCTTTTGGTCTGGCCTCTGCACTGAGGGTGTTCACGAAATGCATGGCAGTGGTTGCTGCTTTTCTGTGCACCCTGGGAATATTCATCTTCCCTTACCTGGACGACTGGCTCATTCGAGCTCCCACTCAATCAGAGGCCAAGACTTCTCTAACCTGCACAATGCGTATCCTTCAGTATTTAGGGCTGGTAATAAACATCCCAAAATCCAATTTGATCCCTACTCAGTCCCTAGAGTGTATAGGGGCATTGCTGGATACCACAAAGGCAAGGGCCTATCTTCCCCAGGCACGTTGCCTTCCCTTGGTGCAGTTAGCTTCTCAAGCAGAGTTGAAGCCCCTACTAACTGCTTGAGAGATGTTACAGTTGCTAGGCCACATGGCATCCACCATACATGTGGTACCATATGCTTGCCTTCACATGAGAGCAGCTCGGTGGAATTTATCCACCCAATGGACCCAGGCATTAGGCTGCCCGTCAGACAAAATAGCAAACACAAGTTGCCTCATTTTGTTCCTCCAGTGGTGGAAGTCCTCTCAAAACCTGTTTCTGGGGTCCCCCTTTCAACAGCCTCTACCCCAAGCAACTCTTACAACAGATGAGCTGGGGAGCTCATCTTCAGGACCTCTCCACCCAAGGCATCTGGTCCCCACAGGAGACGTGTCTACACATCAATCTCTTGGAAGTCAGAGCAATCTTTCTTGCTCTGCGAGTTTTCCACACCCTGCTCAGCCACAAGACAGTCCTTATCCACACGGACAATCAGGTAGCCATGTTCTATGTAAACAAGCAGGGAGGAACTGGCTCTCTGTCGCTTTGCAACGAAGCTCTGCGACTGTGGGCCCTCGCCAGAGAGCATCACATTCATCTTCTGGCAGTTTATTTTCCAGGTGTTCAAAACTCTTGGGCGGACAGACTCAGTCGAGTTCTGCTTCCACACGAGTGGTCCCTACATATGGACCAGGTATCCAAGATTTTTCGACTTTGGGGAACCCCGGACATATACCTCTTTGCAAGTCCGTGGAATGCCAAACTTCCCCGGTTCTGTTCCAGAACTCCGGCTCAGGGGGCTCAGGCAAAGGATGCTTTCCTCCTTCACTGGGGTCAAGACTTCCTGTATGCCTTTCCACCCATTCCCCTAATTCCCAAAACCCTGTTCAAGCTTCAGAGAGACAGAGGCCACATGATTTTCATAGCTCCACATTGGCCACGGCAAGTGTGGTACCCTCTGCTTCTACATCTCTCTCAAGCTCCCTCCCTAGAGTTATGGTCTGCTCCAGACCTCCTCTCTCAAGAGGACGGAAGGTTATGGCATCCCAATCCCCAGTCTCTGCATCTCAGGGCTTGGTTGCTGAAGGCCTAGATCTCCAGGATCTTCATCTTTCTCAACAGGTGAAAGATGTTCTTTATGCTTCCAGGAAACCTTCCACTAGACGTTCTTATGCTTTTAAGTGGAAGAGGTTTACCATCTGGTGTTCTGAGAAGGATCTTAACCCCCGTGCCATACCTCTGGAATTGTTGCTGGAGTATCTCCTTCATCTGTCTAATGCAGGCCTTAAGACAAATTCAGTAAGGGTCCATTTGAGTGCTATTGCAGCTTCCCTTAAGCCTCTAAATGGACAACCTATTTCCTCTCATCCTCTTGTAGCAAGATTCATAAGAGGCCTCCTTTTAACAAAGCCTCCCATCAGACCACCCCCGGTGGCATGGGACATAAACTTGGTTCTTGGTCAGCTTATGAAGCCACCTTTTGAACCTTTAGCTACCACCTCCTTGAAATACCTTTCTTGGAAGGTTATCTTTCTCATTGCAATCACATCAGCACGCCGCATTAGTGAATTGCAAGCACTCGTAGCTAATCCGCCTTATACAAGGTTCCATCATGACAAGGTGGTCCTTAGAACTAATCCACACTTTATGCCTAAGGTGGTCTCACCTTTTCACCTCAACCAGGAGGTCTACCTACCTGTCTTTTTTCCAGGGCCTCATGCATCAAGTGCAGAGAGGAATCTTCATACCCTGGACTGTAAAAGAGCTCTGGCTTTTTACTTACAAAGGACACAGCAACATAGAAAGTCTTCCCAACTCTTTGTTGCCTTTGATCTTTCTCATCTCGAACAACCAGTCTCCAAGAGAACACTTTCTAACTGGATTGCCCAGTGCATTTCTTTCGCCTATCAGAGCAAGAACCTTTCTCTGGAGGGCCATGTCACAGCTCACAATGTGAGAGCCATGTCAGCCTCAATGGCTCATCTGAACTCTGTGTCTATCGACGACATCTGTCGAGCAGCCACTTGGGCCTCGGTTCATACCTTCACAGCCCATTACTGCTTGGACAAGGACTCCCGCCGGGATGCCTTGTTTGGTTAGGCTGTTCTTAAACACCTGTTCCATACTTAATCAACTCCTACCCATCATTCCTCATGGGATGCCAAAGATCCATGTGGGGAAGTGCAGCCCTATTCCAGGGACACACAACTTCTGGGATCTCTCCCTGGCATCTAAAGCTAGGGAGTCCCCATATGTGAAGACTCATTCCTGCTTGTTCCTGGAGATAGCACAGTTACTTACCTGTAACAGGTGATCTCTGGGAACAGCAGGAATAAGTCTTCACAACCCACCCACCTCCCCTAGGAGTTGTATCTCTCTATCTATCTTTCCTTTTCCTCTCTCTCTTTGTCTCAGCTTAAAACTCAACTGAGGAGAGACAGTTGGGAAAGGCGGGAAGGCAGCACGCAGGCGCTGTGGGATGCTCCCAAAGGCTTTCTGATTGGACGCTGGGGAGCGTTCCCGCACAGGCTCCGTCGGTACCGACGTACCCATATGTGAAGACTTATTCCTGCTGTTCCCAGAGATCACCTGTTACAGGTAAGTAACTGTGCTTTATCTGGCTGTCACAGGCTATGTGGACAGCTAGACATTATTTACAGATTGGCTCAACTATAAACAGGGTGACAATTTAGAGTGTGTATACCTCCAGCTGTCGAGGGGATAGGGATCTAGAGAGCTGAGCTGCAAACCTGTGGAGTGACTGCGTTGGGGGTGTCAACCTGGGTCCTGGGTGTGATTGGCTGTGAGATGTCATCTGGTTCAGAATAGTATTGGAGGAACAGATAGTGCTTCAGTGCCTTCCTAAACTGGGAGAGGTCATTGATGGCACGGATGGCAAGTGGCAGGGCGTTCCAGCAGATGGGTGCATACAGTGCGAAGGATTTGTTTCTAGTTGCCTGAGAGCATTTTGTGATTGCCTTCAGGAGTTTCAGAGTATTGGTGGCGGCTGATCTCCTTACTCTGTTGAGGGGGGTGGTCTGGATGAGGTCCATGAGGGAGGTGGAGGAGCACTTGTTGATGGCTTTGTAAGTCATCGTTAGAATTTTAAAGGAGATCCTGCAGTGGACTGGCAGCCAGTGCAGATGTTTCAAAATTGGGGTGATATGTTCCCTCCTGGAGGCTCCATGCAGAGTTCTGGTGGCTGCATTCATTGCCAGCTGCAGAGGGTTAAGCGTGTTCTTTGGGAGTCCATGTAGTATTGTTTTCGCATAGTCAAAATGTGGTATTACTAGTGCTTGATAGACTCTTCGGAAGTCTTCTGGCTCAAGCAGCTGTCGCAGGTGGAGAAGCGTCCAAATTTTGTGATAGATTGCCTTGACCATGTTGCTTATCTGGGCCTTCATGTTAAGCTGTTGGTTCAGCGTGACCCCTAGGTGCCATACCGTGGGCTTGCTGAGGAGCTCTGCATCACATACCTTCAGCGAGGTAGGCGGAGTGAATGCTGGGTTCCTGGTGATAAAGAGGACCTCCGTTTTCTTGAAATTTATTCTGAGCCTCTGCATGAGTAGCCAATCTGTGACAGCATCAAAACAGGTGGATAGCAGAGAGAGGTCTGGATGATCTGTCGAGATAGGCATGTATAGCAAAACGTCATCGGCATAGATCAGGCAATTGATATTGAAAGAGCAGATGAGGTCGCAAATGGGTTGCATGTAAACGCTGAACAGTAGGTCTCAGAGTGAGGATCCCTGTGGCACGCCTTTCTCTTGCAGGAAAGGTGTGGAGGTGGAGGGGCCAGAATGAACATGCTGCCATCTGTCTGTCAAATATGACGCACACCAGGTCAGTGCAGTACTGTGGACACCCTTCTCCCTGAGGCGTGTCAGGAGTATTTCGTGGCTGACAGAGTTGAAGGCTGCAGCAATGTCCATAAAGATCAGGGCAAACCCTTGTCTGATGTTGTCCAACCCAATGGTTAATGTACTGAATAGAGTGGTCAACAGCATCTCCATGCCATGTGACTCCCGGAATCCATGCTGGCAGGGGTCAAGGGGTGCGCTGGTCTCGATGTGGTGATGAAGTTGGCTTTGGACAACCTTCTCAATAATTTTTGCTAGAAGAGGGATGCTTGAGATCGGCCTGTAGGAATCCATCTTTGCTAGGTCCAACTTGTTGTTTTTTAGTAGCCGTCTGATGGCTGTGTGCTTCAGGTTTCAGGGGAAGGTCCCAGACGAGAATGATAGTCCTATGAGTTTGATCAGGAAAGGGCTGAGGTCAGCACGCAGGGATTTTATCCAAAATGCTGGACAAGTGTCGTTAGGTGCTGTGGTGGTGTTTATGGTGGTGATGATGTCTTGGATGCCTTTTTTGGTTGGGACCGAGAAGGCAGTGATGATGTGCTGGGTGTCCTTCATGGCTGGCGTCAAGGTGGGTGTAGGGGTTAGGTGGGGTGCCCCGTCTGAAGTATGGAGGTTTGTGGACATGCTGGCCTGTCTTGTTTTGGCATACAGGTAGTCTGCATATTCCTGTGGGTCAGGAAGGCTTGGTTACGTGGGGGAAGGCTCTTTCATCAGGGTCTTAATTAGGTTGAAAAGCTTGTGTGGTTTATTTAGAGAGCGCTGTAATATCTCTGCATGGAATTGCTTCATCCTCATTGTAACTGCTGAATGGTGTCTTCCTAATTGAGCAGTGTATGCTTCATGGTTCTCAGTTGATCGTGAGCGACACCAACGTCTTTCAAACTGTCTAAGGTGGAGAAGTGACATACGTAGCTCAGGGGAGTACCAAGGAGCATTCTTTCTACTTCCTGGTGGCTTATTAATGGGAGGTAGGTGGACTACGGCATCCAAGCTCGTGTTCCATGTGGCGATCATGTCGTCGAGGCTCTGTGCTGGCGGGTCATGGAGAGGCCGGGCTCTATCCAGGATTTCCTCCTTGTTAAATGGCCAGAAGCGTTTTGATGACGCTGTGGTGGGTTTACTTGAGGACTGGGCTCTAGTGTTGGGGTGCAGTGGCATCTGGAATCTTATCAGGCTGTGGTCAGACCATGGCACTGAGCTAACGGATAAATTAAGCTTGTGCATGGGGTCGAGGACTGCCTGCGGAGCGAAGATCAGGTCCAGCATGTTTCCATTTATGTGAGTAGGGGTGTCGACCATCTGAATATATGCTAGCTCTTTAAGGGTCTCGATGAAGGCCTTGGTATGGGTGTCTTGGAGGGCCGGGAGGTTGAAGTCGCCTAGCACCCAGTTTGATGTATGAGGGTTCATGGGGGTTGCAGGCGAGGTCGATTATTGTGGATAAGTCTTCCGTGGAAGGGGAGGGCGCTCTGTAGAACTAGTTGATAATGCTGTATTTATTCGCTATGGTGATGGAGTCGAGGTTCGTAGTACTGCTGGAGGCGGTCAGCTGGAACTGTAGATCCATCTTGGTTAGGATGAGTGCACCTTCACCTCTTCGGTTGGCCCTGTGGCAGGAGTGGATGGAGAAGTTGGGGGGGGGGGCAAGCTGGTGAAGGAGGACAGTGTCTGAGGTGGACAACCATGTCTCAGTGATACATAGGTTGTCCAGGTCATGGGCGGATACCATGTCGGCCACGGCTGGCCATTTCTTTCGGATTGATCGTGCATTTATAAGGGCACACTTCAGGTTGCGGGGTGGGTGTGTTGTCCCGCTGTGGGGGTTGGACTGCTGGAGGGCGACATAGATTAGGTGAGGGCATGGCATGCGCCCGGTCCCACCTGTCTGGTGGCGGGGGGACCCATACCACCTCCTCCATGAGCCGTGTAGGATCGGAATGGGGTTGTGGGAGGAAATGAGGGAGAGGTTGCTGTGTGACAGAGCTAAGATAATGCAGCAGCTGGTTAGGGCACAGTCATCATGGATAATAACATGGTGGTCTAGTACATCAAGCAAGGTTCAAGCAGATAGTACAGGCTCAGCTTAATGTAAAAACACTAGATGGGTTCAAGCAGATAGTACAGGCTCAGCTTAATGTAAAACACTAGATGGAATACTAGTCTGTATATCAGGCAAGAGTAATAAAGTATACTGGTCTGGAGGAATAGTCAATTAGCCTGTATATCAGGCAAGAGTTAAATGGTACCCAAGTTTACTAGGACAATCCAACAGCTAATAGGTGAAGATGCAGTCAGTAATAAACGTTCTCACCAGAGTTCTGCATGGTAGCAGGGCCGGCCCGTCCATTGAGCAAGAATGTTTTTTGCACAGGGCCCCGCGTTTCAGGGGGCCCCGCGCAAAAAACATTCTTAAGCATCCCAAGTTAAAAAAAAAAAAAAAAAAAAACCGGCTGCTTCTGCCGCGGCAGCTTCAAGAGCTCTGCCGCGGCAGCTTCAAGAGCTCTGCCGCGGGGCCCCCCCCTGCCCGGCAGAGCCTCCGTGCATCTTCAGCTCTTCACGTCCAAAACGCGGGCTTTTTTCAGAGCCGCGAGAGTTTCTTTTCTCGCGGCTCTCTTAATCCCGCGGGGCTGATGGGATTTCCCATCACCCTCGGCGGGATTAACAGAGCCGCGAGAAAAGAAACTCTCGCGGCTCTGAACAAAGCCCGCGTTTTGGACGTGAAGAGCTGAAGAGGCACGGAGGCTCTGCCGGGCAGGGGGGGGCCCCGCGGCAGAGCTCTTGATGCTGCCGCGGCAGAGCTCTTGAAGCTGCCGCGGCAGAAGCAGCCGGTTTGGGTTTTTTTTTATTTTAATTTGGAATGATAGGGGGGGGGGGTGGTTAGGACTGGTAATGGGCTATGGGAGGGGGGGAGGCTAAACTTGAAGTAGGCAGATGGGAGGGGGAGGCTAAACTGGAAGTGGGATGAAGGGGGGGGGGGTGGTGAGGACTGGTAATGGGCCAGGTGGTGGGGTGGTTAGGACTGGTAATGGGCCGGGGGGGGGGGTGGTTAGGACTGGTAATGGGCCATGGGGGGGGAGGCTAAGACTGGAAGTGGGCTGATGGGGGGGGGGTTAGGACTGGTAATGGGCTATGGGGGGGGGCGAAGGGGGCTGATGGGGGGGGGTTAGGACTGGTAATGGGCTAGGGGGGGGGCTAAGTGGGCTGATGGGGGGGTTAGGACTGGTAATGGGCTATGGGGGGGCTAAGTGGGCTGATGGGGGGGGGGTTAGGACTGGTAATGGGCTATGGGGGGGCTAAGTGGGCACATGGGGGGGTTAGGACTGGTAATGGGCCATGGGGGGGGGGTTAGGACTGGTAATGGGCTATGGGGAGGGGTCTATGGCTGGAAGTGGGGGGGAAGGACTGTAAATGGCCATATGGGGGGGGGTTAGAACTGGTAATTGACTATGGGGAGGGGGATAAGGCTGGAAGTGGGGGTAGGACTGGAAATGGGCTGATGGGGGGCTTAGGACTGGTAATGGGCTATGGGGGGGCTAAGACTGGAAGTGGGCTGATGGGGGGGGTGTTAGGACTGGTAATGGGCCGGGGGGGGTTAGGACTGGTAATGGGCCGGGGGGGGGGGGTTAGGACTGGTAATGGGCCATGGGGGGGGGTGTTAGGACTGGTAATGGGCCATGGGGGGGGTGTTAGGACTGGTAATGGGCCATGGGGGGGGGAGGCTAGGACTGGTAATGGGCTGATGGGGGGGGGGAGGGTTAGGACTGGTAATGGGCCATGGGGGGGGGAGGCAAAGACTGGAAGTGGGCTGATGGGGGGGGTTGGACTGGTAATTGGCTATGGGGGGGGCTAAGACTGGAAATAGGCTGATGGGGGGGCTCAGGACGTAATGGGCTGATGGGGGGTTAGGACAAGTATAGGGCTATGAGGAGGCTAGGACTGGACAGGGGCTGAGTGGACGGCGGGCTTGAACTGCAAATAGCAGATGGGGACGGGAGCTTGGAATGGAAATGGGTTGTGAGGGGGAGGGAGCTAGGACTGGAAATGGGTGAGGGGGGGGGCTAGGACAGGAAATGGGCTGATGGGCTAGAATAGGACTGGAAATTGGCTGTTGGGGGGTGCTAAGATTGGAAATGGGCTGTGGTGGGGGTTTGGATTGAAATGGACTCATGAAGGGGCTAGAACTGGAAGTAGGCTCATGGGGGGCTTGGATTGGAAATGGGCTGAGTGGAGGGGAGCTAGGATTTGACATGGGCTGATGGTGGGGCTAGGAAAGGACTAGAAATGGGCTCATGGGGGGCTGGGATTGGAAATGAGCTGATGGAGGGACTTGGATGGGACTGCAAATAGATGGGGGAGCTAGGACTGGAAATGGGCTTATGGGGGGCTAGGACTGGAAATGGGCTGATGCGGGGACTAGAAGGGAGCGGATGCTGGGTGGGACTGGAACTAGAATGGAGCTGATGTTGGGGGAGGATTAGAATGGGATGGAGCTGGGAGAGTGAAATGGAGAGGGAAAAAATATTTTGTGTGGGAGGGAAGACAAATCTACAATTGTCCGGATATTGGGAGAGTAGGTGGGGATTGAGGATGGAGGGGTAAAATTTGAGTGGATGAAATAGGAATGAGGAAAGAGCAAAAAGGAGAAAGATTAGTATGTTAAAGCAGATGTAGAGAGAGAATGGAAAAAAACTAGAAGAGAGAAGAAAAGACAAATGGACAGCAGACGATGAAGAATTAGCGGAAGACACGAAGAAACCAGAAGAAAGTGGCTGGAGCAATTGCAGCTGAAAAAAAATGCACAAAAGGTAGAAAAATATCTCTTTATTTTGAATTTATTAATTGGAATATGTCAGCTCTGGGAAATGTGCATCATTAACGTCTGCGCTTTGTTTAGTACAAGAGCAAATTAATGTATAGTTTTATTTCTACAGTGTTGTACATTCCAAGTTTGGCTTTTGGGATTCCCAGTTTAATTATTGTCTTCCTGTTTCTAAATTGTGATTCCTTGTTTGGTGATGGTCTATGTTCTGCATGTGTAACTGAGCTGAGGTATTCTGTTTATGTAATTCCTATTTGACATTGCCACTTGTTCTCTTTCCCCAGTAGGTCATGTATTGTTGTTCTCTGAAATGTATTGGTTTAATATTTGCAGCGTTTCCTTTTGATAGTTAGGGTATGGTGCTTTATGAGTCCTGGTAGTGCTGTTAGGATACGGCGGGTTTGCTATGGGTTCTAAATGGGCAGTGTTTGTAGTAGTTCCTAATGTGCCTGGCGGTTGGTATTGGATTATAGTAATGTAGAAGTCTTTTAGTCTTTCTTTATTCATACACTCATTAAGAGGCATGTTTACTAAAAGTTCGTGTATGGTAACATTATGCAAATATTTATGCAAATGAGGCCCCTTATGCAAATGAGGCCCCGCACCGAGTCTCCGCACATGGCCCCGCACCCCCCTTGGGCCGCCCCTGCATGGTAGGTATCCTTCTGAAGTAAGTGGGGCATTGTCCTCGGACCTGCCTGTCTCTTCCAGGGTAGTGGTGGCTTTGTTGAGGTCCCCGCCTAAGACCTTCCCCTCCGGAAGATGGTGCTGGAAAGTCTCCTTGGAGCCTAGACAGGCTCAGAGTGAAGATGCCAGCAGACAGCCTCCTAAAGAACCATTTGAGGGTAGGAGTGAAGATGGGGTAGTCAATCTCCTTCCAACCCCGGGAGTGGAGATGGCAGTGGAGATATTCCAGAGCCTAATCCAGACCATGGGGGGGGGGGGGGGTGTTCAGGTGCAGATCAGCTCAAGAGAGAGCAGTAGCAGCAGAGAGTCCATTCTGGACTAGGTGTTACAAGGCCCAGGAAGAGCCCAGTAGCAGATGAGCTCATTGGGAACTGCAACAGAGGATCAGCTCAAGAGAGAGCTGCGGCAGCAGAGAATCCATCCTAGACTAGGAGCCACAAGACCCAGGGGGTCCAGTGGCAGATCAGCTTACTGGAGAGCTGCAACAGTTGTTCCTAATTGGACAGGAGTGCAAAACCCTCTCCAGATTGGAGGAGAGTTTGGAGGAGGCAGAGTCAAGGCTACAGCATCAGTGATTGGACAGAACTACAAAACCTCTCTATTCACAAGCAGCTTTTGGTCCAGAGCTTCAGCAGTGGGTGAGACTTGAGGCTGGTGGGCAAAGGGAAAGGGAGGGGAGTTAGGAGGCAGGTTAATAAGGTTAAATCCATAATCTTCAAAGGTTTACTTAAGTCACTACACATAAGTTATAGTTGGTTATCTGAAATGCTTTGAAATATTTTGGTGAACACTGTATTATAATTTTGCACTTTAGTTTTGCACTTTTAACCATGGTTATTTTAATAGGAGGGAATGCTTCAATGACTGGTATTGAATGCCCAATTATCCTATGCTGCTATTTCACCCTACTTGTTTGAATCACTTATCCTCCTACTAGTAGTTATACTGTTATTATTATCAACCCAACACTTGGTATTTATACTTATAAATAAATTGTTGTTACTATTTAAACCAGCCTTGTTAACAGCAGTGTTTTTTGAGAGGGTTTCCTGGGGTGAAAGGAGGGAAATCTTACCCACTAACACCTTTCTTCCCCAGGTGCGAAACTGACAAGAACCGACAGAGCCCGCCCTCTAGGGGACTCCAATCAAGTCGGTCCCAGACCCTGATGTGCACCCAAGAGGGTGCTACACTAACTGCTAGAATAGTGCACTTAGCACGTGGCAAAATCCATGCTAAAGATTAACACATTTTAGTAAGCTTGTCCCCCACTGAAGGCTGAACCTAAGAGACCTAGATCACCTACTATACACTTGAAACAGTACAATATCCTCCTCCGCCAAAGTCCCTCAACAAAAGAACAACAAAAAAAACACCACTACACAACACTGCACACTATGGTACTCCAACGAAGCAAAAGAAATAAAGAGAAAACTCAGGCACATTGAAAGCAGCTGGAGGAAAAGAAAGGACGACACCCTCAAGGAAATATACCTAATCAAACAGAAGGAATACAGTTTACTACTAAACAAGTGCTGAAGAGAATACCACACAAACATCCATCTGAAATCCCTCAACCGCCTAAGAGATCTCTTCCTCATCGCAAACTCGCTAACTAAAGACCCCAAGCAAGACAACGATGTACAAAACATCTCCCATGTTAGTCCCCAAGCTATGACAAACTACCTCAGTGTTAAATACAACTCAACCCAAGTAAACAATATGAATACCCCAACACTGCTACAACCTTAAATCATACTTGCAAACTGACCTCCTTCAGAATGATCATAACAAAAGAACTTGATCGCACTATCTCGGTCATCAACACTACTACCTTTCCATGTCCAGTATCATGGATAATAAACACAAGAGCATTTGATGTTGATGTCACAACCATTAAGCCACTCAACAAAAGCCTCAAACTGCCGAGAAGTGCCCTCCCATAACATAAAAACATCATCGATGAACCGGCACCAAATTTTAATATGGGACCTATGGGGACTGGACTGGTTTTTATGTTATGGGAGGGCACTTCTCGGCAGTTTGAGGCTTTTGTTGAGTGGCTTAATGGTTGTGACATCAACATCAAATTCACCCATGAAAGTAGTAGAGTGGAAATAACGTATTTAGATGTCAAAGTCATCCGACGTCAGGGATTTTGGGCCACCACCATTTTTCGTAAAGAAACCGATCGGAACACATTCTTACATTTTAAGAGTGCCCATCCATCACGTTTGAAGACAGGGCTGCCATTTTCCCAATTTTTAAGGTACCGAAGAAATTGCTCGGATAGACGAGATTTTAAGATGGCTTCGCAGCGGTTGATTGCCAATTTTGAGGAACGGGGTTACCCGCCTCAGATAGTTTGGCAGGCATATCAGAGGGCTCTTAATAACAACAGAGATCTGCTATTACAAAGTAGGTTGCAATCTAAACAACCATCAGAAGATGAACATGTCAACCTAATCACTCAGTACTCTCCGCTCAGTAAGTTTATTCAACGTATTTTGCGGAAACACAGTACTGTGTTAAAGGTGATTCCTGCACTTCAAGAGAAGAACGTCAGATGTGTGTGGCAACGGGGGAAGAATTTAAAAGAATATTTGAGTCCCTCAATATTAAAAGCCACTTGTTCCATGCCCACTTCTGGAGGAGTTACACCAGGACATCGAAGATGCGGAAAGTGCAGCATTTGTTCTATCACCAAGGAGATTGATATATTCTATCATCAGGGCAAAGAGTATGGTTTGCGACATTTTTCTAATTGTGACTCTACCAATGTGGTCTACATTATACAATGTCCGTGCAATCTAGTGTACGTGGGGAAAACCAGCCGGGCTTTCAAAATTCGAATGGGGAAACATAGAAGCCGGTTGAAGAACAAGATCATTGAGGCTCCTATTGTGCAGCATTGCCTTTTGTTACAACACTTTTTTGAGGATCTTCAGTGCTTTTGCATAGATGTAGTAACTAGGGGGCAGGTGGGTAAGTCCCTAGATCAATGGCTCATTATTAAAGAGCAGAGATGGATTTTTGAGCTCAAGTCGGTGGACCCGGGGGGTTTGAATGGATTCATAGATTGGAAGGCCTGTATGGTTTGATCCCCGGGGATATGCCACAGCAGCTCTTCATTGTTATTATTTAGTCCATCTGAGCGTTGATTTTAGCACATTCTGTTCCGGGAGATCCCCGGTTTGTATTGTTTGGGGGGACTGATGTCATCACGTAGAGCGTGGATTCCCGTTAAAATCAAGGATGAGTGCTTTAGACCGCATGCGCGGTGTTTTTCATTGAGAAGATCCCAGCTGGAGTGAAATGGAGTAGTCTTTCTCTGAGGGTGAACGTGGGCAGCATTTACAATTTTGGTTAGTTTCACAAGTGAGTTTATTGGTGGAGACAGCACGAGCCAACAAGGTTTTTGAAACAAGTAGTGAAAATTGGGAGAGTAGATATTATGGGAAATACAGGTATTTAATATTGTCACTTTTGTTTCACAATAGATCAATTTCAATGCAATGGCATGACTTTCAAGCATTTGGAACGAGGACCCCTGAAGAAACGCGTAGTGAAACGCGTAGGCATTGCCTTTTGACGGTGTTGGGGAGAAATTGATTTAGGAAGATTCATTTTGACTGAGCAATTCTGATACCAAGATAAGATAAGAACATTTTTATTTTTTATACGAACAAAGGATGAAATGAAATGAAAGTGCTTTACTCTTGAGTGATCATAAGTAAGTGTTTATAACTGTAAATATAAGATCACGCAAAAGAAGAAGGGTCATTGATGCTAATGAAGTGTCTGAGCCCGTCAGTTTGGCTACAGCACTATTAAGTCTGAGACCCTGCGTGGAAAGAATTAAATAAGAAAAAATTTATTAAGAAAACACAATTGAGAAAATAAAGGTTAGAAGATATATTATCTACTACTTTTGATATCCATGGAGTGCATGTTTGACCTCCTGGCACTCAGAATGCTAGCGGGCTCCTTTTTATCACAGCCACGGGAGAGAAGGCAAACGCTGCTCTTTAGTCCTGTGACTGTAAAGAGGTGAGCCAGGGCTTTAGTTCTCCCCGGCTCCCTCTGAAGCTGAACAGGCCCTGGGCTCCTTTTGGTGTGTGGCAGGGGTGGATTAGGGGCTAGAATAGAAATAGGGAGGAACTGGGGGCTAGAATGGAATGGGGGAACTAGTGGCTAGAATGGGGGGTGGATCAGGACTGAAAATAGGCTGATGTTGGGGGATGGGGGACTGGGACTGAAAAGGAGTAGATGCTGGGAGGGACTGGAAGAGAACTGATACTGGAGGTTTAGGACTGGAAATGGGCTGATGCAGGAAGTTGGGTGAATGGGACTGGAAAGGAGTGGATACTGGGAGGGACTGTAAATAGATAGGAGCTGATGATGGGGGAGGCCAGAAGTAGGTGGTGCTGGGAGTAGTGAGAGAAAAAAAGAAGCTGGGGTGAGTGAGGACAGAGATCGGAACAGATATTTTGTGTGGGAGGGAAGAAAAATCTGATTGGCTGAGTATTGGGATAGTAAGTGGGGACTGAGGATGGAGGGGTGAACTTTTAGTTGATAAAAAAGGAATAAAGAAAGAAATGGAGGAAAGAACAAAAGAGGAAAGATCAGCATGTTAGAGGAAGATGTACAAAGAATGGAAAAAAAACTAGAAGAGAGAAAAAAGAACAAATTGAAAAACAGACAATGGAGAGTTAGCAGAAGACACAAAGAAACCAGAAGAAAATGATTGCAGCAATTGCAACTGAAAAATAAAATGTCCAAACAATAACAGATGGAAAAAAATATTTTCTCTTAATAGTCTTAAATAGGTTACCCTGTAGCTTCATTTCATGTCCCCTAGTCTTTCTATATTTTGATGGCATAAACAATCAATCTACGTTTAACCGTTCCACTCCATTCATTAATTTAAAGACCTCTATCTTATCTCCCCTCAGCTGTCTCTTTTCCAGGCTGAAGAGCCCTAATCTTTTTAGCCTCTCTTCATAGGGGTATCCTTCAATCCCCCTCACTATTTTGGTGGTTCTTCGCTGTACCTTTTCTAATAACACTCTATCCTTTTTAAGATACGGTGACCAGAATTGCGCACAATATTCAAGGTGCGGTCACACCATGGAATGATACAGAGGCATTATAATATCCTTTGTTTTATTCTCCATTCCTTTCCTTATGATACCTAGCATTCTATTGGCTCTCTTGGCCACCACTGCACACTGGGCGGGGGGTTTTAACATGTTATCCACAATGACACATAAATCTCTTTCCTGGGTGGTGGTTCCTAATGTGGAACCTTGCATTGTGTGACCATAGTTTGGATTCTTCTTTCCTAGGTACGTAACTTTGCACTTGTCCACGTTAAATCTCACCTGCCATTTGGATGCCCATTCTTCCAATTTATCAAGGTCCTCTTGTAATTTTTCACATTCCTCATGGTTTTTAACAACCTTGAATAATTTTATGTCATCTGCAAATTTGAATACCTCACTTGATATTCCCATTTCCAGGTCATTTACGAATATGTTAAAAAGCTGTGGACCCAGCACAAATCCATGGGGTACTCCACTATTCACCTTTCTGCAATGGGAAAATTGGCCATTTAGCCCGACCCTCTGTTTTCTATCTTTTAACCAGTTTCTGATCCACAATAGTACACTGCCTCCTATCCCATGACTTTTTAATTTTGTCAAGAGTCTCTCATGAGGGACCTTGCCAAAGGCTTTCTGAAAATCCAACCAACTCACCTTTGTCTACTATTTATTCATGCCTTCAAATAAACATAACAGATTAGTAAGACAAGACCTTCCTTGGCTAATGCCATGTTGGCTGTCTCCCATTAAGCCATGGCTATCTACATGTCAAGTAATTTTGTTCTTTATAATGGTTTCTACCATTTTTTGCAGTACTGACATCAAGCACACCAGTGTGTAGTTTCCCGGATCACCCCTGGAACTCTTTTTAAAAATTGGTACAACATTGACCATCCCCAATCTTCAGATACTCGTATTACAGATGATCTTAATGATAGTTTACTGATTACTAATAGTAGGTCTGCAGTCTCATATTTCAGTTCTTTCAACACCCTCTGATGTATACCATCCGGTCCAGGTGATTTTCTACTCTTCAGGTTATCAAATAGTTGTACTACATCTTCCCGTGTATCAATATCCCTTTCAATTCTTCTGCGGCATCACCTTTAAACACCATTTCAGTCATGGGTAACATCCCTATATCTTCCTCAGTAAAGACCGAAGCAAAGAATTCATTCAGTCTCTCTGCTATGGTCTTGTCCCCTCTTAGTGTCCCTTTTACCCATCTATCATCTAATGGTCCAACTGTTCCAGGTTTTTTGCTATGAATGTACTTGAAAAAGTCTTTATTACGCATTTTTGCTGCACAGCAAGCTTCTTTGATGCCAGCATATCCCTTTCTAATATTGGGTGCTCCCTTTTGGGTTAGCTTCCGCATCTCGTGTATTCATAAAATGCATGGCAGGCATGGCTGCCTATCTTTATACTATGGAGAGCTTTGTTTTCCCCTACTTACACTATTGGCTGATCAGGGGAGAATCCCCAGAAGAGGCAAAGCATCAGACCATTGAGCTCCAGAATCTGGAATTTGTCTTAAACTTCCCCAAGTCACATCTAGTCCCCTCCCAGCAGCTCAAATTCATTGGAGTGCTTCTAGACACTTGTCAGGCCTGAGCTTTTCTTCCACAGGATCGCTCTGTCTATTTCACCAAGCTTGCTCAAACTATACAGCATTGAAAGGTTGTGACATCTCAAGAAGTGCTACATCTTCTGGGGCATTTGACCTCCACAGTCCATGTCATCCCTTATGCCTGACTCCACATGCAACAAGCACAATGGACACTGTCGTCCCAATGGACAAAGGCAACTGGGCATCTTTTAGACAAGATTTGTGTTACCACTCCTCTGGCCAACTCCCTTTAATGGTGGTGTTCCCCTCAAAACCTACTCAGAGGGTCACCTTTTCAGAATCCTCCACCTCAATTGCACCCTGACAATGGATGTGTCCAAGCTCAGTTGGGAAGCACATCTGAACAGTCTCACAATGCAAAGGCAGTAGACACTGCAGGAATCTTAGCTGAAGATCAACCTCCTGGAGCTATGGGCTCTCACAAATGCCCTTCGGGTTTTTCAATTCCAACTTTTGGGCAAACAGGTCTTAGTCCAAATGGACAAACAGGTGGCCATGTTCTATGTGAACAAAAAGGGAGGGGCAGGTTCCTATCCCCTCTACAAAGAAGTCCTTTGCCTCTGGTTCTTATCCATTGCACATTGCATCCATCTCAGGGCTGTGTATCTCACATGTGAATGTCATCTCCTGATGGACAGACTCAGCTGAATCCTGCATCCCCTTGAGTGGACTTTGAATCAAGACATGGAATCTTGGATCTTCCACTTGTGAGGGACCCCCTCATTAGATCTCTTTGCCACCCAGGAGAATGCACAACTGCCACTGTTTTGCTTAAGACTTTCCTCTTGGAAGAGTCAGGCAACAGATGCCTTCCTTCTCCATTGGGGGGGGGGAAAGATCTGCTTTATGCATTCCCACCTACTCCCTTAATTTCCAAAACGCTGTTCCAACTATAGGCTGACATGGGCTCCATGATTCTAATAGTCCCTTATGGGTCCCATCAACCATGGTTTCCTCTGCTGCTTCGTCTAGCACTGATGCCACCTCTCAACCTGGACAAAAAACAAAACTCCTGGTCTGTTCTCTGAGCGTTTACGCCACAGTAATATCGCTAAATTCTTCGCTCAACGTATCTCATAAGGTTAGTGCAGTCTTATGTTGTCACTGGTGATTCTATTAAATAAGGTCTCAGACAACTAATAGCACTACTATTTAGACATAATGAATGTCATATTTGTGTGCTTGTTGACATCAATGACCTTTTCCACAGTTCACCTTCATTTAATTTTAAAAAATGAAATAAGAATTCAGACAACACAACAGAACCTCAAAAGGAGTATGTAACTTCTCTAAAGATATTTTCATAAGACTCCTCCTCAACTGGTCCTGTGTTTGATCCTGATCCCAATGCCTCTGATCAGGCGCCCTTGCGTTTCACTGAAAACAGGTTCATCAGGGGATCTTCTCCTCATACTGGTATTCATTCTAAAAGGAAAAAGAACCACAACGACAATGACCTTATCAAACTTTCCTATTAAAAATCTTTATATAACAACTCCTCACATTACAGCCTCCACCTACCCATAAAATGATGCTTCACACGTATTCACTGCCAACACTTCGGACAATCTCAGAAAGGAAACAATTCTGTGTTCCCCATCCTGGTGAAAAATGTCGCACATGCGGATCACTAATCTAGATCACAAATTTAAAACCCAGTGATCTCACTCTGATTCGACAACTGCTAACTCCTCCCATCCCATCAAACTAACAGCAAGTATGCAACTGACCTCCCTCCAGTTCTAAAAAATGAATTTAATTCGCCCCCTAGGGTCCTCTACCACAAAAAGGTCAAAAACAAGCTGACCACTCGATGGACACATTCAGTCCCATAGGTGCAACCCAATATAACTGATAAATCCACTTCTGCTCTCGAATAGTCAACGATTGCTCCTGCGATTTACCCAACATGCCAGCTCTACCCTGATCTACACACCAGCAACGTAACTGTTCAAAAATATGTCCTTTGGACAAACAGTGTTGTACTATAGGAGCATCCTTTTTCTCACACCTCAATCGACTTCTGTGTTCTGTAATGTGAGTTGTTGTTATATAAAGAATTTTAATAGGAAAGTTTGATAAAAAGGTCGTTGTCGGTATGGTTCCTTTTCCTTTTAGAATACCAGTATGAGGAGAAGATTCCCTGATGAACCTGTTTTCAGTGAAACGCAAGGGCGCCTGATCAGAGGTGTTGGGATCGGGATCAAACACAGGACCAGTTGAGGAGGAGTCTTATGAAAATATCTTTAGAGAAGTTATGTACTCCTTTTGAGGTTCTGTTGTGTTGTTTGAATTGATATTTCATTTTTTAAAATTAAATGAAGGTGAACTGTGGAAAAAGTCATTGATGTCAACAAGCATACAAATATGACATTCATTATGTCTAAATAGTAGTGCTATTAGTTGTATGAGACCTTATTTAATAGAATCACCAGACTGACAACATAAGACAGCACTAACCTTATGAGATACGTTGAGCGAAGCATTTAGCGATATTACTGTGGACCTCTCAACCTGGGACATGTGCCCAACCTCCTATCCCAGGATCAAGGGAGGTTTCTCCATCGCAATCCACATGCCCCCTGTCTCATGGTGTGGCTCCTGAGAGCATAATTTTTGCTGACCTCGCTCTTCCTCAACAGGTCAAGGATATTTTACTTGCATCATGCAAGCCATCTACTAGGCGTTCTTATGCTTTCTAATGGAGAAAGTTCACCCTCTAGTGTACCCCAAGACATATTGACCCCTCTGCCTGTGGAATTCCTTTTACATTATTATCTCCAGTTGTCATCAACAGGGCTCAAGACTAACTCAGTTAGAGTTCATCTTAGTGCCATCTCCACCTATCACAGGTGGGTCGATAGCCATCCTATCTAATCTCACCCTTTGGTGAAGCAATTTATGATATCTAAGCTGCCAATCAAGCCACCTTCAGTGGCTTGGGACCTGAATGTGATCCTAGCGCAGCTCCTAATGCCTCCCTTCGAGCCTTTAACTACCACTTCTTTGAAGTTCCTATCATGGAAGGTGATCTTCCTCATCACTGTTACTTCAGCTTGCCGTATTAGTGAGCTGCAGGTCCTGGTGTCAGATCCTCCGTACACCCGGTTCCACCATGACAAGGTGATTCTCCGTACACATCCACAGTTCCTTACAAAGGTAATCTCCACTTTCCATCTCAATCAATCAATTATGCTACCGGTCTTCTTCCCCAGACCACATGCTTCCAGGGCTGAAGCAGTACTCCACACTTTAGATTGCAAGTGTGCACTAACTTTCTACTTGGACGGAACTGAGTTTTCCTGGAAAGCCTCACAGTTGTTCATTTGCTTTGATCCAAGTCACCTTGGACTTCCAGTTTCAAAACTCGCCCTATCTAATTGGATTGCGGATTGCATTTATTTTGCCTATTCTCAATCGGGACTAGAGGATCTTGTGACTGCTCACAACATACGGACCATGGCAACCTCTGTTGCCAACCTTCATTCTGTCTCCATTGACGAGATCTGTCAAGCAGCTACCTTGTCCTCCATTCACACTTTCGCTGATCATTACCACCTTGATAGGGACTCCCATCAGGATGCTGTCCTCGGCCAGGCTGTCCTCCAGCACCTTTTTGAGACTTAACTGCAAGTCCTACCCGCCATCCTAGACTTTTCTAGCACCAGACTTCTCTGTCAATGTTCTTATCTCTATCATCGAGTCCTATGAGGCCACACCCTCTGGCTCCATTCTTTAGACTTGGCATAACCACTTCTGCTAATCCAGTCTGGTTCCTGGGAGCTAGTGAGTCCCATATGTGAAGACTGCATTCCTGCTTTTCCTGGAGATAAAGTTGTTACTCATCTGTAACAGGTTATCTCTGGGAACAGCAGGAATCAGTCTTCACAACCCACCCTCCTCCCTTTGGAGTTGTAGGATATTCTTTTTCCTATATCGCTCAGCTACAAACTCAACTGAGGAGAGGATGGGGGAAGGCGGGAAGGCAGATGCACAGGTGCAATGGAGGCTCCTAAAAGCTTTCCTATTGGATGCTGGGAAGTGTTCCAGTACGGGTTCCATCGGTCCCGATGATACCCATATGTGAAGACTAAATTCCTGCTGTTCCCAGAGATCACCTGTTACAGGTGAGCAACAATGTTTTACCTTAATGCTCTGATACTATGATGCTGTAATTATCTCCCTGTCCTCTGTCTTTTCTTTCTGTCAAGATTGGAGTTCTTTTCATTCTTTTTAAATTTTATACATATTGTAAACTGCTTTCTTTGCATGCAGCAGCCAGTATAGAAAGTGTAGTAAACCATAATTTTGATCAAGATTGTTATTTGTTGACAATCACTATGTTCTGGGCACTCGAAAATATCTCTCAAATAAATACTTTCACATCACAGTAGCAATTTGGCAAAGTCCACCGTTTCGAAGATATTTTCCCTTTCAAGGCCCAAAAACAGTGGCAATGAATAAATCCCTTAGAAGTTTCAGCATCCCTATATTCTCATTTGTACAATCAATTAACAATTAATTCAGCTTCCTAAACTGTTTTAACTATTTGTGTATATGAAGTACTGATAAGAACATAAGATATGCCATACTGGGTCAGACCAAGGTCCATCAAGCCCAGTATTCTGTTTCCAACAGTGGCCAATCTAGGTCATATGTACCTAGCAGTTTCCCCAAGGGACACAGGTTCCACAATGCTTGTACTGGGTTCAAGCCTTGATATCCTGGGTCCCTTCTTAATAATGGTTTATGGACCTTTCCTCCAGGAACTTGTCCAAACCTTTTTTAAACCCAGCTACACTAACAGTCTTTACTACATCCTCCGGTAACAAATTCCAGAGTTTGATTACACGTTGATTGAAAAAATATTTTCTTTTATTAGTCTTAAATAGTTTACCCTGTAGCTTCTTTGCATGTCCCTAGTCTTTCTATATTCTGATAAGGTAAACAATCGATCTACGTTTACCCGTTCCACTCTGTTCATTAATTTATAGACTTCTATCATATCTCCCCTCAGCCGTCTCTTTTCCAGGTTAAAGAGCCCTAACCTTTTTAGCCTTTCTTCATAGGAGTATCCTTCCATCCCCTTTACCATTTTGGTGGCTCTTCTCTGAACCTTTTCTAAAATCACTATATCCTTTTTAAGATACGGCGACCAGAATTGCACACAATATTCAAGGTGCGGTCTCACCATGGAACGATATAGAGGCATTATAATATCTTTTGTTTTATTTTCCATTCCTTTCCTTATCATACCTAGCATTCTATTTGCTCTCTTGGCCGCCGCTGCACACTGGGCCGAGGGTATTAACATGGTAACATGATAGCTCTCAGAAAATAAATAAACTCTGTTACCTTTTCCCAGGGAAAGTGTTGGCCAGTATTTAAATCCCATGTTCAGCTTTTTTTCTTTTTTAATCTCCAGCTGAAGCATTCAGATGTTTTATGCATATTCAGTGCTGCTATATGTAGAATTCCCTTGATTTGTGGTGCCACACGGGTTTGCATGCTTTGGTGATGCTGAGAGCTATGCTATTGGTGGATTAACTACTGGCCTGGGTCCCCCATGATTGACAAGTCTCAACTGAAGTGCCAGACTAAGACAAACCACCGATTTATATGGTATTGGTGGCAGAGGATCACTTTCCTGTGACAACTGTAACAACACTGGCATTACCAGCATAGAAGAAAAGTCTGGAAATTTAATGACTTATCTTGTCACAAAAATTCAACGGATAGTCACAACAAAAAAATTGTAATATAGTGCTGGAAGATGAGACCTCCAGGTCAGAAGGCACTAAACAGGCTATTGGGAAAGAGCTGAAGACTTTTCAGAGTAAAGCTAGCATTTACGATGTGATTGGAACAAAGAGCTCAGGACATTTGATTGCTGATGTAGCTGTGCGTGAAATGAGAGTCAGAAGTTGCAAAGGTATCTTACATATTGGGACATGGAACATATTAAGCATATATATACACTACTCAATCTACTGAGTGCAAACCAGTTAAAAAGGACTGATATTGGGAACTTTGAATCTGATGACTGTATGGTATCCTATGCCATCAATGAATGACAGAAGAAATGGTGTTACATTTATAATTAAGAAAGGGCTTGCAAGAACTGTAATGAAATATACTGCAGTCGGTAAATGTTTAATTTCTATTGGTCCACGGGGAATGCCTATCAACACAATGATTATTTAGGTATGTGCCAACCACAGTGCAGAAGATGCAGTTGATCAATTATATGTAGTACAAGTTGAAATCAACAGAACAACAGAATCAATAAACATAAACATAAACATGTAAAAAAGATACGTTGATAGTCATGGGTGACTGGAATGCAAAGGTCGGGAACAAAGAAGAAGGCAAAGTCATTGGAAAATATGGGCTTGGCAACAGAAAAATGAAGCTAGAGAAAGTCTGATAGAATTCTATAAGACCAATAAACCATTCATCTCAAATTCTTTCTTCCCAGCAACACAAGCGATGACAATACTCATGGGCTTCAATGAATTGATTATGCAAAAATCAAATTGACTACATCTTGGAAGACAACAATGGAAAAGTTCAATAAAGTCAACAAAGACAAAATCTAGAGCTGACTGTGGTACAGATCACCAGCTAGTATACGCACTTAAGCTAAATCTGAGAAGGACAAGTCATTCATGAATGTAGCAAAAAAATGATCTTGAAAATATACCACCAGTATTTAAAGAAATCTATTCACTGCTTTGGTATAAAAGGCAGAGAACCTGAAGAGCTATGGGGTGACATCAAGAAAGTTCTGCTTGAGGAAAATGAAGGCTCTGCAAAAGGTTAAAAAACAAAAATGGCCAAAATGGATGACTAAAGAAACAATGAACACTGGTCAGAAATACAAAGAAGCTAAAGCCAGAGGAGAAAGAGGGGAAATCATGGAACTCAACAGAGATTTCAAGGTATAGTAAAATGAGACAAAGAGAAGTACTACAATAACTCATTCAAAGAAATAAAATCAGAAAAGAGGAAGAACAAAATCTGCATTCTTAAGGCTACTAGTCTTAAAGAGAATATTTCAGCTTTGAATTGGAGTACTAAAAAGCACTCAAGAATCCACATTGAATGATGCTGAGACAACAAAGAAAAGGTCAAAAGAATACATTGAGTCATTACACCATAAATTTAAAGAGGATCAATAGTCATTTCAACCTGTACTTTACGATCAGGAACTCTTGGTGATGGAAGAAGTCAAAGCAGCATTATCAAAGAACAAAGCCACAGGCATTGATGACATTGCCATTGAAGTGTTACACACTCAGATACAACTGTTACAATATTTACAAATTCTAGCAGGAAATTTGGAAGACAAAATCATTAGTTAGTAAATGGAAAAGATCTGCATTTATGCCAATATCAAAGAAAGGTGATCCAACTCTCTGTGGACATTATCACACAATTGCTCTAATCCCACATGCCAGTAAAAGACTACAGCCATACCTGGAACAAGAACTTCCTGAAGAGCAAGCAGGATTCAGGAATGGACGTGGAACAAGAGACATCATGGATGTGAGATGGAGCCTTTAAAAGACACACAAATACTAAAAGGATATCTTTGTGTTTTATTGATTACGATCAAGCCTTTGAATGAGAAAATCATAAAAAGTTCTGAGTCACATTAAGAAGACAGGGTATACCAGAACACCCAATAATTCTCATGCACAATCTTTACACTAATCAAAAAGCAACAGTTTGAATGAAACAAGGAGAAACAGAATGGTTTAAAACTGGCAAAGGTGTACAACAAGGCTCCAGGTTTTCCCTATACCTGTTCAATTTATATGCAGAAAAAAATCAACAGAGAAGCAGGATTGTATGAGGCCAACTGAGGTGGCCGGCTTCCCAAATAAGGGCAAAATACCAAGATGTTTAGTGGCATTTTCCAGATAGTGGGCTGAATATCTCTAGTGTGTGGGCGGTCCATTAAAGTGTGAGGGTAGTACCAGTGCTAATTGGGTGAGTACCGACACTTCCCTGTTAGTGTGATTTTCAACATTCCCCATCCAGACAATTTAGGCTGCAAGAAAAACTGGCCTAAGTTGCAATCCAGACAAGGACCGGCTGAAATTCATGCTAACCGGGCAACTTGCCTGGTTAGCACCTTTTAGCCCAGATATTCAGTATCAGAACCTGCTCTGTGTTAAACTTTTTTTCCTGTCCTAGCCTGCCTGAGTGAATCCTCCCCCTCCCCCCCCCTGCTGAGGTATTGTGTAGCCTTCTTCCTGTTTCCTCCACGTGTGCATAGTCTGTTTTAGTCTGCTTTTCTCTGATCAGAGAAGAGCAGTGCTTTTTACAGTGCTCTGCTAGAGAAGTGGATATTTGCCTCCTGTGACACCTTGCTGTGAGTTCTAGCTGTTTATTAATTATTTATTGTTTGTCTAACTGTTTGTTTACTTATTTATTGTTTGTCTTAGTGGTGTGCTAGTTCAGCCTTCTCAGTTATAACTTACCTTGCCTCTCTCAACTAACTGGGCTTTGTGTGGTACCCCGCTCCCCCCTGCTGAGGGTTCAGGACAGGGTACCTTGTAACTGCCCTCTTTAATAGGACTTATCTCCCTCCCTCCCTCCCTCCCCGGCACCCACCCACCCCTGGGGTAATTGTAGTTTTATAGGTACTTGCACATCTTAGAGGAAAGGGGCTGCTCTCAGATGCAGCTCGTTATCCAAATCAGTCATACACAGAGGACCTGAGATTAATTACTTAAGCTTCAGGTACACAAGGTGTATTAGGGGTATTAGATACACTTTTATTGGTATAAGCATCTACACCAATCCTTATTATATACAGAATTTAAAATACCTAAACACAAGCTTTAAACTAAGATGCAGACAGAAGTCCAGCAACGAGATGGGGGTTCTCCGGTCTTTTGCATTGAGTGTCACATGTATGATTTTCTCCCAGTTGGTGAGAGGTCTTACATATGCACTAAGTGTAAAGAACTCTTTGCTCTCAGGGAACGAGTCCGTTCTCTAGAGGCTAGAGTAGCAGACCTGGAAGACATAAGAAAGACAGAGAAGTACATGGACGAGACCTACAGGGATATAGTCCTGAAGTCCCACCTCCAGTCTGGCAGCATCCCTGTTGCCATGGAGGAGAGAGGTCACGTGACAGGAGAGCATCACCCTGGTGTGGCAGGAAGTGATCCTGTAACTAGGACCTGTCCTCCAGGTGATGTAAAACCCTCTCGCACCGAGGACGTTTCTCCAGGGCCATGTCCCCATGAGGGGAGGGTCAGGACAGCTGGTGATTCAATCATTAGGAATGTAGATAGCTGGGTGGCTGGTGGACGTGAGGATCGCCTGGTAACATGCCTGCCTGGTGCGAAGGTAGCGGACCTCACGCACCACCTAGATAGGATCATAGATAGTGCTGGGGAGGAGTCTGCTGTCTTGGTGCATGTTGGTACCAATGACATAGGAAAATGTGGTAGGGAAGTTCTGGAGGCTAAATTTAAGCTTTTAGGTAGGAAGTTGAAATCCAGAACTTCCAGGATAGCGTTCTCCGAAATGCTTCCTGTTCCACGTGCAGGACCCAAAAGACAGGCAGAGCTCCGGAGTCTCAATGCGTGGATGAGACAATGGTGCAAGGATGAGGGTTTTGGATTTGTTAGGAACTGGGGAACATTCTGGGGAAAGGGGGGGCTCTTCCGAAGGGATGGGCTTCACCTTAATCAGGATGGGACCAGACTGCTGGCATTAACCTTTAAAAAAGAGATAGAGAAGCTTTTAAACTAGAAAATAGGGGAAAGCCGACAGTCACCCAGGAGTGCATGGTTTGGACGAAGGTATCCTTGAAGGATACTACCAAAAGCAGTGAGGTTCCAAAAGGGAGTATAGTAGCCCAAATGCCCTTGAGTAAGGAGCAGACAGAGCATAAAGATTCCAAATTACCCTGCCTACCAATACTCAGATTAATATGAATAAAATACAGTCTCTAAAATGCTTGTATGCCAATGCTAGAAGTCTAAACAATAAGATGGGAGAGTTAGAATATATAGCACTAAATGAGAGGTTAGATATGATTGCACTCTCAGAGACATGGTGGAAGGAGGATAACCAGTGGGACACTGTGATACCTGGATACAAACTATATCGTAATGATAGAGCTGATCAAATTGGTGGAGGGGTTGCGCTCTATGTTAGAGAGGGCATTGAGTCAGAAAGGATTAAAGTTTTGCAGGGAACAAAATTTGCTGTAGAATCTCTATGGATTGAAATTCCATTTATGAAGGGGAAGGTGATGGCAGTGGGAGTATACTATCGACCACCTGGCCAGAATGAACAAATGGATGATGAAATGCTCAAAGAAATCAAGGAAGTTAACAAAAGTCACAACAGTAGTAATAATGGGTGATTTCAATTACCCTGGTATCGACTGGGTCAGTGTCACAGCAGGACAAGCTAAAGAGATAAAGTTTCTAGATGGAATAAATGACTGCTTCTTGGAGCAGCTGGTTCATGAACCGACCAGAGGGGAAGCCATACTGGACCTAGTCCTTAGTGGAACGCCAGATCTGGTGCAAGAAATAAGGGTTTTGGGGCCACTTGACAATAGTGATCATAGTGTGATCATGTTTGATTTAATTAGTGGAGGACAGATAGTAAAGGCATCCACAGTACTACCTATTAACTTTCAAAAGGGAGACTATGATAGAATGAGGAATATAGTTAGGAAAAAACTAAAAGGAGCGGTTCCAAAGGTTAAAGACTTACAGCAAGCTTGGGTGTTATTTAAAAATACTATCCTCGAAGCCCAGACCAGCTGTATTCCACGCATTAAGAAAAGTGGAAGAAAGTCCAAAAAACTGCCAGCATGGTTTAAAGGTGAGGTCAGAGAGGCTGTTGCTGCCAAAAAAGCAACCTTCAAGAAATGGAAAAAAGAGCCAAATGATGAAAACTGGAAACAGCACAAGCACTGGCAAGTTAAATGCAAAACATTGATAAGGCAGGCAAAGCGGGAATTTGAGAAGAAACTTGCTACGGAAGCAAAAACACGAAATAAAGACTTTTTCAAGTACATTCATAGCAAAAGGCCTGTGATAGAGTCAATTGGACCATTGGATGATAGAGGGGTAAAAGGGGCAGTAAGAGGAAACAAGGCTATAGCAGAGAGACTGAATGAATTCTTTGCTTCGGTCTTTACTGAGGAAGATGTAGGGATGTTACCCAAGACTGAAGTGGTATTTAAAGGTGATACTGCAGAGGAATTGAGAGAAATATCGCTACACCGGGAAGATATATTACAACTATTTGATAAACTGAATAGTAGCAAATCACCTGGACCGGATGGTATACATCCCAGAGTGTTGAAAGAACTGAAATATGAGATTGCAGACCTGCTATTGGTAATCTGTGAACTTTCATTAAAATCATCTGTAATACCTGAAGATTGGAGGGTCGCCAACGTAACACCAATTTTTAAAAAGGGTTCCAGGGGTGACCCAGGAAATTACAGACCGGTGAGCCTGACGTCAGTACCAGGGAAAATGGTAGAAACCATCATAAAGAACAAAATTACACAGCATGTAGATAGTCATGGCCTAATGGGAGACAGCCAACATGGCTTTTAGACAAGGAAGATCTTGTCTTACTAATCTGATATGTTTTTTTGAAGGTGTGCATAAACAGGTAGACAAAGGTGAGTCGGTTGATATAGTGTATCTGGACTTTCAGAAAGCTTTTGACAAAGTCCCCCATCAGAGACTTTTGGCGAAGCTAAAAAGTCATGGGATAGGAGGCAGTGTACTATTGTGGATCGGGAACTGGTTAAAAGATAGAAAGCAGAGGGTAGGGCTAAATGGCCAATATTCCCAATGGAAAAAGGTGAATAGTGGAGTACCCCAGGGATCTGTACTGGGTCCGCTGCTTTTTGACATATTCATAAATGACCTGGAAAAGGGAATAACTAGTGAGGTTATCAAATTTACAGATGACACAAAACTATTTAAAGTTGTTAAAACCCAAGAGGATTGTGTAAAACTGCAGGAGGATCTGGATAAATTGGAAGACTGGGCATCCAAATGGCAGATGAAATTTAATGTGGACAAGTGCAAAGTTATGCACCTAGGAAAGAACAACCCACACTATAGTTACACGATGCAAGGCTCCACATTAGAAACCACCACCCAGGAAAAAGATTTAGGAGTCATTGTGGATAACATGTTAAAACCCTCCGCCCAGTGTGCAGCGGCGGCCAAGAAAGCAAATAGAATGCTAGGTATCATAAAGAAAGGGATGGAGAACAATACAAAGGATATTATAATGCCTCTGTATTGCTCCATGGTACGACCGCACCTTGAATATTGTGTGCAATTCTGGTCACCGTATCTTAAAAAGGACATAGCGTTATTAGAAAAAGTACAGAGAAGAGCCACCAAATTGGTGAAGGGGATGGAAGGCTACTCCTATGAAGAGAGGCTAAGAAGGTTAGGGCTCTTTAACCTGGAGAAGAGACGGCTGAGGGAAGATATGATAGAGGTCTATAAATTAATGAATGGAGTGGAACGGATAAACGTGGATCAATTGTTTACGCTATCAGAGTATAGAAAGACTAGGGGACATGTAATGAAGCTACAGGGTAAACTATTTAAGACAAATAAGAGAAAATATTTTTTCACTCAACATGTAATCAAACTCTGGAATCTGTTACCGGAGGATGTAGTAAGGGCTGTTAGTATAGCTGGGTTTAAAAAAGGTTTGGACAAGTTCCTGGAGGAAAGGTCCATAAACCACTATTAAAAAGGGACCCAGGATATCAATGCTTGACCCAGTACAAGCATTGTGGAACCTGTGTCTTTTGTGGATATTGCTAGGTACGTATGACCTAGATTGGCCACTGTTGGAAACAGGATACTGGGCTTGATGGACCTTGGTCTGACCCAGTATGGCATGTCTTATGTTCTTAGCTCCAATCCAGCTTCTCCTGCTGAATGTCCCACTGACATATAAGCACCCATGGCTGACCGCCTTCATATCAGTTCTTCTGAAAATTGCCCCAATAATTTAATCTGTGATGGAGAAGAAATAGCAATAGTAGACAACTAACCTGCTTGAATCAATCATTCAATCAATGAAACGACAAAGAGTCAAGAAATCTGCTGACACACTGCTCTTGTCAGAATGGCTATGAAGGACCTGGATAAGATTTTCAAGTGCAGAGATGTATCTCTGCATACAAAGATTTGACTTGTCCAAGCCTGGTATTTTGAATATCATCATACAATTCAAAAGCTGGACAGTGAAGAAGAAAGACAGGAAGAAAATTATAGTGCTGGAGAAGAATATTGTGTGTACCATTGACTGCCTGAAGAACAAATCAATTACCTCTAGAGGAGATAAAACCTAATCGAAATAGCAAAATGCAAAGGAGCAGCAGAAGTAATCCCTCCCCTGGTACTCCGAGAAAGTAAGAACGACTAAAAGAAAGCAACGTAAGAAGGAGCCACAATGGAGATGAGACCGCTCTGATAGCACACTACAAGAATACCAAAGAATGCAACAGTACTACAACAACCTTATCAACAACCAAAAGGAGCAATACCATACCAACCTCATCTTAAAGGTTAGCAACAAGCCTTGGGAGCTCTTTGAGATACTCCGGTCCCTCACAAAGGAACCATTGCAAAAGGATGATGACAGGATTCACCCACAAGCATTTGCAGACTTCCTCCTCACAAAGAACAACCCCCCTCTGAGAACGTAAGAGCCTACCAGCACCTCCTATGCTGTACAGAGCACAAGACTGACTGTACCACACAAATGGAGTGAGTTCCACATTCCAACAACAGAACAAGTATCCCGTACAATCTCAGAGCTGAATTCTAGCACAGCTCCATCAGATCCCTGCCCGGTGGCATGGATAAAGTCAGCAAAAGAACAGCTAACCAAGTTCATACACATGTTAATTTGCACCTCCCTAGCCCAAGGCTACATACCCACTACACTCAAAGTAGCCACTATCCGACCAATCCCAAAAGTTATTTCAACGGACTCCATAGATCCAACTGCTTACAGACCTATCTCCAGCCTCCCGTTCATGACCAAAGTCATTTAGAAAACAGTACAGAGACAACTCCAAGATCACTTGGACACACATACTCCACTGGGCTTGCTCAACATGGCTTTCAGCCTAATCACAGTGTGGAGACGCTACTCATCTACTTACTTGACACCCTTCTCAGAGGAATTGGCAATATCAAGGCTGGATTCCTGCTAGTGTTCATTGACATTTCCTCTGCTTTTGACACTGTCACACAACATCCTCTTGAGTAGACTAGCAGACATTGGCCTATGTAAGACTACCCACAAATGTTTCCAATCATACTTCAGTGACATAAAACAGAGGGTCAAGGTGGGAGCACACTTCTCTGCTACATTTCACACATCACAGAAAGTCCCCCAAGGATCGTCCCTGTCTGCCCTTCTTTTTAACATATACATACAGCCAGTCTGTACGATTTTCAGAAACCACAAGGTAAAATACGCTATCTATGCTGACGACATCATGGCATATACTCCGATCAGCCTAGACTCTCCAGGCTACTCCTGCATGACAAATTGTCTCCAAGAGGTATCCAACTGGCTGTCCAATAACAACCTGCATTAGCAGGCGACCAGGGTCAACAAAGCAACAAAACAGCATCAGCGGATCAAAGTAAGTGCAGTCTGTCACATAAATTCTGACGGAGAAAAAACATGTGCACAACCCTGATCCTGCCCATCAGCCTCCTCCTCCTCACCCAACTTCTGCCACCTCAGACATCCAACCACAACCTACTCAAAAGCACTCCATGGCATCCAGCACAACTCTACACACACCCTCAGTATACACACTGGAACACACAGTATACACACTGGAACACACACACAAGACGCCCAAGCAAAAGAAACAAAAGAGGCACAAGACCGAGCACGCAAACCCCAACGAATCACATAGACCACTAAACACCCCAGCTGCAATCTCAAAAAAGCTCATCAACACTAGATCCATATGAAACAAAATTAACACAATAGCAGACCACATAGAGGATCAGCAACCTGACATCCTGTGCATCACAGAAACATGGCTCGCCCCCACTGATAACATACTACTTAATCAACTAGTACCATCCACCTACTCAGCATTCAACTGCCCATGCGCACAACGGAGAGGAGGAGGGGTCTTGATCATTGCAAGGAACAGCCTAAGGTTCAAGTCACGAAGAGCCTCAAACACAAACCAATGCAACTCCATCATGGTGGAAAACAAATGGATGGCCCTATGCCTCACCTACAGAGCTCCCCGTGTGCCACCAGACGAGTTAGCCTCCACACTTGAAGAGGTCTGCGCAGTCAACACAAATCACAAACCACTGCTACTATTAGGAGACGTCAACCTCAAATCTACCACCACAAAGGATGCAGAAGCTTTCCTATGAGCCATGGGATCCTTACAATACACCCAACTGATTAATACCCCGACACACAGACACGGATCATCACCAGACCTCATATTCGCGCCCAACTTTCTAATGGACAGCAGCAACATATCCACACCCGATGTCACACCTGTATCATGGTCAGACCATCACAGAATCAAAATTAAGTTTATGCCACAAGGGCGAAACCACAACGAGAACCTGGACAATCCAACATCACAAAGAAGATTTAAGAGCTTTGACAGAGACCAATTTCTACAGGACACTCTACCCCACCTGAACACAGAAGCAGAGGATCTAGACGAACAAATCAGAAAATGGAACAGCATCATCAATGCCGCTGCCAAAGCCACCAAATACAGACCCAAGAAAACTTGCCGCACCAAAGCACATCACACACCCTGGTACTCAAAATTCATACGTAACGAGAAGAGGGAACTCAGGAAGCTAGAACGTCGATGGAGACACACCAAGTCATCCAGTATCCAGGCCCTATACTTAACAAAACAAAGAGAATACAACAAACTCATCAACCAAACAAAGAAAGAATACCACACAAACATCATACTCAAATCCAATAACAAACCGAGAGAGCTCTTTGAAATTGTGAAAACCCTCACCAAGGAACAGAAAACTGACAGCGAAGTACAAATCAACCCACAGGAATTCACAGACCACATCCAAGAAAAATTCCATTCAGCATCACAACTGAAAACAAACACAAGCAGCAAATCAACCCCCCCCCCCCCCCGAAAAACATGGGACAAATTCAGCACCCCATCCACAAAGCAGCTCTCACACTTCATCACCGCTTTCAATACAAGCACGGCCCCAACAGACCCATGCCCAGTGACATGGATTAAGGCGACAAAGTCAAACTTCATCCACACCATACACAACATGGTGCACAGTTCACTAACTCAAGGAATCATGCTGGACTAGCTAAAACTCGCCACAATAGGACCAATCCTGAAGAAATCACCACTTGACAAGAACAACCCAGCAGCTTACAGATCTATCTCAAGCATCCCTCTACTGGCAAAGATCATTGAGAAAGCTGTACAGCATCAGCTACAAGACCACATTGACAACCACGCACAACTGGACCTCAACCAACATGGTTTCCGCCCCAACCACGGAGTCGAAACACTCCTGCTATACCTATTTAACGACATACTACACCTCATAGACAACAGCAAGAATGAAATACTCATGATCTTTATTGACATTTCATCAGCGTTTGACACAGTGGACCACGGAACTCTACTAGCAAGACTACAGAGCATCCAACTCCACGGAGCCACCATAAGGTGGTTCCACTCCTACTTAACGGACAGACAGATACAAGTCAAGATCGGTCCCAACACATCCCGACCCATAAAGGTCATGCAAGGTGTACCTCAAGGATCTGTCCTATCAGCGCTATTATTTATTTATTTTATTTATTTAGCATACATTTATAACCCGCAACTTCCAGAGTTCAGTTGCGGTTTACAATAAAACAACAATCCACAAAGCAAAAGCTTAGTTTTACATTGAACATTTTGTAACAATAAAAGTAAATGTAAACAGCATGAACTTATGCATAATAGCAAAATTGGCTGGTAAATTATATACAATAAACTATATACAAATATATGTTGTGGGTACTTTAGAATTGAATCATGGTGTTTTTATAATAGTGTATTGTCTGTTAAGTTGTTGGAAATAGTATTACTCAGTCATGATTTTTAACCTTTATCTGAGTGTATCAAGGGGTTATCTATGTTGCCGTAGTGCATGGAGAATAAGTAGGTTTTTAGTTTTTTACGGAGTTCCATAATTTCGGTTATAGTTCGTAGGTCCTCCGGAAGGGAATTCCAAATAGTTGGGGCAGCATGGGAAAAAGCTCTGTTGTTAGTTAATTTATTTGCTTTTATGAAATCAATAGGAGTATTTAGTTTATTTGAGTATCCTTTTCTGTGTGTGGTTTTTTGAGATTCCATGCTAATTAGTTTGCTTAATGGGATTGGGGCCATGTTATTTAAAGCTTTATATGTAGTTATTGTGGTTTTATATATTATCCTACTTTGAATTGGCAACCAGTGTAGGGAAGCTAGTATTGGTGTTATGTGCTGAATTGAGTGTGCTTTCGTGATAATTCTAGCTGCTGCGTTTTGTGCTAATTGGATTCTTTTTATGTTTTGTTTCGTTATACCTAAGAGAATTAGGTTGGCAAAATCAAAGTGCGGTGTTATTGTAGCCTGTATTATATTAATGAAGTCTAGTTGGTGTACTAACGGTCGTAATTGTTTAAGGATTTTAAGTTTAAAGTATATTTTCTTTATGGTGTTTCTGATGTGAGTGTTCATCGTCAGATGAGTATCTAGGATAACACCTAGGTATCTTATTTCGTTTTTTATTTTAATGTCGTAGTTTTGCAATGTTATGTGGGTTGGGGGGATATATGATTGATTTTTTGTTACAATTAGAACTTCTGTTTTTGCATGGTTAATGTGAAGGTTTTGAGCTTTTAGCCATGTTGTAATTTCATTGAAGCAATCAGATAGTAGTTTTATTGGTAAGTTAGGGATTGTAAATGGGATGTACAGCATAATATCATCTGCATATAGATGATAGTATACTCCGAATTTTTTAAAGATATCACAGATAGGTTTTATGTAAATATTAAACAGGAGGGCTGATAGTGCGGAGCCTTGTGGGAGACCAACTTCTTGTTTATATATGGTTGATGTTTGGTTACCAATTCTTACATTTTGTGTTCTATTATTTAGGTAAGAGGTAAACCATTTATGTACAGTGTCTTTTATTCCTATTTGATTTAGGTTATTAAGCATTATAGTGTGGTGAACACTATCAAATGCTGTCGAAATATCAATAAATAAGAGTATAAATGCTTGTTTATGATTATTAATCCCTTTGAGTAGTGTATCGGTTAAGACTGTTAAAAGTGTTTCAACTCCATGTTGAGGTCTAAATCCATATTGGTGGTCATCAAGCGGGTAGGATGAATCAAGGTATTCTTGTGTCTGAATTTGTACCACTTTTTCTATTATTTTAGCCAAAAAAGGGATACTTGAAATGGGTCTGTATGATTTTGGTGATGTTTTATCAAGCGTGTTATTTTTGAGAATTGGCCGGATTTGTGCGTGTTTGAGCATAGAGGGGAGGTGTCCTTGAAGCAATGAAAGGTTTACTATAGGGAGGATGTATGATAGAAGTATTGGGAGTGTACTTTTTATCCATGTTACTGGGCATGGATCAAGAAAGGAGGTTGTGGTGTTGAGGTTAGTAATGATATTCTTTAGTGCGTCTTTTGATATGGGATGAAATTTTGACCATTCTTCTGAGCAGTGATGAACTGTATTTATGTTGTTTAGAGTCATTATAGGTTGCATAGATTTGTTTTGATAGTGGATGGCTAAGTTTTGTACCGAAATTTCAGTGATTTCAGTGTTCGATGTTTGAGGATTATTAGTAAGGTTTCTAACAATTGAGAAAAGTTCACGTGGTCTATTATAAGATTTTGCTAAGATTGCCGCAAAATAAGATTTTTTTATATTATCTAATGTATCTTTGTATTTTGTGAGATGGTTGTTATATATTTCCTTGTTGATGGTTGATTTGGTTTTGCGCCATTTATGTTCTAATTTTCGTAGTTCTTTTTTCATTTGTTTTAGCGTGTTGTTGAACCATGGAGTTCTGTTTATTTTTAAATTAGAGGGCTTTTTGAATCGTTGATCAAGTTTGGCTGCATTGTTGATTGTTTCATGCCAGGTTATTACAGCTTCGTCTAGATTCATTGGGGATGATGAGAGGTGGGGTATTGTTGTATCCAAGAATTCGGTTTCATTAAATATTTTGAATTTTGTAGTGGGATCACTTTGTGTGTTATTTTTAGTGTTATTGGTGTAGAATGTGAAGTATGTTTTGATAATGTAATGATCAGACCAGGGTATTTGTGTATATTCTATGGAGTCTGTGTTGAATAATTTGTAGAGAGTGCTTGGGAGGAGAATAAGGTCAAGGATGCCTCCTTTTATATGTGTTGCTGTATTAATTATTTGATGATAGTCCATGTCTGATATGGATTCTAGGAACAAGTTGGCTTCTGATGCTGGAAGTGATGGGAGATTGAAGTCGCCTAGCATGATTATAGGATTATGATCTGTAGATGAGCTTAGGAATTCAATTAGAGAATCTAGGCTATCTGCTTTTTGGTCAGGGGGTCTATATATTAGGCAAATTCTACAAATGTTGGTTTTTATAATTAAGGTGTCAATATTGTTGGTTATGGTAGATGGTATTGTTCTTGCATTTAATCCCTTTTTTGTCATTATTAGTACTCCTCCTCCTTTTTTGTTAGTTCTATGTGTATAGTTTATATCGTATTCATTGCTATTAAGTTGATTTAAGTAGATTGTATCCGTTTCAGTTAGCCATGTTTCCGTTACGCATAACATATCAGGTTTTGAGTCGGTTATTAAATCATTGAATATGGGGAGTTTGTTTTTCATAGAGCGGGCATTTATAAGGATGCAAGTTAGAGAGGTGGTGTTATTGGTGTTAATTTCCTTTGTTATTTGTGGAGAATTAGTTTGTTTTATTTGTATAAGTCTGTGGTAGTTTATTTTTGCATGGTGGATTGAGGTAACGTGTCCAAAGTGGCTGTGATTTCTAATTGTAGATTGTATTATAGGGATTGGCATGTGATTTTTAGATGTTAAGCTTAGTGTTAGGTTAATTAAAATTGTCAGTAATATACAGCTGTATGTTATTTTTAGTATCATGTTGTTTGAGCGTGACATGTTCAAAGATTGGAAGGTATTTGTTGTGGATTAAGTTGCTAGTAGTTGGTTTGTGTCTAATAGTCGCAATAAGAGTTGCAGTTAGTATGTATCTATGAGTAGCAATTACGGTTATCTAGTAATTGTAACAGTTGTAACTTATACAGAGTAGAAAGTTGGTTGCAACAGTGATAAGACAGGCAATAGTTAGAGAATTCCTGGTAACAGTATGGATCGAGTAGTGGTTATACAATTACTTACTGGCAACAGTATGGATCAGGCAGTAGTTAAGATTGATTTACTTGGCAACAGTATAAAATCAGGCTGTAGTTATAAATGCAGTGGTAGTTAAGAGTGACCTACTGGGAACAGTATATAATCAGAAATGACTTACAGTATAACATCAAGCTGTACATATAGAAAGGTGACTACTGGCAACAGTAGAAATCACAGAAGTATACAGTGTGAATGTGCTAGCAACAATATATTGTGAATACAAAGAATATAATTGAGTCTGGATGGGTTAAGCAATTGCTCGATATACTCTTACGTTTTGTAGAAGACTAAATGTCCGATTGGTTGATGAATGAAGCGCTGCTCCTCTTACTGTCGGTGGCTCTATCCCCCGCCTGGTGTGAGCTGGCTGGGGAGGGCTGTATATGGTGGCAGGGGTTTTTTATTGTTCCGGAGCTCCGATATCAATCAGAGCAGGAGCGATGTCGACTTGATGGAAGATGGCCTCCGCCTAAGGGCCACGCCAAAGGGCCCTCTGGCGAGGCCCTCAGGCGCGGGCCCGACAGGCGCGGGTCCGCCTGGTAGCGCTCCTTGTTTAAAGGAGCTACAGCTCCTCCTCCCACGGTCCCGATTGGACCGGAGTCAGCAGCGGCAGAGTGTTGCCCCTCTCGGGGGAATAGATGGCTGCCTTTCCCGCCGGTAGCGCTCCTTGTTTAAAGGAGCTACAGCTCCTCCTCCCACGGTCCCGATTGGACCGGAGTCAGCAGCGGCAGAGTGTTGCCCCTCTCGGGGGAATAGATGGCTGCCTTTCCCGCCGGTAGCGCTCCTTGTTTAAAGGAGCTACAGCTCCTCCTCCCACGGTCCCGATTGGACCGGAGTCAGCAGCGGCAGAGTGTTGCCCCTCTCGGGGGAATAGGTGGCTGCCTTTCCCGCCGGTAGCGCTCCTTGTTTAAAGGAGCTACAGCTCCTCCTCCCACGGTCCCGATTGGACCAGAGTCAGCAGCGGCAGAGTGTTGCCCCTCTCGGGGGAATAGATGGCTGCCTTTCCCGCCGGTAGCGCTCCTTGTTTAAAGGAGCTACAGCTCCTCCTCCCACGGTCCCGATTGGACCGGAGTCAGCAGCGGCAGAGTGTTGCCCCTCTCGGGGGAATAGATGGCTGCCTTTCCCGCCGGTAGCGCTCCTTGTTTAAAGGAGCTACAGCTCCTCCTCCCACGGTCCCGATTGGACCGGAGTCAGCAGCGGCAGAGTGTTGCCCCTCTCGGGGGAATAGATGGCTGCCTTTCCCGCCGGTAGCGCTCCTTGTTTAAAGGAGCTACAGCTCCTCCTCCCACGGTCCCGATTGGACCGGAGTCAGCAGCGGCAGAGTGTTGCCCCTCTCGGGGGAATAGATGGCTCTACATCCAGCCTATATGCAGCTTCATACAAGAACACAAGATAAAATACACAATCTTTGCTGATGACATAATGATATACACACCGATCACCCTCAAACCCAGACTACACCAAGATAACAGAGTGTCTCAGGCACATGAACAGCTGGTTTCAAGACAACAACCTGACTATAAACTACAAGACCGAGGCGCTGATCATCACACCAAACGCCAACTTCATCCCTCCACTCAACTTCAAGATAGACCACACAACCATACCCATACAACCAGAAGTAAAATACCTCAGAGTAACGCTAGACAAAGAGCTGAACCTTCAGTCCCACATCAGCAGAACAACCAAAAATGCATAGCACAAGATGAGAATAATCTGATGCATCAAGCCCCTCCTCTCCCAGGAGCACTTCCACACAGTATGCAAAGCACTAATAACCCCAGTCCTAGACTTCTGCAACCCAATATACCTTGGCCTAACAAAACAGACACTCAGGCCACTGCAATTGGCACAAAACACAGCAGCATGCATAATAGCTGGCACCACAAGACAAGAACACATCACACCCACTCTAAAAGACCTCCACTGGCTACCAATCAGCTCCCGCATCAGATACAAGACAGTCATAAACATATTCAAAATCAAACAACAGCTATCAGCCTTCAGCCTACAACCACTCATACAACAGCACAAGGCCAAGGAGGAGAGGCACAGCCAACCGCGTCAACACACCAAAAGACCTCACTAAGGTACGCAAGGACACCGAAAAACAAGCACTATCAAAGGCAGCACCAACAATATGGAACGCCCTGATGAGCTATGGTCAACAACAGACATTAAGGAATTTAGGAAACTGCTCAAGACGACCCTCTTCATAGAGCACTTCGGTGACGTCGCCTAACTATGCAATGGACAGTACCACAGCTCAACCACCTTCCCTGTTCAACACACACATAGTATTGAAGTAAAGTCCTGATGTATATAGCGCACGTTGTAAATAGATAACAAAGAATCAACGACCCTCTACACACACACACATTCACTGTTCAATGCATGCGCACACTAGACACTGTATGTTGATTGCTTGCTATGTGTAGACTACCTTGATTGTAGGATAAGGCGGTATAGAAATCAGTTTAAATAAATAAAATAAACATAAACATGAAAAAGACTGAGGCACTAATCATCACACGGAATACCTCATCAATCCTCCCTACTTCAATAACAGTGGCAGACTCTACCATCCCAATTAAGGAAGACATTTGATATCTCGGAGTAACCCTCGACCGCCATCTTAATCTACAACCACACATCAATAGAATCACCAAGAATGCTTTACGTAAGCTAGCTACAATTAGAAGACTCAAACCCCTCCTTAACCAGAACCACTTCTGATCAGTCTGTCAAGCTATAATAACCCCTTTGCTGGACTTTCACAATACCATTTACCAAGGGTTACCAAAGCAAGCTACAAGGTCTTTACAACTGGTCCAAAATACTGCTGCCAGAATCATCACTGATTCAAAGAAACATGATCATATAGCGCCCCTTCTACACCAGGTCCATTGGCTACCTATCACTGGCCGTGCGAGATACAAATCTGCTCTTACCATGTTCAAGATAAGAAACAACATGTCATCGGGAGCACTAGAGGAGATACTCTGCAATGAGAGGCCTAGGAGACAGAGCACGTTAGACACCATTCCTACACCCTGTGCTTACAAAAAGGCAAAGGAATCAACCTCTGGGAGAGCATTCTTTCTTGCTGCACCTGCGACCTGGAACTCTCTACCTGTGAAACTGAGATCCACCACTGGCATAAAGTATTTCAGAAAGCAGCTAAAAACCTTCCTCTTTGCAGATCACTACAACAAACCCACTAACCCGGATATAGTTGAACCCATCTAACTCTGGAATAGCTGAACCTCTGCAACATACTGCACTGTATATATATTCTCTGTACTTAAGTTATGCTTCATTGCTTTACCTGCATATATCCATCCCCACCCTAGAACCTCTATATGCTATTGTAATTGCAAGTTTCATAAGTTCTCTGTAAACATGTGAGTTTAATGTAAACCACTTTGATTTAACGATAAGGCGGTATATAAAAACTGTTCAATAAATAAATAAAATAATCTTTCCTTAGAAGCTCTGAAGATAAGACTTTGACTCTTATACTTTGGACACATCTTGTGAAGAGCAAAATCATAATAGAAAAACATCAAACTTGCCAAGATTGAAGATCAGTGCAAAAGAGGAAGACCTGCAATGCAATGGATCGATACAATAATAGCAGCCATGAATGCCACTATCAACAATTAGCTGCCGGATTGAAGACGGAACACAGTTCAGGATAGCTATCCAGAGGGTTGCTGTGAGTCGACATCGAATTGGCCGCACTTAACAACATCTGTAGAATTAGTGGCATTGAATATACACATGGAGTGACAATTGTCACTGCTATCTAGATAGCTGGTAATATTCAGCCACTGTTTGTATAACTAAGTGGTTTAATTTAGGACAGCCTTTTTGCTTCCCTAGTTTAAAATGCTGAGCTATATGGAAGATGGATACATATCGCCAGCTGTCTGTATAGTTGGCAGAGCTCCTGCAATCTGCCCCTGCTCTACCACAGCATTACTCGGATAGTAATGAGGTAGTATGTAAGAATTTTCATTGTCAATATCCAGACAGTCCTGCTGAAAATTAATGGGTAGGGAGTTCAAACATTTAGTGGCCACTGCTAGACATAAATTTCTTTGAGTATTGGGACAATGATTTTTTGTTGATCTAGGTGAATTTCATATTGAAAACCACAAAACTTAGGGGGCCTTTTACTAATATGTGCTAACTTGTTGCACGTGACTCACAAATAGTTCTGAAACCATAGTGTGTTACAAATAACATCCCTGCATTTACTATCAGGGGCTTGGCAAGCATTTCCTTGGCAGTTAATATGGAGCCCTGTCCCATAGCATGTGCCACATTAGTGCAATGTGCATCTTACGCCACTTACTGAGATGGTGTTAGGTGAACCCATGCTAATGCAGTTAGCATATGATGTGAACACAGCACTAACAGTACCACGCTCACCACACTCATTCTCCACCCCTACCCTGCCTGCCTGCATCTCTAACCCGAGTTGCACAATTAGCGCATGAATCATCGTGTGCTGTCATGGTCCTGCTCTACTTATCAGTGCATGCCCCAGTCTGCCTTCAGCGCATGCCAGAACACACGCTGCCAGGTAGCGCCCATTAGTAAAAGATCCTCTTAGGGGTATGTTTACTAAACAGTGGTATGGGAGCATGTGTACCGTTAACACAGGCTATCAACACACTTTCTCTCTTAACGCTGAAAAAGTGCTGCCTTAAGGTGTGGTAAAGGCACCGACGGCGTTAAGGGCGCAGGGGGCAGAGAGTAGGCGTGAATGGGGTGGGGAGTGGGCGGGTTCAGCCTGTGCTCCTAAACCGCTGATTGCACAATGGCCTGAAAATGCTGGGAAACTGATCACCAATTAAAATCTCACGGAAAGGGTGTTTTTAGAGGGGAGAGAGACTATTTAAGTGTCGGCAATGTGATGCACTGACAAGGGAGCCCAAGATGGTGATAGTAGTGCTCCATTAGCAGCAACAGCATGGTGCCCAAGTAGGAGAAGTTGCCATGCTGATGGTGCAAATAGGGCACAGGGGATGGCACAGTGGTAATGCAGTGGAGGGTGCTGGTGGACATTGCAGACTAGGCAGCTGCCCAGGTAGCAAAGAGGGGCATAAGAACATAAGTTCACAATAAATGCCATACTGTATCAGGCCAAGGTCTTTCAAGCCCACTATCCTCTGTCCAGTGGTAGCCAGTCAAGGGCAAAGGTACCTAGATGGGTCCCAAAAGGACACCCATGGTCAAAAAGGCCTATATTTGGCCAAGCAGGTGTCCCCTGAATAAACATATAATGATCTTTCTTCCAGGACAGTGAGCAAAACCTCCTGAAGCCCAGATATACGAGGAGCTGTCACGACTTACACTGCCACTGTGTGACAGCGTATGCCAACACGTTGAAGAACAAACTATATGCCCCAATGTGTCTGAAATGCTGTGCCTATCCCCTAGTCTTCCCATATTATGATGGCGTTAACAACTGTTAGGTCCCTTATCATATCACACCCCCCCCCCCCCAGCCATCTCACCAACAGATTGAGGAGGTCTAACGTTTGTAACCTTCCATCCGCAGCACCATCTGTGATGTCCGTCATGATCATACAGTGACAGTGGTAGAACACAGTTAAACTGTGGTGTGGTATGGTGATGTGCCAAATGGGGCAGTCCAAAGAACATGGCACCCTTGGCAGAGATGCTGGTGAGCCCTCCCTGGTGCCACTGAACTCAGTGTGGAGGAAGAAGCCAATAGCGCCTGCAGCTGTAGCCCTCCAAGTAGCTGGAAAATGCAGATACCTGGGGAAATACCACAGCAGTGGCTGCCATCCTCCCCCCAAGATGTATCGGTGGCAGACAGTGATGGGGCCCCTGCATAGACAGCTGATGGGGGAGGGGGCTGAATGGCTGTCCATGTGTGCCTCTGCCCCTATCATTCGACCCTTGTGCCCAAGGTGCCTATTGAATCTGCATGTTCAATATGCTGGGAATGCACACCACCACCACTGACAGTGTGTGGGCATGTCTGCATGGTGGGGTGGTAGCGGTGGCATGGAAAGTGGCACCAGCCTGCATCAGACAGAAGCCTTGTCCTGGCCATGTGTGCCATGCACATTGCAGCATGTGCCAAAGGCCAGCCAAAGGGAAGCATATCAGCAACAGGGGCTGTTATCCCACAAATGGCAGCACTGTGGTGCAACACACATTGTTGGTGTATATATGTGCGGAGGGTCACAGGTTAAGGTCCCCATTGGGGTTTCTGTATTTCATCTTCCTGTGGACAAGGTTTAGCTGACAGTGCAAGTACAGCTCCAGCATGTGCAACGCCCAAGGTGGCGGCCAGCAAAGGTGGAAACACCCATCATCAGTACTGACAGGCTTCACTAACCACAGATGGTTGGAGGCTAATAGCACACAGTAACAATGTGCGGTGAGGCCACGGCATGCTAATAGCACCTGCACACAGAGCAGACCTTATCAATCCTTGTGCAGACATTGAGACAGGAGTGGCAAGCAGGAATGCCAACCATTCTCACTTTTGCACAGTGTGCCAATGAGAGTGTATGCATGTGTGTATGTATGTATGGCTCCCCTTTGTCCTGTGACTTTTTACACTGCACTTTGGCTCACATTGTCCCAGTTTTTCCCAACCTTTTTGGAAAATGTGAATAAGGTAAGGCAGAGGATTGTGGTATTGCCTGAAACAGCGCAGATTAGCCTAGATGTGTCTGCTGAATGGTAGGGTCAATGGCTGAGATGCCATTGTGTCCATCTGACATGTGCATTGCCTAGGTGGCCACTGTATTTCATGCTGAGATGGCACTCCCACTATGATCAAAACATTACCATGGCATGGCTATGATCCACATAGAATTATAATGTCTGGCTTCTGTGACATGGATTCATTCTCTGTCTGGGGATGCCAATCACTGAGCAAAATGCTTGGTGTCAATGCTGAGTATCCCAAGACAGGGTGCTCATGGTTGCACTAAGCACATGCCATGCATGCTGACCAGCAGACCAACCACAGTTGGTTTGTGCTTTGCTGACAGCCCAGTGAAAGGCAGCAGGGGCAGTCTACTGCCCATGCTGTAGTCAATTGTTAGTCCTCAATGGTTGGGGCACCAGTGGTTCATGACCTCCTCGCTGGAGTCCTGGCTTGACAATAGTAATAGCCGCATGCCAGCCTATATACACCCACAGCAGTGGCTGTCCATGGCAGCAGCATATTGACACTGGGCATTGACCTGCACTGTTATCGGAGGGTTAGTGCCAAAGATGGGCAGAACACAGGGCTGAGCTATTGCTGTCACCTACAGCATGCTACAAGCATGCAGGAAACAAGGAGAAAAGCATAACACACTGCCGATAATACCTGCCACACACTAGTAGTGCTGTAGACCTGCCACACAGCCAGCAGAGACTACCTCTAACAGTGCAGATTCAGTGGACCAGGTGCTGGGCACCCATCCTCATCCTCAGGGTGACAGCTGCAACTGCTCTGCAGCACGCCTTGCAGTTGTTATGTGCATGTAGCATACAGTCAGTGCATCTTATTGAGCTGATATGCTGGATCAGTGCATTCTCCATTTGTTCTTCAGCTATAGACAACTGTTTTGCATGTGCAGTGCCTCGTGGGTAGTGGAGGGCCCAACCTATACTGGCAGACACAGCAAACAGTTTGATCAGAGACCTGCAGGCTCTGCACATCTCTGTAGAGCTGTATTTAGGTGTGGTATACTGGTTGTTGCAATGTCTTCATGATAAAAGGTCCAGGGTTTGTTTCCCACGTGTTCATTTCGTGCCTGGGTGCTACTCAGATCACTTGCCCACCTCACACAGTCCTGACTCTGCTGTGATCTGCAGACATTCATTTTTCTACATTTCTATGCATTATGGCCACATGTTGGGTAGCCCAACATGGCATTCCCCAATATGGACATCTGTGAGCATGGCTTTAGAGGGTTCTGCTGCAGTGCATTACAGCGGGTCAGTGATGTATACGCAGCAGATGTCTGGGACAACTGGTATGGATGCGTTTTCTGTTGTGCCATCATTGTGACCTCCCAGCTTCACATAAAGAGGATATATCTCATACATTCAGACCTATTACACTTGTTGCATAGCCATCCCCTGCACTGTTCTGCCATCATTACTTGCCCTACATGGGGCAAATGGGTTCAAATTGCCCCTTTCTGTCAAGCCACTCTGTCGGGTGTATTGTCTTGCAGTTGCACAGGCTGAAGCACCAGTCCTACCTGCACAAATGGTGTTTCATGTACCACATGGCACTGTTACTTTTGGTTCACACACACCAAATGCTTTTGGCCTGAATGATGCCATACATTCACCCACCACACACACTGCAAACTCTCTGCTTGGAAACTCCATGGCATAGCCCTGTACCGTCATGGGGATTCATGGTGGGGTAGCTTACTGGCAGTAAGCTGCCCCACCATGGCCATTAAGGTTCATTTGCAGCAGTTAGCCATATCATGCACACCTCTCCTGTGACTGCTTCATATGAGCACTCATGGACAGTCCTTCCTTTGCTGCCCACATCAGGCACATGCTGCCTCCACCCAGACACTGTTCTGGCCTATGGCATGCCACACACTCACAGTACATCTGGATATATGTCCCCACCTCACAGACACTATAATGTAGCTTATGGCATAGTGTATGCTTTCAGAAGCATTTAGGACTGCATGCTTGTCACAGTGTCTCCCACTGCTGCATCCCCTCTGCTGATTCCACTGCTGCCAACACCCAACCATGACAGAGCCAACACCCATACTGACCAGCATCACTAGGCAGCTGCCTATTTTGCCTAGTCAAGAACATAGGCCTGCTATACAGTCAAACATGCTCATCACACATACTGCCACATAGCCAGGCATCAGGTGAGTCAACTCCATCAGCTACCAATTGTGCTTGCATCCATACCTTCTCCAATGGCTTCCCTGCCCCCCTTTCAGCATTTCAGTGGCTTTCCTGCATTAAGGTGCATGCTAGACACCTTAACACAGCATGTCCCATTCTCCAGGAACAAGCAGGAAGTCAGTCCTCACATATGGGTGATGTTGGCACCGATGGAGCCCGCACAGAGCATGTCCCCAGTTTTCAAAGAAAGCCTTTGGGAATGCCACAACACATGTGTGGTCCCCTTCCCATCCAAGGGTGCCATCTCATTCAGTTTCTCTTTTTCCATGGAGCCCTTTGGATGTGCATCTCGTCCCCAGAAAAAGTTTCTGTGTTTTCAACCGGATTTTGCTCTCTGGCCTTCACCGGTCCTCTTCCCATGTCCTGAGCACGTCTGCTTCAGCCCTGGTCTCGGGTTTTTTTCATTTTTTGTTTTTACCGTGCTTTCACACCCTTTTTAACTGCTGGCCGCGTCGAGCATCTTCAACCTCACAGGGGTCCTTTTTCCCCCATGACCTGTGGTTTTAAGAAATGTGATAGATGTTCAAAAACATGTCGCTCACGGACACCCATGACTGTTGTCTCAGGTATCTAGGAGCTGATCATAACCCGGAGCTATGCTCCTTCTGTAAGAAGATGTCCTTCAAGGCCATCCAGAGTCGTAAGCAGAAGCTGGATGATCTCTTCAATAAGGCAGCTCTGGTATCAATAGTAACCTCCCATTCTTCGGCCCTGCAGCCTCTGGAGTCTCCCAAAGCTCTTCCGTGGGCCCTGAGGCACTCTGACCAAGGGTCACCTTAACATGAGTGGAAGAAGACAAAGAAGACCATGAGGACTCTATTGGGGGTGCCAGACAAGTGTCAGAGGTCATGCGCCTGGTCTCTCAGCCCCCTTCGGCAGTCTCTGGAGTCAGAGAGGGAGCGGCCCAGTAAGGTACCTCGAAAAAATATGGAGGCTTCCGGTGAAGGTGCCTGGTCTCCTAAGGGTCGTCCCGGTGAGGACTCCCTCTCCTCCTCGACACCCGACCCGATTACCCTGGCATCGGTGTTGCAGTATTTATTTATTTATTTATTTACATTCTCTTATATACCGCGCTATTCTGCATCACTACCGAGTGAGAGGCCTGGATTCTGGCCTGGGAACACAGCGTTTTTGCATTCCTCGCTGCTCAGCAGGCACTGGTGCCATGCCCCACCGGCACGTACCTCGAGACCACAGGGACCTTAACCTCAAGGACTCCCCAGGCCACTGCAGGGACCCCCTGGAGCCAGAGGTCTCATGAGGATCCTCGACGTGGGTCTCAATCTCCGTCGTGTTCTTTGGGTGTGAGATCCTCTCGGGTGAGTGCCTCCAGCTCTGGACAAGTTTTGGCTTTGGAAATCCGGCATCTTGTGCTACCCAAACTCGAGTCCTCCATGGACTACTCAGAGCGGGAGTCCGATGGGGAGACTTCCTCAGATACTCAGTCCCACCAAGACCTCCCCTCTGACCCCTCCCCGCCAACCCAGAGGCAGTGTTCAGCTTCTGAAGATGACACCTTTCTGGAGTTTCTCCGGGACATGGTGTGGTCCCTGGTGCTCACCACCGAGTCGGAGGAGCCCAGCACTGACGAGCTTGATAGTCTGCAATATGAAGCCTCTCATTTTGGTTCCTCCCATTCTGAACCGTCTCCTCCTCTGCATGTAGGTGACCCCGGCCTCTGTCCCCATTGTGAGCAAGCGCTTGGACACTATGTATAGGGTTCAGCATGGCCCAGGGTTTCGGAAAGCCCAGATTTCCCATACCTCGATGGTGGTCGAATCGGCCATGTGGAAGCTAATGAGCCCAAACACTCATTTGTCAGTCCCGCTGGGCAGAGAGTCTCGTACCCTTGAAGCCCTCGGGTGCAAGGCTTATCAGGGCTACATGCTATCATGCTGCATCCAAATTTACCAATTATACATTGGGATGTTCCTTCGTGACCTCGCTAGAGAGCTTGGAGGCTTTGCGGTGAGCCTTGATGGAGACCATCTACAGTATTTTCAGGCCCTCTCAAAGTCCATTGGAGAATGCTCGAAGTACATCTTGTGAGCAGCGTACCATGGCTTCGAGTCTTCTGCCTGGGTAGTGGCAACTGGCATTGGAGCCCACCGGCAGGCTTGGCTCCAGTCTTCAGACCTAGAACGGTGGGTCCAGGAGAAGCTGCTGGACATCCCTTGCCTCAGGGAGCAGCTATTTGGCAAGCCCATGGTAGATAAGGCAGCGGAGATTGAGAAGGAGTACATGACTCATACTCACCTCTCCCACAAAATTTCCTCCCTCCCCAGGAAGAAGTAGCAAAGTAAGAAGCCTTTCTTCCATCGGAAGGGGCTCCCATACAGGGGCTACCCAGCCTATCCACCGGCGTCAACCCCTGTTGAGGGCGGTCAAGGCAAGACAAAGATCCATGGCCCTCGAAAGCTGAAGGGTCTCAAGACCCAACCCCCAGCGCCAGCTCCGCCACCTTCAGGGGTTTGACGCCATCAGCATAGCCTCTCGTCCTTTGGCAGGGCAGCTGTTCATCGGGGGCTGTCTCATTCTTTTCTCCCACAGGTGGGTGTTCATCTCCACCAATGCTTGGTCCTCCAGGTCATTTGGGAGGGCTATCTTCTCCATCTGGACCAGGCCCCTCCTCTGTACTTTCCTGGGGAGCCACATTGGCTTCCCAACACCAGGCCCTCCTGAGTCAGGAGCTCACAGACCTCCTTAAGGGCGGCACGGTAGAACCAATCCCACCGCACTCCCGAGGATGGGGGTTTTACTCCTGATTCTTCCTCGTCCCGAAGTGGACGGGAGGTCTTTGGCCTATCCTCAACCTGCGGAACCTCAACAAGTTCCTGGTGCGGGAGAAGTTCAAGATGCTCTCCCTTGGAATATTACTGCCCTACCTCCAGCAGGGTGATTGGTTATGCTCCTTTGACTTAAAGGATGCTTATGCTGTCGCGAGCACCGCCCTGGCGTATAAGCAGCGCTCGGACATAAAAATTATGGGGAGAAGATTGGCCAGTAATCCTGCGGCCTACTTCACTTTTGGCCTCATTGGTTTCCTGGTCCTAATCTTCAAAGAAACATATGCACGAGTGGTGGGAAAAATAAAGGCGTTTATTTCCCTTTACGCTAGGGTCCAATGGATTGGTTAACAACAAACGCAAAAGTCCTTCATTCAGGTAAGAAAAGTGAAACAAAAAGCTTAAAGATACACTGTTATCTTCACATTAGCGCTGGGCTTCATTCAAACACTATTCTAGGCAATAACTCATGCAGCATACAAGTCTGGCACAGACTCCAGGCTTCCACTAGTACAATATGTGCAATCCATTTCGTTATCCGAAGCCTCACTGGCCAGGTCCACTTGCATTTGCTCGTAGGTGGACACCTCGGACTCTGAGTCCCTGGGTTCAGGTATCCTATACTCAGGCTCTCTGTATATCTTTTCCAGCATAGCCCAATGTTCTGGATTATTCTTAGGACGTCGGCTTCGTGCTATTCTACAGGGAGAAAAGTTCTCTCTCCTTGGAGCTTTTGTGGCAGTCTTATACAAACATCTATTATCCAAGCCTTTCTTATCATACAAGCTTTTTCTATATCTTGCTTCAATAAAAGCTTTACCTTGGGAGCTTGGCCTCTGGGACTCCAGCGAAGGTTGAGGCCTATACCAGTCTCTCCTTTGGCTGGCCTGTTTAGCACGTCTTAGGGCTTCCTGCTGTGACCCTGTGGATTCTGGACAACAACTGCAGTAATGCCTTGACCACTCTGGACAAACAGCTTTTACCTCTCTAGGAGCTGAAACCTCCTCCGGTTCCTCCTTAGCTCTCAGACCATCACCTTTCCCTTTAGGTGATCTTTTGGCAAGGGGATATTCAGGTTTGCATTCCAACCTTCCCTCTGTCTTGCCTTGCTTCCAGCTGTACACAGTCCTGCTGCATTTACTCTTGCTGTTTCTCTCCAGCCGTCACTCCAACTGTCTTCACAGCTGCCTTTCCATCTGCTGCCACTTCCTCTCTTGCCACTACCGGTCTTGTCACCGCCGCTCTTGCTGCCCTTGCCACCTCTGCTCACCTTCCTGTCTTCCAGAGCCTCCTTAAGAAGTTCCTCTGTGCACCTGGATTGGAAGCTGGCTGGCATTACATCATGCTCAGTGGGGCGTGGTTCTATAGTGGCTCTGGAGTCTCTCTGGCTCCCTCTACCTGGTTCCTCCTGATATTGCGGCTTATATGCACTTTTTCCTTCATTTAAAACACTTTTCCTTCTCTCAACCAGGTCTGCTGGGTGACAATGCTCACATCTTTGTCCACCCGAAACACAGAAAGTGTCTCCGCTTCATGGTTCAGGGAAACCATCACCAGTACAGGGTACTTCCCTTTGGCCTTATGTCCACACCGCAGGTCTTCACAAAGTGCCTGGCGGTGGTGGTGGCCCACCTGCGATTGCAGTGCACCTTCATCTATCCATATCTAGATGACTGGCTCGTAACAGGGGGCACAGCCTCCAAAGCCCGACAGGCCACAGACCACACCATTTGCCTCCTGGAGAATCTGGGGTTCGTGATCAATTACCCTAAGTCCCACCTTACTCCAGTTCAATCCCCGGCATTCATAGGGGCTTGCTTGGACACCCTTCGGGCCATGGCTTTTATTCCTCAGGATAGGGTGGACTGCCTCGTGTCCCTGGCATCCGAAGTATGGTGCTGCAGCGCTGTCTTGGCCTGGATGATGCTTTGCCTTCTCGGCCACCTGGCCTCCAAGATCCATGTCATGCCCAATGCCTGTATCAACATGCGGGCGATGCAGTGGTGCTTCCGAATGCAATGGGCACTGTTGACCGGCTGTCTCTGAGACCCCATCTTGGTCTCTCCCAACGTGATGAAGTCTCTGGCTTGGTGGAAGGAGTTTCGGAACTTGCTTCAAGGTATGCCCTTCCAAGCTCTGGCGCATCAGGTGGTCTTAATGATAGATGCCTCTCTGGTGGGCTGGGGAGCCTACTGTGAGGGACGGTGCTCTAAAGGGACCTGGTCCCTAAAGGAGTTCCTGCAGCAGATCAACCTGCTGGAGCTCTGGGCCATTCGTCTCGCTCTCAAGGTTTTCAGGGACTGCCTGCTGCACCAAGCGGTGCTGGCCCAGATGGATAACCAGGTCATGATGTTCTATGTGAACAACCAGGGAGCTACTGGCTCCTAAACCCTCTGTTCGGAGGCGACAACCCTGAGTTCCTTTGCGGTGGGCCAGGGCATGACTGTCTGGGCCACTTACCTCCCGGGTCAGGACAATGCATTGGCGGACCGGCTCAGCAGAGTCCTCCGGTCGCACAAGTGGCGCCTGTGTCCCCGAATGGTGCAGCGGCTCTTCCAGCATCAGAGGAGTCCAGACCTGGACCTCTTTGCCAGTCCTGCGAATTCGCAGCTCCACCAGTTCAGCGGTCCCCTCCTGCACTCGGCTCCCGATGCCTTCCTCATCTCATGGAAAATGGGCCTGCTATATGCCTTTCCCTCCATGCCCCTCATTGCCCGACCCTTCTCAAGATACAGCAGGACAGGGCATCAGTGATTCTCAGAGCCCTGAGGTGGCCAGGCAGCCTTGGTTTCCCCTGCTGCTCCGTCTCTCGATAGAGCCCCTGGTCCTGCTCGGGTTCTCTCCAGTACCTCTGACACAGGAGGAGGGTCTATTTCTTCACCCCAATATGAGGTCCCTGTACCTCACAGCTTGGCAGCTGAGTGGGTCACTCTAGCCTCCTACCATCTCCCCGTGGAGATTGAGGACATTATTTTGACCTCACAAAAGGACTCAACCAGATGGGCTTATGCCTTCAAGTAGCGTCTGTTCTTGGTGTGGTGCTCGGAGCTCCGAGCAAAACTATTTACATGCCCTACCAGTTTGCTCTTGCATTACCTGCTCCACCTCTCACAGTCTGGACTGAAGTCTAACTCGGTCAGGGTTCACCTGAGTGCCATCTCAGCGAACCGCCACCCCATTGAGGGTAAATCTCTCTCGGGACAACCGCTTGTCTCTCGTTTCATGCGAGGCCTTCTCTATTCCAAGCCCCCTACCTGCCCTCCTCCAGTGGAGTGGGACCTCAGTGTGGTCCTCACGCAGCTGACCAAGCAGCCCTTTGAGCCCATGGCTACCTGTCCATTATGGCATCTGTTGTGGAAGGTGGCATTCCTTGTGGCTCTCACCTCCACCCGGAGGGTCAGTAAACCTCAGGTACTGATGGCCGAGGCACCGTACACAAGGTTTTATGGGAACAGGGTGGTCCCGTGGACCCACCCCCAAGTTCCTCCCGAAGGTTGTCTCGGATTTTCATCTCAATCAAGATATAGTGCTGCCCACCTTCTTCCAGAAGCCCCACACCTGCTGGGTGTCAGCGATTCTCCACACCCTGGATTGTAAGAGGTCTCTATCTTTCTACCTGCAGCGGACTCGGGACCACCGCAGATCCAGGAAGCTTTTTGTCTCCTTCGATCCCAGCCACCTGGGGCTGGCAATCACCAAGCGTACCTTGTCCATCTGGATGGTGGACTGCATTGCCTTTGTCCAGGCCCAGGCCAGGTTTCCCCTGGACCACCGAGTCGCAGCTCATAATGTCCGAGTGATGGCGATGTCAATTGCTAGCCTGCACTTGGTGCCACTGACAGACATCTGCCATGCCACCACCTGGTCCTTTACTCACACCTTTGCGGTGCATTACTGCTTGGAGAGGGAATCCCATTGTGACGCCTCCTTTGGCCAGGCTGTACTTCGTAATCTGTTCAGAGTTTAAGCAACTCCTGCCCTCTGACCCTTTTTGTTCCGGGTACCAGGAGCGTGGCTATCCATGGACCTGGGGTCCTCGAGCTGCCTTCAGCTTTCACTGACAACTGCTCATGGCGCTGTCGTGGTTTTTCCTACTGGTCCTCTGTAGTTGTATCTAGGGAGTCCCATATGTGAGGACTGACTTCCGGCTTGTTCCTGGAGAAAGCATAGTTGCACACCTGTAACAAGTGTTCTCCAGGGACAGCAGGAATCAGTACTCACAACCCTCTCTCCTCCTCTTGGAGTTGCTATATATTTTTTGCCATCTTCTTGGAGGGGCTATAGCTATGGCACCTGACTGAGTAAGATGGCATGCGTGATGGCATTCCCAAATGCTTTCTTTGAAAGCTTGGGAAATGCTCCGCGGGGGGCTCCAGCGGTGCCGATGTCACCCATATGTGAGGACTGATTCCTGCTGTCCCTGGAGAATACCTGTTACAGGTGAGTAACTACGCTTTACCAAAGTGTCTACTACCACCCTTTAATGTCCTGTTATTTCACGGTAAGTGTCCACTACCACCCCTTAACACTAGAACATCTCTAACACGTCCAGCACACTTACCCGGTAACCCCTTATCATTGCTGTTAACGGAATGGAAAAGACTGCTTCTTTACCGCTGTTTAGTAAACATACCCCTTAGAGTTCATGCCAAAACACATTTCACTTTTATGAAGAAGAGACTGTTTCCAGGATAGAAGTGCTGATATGTCCAATGTTGACTAAATTGAACTAAACAGCAGGCATTGCTTTCTAGGGGGTAGCCTAGTTAATTCTAAAGAATGAACTCATTCGTGTTGGAAACAATACACTTCTGTATCTTCATAGAAGCGTGCTTAGTTTGTTTGCATGTAGTTAATTGTTTTATTGGTTTACTTTAAAATTCCTAGAATATGAAAAGCTAGCATTCTTAATGTGATTTGTTCCTGTAACAGGGAGGAAGTCAAAAGTGACACTTCCCTTCAAGGGTAGTGCTGGCAATTTTTTTTTTTTTTTAAATTCTTTATTTTCGTTTTATAACAACAAAGGAAAAGGAAGACATACAGCTAAAAGACAGATACATAAAGTGTAATACATACACCAAAGTAAACCCCTGCCACCCCCCTCCCCCCTGCTTCTTCTCTAGAAAACTAATCATTCCCGAAGCGGGCGTGTACTTACATTATTGTGTTACAAAACCTAACGGTGATCTGAAACATGATGAGTGCACATTATACAGGCATGTTGGAACAATGAGCAGATTGTACATAATCATTAAGCATCTGCCATTTAGACAAGCGAGAGTGAGTTTGGGCATGGGGAATAGCTCTCCGAGGTATCTGCTCATATTTACTATATAAGCAGACGAGGTTCCACCATTCATTGACAGTAAGTCGAGAGCTATCCTTCCAATTCCTCGTGATTAAGCATATGGCTATACCCAGCATGAAATCAAGGAGAAAGCGACCCTTCTTAGGAAGAGAGGGGACCTCCGCCACGGAGCGGAGTCCCACGATCTTCCAAGAGAGAGGCTCGTGAAGGTGTAAGATAAATTGAATACAACCCCAAACCCGCCCCCGATAAACCTGTAGTTGAGGACATTCATAAATAACATGAGCGAAGGTTCCCACAGCAGTATGGCAAGACCAACACTGGTCCCTAGCATTTGTGTTCCATTTGGCTATTTTTTCTGGAGCATAAAAGCATCTGTGTGCAAAAAAGAAGAGAGTTTGGGTAACAGAGGCCTGGACCATCTACCTTCTGTATCTGAGCTAGTCGCAATAATAGTAGCATGCAAAGATTTCCTAACCAGTATGGCAACCCCACATTTCTTAGAAACGGCTGGGGAATAGGCGGCCACCATGTAAGGTTTAATATTGAGTTTAAGAGTTTCCTTCGAATTTAAATGCGTTTCTTGGAGAAAAATCAAATCCGCAGCTTCCTGACTTAGGTAGCTTAGGATTTTCTTCCGTTTTATCGGATTATTGATTCCTTTTACGTTCAATGAGAAAATCCTACATGGTGCCATCAATCGGTAATAGACATTTTAGGTAAGGGCGCTTGAAAACATACAACATAATCAGAATCTGTGCAACAATGACATAATCACCGAGTATTTTGGCTAATACACCCCATATTGAAAAGTATGTACCAAAGTATCTTAGAGAAGAAGCAAAACCCCCAAAGAATATGGCGACCAGATGTCTGCGGGAGGAGGCCCTAGAGAGGAAATAGAAAGACATGAAAAAAAGAAAAGAAACACCAGAGTCCATAATTAACACTGTCTCTGATACTCATCGAGGCTACTGTGGGTAGATGGAGTCGGGTCACAGATATCATCAAAAGTAAGGCAACAAACTGCCCTCGCCAGACTCTTTGCTGGGCTGCGGTAGATCCAATATGGCAGGTACAGCGGATATGAGAATACTTGCAGGAGTATTCTGGAAGTCAACGCATCAAGTCGGCTTCTTTGGAATCCAAAAACTCCGCTAGTAGATCAGGGTCCTCAAATGTTCTTGTCTGATTGTGAAGCGTGACTCGGAACTTGGCCGGGTACATCAGGCCATAGCGTGCCTGTAGTTGTTGAAGCCTCGGCCGGAATTCCAGAAAGCGCCTTCGGCGGTCGACCGTGGGTTTAGCCAAGTCGGGATAGAAGGAGATCTTGTGGCTCTCAAACTCCATATGGCCCTTTGCCCGAGAGGCACTTAGAATTTGCTCCACGTGTTGATATCTCAAAAGTCGAAAAATGATAGGCCGCGGGGTCTTCCTGTTGAGCGTTATGCTTGTGGGTACACGATGAGCGCGATCGATCTCCAAATCTTTGGTAAAGGTGATTTGGAGCAGGGAAGGGAGGATTTTGCATAAAAACTCTTTCATGTCTCCCGATTCCGCTCCCTCCGGTATGCCCACGAGTCGTATGTTGTTGCGGCGCGCTCTATTATTGCCATCTTCCACTTCTTTCTGCAAGGCCCGCACCTGACGTTCAACTTTGTCGAGTTTGGACAACCGGGCCGCATGGGAGTCCAATATGCTCTCCATTTTGTCCTGACGCGAAGAAAGCCCTTCTAGCTTGCTTTGCAGCACACCAAAATCGTCCCGCAGCGCTCGGAGTGCTTCACCGTTTGACTGCACGAGGTTTTTGACCCCTCTAATCTCTGCGAGGATTTCCTGCTGCATTCCGGGGCCCTCGCACAAGGCCAGCCCCTTCTGCGGGGACGGAGGTTCAGTTTTGGAACGTTTGCCGTGAGAAGCCGCTGGAGATCCAAATTCCAGGCGCGTGGGTTTGGTCCCCGCCATCTCACCAATGTGCCCCGGCAAGATCAGAGTAGAAGTTCCAAGTATGTACGGTGTTAATTCAGGATTCTGAGTAGGCCTCTCGGGAGCCTCAGCGTTATGCGACCATCCCGCTGGACATCAGGCTCCGCCCCAGTGCTGGCAATTTTAAATATTGTCATAGCTACTTTGTTATAGGACATTTCTAGTTTTCTTCTGGCAAAAAATCCCCAGCCAGAAAGAGCAATTTAATGCCACAGAGCTGTTTAGCTTTTGTTTTAGAATAATTATTTTATTGCAAGTATGATCATGACTATGAAAAATAAAGTACTGGAAGCCTTAGGCTTGAAAGAAGGTTGCCTGTATTATGCCAACCTGATAGCTTTGAAAACTAAACTTGGTGTGCACTGACAGCCGAGCATGCAATTCGGTCCAAAACAGAATGTTTACTTAAGAGGCAAGTGGGATGAAATATCAACTTAAAATCCACTGCAGATAAAGAAGTGATATTTTCTGCTTTTATTTTATGCCCGTGGCATGGAATAGCACTCCAGAGATTGCCGTTCATGATGGGAAAGTAATGCTGCTTATCTTTCAAAGAGACCAATCCTAAGCACTGTACCAGAAAAATGTGCTTTCTGTCATGAAAACACAATATTAGAGTATTTTTTCTTGTGAAATGTATTACATTGCATAGCAAGTCTTTAGATTATACATTCAAAGACATGGATGAACTTACGTACCTAGGACAGGGGTTTGTATGTCAATATAAATTAATAAAAGTAATTTTTAGAAAGATGGGGGAAACAGTTCTTCTTGCCTTCTTCAACGAATTGCATGTTGCACATGATCGTGGTGACATCTCGGCGGTTTCCCTGGATCTCTCAGCTGCTTTTGATCTTGTAAATCATTCTCTCCTCTCGCGTTTACATGATGCTGGGCTCCGTGGCACTGTTCTTCGCTGGTTCCTATCTCTTTTCTCGTTCCTATCTCTTTTCTCTTTTCTTCGCTGGTTCCTATCTCTTTTCTCGTTCCTTTCCTGTCCTCTCTCACTCTCCTTCAATTGCCTCCTCTTTTCAGCTTCCCTTACTCTGCAGGGTTCCTCAAGGTTCGGTGTTGGCCCCTCTCTTGTTTAATGTCTTTCTGGCATGCCTTGCACTTTTGATTCAACAATCTAGCATTCAGACTTTTTTCTATGCAGATCATATTGTTCTCATTCATCATACTTCCCCTTTATCTCCAGATCTTTCTACTCTCAATTCCTGTCTTCACTCAGTTTCTACCTGGCTTGTTTACATGTTTACATGTTAATCTCTCTAAAACACTTGCAATCTGGTTCCCTCATGGCAGTACTTCCCCCCACATGGCCCCATCCTTTGCTGGCTCTTCCATTCCTTTAGTTTCTTCTTTCTGCTATCTTGGTGTCCTCTTTGATTCTGTTCTCTCCTTTCACAATCATATTTCTACCATCACAAAATCCTCTTTTTTTCATCTCCGTCGGATTTGGGCTATTCGTCCTTTCCTCACTCTCCAAGCCCTCACTGTTCTGTTTCTTTCACTGATCACCTCCCGTCTTGATTTCTATAACTCGGTACTTACTGGCATTTTCTGTTCACAATCTAATAGACTCCAACGCATTCAAAACACGGCAGTGTGCATCGTTACAAACTCTTCCCGATTTGATCACATCACGCCACTTCTCATTCATCTACACTGGCTCCCTATCGAATTTCGCACCCACTTTAAGATTCTTACCCTTGTACACCACGTCATTTATACTCGCACTCCTCAATATCTTGCCGACCTCATCCGCTCCCATACCCCCAGCTGCACTTTACAGTCATTCCATGTCAATTGCCTTCACCTTCCATCTCCCTCCCAAGTTCACCTTCAGTCCACATGTACTTCTGCCTTCTTCTTCTTCATTAGACCAGCCCTCTGGAACTCACTACCCACCCCTCTCAGACTAGAACAAAACTTCATCACCTTCAAATCCCTCCTGAAAACCCATCTGTTTTCCATTGCGTTCAACCTCCCCTCCCCTTCTGCATGACCCCTTATCCGCTTGTGTGCTCCCTTTGTCTAGTATGTCTGTTCTTTTCTTTACTGTCCTATCAATATTGTAACTTCTTTTCCTTTTACAGGCCATTGGCCAATTACTATTGATTTTTGACTGTTTGTACACCGCTTTGTTTGTACACAGAAAGGCGGTATATCCAATTTAATAAGCTATAACTATAACTATTAACATATACACATGGAAAAGTGCAAAATGTTCTGCAGATGGCTGATAATCACTTAATTGGTTAATTAATCAATTTTCTTGATTGTTTTATTCTGCTTTTCTTGTGATACTTATATGAAAGTTTGGTAGACATATGTTTTGTTAACCCTATTTTTTTCTTCTTTCGTATGTTAAAGAAATTCAATAAAGCACGGTGATCCATGCTATTGAGGGTTATTGCACTTCTTATGTTAGACGCATAAAGCAGCCTCATTAAAAATAATAGTACCAGCAGCAATATATGCGCAGAAGCTTGCAGTAATAGCAGTGTGGTTTACTGTGCTTTAGTGGATCAGCCCCTAAGTCCATAGGAATGAAGGACATAAGCATGCCAATCAATTTTATAACAAGGCTAAACAAAACAAATAAGCTAACAAGGGGAGCTTGTGTACATATGAATAAAACTAAGACAGGACAGAAAAAAAAAGAAAAGAAAAAGAATACATTCCAATGTAGCCATATTCTGACAAAAACCCTGCATCGGGGGGAAATATGTATTCAGTCATTAAAAACAAACACCTCAGGATATTCAGTCCAGTCCATTCTATAGTTCACTCTGAGGCTAATTGTCAAAAGAATTTTTGGTGGCAAAGCAGTGCTGTATATGCAGAAATGGGCTTTTACAAAATTTCACATCAGATATGCATATAGATTTATGTGCATATAGACTTATCACACATAATTTCAACCTAGAGTGAGTGGAGGAAACAGGGAGGGGATTTGCATTCTTTGCACATACATTTTAAATTATATGTGTATGTGTATTAATTAACCAAGAAACGTTATTCCTGGGAAAGAGTGGGTAAAATAAGAAAATAAGCAATGCTATATTTGGTCAAACTAGAGGCCCATCAAGGCCAACATTTCTGTTGTCAGTAGTTACATAGTAACATAGTATATGACGGCAGATAAAGACCAGCATGGTCCATCTAGTCTGTGCAGGTCACCCCTCCCCATGCCTTTGTTTAGGGGTGTCCCATCGCTCTGTGCAGGTCATCCCTATTTAGTTGTTAGTCCTGGTCAAATATGCCCAGCAAGATTTCAAAGAACCAATCCATTCCTCATTACTTACTCTGAAGAATAAGCAGTCTGTTTCTTGAGTCTCCCTGGCTGATAATAGTTTATTAACATTCCTTCCAGAAACTGATCTAAGCCCTTTCACCTATCTTCAAGCAGCAAAGTCCAGAGCTTAATTGTGCATTGGGTGAAACAAAAAACATCTTCCAATTAGTTTTAAAAGGCTAGTGCTTCCAATTAGCGTCATGTAGTGTCCTTTGATCTTGGTACCATTTGAAAGGGTGAACAATCATTCCACCCCCTCATGATTTTCTATCTTATCACCTCTCAGCTATCTCTTCTTCATAAGAACATAAGAAATGCCATACTCGGTCAGACTAAGGTCCATCTAGCCCAGTATCCTGTTTCCAACAATGACCAATCCAGATCACAAATACCTGGCAGTTACCCAAAGTCCACAACTTCCATAATGCTCATCCTAGGGTAAGCAGAAGATTTCCTGGGTCATCTTTAATAATGGTTTATGGACCTTTCCACCAGGAACTTGTCCAATACTTTTTTAAACCCAGCTACACTAACAGCTTTTACTGCATCCTCCGGTAACGAATTCTAGAGTTTGATTATGCATTGAGTGAAAAAAAACTATTTTCTCTTATTAGTCTTAAATAGATTACATTGTAGCTTCATTGCGTGCCCTCTAGTTTTTCTACTTTTTGATGTGTAAACAAATGATCTACATTAACTCGTTCCACTCCATTCATTAATTTATAGACTTCTATCATATCTCCCCTCAGCCGTCTCTTTTCCAGATTGAAGCGCCCTAACCTTTTTAGCCTCTCTTCATAGGAGTATCCTTCCATACGCTTTGCCATCTTGGTGGCTCTTCTCTGTACCTTTTCTAATTCTGCTATATCCTTTTTAAGATACGGTGACCAGAATTGCAAACAATATTCAAGGCATGGTCGAACCATGGAATGATACAGAGGCATTATAATATCCTTGCTTTTATTCTCCATTCCCTTCCTTATAATTCCTAGCATTCTATTAGCTTTCTTGTCCACCCCTGCACAATGGGCGGAGGGTTTCATTGTATTATCCAAGATGACGCCTAAATCTTTTTCCTGGGTGGTGGTTCCTAAGGTGGTATCTTGCATCATGTAACCATAGGCTGGATTGTTCTTTCCTAGGTACATAACTTTGCACTTGTCCAGATTAAATTTCATCTGCCATTTGGATACCCAGTCTTCCAATTTTTCAAGGTCCTCTTGGGTTTTAACAACTTTGAATAATTTTGTGCCATCTGCAAATTTGATCACCTTACTCGTTATTCCCATTTCCAGGTCATTTATGAATATGTTAAAAAGCAGCAGGCCCAGCACAGATCCCTGGGGTACTCAACTATCTATTTTTCTCCATTGAGAAAATTGGCCATGTAGCCCTACTCTCTGCCCTTCTATCTTTTAACCAGTTTCTGATCTACAATACTACACTGCCTCCAATCCCATGACTTTTTATTTTTTCCTCAAGAGGGACTTTGTCAAAGGCTTTTTGAAAATCCAGATACACTATATCAACTGGCTCACTTTTGTCTACCTGTTTATTCACACCTTTAAAAAAATATACAATCAGTAATTTTATTCTTTATAATGGTTCTATCATTTTTCCTGGTTCTGATGTCAGACTCACAGATCTTTTGTTTCCTGGATTACCCCTGGAACCCTTTTTAAATATTGGTGTTACATTAGCCATTCTTCACTCTTCAGGTATTACAGTTTATTTATTTATTTATTTAACATTTCTTTTATACCGCGCTCTTCGTCATCAGTGCGGTTTACAGTTAACAGAACGACTCGAGGACCACAGGGCACTCTCGAGTTTACATTGAACAGGGAGGACAACTTGGAGAGAGAACAGGGAGAACTATGTACAATTTGTACTATGTACAGTTGATTTTAATGATAGTTCATAGATTACTAACAGTAGGTCTGCAATCTCATATTTCAGTTCTTTCAATACTCTTAGATGGATACCATCCGGGCCAGGTGATTTGGTACTCTTCAGTTTATCAAATAGTTGTAATACATCTTTCCGGTTTATCGATATTTCTTTCAGTTCTTTCAATACATCACCTTTATATACCATTTCAGGCATGGGTAAATTCCCTACATCTTCTTCAGTAAAGACTGAATCAAAACATACATTCAGTCTCTCTGCTATGGCCTTGTCTTCACTTAGCACCTGTTTTACTGAAGTGCCCTAACCTCTTCAGTCTTTCCCCAGAGGGGAGCAGTTCCATCCCATTTATCATTCTTTGTTGCCCTTCTCTACCTTTCCTAGTTCCCCTATGTAATATCTTTTTGAGATAAGGCAACCAGAACTGTACACAATTGCACCATGAATCACTATAAAGACATTATGATAGTCTCTTTTTTATTCCCATCCCATCCATTCCGCGTGAATCAATGTAAATAGTCAAAGCATTACTAGCTAATGTTAAACTGTATATAGTTCTGTAACAATGTTCCATGTTATCGTTTATCGTAAGTTAACTGTACATAGTTATGAAAAAAAAAACCCCGATGTTCTATGTAAAACTATGTTCACTAAATGTTACCTGTAAACCGCCTTTGATCTTTGGAAAAAGCGGTATAGAAAATAAGCATAAATAAATAAATAAATAAATAAATCCCTTTCCAAATACTTTTTAACACTCTGGGTTGCTTTTTTGACAGTCACAGCATACTCAGTTGAGGATTTCAGCGTATTGTCCATAGTGATGCCAAGATCCTTTTTCTGCGTGGTAACTCTGAATACAAAACCCAGTATTGTGTGATTAGAATATGAATTATTTTTCTCTATATTTATTATTTTGCACTTTTCTATATTAAATTTCATTCACTATTTAGATGTCCAGTCCCCCCTGTCTTGTAAGACATAAATGTAAATTCCATGGGATAATTTTTTAGGTGGAGTATGTGTATGCATTTAACTTGAAAATTCACTAAAGTCTATTCAAGGAAAGTATGCATCTGATTTTTTACACGCATGCACAGTCATAGAATTATTGGGCCCAATATTCAGCAGCAGTGACTCAATATTGCTGCTGCCTGATTAGCAAAAGGTGCTGCTTCTGCTATGCCCTGGAACACTCCAATGCTAACTGCTTAGCATTGGGAGATGTAGCAGCCAACCCTGGGGATATCCCAATGAATATCCTGCAGAGCGGCACTTACACAGTTTGCAGATCTGCAAGCTATGTAAATACCTTTGAAAATTCCCCCCTATGTACCTTTGCTAAATAGGCACCTAGAACCAGGGCTGGTAGTGCTCAAATGTATACCTGCTCTAAAGATAGTGTAAATGTGTCTGTGTATTAGCGAATTTTATAAAATATGCAACTACACTGCTCGGAAAGCCTACCTGCAGATCATGTAAAAGTAGGTACATTCTTTTTGTACTCTTACCTTTTACACATGTATAACCTTATGGAATTTCTTATGGAATTTTATAAGAGCCTTATTCCTCATTTAAAATGTGCTTAACATGTGGAAAATACTTTGTAAAATTATCTCCATTGAAGGCGAATTTTCAAGTGATTTACCTCTGTAAAGGGTAGTTCACCTATTGTAATTGGTTATCTGAAATTTTCCTTCTCAAAGAGGCTTTCTTACCAATGCGTGTAAGGTATTTAACATGAGTTATAATGTGTTAAGTTATTAACATGAACTAGAATGTAAGATATTTCGCAGGTACAGGGAAATATCTACCTGATAGTAGGACATGTTGACTAATGTACTGGGAGTAGCAAGAGTCTTTCATGCAAATACCGTGCATTTTTACCACATCCGGGCATAGCAGCAGGGGGTGTGCTAGATGCAGGGGTTGTGGTTGCAGTATGCTACCACCACCATACTAGTCATGTCACTAGTATGGTAGTAGCGAGTGCATGGCTATAGCGTATGTGCATAATGTATGCGGTCAAAATTCATGGGAAAAATACGTTTACAAGCATGATATTAGGGAAGATGTGGTCCTCTTTTCCACTGTGGACAGTAAGAAATGTAACCCAAACACACATACAAGATGGTATCTGCTGGCAAGTTCAGAATAGAGAGGGATGACAGAGAATGGACTTAACTGCCTGTACAACTCAGATAACAGGAGCTAAGTACAAGAGGGCAAGGCATACAAATCAGCAAAGCAAACACATGCAGAGCCTATTTGTTGCATCACAAACCATACGTGGTAGAGTGCAATGAATATGCATTAGATAGATTTGGCTGCATTGTATGCAAATCTATCTAATGCATATTCATTGTGAGAATCCTGAAAATCTGATTGGCTTAAGTGCGCCCTAAGGACTGGGTTACATAAGAACATAAAATATGCCATTCTGGGTCAGACCAAGGTACATCAATCCCAGTATCCTGTTTCTAACAGTGGTTAATCCAGGTCAACATCAACTACAAGAACATATCAACAAGAACAACCTACTTGACCCACAACAACATGGATTCCGCCCATCTCATGGAGTGGAAGCCATACTAACTACATTGGTTGGCACACTGATAAAAGGAATAAAATACCCCAAACAAGGATTCCTACTGATCTTCCTAGACATATCCTCAGCATTCAACACTGTGAACTACAACATTCTCCTGCAACGTCTCTGATCCACTGGAATACAAGGCACAGTTCTCAAATGGTTCCAGTCCTACCTATCAGGCCGATATAAAGATTGGATTGAACACCTCCACTCCATACCAACAAACACAAGGAGTACCCCAAGAATCCACCCTATCTGCACTGCTATTTAACATCTACCCCAACCCCTCTGTACGTTCATCAGATCCCACAACCTCAACTTCCACGTCTGTGCCGATGACATCATGATCTATGGCCCAGTCAATATACTCAAACCATCCTTCCCCACACATCAAAAATGTTTCACCGCAATCTCTGACTGACTGAACAACAACCTAACAATCAACTACAAGAAAACTGAAACGCTACTTATATGAACAAAACATTTACCCCCCCCCCAAAAAAAAACCCAATAACCCTGAACAACACAGAAATCAAAACCCAAACGGAAATCAGATACCTCGGAATCACCCTTGACTGGCACCTCACCTTGAAAGCCCATATAAGCAAAGTAACCAGAGCACTGTACTACAAAGCAAAGACCATGCAATGCCACCGAACACTACCTGAACCAGCAGATTTCCGCACAGCGATGCAGGCAATGGTCCTGCCTCATCTTGACTACTGCAATGCAATCTACCAGAGCCTCCTACAAACCACGCTCCTGCCCCTGTGGACTATCCTCCACACAACAGCATGCATTATCCAAGGAGCATCAAGACATGACCACATCACGCCTATACTCAAGCACCTACACTGACTGCCACTATAAAGCTGCATAATATACAAATCCATCATCCTGACTTTCCACCCCTACACCTCTGCACACTTCTGGAAACCCCACCACCAAACAGATCCAGATGCACCTCTACAATGAACATCCTGACCGTTCCCCATGCCAAGACCAAACAAACCAATAGGCCTGTGGCCGTGCATTCCAGCTCTATGCACCATCACTCTGGAACAAGCTAAGAAACCTCTTAAGGATCATCACTGACCTCAACAATTTTAGAAAACATCGAAAGATGCACCTCTTCGCCGAACACTTCATTCCCCCCATGTAACCCCCCCACCCTATTTAATCCCCACAAAAAGCCTTAATTCTTGTACATTTGTATATAGTCCTCAACCTCCCCTCCCCCCCCCCAATGCACCATTGTATGCTGTATATAGTAATACTGTTTCAGTGTTACCATCCCATATAATTTGTTTCTTGCACACCGCTTTGACCCGGAGAAAGGCGGTATATAAATCCAGCTAAATAAATAAATAAGTAACTAGCAGTTTCCAAAAAAGATACACAGGTTCCACAATGCTTGTATTGGGGCAAACAGTGGATTTCCTTGGTCCTCTTTAATAATGGTTTATGGACCTTTCCACCAGGAACTTATACAAAACATTTTTAAACCCAACTACACTAACAGCTTCCAGAGTTTGACTATGTGTTGAGTGATAAGATATTTTCTCTTATTAGTCTTAAATGGGTTACACTGTAGCTTCATTGCATGTCCCCTAGTCTTTCTACTTTTTGATGGCATAAACAATTCGATCTACATTTACTCGTTCCACTCGATTCATTAATTTATATACCTTATATCTCCCCTCAGCCGTCTCTTTTCCAGGTTGAAGAGCCCTAACCTTCTAAGTCTCTCCTCATAGTGGTATCCTTCCATCCCCCTTTACCATTGTGGTGGCTCTTCTCTGTACATTTTCTAATCCCGCTATTTCCTTTTTAAGATACAGCAATCAGAATTACACACAATATTTGAGGTGTGGTTGCACCATGGAATGATGCAGAGGCATTATAATATCCTTTGTTTTATTCTCCATTCCTTTCCTTATAATTCCTAGCATGCTATTTGCCTTCTTGGCCACTGCTGCACACTGGGCAGAGGGTTCTAACATGTTATCCGTGATGACACCTAAATCTTTTTCCTGGGTGGTGGTTCCTAATGTGGATCCTTGCATCGTGTAATCATAATTTGGGTTGTTCTTTCCTAGGTGCATAACTTTACACTTGTCTACATTAAATTTCACCTGCCATTTGAACATCCAGTCTTCCAGTTTATCAAGGTTGTCTGCAATATTTCACAATCCTCTAGAGTTTTAACAAGTTTAAATAATTTTGTATCATCTTCAGATTTGATTACCTCACTCGTTATTCCCATTTCCAGGTCATTTATGAATATGTCAAAAAGCAGCGGACGCAGCACAGATCCCTGGGGTACTCCACTATTCACCTTTATCCTTTGGGAAAATATGTCTTTCTATCTTTTAACCAGTTCCTGATCCACAATACCTCCTAATCCATGACTTTTTAATTTTGCCAAGAGTCTCTCATGAGGGACCTTGGTCAAAAACTTTCTGAAAATCCAGATACAGTATATCAACCAACTCACCTTTGTCTACCTGTTTATTCATACCTTCAAAAAGATATAACAGATTAGTAAGAACCTGGGTAAGGCCATGTTGGCTTTCTCTCATTAAACCATGACTATCTACATGTTCAATAATTTTGTTCTTTATGATGGTTTCTACTGATGTCAGGCTCACCGGTCTGTAGTTCCCAGATCACCCCTGGAACCCTTTTTAAAATTGTTGTTACATTGACCATTCACCAATCTTCAGGTATTACAGATGATTTTAATGATAGTTCACAGATTACTAATAGGTCTTCAATCTCATATTTCAGTTCTTTCAACACTCAGATGTATACCATTGGCATTAGCTTTGTAGAGTATGTACCTCATGTTGGCGAAAGCGGGGGTGCAAGGGACATGAGGGTCTGGAGACCACAATGAGCACACTGGCTTAGAGAAGCATGCAAATGGAGGCCATAGAGTCCTAACATATCCCCATTGGTCAATGAATAGAACAGCGACCCTGTGCTCTGATCTCTTTAGCAGGAGCAGCTTTGGAATTCCTAGCAACTCCCAGCTTCCATGGAAACAACTGCCCAGCAGACAAGAGAAGATCAAAAGAGCTTCCCAGAGCCATGGATTGCCTCGTCCCTCTGTGCAAGGGGACCAGGTAGAAACCACCAGTCAGTAAGCTTTCACATTAGAAGCCCACATTCAGTGACAGAAATATTATACAGCTGCTCAGAGCTGGTAGGCCTCAGCCATATCCTCCCTAAATCAGGGTGAAGGATCATCTGCCCACAGGAACATAGTCCATGTCAGTGGTATGAACACCACATGCATGTATGAACTGCTACATGCCCCCCTCCCATGCAGGGGCAGGGGTCGGATGGCTCTTGTGCTGCCACACTGTCATATGGCTAGTAAATGCAGCACCTAATATGCATGCTTCTCCATCCCCTGTACTCTGCTAACTCCCTCCGGATATGAGGCTGTAATGACTGCAGTACAGAGCACAGACCCTATATCCTGATACCTCCACAGCACACACCAGCAGCCCTCTGACAGCTAGCATTGCATTGCTGACATTAACAACAGTCCATCAGGATAGCTGTTGATGTGGCTGTGGATGTTTGCAACTGTCCCAGCAGGCTCTGATTTTGTGGTACTCAGGATGTTGTGGTGCACTACTATGTGAGCTGTACCATGCAGCCCCTCAAAATAGGTGGCCTAGGCAGGAGCCTGGATATACAGCTGACATCTCCAATTACCTCAATATTATTATTATGCATTTGTGCTGCTTCTGTCCTTCATGTTTCCTAATGCTCGCATCCAAACCACATCTCTGAACCGTGCAGTAGATGCACGGGAGCATGGTAAGTGCAGCTGGTTCCTGGTCAGAGGCTGGCATTAGCTGTGCTCATGACCACATCTATTTAATCACTATGCTGCTAGCAAGGGATGTTTAACTCATTTGCATTTGGGCCACATGCTGTTTGCTATCACGTGGCCCAAATGCACGTAAACCCCATTCTAAACCCCACGTTACTGGCTAACACATGCCTGATATTCAAAGAGATAAACATGGTTCGCAGACCTGCTAACTGTGTTAATCTCCTTTTCCAGGATATCCAGTGACACTAAAGCGGTTAGTGCCACTGTACATCAGTGGGTGCTACAGTTGTATGTCCCAATGCTAAGCGGTTATTTTATTTATTTAGACAGTTTTGTATACCACCTTATCCTTCAATCAAAGTGGTTACAACACAATTGGCACTGGGGCCATCCAGGACCTTTCTGGTGGGGGGTGGGCACCTCGTGATAATCAGGCAGTGGCAATATTGAATCGCTGCCCAGTTATTGCAGAGTGGAGAAAGTTAAGTGCAGCAAATGCTGGCCTAACCTTTGCTACTGAAGCTAACCAGGTAGTGGATGAATATTGCTGCTGCCTGCTAGCTTCCTCGCTATCATGGCAACCCAGATATTCAATGCAGTGAAAAGCCATGGGATAGGAGGCTGTGTTAGTATGGCATTCAATGGGAAGGGGTTTTCTTTGAAATGCAGAACAGGCAGAAGTTCAGGGAAAACAAAATCAGCTTTATTCTGTCCCAGCTTATTAAACATCCACAAAGCTGATTCTCCTGGCCCTTCCTCAAGCGTCAGTTCAAGTTCTTACCTCGGAACTATTTTGCATTTCTTGCCTTGGAAGGACTGCTGGCTCCATGGATCTCTCTCTCTCTCTCCTGCAGCCTACTGGGTTCTTAACCTCTCCCTTTGAGCCACACCCTCCCAGCCCTGAACGCTGGGCTGCACACTGTCTTAAAGGGAACTGTTGATAATCCCTTTTGAGAGGGACAGGTAACATTCTATAGCCCATCACCCCCCCCCCCCCAGCTGAACCATGCCCGTTAAGTGCCTGCTACACCTAGGGCCCTCTCCTGGGAAAAGAAGTCCATGTTCAGGTGAGTCCAACCAGCACTATGGTGGACCCAAAACTAGTAGGGTTGGAGACTCAAATAACAGCACATAATATGGGCCGTTGGACACCTTATGATGAGCTAGCCACTTGAGGGGGTTGGTGGACAGCCGAACAGGTAATATTTGAAGGTTTCAAGTGCCCACTTGACAGACAAGGCTTCCTTCTCGATTACCGCATAATGCTGTTCCCAAGGAAGTAGCGTCCTGCTGATGAATGCTACAAGATGTTCTTCACCCCTGACTTCCTGGGCCAGAATGGCTCCTAGGCCCACCTCTGAGGCACCAGTTTGCACAATTAATGGTAGAGAGTAATCAGGGTTAATCAGGATGGATTCAGATCAATGTACCCGCTAAGCAGCTCTGAGTCCTCTTCCAGCATTCCAGCCGGTGGGAGGAGGTGCAAAGCGATCACGAAAACAATCACACTTAAGATCATACAGCATAGGAAATTCACGAGGTCCTGCCAATGCTGCGCGATCCTAAGCGTGCTTGCCTTCACAATCTCTTTGCACCTTCCCCTACCAGCAGGAATGCTGGCAGAGGACTCAAAGCAGTTTAACGGGAACATTGGTTCAGAGCACCCGGCCTTCTTGAGATGCTGGAAGGCCAGGGTCTAGTGACCACTGAATCCATTCGGGAACTCTCTTTTGGAGGAGATTGGTTAATGGCTCCACCACCTCTGCAAAATTAAGGATGAACCAGCAGTACTAGCTAATCAGTCCAAGGAAAGCATGAATCTCTTTCTTCAGTTCCAGGGTGGGGAGTGGCATCCATCTTCTATAGTTCAGGTCGTATCTGCCCATACCCAATTAAATATCCCAGGTATTGAATGTCCCGCCCTCCCAGAAAACATTTCTAGGTGTTGGCGTCAACCTGGCCTTCCTCTGGCTTGCTATTTGGGTTTGATGGATGGTCCAGTCTCAGCTGTAGATGATGATGTCGTCAAGGTATGCAGCCACATACTCCTTGTGTGGTCTCAGTAGGTAGCTGACTAGGTGTTGAAATGTGGCAGGAACCCCATGTAAGCAAAAGGGCAGTACTGTAAAATGGAACAGACCTTGAGATATTTAAAAAAAACAGTCTTCTCCTTGGCAGCCAGAGTCAAGGGCAACTGCCAGTATCCCTTGTTCAGATCCAAGGTTGATATAAAGTGTGTTCCACCAAGTCACTTGATTAGATCATCCATCCTGTGCATGACATACTCTTCTAGATTAGAAACTGCATTGACCCTCCAGAAGTCACTGTATAACCTGATGCTTCCATTGGGTTTAGGAACCAAGATGATGGGTGATGACCAAAACACTCATAGACTCTTCTATAACTCCCAGGTTAAGCATCTCTTCCAGCTCCTTGGTGATGGCCTTTCACCAGGCCTCTGGAATCTGATAGGGTTGTTTCTAGTTAAACACCCCAGGTCAGTAACGGTATCATGACAAATGAGGTGGATTCATCTTGAGTGGGTTGAGAACACCTTTAAGTTCCGGTGGATGAAATCTTCTAGATCTCTTCTCTGATCAGCAGAGAGCTGGTCTGCAGTCGGGACTTGAGCTGGATCTGACGGGGCTGAAATTTCTGGCCCAAAATCACCTCCCTGTACCACCATAGCCGTCACTGGAATCCACTTTTTCAATAGGTTAATATGGTAAATTTTGGCTTTCTTCCATTTATCTGGCTGGGCAGTCTTATAGTTAACAGGCCCTACTTTCTCTTCCACCTCATAGGGCCCTTGCCATTTACAGAATAACTTGCTCTCAGATAAGGGCAGCAAGACTAAAACACTTATCTCCCAGTTTGAAAGTGTGGTATACAGCTCCCCAATAATTATAGCCCCTGGCCTGCTCAGCTTCGGCTTTTTTTAGACTGAGTTTGGCCACTTCTCTGGCTTTCCTCAGCTGGTCTTGCATTTGTATAATGTACTCTACCAAATTACGCCTGCCATGGGGTGATTCTTCCAGGTTTCCCTTACCACATCTAATATGCCTCTTGGCCATCTTCCAAAATGCAACTCAACAGGTGAAAACCCCATGGAACGCTGATGTACCTTACAGATGGCAAATATCAAATAGGGTAGGAGAATATCCCAATTCTTCCCATTCTCCTGCACAAACCTTTTAAACATCTGTTTCAGAGTTTTATTGAATCAGTTAATGAGGCTATCCATCGGTGGGTGATATACTGATGTTCACAGCATTTTGACCTTCACCAAGGCACACATTTGCTTCATCATTTTGGAAACAAAGGGTGTTCCTTGATCTGTGAGGATCCCATTAGGTATTCCTACCCATGAGAAAACTTCCCAGAGAGCATTCACGATCATAGTAGTCTTCATATTCCTTAAAGCAATTGTCTCTGAGTATTGTGTAGCTTAGCCCAGTATGACTAAAATATACTTGTTGCCTCAGGTGGTTCTCTCCTATGGTGCTACCAAATCTATGGCCACTATTTCAAATAGAGTTTCAATGATGGACACAGGCACTAGAGGGGCAGGTCAGACTCTGATGAAGTAATGAAGTTGGCAGGTGGGGCATAACTGGCAATATAACTGCACCTGCTTATAGATTCTGGGCCAGAAAAAGCAGGCTAAAACATGTTCTAGTGTTTTCGCCATCCTCAGGTGTGCACCTAATAAATGGCTATGGGCCAACAATACTTGCTGATGGTAGTTTCCTGGCCCTATCAGTGCCTTTTCCTCTTCTAGGGCACTCTTGGCTACTCTGTATAATAAATCTCCCTTTAGCACAAAATAGGTAAAGGTTCTTGCAAGGGACTCTCTGGTACCTACTGAAAAATTATTCAAAATTATTATTCAAAATGACACACAATTATTCAAAATTACTGAAACAGCAGAGATTTGTGAGGAATTGCAAAAGGGTATTCTGAGTGTAGAAAACTATGTTAATGACAGAAAATTTTAATGTAGACAAGTGCAAATTGATGCACATGGGGAAAAATACATCCAACTATAGGTACAATATGTAGGCGTCCTTACCTGATAAAATGATCTTGGAGTCATTGTGAATGATACATTGACATTTTCAGTCCAGCGTGTTTTATTTATTTAAAGCTTTTTTATACCGCGCTATTCAGTATCAGTGTGGTTTACAAATAACAAATTCTTGCAACAGACCAACGAACAGTCTTGTGCTTACAATGCAACAGGGTAAGTAACTTGGATCTGTAACTAGGAGAACTATTTACATATAGAGCCATCAAATTGTGGCTTGGTAACTATTTACAATTTGTATCTTAGACCCGAGCTAAGAAGGCTAGGACTGGGTCTTGTCGGTTATTGCATTAATCATTATAGTTTATCAGTATATCATAAATGTACAGAATGGGTGGTTCAATAATTTGGTTTGTCTTAATCAAATTGTGAATGTGTTGGGAGCTGATAGTGTGAGTTGAGGTGTGGGATGTGTTGTGTTACGTTGGTCTGGGCAAAGTGTAAAAGGAACAGGTGATGTTTTAAGGCTTTCCTGAACTGTGTAAGGTCACTGATTGATCTGATTGGCTGTCAAATATGCAAATAGAATATTAGGAATAGAGAAGAAATCTAAAACTATCAGTTTGTCCCTTTATATTCAGGGCTGGACTTAGGATGCTGGCTCCTAGAGGTAGGACAGGAGAGTAATGTAGAACAGTGCTAAAGCAAGAGGAATCAGGCTCCTGTTTAGTCCTGGTACTTGGTGCCTTCAGAATCGGGCACCCTAGACAGTTGCTTATGCTGAAATCTGGGCCTATTAATAGATCCCTGTGTGACTGCACCTTGAGTATGTTATGCAGCTCTGGTCACTGCTTCTCAAAAAGGATATAATAGAGCTAGAAACATTTCAGAGAAGGGCAAGAGCAATGATAAAGGGGATAAAAAACTTCCTTTATGCCTAAACAGGTTTGTGCTCCTCAGCTTGGAAAAGAGATGACTGAGAGGGGATATGGTAGAATTGTATTAAATCATGAGTGGTAGAACAGTTACTGTAAATAGAGAACATTTTTTTAATTGTTCAAATGCAGCTAAAAGAAGAGGACACTGAAGACTTATCATAAAAAAGCATGTCTTAGGTAAGCTCTCTGGGGAAAAGGAAATATCTTGAACTACTCCTGGAAGGGTATGAGTTAAATGCAAATAAAACAAAAACACTTTTTGGGATCTTCTAGATACTTGGAACATGGCCTTGTCACTATTATAGACAATCTGCTGGGCTTGATAGACCTTGGTCTGGCTCACCATGACTCATTTTATATTCTGATAATGTCCATGATAATATTTAAATTAGTAGCTAATAGTTTGTCTAAAATGTTCACATCCATGTTTAAAGATGAGTCTGTTGTGATCACTGGAACTATTCTTTAAGGGATTTTAATAATAGCCACAGCAGTTGCACAGATTGCTGTTTATAAAACTCTACTGGCAGTCTACCAGGGCTTTGTGACTTTGCATTATTTGGAAATCTACTGACTGCACTTATTTCCTCTATTGTTAATTTGGGATCTAAAGGTTGCTTTTCAGTTTATAACCCTTTGTATGGAATATTCATGAAAAAATTACAAAAAAATTGCAATCACACTTATTTTAAGTTCCTGGAGCTATATCATTATATATAGAATTTTTAGAACCTATCATTAACTTCATCCAAACCCACCATTTTACCATCTTTCCCCATTCTCTTCCTTTCTGTTTTCACCTCTGCTAACATCCTACTCGTTCCAACCCATATTCATTCTGTATAATTTTTCACTGCATGTTAGATTTCTCCCACTTTTCTGTGGAATACAATTTGTAGGATAATATTCTTAATCCCTTTTGGAATCTTGGGCTCCTGAGTTGTTTTAATAGGAGTATTTTTTCTCCTTTTATAGGATATTTTCATAGAAACGGAGAATATGACAGCAAATACAGAGAGCAAGGTCCGTTTAGTCTGCCCAGTTTTACTCTGGATGTAATAACATAAGCTGTGGTATCAGTTCATCTCTCAAATTTGTAACTGATGATCTCTGTGCTCATCTAGTGCTTACTTAAATTCCATGACTCTTTTTTTCTCCAACACCAAGACTGGGGAGCCATTTTATGTATCCACTACTTTTTCTGGAGGAAATTAGTTCTTAATGTTACAGCTGAGTATACTTCTTAGGGACTCATAAAGGCAACTTGTTCTAGAACATTCTTATATAAAAAAACAATTTGGCTTGGTGTTTATTTTTTTTAAATCTTTGAGGCATTTGCATTTCTCTTTCATATCCTCCTGTCTATCCTCTCCTTTAAGGTATAGATACATTCTTTGATCTCATTTCTTATGGATAAGCCAAACACTATCTTGGTAACCATATTCTTTTAGGAGTACAAATTTCAGGAGTAATTTATTTAGTTGAATTTGTTGTTGTTTACCATTGAGTTGATGTTGACTCCTGGTGACCTTGTGGATAGTTGTCCATGTTGTGATTATGTTCTGGGTTTTCTTGTCAATGTGCAAATGGAAGTAGATTGCCAAGCCTTTCTTCTTTGCAGTAAGTCTACAGCACCTGGTATTCAAAGATGCTCTCTTGTCCACGTACTAAGCAGGCTACTTAGCTTCTGAGATCAGACGAGATCAAGCACACTCAGGGTGGCATGCTTATAATTTATTTGGATTTACCTCATGCTTTTTCAGTGATAAATCAGGGTGAGTTACATTCAGGTACAATGGGCACATTCCTTTTGTCAGAAGGATTAAAATCTGAGGGTTAAATTTACTAAAAAAAGCAGCTCTACCACACTGCCACATGTTAAAGCATATCTAGGTTGATATTCAAAGAAAGTCATACTTAACCGGCAACTGGCGAATGTATAACATTCTTATCCATCAATTTTTAACAACTATACAGATATTGTTGGGCTGACAATCCCTCTAACGGGATTGACAATATTCAGATGGGGTAGATTCTGAGGTCTGGATAGTGGGGTTGTATGTCCAGGTTGGATATATAACTCATGCACAGCTGTTGCTTCCGATTCTGTCCCGTAGTCTCCCTGCATGTACAAGGCTGTTGTGCGGAGAGTGCTGGATGGGGGCGGGAGTGGGTGGCATGGAGTCAGAGCAAGGGTGGGCCGAAGCACCCAGATGTACAGAGGCCATTCAGTTTGGGCCTCTGTACATTCAGCGGCCTCACTTTGGACACCCAGCTTATTCCATCTCAAAGGTGAAATAAGTACCGAGTGTTGAAGCAATCAGGGAATTCAGCCCCCAAAACAATGGCGCTGCCATGGGAGCGCCCCACAGCCCAATCCCGGCCCTGGCTGTCCCCACCAAGGGTCAGGCAGCAGGGAAATGGTTGTTAAATGCGGGTTGCCTTTGGTGCGCAGGCTGGATGTGGTGGTGCGTTGGCGAAGGGAAGCCATGGCACTGGCACACAAGCATGTACAAGGCTGTTGTGCGGAGAGTGATGGAACCTTGAATGGTGGGGACAGGCAATCACTTGGACGTAGCCTGGCGCAGAATGCTGTGCGTGCCAGGTTGTCCAAGTGCCCTGATTCTGCAACCATGGAAACATATAGCTCCGGCGATTGCAGAATGCAGTACAAATGTGCCCCGTCCATTTTCTGCACATCCGGACAACCCGGACATGCAGGGTGCTGAATCAGCTTCATAGTGAAGGGGCAGAGGGAGGAGCCAGAAATTATCGGGATAGTGGCAATATTCAGCTGCTGTCTGCATAAGCTATATATCTAGTTTAGGCCAGTTGAACAGCAAACCTGATCTATATGGATAGGAGTGGTCACTTCATTATAAATAAATATATTGTCATGAGGTAGACAGCACTAAGCCAGAAATATTGAAGAGTAATGCAAAGGAAGAGCTTACTTGTCATAAGCTAGACAGCACTAAGCCTGAAACATTAAAGAGTAACATAAAAGAAGAGCTTATCTGTCATGAGGTAGATAGTACAGACCCTGAAATATTAGGGAGTAATATAAAAGAAGAGCTTACCTTACAGCCACGTGGGCAGTTGCAGCATTCACAATGCAGAGAGGCAGGGAAAAGGGAAACAAACTTTCCTCATGGTTTTAGTGACGCAGTAAGAATTCCGGGTTCCAATCAGGCTCACCTGGAGCCAGACTCGCGTTCTACGTTTGATGAGCAGAGAGATAAAAACAGGTGGGAAAGCCCACAGAGAAGGCTGGAAATTGAGCGAGAGCTCAAGCTGGAACTTGAGAGAGACGGAGAGCTCAAGCAGGAGCCTGGACTAGGGCTGGAGCAGGAGTTTGAGTTTGAGGAGGAAAGCAGAGACCAAAGGAAGTCTGACTGCAGTTCCAGGCAGGCTTGGAGAGCGAGGACTGAAGTGCAGCCCAGGAGTTTGAGAGGTCAGTCTCAGAGAGAAGGTGAGACAAGAACTCCAAAGCAGTTACAGAAAGACACGTTGCCTTGGAGAACCAGGGCTGAAGAAAGGCAGGCTGATAAACCCGGGGGAGCTAAGAAAGACAGTGACAAAGTCTTCCCAGCCAGAGGGGTCCTCGTACCGAGGCAAACAGCCAAGCCAACAGAGAGCAAAGGTCACATCCAGGGAAGCTCACCGAAGGCAGGAAGTGAGTTTTATTCAGCTAAACACAGTAACCGGTGTTCACATAGGAAAGCAGTGTGCAAGGCAGAGAGAAAGCCTTGGCTGGAAGCAGAAGGGCTTGAAATCATCTTCTCAACGGAAAGAGATAAGTACCCTGTGTTTGGTAAAGGGAGAGAAGTGGGTCCCCGGGAGAGAAGCCAGGCTTACAACAGGCTAGAGAATCCTTACTGGCAGAAGACGTGGGAGGCAATCCCCAGCACAGCCCCTGCTATCTGTGACACCCAAAAGCAGCTCCAACTCACAGCAGTTGAAGTTTCCCAAGGGCAAGGCTCGGAGAGCAGCTTCACAGGGGCTCAGTGCCCATACACAGGACCAGGTCCTGGCCCTATGCAGTGGGAAAGCTATAGCCCAGAAAACATCCCTGAGCTCATGGAATGTGCTTTAGGTATAGCTGATGACATAGAGTCTCTCTGTTAAGAAAGGAGAAAGAAAAGAATTGTGTTTTACACATTTTGAATTTATTTGCTGGAAAGAAGCATAATTATTATTTGTTAAAAATCCTTTGCACCGGTGAAGCAACCGTTTCTTTTGTATTGTCCTTATTTGAAGACATCCTCAAGGGAAAGGGAATAAAACCCAACCTTAATTTTCACTCTGGACACGACTGCAGTGTCTTTATTTCCACAACTTCAGGCTATGCCCAGGTCTAGGCAACCGCCTAAGACCGGCATAGTCTCACAATATATATATATATATTTTTTTTTTTTCACAGCACTGACTTAGGGGCCACTTTAGAAACCCCAGTCATAATGTAGACATCTTAAAATGGCCATTCAGGTGTTACAATAAGATCCACATCCTAACTGCCATTTTAGAATGCTCCAAGTATATGCGTGTCCAGTGTGATCATGTCTATGTTATATGAGATCATGCCAGAGTCATGTCTGGGGCATTCTGAAAAATTTACACAAGTGTGTTCAATTTTAGATTACAACCACACGTTTAATTCCACCAGTGGGCACCTTTAAAAAATGCTCATTTTGTTTGGAAAACAACAGTACAGAGAAGGAAAGAATGTCCTCTCATTTTCTCAGTATTTCTTGCCAGCTCAATAGAACTTAGTAGATAAATATTGAGGTCTTATTGTCTACTTCTGCACCACGGCATGTCTCTGTTTCCAAAATGGCAGACTGGGACGTGTATATAGTCACATATGCACATGCATGTTCCAAAATACTGGTGCTGGCATGTCTGTAGGGATGGTACCATGCATGTTCAGATCTTTCAAGTCCACATTTCTAAAATTGGCCATTTTTTTGCATGTGTTTGGGCCCTTATTCTGCATGTCCCTGCTCTCTTTATATTGTGATGGACATGTTTATCTTTTTGGGGCAGAGACAAGCCTATTTTGCAAAACACTTACACATGTCCACATTCAGTGCTGCCCCTCCCACAGAATTTCAGACTTTTTGATATGGATATCTCAGATTTCATCTAAACAGCCTTTCTAAAATGTGTCTTTATATGTGTTGGAGTACTGAATATATAATACCAGCCACTTTTTATTCAATGCATTTAAACCACTCTAATAGAGAAGCCCTAAACCTAACATCCATTACATGCTGAATAAGTAAAGACCGACCAACTATATAGAAAGCTGAGGACAAGTAAATTAACTTACCTGAATCCAAATGAAGATAGACTTCATTTAGCATCCCCACAAGCAAATTTCAGTATTATGACCAACCCTCAAACCTGACTGACTGGGTCAAATCAAGGTAGTAAGAAACTGAGAAATGTACCATCTTCTCTGGCAACACAGATAGACATGATAAATGAGAGGCTGGTTGATAGATTTGTTTCTTCATTAACAGAAGAATTATGGACTGTTTGTATAAAGTGGGAAAAATACCCAACACAAACGTGATTGAAATAAAACTAAAGGAACTGGCAGAAATTGTTCTGTTGGTTGCATTACTAAGAAACTGGAAGTGGATCAAGCCCCAGGTAATAAATTGGCCTTAATGAATTCAATACCATTCCCAAGGACCAGGGCCGGATTTAGCTATACGCCATGTACGCCATGGCGTAGGGCCCACAGCTGCAAAGGGCCCACAAAAATTGAACTAGTTAGGCTTTTTTTTTTAAATAAAATAAAAAAAAACCTGCTGGCTGCCGCCGCGGGGCCCCCTCTGCTGCCGCGGCAGCATGGACTGACCCGCGGGGGCCCCCTCTGTAAGCTCGGTCCCTCCCTCCGTGCCTCCGTGTCTCCCTCCGTGCAGGCTGTTAGAGACGCGAAGGCAGACTGTCTCCTTCTGCCTTCCCGTCTCTGTTAAGCCCGCAGGGGCTGATGGGAAATTTCCCATCAGCCCCAGCGGGCTAAACAGAGACGCGAAGGAGACAGTCTGCCTTCGCGTCTCTCACAGCTTTCATGGAGGGATACCCGGAGGCACGGAGGGCGGGACCGAGCTTACAGCGGGGGCCCCCGCGGGTCAGTCCATGCTGCCGCGGCAGCAGAGGGGGCCCCGCGGCGGCAGCCAGTAGGTTTTTTTTTTAAAATTAAATTTTACTTTAGGCCGGGGGAGGGGGAGGGGGTAGGACTGGTATTTGGGGGGGCTGGGACTGGGGCTGGAAATGGGTGGGGACTGGGACTGGAAATGGGCTGGGACTGGGACTGGAAATGGGTTGGGGGGATTAAGGCTGGAGGTGGGCTGATTGGGTTAGGACTGAAAATGCTCTGTTGTGGGGGGTTTAGAAATGTAAATGGATTTTGGGGGGTTTAGACTAGTAATGGGCTTTGGGCTGATGCGGGCTGTCTGGTACTGGGCTATGGGGGGGGGCTAGGACTGGAAATGGGCTGGGGGGGTTAAGACTGGAGGTGGGCTGATGGGGTTAGGACTGGTAATGGGCTGTTGGGGGGGGTTTAGAGCTGGTAATGGGTTTTGGGGGGTTTAGACTGGTAATGGGCTGTGGGCTGATGGGGGCTGTCTGGTAATGGGCTATGGGGGGGCTAGGACTGGAAATGGGCTGGGGGGTTAAGACTTGAGGAGGGCACAAGGGGTTACGACTGATAATGGCCTGTTGGGGGGGTTTAGAACTGGTAATGGGCTTTGGGGGGGGGTTAAGACTGGTAATGGGCTGTGGGCTGATGGGGGCTGTCTGGTAATGGGCTATGGGGGGGGGTTAGGACTGGAAATGGGCTGGGGGGGTTAAGACTGGAGGTGGGCTGATGGGGTTAGGACTGGTAATGGGCTGTGGGCTGATGGGCTGATGGGGGGGTTAGGACTGGCAATGGGCTATGGGGGGCTGACTGGAAATGGGTTGAGGGGGTTAGGACTGGAAGTGGGCTGATGGGGGGTTAGGACTGGTAATGGGTTATAGGGGGGCTTAAACTGAAAATGGGGTGATGGGGGGTTAGGACTGGTATTGGGTTGGGGGGTTGCTAGGACTGGAAATGGGCTGATGGGTGGCTAGGACTGGAAATGGGCTGATGCAGGGACTAGAAGGGAATGGATGCTGGGTGAGGCTGGAACTAGAAGGGAGCTGATGTTGGGGGAGGATTAGAATGGGATGGGGCTGGAAGAGTAAAATGGAGAAGGGAAAAATATTTTGTGTGGGAGGGATAAAAAAATCTACAATTGGCCGGGTATTGGGAGAGTAAGTGGGGATTGAGGATGGAGGGGTAAAATTTGAGTGGATGAAATAGGAATGAGGAAAGAGCAAAAGGAGAAAGATTAGTATGTTAAAGCAGATGTAGAGAGAGAATGGAAAAAAACTAGAAGAGAGAAGAAAGGACAAATGGACAGCAGACGATGGAGAGTTAGCAGAAGACATGAAGAAACCAGAAGAAAGTGGCTGGAGCAATTGCAGCTGAAAAAAATGCACAAAAGGTAGAAAAATATCTCTTTATTTTGAATTTATTAATTGGAATATGTCAGCTCTGGTAAATGTGCATCATTAACGTCTGCGCTTTGTTTAGTACAAGAGCAAATTAATGTATAGTTTTATTTCTACAGTGTTGTACATTCCAAGTTTGGCTTTTGGGATTCCCAGTTTAATTATTGTCTTCCTGTTTCTAAAATGTGATTACTTGTTTGGTGATGGTCTATGTTCTGCATGTGTAACTGAGCTGAGGTGTTCTGTTTATATCAGGGGTCTCAAACTCAAATTGCTTTGAGGGCCAAATGAGGACTTGTAGAGTAACCCGGGGGCCGCACAAGACGCAGGCCTCATTTGCATAATGGCATCATTTGCATAAGGGCATCATTTGCATAAATATTTGCATATACACTAACTTTTAGTAAACATGCAGAACATACACCATCACCAAACAAGGAATCACAATTTAGAAACAGGAAGACAATTAAACTGGGAACCCCAAAAGCCAAACTTAGAATGTATAACACTGTAGAAATAAAACTATAAATTGATTTCCTCTTGTATGTAAGGGAACAATCATGGAGAATGGGCCCCTGGGCCTGTGTCCACTCCCATATCTTTTCTGGTCACATGGAGGGGGATGCTCTCACCTTTGTGGCTCGAATCTCTGGCCCTGTGTTCATTCTCTGCTTGAAAACCCTAAGGAGGGGATTTCCTAGCTCTCTGTTCTCTCTGTTCCTGATGTCTGGAGAGAGAAATCTTTTGGTTCTGTGCAGTTTCTCTCCTTCAAGGTCCTGGGGGGAGGATTCTTCTGCCCCATGTTCCTTCTCTGCTTATGTTGATCCTATACTCACGATCTTCCTTTTATGCTGTTCAAAGGGTGGCATCCAGCTTTATGCTCGCTTTATTCTTCTGTGAGGAGAGGATCTCTGGTTCCTTCATTCATCCTGTCTCTTTTTGGGTCCCAGGGAAGGGATCCCTGGCCCTGTGTTACTACATTCTCTGTTTCTGGGATTTGGGAATGACATCTCTGGCTAGTTGCTTGCTTTTTCTCTACTTCAGGAGCAATGGGAGAGGATCCCCAAGTCTTGCACTGATGATATGACCAAAGAGCTCATGTGCACTCTGGCCATTTTTACACCAGCTGTTGCACAAGCCTTTTATTTTGATGTTTATAGACTCTCCTACCTTTTTTCTTAAAACTGTGTTTTTCTTTTATTTTCCAAAATGATGAGCTCACTATTAGTTGCATGAACAGACAGATGGGTCTATGAACCAATGGCAAACTCACACAGACAACATAGTCAGCCACAGAGAAATTTGAGTAGTGTCAGTTTTTCACCCGGGACTATTATTTTTTTAAAACATAGCCACTATTGGCAGCAGTCAGTCCCTGATCCCAATGCCAACAGTATTAAGCGTCCCACGGCCCCTCTGCCTGCTCTGAGTCCTCTCCTCCCTGCAGCATCAGCTCAAAAAGTGGCGACTTTCAGAGCCGCGAAGAGAGAGAGTTTCTCTCGCGCGGTTCTGAAGAGCAGCGAGTCTTCAGAACCGCGCGAGAGAAACTCTCTCTCTTCGCGGCTCTGAAAGCCGCCACTTTTTGAGCTGATGCTGCAGGGAGGAGAGGACTCAGAGCAGGCAGAGGGGCCGCGGGACGCCTAATACTGCGGCGGCAAGTTTGGATTTATTTTTTTTTTTTAGAAACCGGTAAGTGCTTCGCGGGCCGCACAAGATGCTCTCGCGGGCCGCATGCGGCCCGCGGGCCGCGTGTTTGAGACCCCTGGTTTATATAATTCCTATTTGACATTGCCACTTGTTCTCTTTCCCCAGTAGGTCATGTATTGTTGTTCTCTGAAATGTATTGGTTTAATATTTGCAGTGTTGCCTTTTGATTGGTAGAGTATGGTGCTTTGTGAGTCCTGGTAGTGCTGTTAGGATACGGCGGGTTTGCTATGGGTTCTAAATGGGCAGTGTTTGTAGTAGTTCCTAATGTGTCTGGCAGTTGGCACTGGATTATAGTAATGTAGAAATCTTTTAGTCTTTCTTTATCCATACACTCATTAAGAGGCACGTTTACTAAAAGTTAGTATATGGTAACATTATGCAAATATTTATGCAAATGAGGCCCCTTATGCAAATGAGGCCCACACCCCCCTTGGGCCGCCCCTGCTGGGGGCCCACAATTTTTGTTGGCATAGGGCCTCACTCAAGGTAAATCCGGCCCTGCCAAGGACAAACTACATAAAGGCTGGAATTGTAAGCATGTGGCACCCAGACCCTGTTGAAGGAAAAAAGTTTGAAAGATTGCTAAAAAGGCTCCAATCTCAATGAGAGGTTGGGCTCTACAGGCCCTCCCCCCCACACCCCCAATATGGTTAAGGGGGTTCCCCCAACCCTGATCATACATTGGAAACATTTTCCACTAAAATGTGTGTGTAAACACAGTTCAACTTGCATAGCCATAAAAGCTACAAAAATGTAAATAAGGCAGCTCCCAAACCCGAGTAACCTAACTTATCAACATTAATATTGGATCAAGCTTCCAAACCAAAAGCCCTACTGAACAAACACAACTTTAGTTTCTTTTGAACCAAATGAAGTCTGCCTCAAACTGATCATCTACTGGAACTGAGCTGCACAATTTTGGTTCATCAAACTCAAATGCTTATTGACATTTTAATTGCAACTTCACACTAGAAGGCAGTTGTAAATAAGCCTGCTTGGAGGACTGTAGCAATCTGCTTGGAATATTTTCCTAAAATAGTCTGGGGCATTCTGAAAAATTTACACAAGTGTGTTCAATTTTAGATAACAACCACACGTTTAATTCCACCAGGGCTCTTAAAATCAGACAAAGCTCTTTGAATTCTATGTAATAGGCTACTGACAGCCATTGAAGGCCCTTTTAGAATGGTGTCACATAGTTCCTACACATTAACAACTGGACCATGATATTCTGAACCAGCTGTAAGCACTTCAGCTGCATATTTGAAAGCTTGAAATAAATAAAGGCTGCTGAAATAATAATCGGGTAGTTACAAATGCAGGGATTAAAGTAGTCAAGTCATTAAATGATAGTAAATGACAACATATCCTTCTCAGTAAACATAATGTGTCAAGGTGACACATATCACCCCTGAAATATGAGCCTCTTAACAGTCTGCATCCAACAAAAATCCTAGGCTCTATATCGGGCCACCACATGCAAGCTAACAACTCTGAATTTTTAGGGGTGACTGACAATTCCTTTAAGATCTACTACATCACAACAAATCTGTTTTTCCTGAATGGAGACATAGACAAGTGATCAACTATTCTTTCACTGCATCTAAACAGGTATTAAATCCATTTATTTATTATATTTATTTAAAAACATGTATTGTTCACTTTATCAGAATCTCTTGACAGATCACAAAATTACATACATAATCCATAATGTACCTTACATGACAAACGAATATCACATGCTGATTTCCAAAAACCTTTCACTAACTTGCTTCTGCTTCTTCTGCTGCAAAATTCATATTATATTTTATTTTTGTAAAAATAAGTGGGCTTTAAACTGTTTATGAAATTGAAGTACTGGTATATCTGACATTGGGCCTGATATTGACTTGGCCAGGCTATGTGCCGCTAAGGTGCATAGACCTGCCTGTCGACCCTTAATCCCAAATATTCAATGCCATGTTGACAGCATTGAATATACGGGGTCGCTGCACATGCCCCAGAACCGCCAAAGCTAACCAGGTAGCAGTAATCTTGCACTGCTACCCAGTTAGCTACCACTGGTAAAACTAGGCCAGCTTTTGCTACACCTAGTTTTACCTGCCAATCGCTAACCGAGTAATGGTGCAATATCGCCGCTACCCAGTTAGCGAAATCTCCACCTCTGCTCTGCCCCGGAATGACCCCAACACACCTCATATTGGGGCATGTAGTGCAGTTAGAAGGAGATATTCAATGGCACTAACCATGTAAATGCCGTTGAATATCCCGATTTAAGGCATTTACATGGTTTACTGGACTGTAAACCATGTAAATGCCTTATGAATATCGGGCATATTGTTCTCATTTGAGCTGGTAAAACATTCCACCACCCAGGGGCAGCCCAAGGGTGATGTGGGGCCATGTATGCAGACTCATTGTGAGGCCTCATTCACATATATATTTGCGTGGAAGCCTATTCCAATCAGGCCATCCATCCACTGCATGTCTGGGTAGAATTGGGCCATCCAAAGTTAGACCCGATTTTGATCTCACGACCCAGCGGGATCAGAATCGGGTCTAACGCCTGGACATGCAGGCCAGGACCAAATTATGCCTGGCTGTACGCACCAGCAACTATCCGTGTAGTGGAGTCAGGGTCCTAAATGGCGGCCCGTCTCCATGGTACCGTGGTTCCATTCAGGAGTTGCAAATGATGGCTGTAACAGATAAACAACTTTCCCTGCTGCTGGACCCTCGATCTGGCCTCCCATGGCCAGGGTCCAGCTGTAGATAATTTACTCCACGCATGCCTCACCTGTCCACTCTGGCTGCCAAAGAAATGCTGCATCCAGGGGGACATTCCACCTCTTAGTTGGAATAAGTCCCCTGTCTAGTTCCAAGGCCCTGGACTTCAGGGCCTGTTCTTCTGGGGTCGCAGCTCGTTCATGCCCCACTCTCACTCCTCCTCTGGAACATCCCCTCCTGCCCCCAACTAGGCTTCCCTGTACAAATCTGCTGTTCATGTGGGGAGGCTTTTGCTGGGGCCAGCAGGGGAGCGAATAGCGGGGATGGACATCCCAACGGGACAAAATTACCTCCACAGTCACTGGACCTCATTTGCATAAATTCAATTTATTTTATTTTAAAATGTATATATTGTCCTTCACGGGCTTCTTTTTTGTCCTAGCAATGACTTAGGGACATGTTTTCTAAATATTACTGTGTGTTAAGTGCCACTGCGCCCATAGAAATAAATGGTTTCTGCTTCACTTAACATATGTTAACATTTGTGAATGCATGCTAACTTTTAGTAAACATGCTTTTTAATGAGTGTCTGAATATCATTTGCATGGATAGTAAGGATAAGGAAAGGCTACTAGATTTCTACATTATTATCCTCCAGTGCCAACTGCCAGGTACATTAGGAAGTACTACAAAACTCTGCTTATTTAGAACAAATAGCAAACCCACCATATCATAGCAACACTACCGGGACTCACAAAGCACCAAACCCTATTTATTAAAAGGTAGCACTGCAAATATTAAAGAAATACATTTCCTACTGGACTACTGTGTGACTACTACACAGAAACTACCCAGAGTGTTACATATTTGATTTTTTTTCCAGTTGGTGAGAGGTTTTATATGAGTACTTTCTAAGTGAGCCTGAGACGGAGAGGGAAGATATAGTCGCTTAGTGTAAATAGACCGTAGGACCCGAAGAGGTGTGTAGGGCATGAGGTGTGAAAAGAGAGCGGCTGGAGTGCTGGAATGAATGATTTTATGTATAAGTGTATGCAGCTTAAATTGAGACCGATGAAAGATGGGCAACCAATGGGATCTGATAAGCAAGGGAGTAACATGATCGGATCTGGCAGCATGAAATAAAATATGGATTGCAGTATTTTGTATGGGTTTTTAACGTTTGAGTTGATAATTAGGAAGACCCGAATAAATGATAGTACAGTAATCAGGTTTTGACATAACTAATGATAACAGTAGTGCGATGATGGCAGAAGTGGGGAGGATAGATTGAACAGAACAGATTTGTCATAGAGCAAAGATGCAATGCCTAGCAATAGTACTGATGTGTGACTCAAAGGATAGCTCTGAGTTGAGTGGGACGTCAAGATATTTAAGAGTAGAAACAATGGGATTTCAAAAAACGTCAAGAGGTGGTGAAACTTCTCTTTCTGGTTTTCGAAATCCCATCGGATGTCTTAACCGGATTAAGACTCAATTTGTTGGAGTGTAACCAAGAAGCTACAGAATTCAGACAAGAATTAACAGAGAAAAGATCAGGGGACAGAGGGGAAGTACATAACAGCAGCAGGATGTCATCCGCATAAAATTACACAAAGACACCCTGCTGCTGGATCAGAGGGGCCAGAAAGACATTAAAGAGAAGAGGTGCCCTTAGGAATGCCATAAGAGAGAGGGAAGAGAAACAAGGAAGAGCCCTGAAAAATGGCTCCAGGAGTGATGCTGGAAAATACAGACTACTGAACTTGATGCCTGTACCAGGCAAAATGGTAGAGAAACCATTATAAAAAAAACAAAATTACTGAACATGTAAATAATCATGGCTTGGCGTAATAGCAGAAAACCAAGATGAATTTAGCAAAGGAAAATCTTGTTTCACTAATCTCTTACACTTTTTTGAAGGTGTGAATGAACAGGTAAATAAAGGTGAACTAGTTGATATAGTTTATCTACTTTTTCTGAAAGCCTTTAACAACGTCTCTCATGAGAGACCCTTGGAGAAATTAAAAAGTCATGGGATAAGAGGAAGTGTATTATTTTAGATCAGGAACTGGTTAAAAGATAAAATACAGAGAGTAGGGCTACAGTAAATGGCCAATTTTCTCAGTGGAGAAAGGTAAATAGCAGAGTACTCCAGGGGTCTGTGCTGGGCCCACTGCTTTTTAACATATTCATAAATGATCTGCAAATGGGAATAATGAATGAGGTGATCAAATCTGCAGATGACTCAAAATTATTAATTTATTAAAAGACAAGAGGACTGTGGAAAATTGCAAGAGGACCTTGATAAATTGGAAGACTGGACATCCAAATGGCAGATGAAATTTAATGTGGACAAGTGCAAAGTTATGCACCTAGGGAAGAACAACCCAAACTATGGTTGCGCTCTGCAAGGTTCCACATTAGGAACCACCACTCAGGAAAAAATTTAGGAATCATCGTGGATAACACGTTGAAAACCTCTGCCCAGTGTGCAGCGGCGGCCTAAAGGCAAATTGAATGCTAAGAATCATAAGGAAAGGAATGGAGAATAAAACCAAGGATATTATATTGCCTCTGTATCCGTTCCATGGTTCGACTGCACCTTGAATATTGTGTGCAGTTCTGGTCACCATATCTTAAAAAGGATATAATGGAATTAGAAAAGGTACAGAGAAGAGCTGCCAAAATGGTAAAGGGGATGGAAGGATACTCCTTTGAGGAAAGACTTAAGGTTAGGGCTCTTCAACTTAGAAAAGAGAAGGCTGAGGGGAGATATGATAGAAGTCTATAAATTAATGAATGGAGTGGAACGGGTTAATGTAGATCTGTTTACACCCTCAAAAAGTAGAAATGCTAGAGGACACACAATGAAGCTACAGTGTAACCCATTTAAGACTAACAAGAGAAAATATGTTTTCACTCAACACGTAATCAATTTCTGGAATTCATTACCAGAGGATGCAGTATAGCTGGTTTAAAAAAGGTTAGGACAGGTTCCTGGAGGAAATGTCCATAAACCATTATAACCTTTATAAAGAGGACCTGGGAAATCCACTGCTTACCCCACGATGAGCATTGTGGAAGCTGTAGACTTTGGGTACCTGGATTGGCCATTGTTGGAACAGGATACTGGGCTAGATGGACCTTGTATGGCATTTCTTATGTTTTTATGTTTGCATTTTGGATATTTTATCAATGTTTATTGATTAAAACTTAACATTTGAAGCCCTATTTATAAAGGACATCACAACTCTGCTCCATCTCTTCCTAAACTATAGTCCTAGGAACACCTACATGCAGATAACATGGAAGTATGCACTATCTTTCAGTGAACCTACTTTTATCCTTGTACAATTTCATAATAGCTATTGTCCACATGGAGTGGAGGAGTAGCCTAATGGTTATAGCAGTGACTTGATAACCAAGAAACCAGTGTTCGATTTCCATTAGTGCTCCTTGTGGCCTTGGACAAGTCACTTAAATCTCTATTGCCTCAGAAGAAAGATCAAGCAATCTACTTCCAGTCACTCTGCTAAGAAAACTCAGGAGCTGCTGGGTCACCAGAAGTCATCTGTTCTTTAAGTGTTAAACCTGAAAGAATAAATAACATACATTATAATTAAGTCTACCATATCTGTTGCAAATACTGTTAAGAAACTGTTTCTCTTAACAACTCATTGTTATAAGCAAATTATTTAAAGAAAATAGCTTTAATTAGACTATCAAAATAACTTTTCAAAAGTAGTTAATTGGACAAGATTGACATTGAAAAGCTAGTCAAGCAATTATATGTGCACGTTGTTAGGTGATGATATTTATTTTGTTGATTAAAATTACTTTCCCTCCTTCTCAAATCCCTACCTCCATTAGATTCAGGTGTGACTGTAGGGGCTGGGAAATAATGATCACACAGAGCTAAATGGCTATAATTAATGGCTACTACTATTAAAATGACTCTTGTGTTGTTTACCACTTCCTTTGGAGGCGGGACAATGCTGCACGGAGCTCATCGAGAGACAGAAAGACTCCGCAACTGCTTCACAGGCATAGCCGCTGTTCCCTAAGAGACAGGGAGCAGCAGCTGCAGAAGAACAGGGCAGTAGCAGGCGGACAGGGAGAGGGGAGGAGGGGGCAGGGAACCTGCAACAGGGCTGACATGAGAGAGGGAGGGGGCTGACATGGAGGGATGGATGGAGGGAGGGGCTGACATGGAGGGAGGGGAGGGCTGACATGGAGGGAGGGAGGGGGGCTGACATTGATGGATGGATGGATGGAGGGAGGGAGGGAGGGACTGGTCAGTGGGGAAGGAGGGGAACTGGAAGGGAATGGACACCAGTGGAAATTATGGGAATGCATGTTGACATTGGAAGTTACTGAGAGTGAGGACTGGAAAGGGGCTGATACTGGGGAGGGTTACTGGGACTGGAAATAGGCTGATGGAAAGAAGTGAAGAAAACGAAAGAAGAGATAAGAAATGGCAGATGGACCATAGACCACAGAAAGAGAGCTAAGAGAAGACAAGAAAGCAGAAGCCTCAGATCGGGACCAGCATGATCAGAGAATAAATTGGTCAGACAACAAAGGTAGAAAAAATAATTTTATTTCATATTAGTGATTTGACTACAAAATCATCATAATTTTGAAATCAAATATTGTTACTTGTTATTGTGATTAATTATTGTGGTTTAAATAAGTAAATTTTATAAATAAAAACATATTGCAAAGGCCTATAATATATTAATAATTCAACAAATGATTACAGTGACAATGTGTTAATGGTAAAGGAAGAGAGACGCATTTGATTTTATCATTGGGGGTCACCACAAGTTGACCAATGGTAAAAGGGGTCACGGTACAAAAAAGGTTGAGAACCACTGCCTTAGAGTATTGTGGTGGCCAGGGGCGGCTCAAGGCAATCTGCTGCTTGAAGCAAGGGATGAGATGGCGCCCCCCTGCTCCCAGAGCAGTGGGGGGCGGGCTCTAGCAAAACTTCATTCAGGGACTGAATCAAACCAGAAAAGCTGATTAAATAATGCAGAGGAAATGCAAGATGTTCGCACACCAAGGAATTAAAAGAAAGAATGAGAACCACAGCACAGTTTATAACACCAAATTATAACACATTTTTATTTTGTTGTTATAAACAGCATTACTGTTTTTGGTTTTTTTAACATATATTTTGCATTCACAGAACCCCCTCACTCAACAATGGGAGCAGAACAGAACTAGGACATTCACCCACAAAACTCAATATCTAAAAAAAAAAAATCTGATTCTGGTCATCTCACTAACAACATATACATTCTCTAGTACCAGGCACATTGTGAATTAATACAAGTCCCTACAACAAAATCACTGAGAATCTGTAGAGCAAATCTACCATACCAGGACCAACTTCCAAAACTCACATAAAGAGTCTACCAAAAAAATCTGTACTGTAAATACCGCAGTGGACCCTGGAACATCCATACACCTATTTGAAAAACTGAACAATTCAGATTACTGCAGTAAAGATCCATGCATACAAACTCCATGTTAAAAGAATACCTGGCCTTGGTGACAAATTCAGAACACAGAACCTTACCAAGTGCAGAATAAGTGACCATAACCTAAAAATAAACATATGTAGATAAAAACTTAAACTGTAACCCCAAGAAATCAGATTCTGTATACAATGCAACACCAGAGAAATAGAAAGACAAGTATTTCCCTGTATTTTATAAAATATAAAGGTAGTCCCAAGTCCGATCATTAAATTGAAAGTAAAATTTTCTTCTACCTTTGTTGTTTGACTATTTTATTCTATGAACATGCTTGTTTCAATCTGAGGTTTCTGCTTTCATAGACCTCTCAGTGCCCCTCCTATCTGCTTTCTCCCAGGGGCGGCATGAGGGTAATGCAGAACCATGTGTAGAGATTCATTATGGCATAAATTTGGTATACTTTATTTTGAAATGTATATGCCACCCATCTAAAATCCTAGGTAGCTTCCAAACATATACACATGCAATTTAGTAAGACAGATGTTACAATAAAACAAGCATAATAAAAACATTAAATCTGATTAATAAAGCCACTTACACAGCGCCCCCCCCCCCCAATCAAACCATTATAAGTATCTTCACATCAAATGTATTTTGCTATGACAAGATTATTTATGAGGAGGGAAGAGACAAAATGTGAAAAACTAATCCTGGTAGCCATGAATTCAAATGCTGGATTGGATTGTGCTGAACAAGTCAAATTACTACAGTACAGATCCCTACATACAAACACCATGTTAACAGAACGCCTGTGCTCAGTCACACCCTAAAAACACACACTCTCACCAAGGACAGCAGGGGTTTTCAACCCAGTCCTCGGGGAACCCTAGGCCAGTCAGGTTTTCAGGATTCCCAGAATGAATATGCATGAGAAAGATTTGCATGTTCTGCCTTAATTGTATGCAATCTATCGTATGCATATTCATTGTGGGAATCCTGAAAACCTGACTGGCCTAGGGTTCCCCGAGGACTGGGTTGAAAACCTATGAAGTACAGAATAAGTGACCACTACCTAAGGTAAAAATAAAAATATGTAGACAAAAATTAAACTAAAATCCCAAACTTTACAAAAGAAGCAACACCAACAAAAAAAGAGCTGCAGTTCCCCATGCTATGTCAAATTTAAATATTGTGTAAAGTTCAATCACTAAATTGAAAAAAATTATTTTTTTTACCTTTGTTGTAATCAGTGAACACTTGATTTCTATTCATTTATGAGGAATGCCCATAAAGCACAATTATAATTCAAGTATACACCCCAACAGCTGCAGAAGAGGATGAAATTGATGAGTTCTATGTACAAATACAAGCTGAAATTGACAGAACATGCAAAGAGGATATTCTGATAGTCATGGGGAATGCAAAAGTTGGCAACAAAGAAGTCGTCAAAGTGGTTGGAAAATTTGGGCAACAGAAATGAAGCTGGAGAAAAACTAATAGAACTCTGGAAGACCAATGATCTATTCATCTCAAACACCTTCTTACAGCAACACATGCAGTGACTGTACACATGGACTTCACCCAATGGATTGTACAAAAATCAACTGGACTATATCTGTTGAAGTCAACAATAGAAAAGCTCTATAACATCAACAAAGACAAAACCTGGAGCTTGCTGTGGTACAAATCACCAACTACTAGTATGCAAACTCAAGCTAAAGTTGAAAAAGAGCAAGCCACTTATGAATTTATCAAACTATGACCTTGAGAATATACCACTGGAATTAAAAGACTGCCTGCAAAATCAATTTGCTGCTTTAGATACAAATGACAAAGCTCCAGAAGAGTTATGGGATGACATCAAGAAGGTTGTATTGGGAGAAAGTGAGAAGTGGAGGAGGTTGTATTGGGAGAAGTGAGGAGTGGAGGAGTGGCCTAGTGGTTGGGGCAAGGTACTTCAGGCCGGAAGGTCGGGGTTCAAATCCCACTAGAGGACAGCAACCTTGGGCCGGAAAGACTGGGGTTTCTAGTCCCACAGGTGCTCCTTGTGGTCTTGGGCAAGCCACTTAACCCTCCATAGCCCATGTTCCCTGTAAAATAGTTATCTCCAAGTTATTATGCCCTTTTCAATGTAATTTCAGTTTGTTGAATGTAAACCGCACTGATGCAGAATAGCGCGGTATATAAGAGAATATAAAATAAATAAATAAAAAGTCTCTACAAAAGGTGAAAAAACAAAAATGGATGATGGAAGAAACTCTGAAAATTGCCCATAAACGCAGAGAAGCTAAAGCCAGAGGAGAAAGAGAGGCAATTGCAGAACTCAACAGAGATTTCCAATGTGCAGCAAGACAAGATAAGGAAAAGTACTAGAATGATGCATGCAAGGAATTAGAATCAGAAACTATTAGAGGAAGAACAAGATCAGCTTTCCTAAAGCTACAAGAGTTAAAGTGAGAATTCCAGCCTCAAACTGAAATGTTACAAGATGCTCAAGGATCCATGTTGAATGATGCTGAGACAATCAAGAAAAGATGGAAAGAATACAGTTATTATATGATAAAGATCAAGTAGATCAACAGTCATTTCAACCCATACCTTATGATCTGGAACCATTGGTGATGAAAGAAGTCATTGAAGCAGCATTGAAACACTTATCAAAGAACAAAGCACCAAACATTGATAGCATTCCCATTAACGTATTACAGCAATCTGATGCAGATATTACCATGCTTATAAGGCTCTTCCAGGAAGTTTGGAAGACAACATCATGGCCAACTGACTGGAGAAGATCTGTGTTTATACCAATACTAAAGGAATGTGATCCAACTGACTGGAAATTATCACACAATCACTCTGATCCCACATGCCAGCAAGATTCTACTGAAGATTATTTAGCAGAGACTACAACCATACCTGGAACGAGAAGTACCTGAAGTGCAAGCAGGGTTCAGTAAAGGGCGAGGAATGAGAGACATAATCACGGATGTGAGATGCATCCTTGAAAAGACTAAAGAATACCAAAAGGCTATCTATATGTGTTTTATTGACTATAGCAAAGGCTTTTGATTGTATACTTTCTCCCTACCTCTTTAATTTATATGCAGAACAAATCATCAGAGAAGCAGGACTGTATGAAGACAACAGAGGTACGAAGATTGGAGGGAGACTCATCAACAACTTTTGCTATGTTGATGATACCACATTACTTGCTGAAAGTGAAGACAATCTGAACCATTTGCTTATCAAGATCAAGGAACATAGTCTTAAAATGGACCTGCACCTTAATGTAAAGAAAAAGATCCTGACAACTGGCAAAATCAATAAGTTCATCACTGATTGAGAAGAAATTGAAATAGTTGACAACTTTCATCTTTTTGGATCAACTATCAATAAAGAAACAACAAGCAGTCAAGAAGTCTGACGACACATTGCTCTTGGCAGAATGGCTATGAAGGACCTAGACAAGATTCTTAAGAGCAAAGATGTCTCTTTCCATACAAAGATTTGACTTGTTCAAGCCAATGTATTTTCAATAATGTCATATGTATGCAAAGTTGGACTGTGAAAAAGATAGACAAGAAGAAAATTGATGCCTTTGAATTATGATGTTGGCGACAAATACTGTGTATACCATGGACTGCCCAAAGAACAAACCAGTCAGTACTAGAGGAGATCAAACCTAAGCTTTCTTTAGAAGCTCAGATGACAAGACTTCAACTTTCATACTTTGGACACATCATGCAAAGAGAGAAATCATTAGAGAACGACATCATGCTTGGCAAGGTAGAAGACCAATGCAAAAGAGGAAGGCCAGCAATGAGATGCATCGATACAATAACAGAAGCTATGGTTGCCGCTCTGTCAACAATGAGCCACCTGACTGAAGACCGAACACAGTTTAGGACAACTATCCAGAGGGTCGCCATGAATTGACACCAACTCGATGGCACTTAACAACACCTTTGTTGTCTGCCATTTTATTCTCTGATCATGTTGGTCCCAATCTGAGGCTTCTGCTTTCTTCTATGTTCTCTTAGCTCTCTTTCTATGGTCTCTAGTCCATCTGCCAATTCTTTTCTTTCCTTTTGTTTTCTTCACTTCCTTCCATCTTATATATCGATTTTTTTTCCTTTCAGCTTTCTTACATTTATTTTTCTCTCTCTATTTCTGTCCACCCAGATTTCACTACTCCTTACTCTTCAGTTCTCAATCTCCCTCTTTTATTTGTCATCTACCTTCCACTTTTCAACCTTCATCCCAGTCTTTACATTCTCCAGCTCTTCTTTCATAGTCCATTATACTCTAGTCTTTTGCTCACTCGCTCTTCCCCTCCATGTCTAACATCTCTCGATCACCATCCAGTGTGTGTCTCTCTTTCTGTCTCTTTCTTTCCCTCCATCATTACTTCTGCTCTCTTTCCTTCCATGTCTCCCCTCTTCCTTCCTATCCCCCTGCAACCAGAATCTACACCATCTCCATAGCATACTATACCCTTCCTATTACTGACTTTGGGCCATGATCACTGCCTCTTACACCCTTCTGCCTGCAGGAGCAGCATGTCATTTGGGCAGGGACTGTGCAAGCCATGAATGCAGCCCAGAGAAACAAAACCTGTCCGCAGGAACAGACGTCAGGAAGGCACCGTCCCTGGCCACCCACCTCCACTCCCCATTCAGGATGACCTGCAGAGCGCCGGTGGCCTAGCAGAGAGCAAGTTCATGGGACACAAGACTGTGAGAAGTGACTGTGTCCTCTCACAGCTTTCTGCCCATGGCAGCAGCATGTCCTGTGGGCAGGCTCTCCACCGGGCCGACAGTGCTTAACAGGTCACCCTGAATGGGGAGTGGGGGGCAGATGGCTAGTGATGGAACCTTCCTGACATCCGGGTCCCCCTGCTGCACTTACTCAGCTTGCCAGGTAGTACCAGCATTGGAGCAGCATTTGTCTTCATGCTTTCCCACCCCCTGTTGTACCCTGTTGTCCAGCATTTGTTCTCATGTCCTTTCCCCCCTGTTGTCAGCATTTATCCTCCTGCCCCCTCCTGTTTTCCTGCATTTTTCCTCCAGTCCCTTCCCTCTATTGTCCAACATTTGTCCTCCTGTCCTTCCCCCAGTTGTCCAGCATTTATCCTCTTGCCATTCTGCCATTTTTCAGCATTTGTTCTTCTGTCCCTCCCCCCTGTTGTCCAGCATTTGTCTTCCTGCCCCTTTTGTCCGGCATTTGTCCTCCGGTCCCTCCCCGCTGTTGTCCTGCATTTATTGTCTTGCTCCTGTGCCATTTTCCAGGATTTGTCCTTTTGTTTCCACCTCCCTCTTGTCCAGCATTTGTCTTCCTGACCCTGTTATCCAGCATTTGTCCTTCTGCCCCCCCCCCCATGTCCAGCATTTGTCTCCCTTCTCCACCCCTGTTGTCCACCATTTGTCTTCCTGTACCCCCCCATTGTTCAGCATTTTTCTCCCTTCTTCCTCCCCCCCCCATTGTCCAACATTTGGTTCAACATTTGTCTTCCTTCTCCCCCCCGCCATTGTCCAGCATTTGTCTTCCTTCTTCCCCCTGCCGTTGTCCAGAATTTGTCCTCCTTCCCCCCTCTACTCTCATCTCCTCCCCTCCCCTGTTGTCCTGGACAAGCTGCTGCCATGCCACCTCTCGGCAGTGGCAGAATCAGCCCTTCCTCCCCCGCACCACTGCCCCAGATCCAAGGACAGTAGGGCAGTGGCAGGGAGCTAAATTGGCTGAAAGAAAAAGAAATTTGAAAAGTGTGGGTGTTTCAAGCGTCCATCAGCTTGTTAGCCCCCGCCGGTTCTGCCCCTTTCTGATGTGAATAGCATCATCAGAGGGGAGCGGACTCCATCAGGCTTGTAAGGTCCTGATGGATCCTATCACCTCTGATGATGCTATCTGCATCAGAGAGGGGCAGATCCAGCAGGGACTTGAAACCCCTGCGCTTTTTAAATTCTTTTACTTTCAGCCAACTTAGCTCTCTGCCACTGTCCTAGTGTCCTCAGTTCTGGGGCAGTGGTGAGGGGAGCAGAAGGACTGATTCTGCTGCTGCCACCGAGAGGTGGATGGGGCAGTAGTAGCAGCAGCTAGTCCACATTTTTTAAACCTTTTTGAAGACAGAGTGAGGCAGTTTTGTGGGCATATTTTTACTGCCCCCAACAATTGGCCACCTGAGGCGGCCTCCTCACTCTATCTTATTATAAAATCTTCTCTGGTTGGGGGGGGTGGGGTTGAAATTTTGTTTTTCCTCCTAATGTGGGCACATTTAGTGGTCATTTTTCATATGGTTTACTTGGTTATTCATCACAGCCTCTTAATGTGGACTTGGCCATTAGATTTCCATTTGAGATATTTTGCCTGTTCTGTTTGTAGTCTGATTTCATAATGATGGTTTTCTTTATACATATGGTATTGTATTTGTTTTTAAAATTGAATGAAAAAAAGTTGGGAGGTCACCCAGAGCATCATCTTCTGAGGTTCTATAAAGAGCAGCAGGATTCAGAGCAATGTAAAATATCTGTGCAGCCACATAAACACAAACATCGAGATATACAAACAGCACATGGCAGGGAGAGTGGGCATGCACATATAAACTAAGAAAACAGCAATAGCAGAATAACATGGGCCATGAAGCCCACAGAGAGGATGCGATTTTCAAGAGTGGTGTCTGAATGGCCACAAGAATTGAGTGTATGAAAATAATTACGGGGAAGGGGCACAAGGCAGAAGGAATGCCAAGAGCACCTAATCCCGCTGCTCCAGATATTCACCAGAACAGTAGGATAATTATAAAAATTGTCTAATAGGGTATGATAGCACATAAATCACAATGGATTATTAGAATCTCCCAATGTCTTCTGCTACTGCTAACCGAGACATATACAACCCAATATTCTTTGTTACATACTCAGTTTATCTGCTAACACTCAGCTCTTTTAACCTTTTTGCACTATTTACCTTGAACAAATATCTTGGATTGGTGCACTGAGCTTCCTCTTTAGTCATATTCATACCCAGACTAAAAACACAGCTTTTTTTAGAATGATTTTACATATTTATCACGTCTCACATTTTACTGTCAGTTCTTGTTGTTATATATATTTGTCTTGGCTTTCTTGTAGGATCATCATATGCATGACACCCCAGAACAGGACCACAAGATTTAGTACCCAAAACACCTTCACTGCTCTTGCCGTAAGGGCCAGAAACAAAAAATCAACATATTCTAGAGCACTCTTGCTGTATGCACCAAGCCTCTGGAAAGCGCTCCCAAAGAGAATACATGCCTGCACCAAACTCACCACTTTCCAGAAAGAGCTGAAAACACACCTATTCCAGGAACACTTTGGAACCATACTGTAACTTAGACCCTCTAACAGATCACATGACGTAATCACAATACAACACCCAGTACAATTTTTATGAAGCAACACATTCCCTAACCTTCCCACCCCTACCCCTCCCAAGTTGATTCACCCCAATATTCCCATAACACTATAAGCAAATTACTATGTATATTCAAGTTTTGTGATTGTTATGCACAATACCACCGTTCAAAAATTCAATGTAACCATATATCCATGTTATAGTTAAATGTAAATTGCTTTGAATACAATAAAGGTGGTTTATACCGGGTCTTTGGAATGAGGTTCCAGAGAATGTAGGTAACACTACTGACCCTCAAACATCCTGCAAACTTCTAAAAACATTCCTATTCAAAGAATTCTTTGGGATTCAGTAACCTAATAATGACACTACCCAGGCTGAAGAACCTAGTTACATATTTCACAAATGCTAACTAGGCCACAAAGCACCAATTACTAATGTACATGTTAATACCTGTAAATAAGTTCATAATTAAATGTAAAACAATGTGATTAGTTGTTACACACAAGCTATATTACCATTGCTAAATATAAGCATTTATTAGTTTGAGGCAAACCACTTTGATTCTGGAAAAGTGGTATGTAAGATTGCATAAATAAAATATACAGGGCTGGCTTGTCCACTAGGCGAGCTAGGCAGCTTTCTTGGGTGGGTGGCGACAGTGGCACACATGGGCAGCTGTGCTGTCATCCCCCCCCCCCCCCCAGCTGACGTTGATTTCATTTGGGGGGTGGAGGTGGGCAAAAAGTGGTGGCAAAAAGCAGTCACCTTTGGAAATATTGCCGCTGCCGCTTCCCACCTCCCCCTCCAATGACGGAATCGGTGGCAGCTGGGGGGTGTGGTGGCAGCAGCAGCTGAGGGGGCATCACCTGGGGGGCCGAGGCCAGGGTGTCTAGGGTGGCAGAAACCTTTGGGCTGGCTCTGGGTATATAATAAAGAATAAAGAAAGAAAGAAAGAAGGAAAAAGGGACTGCCTATCCTACATATGTTCTTACAGAACCTAGTATATTTCATAGCACTTAGAAATAAGTAGTAGTGTGTATTAGTAATAGTTTATATGTTAAATAACCCAAAATTAAATTTGTAAAGAAAAAACAGATGACTAGTATCTAGAAGCAACTGCAGTGATCTTTTGGAAAATGAAAAATAATCAAGTTGACATTAAACTTGATAATTCTCTAAAGGATGATTCATGAAGGCCTCAAGGTTCATGATCTCACTAATGATGATGTTATCCAAGATGAATTGATTGCTTATATATTCCACCTCACATCTGAAACATCAGGTCTTTCTTTCTCAGTATCTTGTCTAAAATGAATAACATTCATTAACAACTGAAGAGAATCAGGAAACAATAGAAAACGTGAAGTATAATTTAGAAAGCCATTTTGGTAGTGGTGGTGACATGTAAAGCAAAATGTGAGAAAATCAATGGTGATTTTAGGTAGGGTGCCATGCATGTGCACAGGCCTAAAATTAGCACATCTCTATCCTAAAATATATGCATTTTTAAAAATATGTGCAGCAAAAATTGTTGCATGTGTGCACTGGCACCACACACATATACAGTACACAGAGAGAACATTGGTAGCAGCAAAATGCATCTGCATGCCAAAATACAGGTGCATGTACATGTGTCTTATTTTTTTTGGGGGGAGGGGGATTCTACATATGTACAGTCACAGTCAGCAGCATACATGTGCATGCAGGACCTGTACTGTATGTACCTGTGTGAACATCTGCATGTGCTTCCTAATCCATGCAAAAAAATACAGGTGAACAGGATGATAGCCACACAGCAGCCAAACTTCTCAAGAGCAGAGACCTTCATGCTGTGCAGGCTGGCCATAGCAAATGAGGAGGTCATACACCCACTAGGATCAGGGTCATTTCAAGCGTGAATCACGCTCTGTGTTACTTGCACATCGGGCGTGAGCCCCCCCCTGCACCTCCATCCAGCCACTTTCTGGACAGCGGCGGGTGAGAAGAGGCATGCCCGATGTGCAAGTCGCCGGCGCGCTAAGCTGATCTGTCCCTCCCTGCTCTGACGCTACACCAGAAGAGGGAGGGACCAGACCTACTTAGTGTACCGTGAGAAGGCTTAAGGGGTGCATTTCAGCTGTCTGCCGTTGCCTGCTGCTGCTGAGAGAAAAAAAAGTGATGGCAGTAGGCAACGACAGACAGCTGAAATGTGCCCCCTAAGCCTTTGCACCCTGTGCGGCCACACCACTCGCACAGGGCTAGGTACGGTCCTGACTAGGATGATGCAAGTCATCACACACTGCAGCCAAGAGGATCTGGGAGATCATTTGCATATTGCTAGCTAGATGAGTCGACCATTATCCACCCATAGGCACATTTCACAGGGGGATATTTAGCTGCTGGTGGCTTTAGTACCACCTGCCAGTGTGCAGGCAAGGAAGATACAGTAGGTAGGGCTGGCCTAAATATCAGACAAGATTGAGAAGTCACCAAGAGCATTAGTGTTTGTAAAGAGCAGCAATAGTCGGAGCAGTGTAAAATATCTGTCCAGCCAGATACACACAGACATCCAGAAGCACAATCAATACCAGCAAGGAGAGTGGGTATATACATACTGTACAAACAAAGCAAATATAGCAATGACAAAGTAATATGTGCATGAAGCTTTCAGATGGGATAGGATTTGCAGGTTTGGTATGTAGATGGCCACAACTATTGAGAGTATCAAAATAGTGACAGGGGAAGGGGCAAAAGGCAATAGGTATGCTCAAAGGCTTACTGAAAACCTAGATACACTATATTGATTGGCTCACCTTTGTCCAACTGTTTATTCACACCTTCAAAAAAATATAACAGATTAGTAAAACAAGACCATCCTTGGCTAAAGCCTCGTTGGTTTTCTCCCATTAAAACATGATTATCTACATTTTCAGTAATTTTGCTCTTTATAATGGTTTCTACCATTTTGCCTAGTACTGACTTCAGGCGCACTGGTCCATAGTTTCCTGGATCACCCCTGGAACCCTTTTTAAAAATTGGCACTACATTGGCCATTCACCAATAACTTCCCTACATCATCTTCAGTAAAGATCAAAGCAAAGAATTTATTCAGTATCTCCGCTATGCCCTTGCCACTTCTTAGTGCCCCTTCTACCCCTCTATCATCTAATGGCCCAAAAAGTCTTTATTATGCATGTTTGCTTCCACAGCAAGCTTTTTTTAAATTTATTTATTTATAAGGTTTATCACAAAACAAAACCAATAAGTTATAGAAGAAATATGCAGATTACATATAAAACAAAGCAGAGAATTAATACAAAGAAATATTGCAAACAGCCCCATCAAGGGGAGAGAAAGCAAAAACAGATTGATCAACCCAAACAGCATAATGGGAGGCCAACGCACAAGCTTTTTTAAACATTTTCTCTTTGCCTGCCTTATTAATGCCTTGCATCTAACTTGTCAGTGCTTATGTTATTTCCAGTTTTCGTTATTTGACCGCTTTTTCCATTTGCTGAAAGATGCTTTTTTGGCTACAACAGCCCCTTTGAATTCACCTTTAAACCATGTGGACAGTTTTTTGGACTTCCTTCCACTTTTCTTAAAGCGTGGAATATAGCTGGTCTGGGCTTCCAAGATAATACTTTTAAACAACATTCATGCTTGATGTAAATCTTTAACCTTTGCAGCTGCTCCTTCTTTCCTCATTTTATCATAGTCTCCCTTTTGAAAGTTAAAAAGTAATACTGTGGATTTCTTTGGCATCCTTCTTCCATTTATTAAATCAATCACTATCATGCTATGATCACTATTGCCAAGTGGCCATAACATCCTTATCTCTTGCATGATATCTTGTTTTCCATTAAGGACTAGGTCCAAAATGGCTTCCCCTCTTGTCGGTTCATGAACCAGTTGTTCCAAGAAGCAGTCATGTATTTCATCTAGAAACATTCTCTCCTTATCATGTCCTGACGTGATGCTGACCCAGTCAATATCGGGTTAATTGAAATCACCCATTAATAGTACTGTGTTGAAACTTTTGTTAGCTTCTTTGATTTCTTTTAGCATTTTATCATCCATTTGTTCATTCTGGCTAGTTTTTTGGTAGTACACCCCCACTGCCATTGCCTTTCCATTTTTACATGGAATTTCAATCCATAGAGATTCTACAGTGTATTTTGTTTCCTGCAAAACTTTAATCCTGTGTGACTCAATGCTGTCTCTAACATAGACAAATTTGATCTATTCTATCATTTTGATATAATTTGTACCCTGGTATCACAGTGTCCCTCTAGTTTGTTCTTCCACCAGGTGTCTGAGATACCAATCATATCTAACCTCTCATTTGGTGCTATATATTCTAAATCTTCCATCTTATTTTTTAGACTTCTAGCATTGGCATGCAAGCATTTCAGAGGATATATGTTATTCTTATTAATCTGGTTATTAGTAGGTAGAGATCATTTGGAATCTTTAAGCTCTGTCTGCTTTATACTTAAGGACATTTGGGTTACTTTTGTCTTTATTCGAACCTCTCTGTCGATATGCCTTAACTTCAATTTTTTTGCTAGTATTCTTCAAGGATACATTGTTGCAAACCATGTGCTCTTGGGAGACTGTTGACTTTCTCCTATTATCTAGTTTAAAAGCTGCTCTATCTCCATTTTAACCCATTCCAGGCTGAGCCCAAAATTCTCGGGATCCAAAATTCTGACTATATATTCCTATCAAATGGTATATAATACATGACCATAGCAGAAGGAAAATCACTATTAGAACATATTGAATAAGACGGGTACAATTTTCCTGAAATATGCAAAAATTAACCCGGCTGCAGAATGTGGATTAAAAATTTAAAGTAGGACTTCAAAGGGTTAAGGGTTAAAGGTTAATGCCAGCAGCCTGGCTCCATCCCAGTTAAGGTGAAGCCCATTCCTTCAGAAAAGTCCCTCCTTTCCACAGAATGTTTTGAACTTCCTAACGAATCCAAAACCCTCTTCTTTGTACCACTGTCTCATCCATGCATTGAGACTCCAGAGCTCTGCCTGCCTTTTAGGTCTTGCACATGGAATAGGAAGCTTTTCTGAGAATGCTACCCTGCAAGTTCTGGATTTCAACTTCCTACCTAAAAGCCTAAAGGTGGCCTTCAGAACCTCCCAACACACTTTCCTATGTCATTGGTACTAACATACCAAGACAGCAGGCTTCTCCCCAGCACTATCTAAAACCTTGTCTAGGTGGTGCATGAGGTCCTCTACTTTCGCACCAGGCAGGCATGTTACCAGGTGATCCTCATGTTCACCAGCCAGCCAGCTATCTACATGGCTTACCAACTATAACAGCCGCCGTAAACTTTCTCTCATGGGCACATGACCCTGGAGAAACTCTTTGGTGTGAGAGGGTTTTTCATGACCTGGAGGACTGGTCCTAGCTACAAGATCATTTTTTGCCACCAGGATGATTCTCTTCTGTCACATGACTGCTCTCTTCCATGGCAACAGAGAGGCTTCCAGACTGGAGGTGGGCAGTACTATGTCTCTGTAGGTCTCCTCTATATACCTCTCTGTCTTCCTTATGTCCTCCAAATCTGCTACTCTAGCCTCCAGAGATTGGACTCGTTCTCTGAGAGCAAAGAGCTCCTTGTACCTAGTGCACACATAGGACCCCTCATCAACTGGGAGAAAATCATATATTTGATATTCTATGCAAAAGACTGGAAAGCCCCCATCTCGCTGCTGAACTGCTGTCTCCATCATATTTTTAAGGTTTTGTTTAGGTATTTAAGTTGTTTTCTTAGGTTTGCTAGGAATACCTATACTATGCCTAATGTGTCCGATTTTGAGTTAGGCAGACGATGAGCCACAGCAGCGCATAGCCTGCCCACCGACTCCCTTAACCCAGATTTTCACTTCTGCGGCAGATGTTTCTATGTCTGACTTCCCATCTGTCCACATGTGTATGTGTCTCCATTTTCGACCACATGCATGTGTATTTGGCTGCGGCAAGATTTTCAAAAAAATGTTGATTCCTGGGGATGGAGATAACATCAATTTCACATTGCATCTATATGTGAATACCTGCTTTTCTAAAATAGGGCAGAAATGTTCCATGTTGATATTTTCATATGGATTTTTTTACATATGCGACCTTTATAAAATGTGCCGTCATGTGATTATTCTGTATTAGGATGGTTTTCTTTGCTTTTCAATTTCTGTATTTTATTTTATTCTTTTCTATACTATGCATTGAACTTTATTTTAGAACAAACCAGTCCAAAGGATGATATTCCTCTATTCAAAGATTCTCTCAATTCTGGGGTACAAGGAGCCTAACCCAACACGGCCATGCTTCGGCACTGTCTTCCTCAGGGGTTTAAAGGCACTCTAAGAACATAAAGTAAAGATAAGCTGTAAAGATAAGCCATATATTAAGCTCTATGGGACAGGAACCAATGGCTGACATAGTCTGATACTGAAGTACTTAATTTCTTATATCGATCTTGGGTAGAATTTAGTTTTCTCCTTTCTGGTCACAGAACTGTTAAGGATATAGTTGGATTGATGTACAAATGGTTCTGACATCCATGATTAGGACTTGAATAGAAGACAATATATACATCCTTAATACTCTTCTCTACCTTTGACCCATATATAAACTCCCTTCTTGAAATTACACATCTTTGAAAATAAAAAACAGGAATGACTACCTATGTTTGCATATCATCTCAAAATAATTGATTGAATTAAATGTGTTTAAATAAAAGTTTTAACAATCCACATACTTTGTCCCTTTAACCTCTAAGAATGACGTCAAAACAATATAAAACAAACTAACGGTTTGCTGTCAGTTGCTTATACTGAGACTCGGACGGCCGATTGTCTCCTGTAGAGGTTCTGTGTTAGAACCGTTATCGCAATTCTGCGATGTTTTCTTACAAAAAGAGGCGGCATTGGTAAAATCTTTTGTAAAGGATTCTTCGCATTTTTTACAACAACTATCTAATGAAAGTTTACCCTCTTGGGATTTTTTTCTGGTGACACTTGACGTTGAAGCCCTTTATACCAACATTGACCAGTTGGAAGTGATGTCCTTAATGTCTTCTCTATTTAGCTTTGCTCCACGTCGGCTTCCTCGACCTTTTTTATGTGACTTGATGCGACTGGTGCTGACGGAAAACTATTTTCTTTCTGAAGGGAATTTTTTCCATCAGATTTATGGTATAGCCATGGGGGCGGCAGTGGCCCCTTCTGTGGCCACCCTTTACATGGCTCAATTTGAGGAGACGTCTCTATATCCCTCTCCGCACTACACTTCGGTGCGGTTTTGGAGAAGATTTTTAGATGACGTCTTTTTCTTATGGTTTGACACACTATCACAATTACAAGTGTTCATTAGTTGGTTAAATACTTTAAAACCAAATCTCCGTTTCACAGCACATTTTCATTTGGAGCGGATTGAATTTCTTGATATGCTAATTATAAAAGATCAGGGCAGTTTTCGCACCATGCTGTATCGTAAAAATGTGCAGCGGAACAGTTTATTGATGTACCAAAGTTGCCATCCTGGTCCTATGCGACGGAATTTACCCTATGGACAGTTTCTCCGACTTAGGCGGATTTGTTCTACATTAGCGGATTTTAAACATCAAGCAGTGGATTTGATTCATCGGTTAACTCAGAGAGGATATCCATACAAGATAATAAAAATTGCATATCGTCGGGCTCTCCATACCCATCGAGAATGGCTATTGGATGAGTCCTATCATCCGCGACGACCCTCTCCTGATGAGAGTGCCCCTTTAGTAGGGGTATTACCCTATACTACTTTGAGTCCAGCTATTTCTGCTATTCTCCGACGGCATTGGGCTATTTTAGAATTACATCCATGTTTTCAAAAGCCGCTTCGGATCGCCTTTACTAGAGGGCCTAACTTACAGGATAAATTAATGCATACGGCCACCATGATTGATCGTCCTTTGCCCCCTGTTGACAATGTACGGGGACATTCTATCTGTTCTGCCTGCACATTTTGTGAATCTTCGATTACGGGAATGGATTGGATCCATCCTAACACTGGTCAATCTTTTATGAGACGATGGACAACCACTTGTGATTCCACTTATGTGGTGTATGTATTACAATGCACTTGCCCGTTTATTTATATTGGCAGGACGTCGAGGAAAATTAAAATCGGATTAAGTGAACATGCGTCGAGGATACGCCAACAAGTGTTGACAGCTCCGATTGTAGAACATTGCATCGAGAAACACCATCATTTTGGTAAGGATATCTCTTGGATTGTATTAGATCATATTCCGCCTAACCCTCGTGGAGGTGATCGATTAGCGCGACTTCAACGTCGTGAGCAGCAATTGATTTTTACTATGGATGCGGTACACCCTAAAGGCTTAAACAAAGAGATTGATTGGCCAAGCTTGTTCTGAGGTCACCTCTACTCACCAAGGGATTCCCCGGTGTCAATGGGGTCTCCCATCTGGTGATTGGTGCTCCTAAATGATTGACGTTTTCAATAGCCATTCTACAAGATTGGTTCCCTATATTCGGTGATGTAGATTGTATGAATGGTAAGCGGGAATACTACATGTTCTTGACCACTTGACACAGGACTGGACAGCCCGAAACGTGCGCGTTGTGGATATATCAGCTGTTTAACACCGCCTGATACTTTTTGATGACATGAAAGAGACTTGGTTTCTACGGATTGCTACAAAACTTCACTAGACAAAACTTCACTGGGACATAATTTGATAAGTATTACTTTAGCTTGGTTTGATTAAAACGGAACTGGCTGTCTGGAGCGACTGTGTTGCTCTTTCAGCCGCCTCCAGCCAGTTCCAACAAAAAGATATTATAACTGAGGGAATGTTTTAGTGTGGTTTGGTAATATTTTTGTATACTGAGACTCTGCCATACTAAGGCTCTCGCTGAAACTTTGAAGTAATTTGTTTGTCTTTTTAACTACTGCTCTCTGGTATTTCATAAGCTTTAAAAGCTAGAATAAGTATGCCAAAAGGGTAAGGGATAGGCGATGGCAATGGTGGTGTACCATCGACCGCCTGACCAGAATGAACAAATGGATGATGAAATGCTCAAAGAAATCAGGGAAGCTAACAAAATTTAGAGCACAGTAATAATAATGGGTGATATCAATTACCCTGGTATCGACTGGGTTAGTGTCATGGCAGGATATGCTAGGGAGATAAAGTTTCTAGATGAAATAAATGACTGCTTCTTGGAGCAGCTGGTTCATGAACTGACAAGAAGGGAAGCCATTTTGGACTTAGTCCTTAGTGGTACTCAAGATCTGGTGCAAGAGATAAGGGTATTGGGGCCACTTAGCAATAGTGATCATAGCATGATCACATTTGATTTAATAAATAGAGGAAGGACGGCAAGGAAATCCACAGTAGTACCTTTTAACTTCCAAAAGGGAGACTATGATAAAATGAGGAAAATAGTTAAGAAAAAACTAAAAGGAGCAGTTACAAAGGTTAAAGATTTATATCAAGCATGGGTGTTGACTGAGCATTTTGCCATTGGTTTTCTCAAGGGGATCAACTTCAAAACATGAATGCTGTAGAGGAGAGCAGAGAACCATTATCATCAACTAGAAAAGCTACAAAAATTAACACTGGCAGACCTTACCCCCCTTATCCAACCTGTCAATCCTCCAACATCTAAATAGTGTCATCACACATACCTTTCATAATGTCACAAACCTAATGCAAAATATTCAAAAATATCCCAAATAAACCAGAGACAAAAATATACTTCAAAATACCAAAAACGTCCCGGTGATGACAGCAAACAAATGAAAAATTTTTTTAAACTTTTTTCTTTTTGTCGGAACAAGAAACACAAATGGAGGTGGAAATTACCACCAACTCGCTGTGCTTGTTACTTTTACTTATAATATTAGTGTTGAAAATGAGAAAGCATTTAGCTTTTGGCTTTATCCAGAAATATCACAACGTGTCACATTTCAGGTCAAGACATTCAAGCCCTGCTTCAGGTATGGTATTCAGCTTCAAGCATGGTATTCAACAATCCATTTAAATTTTCAGCCAAAACGGAGCACAAACATGCGTTCTTATCAACACAAACTTGGTGAAAGCAATGCTGCCAATGTAACACTTAAAAATGGCATCTGAGATCATAACTGAAGGGCCAAGGAACCAATCAGGGACCAGAACACTTTAAACACCAATGGAATGAGGCTATCCCCACTGAAAAAGGGAATCCCCATTCACATTGGTTACATGAGTAAATGATCAAGAGCCTATCAAAACAAGGTATTCCATTCCACCGATGCATTCAAGCCATCAGGGATGACCATTCCCAAATGGAATATCCAACGTTGTTCTCGATATTGAAGTCTTGAAACATGGTCCCCTCCTCGTGGGTCGGCAGGTACAAATTCCAAGATTCTCCAAAGTAGTTGTTCAAAAATATGATCTTTATGAATACAATGTTCCACCATAGGTGCAGCTAATGTTCTAGTTCGTAAACGTGATGCATGTCCTGCTAAACGAGCCTTAATCGGCCGAGTAGTGCGCCCCACATAATACAGAGGGAAGGGACAAATAATGATGTACAAACCTAATGCGGCATACTCGATGGTTCCACTCAATCCTCACAAAAGTGCCGCACATATGCACATGTTTAAATCTTCCCCATCAATTACCATATGAAAACACAGCACATGCGCAAGGGAACCTGTTGGTGCTGGTCCCAAGTCTGTATCATTTTTTTCTGTATGAAGCAGTATGCCTACGATGAAAAGCTTTTGTGTATAGTGGAGTGATTACTTTTTTTAACTTGAACATTTCAGTTCACTCTGGAAGTGGCATTTATTTGATTTGTTTTATGGCATAATGGGAGACGGTCAACATGGCTTTAGCCAAGGAAGGTCTTGTCTTACTAGTCTGCTATGTTTTTTTGAAGGTGTGAATAAAGAGGTAGACAAAGGTGAGTCATTTGATATACTGTATCTGGATTGTCAGTAAGCCTTTGACAAGGTCCCTCATGAGATACTCATGGTGAAATTAAAAAGGCATGTGATTGGAGGCAGTGTACTATTGTGGAACAGGAACTGATTAAAAGATAGAAAGCAGAGGGTAGTGCTAAATGGCCAATTTTCCCAATGGAGAAAGGTGAATTTTGGAGTACCCCAGGGATCAGTGTTGGGTCTGCGAATTTTTTTTTTTAAATGTATTTAGTTTTCATCATTACAATGATACAACTACACATTGATGGCATGGTACTCTTAAAACAAAACCACAACTCCCCCCTCCCTCCCAGGTTCTCAGGGGAAAAGAGACAAATTCTAGGCGCCTCCACAGTTCAACTCTCATATCCTCTGATTAGGGATGATACAGCTAAGAACATAGGGTCCCTAGATTGTGGACTCCCTCTTTAAGTGACTTCTGACCGGGCTATATATTGGTCTAATAAGGACCATCTATCAATATTTAACTCAGCTTTGTCAGGATGATGAAGTTTGCTATACAGTCTCTCGTATTTAGAGTATTGACACACAAGACTCTGCCGTTTGTCCTGACTTAAATTTTGAAAGTTTTTCCAATTGACCAATATCAATTTTAAAGCTATAGCCATCATGAAATTCAATAAAAAGGCTTTCTCTTTGGATATGCCCTGAAAGAGCTCCCAGGATCTCAGAAAGACCACATTCTTGGAGAGCTTGTCCGAGATATCCAAAACTCTTTGGACTTTATCCCAGATCTTCTTCCAGAATCTCTGTACCAAGGAGCAGTCAAAAAACATGTGGACATAGGTACCTATCTCCTGCTGACAGGACCAGCACTTTCCTGTAGATGATTTGTCCCACTTAGAAAGTTTTGCAGGCATAATGAAGGCCCTATGCAAAAGGAAATACATCGATTGTGTGATTGCCGCTGACCACGATGTCCTAGTTATGGGACCCCACAAGCACTTCCAGGAGTTAGGGTGCAACGGCTGAGATATATCTGACTCCCACACCTTTGACAACCTTGCTGGGCAATGGGAGGCGTAATCTCTAAACATAGCATACAGCTGTGACACAGGACCCTTCTGTCCGAGCGTTGCTTTGATATTTTTAAATAATGCTCCCTCGACTATCACCTCCTCTATCTTTATTTTAGACGCTGATATGCAATGCTTAAGCTGCATCCACCAAAAATAGCTGCACTCCGGGAGGGAAAACTCCGCTCGTAAGGAGGCAAAATCTTTCCATCCATTCTCTCCCATTAGATGACCTAGCGTCCATACTCCCTTCTCTTGCCATTTTTTCCACGCAAACCTCCAACCTCTTATTTTAAATTGTGCATTCCACCACAACGGGGTCAATCTAGAGGGCCTACCATCCTTTGCCTGCCATTTGTACCAATTTTAGATAGGCATCTTGACTGGCCCAGATCACATTCCCCACTGCCACCTCCTCTGAGTGCAACATGCCCAGCATATGGGTCAGAGGATATGGGGCGGCTATACGAGACTCTACCTTGAGCCAACTTGGGCTTTGAACAAGACTATCTGTATCTAGCCACAAAGCTCCCTGCTTAAGGAGAAGGGCATGATGGTACCACTGAAAGTCCAGAAAATGGACACCACCTTTTTCCTTAGAAGCTTTAAGTTTCTTGCTGGCAATTCTCGGCTGAGAACCATTCCATAGGAAGCTCAAAAGACGTCTCTCCAAATTTGCATATGTATCTACCGGCAGGGAGAAAGGAAGCATACCTAGTATATAGTTAATTTTAGGTGCCAATACCATTTTAATTATTTCCAGCCTTCCCCACCAGGTGAAGTGTAGAGGAGACCATTCCAAGGTCTTATTACGAATCATCTGGAATCTCTCTTCAATATTCGCTTGTATAGTGCGATCAATTGAATCAGTATACCATGCTCCTAAATACTTAATGCTACCTGTCTCCCACCGAAAGGGGAATGGGGCCATTAAACCTGAGTTTGAGCAGCTGTTAAGCAGAAAGGCTATGGACTTAGTCCAATTAATTTTATACCCCAAAATACTCGAATAAGCATCTATTAAAGCCAAAATCTGCAGGATCTCAGAGGGCTGCGTAAACAGAAGGAGATCGTCGGCATACGCAGAAAGCTTCACATGCATGTCTCCTAATGTGAAGCCCTTTATGTCTTTGCTTTGTCTGACTGCTATGGCCAAGGGTTCTAATGCCAGGTTAAAAAGAAGAGGGGAGAGGGGGCAGCCCTGTCTAGTTCCTCTGTGTAGAGGAAAGAGGCAGGACAAAATGCCATTGGCAAGGAAACAAGCACTGGTTCTTGCATATAACACCTTAACCTTGTTTATGAAGCCCTCTCCCAGCCCAAACCATTTCAAAACAGAAAAAAGGAAAGACTATTCTAATCTATCAAACGCTTTCTCCGCGTCAAGGGAGAGGGCAACATATGGGGCATTATCCACTGCAGCCCTGTCTAACAAATTGCACAACAACCTGGCATTGTCTGACGTTGATCTACCTGGTATAAAGCCGCATTGGTCAGGGTGCACTAGCTCCCCAATATTTTTAGCAAGCCGTTTCGCTAAGACACTCGCATAGATTTTGTAATCTACATTTAACAAGGATATCGGTCTATAATTTATGACACGGTTGGGGTCTTTACCGGGTTTTTCTAAGACAATTATTGTGGCTTCCGAGAAGCTACCTGTATGTCCCTGCCCTTCCGCTAATTCTTCATAATACAACATTAAGTATGAGATCAGCTCATCAGATAACACTTTATACAGTTCGGCTGGTATCCCATCAGGGCCTGCGGCTTTTCCCGCCACCATAGAGTTGATCGCCAAGCGAAGCTCTTTGCTAGAAAAAGGATTATCTAGCCACTGAGCTTGCTGGGCCTCTAATTTAGGATGGACCAATTTGTTCAAGAAGCTTGCGACCGCTTCTGGGCCTGCATTTACCTCTGTAGAATACAGTGTGATATAAAATGTTGAAAATTCGTCTAATATTTGATCATTGTTGGCAATCCTTGTCTGGTTGTCGTCCACAATGGAGACTATTCTTGATTTTTCTCGCTTCCCTCTTAGGGCGCTCGCTAAGAGCTTGCTAGCTTTGTTTTGTTCAACATGGTACCTGGCAGATTGTTTCAGCATTAATTGTTTGACTTCGGAGCTTAATATCTCATTATATTTGAATCTTAATCTTTGCAGCCTCAATAGAATGCCTGGGTTAGGGTGCTTGATCCATAGCCTTTCCCCAGCTTTAATCTGATTATCTAAAGCCAATAACTGAGCCTTTCTCCTTTTATTCTCCTTGATCTTATAGCTAGTAATGGTTGCCCTGAGCGTGGCCTTGAATGCCTCCCACCAGGCCCAACAAGCAGTATCATCCTGAAACGAGGGCTCTGCTAGCCACGCTCTGTTAAACGACCAAGGCGGGCTAGGCCTATCTACATCTTGCCCCATGATTTTAACCGTGATACCTGCGTGGTCAGAGACAGACATACCTAAAATATCCGCTTCACAGCTGCTCGAAACCAGGGATCTAGAAATTTAAAGGTAGTCGATCCGAGAGAGGGATTTATGCACTGGGGATAAGAAAATGAAGTCTTTTTCAGCCGGGTGGAACAGTCTCCATATATCTACTATGCCACAATCTTCCATAAGACCTGAAAGGGCAGTGCCCACACGAGAGGGCCTGTCCGACTCTCCCTGGGTTGCGATCCAACAGAGGCTCCCTTACCATATTAAAATCGCCACCCATGATTGTTGGAGCCTCACTATCCATCTGTAGGGTATTATTTAGGGTGCGGAAAAAATTGGGGTCATCTCTATTGGGGCCATAGACATTTACAATAGAGAGTCTGAGATTCCCAACCTCAATCAGAGACTTGGTCCACCTACCAAAGGCATCGTTGCTAGTGTTCACAATCATTGCCCCCAATGATTTGTGCACTAGCATGGCCACTCCATTCTTCTTTTGGTCGGCCAGAGAGGAACCAGCCAGAATGTATTGCTTATCTGCCAATTTTCTGGTCTCCTGTAAAGTAAGGCGAGTCTCCTGCAGGAGAACTATGTCTGCTTGTTGACAGTTGCAATACGTTAATATCCTTTTCGTTTTTATTGGCATCTTGATGCCCTTCACATTCAGGGATAAAACCTTCAACCCATTAGCCATTATAGTATAAAGAAATATCATAATTTATGACCTGTGGTAGGCATCCCTTGACATTACATCCCATCTTTTTCCCCAGAGAACCTTCCCTTACCCCCCAACAAAACATAATACAACAACTTGGGTGAGACAACAAGATCATTCCAACATAGCGCAGCCTGGTCCCGGGACACTTTCCCAAAACAGGAGTCTTATTGCATCTCCTACTTCCAGGCAGAACAAAAAGCTTTTAAACTGTATATTTTGACCTGCCAGTCCAAGCTACGGAGGCCTCAGCACCTCCCTTTCCCCTGTTCTCAACTACTCAGCCAGTCTGGTAAACTTCACCGTCCCAGGTAGGCCCACAAGAATGGTTCGCCAGACAAACAATATTGACCTGCTGGCTGGAAATGCAGGTGCATGTCACAGTTCCGGTGCTTTTAAATAATGCATCCACTGCTCCTTCAGGCAGCCGTCCAGGGATCAAGACCGCCTCAAAATTAGCCTGACTGCATGAGTAAAGCTTCTTGATCCTCTATGTACAGTGCAAGCGCAGCAGGATCTTCAAAGGATTTAGTTACATTGTTCAAAGTCACTTTGAATCGCGCAGAGTTGAGTAGGCCATACCTTGGCTGTAGTCGCTGAAGTCTTGGTCTCAAAGCGAGAAATTGCTTCCTTTTCTCGACAGTGGGCTTGCTGAAATCTGGATAGAAGGCGACCTTCTGGCCTTCAAATTGGAGAGGATGACAAGTTTTTGCTGCAGCCAGTATTTGAACAGCATGCTGGTGCCTCAACACGCACAAGATCATCAGGCGTGGGTGCTTGGTTCATTGGTTGGTCACAGGTGGTAGCCAATGAGCCCTTTCAATCTCCAAAGGGCGTGAGAAATCAATTTTCAATAACTTCGGTATAAAAGATTCCAAAAAGTGGATAGGGTCTCCTCCTTCCGCCCCTTCTGCTATCCCAATAATGCTTATGTTTTTGCGCCGCGCTCTATTATTCGTATCTTCTAAGCTCCTTTCAAGCCCGTCTAGCTTCCGTATAAATTTTGGAAGTTGAGCAAAGCGATCATCATACACAGCCGCTGCTGCTTCCACTCTTTCAACCCTTTGCGTTAGCGATTGCATTTGAGCGGTTAGCTCTTTCAAATCAGATTGCAGTTCAATAAGGGACTCACTGCTGGAATCCACACGACTACGGATTGCCCGCACCTCCTTCAGTATCTCCTGCATTCCCTCCACCAAGTCTTGGGAAGGCGCCATCTTTTGTGGGGATAGCGGGTCTGTCTTAGATCTTTTGGAGCCAGACGACGCTACATTTGCAAATTCCAGACGGGTCTGTTTGCCCCCGGACATTTTTGCGGTCTGCCGCACCAAATTTGCATCGATCTGGGTAAGTAAACTTGCTGAGATGACCAGGATTAGCTGACTGGACCCAGGAGAGACTCTCTTATGCAGCCATGTTAGGACCTCGCAGGCTCCGCCTCCATCGTCTGCCGATTTTTAACAAATTCATAAATGACCTGGAAATGGGAATAACGAGTGAGGTAATCAAATTTACAGATAACACAAAATTATTCAAACCCATGAGGATTGTGAAAAATTGCAAGAGGACCTTGATAAATTGGAAGACTGGGCATCCAAATGGCAGATGAAATTTAATGTGAACAAGTGCAAAGTTATGCACCTAGGAAAGAACAACCCTAACTGTGGTTACACGATGCAAAAGTTCATCGTTAGGAACTGCCACCCAAAAAAAAAGATTTAGCCATCATTGTGGATAGCATGTTGAAACCCTCCGCCCAGTGTGCAGTGGCGGCCAAGAAAGCAAATAGAATGCTAGGTATCATAAGGAAAGGAAAGGAGAATAAAACAAAGGATATTATAATAATGCCTCTGTATCATTCCATGGTGCGACTGCACCTTTAATATTGTGTGTAATTCTGGTCGCCCTGTTTTAAAAAGGATATAGCATTATTAGAAAAGTTATAGAAAAGAGCCACCAAAATGGTAAAGAGGATGGAAAGATACCCCTATGAACTGAGGCTAAAAAGGTTAGGGCTCTTCAACCTGGAAAAGAGACGGCTGAAGGGGGAGATATGATAGAGGTTTATAAATTAATGAATAGAGTAGAACAGGTAAACTAGATTGATTGTTTATGCCATTAAAATATACAGTAGAAAGGCTGGTGGCATGCAATGAAGCTACAGTATAATCTATTTAAGACTAATAAGAGAAAATATTTTTTCACTCAACGTGTAATCAAACTCTGGAATTTGTTAGCGGAGGATGTAGTCAAAGCTGTTAGCATAGCAGGGTTTAAAAAAGGTTTGGTCAAATTCCTGAAGGAAAAGTCCATAAACCATTATTAAAGGGAACCTGGGAAATCCACTGCTTGCCCCAATACAAGCATTGTGGAAACTATGTCATTTGGGGAAACTGCTAAGTACTTGTGATCTAGATTGGCCACTTTTGGAAACAGGATACTGAGCTTGATGGACTTTGGTCTGACCCAGTATGGCATATCTTATGTTCTTAGATACATTAAATAGATTAATGACTATGTTGATAATTGGTTTAAATTTATTTTTATAAAATCATAATCAGTCAGGGAAATCTATCTATTTTTTATTTTGAAGCATTATATGTTAGGTAAAAAATTTAAAAAAATGAACTAATGGATCTGACTTTGGCAATATATTAGCCATCAAATGCCTGATGTCCATGTTTTTATGGAAGGGAGGACAATAGACATATGACTTGACAGTAATATGGTTTTTAAGGAAGGGGGGACTTCGCTCCTGCTCCTTTTGTTTTTATTCACTTGATGGGTTTTTGTTCTTTCTTGTATATATAGCAATGCCAAATGTTTTTCTGCCAGAATTAATTCTGTAATGGTGTGTGAATGACTTGTTCCATTTTACTATCTTTCCCAATGAATTTCCATAACATATAATTGTCTTAATGTTCTCAGTCTTTATTTTTATGATACTGTTCATGCTTGATAATGTTCCAGTCAATGTTGTTTCTTTTTTATTAGAAATGAATGTACTGTTTTATGTCACATTTTTTATTTATATCTCATTTTAATGGATTGTTTATGCTTTAATAGTTCCGAATGGCATGTTTTATGGTTTTGTGAAATTTGTTTATGATTTAATTAGTTTTAATCATTTTATTTCATAATTTATTGTTATATAATTGTTTAAATTTAATCATAGTTTATCTTCTCTATATGTATGTTTTTATAGAGGCTTTTAACCTCTGAGGAAGGCAGTGCCAAACTTTGAATAAAGGAATCCAGTTAGAAATACCATGTTTTGGACTGGTTTGTTCTTCAATTTCTATGTGTGTGGGTAAAAGTATGTGTATTTACTTGAGGGAGGAGTGGCTCAGTGGTTGGGACAGGTTACCTCAGGCCAGAAGGCCAGGGGTTCAATTCCCACATGGGGACAAGCAACCTCAGGCCGAAGGGACTGGGGTCTCTAGTCCCATGGCCACTCCCTGTGGCCTTGGGCAAGCCACTTAGCCCTTCATTGCCTCTGGTACACTTAGAATGTGAGCCCTTCGGGGACAAGGGAATAAAAAGTACCTGTTAGTATACATGTAAACTACACTGATTCTAAAGAGCGCAGTATAAAAAAGAAATAAATAAAATAAAAAATAAAAATATTTATCCATAATGTACTCACTTCTTTGCACATTCAACTTAGGTGTTCCTCATGGAAATGGTGAGGTTTGCTATGTCATGAACTTTCAAATTTATACATGCTGTTAGTTGGAAGAACATCTACAATAAAGTAGGTGCAAGTATCTTGGAATGATTTTAATTTAGGCAAGTTCTTAAAATGAAAATACATGTGTGAAAGGTCCTGTTGTTCAATAGAACTTTGAAGATGGGACAAGTTTTGCAGAATTAGATAAATCCAGATGTTGCCCGTCTAAATAAAAAATGATAAAAGAATAGATAGAGAGCAAGCTTGATGGTCTTACCTTGGGAAAATTAATGTAATCACCACTCTGCAAAAGAATAGGGAAGTATCTAGAATTCAGCAGGTTGCAGGGTCCAAGTCAAAATGACTTTTCTAGGAGGATATCTTGTCAAACAAATCTCATCAATTTCCTTGATACAATGTCTAGAGAATTATATCAAAAGCAGCTCCTGAATTTAGCATTCTTGAATTTCAGCAAAACCATTGATGCTGTTCTATATAAGAGGTTCATGAAGAAATTAAGCACCCTTGGGAGTGGGCTGGATTTTGAGGATCAGATTAGACATTTGTTTAGGAGCCAGTTCTCCTCATGAGTGATCCTATAGATATATAGATCAAATTGGCTTCTCGCAGATGACACAAAGATCTGCACCACAGTAGACATCCTTAAGGGAATTAAGAGAAAACATGAAGATGACTGAGGTATACAGAAAATCCCTGACTTATATAAGTGGATCGTTCCTGAACCCTATGCATAAGACGATGTTTACTTAATTTGGAGCCGTGTTATATTATATACCAAATACACAGTGATAAGAGGCAACAAAATAATATTTGTTCATAGCAAATGTTTTTCTCAAATAGTAGGCTTTAAAGTTGGAGATGGCTCTCTGGACCATCGGTTGCAGTAGGAAGGTTGTGCTGGGGAGAGATAACCACTTTCATGTTTGGAGAGATGTCGTCAAGATGGATGGGATGGCTGGGTGCATTGTCTAAGATGAGCAGAATTTTGAAAGAGATGTTGTTTTCCTGACAGTACTTTCCACTTTGGGCAGAAAGCAATTCACAAACCAATCCTTGAATAGGAGTATGGTTACCCATGCCTCTTTGTTTGTTTGGAAATGCACAGGTAGAGTCACCTTTGTGATGTTTTAAATGCACGAGGGTTATCAGACGTGTGGACGAGTAGAGACTTTACTTTGTATGGTCCGGATACATTACCGTCTTCTTGGAAGCTTTGTGCCCGGGCATGGTCTTTTCCTCCTTTGAAATGTACATCCTAGATAGCATTTTGTGGTAAAAGAGGCCAGTCTCGTCAATGTTGAAAATTTGTTCCAGAAGATAGGCTGCTTCATCAATAAATTTTTTTTTTAGCCACTCAGGGCTCGATTCCATCCTGTATGTAGATCCTCTCTGTGCATCCGGTCTGAACTGGACGCACAGAGGGGATCATGATTCTGATCCCGTGGGGCACATTTAGCCCCACGGGATCAGAATCATGAACAGTCCTGCATGTGCAGGCCGAGACTGCAATAAAGTCCGGCCTACATGTGCAGGACTGCCCCCAGCTAACTCAGTCAGGGCTTTTAAATGGAGCCGCAGCGCCATGGCGTCATGTTGCCATTGCACTGTGGTTCTATTTAAAAGCCGCAATACTGGACGCCTGAAAAAGGGGTTTATTCCCCACAGCCCAACCCCCCAATCTAGCCTTCTAAGGCAAGTGTCAGGCTGTAGGGAATAAACCCTGGCCCCCTTTGCCCTATCCGCACCCCAGAGTGTTCAAAACTTCACATCCAGAGAAGTTATTCCACCTTAGAGGTGGAATAACTTCCCTGGACATTTTGCTGCCCTGGATGTACAGGGCCAACATTAGAATTGGTCCTTATTGTCCAGGGCCGGCGACTGCCCACTGCCCGCCTAGACTCCACCCCCGAGCCATCCATTTCCCATCCCGTCTAACTTCCCCACACAACCGACGGGGAATAGTGGGGATGGACATCACCACTTGCAGCCTCTCTGGAAACTTTCACACTGTAAAACCCTGCATGATTCCTGAAATGCTGAAAGCAAGTACTGCTGGCTTAAAAAGGTTTGAGTGCCATCTGGAAATTTGGACTTGATGTCTTCAAAAAGACTTTTGGCCTTGGCCTTGGCCTTAGGGGAACAGTCTTTTGAGAATGGTCTTCCATCCAAATTCAAAACAATTTTTCCATGTCACTAATGGCTCCTTCACGTTTTTTTAGTGATTATTGTTGCCTTCATCGTAGAAGTACCTTTAGTATGCTCTCTTATGTGGGTGGCATCTTTGACGATGGTATTGATTGTAGATGGTGTGTAGCCAAGTTCACAAGCAATGGTGCTGATGGCTTGGCCACCTTCATGCTTACAGATGATTTTCATTTTGGACTCCATGGCAATGACATAATGCTTGAACATAAAAATATAAGATATGCCATACTGGGTCAGACCAAGGTCCATCAAGCCCAGTATCCTGTTTCCAACAGTGGCCAATCTAGGTCATACGTACCTAGCAGTTTCCCCAAAATACACAGGTTCCACAATGCTTGTATTGGGTCAAACATTGATATCCTGGGTCCCTTCTTAATAATGGTTTATGGACCTTTCCTCCAGGAACTTGTCCAAACCTTTTTTAAACCCAAACTACACTAACAGCCTTTACTACATCCTCCGGAAAAAAATTCCAGAGTTTGATTACACGTTGAGTGAAAAAATATTTTCTCGTATTAGTCTTAAATAGGTTACCCTGCAGCTTTATTGCATGCCCCTTAGTCTTTCTATATTCTACTGATGTAAACAATCGATCTACATTTACCCGTTCCACTCCGTTCATTAATTTATAAACTTCTATCATATCTCCCCTCAGCCGTCTCTTTTCCAGATTAAAGAGCCCTAACCTTTTTAGCCTTTCTTAATAGGGGTATCCTACCATCCCCTTTACCATTTTGGTGGCTCTTCTCTGAACCTTTTCTAATAACGCTATATCCTTTTTAAGATACGGCGACCAGAATTGCACACAATATTCAAGGTGCGGTCACACCATGGAACGATACAGAGGCATTATAATATCCTGTGTTTTATTTTCCATTCCTTTCCTTATGATACCTAGCATTCTATTTGCTCTCTTGGCTGCTGCTGCACACTGGATGGAGGGTTTTAACATTTTATCCATCATGACGCCTAAATCTTTTTCCTGGGTGGTGGTTCCTAACGTGGAACCTTGCATCGTGGAATCATAGTTTGGGTTGTTCTTCCCTAGTTGCATAACTTTGCACTTGTCCACATTAAATTTCATCTGCCATTTTGATGCCCAGTCTTCCAATTTATCAAGATCCTCTTGCAATTTTCCATGATTATAATAAAAAAACGATTGATTATACAAAAGGGTCAAATATGGTTCTTCTTTAGTATGCATGTGTTTGTAGTTTTATTTGATGCGCTTTAGGTATATTCATTTCTTAATTTTCTGTAAGAATTTCATACATATATAATAATGATAATATCTTCAGCACATCTTTGGTTGTGAGATAGGTTATGTTCATTAGTGTAGGTAATCTCATTTGATGCCCTTGCACATAGCGGGTTTTTGCCAACACTTTAATAATAAATATTAGGCTAACATGGTCAGTGCTTATCATTATTATTTTTTATGTCTTACATAAGTTTCCCGCGGGAAGATTCTTTTAAATACGCATGCGTTAGCGTTTTACTGAACGGTTGCAGCTCAGACGAGCAACACGTCTTTGCAGCAGTGCCTTTGAAGACTTTTAAGATAGGTGATATTACTTTTTAAACCTTTTTGGTTGATAAAAACAGTTGCTGTTATGTTTTATTAATGATTTATTTGACATCAGCATCTCAATTTCTCAACTGGTCTAAGGTTCCTTTTTATTGTACTTGAGTCAGTTGGTCCTTTGAAGTTGCGCTCACGGCAAATTGATTGGTGCCTTCCCTTTGGTATGATTTAAATTTTTGGGGGTAGACTCTTGATGATTCTTTGTATTTACTCCATTGGCATTTTAATCATGTGTAGTAAGGGTAATACTCGTTTTGAACCCCAGAATCCGCAACAAAGATTGTTTTGGGAAGCTCTTTGTTTCAGGTCGGTAATCTGATTCCTTTGAAATAAGCTGGATTTTCCATGAGGCACGGAGTATGAACCATTGACAAAGTAGACGTGACACTTTTGGTGTGTTCAATTTTTAATTCATTTCTTATTATTTACAGTTCTGCACACTCCTTCGATTATATAACATTATATAACATTTTGGAATACGCATGCGTTAGCGTTGTTCTGAAGGTTTGTAGCACAGACCATTAATATGGTTTTGCAGTGGTATGGTTATACTCTCTCAAAAAAAGGTAACAATTGCCATTTGATTGTTCATGGTCTATATTTTATACTTAAAAAATTGGTTTGTAGGGTTTTAAATAGTTTAGTAGCGTTCTTAAGGCCTCTTCACTAATCTTGCAGCAGTGCTCCTTTGATCCTTAGGTTCTTCTGCGGCCAAGGCCAAGGCGGATATTACCATTGGCGTTTTCAATTACTCATTTTATTTGTCAGTTTTAGATTCGGTATATAAGGCACAGTTTATCATAGATTTGTGTTTTTAAGGTACTTTTAAGATATTTATAATGGTTTTTTGTAAGCCGTGGCAAGCCAGTGGCTTGAACCCATGGCGGCTGGCAACAGGGCTTAACTTTTTAGATTTCATTCGTTTTTATTTCATTTGTTTTTATCTCATTTATCTAAATATATTTTATTAATGGTTTATTTATGTTTTAAGGCAGGTTGATCTAATTAACATTTTAGTATGATTTCCACACTGTCATGAAGTTTTTTTACCAATCAGGGTCAAGAAAGCAGCATCTAGTTTTTGCTAACGAAAATGATTAATGTTTTGAATAACGCCTTTTAGCCAGCTGACAGGTCCTGTATCAGTAGCTTCCCTTGGCCCGTTCATGAAACATCATGCCTTTAAAATTTGTTGAAATTACATGATTAATATATGAGTGACTTTTTAATTTCCTAATGTAACTCCTAGTTACAATGGATATTGTGTCTGATTATGTTTTGTTTTTTTTTAAATAGTACGTGTGTCATTTTTTAAAAATATAGTATGTGTTCTCTAAAGTTTTATTTTCTTTTACAGAAGACTCTCTATTTATTTTTTGACAAATAAGTGACTTCATTCACAAAGTTGGTGCTTTGTGTAGTTAGTGACCAACACACACTAATCAGGTAATGTCCACATTTTCAACTCACTCCGGCTTCCCATTGGTCCTCCTCATTCCTTTGGTTCACTCCTCATCTTTATGCATTATTAAAGTATATGATTGAGTAATTTATGATTCTCTTTTTCTGGTCCGTGTTGATTATATAATTTAATAGTCCATAATTTTTAATGGTTAATATTCTTTAGGATTTTTATTTAATTTATTGAAATCTTGTTGTAAAGTATTTATGTGCATGATATGATGTAATGATTTATTTATGTTTTAATTTTTTATTGTTTTATATTTTATGGTTTAGCTTTTAGACATATATTGATTGTCTTAGCCTTTCCATATTATTTTAATTTTAATTTTATTTATTGCTTTTATATGTTTTTTAGTGTGCCCTGATAACCCCTGATGAAGTACAACACGAAACACGGTCCTGTGTTGGGTTTAGGCCACTCATTTATCATTTAATAAACATTTTGTGTGTGAACCTGTCACTCCTTTGTTTTTGGGTTTTAACATTTTATCCATCATGACGCCTAAATCTTTTTCCTGGGTGGTGGTTCCTAACGTGGAACCTTGCATCGTGGAATCATAGTTTGGGTTGTTCTTCCCTAGTTGCATAACTTTGCACTTGTCCACATTAAATTTCATCTGCCATTTTGATGCCCAGTCTTCCAATTTATCAAGATCCTCTTGCAATTTTCCACAATCCTCATGGGATTTAACAACTTTAAATAGTTTTGTGTCATCTGCAAATTTGATAACCTCACTCGTTATTCCCTTTCCAGGTCATAACCGAGGCAAGTGTACCCGGTGCTCCGGGCCCTGCCACAAATTCTCCCCCACCTTCACCACCAAACCCCCACTTCCAAGAAAACACCACACCATTATTATGGGAAAATAACTGGTCGCAGCTTTATTAAGTAATAACTATTAACAATATTCAACCACAGAAAACATAACTAGGCCCCCTAGTGGAGTAGTGCCACACCAGCCATGCCTTAGCAAAGTGCCTACCACCGCTACGGCCCGACACTTGCCCCCCGGCAAGTTTTCCCACCCTTCTCCCGACTTCGCCATGCCCATAGCAAAAGCCGGCCAGGGTATATCCGGGTCAGGGGCACCCCAACCCCCGCCCAAGTGTACCTTGAGGCACCGGACCCCAGACCTCCGGGATACCGCCCCAATCCCCCCCCCAAGCTGCAACACCCCAAACTGTCCACCACAGGGCGGGCGGGAGGGAAGCCGGCACTCTGCAGGTCTCCAGCGACGACTGAGCACGCGGAGACCTGCAGCAGCCCCTCAACCTGCCGCGCTCCCCACCAGCCGCTCCCCCATTGGCTCCCGAGCGATCGCATTCGCCGGGAGCCAATGGTTTCAAACCATAACCTCCCCCCCGGCCCCAGGAAGCGGCCGCGTGCAGGGTCCCCGCACCGGGCCGCGCGCCAGGTTAATGCCGGCCGTCGGGACCTTGCCCGTGGCCTTGCTCATAACCGAGGCAAGCGTACCCGGTGCTCCGGGCCCTGCCACAAATTCTCCCCCACCTTCACCACCAAACCCCCACTTCCAAGAAAACACCACACCATTATTATGGGAAAATAACTGGTCGCAGCTTTATTAAGTAATAACTATTAACAATATTCAACCACAGAAAACATAACTAGGCCCCCTAGCGGAGTGGTGCCACACCAGCCATGCCTTAGCAAAGTGCCTACCACCGCTACGGCCTGACACTTGCCCCCCGGCAAGTTTTCCCACCCTTCTCCCGACTTCGCCATGCCCATAGCAAAAGCCGGCCAGGGTATATCCGGGTCAGGGGCACCCCAACCCCTGCCCAAGTGTACCTTGAGACACCGGACCCCGGACCTCCGGGATCCCGCCACCGGCACACGACAATCTGTCGATGTGCCGCCCCCCCAAGCCTAAAGCTGCAACCAGCGTCTATCCCGCAAAACAACATACTCTAAGGCCTCCTGCCAGTCGTTAAGGAGCAGGTCCATGCCAACTGGGGACAAATGGATGCCATCACTCCTATAAAGACCAGCGCAACCGACCTCCACCCATGTGTGCATGATCTGATAGCCACCATTAACACAAACCCACTGACCGATCTGCCGGTTTATCTTAGTCAGCCCCCTCGACCAGCGCCGCTGGCCCCAGCATGCTGGCCGAGGGATAATGTCCGACCACAACAAAATTGTCCCAGGGAGCATTTGCAAAACCACTGCCAAGTCGTCCTGTACCTCTCTAATCAGCTGACGACAGGACCACGAGACAAGGTCATTGCCCCCCAAATGCAGCAGCAGCACCGCCGGTTTCCGCGACGTCCTCATGTGGTGACGGAGCAAAGGAAGCAGCTGCAGCCATCGTAGTCCTCTCTGTCCCAGCCATGAGACCGACACCACTGCAGGATCCATTCGCAAGTTCAGTCCCCCAGGTCGAATGGCAGCGTGCTGACAGGCCCAGTGGACAAAGGAATGCCCCACCACCCAGGCAATACCAGGCTTGATGCCCCCATCTGAAAAACAAATAAACAATCAGTATACCCCCACCCCCAACCAAGACAAGCCCTTATAACCGTATGTAACCCTGGAAAGCCCGAGACCGCCAACGACCTATGCACCGAACGTCATCATCCGACATTCCGGTCCCTGCCGCACTGGTGGCCGCACCAATATGAAACGAGTGAGAGGCAAAGCAGCCGGGGTCCTCACCCAAGGCACCTAGAGCCAACCTCAGCACAGCCACTACCTGGAAACGAGTCAACACCCGATCATTCTCATGTTGAAAGAGAACCCCGGTCCGCTCCGGGCGCACCCGCAAGTACCTCCGCACCGCCTGCACAGGGCAAGTAACGAGACCCGCGACCTCCCGCAATACAATCCACAAACCCTGACCTCGCTGATCCGTCTTGGACTTTTCCAACAGGATCCGCATCTGGCCGTCCTCCAAATACACGTGGCGCCTGTGCAAACCTCCCCCAGCCCCCAACCTACCCGAATTGGCCACCAGCTCGCCCATGCGAAAAGCCCCGAAAAAAGTGAGACAAAAAACGGCCCAGAATAGCACCACCTCAAAAGCTGACGAGGCCACCCGGGGCAATACCTCTAAGAGGCGCACTAGCAATCCATGTGTAATGGGCTTGTGGCGATCCGCGGGTGACGGCCGAAGCCGCTCCCACCCACGAAGCAGGCGACGAGCCAAAACTCCTCCAGCAGCACCACCCCAGCCCATGGCGCCGGCAAAAAAGTTAAAACCCGCCAGCTGCGAATGCACCAACGTGCGGGACAGCCCGCGACCCTTAGCCTCCGCTATATAACTACCAATGAGGGCATCAGGCACCCTACCCGCCAACCAACCCCTCTCCCTTAGAAACTCCGCCACCTCGTCGCAGCCACGCCGGTACATCGACCACATCCCGGGTGTTACCGAACTTCGCAGTAAGCTCAGCATCTCTCCAGGCCAATGCTCCACAAGGAATCGGGAACCATGGCTCCCTCCGGGTCCGCCTCCGGGGCCAGTTCGCGAAAACGATCCCACTGTAAACGAGAAAGCGCATCAGCTATATGATTCTTGCAACCAGGGAGGTGCCTGGCACGAACAGATACATTCAAGGACAAGCAGGCTAACACCACTTCGTGCATCAAGCGAGTCACCCGCAAGCATTTTGGCGAGAGACGATTAACTACGCTGACCACAGCCTCATTGTCACACCACCACACCACCCGCCGGTCACGAAACCGCTCAGGCCACAACTTCAGCACTACCAAAAACGGAAACAATTCCAGGAAGGTGATGTTGGAGGTCAAACCTGACTCGTGCCAGTGCTGGGGCCACCGCTGCGCGCACCAAGCCCCCCCGAAGTAAACCCCGAATCCGATGCTCCCGGCCGCATCCGTAAACAGCTCCAACTGTGCACTAGACACCTCTGCGCCCAACAAAATGGAAGTCCCATTAAACTCCTCCAAAAATTGGCTCCAAACCCGAAGATCCGCCCGCATCGGGATGGTAACTCTGATCCGGTGGTGCGGCTTCAGCACCCCGGCCGTCGAAGCAGCAAGTCGCCGGGAAAAAACTCTGCCCATGGGGATCACCCGACACGCAAAATTCAGAGAGCCCAACAAGGCTTGCATCTCACGCAATGTGATCTTAGCGGACGCAAGGACGTTAGCGACCAACGCGCGTAAACCAGCCACCTTTTCTGGGGGCAAGCGCGCGATAAGCTCCACCGAGTCGAGCTCCACGCCTAGGAATGTGAGCCTGGTCGTAGGCCCTTCCGTCTTCTCCACCGCCAATGGTACACCCAACTCCTACGATAACTCCTGGAACCCCGCTAACAACGCCTGACACTCATCGGAATGGGCCGAACCTATGAACAGGAAATCGTCCAAGTAGTGGACCACATTCTGCAACCCAGTCTTCTGACTCAAGGCCCACTGCAAAAACGTACTAAACTTCTCAAATAAAGAACAAGAAACAGAGCAGCCCATCGGCAAACATCAAAATAATAGCTCCCCAGAAAATGAAAACCCAACAACGGAAAAGAAGAAGGATGCACCGGCAGCAAGCGGAAGGCGGACTCAATATCCACCTTCGCCATCCAAGCGGACCGCCCAGTCGTCCGTACCATCTCAGACGCCCTGTCAAAAGACGCATACCGCACAGTGCAGAGCTCCCGCGGGATATGATCATTCACAGACGCACCCATCGGACAGGACAGATTATGAATGAGCCAAAACTTTCCTGGCGCCTTCTTCGGCACAATCCCCAGAGGAGAGACCACCATACCCGGAAAAGGCGGCTCCAGAAAAGGCCCCGCGATCCGGCCCAAGCGCAACTCAGCCGCCAGTTTGCTCCGCACCACGTCTACAAACCTCCGAACCGAAGGGGAATTCCTTGACCGCTTAGTCTGCACTACCCCCCGAACCAGGATAACGAAACCAAACTGGAAACCGGATCCCAACAGCTCCCGATCACGCCTCCGCGGGTATTGCTGCAGCCAAAACCGTAAGGATTCCGCCCGAACCGGAGTCGGGGCCACATCAGCCCACTCACTGGGCCTTTGGCCCTGGCCCGGCGACACCTTCGGGCCCACGTCTACCACACTTAACGGCGGAGTGACCCCCGCCGCAGATGGAACAGAGGTGCTTGAATTTACAATCAGGAAAGGGGCAGGTGGTCCTATTGAAGCACCAGCACACGTCGCTGCCACCCCCTGACCCGACTTTCTGCTGCACTCCACCCCCCGCCGATCGAAAGGAACGGCCCCCACCCGAAGGTCCTGCCGCGCCCCCTCTCCCCCCGGAGGCCACGCCCGACCGAGCAGACATTTGAGTCAACCATAGGTTGATGTCCTGCGTGCCCCATGACAAGAGTCTATTCTCCTCCATCCTATCCCGAAACCTCTCGTCATAATTTAGCCACGCCCAACCCTCGTGCATCTGCAAGGCTTCCAAAATAGAATCGTCATACGCCAGCAACATCCTATAATGCTCTGGCGAAGAATGCCCCCACACACTGGCCAGGCGCAAAAATGCCCGTGTCCAGTTGACCACGTTGCGCGCCACCTTCCGAAGCCGACCCGCCTTCTCGTCCTCCTTCCACTTCTTCCGGCTCTCGCCGGACCTCTTTCTGCCCTCCAACAACCTAAAGATATCTATGTACCGGCGCTTCCGAATCTTCCTCAGCAATTTCTTCGGAACCCCTTTCCACAACTCCGGAAAAGCTACCACCGATGGGGCCCCCCCACCTGACCGAGACCCCGCCTCTTCAACCTCCGCCTCGCGACCTGAGGAAGACGAAGACGAATCCGCTGAAGAAGAGGAAGAGGAATCAGAACTACGACGCCTACGACAAGATCGACGCCGCTTCCTCCGCGACCTGCGCTCCGCACTGTCTAGGGCCAACCGCCGCGACCCATCCCCACCCTGGTCCCCCGACAACTCACCTGCGGCCTGTCCATCCACCTCCGACGGCAAAGTCGCAGCTTGGTCCCTCCGGCGACACCTTCCTCGGGTTGCGGCATCCTGGACTCCAGCCTCCAACACCTCCGCGGCACCGCTCAGCGCCGCCGCACTGCCATCCGCCGCCGGAACCAGATCTGGGCTTGCAGCGCCGAGCTGTGCCATCCCCTGCACCTGCGGAGACAAAATAGAAAAAACAGGGGGGCACCCGCCGCAGGCCACATAGGGGACCAAGGGGCTCGCCAATCAGCTGACGAAGTGCCCTGCCCCCCACTCACCCAATGGTCCCAAGGCGAAGTACCCCTCACCGGCATATAGCCCCCCAGAACAGATGGCCACACTGCAGCAGGAGGCGCCCCAGGAAAACCAGGGGCCCCGCCTACCGGCAACGCACCACACTGCCCCTGCACTGTTCGGCCAAAAGCATTGGCCCCCCCCAGCGCCACCATCCCCCCCCTCCACTATACTCCCCCCCGGCACCCGCCCCCAGAGCCTCCCCCCTCCCCGGCATAACAGCGCTAGCCCGCCGCCCCCCCCCCATTGCGCGCTCACCTTTCCCCTCGCTTTTCCCCTCTGAGCCCCCCCAACAGATGCCCTCCGCTCCCCCCGAGAGCTCCCACGCCCTCGCACCAACCCCCGACACCTCGAGACCCCCCTCCCAACAGGCACCCCCCCACGCAACCCCCCTTCCCCAGCTGTATTCCCCACCACCCCTTCACCCCCCTCTACACCCCCCCAGCCCTAGAAGGCACAGGCCGACGACATGAAGACCTGCTCAGCCCCCTCTCCCTGCCCCCTCGCCCCCCACGTGGTGGCATACTTAAACACACAACTTCAATTCCCCTGCTTTATATATCCCACGTATGTGCTATGCCGTTTAGCACCAGCCCCCGCCAAGAATGGCTAACACCCACCCTCTTAGGAGCACCACTACGTGAGAGGCACTAGGCCCGCACCCCAGTCCCGCGCCTAGCCCCACCCTCGCCACCAAAACCCCTGCGGGCCCGCACACCCCCAGCTCACCGAGCAAAGAAGAGCACCTGCCTGCCAGCAACCGCGCCGCCGACAAACCGAACGAGACGATCAGCCGCCACAGAAACAGCAGGCCCCGAAAAAGCAGCACTCAGCAAAAAGCCGGCACTCTGCAGGTCTCCAGCGACGACTGAGCACGCGGAGACCTGCAGCAGCCCCTCAACCCGCCGCGCTCCCCACCAGCCGCTCCCCCATTGGCTCCTGAGCGATCGCATTTGCCGGGAGCCAATGGTTTCAAACCATAACCTCCCCCCCCCGGCCCCAGGAAGCGGCCGCGCGCAGGGTCCCCGCACCGGGCCGCGCGCCCGGTTAATGCCGGCCGTCGGGACCCTGCCCGCGTCCTTGCTCATTTATGAATATGTTATAAAGTAACGGACCCAGCACAGATTCCTGGGGTACACTACTATTCACCTTTCTCCATTGTTTGAAATGTATAGCCCCTGTTAGAGGTAGATCTTATCAGATTAAACTAATTTTTTTGAGTGGGTGACCAGAAATTTAGATCAAGAAAGCACTAGATGTGGTGTAGTTAGGGTTCAACATGGTAACTCAAACAAAATGAGTTCCCTTGGTATGAACTCTAAAGTGACTAACTAGGTTAGAAATTGTGTGTATAGGAGACAACAAAGGGTAAGTTGAGTTCACTGTGAGAATGGGGGCATTCCAGTGGTGTGCCACAAGTATTGGTCCGGTTCTTTTCAGCATTTTATAAGCAATATTGCGGACGAGCTGTTGGGACAGTCTTTTTTTGTTGTACTCAAATCTGAAATAGGGTAGATATAAAAATGTGGATAACATAAGGAGGGATCTAGGAAAGCTTGATGAATGGTCTAGAATTTGGCAGCTAATACTTAATGGTAAAATTGCAGGATTATGTATTTGGGCTAAAATACTGAAGAGTGAGGTACAGTATAGGAGATGAAGTACTTCTGGCAGTGATTGTATCTGATGATCATAAGGTGAACAGGCAGAAAAAGCAATGGCAAAATCCAGATAGATGCTTGAGTTCATAGGGAGAGAAATAGCAGGAAAAAGGAGTTGAGTGCACCTCTGTATAAGTCTCTGGTGAGACCTGGATAATTCTGGAGACCACACCTTCAAAAAAATTATAAATAGGATGAAAGTCAGTCCAGATAGTAATTACTAAAATGATTAGTGATCTTTGTCATAAAAATTCAAATATGTTTTTTTTTAAAGATGAGAAGGAGAGAGAGATATGATAGAGATATTTACTGCAAATGGTTCTGTGGTACAAATACACAGGGCCTGCCCGTCCATTGAGCAAGAATGTTTTTTGCACAGGGCCCCACGTTTCAGGGGGCCCCGCGCAAAGAACATTCTGCTTTTTTTCAAAATTAAATAATAAAAAAAAAGTTGGCTGCTACCGCTGCCGCCGTGGCAGCAACAGAATGGAGTGTCCCGCGGGGCCCCCTCTGCCCGGCTGAGTCCCTCCCTCCCTCCCTCTGCGACGGCTGAGCCCATCTGTGCCGGCTTTCAGATTTACGAAGGGAGAGTGTCTCCCTCGCGTCTCTGTTAAGCCCGCAGGGGCTGATGGGAAATTTCCCATCAGCCCCTGCTTCCCATCTGCCCCTGTGGGCTTAACAGAGACACGAGGGAGAAACTCTCCCTTCGCGAATATGAAAGCCGGCACAGAGGGGCTCAGCCGTCGCAGAGGGAGGGAGGGACTCAGCTGGGCAGAGGGGGCCCCGCGGGACACTCCATTCTGCTGCTGCCGCGGCGGCAGCAGCAGCGGTAGCAGCCAGCTTTTTTTTTTTTTTAATTTTACTTGAGCCGATGGGGGGGGGGGGTAGGACTGGTAATGGGCTATTGGGGGGGGCTAGGACTGGAAATGGGCTGGGGGGTTTAAGACTGGAGGTGGGATGATGGGGTTAGGACTGGTAATGGGCTGTGGACTGTTGGGGGGGTTAGGACTGGTAATGGGGCTATGGGGGGGCAGCTAGGACTGGAAATGGGCTGATGGGGGGGTTAGGACTTGAGGTGGTCTGTTGGGGGGTTAGGACTGGTAATGGGCTATGGGGGGCTAGGACTGCAAATGGGCTGATGGGGGGGTTAAGACTGGAGGTGGGCTGATGGGGTTAGTACTGGTAATGGGCTGTGGGCTGTTGGGGGGGTTAGGACTGGTAATGGGCTATGGGGGGCTAGGACTGGAAATGGGCTGATGGGGGGGTTAACATTGGAGGTGGGCTGATGGGATTAGGACTGGTAATGGGCTGTGGGCTGATGGGGGGATAGGACTGGTAATGGGCTATGGGGGGGTTAGGACTGATAATGGGCTATGGGGGGCTAGGACAGGAAATGGGCTGATGGTGAGGGGTTAGGACTTGAGGTGGGCTGATGGGGTTAGGACTTGAGGTGGGCTGTAGGCTGTTGGGGGGGGTTAGGACTGGTAATGGGCTATGGGGGACTAAGACAGGAAATGGGCTGATGGGGAGGGGTTAGGACTTGAGGTGGGCTGTTGGGGGGGTTAGGACTGGTAATGGGCTATGGGGGCTAGGACTGGAAATGGGCTGATGGGGGGTTAAGACTGGAGGTGGGCTGATGGGGTTAGAACTGGTAATGGGCTGTGGGCTGATGGGGGGTTTTGACTGGTTTTGGGCTATGGGGGGGTTAGGACTGATAATGGGCTATGGGGGGGGCTAGGACAGGAAATGGGCTGATGGGGAGGGGTTAGGACTTGAGGTGGGCTGATGGGGTTAGGACTGGTAATGGGCTGTGGGCTGTTGGGGGGGTTAGAACTGGTAATGGGCTGTGGGCTGATGGGGGCTGTCTGGTAATGGGCTATAGGGGGGGTAAGGACTGATAATGGGCTATGGGGGGGCTAGGACAGGAAACGGGCTGATGGGGAGGGGTTAGGACTTGAGGTGGGCTGATGGGGTTAGGACTGGTAATGGGCTGTGGGCTGATGGGAAGGGGTTAGGACTGGCAATGGGCTATGGGGGGCTGACTGGAAATGGGTTGATGGTGTTAGGACTGGAAGTGGGCTGATGGGGGGTTAGGACTGGTAATGGGTTATAGGGGGGGCTTAAACTGAAAATGGGGTAATGGGGGGTTAGGACTGGAAGTGGGTTGATGGGGGGGCTAGGACTGAAAATGGGCTGATGCAGGGACTAGAAGGGAATGGATGCTGGGTGAGGCTGGAACTAGAAGGGAGCTGATGTTGGGGGAGGATTAGAATGGGATGGGGCTGGGAGAGTAAAATGGAGAGGGGAAAAATATTTTGTGTGGGAGGGATAAAAAATCTACAATTGGCCGGGTATTGGGAGAGTAAGTGGGGATTGAGGATGGAGGGGTAAAATTTGAGTGGATGAAATAGGAATGAGGAAAGAGCAAAAGGAGAAAGATTAGTATGTTAAAGCAGATGTAGAGAAAGAATGGAAAAAAACTAGAAGAAAGAAGAAAGGACAAATGGACAGCAGACGATGGAGAGTTAGCAGAAGACACGAAGAAACCAGAAGAAAGTGGCTGGAGCAATTGCAGCTGAAAAAAAATGCAAAAAAGGTAGAAAAATATCTCTTTATTTTGAATTTATTAATTGGAATATGTCAGCTCTGGTAAATGTGCATCATTAACGTCTGCGCTTTGTTTAGTACAAGAGCAAATTAATGTATAGTTTTATTTCTACAGTGTTGTACATTCCAAGTTTGGCTTTTGGGATTCCCAGTTTAATTATTGTCTTCCTGTTTCTAAATTGTGATTACTTGTTTGGTGATGGTCTATGTTCTGCATGTGTAACTGAGCTGAGGTGTTCTGTTTATATAATTCCTATTTGACATTGCCACTTGTTCTCTTTCCCCAGTAAGTCATATATTGTTGTTCTCTGAAATGTATTGGTTTAATATTTGCAGTGTTTCCTTTTGATAGGTAGGGTCTGGTGCTTTGTGAGTCCTGGTAATGCTGTCAGGATACGGCGGGTTTGCTATGGGTTCTAAATGGGCAGCGTTTGTAGTAGTTCCTAATGTTTCTGGCGGTTGGCACTGGATTATAGTAATGTAGAAATCTTTTAGTCTTTCTTTATCCATACACTCATTAAGAGGCATGTTTACTAAAAGTTAGTATATGGTAACATTATGCAAATATTTATGCAAATGAGGCCCCACACCGAGTCTCCGCACATGGCCCCGCACCCCCCCTTGGGCCGCCCCTGCAAATACATAGGAGACAGGTGTCTCTTTCATTTGAAAGGAAGCCATAGAATGATGGTTCATAGGATTTACATGAAATGGGCTAGACTAAGGAGCAGGACTGGCCCAGCCACTTGCCAAACTAGATGGTCGCCTGGGGCCAACTCCTTGGGGAAGGGGGCAGCAAACAGCAAGGCATCAGAGCTAAACAATAGCTAAACAAAGCTGACTACTGGGTAGGGGGGGAGGGCAATAAGGGCTAGTTTGTATAGGGTGGTAACACCTTTTATGTTTATGTTTATTAAAATATTTGCTATACCGCCCCATACCAATGGCATCTGGGCGGTTTACAATTGCTAAAGTAACATTACATTAAGGCTGTTAAGAAGCGGAAAGGAACGCCAATTAAAATTTAAAAGTGATAGAGGAGAGGCAAAGAATAAAAGGACACAACAGAGAAGGAACATCAACAGATGGAAGAGGAGGGAGACAAGGACGGGGAAGGGAGATCAAATGCCAGACTAAACAAATGAGTTTTGAGTTGCTTTTTAAAGGCTGGGTAGGATTGCTCTGAGCGGAGGGAAGGGGGAAGAGAATTCCAAAGTCTAGGGCCCAAAAAGTAAAAATCCAAGGAACGGGTAGATTCAAGGTGGGCTTGGGAAAGGGAAGGAAGGGACATACGGTTAACATGAATGGAATGAAGCAGACGATGGGGGGTGTGGAAATGAATCAAATCTGCAAGATAGAGAGGGGTGCCTGTATGAATCACCCTGTGTGCAAATGTGAGAATCTTTTACTGTTTGCGAAACGAGACCGGTAACCAGTGATGGTGCAAAAGTAGGGGAGTGACGTGATCGTAGCGAGAAGCACGGGATAGTACACGAACCGCTGCATTCTGGACGCATTGTAGACGGGAGAGTTGAGATTGTGGTAAGCCAGCTAAAGAAACGTTACAATAATCGAGACGGGACATTACCAAGGAAAGAATAAGAGTAGCTAAGGCAGAGGGTGAGAGAAAAGGGCGCACAGCCCGAAGCTGTTTAAGGGAGAGAAAAGATCGCTGAACTATTGAAGAAATGTGACCCTTGAAAGAGAGAGAAGAGTCAAGAATAACACCAAGATACTTAAGAGACGAAACAAGAGGAATGGGCTGGGAGGAAAAAGAAGGGGCACAGGTTTTGGAAGGGCTCCCAAGGGTAAACCAGATAGCAAAAGACTTAGCAGGATTGACCTGGAGAAAATTAGAGGTGAACCAAGAGGCGACAGCAGAGAGGCAGAGATCAAGGGGAGAAATATCAGGCATATGGGAATCAGTATGGTGTAAGAGGATAATATCATCCGCGTAATAGTACGCGTAGATACCAAATTGCAATACCTTGAACTAACTGTGGGGCCAACCCTGTTCAGGAGCAATCTAAGGAAATGTTTCTTTATGGAAATAGTATTGAATTGGTTGAAGAGCTTCTCAGTGGAGGTGGCAGAGATGAGGTCAGTATCTGAATTCAGGAAAGCAAGGGACACGCAAAGAAGCTCTCTGAAGGAGAGGGGAGGGGTTGTAGAGCTTGCTAGTCCCCTAGATTTGCTCTAGTCCTCAGTTATTGTGTGGTCCATTTTGGTTAGATTGTAGCTCTGATAAGCAGGGGCTGTCTCTTACTTGTAGAGTACAATGCTGCATATTCCTTGTAGCACTATACAAATGATTAGTAGTAGCAGTAATATAAGAACATAAGATATGCCATACTGGGTCAGACCAAGATACATCAAGCCCAGTATCCTTTTTCCAACAGTGGCCAATGTAGGTCATAAATACCTAGCAGTTTCCCCAAAAGACACAGGTTCCTCAATGCTTGTATTGGTTCAAGCAGTGATATCCCGGGTCCCTTTTAATAATGGTTTATGGACCTTTCCTCCAGGAACTTGTCCAAACCGTTTTTAAACCCAGCTACACTAACAGCTTTTACTACATCCTCCGGTAACAAATTCCAGAGTTTGATTACACGTTGAGTGAAAAAATATTTTCTCTTATTAGTCTTAAATAGTTTACCCTGTAGCTTCATTGCATGTCCCCTAGTCTTTCTATATTCTGATGATGTAAAGAATTGATCTATGTTTACCCATATGCAGAACATGTAAATACTAAAGACACTTCAATACATTTTAGCTTACACCCTCTGGGACCTGTTTACTAAATGTTAGCAAATGCTAACAGGCATTAATTTGTGCTCTCTGCTGCCTCACCTATTTCATTCCTATGAGCATTGCAGCAGATAGCATACTGTAATGCCCATTAGCACATGTTGACATTTAGTAATGCGGGCCCTAAAATGTTTGCATGCATGCTAGTAGTAAATGGTGATTGAGAAACTGAAACCAAATGCTAAAGATTTTAGCACCTGGGTACTATTTAACACATGCCCAGTGTTGGTTTTCTGTGAGATCCACCTCCTCTATCCACAAACATATAGTCTTACTTTCAATGCTGTGGGGGAGACAAGGATAAGGTACTAGATCCAAACATAGAGGATCAGACATAGGTGAAAGAGGAGGAGATTTTGGATGAATTCTGTTTGTACTGGCTTATGGTTTTTGCTACATGTATTTTAAAGACTGCCTGCAAAATTGATTTGCTGCTTTAGATACAAATGACAGAGTTCCAGAAGAATTATGAAGAATTGTAATAAGACAAGCAAACAGGTGTGGCTTGGAGAAAGGTTTTTATGTAGAAATAGGCTTAATACATAGGTATTGAACAGAGGTATATAGTGATTGTTACAGAGCTGTTTCAGTGTGCATCAATGAATCTGTGTGTGCATGTGCATGTGTGAAGTGTGAAGTGTAAGATAGAGAGATAGGACCGAACATGTGGCTCAGAGCCTCATGGCAAAAGAGCGAGAGAGAGAGCGGGGGAGGGGTGAAGGGAATTGATTATCAGAGCCTCCTGTCCTTCATGTCCAAGGGATGGTGAGAGAGAGAGAGAGAGAGAGACAGGAAGTGTTTCTGTCTTTTATATGGAACTGAATCCTTTCCAGCACTTCCCTTTGAGGTCTGCTAGCCACTCCCTTTAAGGTCTGCTATTCTTGATTTAGCAAGGAGGGGCTGCAGACAGGTCCTAGAGAATGACATCACCAGGGGGTCAGAGTTTAACTTTGGAGACTGAATTCACCAGAGTCCACAGCTGCATGAAATGTATGCTGACACACAGCAACATAGAAAGTCCTCTCAACTCTTTGTTGCTTTTGATCCTTCTCATTTGGGACTTCCAGTCTCCAAGAGAACACTATCTAACTGGATTGCTCAGTGTATTTCTTTCACCTATCAGAGTAAGAACCTTTCTCTGGAGGGCCATGTCACAGCTCACAATGTGACAGCCATGGCAGCCTCAATGGCTCATCTGAACTCTGTGTCTATTGACGACATCTGTCGAGCAGCCACTTGGGCCTCGGTTCATACCTTCACAGCCCATTACTGCTTGGACAAGGACTCCCGCCGGGATGCCTTGTTTTGGTCAGGCTGTTCTCAAACATGTGTTCCATACCTAATCAACTCCTACCCACCATCCCTGGTAGGATGCCAGAGATCCGTGGGGGGAAGTGGAGCCCTTCTCAGGGACACACAACTTCTGGGGTCTCTCCCTGGCACCTAAAGCTAGGGAGTCCCCATATGTGATGAGTACATTCCTGCTTGTTCCTGGAGATAGCATAGTTATTCACCTGTAACAGGTGATCATCAGGGAACAGCAGGAATTTAGTCCTCACAACCCACCCACCTCCCCTAGGAGTTGTATCTCTCTATCTCTCTCTTTCCTTTCCCTCGCTCTCTCTCTTTGTCTCAGCTCTAAAACTCAACTGGAGAGAGGCAGTTGGGAAAGGTGGAAAGGCAGCACGCAGGCGCTGTGGGATGCTCCCAAAAGCATTCTAATTGGACGTGGGGAGCGTTCCCGCGCAGGCTCCATCGGACGACGATACCCATAAGTGAGGACTAAATTCCTGCTGTTCCCGGAGATCACCTGTTACAGGTGAGTAACTATGTTTTTCCTGCTGTCTTCCATAGGGTAAAGATAATCATGCAGTTTTGCCTTATATATGTTCTTCCTTGCAGCTTTTTAACTGTATTACTGAAAATTCATCCCTGTATGTTCTGTTTCTACAGTAGCTCATATACTCTCTTGGTATGGCTTGCCCCCAGCCTGCAGGCCTCCCCTCCAATTTTAATTAAAATCTGGATACTTGTTTAATACTTCAGCCCTTCCTAACACTCTAATCCAATAATTCAAGGAGCCTTACTTTTGGTTGTATAGCTGGTAAACATTCTTCTGGAGTATCCCTTCTATTTCCAATATAATTATCACATATAACAGTAGTACTAGAAAACAATTTTGTCCTTGGAACTATGTCGCTATTTTTTTTTAAATGCCATTTTTTATCACATAAATTAGATTAATACCTATATCATAAAAAAATGGCCTTTTTAAGAGGAGTTCTGTAAAAACTAAATGTATTTATTTATTAGATCTTCTATACCACTTTATCCCTTGGTTAAAGCGGTGTACATCAAACAAAAGAAAACATAAAACACTGTAACCATGTAACTGAATTACAAACATTTATACAAAAATAAAAGATCATATTTCTATTTTAACATTATTTTTTCTAATAATATAGCTAGTTTTGTTTTTCACACTTTGAATATATTCAACCAGGACTTCAGCACTTTGTGAACCTACTCAACATATCATAATATGTTGCCATAGTAATAAATGCAGTAACAAAAGAGAAATGTTATCATGTTACAAGTTTTGTTTTGCAGTTGAGACAAGGATTTAGAGCAGGGGTTCTCAACCCTGTCCTCGGGACCCACCTAGCCAGTTGGGTTTTCAGGATAACCACAATGAATATGTATGAAAGAGATTTGCATACACTGCCTCCATTATATGCAAATCTCCCCCAGGCATATTCATTGTGGTTATCCTGAAAACCCGACTGGCTAGGTGGCTCCCGAGGACAGGGTTGAGAACCCCTGATTTAGAGAAACAATTCCTAAATAATGATGCAAATTTTGGTCCTGCAGGACTAGTTTTCAGGATGGCAAACCATTCAAATAAAGCTGGTCCTTGGATCAATATCCACTGATATAACTCATGAATATTCTTGTGGATATTCTAGAAATCAAACTTTTACTGACAGTTTTACTTTTACTATTAATATTTATTTATTTATTTATTTAAAGTCTTTTCTATACCACACTTTTTAGAATCACTCGGTTTACAGTCAACAACAAATTTGTGCAGTCCCGGCAGGGCCGGTACTGTACTTACAATGAACAGGATTTGCAACTTGGATTAACTGGGGTAACTATGTACAGACTGCACAACTAGGCAGTGTGGTAGCTCTTTTAAGGTTTGCAATCTCATATTTCAGTTCTTTCAACACCCTTGGATGTATACCATCCAGTCCCGGTGATTTGTTACACTTAGTTTATCAAATAGTTGTAATAATCTTCCCAATTTATCAATATTTCTTTCAGTTCTTCCAGTGCATCTCCATTAAATACCATTTTATTCATGGGTAACTTCCCTACATTATCTTCAGTAAAATCTGAAGCAAAGAATTCATTGTCCCCTCTTAGTGCCCATTTACCCCATATCAACTAATGCTCCAACTGACTCACTCACAGGATTTTTGGTACAAATTTGCTTGAAAAAGTTTTTATTATGCATTTTTGCTTCCATAGCAAGCTTTTTTTCAAAATCTCTCTTTGCCTGACTTATCAATACCATGTATCTAACTTTCCAGTGCTTATGTTGTTTTCATCATTTGGCTCCCATTTCCTGAAAGATGATTTTTTTTTGGCTACAACTGCTCCTCTGACCTTGCCTTTAAACCATGCTGGCAGTTTTTGGACTTACCTCCACTTTTCTTAAAACATGGAATACATCTGGTCTGGGCTTCCAGGATAGCATTTTTAAACACCACCCATGATTATTGTAAATCTTTAAACTTTCCAGCTCTTCCTTTTCGTTTTTTCTTAACTATTTCCCTCATTTTATCATAGTCTCCCTTTTGAAAGTTAAAAGGTAGTACTGTGGATTTCCTTGGCATCTTTCCTCCATTTATTAAACCGCTCAGCTCTCCTCTCACAATTACCTTTGGTCTCCTTTAAGCCAGGTGAGTCCTCCTCACTCCCTACACGCTCTCCCTCTGGTCTATGTTACAGCTCCTACTGGCTTATCTATGGCTTCTATCCCTGTGCTGTGGGCCACTCTGTCCGCTAGGCCCCCCAAATCTAGCAGCTTTCTTTATTGTTGCCCTGCTAACCTCCTCCCTTGCATGTCTTCCAACCTCTCTCATTCTCTACCTTCTCTGGCTCCTCTCAATCCTCTCTGTCTTTGGTTGGGCCTTCTAAACTGTCGGTCCCTAAGGTCCAAAACCCTACTGCTGTCAGACCTTGTTTCCTGGGAATCTCTTGACATTCTGCTGCTTACCGAGACCTGGCTGAAAGATGGTGAAGATGCTCTGTTGGCTCACTGTCTCCCTCCTGGTTTCAATGCGTTTCTGTTCCTCGCACAAATCGGGTGGAGGGTGGCATCGCTGCTCTCCTCCATTCCTCTATCCCTTTCTCACCTGTTTCTTTTTCCTTATTACAGTACCCAGAAGCTCTGCTGCTTCATCTTCATTTTCCCTCTCCTATGTATCTTCTTCTCATCTATTCCCCCCCCCCCCCCCCAGCCTTGCGTCCTGATCTTTGGGATTCTCTCTTGTTGTCTGTTTCTGATCTATCTTTGGCCTTTCTTTGCTTACTTATTGCAGGGGACTTTAATCTACACTTAGACTCTCCATCCTCCACTAGAGAACACTCCTTTATCTCTCTCCTTCAAGACCTGTCCTTTTTCAGCATGTTCCCTTCCCCACTCACGCCGCAGGCCACACTCTTGACCTCCTCCTTTCCCCACACTCCTCTACCTTTCTTATACAGTCTCTCCGTGCCTTTCCTCTCCCTTAGACTGATCAGTTCTGTCTCACCTTTTACTGTCTCCCTTCTCTACCCACCTCTACTTCTCCTTCCCCGTCTCCCCCCCCCCCTTCTCTTCATCTGCCCCATGTTATTCTTGCCATATAACTCCCCTGACCCTTCAACAATTCCCGCCTGCAGGAGACCTCCTGCCTCCTGGGTTTCCTTTGCTCTCTCTGAACTCCAAAGCTGCCTCCTGGTCCTCCTGTCTCTCTGCTGCACTAGATCACTTAGCTCCCCTATGATCCCACCCTCCGCCTCATTGCCCCTCACAACCCTGGTTCCACAGGGGCCTGTGATGAGGAGAGCATGGCTGAGCCCATGCAAACAGAGGAAAATTATAGATCTACCTTTAAGGAAGGAGACAGGCAAGATATCTGTAGCTTTCAGGGTGTAGGCAAAGGGAAGAAACACGCACTTGCTGAAGCTAAGCCACACCCAAGCTCTGCTGATCTAAGGCCAGGCTTGGAAGATAATGAGAGACACCTGGGTAAGGGACTGTGCAAGTTAGGCAAAAGGCAGCCTTATAAACCCAGAGAAACACGTGAGAGTAGCACCGGCTGGAGAGAGGATTCCACGAGAGAGCAGTACTCAGGGAGAGAGCTGACTAGAGAGAACACTGCAGACTTCCGTGGAGGGAGAAGCACCAGGGAAAGACCCAGAGAACTCACCAAAGAGGAGAAAGGTGGAGATTTCCAGGGGGATTTCAGAGGTAAAGCAGCACCCAGAAAGAGAGCCAGGCTTGCAGGGAAACTGCAATTGCTTCTGAAGCCAGTAGAGCTGTAGCTGGAAGAATTGCAGACAAGGGGCAAGGTGCAGTTCCTCCAGTACGTGGACCAGCTAAAAAGATTCCAGTTCCCAGAAGGTGGGTGGATAAAAATATTCCTAAGAGTGACCTAAGCCAGTTAGAGGCACTCTGGCGTTTGAGTCAGGAAAAGAAACTTCTCACTCCAGGTGGAAACCCTTTTCCTAGTAAGAAGCCCCAGTGGAGGAGAATTCAGGAGCTCTTAGAGAGTTTCAAGCAAGAAGCATTGCATGAAGGCTTAGAGCCAGACATACCAGTTGAAAACCCAGAGGAAATGCAGGTAGAATCTGTTGAACCTGATTCTGACTCAGAGGATTTATTAATGTACTGTTCATGGTGTAAAAAGGCAGAATAGAAGCTGCTGGATAAAGGAAAAGGTCTGTAACCTGAAAACCACCAAAAGCAGCGAGTAAGACATGGAGAACGATTCTAGCCTGAATTGCTAAGTACCCTGTTGAAGGAAGAAAAGACAATTACTTTGATTTGAAGAAAAGAAACTGTGTTTATTGCTGTATGTTTGGGAAACAGCTACGTATGTTGTGAAAGCCAGCTAAAACAATTTCACTGTTGGGTTTTTGTGTGATTTTCCTGAGGATCATTTGTTTTGGAGAAGAATCCTGTTGTTTTGTTTGAGCTATATGCTTTTTGAAAAGAAAGAAATAAATTCCTGTGAGTCTTTTGAAAAACCCTTGGTTCTCAATACTACTGTTTTTTTAAGTGGTAGCACAACTACAAGTCCCAGCAGCCCAAGCTCTGGACGAGGACAAATACTTCTTTATTCAAAGACTAAATAGTGGCACCCCTATGCCTATAGGCCGTGGCCTGGGCTAGGGGCCCCCACAGGCCTCTATCTCCTCCATACCCAACTTCATCATGCAGAGCATCAATGGCGGAAAGCCCCTTCCATATCCACACTTTCATGTTTCAAGGAAGACCATGCCCATTACCGTTCTCAAGTTCACAAAGCTAAGCAGGATTACTTTTCCACAGCCATCTCCTCTGCACCCAATCAAACCCATCACCTCTACACGGTCCTTCAGTTCCTTTACATCTTTCCGTCCCAGTTCTGCCCCTACTCTGTCCTCATCCTCCCCTTCTTCTCAGTTAGCAGCTTTTTTCAGTAGCAAAGTTCTTGATCTTAGATTGTCACTGCCTCATTGCCCCCCCCCCTTCTATCTCTGATCCTCCTCCCTGCTCCCCTCCTCCTGATTCTCAGATATCTCATACCTGGTCCTCATTCCACTCAATCACGACTTCCAAACTCGTTGTAATAATCTCTTCCTCTAAGAAAACCTTTTGTTCTTTGGATCCTATCCCTCTTCCTGGTTGCTTTCTCCCTCTCTTGCTCTTATCCCCTCTATTCTTACTATGATCAATACAAGTCTTTCCACGGGTGTCTTTCCTCAACCCTGGAAACATGCCTTGTCTGTCCTCTTCTTAAGAAACCCTCACTCGACCCCCAGATCCCCTGCACACTATCATCCGGTGTCTAATCTTCCTTTTCTTTCTAAAATCTTGTAAAAAATTATATTCTCATCACCTTGATTCCACTCATTTTCTTCTACTTTCTTCTACTCACTTCTACTCACTGTGACCAGGTCTGGTTTCCGACCTGGTCACAGTCTGGAGATGTTTCTTCTCGCATTTCTTAATGAACTTCACATAGCTCACGATCGTGGTGTCTTCTCGGTGGCGTTATCCTTGGACCTCTCTGCAGCTTTCGATCTCGTTGATCACTCCCTCCTCTTGGCTCGCTTATGTGAAGCTGGTCTTTGTAGCATGGTTTATCACTGATTTCACGCTTTCCTTTCCTCCCAGTCCTGCTCTGTTCTTTCTTCGTCCAGGTCAGCAGTTTCCTCTGAGCCTTTCCCTCTCCTCTGTGGTGTTCCAAAAGACTCAGTATTGACTCCCCTTCTCTTTAACATCTTTTTATCACCACTTGCTCTTCTGGTTCAACAACATGGGATTTCTGCCTTTTACTATGCTGACGATCTGGTTCTTTTATATCACACCTCTCCACTCCACCCTGATCTTATCCCCCTCAACACTCGTCTCTCTGCTGTTGCCGATTGGCTCACTGCTCAATGTCTACACCTGAATTTCACAAAAACTCTTACTATTTGGTTTACCCATGGCAGTCCCTCCTCCTTGATGGCACCTTCTCTTTCTGGCTCACCTGTCCCCTTAGTCTCATTCGTCCATTATCTAGGTGTTCTTTTTGACTCGGATATTTCCTTTCGGTATCACATTTCTCATGTTACTAAGAACTCTTTCTTCTTTCTTTGCCAAGTCTGCGCCATCCGACCCTTTCTTACCCCACAGGCCCTCACCACTCTCCTTCTGTCCCTGGTCATGTCACACATCGATTTTTGTAATTCTGTTCTGGTTGGCCTTCCTAATTCACAACTACATTGTCTACAATGTATCCAGAATATTGCCACGCGTCTTATCTCTCACTCCTCATGTCAGGATCATGTTACTCCCCTTCTTATCCACCTTCACTGGCTCCCTGTTGACTTCTGTATTTGCTATAAAATCCTTTCACTGGTCCATCAAGTTCTCTACACCCATTCACCCAATACCTGGCAGACCTTATTCACTTTCACACCCCCAGTCGCACTCTCTGGTCCCTACACATTAATTGCTTACATCTCCCCTCTCCCTCACGCACTCACCTTCAGTCCACCCATTCCTATGCTTTCTTCTTTATTGGTCCCACCCTCTGGAACTCCCTACCTACCTACCTCTGGCTCAAACAACACCACACTACCTTCAAAAGAAACCTGAAAACCCACCTCTTCTCCTCCGCTTTTGACCTCCCTTCCCCTTTTGCATGAACATGCTCTCCCTGCTTCCTCTCTCACTCCTTTCCTCCTTTGTCTCATTGTATGAATGTACTGCTTGCTTTCCTATCTGTTATTAAAACTTCCTTTCCATTTCCTGCCTTTGGCATTTTCTGTATTTTTTAATTTTTTGTAAACCGCTATGATAGCGGTATATAAAGTTAATAGCATGAACATGATTATGTTTATGTTTATGATCACTATCGCTAAGGGCCCCAACATCCTTATGTCTTGCACCATATCTTGTGTTCCACTAAGGACTAGGTTCAAATGGCTTCCCCTCTTGTTGGTTCATGAGCCAGCTGCTCCAAGAAGCAGTCATTTATTTCATCTAGAACCTTGATCTCCCTAGCATGTCCTGCAGTGACACTGACCCAGTCGATACCAGGGTAATTGAAATCACCCATTATGATTACTGTGCTGTAACTTTTGATAGCCTCCCTGATTTCTTTGAGCATTTCATCATCTATTATGGCCAGGCGGTCAGTAGTACACCTCCACAGCTATTGCCTTCCCCTTTTTATATGGAATTTCAATCCATAGAGATTCTAAAATGTATTTTAGAAATACATTTTAGAAATCCTGGAAAACTTTAACTCTGTGTGACTCAATGCCCTCTCTAACATAGAATGCAACCCTTCCACTCTTAATCATGTTGTGCCACAATGTCTGTCTATGATCTTGAGAATTTACTGTCCATTGCATGTTTTGCGCTCTCAGGTTACTCTATGATTGGACACACAGTCATTTTGTGAAGTACATTTTTGCAAATTAAGGCAGATCATGTTTTCTAGGGAAGCCCCCAGACTCCAGAATTTACATTCCTGTAGAGATATACCTTCTTTCTGACACTGGCATGTTTAGGAAGTGACTTAAGACTTATCTTTTCACTCAGGCATATGCAGTGTATAATAGCTCCTGATCAGTATATATTTAGGTGGTAATTATATTGAGAACAGATGACTGTATGGTTTTATGTTTTATTTTTGTTTATTGAATTGTTTTATGTGATTTATGTTACATGTATTATGAATGTCGGGTTCCTTATTTATTATGCACGTTTTTTGTATTCCGGAATATACGTTTTTTAAATAAATAAAATAACTACTTTGGGGATATGTCTTGTACTTATGACCTGGATTGGCCACTGTTTGAAACAGGAAACTGGACTAGATGGACCTTTGGTCTGTTCCAGTATGGCAGTTCTTAAGCAAAAAGTTATGCCAGGGTTTGGAACATGTAAGTGTCAATGCTTATCCTTGTATGTGCTGGTACTAACACAAGTTAATGGAACTTGATGTCCAAGGAAACTAAGTATCCATACTTGAAAACTGTATATATTGTTATTTGAGAGGTGATTTTAAATACTGGAGAGGTAAACAGAATTACCCCCTCTGTCACTCCAGCAAACCCCAGGTCCAAACGAGCAGTTAGCTGATACTTATGCATTTCTCAAAGCATTAGTAAATGCTAGGGATGTGCATTTGTTAGAACATATTTTTTTTTGTTTGGGAGCTCAAATTTTTAGGACGGCATTACACGGGTAACTGCCCTAGTTACCCATATAAATGCCTTATCTGTGATTTTTGAAAGGCACCTACACAGGTAGTGCCTTTCGAAAATCCCAGATAAATCCCTAGTGCGCCTAGATGCTATGAAAGGGCTAACTGGATAGTAGTGATTTTCGATGCTACCCACTTAGCCTTCTGCACCTTAAAGATAGGCAAGGTTTTAGGTGTGTTTTTTTCTCTCCTTTTCCATATTCCTCTACAAGGCCTCTCTTGTAGGTATTTATTTATTTTATTTACATTCTCTTATATACCGCGCTATTCTGCATCAGTGCGGTTTATATTGAACAAACTGAAATTGCATTGAACAGGGCATTATAACTTGGCGATAACTATTTTACAGGGAACATGGGCTATGGAGGGTTAAGTGGCTTGCCCAAGACCACAAGGAGAGCCTGTGGGACTAGAAACCCCAGTCCTTCCGGCCGAAGGTTGCTGTCCTCTAGTGGGATTTAAAGTCTTCAGTTTTTTACCTTGCCTGAGTTTTAATAGGGCACTTCCTGTGGACTCTGCCTGCTTTCACTTACTTGCATTCAACACTTGCCTTGATCATTCACAGGTGCACCTTATCTACTGCAATCTCTACCACCTATCCTTTTCTGTCTTCTGACTTCTATGCTTCTCTCCATCTCTCTCTTTATGGTTCCTAAACACTTTCTCTTCCTACTGCTCAGACTCCCTAATTGTCTCCACTTCTACCAACACCTTCAAGCCCCTCTCTCTTATCTCCCTATTACTATCCTTGCTTCCCCTACCATCTTGTTATCTATCCTATCATCAGCTCTTGAGCTTCACCAATTTCTCGTTCTTCTTCAGCCATCTCCTCTCTCTCTGAAACAATCTTATCCTCGTTACCACCGTGCCATCTCCTCTCTGACCACACTCTTTTACTACTCCAACTTATCTCTTCCAGAGATATCAACCCCAACCCTGGCCTCCCCTAGACTTTGTCACACTCCCAGAACATATCCTCGTGCAACAACTCTACCCATCTCCTCTTCCCCTCCTCTCTTCCTTTCTTATGTGCCTTGTGGAATGCCCACTCCATCTCAAATAAATGTGCCTTTACTCATGATCTCTTTATCTCTAATGCTCCCCATCCCCTTGCTCTAACTGAGACCAGGCTCCTCCATGAGTACTGAGCTTCAGTTGCTGCTCTCTGTCATAGTGGCTATCAATTCTCCCACATGCCTCGTCCCACTGGACATGGTGGAGGTTTGCATTTCTACTCTCCTTTCTGTCAATTTCAATCCCTCCTCCTGCCTCATTCTCACTCCTTTCCCTCCTTTGAAATCCATTCCATCCAGCTTTTTACTCCACTGCCTCTCCAATTAGCTGTTATTTATTGACCCCTAACAAGTCCACCTCAACTTTCTCTCTGACTTTAACGCATGGCTTTCCTTCTTTCAGAATTCATCTTCCCCGTCCCTTATTCTCAAGGATTTTAACATTCATGGTGATAACCCCTCTGACCCTTATGCTTTAAAGCTCCTCTCCCTTACCTCATCATTCAACATCCAACTTTGTTCTACTGATATTACTCACCAGCAAGGCCGCTGCCTTGACCTTGTATTCTTCTCTAATTGCTTACCCTCAAACCTCTGTACCTCACTTCTTCCCTCATTGGACCATCAACTGCTAAGCTTCACTCTTCATTACTCTCCGCCTCAACCTCACCCTGTTTCCTCCAATCTCTTTAGAAATCTTCATGCTATTGACCCGTTTGCTCTCTCCTCCACTGTCTCATCACTTCTTTCCTCCACTATGTCATCTGAGTTTGTTGATGAGGCAGTAGCTTCCTATAACACTGCACTTTCCTCTGCTCTGGATGCTCTTGCTCCACCCATGCCATGTCCTGTGAGGCATACTATACCTCAACCTTTGCTATCTTCCACTACCCACTATCCACTTTCCTGTGCCAGCTCAGCTGATCGTGCTTGGCTCAAAGCCCACACCCTTGCGGACTTTCAACACTTCATATTCATGCTTGTCTTCTTCCAGTCAGCCACAGCACTCACCAAACAAAAGATTATTATGTCCATCTGACTAACTCTTGCCACTGATCCTTGCCATCTCTAACTCTCTCCTCAAGATGCCTCCACCTCTGACCCCACCCTCCCTTTCTGCCCAAACCCTGGCTGACAACTTTCATGACAAAATCCACAATATCACACTCCAATTCCCCACAAGGTCAGCTACTCCCCCTCCTCAGCTCTTCACTCCCAAATTTTCCCTGCTACGTCTGCTACTCTTTCTTCCTTTTCTATGATCTCTGATGAGGAAATCACTCACCTTCTTTCCTTATCTAAACTCACTATCTGCTCTACTATTCCCCCCCATCTCCTTAGCTCCATCGCCTTCACTGTAGTCCCATCTCTCATATTCTCAACCAATCACTTTCCACTGCAACTTTTCCTAAGGCCTTCAAGCATGCTGTGGCCACTCCTCTCCTCGGGGAAACTCTCACTAGACCCTATCTGTCCTTCTCATTATTGACCAATTTCCCTCCTCCCCTTTATTTCTAAACTACTTGAATGTGAGGATCACTGCCATTGCCTTGACTTTCTCTCTTCTCAAGCCCTTCTGGATATTCTACAATCTGGCTTTTGTCCTTTACCTTCTACCAAAATAACTCTTGCCAAAGTATCCAGTGACCTGTTCCTAGCAAAGTCCAAGGACTTTTACTCAATCCTCATCCTTCTTGACCTTTCTGATGCTTTTGGCACTGTTGACCACAACCTTCTCCTTGATACTTTGTCCTAGCTTGGTTTTAAGGGTTCTGTGCTATCCTGGTTCTCTTCTTATATCTCCCATCACTTTTTCAGTATTTGTTGTGGTGGATCCTCCTCTACTGCTATCCCACTCTCACTTGGTGTACCCTAAGGATCTGTCTTGGGTCCACTTTTTTTCTCTCTATATACCCAGTCCCTTGGTGCACTCATCTCTTTCCATGACTATTTGTACTATCTTTTCACTGATGACTCCCAGATCTACCTTTCTACACCTGAAATCTCTTCAGAAATCCAGGCCTGGATCTCTGCCTGATTTTCTGACATTGCTTCTTGAATGGCAAAAGTCAAGCTTCTTATTTTTCCCCCTAAATCTTCCTTTCCCCTTCCTCTTTTCTCAGTCTCTGTAGATAACTCTACTCCTCCCTGTCTCCCTGGTTCTCAACTTTGGGGTCATCTTTGACTCCTCTCTCTCTCCTTCTCCACACACATCCAACTGATAGCTAAAACCTGCTGTTTCTTTCTCTACAACATTAATAAAATTCATTCATTCCTTTCTGAACACACTAACAAGACACTTATTCACTCCTGTCTAGACTATTGTAACCTACTCCTTGCTGGTCTCTGTCTGAATCATCTCTCTCCCCTTCAGTCTGTTCAACACTCTGCTGTGTGAATAATCTTCTGCCATCCTCATCATGCTCATATTACCCCTCTTCTCAAGTGATTTCATTGGCTACATATCCATTTCTGCATTCAGTTCAAACTTCTCCTGCTGACCTAAAGTGCATTCACTCTACAGCTCCTCTCTACCATTTCTCTCCCTACACCCCTCGGGAATTCTGCCCTTCTGGCAAATCACTTCTATCTGTGCCCTTCTATTGCTAACTCCAGACTTTACTCCTTTTACCTTGCTGCTCCTTATGCCTGGAACAAACTATTCGAGTCTATGCGTCAGGCGCCTTCACTGACGTTTTTTCAAATCCAGACTGAAAACTCACCTCTTTGTGGCTGCTTTGGGATTTTGACTCACCTGATCTCCTTTGTATTTCCTTACCATTCCCCCAAGCTGTATGCCATTTCTACACCTACTGTGTCGTATGTCTTGACTGGATTGTAAGCTATGATGAGCAGGGACCATCTTTTAAATGTGTCCGTGCAGCGCTGCATACGTCTTGTAGCACTATACAAATGTTCGGTAGTAGTAGTAATGGCCATTTTAGTAGCTGCTTTCTGCATCAGTTCCATCTGGTTTATATATTTAGAAGGTGTGGTCTCTAGAATTGCACACAGTATTTATTTATTTTTATTTTATTTATTTAAATTATTTCTATACCGCGCGCTTTAAAATCAATGTGGTCTACAGGTAACAACAATTTGTACAGTGCGGCAGAACATGCACTGTACATTACAGAGAACAGGTATTATAACTTGGGTTTCAACGGGGATAACTATTTACAACAGAGTTATTGTGCCACAGGTATGATTGTGGAGTCATGACACGCTCTGAACTATATACAGTTTAGATAACTATTTACAGGTTTGTGTGATATTATTTCTGGTTGTGGTTGCGTCAGCATGACATGAGTGTGCTGGTGGTGTCGTTGTGGTGGTTGCAGGGTATGGTGGGTTGTGATGTTTCCCTGGACTGGGAGTAATGTAGGAGGAAAAGATGGTGCGTTAGTGCCTTCCTGAATTGGGCAAGGTCAGTAATAGCTCGGATGGTGGTTGGGAGGGCATTCCAGAGTGTTGGTGCGTAAAATACAAAGGCTCTGCTCTTTGCTGCCAGGGAGCATTTTGTTATTGCGCTGAGGATTACTAGTGTGTTGGCAGCGAATGTCCTTCTGGATCTGTTTGGCAAGGTGGGGAGGAAGAGGTCAGTGAGGGAGGTGGAGGATTGTTTGTTGATGGCCTTGAAGGTCAGTAGTAATACCTTGAAGGTGATCGGCAGCCAGTGGAGGTGTTTCAAGACTGGGGTTATTTGGTCCCTTCTGGAGGCTCTGTGCAAGATGCAGGCGGCAGTGTTCATTGCTAATTGCAGGGGGTTCAGAGTGTTCTTGGGGAGACCCTGCAGAATAGCGTTGGCGTAGTCGAAGCGGGGAGTTACCAATGCTTGAAAAATCGTCTGGTTCCAGTAAGGGTCGTAGGTGACGAATTGTTTGTATCTTGTGATAGAGTGCCCTGATGGTGTTGCTTATGTGTGCTTTCATGTCAAGATGCTGGTCTAGTGTGATACCCAAGTAGTGGATGGCGGGCTTGCTCGGGAGCTCAGCATCTCTTACTCTGATTGATGCAGGGGGATGGGGGGGTAAAGGAGTGATTTCTGGTGATGAAGAGGACATCTGTTTTGTTAAAGTTAATCCTGAGGCTCTGTGTGTGGAGCCAGTCTGTGACAGCATCAAAGCATTTTATTCATGCCGAGAAATCAGGATGGATGATTGAGAAAGGTGTGAAGAGTAGTACATTGTCGGCATACACCAGGCAGGAGATATTGAAGGAGCGGATGATTGAACAAATGGGCTGCATTTATATATTGAAGAGGAGGGCCGAGAATAATGAGCCTTGGGGGACTCCTTGCATTTGTTGAAAAGGCTCAGAGGTCCTGGAGCCTGCTCTTACCTGCTGCCATCTGTCTGTCAGGTCTGAATTGCACCAACTCAAGGCTGAACCATGGAGTCCCTTCTCTTGGAGATGTGCCAGGAGCAGCTCGCGGTTGACTGAGTCAAATGTGGCAGCGATGTCCATGAAGATTAGCGCACATCCTTGTCTGATGTTGTCAATCCCTGTGATTAAGGTACTGAGTAGGGTGGTAAGGAGGGTCTCAACACCATGTGATTCTCTGAAGTCATGCTGACATTGGTCGAAAGAGGCGGTGGTCTCAGTGTGGTGTTGGATTTGGCGTTGGACGACCTTCTCTATTATCTTGGCTAGCAGGGGGATACTAGAGATCGGTCGATAGGATTCTGCCCTTTTGGGGTCTAGTTTGTTGTTTTTGAGAGGGGGAAGGTTCCTTCATCAGGGTTTTCACAATGTTGAAGAGGTCATGGGGTTTATTTAGGGATCCGCATAGGAGTTCAGAGTGGTGTTCTTTCATTTTCCTCGCGATTGCTTCTCAGTGTACTTTTAGGTGGGAGGTGTAGGCTGCCAGGTTGTCTGTGGCTCATGAGCACCACCATCATTTTTTGAGCTTCCTGAGGTGGAGAAGTGAAGTTCCAAATGAGGTTTCACCACAGACTTACACAGAGACACTGTAATTTCTTTTATCTTGCTAGCTATTCTTCTCCCTTTGCGCCTAAGTATCTTTCGTGCTTTTGCCTTAAATACGCTCATTGCTAGGTCCCTCTCTCATGGACAGAAGTACTTCACCCTTATACTGAACCACTTTCTTGCATTTTTGTACCCAAATGCCATGACCATGTGTGGGGGGAGGGGTGTAGCATTTATTCTCAGATGCCAATTTCTATATCATTCTTTAAGCTATACTAGATCACTCCTCATATTATCTATAACTCCTTGGGTCTCCACACTATTGCCGATTCTGGTATTATTCACAGGGAGGCAAACCTTACGTGACAGTCCTTCTGTATATCACTTAGAAATATGTAAGAGAACTGGACCAAGGACAAATTTCTCTGTAGCACACCACTGCTAATATCTTTATCTTCATAGTGAGCTCCATTTACTACTACTTTTTGTTGCCTCCCACTCAACCAGTTTCTAACCTAGGCAGTCACTTTACAGTCCATCCCAAGGGCGTTCAGTTTTTTTTAATATGTTGCCCATGTGGAACAATGTTAAAGGCTTTGCTGAAATCTTAGTGCATCATATTTAGCACTCTCTCAATCCAACTCTCTGGTCACCCAGACAAAGAAATTAAGCAAATTCATCTGACAAGACCTACCTTTCGTAAGACCATGCAACCTTGGATCCCGCCCCCCCCAAAGCTGCAACACCCCCTTTCCGTTTAACTCCCCCATCCCTTTTACGGGTGGGTGGGTGGGAAGCCGGCACCCTGAGCCTCCTCCGCCACAACTGCAGGATCGGAGGCTGCCGGCCCAACTCCTCCCACCCATGCTCGTAGGGATCTCCATCCATTGGCGCCCCCCCGTGATCGCATTCGCGGGGAGCCAATGAATTTGAATTGCCCCTCTCCCCATCTGGGCAACCCAAGCCGCACCCGCTTGCAGGGGCCCAGCACCAGGCCATGCACCCGGTTACCATCGGCCACCGGGACCCTGCCTGCAGCCTTGCATTAACCGAGGCAGCTGAACCAGGTGCTTCAGGCCCCATAAATCTCCCCCCCACCCCTCCCCCCCACAAACCACTCCACCCCAAATGCTCATGGAACATAACTGGTCGCAGCTTTATTAACCTTACAATACATTGGGATTATAAACCTTTACAATCCAATTAATGGAGCAATGCCGCACCAGCCATACAATTAGCAAAGTGCCTTGCCACTGCTACTGCCGAAGTACCCCACCCCCGCCCAAGTATAACCTGAGGCTCTGGACCCCAGAAACCTCCAGAAATCCCGCCAATGGCGCAGGTGACAACCTTGCCCCTGTGCCGCCCTCCCCCCCCCATCCCCAAGCTGCGACCAGCGAGCATCCCGCAGAAACACATATTCGAAGGCCTCTTGCCAGTCATTCAGGAGCAAATCCATACCGACTTGGGATAAATGTACTCCATCATTCCTATATAGCCCCTTACAACCGATCTCCACCCAGGAATGCATGATCTGGTAACCCCCCTGCAAGCAGACCCAATGGCCAATCTGGCGATTAATTTCCGTCAGCCCCAGGGACCAACACTATTGTTTCCAGCAAGCAGGTCTTGGAATAATGTCAGACACATTAATACCACACCCTGAAACATCCTCAGCCACTGCCAAATCCTCCTTCACTGCATTTTCCAGCTGCTTGCTTGTCCATTAGACGAGGCCGTTGCCCCCCAGGTGTAAAATCCTCACTGCTGGCTCTTCCCATATTCTCACGTGGTGCCGTAGCCAAGGCAGTAGATGTGGCCAGCGAAGACCACGCTCGCCCAGCCATGAAACCAAAACCATCGCATTATCAATACCCAGATTAGGGCCCCACTGGCCTTGGCTCTGCTCGCTGTCCTGCCCAGTAGATGAAGGAGATACCAAGCAACCAACATCCCAAAGGTTTCATTCCCCCATCTGCAAGATAAATTAACAGTTAGTATCCCCTACCCTGCCGCACTGTCACAGCACCATCCACAGCACCGTGGACCCCTGAAAGCGTGTCAACACCCGTGCGCCCTCATGAATTTAGAGACCTCTCTCACACTCGGGACGCACCAGCAGGTACCGCCTTAAGGTCGCCACTGGGCATGCCCCCCAAGCCCACATTTTCCCCCCAAGACACCCCCAATCCTCTCCCTTGCAGGCCTGTCCTGGATTTTTCCAGAGAGACTCTTAGCTGCGCCACCTCCCCACGGACATGGTGTCACTGCATACTGCCCTCAGTCTCAGGCCTACCGGAATTCGCCACTAACTCCCCTATCCGAAAGACACCAAACAAGGCAAGGCAAAGACTGCCCAAAACAGGGTGACTAACTAGTGTGACACCGCGTCACCAGCAAATCTTGAGTTATCGGCCGTCGTGGATCCCGAGACATCGACCTTGCATGCTCCCACCCCTGAAGCAGCCTACAGGCTTAGAATCCACCTGGAGGCGAGCCCCAACCCACGGCTCCCACAAAAGGTAAACCCAGCCAAGTGGGTATGCACCAACATTCTGGAGCACCCATTACCTTTGACCTCAACTATATACCGACCTAGCCAGTGATCAGACACCCCACCTGGCTGCCGTCCCTGAGCAACCAAATACTCGACCAATGTGTCACACCTTCGCTGGTATGCTAACCCTGTCCCCACTGATACTGAACATCGCCGTTTTCGGATCTTGCGGCACAGCTTCTTTGGAACTCCCTCCCATAACTCAGAAAAAGAAACTACGGTAGGGGCTCCGTCCCCCAATCTGACCCCCATCCCGCCACTGCTGCTTGCCGCCCGCTGCTCCACTTCCTCCCCGGCTGACGATGATGAATCGCCCGAGGAGGAGGATGAGGACAACTCCGATTTATGGCGCCGCCGACAAGCATGCCAAATTTTCTTGCGCGACTTACCCCGCCGTAACGCCTCACCTGGTACACCTGCAACTCACTTGCCGCCCGGCCATCCGGTGCTGATGCCGTTGCTGCCGTCGTCTGTTCCTGGCAAATCTCCTCACCTTGCTGTGCCAGCTCATCTCGCCACACATTGGTCGCCTCTACCGCGAAAGTCCGCCTGGCTACAACTCTCCCATCCAAATTTGCTGCTGCTTCTGGGCCTCTCACTCCATGCCTAGCTGAAGGGCTGATTCAGCACCTGCACCTGTGGAAACATAAAAGGAACAACAGGGGGAGGAACCGCCGGAGACCACGTGGGCGACCAGGCCCCTATGCACTCCGCTCTGGATGGACCTTGCCCCCCCCCCACTCTAATGCTCCCATGCCGCTGGTCCCCCCATGGGCACATAGCCGCCCTGCACCACTGTCCAGCCTGCAGGAGAGGAGATACCTTGCCCCTCCTGTGCCCAACCTGGGTGCATCCCACCCCATTGCCTTTGTTCCCCCAGCTGCCGTCCACATGCCACGGAGTTGAATGCTGCCTCCCCACTGCTCCCGCTAGACTCTGCCTCCACTCCCACCTCACACCCATTCTGCGGACCACTTCCCCGCATACCCCTCCACGAAGACCCTGACCCACCCCTGCCTGGGCTCTCTATTGCTTGAAACCATATCCTGACCCCCTTTCCCCCTTCCGTACACCTCGAGACCCCCCACGCCTCCTATTTGGCCTCTGAGCCCCAACGGGACCTCTACGTGCAGCCACGAGACTTCGCTTCCCCCCCTTCATAGTATAACCACCTAGCCTGTGCGGTGGCATCTAGTTATCCTATTTCTTTATTTATTTCTTTTTTTTTTTGAAACTTTTATTTTCATTTTGCAACAAACAAAAGAAACAACACACCAAAGGAAACAAAACAATTATACAATAAAGAAAAGTAAACCCAATTACCCCCCACCCCCACGCTTCTTCTCTAGCTGATTATGTCAGCATGTGAGCGCTTCCAAACAAACGTGATTGTACATCAAAACAATCAAAAGAGTATCTGCGATACAGAATAATCATGAGACAAAGATATATATAAATTTAGACAGTCAGATGAGAGCATTGAGCAGAATGTACATAGTCATTGAGCATCTTCCATTTAGACCGATGATGAGGAGTCTGAATGGGGGAAGCAAACATACGAGGTATTTGTTCATATTTACTGTAGAGACAGACATGATTCCACCATTCATTGGGGCTCAACTGGGAGCTATTTTTCCAGTATTTCGTAATTAGGGAAATAGCAATGCCTAGCATAAAGTCCAAAAGGAAGTAAGCCGTTTTTGGAAGAGAGGGGATCCCCGCTGCTGAGCGAAGTCCCACTATCCTCCAAGAAAGGGGCTCTTGAAAGTGCAAAATAGACTGGATACGGCCCCAGACCCGACTCCAGTAATACTGTAGTGCGGGACATTCATACATAACATGAGGTAGTGAACCAATGGCCGCATGACATGTCCAACAATTATTGCCCTGAGTAGTGTTCCATTTGGCTAATCTATCAGGAGTGTAAAAACACCGGTGGGCTAGAAAGAAGAGTGTCTGAGTGAGTGAGGCGGATCGGGAGACCCGTGTCACTCTACTCCAGACAAGGCTCCATTGCTCCGGGGTCAAAGTCACATGCAGTTCTCTCTCCCATGCTTTCTGCGCTATAGGGGTATCCCTAGTTATAGCATTACATAAGGTTTTGTAAAAATTGGATGCTACACCCGGTGAACTACCGATAGATCGGATAGTCTCCAACCAACCTTGTGTAGGGGAGGCCGATGGCGGGAGCACCTTAGCACTCCTAAGGCAATGCTGAAGTTGCACCAACTGAAAATAGTGTTTCGCTGGGAGACCAAATTCAATTTGCAATTCACTAAAAGTTTTCCAGCGACCTTCATGGAACAATTGGCTAGGAATCCAAATGCCCCTAGTGTACCAGGGGCTCCACGCCATCGGCTTATTTTGTATTCGAAATCGAGTGTTGTACCAAAGTGGGAGTTTGTCTAACGGACAGAGTCGGGAGTCTAAAGATTGCATGAGATTATTAAAGGCACCTAAGGTGTCTAAAAGCATTGGTGGGAAGTGAGAGTCTGATGGGAGAGTCATACCAGGGAGAAAAGTAAGAGGAATCGGTTTGCAAAGGTCCTCTTCTATGTCTAGCCACACAGGTCTACTCGGTACTGGATCTTCCAGCCAACGAGCACCTTGTTTGAGAAGAAAAGATTGATGATACTTCAGGAAATCAGGGAATCTGACACCCCCATATTCCTTATCTGCTTGCAGCTTATGTTTCGCTATCCTAGGTGTCTTGTTTTGCCACAAGTATCTAGTCAGAAGGCCCTCGATATCTTATATATACGTCGAGGGAAGAGACAGGGCACCATTTCTAAGATATAATTCACTTTCGGAACAATCATCATTTTTATGGTTTCTAATCGACCCCACCAGGTAAGCGTTTAAAGGAGTCCAGCGGTGAGTAAGCGCCCGGACTTTAGAGGTTAAGTCTTTGGCATTGAAGGAGATAGTGTCTTCCAAAGGAGAACAATAGTGAACCCCAAGGTATTTGACCATGCGAGGTTGCCATAAAAAGGGGAAGGATTGCATATCTGCCTGATGAAGCAGAGGATTTAATGGAAAGGCTACCGACTTGGTCCAATTTATCTTATAACCGGACAGTTGTGAGTATTTACCAATTTGCTCTAAGACAGCCGGTACTGAGTCTATAGAGACAAAGAGCATAAGATCATCAGCATACGCTGAAATTTTGATTTCCCTATGGGTGAAGGGGACTCCATGAATCTCCTCCGATTGCCGGATTAGTAAAGCCAAGGGTTCGAGTGCAAGATCGAAGAGGAGTGGAGACAGTGGGCATCCCTGGCGAGTGCCGCGTTGAAGGGGAAAAGGTTGAGACTTTAAAGCATTTGCACATATACTGGCTGTAGGCTGAGCGTACATGGTGCGAAGACAACGGAGAAAACCTTCCCCGAATCCGTACCAGCGGAGGACTGCAAACAGGAAGGGCCACTCTAAGCGATCAAAGGCCTTCTCAGCATCAAGTGAGAGGCCAACAAATGGGCGATCAAGATTAACTGCGGTAGTCAATACATGGCATAGAGTCCGAGCATTGTCAGCAGTTGATCTACCAGGAATGAAACCGCATTGATCTGGGTGTATTAAGGTAGGCATTCTATCCGAGAGCCGGGTAGAGAGAATGGTGGCAAAGATTTTATAGTCCGCGTTTAGGAGGGAAATTGGACGATAATTAGCTGTTAGTTGCGGGTCTCTCCCCTCTTTCTCAAAAACTACTACATTTGCCATTGAAAAGGACCCAGAAGGAGAACCCTCCTCGGCCAGAGCAGAAAAATAAATTTTCAAAACTGGAGCTAAATCAGCGTGAAAGGTTTTGTAGAATTCAGCGGGGAGACCGTCTGGGCCTGCGGCTCGACCTGAGGCACATTTCTTGATAGCAGAATGAATTTCTGAGACAGTAAATGGTGTGTCTAAGGCCACTCTATCTTCGTCAGATAGGGTCGGTCTTTGTACTCCTGAAAGTAAGCGTTCAAATACATCTGGCTCAAAATCACATTCAGATTGATAAAGCCGAGTATAAAAGTCACGAAAGAGTTCTAAGATTTCGGTATCTTTAGTGACCAAGCCCCCCCCCCGACGGATTGCGGAGGGCGGTAACACGCTTGGCTTCTTTTTGACCTTTTAGGGCATTTGCTAATAATTTGCCAGCACGATTATTTTCCCGATAATAAAGCCCTTGTTGTGATTCAATATTTTTAACAGCAGCAGTGTGCAAAAGCTGATTGTATTGAAAACGCAAGCGTTGTAAACGGAGTAAAATACATGGGTCAGTACGGGACGTGAGGAGACGCTCCCCAGCTTGTATCTGCTGCTCTAGAGTCAGTAAAAGCTGCTTTCTTTGTTTCCCCTGCCGAATTTGATAGCTAGTTATAGTGGCACGGATAGATGCTTTAAAACCCTCCCACCAAGCCCAGCCCGCTGTATCATGGGGTGAGTTAAAATGAAAATAATCTTGGATAGCGGCCTTTATATCAACCTGAAAATCTTTTTGACCCAGTAGGGATCTATCAAAAAACCAAGCTCGGGGAGAATCGTCCCGCGCAGTGACACGTAATGATAAAGATATGGCAGCATGATCTGAAATATGGAGAGGATGAGTCCTAGTCGTGTCTACTTGAGAAATCAGTGCTTTGGAAATGAGAAAGAAATCTATTCTAGATTGGGAGTGATGGGGGGCAGAAAAGAAAGTGAACTCTAAGTCGGAGGGGTGAAGCAGCCTCCATATATCTACCAGCGCAAGATCTTGCATCAGAGCTGTAAGGGTAGCAAGACTCTTGGGTGGACTACTCGTTCTTGGCGGCTGTCTATCTATCAGAGGGTCTAACACTTGATTAAAGTCACCACCAAGTATTAATGGAGTATTGGCAGAGGCCTGTGCCAACTGCGCAATACTTGCATAGTAAGCAGGGTTGTCCACATTCGGGGCATAAATGCAAATACATGTAAATTCACTATCTCCAACCTTAAGATGTACTCGGGCCCATCTACCCTCCTTGTCAGCGCTAGTATCTATTACAGTAGCTTGCAAAGATTTCTTAACCAGAATGGCTACCCCGCACCGTTTAGAAACGGCGGGAGAATAGGCAGCCACCATGTAAGGCTTAACATTGAGTTTCAGTGTTTCAGCAGAGTTTAAGTGCGTTTCCTGAAGAAACGCTAAATCAGCATGCTCATGGCTAAGATAGCTAAGGATTTTCTTTCTTTTGATTGGACTATTAATGCCCTTTACGTTGAGTGATAAAATTTTACATAAAGCCATTCAGACAAGTTAAAAATTCTGAGCATGATAGCGCACCTAATTTCACAATGTCCCTCATATTGACTGTATCAGGCTGTACATATGGCATAAAAGAAACTAAGCTTAGATAATACAATGAAGCGCCCCACATTAAAAAAGAAAAACCGCAGCGCAGTAGAGAAGAAGCAAAACCCCAAAAATTACTGGCGACCATGTGTCTGCGGGGAGAAGCCCCAGAGAAGGCCAAGATTGAAAAACACATAACCTGTAGGACTGTGCGTGCTCCGAATCCGACCGAGGCACACATCATGGAGGGAGAGGAGACCACAAAACAAGAGTCATAGAAAGAAAGAAAGAAAGAAAGTCCAGGAAGTCTCTGTGCTTGACTATGACCGCCGCATCGGGCCCTTCAAAATGGCGGACAGAGCCGGCGAATAAAAGTCCACGTCGTTGGATTAGCGCATCTGCTCTGCCTCTTTGGAGTCTAAAAATGTTGATAGTAGATCAGGATCTTCGAATGTCCTGGTTTGGTTGTGGAGAGTCACTCGGAGTTTCGCGGGATACAACAGGCCAAAGCGAGCCTGTAGCTGTTGAAGTCGAGGGCGAAAAGCAAGGAGTTTCTTCCGTCGGTCAACGGTAGGCTTTGCCAAGTCAGGGAAGAAGGAGACTTTGTGACCTTCAAATTCCAAATGATGGTTCGCCCGGGCAGCATTTAAAATTTGTTCCACTTGTTGATATCGTAGCAAGCGAAAGATAATAGGCCGGGGGGTCGTTCGGTTGAGCGCCATGTGGGTAGGAGCACGGTGTGCACGATCGATTTCCAATTCTTTATGAAAGGTGATCTTCAGCAAGGAGGGAAGAATTTTGAGCAGGAATTCTCTCATATCTCCCGCTTCCGCCCCCTCCGGTATTCCAATGAGCCTCACATTGTTGCGACGGGCTCGATTATTGCTATCTTCTAACTCCTTTTGCAGATTCTGTATCTGGCGCTCGGCCTTGTCCAGTGCGCCCAAGCGCACCGCGTGCGAATCGAGGACCCCCGCCATATTGTCCTGCCGTAATGAAAGACTTTCAAGTCGGTCCTGGAGCACTCCAAAGTCTTCTCGCAGGGCTCTAAGCGCTTCTCCATTGGACTGCACCAATTCCTTCACGCCGCGTAGTTCCTCCAAAATCTCCAGGTGCATTTCGGGGTTTTCACGAAATGGAACCATCTTCTGTGGGGAGGACACCTCTGTTTTGGAGCGTTTTCCGTGAGAAGAAGAAGGAGACCCGAAGTCCAAGCGCGCTGGTTTATGGGCCGCCATCCCCCCCGAGGTACCCCGGTCAGCCCGGAGCGAAATAGTAAGTTTGTATAGGTATTAAGTCAGGATTCTAAGTAGGCCTCTCGGGAGCTTCAGCGCGAAGCGTCTTACCCGCTGGACATCAGGCTCCGCCCCCCTTCTTTATTTATTTCTAATTAATACATAGATTATTATTATTTCAATGCAAGTGATTCACCTGTTAATATACTGAACCCTCGGCCCCCCCTTATTGCCCCAAACAATCCACTCCTCATACTCCCTCCTGGACGATATATATATTGTCACCAGCAGTGGCTGGACTGGGCGTAGGCAGCCAGACACACTGCTGGGCCTGACCCTTCTATATAAAAAGGAGTAGTTGCGACGGAGTGGTCAGGTTGAAAAAGGATTTTTATTCCCCTCCCGGTGTTTGGATTTTCAAAACAGTACAAACACAAGAACTTAAGAGGTTGTCATACTTCTGGCAAAACTGAAGGTGAAAAGAAACACAGCTTCTCGCTTGAACAGAAACAGGGATTATAACAAAACAGAAACCAGGTAAAAATGCTGACAGTATTCCTCTGTGCACATCCAGCTCTCTACAAGGCACTCTTGTCTTCAGCTAGCGCAGAGAGTTTATATCAGACATTACCAAAGAGCAGTCCATGTCTTCAATATCAGGAGTTAAATTACTTGGCTCCGTGATCATAGGCTCTTCAACCACCTTACTTTCTTTAGGGCAGAGAGTTTGGAACTTTCTTAAATCAGTCCCTGGACTTTCCTCACAGCTCTCTCCACAATATGGCAGGTAGTTACCAGATAGCTTGTAAAACTGCCCTGTTCTGTTCCTAACAGACTTTTCCCTTTGCAGTCTTCTGCAGGGCTTTAAAGACACACATTCCTCTTCTTCACTCATACAAATATCTTCAATTGCATTACTTTCCTTTTCCCAAGGTTGCAAGTATTTCAGGCAGTTCTGCCTTTCATTCATACATGGTTCCTTACCAGCTGCCTTCCGTCCCTTCCACTGAGCTCTGTATCTGGGAAAATCTTCCTGCGTCAGAGGTGAGGGTTTCCTGTAGTTAATCCCTCTGCTGGCAGATAGCTTTCTTTCCCTTTTCAAATCCCTCCTTGGCTTTCTGCTCCAAGGCTCAAACAAAACAGAACTAGCATGGGAGTATTCTGAACCTCTGTCTGAGACCTGCAAGTCTTCCCTTACTTGCCAAGCTTCCTGTTCCTCGTGAACTTCCTGCTTGCCTCGGTCTCTCTGATCCTCCAAATCTCTCTGAGCTCCAAAATCTAACTCTGTTTGCTTCACACGTTTTTTATACAGATTTAGGGGCGTTTTCATGGCCATGTGTAAACTGTTCTCCTGATTACTTGGGGAGTGTTTGTTAGCTAGGCGTGCCTTCAGACCTCGTGTCTCAGCCTGCTTTGGTTGCCCATGGTAACTGGGAAGCTTTTGATCTCCCTGCCTGTCAGAATCTGTGCTAAACCCAGCAGATTTCTGTGTTTTAAAGGCACAGGGCAGATCTTCGGTGTCACAATATATATATATCTAATATATTTTTATTCATTTATTTTTTTATTATTATTTTTTAATAACACCACCTTAGGACCTGCAGCCTGCAAAGCTGCTCTCTCAGCAAGATTTCTCCCCCCCTACTCCCGTTATAACCCCCCCACACTTGCCTCCAAACGTTGTCCTCCTCCGTCTCCCACAATTGCCTGCCACCACTGGGAAGGCTGGGCCCGCACTCCACGTGTCTGTGCGAAATGCCTGGCCCTGCAGGACAGCGCCACACCGTTCCGTCTTCCGGCACCCAGCTCTGCAACTCCTGCTGCCCCACACATTCTTCCTGGCTCCGTCCGCCAGCTCAAAACCCAGTTCCAGACCCCCACAGCACCAAGCCAGCACCCCGACCCTCCTCCACCACAACTGCAGGATCGGAGGCTGCCGGCCTGACTCCTCCCACCCACGCTCGCAGGGATCTCCATCCATTGACTCCCCCCCCCCCCCCGCGATCGCATTTGCAGGGAGCCAATGAATTTGAATTGCCCCTCTCCCCGCCTGGGCAACCCAAGCCACGGCTGTGTGCAGGGGTCCAGCACCAGGCCGCGTGCTCGGTTACCATTGGCTGCTGGGACCCTGCTCGCAGCCTTGCATTTACAATGTTCCACAATATGTTTAATGTAATGGCTCAGTTCTCTGTAAACTGCTCCTGATCTCTGGAAAGGGAGGTATATAAAAACTTTTGAAATAAATAAAATATGCATTAACTGAAAAGGCTGAATATGCATATATAACTTCAGCATATCATTTGTACATTTTATAGTTATTCATGATATATTTGCGTTTCCTTTAGGGTCATGTTTACTAAACTACATTAGCTGTTAACACGGCAGATAACACATGCCAAACATGGTGCATTAACAGTGAAAGCGGGGCAAATGCGCATAGTACAATAATTTGTGCTATCAGCAGACTGTGAAAGCTGTGTGTGGAGGGGGGCAGATTGTAGGCAGAATGTGGATGTGTGTGTGCAATGTGCAGTTACTGTGAGTGTCAACAATGTGTAGTTACCACACACTTTGCAGACATTGGGGATGCAACAACCGCCATCTCAATGAGTAGCGGTGGCTACATCCATGATACTGCCAGGCCAAGTTGTTATTTGCTAGGGTCATGCTGTGCATGCCTCCAACAGATAATGCATGTTTTTTTGCAGCTAATGTGGCATGATCACGGCATATTAGCTGCAAAACAATGAATGTGGTTTAGTATATGTGCCCCTTAAAGGCATAAAGCTGTATGGAGGGCGGTTGAATTTTACTACTCTATGCATAGATTCATGCCCTACCCCAAGACACCACTGACCTTATCTCCTCTTCAAAAGATAAATTTTGGTCATTTTGAAGGTAGTTTTATAACAGTGCATAGTCAAAGCCCATTTTAACGCTCCTAAATTAAGCCTGTCCTGTAGAGACAAGTTGGTATCTACTTGTTTTTTTAAAATACTAGTATAAGTGACAGTGAATGTGCCTTAAATTAAGTTGCAATGACATATACCAGCCCTAGAGCTGTTGTAAATGACCACAACTACTTTTTACAAGTTACTAGGTATTCTACAATTAACACATGCACTTGCTTGTACTGCCCATACTCTAAACAAATTCTATTCATTCGAATGCCCACATTGAAAGTTTGTGGCATACAAACAATGCTCATAGTTTTAGTCTGGTTAGTATTTTGGATGAGATCATTTACATGAATGTGTGGCCACTTGTTCTAAAGTGCTGTCGAGTTGGTGTCGACTCATGGCAACTCTCGGGATAGTTGTCCTAAATTGTGTTCAGTCTTCAGTTACGAAAGTAATTGTTGATAGAGTGGCTTCCATAGCTTCTGTTATTGTACTGATCCATCTCTTTGCTGACCTTCCCCTTTTGCATTGATCTTCAACTTTGCCAAGCATGATGTCTTTCTCTAATGATCTCTCTCTTTGCATGATGTGTACATAGTATGAAAGTCAGTCTTGTCATCTGAGCTTTTAAAGGAAGCTTAGATTTGGTCTTCTCTAGTACTGATTGGTTTATTCTTTGGGCAGATCATGGTATACAAAGTATTCTTCTCCAGCACCATAATTCAGAGGCATCAATTTTCTTCCTGTCTATCTTTTTCATTGTCTGACTTTTGCATGCAGATGACTTTATGGAAAATACCATGGCTTTAACAAGTTGAATTTTGTATGGAGAGAAACATCTCTGCTCTTGAGAATCTTGTCTAGGTCCTTCATAACCATTCTGCCAAGAGCAATGTGTCATCAGATTTCTTGACTGCTTGTCATTTCTTTATTGATTGTTGATCCAAGCAGTTTAAGTTGACCACTATTGTTATTATTTTTTCCATCAATGATGAACTTATTGATTTGCCTTCTTCACGTTAAGGTGCAGGCCCATTTTAAGAATGTGTTCCTTGGCCACTTATGCATATGAATTATTGAAAAACATTTATGTACTTTAAAGCCTAAAAATGCTTCCTTATAAAATTACCTCTCTTGGTAACATAGAACAAAATTTATTTATTTCCTGGGCTAGCAATTTCAGCACAAACTGCTTCTATGGCCTCTGCTGATTGCATAAGTGCCTTTTGAATACAGTTGAAGGGGTTTATTTACCTCCTACATTGGTTTTGGAAAATGCTAGGCAAAAATGTATTTTCTGGCTCTGGTGACTAAAAATAATCTTATTGTAGTTTGAAAAACTTAAGCGGTGACAATCATCTCAGCAATCTCACCTCTTTTAGGTCTGTTTCTGCTCTCTTATTTGCACTAAATAATCAAGCTCAACGTGCATTAGGCTCTATATTCTTGAGTGCACGTGCAAGTCTTCTGCTGCCAACATTAGCATCTGGAATTCAGTAGAAAAAATGCTCATGTTTTGATGTTAGTGTGCTATAAGTCAAGGCGCCAAAAATATTTGCTCACATATCAATCAGCTCACTGTCTAATGTACTGTAAATATAATTAGGTTTCTATTCTTAGGTTTTTATAAATTGTACATTTAATGTTCATTTTCCAGCTAATTAGGATTCTTTGAGGTTACCAAAATCAATGTCTATTGGTATTTTTGTATAGGTGTTATTCCTGGGTATCTTTTTCGCCACAAACTCTGTGTGAACGATAAAAGACAAGCCAGGAGAGGGATGAGAAAGTAATAGTGATGTGCAGTGTTTATTCAGTAAATACCTGTTTTAATTTTGTTTCATTAAAGATGTTTTATCAGTGTTTATCAGTTAAATCCTGAAATTAGAAGCCTTTAATATAATCACAAACATTTATGCAGTTGTGCCAAGGGAAATAATTAGGTTAAAAATAAAAAAACAAATTATACAATGTCTTAGGAAGGTAGGAAGAACAGTAGTCAGAATTTTTTTTCCAGTCATGTACTAGGGGTGTGCAGTCAACAACTTTTGTTTAATTTCCTGTACCATTTGCAGGTTTGTTTTGTTTTGTTCTAATATATTTTTGTTTTGTGTTTTTGATACATTTTCATTTTCAGAGCAATTTTGTTAAAGAGGTAGCTGTGGCTGCTGCCCAAACAAAATATATAGCTGAAAGTTTACTAGAGGGTTCAGGCAAATGAAAAACCCAAATGGTTTTTTTCTCACATCAGAGTTTGGCCAGCTTCAAACCAGTGATGTTTGGAATAAAAGGCAGGCATCTTACAGGAAGGGCTATTATGTTTCCATGGGGGCTGGTCTAGCCAGCCTGCTCTTAACTGTGACTTGTATTGCTGCTGGGCTTTGTTTCTATTTCTGATTGACCCAAACTTTGTCTGGACAGGGAAGAGACTACTATACATAGATGTTATGTAACACGTAGTACACATCAAAGAGCTTGCTGGCTTTGGCAGAAATATGAAGCCTTCAGTATGGGTTAATAAGCAAAACTAATTCTTCAGAAGCCCAAGGACACACTTAATCAGGGATGTGGTTGACATGTAAGGGGCAATATTAACACATCCAAGCAGGAGAGGGCATGGTGGAATAGAGTTATTACTCAATAAGTGATAAAAATGATCTTCCACAAAAGCAGAAAGTGGCATTTACTATGAAGATTTCTCTAGTACTGTTTTATTTTTTAAGAGAAATCCAGCCAGTTATAAAAAGCATTAAAAAATAATTGAATAAGAATACAGAAATCGAGAGCATCCATAGTGCCACAGCAGGGAGGGAGAAAGGATACGACGATCGCCACCTAAAAAACAATGATAAACTACATCTCCCACCCCCTCACTTCCCTATCCCCCTTGACCTTCAGAAGAAGCTACAGTATATAAGAAAGAAACTTCCCTCAAAACTCACTCATACTATCCCCCCTACCCCCTCACCAATCTCTTATACACTCATGTGTACACACAGTCTCGCTCAATTGCTGCAAATCACAGTGCAGTCTCAGCAGGAGTCCGTGGCTAAGGTTTGAGCATGGCACACTGAAGCCACTGAACAGAAGCTCAATGCTCCCTTACCGTTCTAAGTAGTCAGGGGCCCTCATAGTCTACAAATCTAAACCATACCTCATAGGCGGACTGTGACTTTCCTCACACCTCAAATGTGAGTTTCTCCATATGATAGATTTCCCAAATTTTGGATACTTATTCTGCAGCAGTTGGAGGGAGGGCACATTTCCAAAAGTGAGTGACAATGCTGCAGGCAGATAGTAGCAAACCATTCACCAAGCAGGCCAAGCCTTTATCCTAATCCCCTGAAGACAGGAATCCCAATCCAAAGGCTGCAAACCCAAACGGCAGGCAAACCCCAGTAATGGCCAAAACATGATAGCAAACCACTGCCCAGAAAGTCTACAGCTTCGGTCAGTACCACCACAAATGTTCAAGATATCCCTGGCCACCACATCTATGCCAACACAAATTGTCATCACTATGCCCCCATTTAAATAGTAGGATAGGTGTGACATTCATATGGAAAAAAAAATCACCTGGGTATTCACCAAGGACAGGGAGATTGAACAAAAGTGAGTGTAGCTCTAAATATCCGCCCAGGCAGATTCCAGCTGATCTAAATGCACCCTATCCCAAGCCTATCAGGACAGAAGCAGTGGGGTCTCTCCACCAAATCAAGAGAGATAACCCTGTAGAAGCATGCAATCAGGTGCCTGACTGACATTGACTCAAAGAACAACCTCTTCCAAGGCCTAGGGGCACAAAGTACCTCCCTTTTCTGTGGTAGCTGTCCCCTAAAATGTCTTAATTGAAAGAACTAGAAAAAATTAAGAGAGACACTGCCCACCTGCTCCATATGGCTCTTGGTGGCAAAATCTCCATCTACATAGAGTGAGACCAACTGTGGGGCATCTGAGAAAGTGAGGACACCATGCCTCATGTCCCTAATAAAACTAAACATGGAAAAGGGTATATAGGGTGAAAAGCATGGGGAAATCTGTGAGCCTTTGCAGAGCAGCCACCATCCCCCACAAAAGAATGGGTGGGAGAAAGGCCCTCTGTGAATCTATGGTCTCCCCATGAAAAACAAGGTTTATAGGAAAAAGGGACATCAACCTCACCTCCAATTAAACCCAATCCGCACCCTCCTCATACCAGCACCAGGACACTCAGACACACCAACAGTATACCTGAATGTTGGGAATCCCAATCTTCCTCGCTCCTTGGACATAGTGAGCATGACCCAGCCTACCCTGGGCTTCTACCTCTGAATGAATCTAGTAATCTTCCCCTGTACACTCTTGAAGAAACTTCTGGGTATACAAATTGGAAGTTGCATCATCAAGAAAAGAAGTTTGGGCAAAATCAACATCTTGAGCATATTAACCCTACCTAACTAAGAATGGTGCAATCTATCCATTTATGCACATCTCTCTATACACCCACCAATAATTTATCATAATTAGCAGTGTACAACCAAGATAAGTCACTATGAATAGGAGCTCCCAAATATTTAAAATGGTTGACCACCAAGAACTCCAATGTCGACACCCATGCTAACCCGCCTGTCACCCAGGTACAACATAACATCAGCGCCAACTTCTGCCAGTTCACCGAGAAACTCAATACTCAACCAAAGTGAATGATAATATCCACAACCTTGGGGAGAGACACCACCGGCTCTCTCAGATATATCAGGGTGTATCATCTATATACAAGAAGATCATATGCCTTGTAGCCCCAACTATAATTTCCAATTCACTTGCCCATGGCCTAATATATATAGCTAGTGGCTTGATTGCCAGAGCGAACAGGAGTGGAGACAGTGGGCTACCCTATGTAGTTCCCCTGCCTCAGCCAAAGCAAAGGGGATTTAAATCCATTAACTAGCATAGAGGCCTCCAGCTAGGCATAGATTGCTGCAATCCACCAATAGATATTTGTCCTGGAACCAAAATGCTGCAACATAGCCAGCAGGAAAGTCACTCCACCTTGTCAAAGACCTTTTCAGTGTTCAGTGACAGCATAGCATGCGGGACATTGGATTCACAAAGCAAGTGAAGGATATATACCAAACAATGGACATTCTCAAATCCAAAGCTTCATGAATCCTGTCTGGTCTCTATGGATCAGTGAATGCATATGCTGGTTAAGCCGGGCACACAATACCTTAGCAAAGAACTTATAAACAATACTGAGAAGGGATATTGGCCTATAATTACTACACAATAGACTATCCCACTCCTCCTTAGGAATAACCATGATGGCCACCTGCAAAAAGAAAGGAGGCAAAGCTTGGCACTCAAGGATCTCATTAAAAACCCTGACCAGGAGATGTGCAAACTAGCCCTTCCAATATTTGTAAAATTCAGCTGGCAAGCTATCCAGCCCCGCCACATTCACAGGTTTATTATTATTTATTATTTATTTATTTATTTATTAACATTTCTTATATACCGCACTATTCAACATCAGCACAGTTTACATGGAACAGAAACTTCCGACAATTTGCATATGTCTGGTCATTACAATTAACAGGATATGGAACTTGGATAACAGGGTAAACTATATACATAAGAAGTGTAGCGAGAAAAGGATACTGTTTGGTGTTTTACATTGTTGGGGACACATGTTGCGAGGGCTTGCCTGGTTGACTACTACTATTGCTGAAATTCTCGCTATTCAAGTGAGACTGAGGTTCGGTGTTTAAGTACCTGCACTGCCTGTAACACCTCAGGTAGGGAGATCGGGCACTACAATGTGTCCCATGCTTCCGCCGCAAGTAATGTAGTATATGATGGCAGAAAAAGATCAATATGGTCCATCTAGTCTGCCCAGCAAGGTGGCAAGAGTAGGTGCACTTACTGCTCCGTGCAGGTCACCCCTCTCCATGCCTTTGTTTAGGGGTGTACCCACCGCTCTCTGTAGGTCACCCCTATTAGTTGAGATATAAGAGAGTTCTGTTTATTTTGACTTTATCCTGTTGTTATAAAGGGATCTCCTGTGTCTGTCCCATGCCGTTTGAATTCTGTATTTGCCCCACCACTTCCATCAGGAGGGTATTCCAAGCATCTACCACCCTTTCAGTGAAAAAGTATTTCCTTACATTGCCTTTCAGTTTACCCCCTTGCAGCTTTATGTTATGCTCTCTAGTTTTACAGCTTCCCATCTTTGGAAGAGGTTTGTTTGTTCATTAATAACACAGGTACACTAAAAAAATTTTTTTTTAAACTGCCTCTAATGTTTCGATTGATTTTTACGTTCTTTGGTGCGCTGAATCCAAATCTGGTAACCAATTTGCTCCATCACGTACAGATTTTTTGCTACATTGGGTTAGCAGTTTGAGGTGAACGTTTCAGATTGAGTGCGATCGAGATAAAAGTTTCTTGGATGAATTCTTTATACTAATTGTTTAGTAGTTATTCAAATAAGAATAAAGAAAATTGTAACAAGGCAGCACATAAGAATAGAGTAATGTCAACAAAACACACTGTGATGGTAGCAAAATTGTCTGCACTTAAAACAGCCACATACATGTGCACAAACATTGAGCATATAAGAGCGAGGTTAGACACAAAGCAAAGCAAAGAAATGTGCAAAAAATGTTGTACAGGTATGTATGTAAGAATAGAAAACGCAAACCGCACCATTGCAATACATGAAGACAAACACCCGATGGTGTGAAAATAAAATTCTAATAAATGAGATCCGACACTGTGGTAATAACTAGCAAATTTTTATTTCAAAGTTTAGTAAAAACACGATATTTGTCAACACAGTTTAGATTTTAAAGTCATTCTTGGGTCAATCAATCTCCTGGTGGGCCCGTTTCTTCTTCCCCCGAATGCTTCTCTTGGTGCGCTGCTTGGCGTATTTTTCATCTGGGGTTTCCCGCAGCAGCAACCAGCAGAAATCAGCCATCATAGTGGTGTTCCATCTTCCTTGGTACCTTCTCTCTGCGTCCTTGATGTCCTGGTGAAACCTTTCACCTTGTTCTTCACTGTACGCCCCCAAGTTTTCGGGAAAGTAGTTCACATGGGAGTGCAAGAAATGGACTTTCAGGCTCATGTTACAGCCTTGTTCTTTGAAGGCATTGAGCATCCTGGCAACAATATCCTTATAGTTCTCATCCCGCCTGTTTCCCAAGAATTTGAGAACAACATCCTTGAAGGAATCCCAGGCTTCTTTTTCCTTCTCAGACATCGTTTCAGCGAATGCTCCATCTGAAATGAGTTTCCTTATATCAGGGCCAACAAACACTCCTTCCTTTAGCTTTGCTTCAGAAAGTCGGGGGAACTTTGAGCAAAGGTACCGAAAGCACTCACCATCTTTTGGAAGGGACTTGATGAATTGCTTAATGAGACCCAACTTAATGTGGAGAGGTGGTAATAGAATTTTATCACGAGGTACCAAGCTCTCATGAAGAACATTTTTCTCACCGGGTCTCAAATACTCCCGAATTGGCCAGTCTTTTTTCCCCCAGTGTAGGTCGCGGGCCCAGCTATCCCACAAGCAAAGGAAGCAGGGATATTTGGTGAAACCGGATTGCTGCCCTAATAGCATGGATAGAATTTTAAAGTCTCCACAAATCATCCACTTATGCTCATCATAACGAATCTTCTGAAGAATCAGGGCCAAATTCTCGTATTTTTCTTGGAGAATAACAGAGTGAGCAATAGGAACTGAAGCGAATGTGTTGCCATTATGAAGAAGAACACCTTTTATGCTGTCTTTTGACGACTCAATGAACAGCCGCCATTCAGCAGGATCATACTTGAGTTTAAACTTTTCCATCACTCCGTATATATCGTTGCAAAATACCAAATCTTCCTCTTTGCTGAAATACTTCAAAAATTGTGTCTCGCGGTTGCGGTACCAATAAAAGTTGTTCCTGGTGACAATCGATTTTTCTGTTTAAGCCGAGAACCTAGCAGTTGGGCAGCATCTTTTGGGAGTCCTAAATCCCGGACTAAATCATTCAATTCAGCTTGAGAGAAAAGTTCAGGTTTCGGATCTGGTTCAGTTTCAAACTCGGAAGTACTGGACTCATCGGGAAAAGCCATCTGATGAGTCTCATCATGATCAGAACCGTCCACACAAATATGATCCAAAGATTTTGGTGGTTCAGGCACAGGTACTTCGTTGCTATGAGGCATAGGCCTAATTGCTGAGGGAAGGTTGGGGTAACTTATTACGTTCTTATTTTTTAAGTTGTATCCCTTCACAATGCAAGAGCAAAAATAGCAGTCACAGCTGTGGTCTCTTTGTTCACGCCACATCATAGGTATTCCGAAACGAAATGCTTTTTTTTACCTTTCATCCATAAGCGTAGATCTTCCTCACATGTCTTGCACACTTTGTGAGGAGCCCACGGTTTGTCTTGATCGCCTAACTTCAAACCGAAATAGGCGAAATATACTTTTTTAATAAATGCAGAAATGTTCCTCTGTCGCTTTTTCACGGTATATTCCCCACAAATAAAACAAAAACTGTCCGGAGAGTTTACGCAACCTCTGGCTCTGTGAGCCATCACAAATACACAGCACTGCAAACTACAACTGTAGTGAACCACTTCGGAATAAAGCTGGATTACGACTGAGCAAACAAAAGGTAATAATGAACTTGCAAGAAACTGAAATTTGACAGGAACGTTCATGTCGCAACCACCGTGTTTGAGCGAGCGAACGAGGCGAGGCGAACAGGAAAGAACATGCGCCAGCGCGAGTACTGGATTTAGCCCCCCGCCTCCCAATTGTCCTGTTAATGTATAAAATGAATACAAAATACTCTAAAATATCATGAGGGAGTGTTTCTAGTTAGTTAACCATTACAACCTCTATTTTGGGCCAAGAAAATAAACTGCAGTCGGCTAAAAAGAAATTATGTGAACATTCCTTATATGGGTAAGAAATCTAATTTTGCAAGAAAACGTGACGTGATGGAACATTTTGGCTATTTTTCCTGGATTCAGCACCCCAAAATCTATAGGAATCAGTTGCAAAACTGGAGGCAGTTTTTTGGTAGTGTACCTGTGTAACACTGGTCAACATTGAAATCGTTACTGACTTTAAAAGGCCCTAATATGTAGTATCTTGGTGAGCTGAACACGAATATAACAAAAAAAAAATTTACTGGCTCTCTTTTTGAAGATAAAATTGCATGTAGTTCATTTTTGACGTTTCACTGTGTAAATTTATCCAGTAGGACATCAACAACATCCCAAATAAGCCTTGAATGATATAATATTGCATCACATTGCATAATACCAGCATGCACACATCATTCAGAGTTGATTGCATCATTTTCTGATGCAATGCAATACTACTGCCAGACGGCTGCTGAAGCTATCTGGCATCAGCATTGTACTCCACGCAGTCGGAAAGTTTGAGCATTTAAAATATTTCTGACTGTGTGCGAGACAGTTTAAGCTACTGTTACATGTAACTTTTATTAATCATATAATTTTAGCCATTTAGGTACAATACAGAACAGTAATGCCGCGAAAGTGCATTTATACCGTTGACAATTTCTGCTACATTTGTGGGGAAGTGACATTTGCCAACCAGAAGAAAAGTATCACTTCTCAACTGAAGAAGGCATATCATCTTTACTTCGGATACAAGATTGGTGACCAAGACAAGCCTTTGGCCCCGCATATATGCTGCGCTACATGTACAACACAGCTTTCACAGTGGTTGAATTGCAAAAGACCATCAATGCCATTTGCAGTCTCCATGGTGTGGAAAGAGCCAAGCAACCACATAAATGACTGTTACTTCTGCTTGGTGGTTCCTCTTTCCAGCGGAATAACGAAGCAAAAGAAGTCGAGCATAGTCTACCCAAACATTACGTCTGCATTGAGACCAGTTCCACATGGTGAGGGACTTCCTATTCCAGAACCTCCATCAGAATATTCTCTTGATTCATCTGATGAGGACAAGGGTGAGCCAACCTGTTGTTCTCCTGGTCCGTCAGCATGCAGTGACCCAGGTTTTCACTGGGATGCATATCAACTCCACACAGAATAACACAGGAAGAACTAAATGACCTGGTTCATGATTTGGACTTATCAAGAACAAGGCAGAATTGCTAGGATCAAGACTCCAAAAATGGAATCTTCTAGAAGAAGATGTCAACATTACTTCATATCGAAAGCGCCACCAGCAGTTGGAGCCTTTCTTCAGAAACTAAAGTAATCTGGTATTCTGTTCCGATATTGAAAGCCTCATGAATGCCTTAAAAATCACTCATGACCACAAGACTGGAGACTATTTATAGACTCTTCGAAACTGAGTCTGAAGGCTGTGCTTTTGAACAATGGAAACCGTCTTCCATCTTTTCCAGTAGCGCATGCCGTCCACATGAAAGAGACATACGATAACTTAAAGCATCTACTGACTTCCATTAACTATAACAAGTACAGCTGGCACCTCTTTGGTGACTTGAAGGTAGTTGCCCTTTTAATGGGACTGCAGCAGGGATATATAAAATACATGTGTTTCTTATGTGAGTGGGATAGCCGAGCAAGGGATTGGCACTACTTTTGGAAGGAATGGAATCACAGACAAAATGTAACAGTTGGAGAGAAGAAAATCCAGCACCCAGCTCTGGTTGAGGCTCACAAAATCCTGCTACGACCCCTTCACATCAAACTAGGTTTGATGAAAAACTTCATGAAAGCCATGGACCGCACTTCGCCAGCTTTCCAATACCTGCATGAAAAATTCCCTCGACTCAGTGAAGCAAAGATTGAAGAGGGAGTTTTTCTGGGTCCTCAGATTCGAGAGCTCTTCAAAGATGACCGGTTCAACAACTTGCTGCAGGGTGATGCAAAACAAGCATGGAATGCTTTTCGCCTAGTGTCAACAAACTTTCTTGGGAATGTTAGGGCAGAAAACTACAAGGAACTAGGAGAAGACATGCTGATGCAGTATCAGAAACTTGGCTGCAATATGTCTCTAAAGATCCATTTCCTTGATTCCCATCTCGATTTCTTTCCTGACAACTGTGGTATGGTTAGTGATGAACAGGGCGAACGTTTTCACCAGGATATCGCAACGATGGAGCAAAGATACCAGGGAAAATGGTCCACTACAATGCTGGCTGACTACTGCTGGACACTCCCTAGAGAAGCTCCCGAACACCTGTACAAGAGACAGGCAAAAGAATCTAAGAAGTAGTCTATGACTTGGTTTTTTACAGGTATTAACCGAAGGCCAATTATATATACTATTGACATGCATTTCGTGATGTAAACATTAATTCTTGTAGATTACAAAAAAACTAGAGCCAACTTTGCAATTTCACTGTCATATTCATGTTCAGCATATAAAAATTGATAAGAAATGACTATTTTTATTTCAGTAACATGACTTTTGTAAAAATTTGTTGACCAGTGTATTCTTTAAATATTTAAAGGTCTGAATCATATCTCCCCTGCCCATCCTCTCCTTCAGAGTGTACATATTTAGGCTTAAAGTCTCTTCTCATAAGTCTTCTGATGCAGGCTCCAAATCATTTTGATCACCTTCCTCTGAACCATTTCCAGTCTTTTTATATCCTTTGTGAGATGTGGTCTCCAAAACTGAACACAATATTCCCAAGTGAGGCCTAACCAGCAACTTGTACAGTGACATTAGTACCTCTTCCTTTTTGCTGTTAATTTATCTCTGTATGCAACCCAGCATCCTTCTGGCTTGTGCCACAACCTTGTCACAATGTTTTGCCACCCTGAGATCCTCAGAAACAATCATTATGAAGTCCTTCTCCTGGTCCATGCACACCAACCTCTCGCCCCCTATCTCATACAATTCCCTTGGATTTCTGCTTTCCAAGTGCATGACACTGCATTTTTTCACATTGAATCTTAACTGCCAAGCATTAGACCATTAGCTTTTGTAGATCTTTCTTCATGTCATCCACTCCCTCAGGAGAGTCCACTCTGTTGCAAATTTTCATGTTATGTGCAAAAAACAATTTTCCATTCAGTTCTTCACAGTATCACTCACAAATACATTGAACAGTACCGATCTGAGGACCAAACCCTGGGGCACACTACTAATCACCTTCCTTTCATCAGAGTGAGTTATATTTACCATCACCTTCTGTCGTGTCAGTCAACTAATTTCTGATCCAGTTCACCACCATGGGACCCATCCCCAAGCTGTTGAGTTTATTGATCAGCATCCTATAAGGAACAGTATCAAAGGCTTTTCTGAAATCTAGGTAGATCACATCCATTGCATGCCCTTGATTTAGTTCTCTGGTCATCCAGTCAAAGAACTCAATCAGATTTATTTGGCAAGATCGCCTTTGGTAAAACCATGTTGCCTCAGATCATGCAACCTGCTGGTTTCAAGAAAGTCCACTATTGCTCTTTCATGAGTGCCTCCATTACTTTTCCCATTACTGAGGTAAGGCTTATTGGCCTATAGTATGTCACGTCTTCCCTATTACCACTTTTGTGAAGAGGTGTCACATCAACCCTTCTTCAGTCCTGTGGAACTTCTGTCACCAGAGTTCTATTAAAAACATCCTTTATCTGCGGAGTCGGCGAGTTCCGGGCAAAGAAGTTTACCTGCGATGCCCAGTCAGGTAGAGGCTCTTTCGGGGCTTCCTGTTTTGGAGAGACCTGCGGTGATATCTATGGAGGCACTCTGGGATGGTCTCGCAGCGCTTAATGCTTCCCTAAAGGATATTTTTCGTCATGTGAGTACTGAGATGGTAGAGCTTCGAGATGTATGTGAATCGTTTTCTGGTGTACAAGTGCAGCAGGCAGAGAGACTCTCTACTGTGGAGCAGGAACTTGGACAGCTGTGGGAGATGGTGGCTGCCCAAATAAAAGACAGAGCTGTAACCGCTAAGAAGCTAGAGTATTTGGAGAACCAAGTTCGGCGTTGCAATTTGCGCCTTTTGAACTTTCCACGATCTCCTGTAATGTCATCGATGGAGAAGGTTAAAAAATACTTTGGAGAGATCTTGAAGATCCCTTTTGATCAGATACCACCTATGGTCCGTGTGCAGTATTTGTCTAAGGGTCCGCGGGCCGTTGGGTCCACTGATCCTGATGCCGCTCGTGTTAGAGATGATCTTACGGGATTTTTAGAATCCTCCCTAGAGGTCATCTCAGAGAGGTCTACCCTGCTTATTACCTTTGCACTAGAATCGGATACATTTTTTTATCCTTAGATTGTACTTTAGGAACCTCAATGAGGAATTTCTGGGCTCTAAAATACAAATTTATCCTGATATAGCTCGGAATACGCAACTGAGAAGGCAGGAGTTTCTAGTGCTGCGCCCTAGGGTGGTGGCACTGGGAGCCTCCTTCCAGCTTAAATTTCCTGCAAAGTGTTTTGTGATGTTTAAACAAAAATGTTTCTTGTTTTTTGATCCTGGGCAGTTGTTGGAGTTCCTGGAGGCTAGGGAAGTGGTTAATGTCGCTTTGACGGGACCCTCGGTACCGGCTGATGCTTAAGTCCTTACCTGTCGCATATGGTTAAATTTCCTGTGTATTTTAGGTAGTTTAGGTCTGGGTTTTAGACCTCTACTTTCTTGTTTTTCTTAGAACCTCCCTATATTTCTTTTTGTTTGTGGTCTGTAATATGAGTATTAGTTATGCTGAGACTGATTTGTATTTGCCTTGGGGATATTGATTACTTTTGTATAATGCTTTTGATAACTATACTCATGTCTGTATCATTCAATGATGTTTTTTGGATGTTAAAATTGTTAAAATTGAATAAAAATTTAAATTAAAAAACATCCTTTAATGGCCCTGCAAGAACCTCTCTGAGCTCTTTCAGTATCCTGGGATGTATCCCATCTGGTCTACTTTCAGTTTTGAAAGCTGTTCTAACACATCATCTTCTGTGAATGGTGTGGTATCTACTCCATTTCCCACCACAGGCCATATACATATCATGCCTTCCACAGGACATTAGTCTGATTGCTATTACTGCTTTCTTTAAATTCTATATTTATTTGTTCCTTCTGTTATTATGTAACCATGATCTTTATGATACCAGCATTCATGATTCCCCTCCAGTGTCTTTATTCACCCATCCTTCTGAGTATCAGAGAGAGAAATTTCAGATAAGGGAGCGAGGGCTGGAGTAGTCTAGGTAGAAAAGAGAGGCCAAAGCAGAATTTTAGGTAATCTCCATTGTAACTGTTAACCGCGGATACATTTGTGTGGTCATTTATAAAACTGACCACACAGACTATCTTTTGCAGTTTGGGCTTCAAAAAACTATGAGTCAAGTTACACAGCTCAGTGCATGAAGCAGGCACACAAGACTGCAGAGAGCAGAAACAAAAGTGAGCAAAAATTTCCAGATGAAAATCTAACTGTGTGAAAAGGTTTTTTGCAGGTAAACTTGTGGTTTCTGGAACTGTCAACTTCATACCTGCACAGAGGCACATGTACAGGACTGCTGTACAATCAGTATAGTTCTAGGGCGGAGTGAGGGTGTTCTGCCCAACTAAACAACTCAGCAATATGGAGAGTGGTTAATTATCTGCCACTTTATATGTAGATTCAGTGCACCGTACAGATAGTGTCACTATCTAAATGTTGCAGCGGATGCTTAAAGAAAAAGCACTGGTCACAGCAGAGCCGTACCAAGCCATAAATGGGCCCTGTGAAATTTGCAAACCTGGCACCCCCCATGACATCAGAATTTTGTCATTTGTCCCATCCCCCCATGCCCAGCATCTCCCTATCTTACCCCAGCTCTTCATGTCCAGCTGCCCCCCCCCCCCCCGACGCTGCCTGACCGGCCTGCCTTGCCCCACTGACGCTTTTCCTGTTCTCTTGGTGGTGGCAGCAGATCTCCAATAAAGAAATATAGCGTGTCTTTCTGACTCCACGCTTGCACGACTGGTCTGATCGCTCTTTCCTCTAATATATGCTCGTGGGACCAGACCAGTCATGCAAGCACGGAGCTGCAGAGATCCGCTTTTTTTTTTAATTGGAGGTCCTCTGCCACTGCTGCCGCCAAGGGAACAAGAAAAGCGGTGGCGGGGGAAGGGCAGGTCAGGCAGGGAGTGTGTGGGGGGGGGGGGGGAGTTGAGGCCGGCGGTCAGCAACCATAATGGCGCCCCTATTTTTTGTGCCCTGTGCGGCTGCATCGCTCACACAGGGCTAGGTATGGCACTAGATCACAGGGTTTAACTATTGACCAAGGAGGTTTTCCAGAATGGGGTCAGGAGGGGGATGAAGGAAAATGCAGTGTAGGTGGCTAAAGAGAAACAGTCCTTCTGAAACTGCTGAGCCACATTCCTTCCCCTACCCCTCCTCACCTACCCATCCAGGATTCCTTGAGTTCTCACTTTGGAGACAAAACAAGACCAATTCCATACTTGTGAAACCCTGACCCCTTAAAGATGGATGTTTGAAAGTATGCTGAATAATGTAGAATCAAAGGGTAAATAGTCACTGTATGATGCTGGGGAGGTCAGATAGGGGACAACATTAAAAGAGTAGTCACTAAACTAGCAGAGATGCAAAGTAAACCTTTGGGGGGGGATGAGATATGCAAATCACTGCCTAGGCTGAAGGAGCAAGGGTTATATTTACATACACTTATATCTAGTATTAAGTTTTAACTTTAAATACAGTATTGAGCCTCATTCCAGAAGTGGGACATCCTGGCTGTCCTGATGTCCCCGCTGAAGACAGGGCCACTAGGATCTGATTCTGGTCCATGGGAATGTCGGAAACAAAACATTCCCATGGGAGCCAGAATTAGGCCCAAGGATGGCCTTGTGTGCCCCCTCTGCCTGCAGGGACATCCTTCCCACAGGCCCCCCATAGCACTGTGGCTCCAGCCCCCCAGGTCCCCACCGCCTGACCCACAGTTGGCCTCCAGCAGCCTGAATTGGGCGGCGAAGACCCATTCACACCCAGCCCCAACTCCAGTGGTGGCTCCCCGGGCCTGATCGGGCAAAAAGTGCAGTTCAAACCACCTCTGAAGTGGTTTAAACTGAACATCCTGACAGGGCCGTGACCAGAATTGGCCCTGTACATGCTGCTGGGCATCCCGCCCCTGATCCCACTGGCTCTTCCTGGTGCTGGAATAGGGTTAGCGTGGATTGTGGAGCTGCACATCCCGGTGGGAGGTGCAGCCCCACAACCCGTGTTATAGAATTAGGGCCATTGTGTATTTTATAAAGGCAACATAGGCACTTATATTTCTATAAAATAGGGTCACAGAACCAACTTCAGTATCGTGCAAATGCTGACACACACACATTTCCACTTGCTCTGAAGTTGGTTTAAATCTGTGTTTGTGCTCCATGCATATATCTGTGTGTTTTATAAAATATACATGTTTATTGCAACTCCACCTCAACTTCGCCCAAATTATATCCCTAATAATACCTACATGCGATTTTGTAGATGTATGTAAATAGCCACAGTTTTATAAAAGCTCTTTTCCATGAGGAAAACTTTTATAAATCACTCTGTAGACCAGGGATTCTCAACCAAGTCCTTGGGATACACCTAGCCAGTCAGATTTTCAGGATAGCCACAATGAATATGCATGAGAGAAATCTGCTTGCAGTGCCTCCATTGTATGCAGATCTTTCTCATGCATATTCATTTTGTTCAGGGTTGCCAACTTTTTGAAAGAGAAAAACCCACCACCTGTGGCTAGCCATGCTGTGCCCATGCCCACCCCACCCTGCCTTTTCCCCACCACCTGTCCTGCCCCCACCCCACCCTTGCTCCACCCCCATCCCCAAAAATAATTGCAGAGAGGGCAAAGTGCAAACTGAACAAACAAGATTGTTACACATTCTTAAACAGAAATTTCATTATAACAGAATACGTAGCTTTGGTTGAACACATACACACAAAACAGGCAGGCCTTCATCAATAAATGAGCAGAAAATGAAAAGAGAAATATATAGACAAAAATTAAACTGAAACGCCAAGAAGCCAGACTGCATGCAGTGCAACATCAGATAAATAAGAGATGTAGTTCTCCATACTGCGTAAAATATAAAAGTAGCCCAAAGTCCAATCATTAAATTGAAAATAAAATTATTTTTCTACCTTTGTTGTCTGACCATTTTATTCTCTGATCATGCTGGTCCTGATCTGAGGCTTCTGTTTTCCTGTCTTCTCTTAGTTCTCTTTCTATGGTCTATAGTCCATCTGCCGTTTCTTGTCTCTTTTGTTTTCCTCACTTCCTTCCATCAGCCTATTTCCAGTCCCAGTAACCCTCCCCAGTATCAGCCCCCTTTTCAGTCCTCCCCTCCCATTACCTTCCAGTGTCAACTCCCTTGTTTTCCAGGACTGCCAGTGGTATCCATTTTCTTCCAGTCCCCCTCCTTCCCCACTGTCTAGCCCCTTCTAGTCCAAATACCATCCTGGGTATCAGCTCACTTCAACTCCCAGTGCCATCCCCATGTTAGCACAGTTCCAGTCACCCTACTTTCTGTCCCCCTTCCAATGCCATCCCCACATGTCTGCTTCCTTCCAGTCCCAGTTCCCCTCCCTTCCAGCCTTCTTCCCATTACCTAGCCACCTACTAGTCCCATCCCCAAGTCCCACCCCCAGGTGTCAGCTCCTTTCCATTCCCTTTCCAGTACCATCCCAATGTGTCAGCTCCCTTCCAGTCCCCTTCCAGTACCATCCCCATGTGTCAACTCTCTTCTAGCCCTCTCCTTCACCCTTCTGTCAGCTCTCTTCCAGCTCCCAACTTCCCCCCATGTCAGCTCCCATCCAGCCCCCATCTTCCCCCTGTGTCAGCTCCCTTCCAGCCACATTCTTCCCCCCTCTTTCAGATGCCTTTCTGCCTTTACCCTCTCCCCATGTCAGTCCCTTCATGCCACCTACTTCCCCTTGCAGCCCTGGCTCCTGCTTCTTATAGTGCAGCAGCTGCAAGAGCGCAAATTAAAAACAAAACAAAACCAGTGTGGAGCCCTCCAGTCCTATGGAACCCCTGCTACAGCATCCGTATGAAAAAAGAAGTGACAATAACAGGGGGCAGGACACTGCAGCAGGGGTTCCATAGGGCTGGAAGGCTCCATACCAGTATCATTTTGTTTTTAAATTAACGTTATTGCAGCTGTTGCTCTGTAAGAAGCAGGAGCTGCGGCTGCAAGGAGAAAGAGGTAGCAGGAAGGGAATGACAGCGGAGGAGAAGGTGAGGCTGCGCTGGTGGGGACAATTACCCCAGATGAAAAGCTGGTTTTCTGCTCTGGCCGCTCCCGGTCTCGCGGCCAGAGCAAAAAAACAGCTTTTCAAGGGACGGTCTTTGATCCCTGCAGGCAGCCGGCCTGGCCACATAAAAGCCGGCCAGGCTGGCTTAAAACTGGCCAGTTGGCAGCCCTAATTGTGATAACCCTAAAAATCTGACTGGCTAGGTGTGCCTGAGGACTGGATTGAGAACCCCTGCTGTTGAGGATAATTTACAAAGAAATACCTTGCTAAAGTAAGGGTGAAAACTCTGCTCCCTTTGAAGTGGCTAAATAATTCTGCTTCTTTTTAATGGCTGGCTAACTGTAGCAAATATGGGTCATCCTGGAGACACAGGTGGATTGTGTAAAGGAGAACACATTTATGGATTTAATTGTCAAATATATGCATGCATTTTTATGTGTGCAGCTGACCCACAAAAGTAACAGTTGGAAGGGTATTTCTGTATTCATGTCTTGTTTCTTATTTCCAAAGAGATATTAACTGGGTAGTTTCTCCTTGAAACCTAGCTACAGGGCACACAGCTATAAATGCACCCTTGTCTTTTTTTTTTTTTAAATCTAATTGGGCTACTAATAATTGTTCCTAAAAGTTCAGCTTTGTTTCCTCTTCAGCCAGTGTTTAGATCTTTTGAATCTAGGTTTCTCAGTAAAGAGGACACCTGGAAATAAATTGAAAAGAGTTAAACTGAAACCTAGTTATCAGAGCCTGATTTGCAAAGTGTTTTTTTTTAACCAGGACCAGAGAATAGGAAAAGTGCCTTAGGACTTTATTTCCTAAGTTAGGCAAATGTTCTTAGGGCCTAGATCAGCAAGAGCTGGTCTTCATAACCTTCAGTATGATTTAACTTTGAATATCAACAAAAAGACAACAAGTAGGTAGACCTATAGCCTATTTTTAAGTGACTATGTGAAATGGGGAATATACCTGTAGATTTATGACCCACCCAGGGCACACCTTCAACATGCTGCTTTCATAGCCATAGTTTGGAGGGGTCCTGGGGGAAAATGTTACAGGCACTAATAATGGTGAACTGGTCCCCCTACCCCCACTGTTAGTATGGCTTCCTTACCCTTTGCCCTCCCCCAAAGAAAGAAGGCAAACTAAATTAATGGCTGCCTTGGAATTTCTACATATCAATGGTATTCACATGTAAACCTAGCCCTGTCAACAATCTCCATTTATATATGGATGCCATTTCCATGTGTAAATGCCAGATTTTCCACATGGAAATCATGAATAAGACTTCTACAATAACCCCCATTAAGGGCTCTATGTACAGAAGTGCAAGGTGACTTCAAAAAGTTCACTTGGCGTGAAAAATAGTGCATAATGCCTACAAATGCATAAAAATACCAAGGTGCAGACATTTTTTTGATATTTTACATTATTTGCACTTTGTGAAATCGCTTTATGCACATACATTTCAAGTTTCTAAACTTTCATGCAAAGTGCACATTGCATGAAAGTTTATGTAAATTTCACATTAATGAGCTGCTGTGAGGCCAAATTGTGCAAATGAGCTCATTAATGCAAAGAAATGTGAAGACAAACGAGCAAAAAAGACTTTGCAGGATCATTTTCACTACAAAATAACTACAGCTCAAAAGCTGGCTGGGAAAAAAAATGTCCCATTATGCAGCAAAAGCAGCAGAAATTTAATGGGCAAACTGACCCAAATCAGAGGCTCTCCTGATCCTCTCCCCATGGAAACCTTTATTCCTTGGTGGCCCAGTGGACCCAAAGCAAGAGTAAAGTAGAAGAAATTGCCCCGAAAACACTGATCTCCAGACTTCTCTCTTCCAGACAAGACCCAGCCTTCCCCTCATCTCCCCACCCTCTCTCATGATTCCAACTTACTCCAAGAGGTCCGTGGGCAATGATCGCTTCTCTATAATACATTTCTCCTAGAATCTTTTGTTTGTTCTGTATGTTCATCTTGACTACATTGTAAGCTCTGTGGAGCAAGGTCTGTTTCTTATGTGTTTGTACATTGCAGCGTACACCTGGTAGTAGTAGTATGTTATAAGGTCCTTGGACACAAATAAACCCTGAATTTGTTAGTTCCACTCATCTATTTGATCATTTCCCATTGCAGTACAGCAGAGTCCTTGACCCTGATTCCTCAAATAACAGCTTGCTGTACCAGATGGAGTATAATTTTAATTTACAATACTTATATGCCACTTAACAGTTCAAGGCGGAGCACAATCAATAAAAACAAAATCATACAGATCACCAACAGTTACACTGTTTTTCAAATTGCATACATTATATTAAAAATGTAGTCCAGCAAATAAAAAGCGGTCATTCAGTTAGAAATAAATTAAGCAATCAAGTGTTCAAGCATTTGCGAAAAGAAAGAGTTTAGAATGATTTCTGCAGGGAGAGGCTTCATAGAGTACAAAATCTCTTACGCTATCAAGATATAGAAAACGAATGATACTAAATGCATGTGCCTTCTGCAAGCATAAATAGTACTTTTCATTCAAAACCCAAAGCCTTCTATACGTGCAACAGTATAGAAGCAGCTGCACTCATCCATTAGGCCTGAAGAGAGATGCTTTCAAACAGTATCCCTATCCCCCCAAAGACCCTTCCCCAACAAACTGGACTCCCTACCCTCAATCACCAACTGCAGGCTTACCAGGGTTATTTGTGGCCAGTGGGAACAGGCACGAGGCCTACCTGCTCCTGCTCAGAATGTGGTGAACTTCCAAGATGGCACCGTTTTATCCCTAGTGGTAATCTCACATTTTTTTCTCACATCAGAGGCTGGTATCAATCCAATTACCTTTGGGTTAGAAGGTAGACATTTTATGGGAAGAGGTATTATGTCTTCACTGGGGCTGACTCTAGCCAATCTGCTCTTAACTGCATCTTGTATTACTGATGATCTTCGTTCCTGTTTCCTGATTGGCCCAAAGTTGGTCTGATCTGGAGCTCTGTGCAAAATGATTTTTGGATTTTTTTGCCTTGTGACTACTGTAAAGACTTACTCCAAAGACTTTCTTTTGCCATGTCCTTGTTCAAGAAATTCTGTGAAACCATGTCTAAGTATACTATCAGAAACATTTACTAAGGGCCCCTCTTACTAAAGCCCACTAAGGATTTGTAATTAATGTGTCAAATAAATGAAAATACTCTGTGTTAGCTGTTGGAAGCATGACCAGCATGTTCCTGGCAGCTAATGATGGGTTCGTCTAACGTGCACTCCGCCAATGAGGTTCACTTAATGACTCCTACAGAGGAGTTATTAGGTTGATCCATGTTAAGGGCCATGTTGCAAATGAGTTTATCCCACAATGGCCAATTAACGTGTCTTTTAGTATGCAGTAGCAGACATATTTGTGTGTTAGTGTTTGTTTATTTATTTATTTAAAAAATTTTGATATACCACATAGAAATGAAAAGAGGAGAGGAAGATGACACTCGGGATAATCATGTAGTAAAGTGAGAGTATCATTTTGCTGTGTGATGGGATGAGGAAGGATTAATACCTTGATTCTAGTGGATGATAGAGGGCATTGAAATCCTTGGAGCAGAGCTTGGTAGTGGTGGTATTTCAAGAATTGGAGTGACCGGTGTGGAGTTGCTGTATTGGTTTTGTATTACCTTCTTTGGTCCTCGCTAAAGGGCCCTCTGGCAAGGTATTCAGGTGCAAGCTCTCAGGCGAGGTATTCAAGTTTTAAAATTTGTGGCGGGAGGCCCTGAATGGCCTTGCGACGGTGAGTGGGAAGGATTTCAGCCTCCCGCTTGCTGTTCCCAACTGCCAGTTTCCTCTCATTAAAATGCACATTAACCAGCTAATGGGTTTTAGTAAAAGGGGCCCTAAGTCTAATCCACGTCTCGGTTGGCCAATTAGGAATGAAGATCACCAGCAATACAAGACACAGTTAAGAATAAGATGGCTAAAGTCAACCACCATGGAGACATAATAGCTCCTTTTACAAGATGCCTGCCTTTTAACTTGGCGGTTACTGGATTGAGGCCAGCCTGCGTGTGACAAAATAGAGGAAGAGTGGAAACAAAATTCTGGATTTTTTTAATGCTGTGTTCAGATTAAAATTGATATGAATGACAGGAAATGTTGCTTATATTTATCATGCCATTTCATACAAATGACAATCCCTATTATCTACAATAATTCTAGAAAATATAAAAACCTTTCACTGTCAATGTATTAAAATGCAACTTTATTTTTTTTAAAAGGGTCATATATGAAAAATGTTCAAAATTTCCCAAAACATGTAAGAGTGCTAACATTTTGAAATTATGCATATATTTTCAAATATTGGCCCCTTTGTAAAACTTTCTTTTAATTCTTTCTTCACAAGTTATAACAGTTCATATACAGTTTTGAAGGACTACCAAGAGGGCTGCTGCTGCTGGGAAGAAATCTGCACTTGTAAGTACTTACCTCCCGAGAAATTCTCTAAATCTTGGGGTAAAGGGAATTCTTTGGGTTAAAACTGATTAAATCTATGTATTTTAAAATGATGTGCTTTATTAAGTCAGTTAAGGCATAGTACTACAAGCCAGCTTTCAATTACATTAAAGCCAGTTAAGGCTTAGTATAAGAAGCCAACTTTCAGTTAAATTTAAGCCAGCTGGGGCTTAGTATAACAAGCCAGTCTTTAGTTAAATTAATGCCAATTAGGACTTAGTATTGCAAGCCAGCTTTCAGTTAAAGGTAATTAGGTTATATCTTAACAGAGAGAGTAGAATAAGGTAAATATTCTTTGAGTATATAGAGAGAAATTGTTGTTTTAGAGACCTTTTACAAAGAAACCTTCCAGCTAGGAAGCAAGGAAACTGTGAAATTGTTTTAATTAGGTGTTAAAGCCAAGTGAGAGATCAAGGGGCAACTTGAAAGTCTCCTCCCTCTATCAAATCAAGGGCAGTGTGAATTACCCAGGATATTAAGAGATTGCCTTAGAAGCACAGATATAAATAGGTCATCTTCCCACCCTCTCCTTGATTTATAGCCTCCTAAACCAGTTAAGGGGAAGGGTGTGATCTTACTCACTTTGAGGTTTAATCGATTATCTTCATCAGCAAGTTATTAGGCCTTAGGAGTACATTAAGTCCATGCAGTTCACCTTGAGGTAAACACTAAAAATCCCTAGGTATAATTGTATTGGTGGAAGTATCCCTATTCTAGAAACTTTAAATTACTTAATAATGTTAAATAGCTAAAAGGAGTCTTTAAATCTAAGATGCAGACAACAGCCCAGCAGCAAGTTGGGGGCTATCCAGCCTTTTGCACTGAATTTGCATGTATGATTTTCTCCCACTTGGTGAGAGGTTTTATGTGTGCAAAGAGCTATTTGCTCTCAGGGAATGAGCCCAATCTCTGGAGGCTAGAGTCATGGACTTGGAGGAGCCGAGGGAGAAAGAGAGGTATATAGATGAGACCTACAGGGAGGGATACAGTCCCACCTCTAGTCTGGCAGCCTTTCTGCTGCCATGGATAATAGAAGTCACACGAAAGGAGAGTATCACCTTGGTGTGGCAGAAAGTGATCCTATAGCTGGAACCTGTCCTCCATGTGATGTAATACCCTCTCGCAGTGAGGATGTATCTACAGGGCCATGTGTCCATGAAGGAAGAGTTAGGACGGCTGTTATAATTGGTGAGTCAGTCATTAGACATGTAGATAGCTGGCTGGCTGGAAGAAATGAGGATCACCTAGTAACATGCTTGCCTGGTGCAAATGATAGCCAGCATGGCTTAAAGATGAGATCAGAGAGGCTGTTATAGCTAAGAGAGAATCTTTCAGAAAATGGAAAAAAGAGCTAAATGATGAAAACTTGAAACAGCATAAGTACTGGCAATTTAAATGCAAGGCACTGATAAGACAGGCAAAGAGAAAATTTGAAAATAAGTTTTCTATGGAAGCAAAATGCATAATAAAAATTGTTTCAAGTACATTTGTAGCAAAACAACTGTGGGGAGAGTCAGTTGGAACATTAGATGATGGAGGGATAACACATGCACTGAGAGGGAACAAGGCCATAATGGAGAGACTGAATGAAGTTTTTGTTTCAGTCTTTACTGAAGAAGATGTAGGAAACCTATGCCAGAAATGATATTTAAAGGTGATGTATCAGAGGAATTGAAATAAATCTTGATAAATTTATTTTATTTATTTATTTATTTATTTAGTAAACACTTGTATACCGCTGCTTCCTACGATCAGCAGCGGTTTACTTTACAGAATCATAATGTATTGTACGGTACATTGAGATTTCAGTTTTACATTTTGATTAGTCAATGATTACGTAACACGGGACAAGCATTTGGATACGATACATATTTGATTAAAGCACACAGATCAAGGTATACATTTGATTTCTGTAGATTGGGGGAGGGCCCCATATATACAATTTGTACAGAATTAGTTGCCAAGGTGTACAGACTATACATGGTTATATACAATTTGTACGGAATTAGTTGCCAAGGTGTACAAGTTATACATGACTATATACTATTAGATTATATGCTGCCGAGTGCGGCAGAGGAGATCTGGTTGAGGTAGGGTATCGCAGTTAGATCAAGTTGTAGTGGGTTTGAAACAGATAGGTTTTCAGTTTTCGTCTAAATTCGTTCAGGTTGTTTGTGAGCCTTAATTCATGCGGTAGTTGGTTCCATTGGATTGGCGCTGAGTATGTGAACGCCCTATTGCTTGTTTCGGCCTTGACAGATCTTATGCTGGTCGGGATACATAGGGTGTTGAGATTCATAGTTCTCCTGCTCCTGTTGCTAGGTTGAATAGTGATTAGGTTATTGAGGTAGGATGGTGCGATGCCATTGATGAGTTTAAATGTTGTGATGAGTAGTTTGTAGATGATGCGGGCGGCCACTGGGAGCCAGTGCAGATCCATTAGAACTGGGGTTATGTGGTCGGTGACTTTCTTTTCCATGATGACTCTTGCAGCCACGTTCTGAGCCATTTGCAGGATGCTTAGTGTGCTCTTTGGAAGCCCTTGTAGAATGGCATTGCTGTAATCCAGGTGGGGAATGATTAGTGCTTGAGCAACAGACCTAAAGTCGGATTTCGCGAGGATATTGCGGAGTGGTTGAAGGATTTTGAGTTTGTAAAAGATGGCTCGGTTAACTGTTCTGAGGTGTTTGTCCATCTTGAGGTTGCTGTCAAGTAGGACTCCTAGATACTTTATTACAGGCTTTGTATCGTATATGTTTTTGTTTAGTGTGACTGTGGTGGGCGGGATGAAATTGGGAAGATCTAATACTGATAATTGATAAACTAAAGAGCAGCAAATCACCTGGACCTGATGGCATACATCCCAGGGTACTGAAAGAACTGAAATATGAGCTTGTGGTACTACTATTAGTAATTTGTGAGCTATCATTAAAATCATTTGCAGCACCTGAAGATTGGAGAGTAGCCAATGTAACCCCAGTTTTTAAGAAGGGTTCCATGGGTGATGAGGGAAACTACTGACTGGTGATCCTGATGTCAGTACCAGGTAAAATTATAGAAACCATTATAAAAAAGAAAGTTATTGAACATGTAGATAGTCATTGTTTAATGGCAGAAAGCCAAAATGGATTTAACCAAGGAAAGTCGTCTTTTACCAATCTCTTATATATTTTGTAGATGAAGGTGATCCAGTTGATATTGTATATTTTCAGAAAGCCTTTGACAAAGTCCATCATGAGAAAGACTTGTGGAAATTAAAAAGTCATGGGATAGGAGGCAATATACTATTGTGGATAACAAACTGGTCAAAAGTTTAGAAAACAGAGAGTAGGGCTAAATGGCAATTTTTCTCAATGGGGAAAGACGACTAGTAGACTACCCCAAGGATCTGTACTTGGCCCGCTACTTTTTAACATATTTATTAATGACCTGGAAATGGGAATAATAAGTGAGGTGATCAAATTTGCAGATGACACAAAATTATTCAAAGTTGTTAAAACACAAGAGGATTGTAAAAAATTGCAAGAGGACTTTGATAAATTGGGAGACTGAGTGTCCAAATGGCAGATGAAATTTAATGTGAAGATTTGCAAAGTTATGCACTTAGAGCAGATCAACCCAAACTATGGGCCCGATTCTGAGAGGCGATTTGCGGGGCTGCACGTCCCGGCTGGATGTGCAGCCCCGGAAGCCGTCCTGACCATATTCCCCCACAAGCTCTCCCCGCATGACCAGAGCATCAGTACGGGGAAAGCCAGTGGGGGGTGGGAAGGAGCAGAATGTGGGTGGAGTGGGGGAGGGCTGAGATGGCAGGATGTACAGGACCTATTCAGGTCATGGCCCTGTGTGACCTGTAGGTCAAGGGTAAACGCACTGCTTATTCCACCTCGGAGGTGGAATAATCAGCAGGAACAGAGGCGATCGGGGCCAGAATACCCCCCCCCCCAAGGCCAGGACAGGACCCAGGTAGGACCCTGCTGCCCAATTCAGGCCCCAGATGCCCAGCCTGGGGTCGGGCGGTGGGGTAACAGCGGGTTGCCACTTTTGGGGGGGCACATCAGCCTTCAGGTAGTATGTCCTTGCCTGTAAACAGGAGGATGATGGGCCATCCTCTAGCCTGATTCTGTATTCCGTGGGAACGTTTTGCTCGCATGTTAAAGAATCGGGTCCTCATGTGCCCATCCTACTCAGGGCCATCCAGAGGGCCCAGACATGCCTCTTTCTGAATCGGGCTCCATGGTTACATGATGCAAGGTTTCAAAGTAGTGATAATTGCTAAGGAAAAGAATGCTGGGAATCATGAGTAAAGGAATGGAGAATAAAACAAAGGACATTATAATTCTGCTGTTTCTCTCCATGGTGCAACCACACCTGGAATATTGTGTGCAATTCTGGTTGCTATATCTTAAAAAGGATATAGCAGAATTAGAAAAGGTACAAAGAAAAGTGACAAAAATGGTAAAGGGGATGGAAGGATATCCCTATGAGGAAAGACTTAAAAGATTAGGGCTGTTCAACTTGGAAAAGAGACGGCTGAGGGGTGATATTATAGAGATGTATAATTAATGGATTTGAACACGCAAATGTAGATCAGTTTTTTACTCCTCCAAAATGTAGAAAGATGAGAAAATGGGATACACTCTGTCTGCGGGAGCTCTTGATGCTGACTATTGAAGTCTGCATCCAGACCTTTAAAAACCTTTGCTGTGCCACAGGATGCCAGAGAGTGGGAAGCCCTCTGCCTGGTAGCTGTATCAACTATCCTATGGGTGCTCTTGGCATCCAGCTCTTTAAAAACCTTGGCTGTGCCATGGGATGCGGCCGCGGGCGCATGCCTGAAGGGGCATGTCATACCCCTTTGGCAGCCCTTCAGCGCACTATGGAGAACTGAGGAGGTGTGCGTTTGTGGGTGATGGGGAAGTGTAGAAGGAAGATTTTCCCTGCAGTGCCAACTATGAAGTCTTCCAAGGTTAAAGGTCCTCTTGATAGACATCTAATAAGGTGGGTATTGGAGGATGCTAGCCCAGGGTCATCAATCTCTGTGAGTACTAATTCACCAATCAATTTATTTCCAGTAGGGGGTTTAACCTCACTCCACTCATCTCTTGAGATGTTTGTGCTGGCCCTAGAGGGGGTTGGAGTGAATTCTCCTCCTAAGGAGCCGTCTCCTTTTCAGTCTTTGGTTTAAGTGCGGCCAGATACTCTGAAAGATGTCATGCTTAAAGTGGTTCAGATCCTATCGTTCGTCGGAGAAGATGTTTTGAATAATGTTTCTCCTCAAGATGTGACATTCAAAGATATCTGTTCTGTTGTTACCTGGACTGAGGCTGGGTTAACTGGAACTCTAATTTGAGGAATTTTTGAGAGACTCTGTTGTAAAATTTACTGATCTTGATAAGCAGTTTGATGCTGTTGGGGTTTGTTTGGCACAGATGAAAGCTAAATTAGATACTGTTCAAGCAGTGTCTGTGGCTTCTGTTAAAGATAGTTTGTATTTACATAAGCGATGTGAAGTATTTGAGAACTGGTCTCGCTCTAAAAATTTGAGGTGTTTAAATTTTCCTATTACACGTTACTTGTTCCCTTTCATTTTATTCTATAAGTACCTGAAAGAGGTTTTCTTATTTAAGCAACCTGAAGAGCTTAAGGTTGCTAATATATATTATATTCCTAAGGCTAAGAGATTGGCTCAACAGCGGGTGAATGAGCTTGACCAATTAGATTCTCCTTATAGTTTGGATGTGTCTGAGTTTCTAGAATCCTCTTCAGATAAAATCTTTACTAGAGCGACATTGATTGTAACTTTTGTGTCAGAATTGGATAAGAACTCGATGGAGGATCAGGGGGGAGTGGCTAATAGCAAGATGGCGGCGGTGAGGATCTGAACCGAGATGCCTAAATGTAAAGGCAAACCTAGGGCTTTTCCCACGGAGCCCTTGTCTGCTGGTGTGGGGCTATGTTCGGCTTACTGAGAACCAGATCTGGGAGCTTCGAGAGGGCTTGGAGGCGCCGGTGGAGGAACTCTCGGCGAACTCCGCCCTGGATGTCTCTCTCTCCCCGAATGGGCATATCCCTCCAGCCCTACCAGATTCTGCGGTGTTCTTTCCATCGAGTGGGACTGCGGACTCACCAGAAGTGGATGCTTCTGCGGCTTTGGAGTGGGACTTGTTGGAGGAACTAGCTGGAGGTCAGCCAGGAAATTTCTGGGCTTTTTTGCCTGGAGAGGCACAGCTTCCATCAGGAGGGATTACCACCCAAGGAGTGAGTAGTGCTGTGGAGTTGAAGGAGGCCACAGATATTTCTGTAGCTGTTGCACCTCCATTTCCTTTAGAAATTCCTCGTCCGGCCTCTGTGACCCTGGACAGCATCTGGGACGCGATTTCACAAGTATCAAAGGTAGCTGGTCAGCAGTTGGCTCTTTCTTCTACGAAAATTTCTTCTCTTGAGGAAAATGTACTTAAGTTGAATAATGATATGTTGGAAACGAATGCAAAGTTAAATGTTTCGGATCAGAAGCTTAATCAGGTTTCTGAATTAACTTACTCCTTGGTTAAAGATAATACTGCCCTACAGGCAAAGGTAGAGACATTGGAGAATGCTTCCCTATCCTCTAACATACGCTTGTTGAATTTTCCGCTGATTGTTGGGGTCTTTTTAAGAAATATCTCCAGGAAGCGTTATCTGTACCCCTTGAATTGATGCCACCTGTAACAAAAGTATATTATTTACCATCGGGGAAAAGGGAGGGTAAAACATTTATTGGGACCCTGGAAATGGATTTTCTGAATATCTCTGATTTGCTTCAAACCCCCAAGGATGATGAACTGCCGGTTTCCACGTTGCTTGTAACATTGGCTTTGTCTTCTGATAGAGAGTGGCTTCTTAAGTTGTATTACAAAAAAAGAGCTAATTTGTTTCATGGAAAAAATTCTGCTTTTCTCGGATGTCGCGAGGGAAACGCAGCAGCAACGGAAATCATTTTTATTACTTAGACTGGGTGTAATACAACTAGGAACTTCTTTTGTGCTACGGTTTCCCTGTAAATGTATAGTAGTATATAAGTTACAGAAATGTGTTTTTCCAACCTGAAGACCTCTCTTCCTTCATTAACACTCATGTCTATCTCTCTTCCTCCTTGAGTAGGTTTGTTGTTCTACCCATTCATGTATATGTAGGTTCTTGGACCTCCGCCTTCACTTGATTTTGATAAAGTTGTTTCTTCTTACTATACCAATGGGGAGATTCTGTCCCCTTTGTGTTTGTGAAGACACTACCCCCTATTTTGGTGGACTAGTGATATCTCTTGTTATTACTATCTTGGGGGGGGGGGGGGTTGTGTGTATATTGCTGCAAGTTGTATCTTTCTGTAAAGCTTTTTTGCTTGATTTACTGTTAAAAATTTCTAAATATAAAATTTTAAAAAAAGAATTGGATAAGAACTCGTTTCTTAAAGCATATTTTCCTAAGAAAGATGATTTTTTTTGTGGGTGGAAGATCACTGTTTTCCCTGATGTTTCCCATATTACCCAGCTTCGCCAAGGCTTTTTTGCAGTTGAAATCTCGCACCCTTGCAGTGGGAGCAAAGTTTTTTCTTAAGTTTCTTTGTAAATGTGTGGTCAGGTATCAAGGGAAAAGTTATGGTTTTCTGGTCCCAGATCACTTGCTAGATTTTCTTAATAAGTACACAGGTCTGCGACTAAAAAGCTGTTTGATTATTTTAATCTAATTTTCATGTATTTTGGTGTGCTGAAAACAAAATATTGAAAAAACTCCTAGACATCATGATTTGCCACAACATGCAAAATTGTCTTCAAATTTATCAAATTTTTTCAAATTACTATTAATTAATTCAAATTACTATTAATTAATTCACATAGTGCATTTAAGATATAAAATGCCAAAAAAACCTTAAAGGGGTTGTCCGAGTTATGTAAAAAAAAAAAATATAGCACTGTAAATCTGATGGTCAGCAATATATACATAAGCAAAGCAAGTTTTAAGTCCGTGCTTCTAATGGTAGAAGGGGTTAATCTTTCCTGAAGAATCCAGTGGGAGGGAGACACAGGGCAGATAGCAGCAGCTCTGGTCAGTGCAGGGGGCGTGGCCAGCACTGTGACGTCTCGTGTACAGACACAGAACTGCTCTGTCCTGCATGCCACACTTGTGCACGAATCATCATCAGGTTCTTGGTTCTAGGCTGTTCGCACTTTTTCATTGCAATTTGTGTTAGCTCGTCATTCTTCAACCGTTATATTATGGCTCCGTGAAATTGTATTAATTCACCAGACAGTTTCTGTTTCATCTGTGGTGAATATACAGTGTTGAAGCAACAGCAGAATATTACAGACTTGTGAAAAAAGTATACTTTGCATACTTTGGACTAAAAATTGGAGATCAAGATAAAGTTTGGGTGCCTCATAAAGTGTGCAAACGGTGTGTTGAGGACCTCTGAAACTGGTTCAAGGGTAAGAAAAAATCTTTCCGTTATGGGATTCCTATGGTATGGCAAGAGCAAAAGAACCATAGTGACGACTGTTACTTTTGTTCATGCGATGTGAAAGGGTTTAATTCCAAATGGAAGCATTCCATTTCATACCCCAATCTTCACTCGGCAATTCATCCCATCCCCCATGGCACAGATATACCAGTACTCAAGCCCACTGCTACCTTGGAAGAGATACCTAGCTCCGATGAAAGTGAAGTCATACCTGAACCAGATGACGAATCAAGTTCTGACTTTGAAGATGATACAAGACCAAAATTGTTTTCTCAGGAGGAGATGAACGATTTGGTAAGAGACTTGAATCTTCCCAAAGATGCCGCTGAGTTACTCGGATCAAGGCTGAAAAGCAGGAATTTATTGTTGCCAGGAGTGTCATCTTCATGGTTCAGGCATCGTGAAAAGGAGTTTGTTCCTTACTTCGCCCAGGAAGACAAGTTGGTTTATTGCATCGATGTCGAAGGTCTGATGGGTCAATTTAAAATCCAATATGATTCAGAGCAATGGCATCATTTTATAGATTCTTCAAAAAGAAGTCTCAAAGCAGTTTTACTCCACAACGGTTTTTACGCTTCCATACCTGTAGGTCACTTGAAGGAAACCTACGAGAACTTGAAATTGGTTCTTCATAAACTTAAATATGAAGACCATGGTTGGCAAGTGTGTGGGGACTTGAAGGTCTTGTGCATGTTGCTCGGGCAACAAGCTGGGTATACCAAATATCCTTGTTTTCTGTGTCTATGGGACAGTCGAGAACGACAAAATCACTGGACCAAAAAGAGTTGGCAGCCGAGGGTGCTAACAGTCGGTGAAAAAAATGTCCTCAGAGAAACTCTGGTACCTTCCCATAAAGTTCTTCTACCACCTCTCCACATAAAATTGGGATTGATGAAGCAATTCATAAAATCACTTCCAAGAGATGGAGAATGCTTCAAATACTTGGTCACCAAGTTTCCAGGCCTGTCGGAGGCAGAATTGAAGGAAGGTGTGTTCGTCGGACCAGACATTAGAAGGCTTATAGTTGATCAAGAGTTTGTCAGTACCATGACGGATCCTCAAAAAGAAGGGTGGATTGCATTTAAAGAAATTGTACAGAAATGACCTAGAGGTATGGAAGCGTAAAAACCATTGTGGAGTAAAACTGCTTTGAGACTTCTTTTTGAAGAATCTATAAAAAGATGCCATTGCTCTGAATCATATTGGATTTTAAATTGACCCATCAGACCTTCGACATCGATGCAATAAACCAACTTGTCTTCCTGGGCGAAGTAAGGAACGAACTCCTTTTCATGATGTCTGAACCATGAAGATGACACTCCTGGCAACAATAAATTCCTGCTTTTCAGCCTTGATCCGAGTAACTCAGCGGCATCTTTGGGAAGATTCAAGTCTCTTACCAAATCATTTATCTCCTCCTGAGAAAATAATTTTGGTCTAGTATCATCTTCAAAGTCAGAACTTGATTCGTCATCTGGTTCAGGTATGACTTCACCTTCATCGGAGCTAGGTATCTCTTCAAAGGTAGCAGGGGGCTTGGGTACTGGTATATCTGTGCCATGGGAAATGGGACAAATTGCCGAGTGAAGATTGGGGTATGAAATGGAATGCTTCCATTTGGAATTAAACCCTTTCACATAGCATGAACAAAAGTAACAGTCGCCACTATGGTTCTTTTGCTCTCGCCATACCATAGGAATCCCATAACGGAAAGATTTTTTCTTACCCTTGAACCAGTTTCGGAGGTCCTCATCACACTGTTTGCACACTTTATGAGGTGCCCAGACTTTATCTTGATCTCCAATTTTTAGTCCAAAGTATGCAAAGTATACTTTTTTCACAAAGTCTGTAATATTTTGCTGTTGCTTCAACACTGTATATTCACCACAGATGAAACAGAAACTGTCTGGCGAATTAATATACTTTTGTGGAGCCATAACATAATGGTTGAAGAATGACGAGCTAACACGAATTGCGATGAAAAAGTGTGAACAGCCTAGAACCAAGAACCTGATGATGATTCGTGCACAAGTGTGGCATGCAGGAGAGAGCAGCTCTGTGTCTGTACACGAGATGTCACAGTGCTTGCCACATCCCCCTGCGCTGACCGGAGCTGCTGCTATCTGCCCTGTGTGTCCCTCCCACTGGATTCTTCAGGAAAGATTAACCCCTTCTACCATTAGAAGCACAGACATAAAACTTGCTTAGCTTATGTATATATTGCTGACCATCAGATTTACAGTGCTATATTTTTTTTTACATAACTCGGACAACCCCTTTAAGTTTTTTTTGGCATTTTATATCTTAAATGCACTTATGTGAATTAATTAATAGTAATTTGAATTAATTAATAGTAATTTGAAAAAATTTGATAAATTTGAAGACAATTTTGCATGTTGTGGCAAATCATGACGTCTAGGAGTTTTTCAATATTTTATTTGTTTTCAGCACACCAAAATACATGGAAATTAGATGAAAATAATCAAACAGCTTTTTAGTTGCTGTGTTATTAAAGAGGACCAGGAAAATCCACTGTATCCATGGGACAAGGAACATGGAATCCATGTACCTTTTGGGAACCTGACAGGTACTTATGACTTGTATTGGCCACTGTTGGCAATAGGATACTAGGCTTGATGGACCCTTGGTCTGACCAAGTATGACATTTCTTATGTATAGTGACATGCTAGATTTTACAAACATACTTTGTTATATAGTTGCTGCAGCCATACTTTGCATAGGAGCTTATTAAATATGAAACAAACAACAACTGGCACACAAAGATGCCTTCGCAATGAAGCTCTCGCAAAAAGGACCATCACAGTTTAGTGAGATGTAGCTATCTTTTACTGCCAGTCTCTGTAGAAAAGTTTCTTGGGCAAGTTTTCTATGGAGCTAGTTTGCATAGCTAGTAAACTTGAGTGGGAGAACAATACTGCTAAACTATGGGAAATTGTGTCTGATAGTATATTGGCCTCTTAATAAGCATTTCAAGGAAGGCATTAATGTAAAAATAGAAGAGCCCGAGAAAAGCTATATTTTCCATAATATAAAATGAGATCAAGGTTTAATCTGAATACTTTGTCATTTTTGGATTAAATTATTTTTCAATAAAACTGGTTTATTCATGAATAAACTGGTAGTAATTACATCCACATCCTCTCTCGCCTAGAGTTAGATTATTTTTCCAATAACAAAATGAAATTGAGCCCTACTATTCCAGAGTGAGATTTAAACTAAACACTGATTAGTGATGTGCACCTGCATGCATTTTTTGTATATTTTTTCTCCCATTTTTTGATGTCTTTTCCGGTTTGTTTCACTCATTTGTTTTAATAACTTGTTGTTTACACCTGTTAGAACTTTTTTACATTCATAAATTGATTGTGTATATGTTAGTTTGTAGGCTTATGCATGTACAATCAATTTTGCATGCACTAACATTTTTAAGGTGCCTAAACAAACCAAATATGTGCTAACAAATGCACATTCCTAACGCATATTTACTTACCAGTCATGGTGTTTGTCAGATAATTTTGGATGTTCAGTAGAGCTAAGAGAGGTTCTGATGGATCATCTCAAGAAAGTGTTTAATAGATCCTTGGAGATGGGAGAGGTTTCACAGGAATGGAGGAAAGCTAATGTGGTAGCTCTTCACAAAATGGTAAGAGAGAAAAAGTATGAAACTACAGGCACTAAGCAAATCTTGGAGACAGGAAAAATAATGGTGATATTACTGAAAGAAAGAATAGAGAACTTTCTGCAATTCAATTGCAAGATCTGAGGAAATATGATATTACCAAAGGTAGATTGTGCCAAACGAGTTGCAATGATTTCTTTGAGCAGGTGCCAGGATGCTAGATGAAGTGCATATGCTGGATGTGCTCTACTTTGTTTTCAGCAAAACTTCTGATACTGTTCTTCATAGGAGGCTCATGAAATTGAGCAATCTAAAGTTAGAACCAAAGGTAGTAAAGTGGATTAAAAACTGGTTGATTGAAAGATGAAAGCAGGCAGGGTTGGCGCCACCATCAGGCAAACTAGGTGGTCATCTAGAGAACTGGCCCTCTAGGGGGGCCCTTTGCCACCATGTCGCCCTTCTCTGGGACCGACAGCCACAACAATGGCTTTAAACAGCTCTGCATCACTTACCTTCAAGCTTTGGTGCCATGGGGCTGTTTGCTTCCACCCCCCACTCCGACTCTTGATGCTGACTTCCCGTTTGAACAGGAAGTTGCATCAGGCAGTGGATAGCAATGATAGCAAACAGCCCCAAGGTGCCAATCTTGAAGGTGCCATGGGGCTGTTTGCAACTATTGCCATGGCTGGCTGTTCCGGAGAGGGGTGGCAGTGGCAGCAATGAGTTCCAGGGGGGAGTCACACTGAAAGGGGGTCAAAATGGATGAGGTTCACCTAGGGCACTTCATCTGCTTGTTCCAGCCCTGAAGCAGGTACTGGTAAATGGAATTCACTTGGAGTAAAGAAAGGTGAGTAATGGAGTATCTCAAGAATTGGTCCTAGAGCTGATTCTGTTCGATATTTTTGTGACCAATATTTGCAAGGGGTTAGAAGGAAAGTTTACATTTTTGCAAATGACACTAATATTTGCAACACAGTGGAGGAAGTGCAGTGTATTGAAATTTGGGATTTAGAAATTCAGAGGAGCTATATGTGATAGCAGGCAAGAAGTTGATTTGCATCAACTAGGAGAAAGACTTTGGCGTGATAGTATCTGAGCATTTCTACGTGATGAAACAATGTGACAAGGCAGTGGCCAAAGCTAGAAGAATGCTAAGCCACATAGAAATGGATATAACAGCAGAAAGGTGATAATTCCACTGTACAGATTGTAGGTGAGGCCTCATTGGAGTACTGTCTTGAATTTTGGAAGACATATCTTCCTAAGGATATAAAAAGACTTTAAGCAGTTCAAAGAAAAGTGACCAAACTGATATAGGGTCTGAATTAGAAGACATATTGTGATGGGGGTCTATATCCCATCACAGGTTCCAGCAAAAGGCAGGCCGGGTCTGAGCGGGAGAAACAAGAATAGGATATGGCCCCACATGACATTGACTCTCTTAGGTCCCATTTCCCAACCATGCATTCCTAATTTCCTGTCAGTAGAGAGGGAGGAAGGGGGGAATCCCAATAACAGGAACAAATTATCCACTGTTGGGAAGAGGACCCTGACCAGGAGATGGAGGTAGAGGGTGAAAATCCCCTTCAAGATCTTCAACGGGAGGAGGATTATGGAGATGTAAAGCATGAGGCAGCGCACTGAGCACAACCCATCTGTGTGTTGGAAGTAGCCAGAAGACCTAAGTGGATGGTGGCATGCCGATTGTGGTTTAGGCATTTGATATACCGCATGTTACCCTGTGTATCAGAGTGGGTAACAGACACGTTTTATTCCTTCATCCCCCAAGGGCTCACAGTCTAAGCGTACCTGAGGCAATGGAGGGTTAAGTAACTTGCCCAAGGCCATGGGACTAGATGAGGCAACTATAACGATACCTGTGTCAAGTTTTCGGTATGAACTTTGGACTGTGTCTCTTTTTGGAAAAGAGTTGAGCCTACTGAGAGCTTACTGAACAGAGCCACCTGTAGGCCAAATACTGGTATTATGTGAAGGACCTCATTTGCATATAACTGGAACAATATGCCAAGTATCCGGAGTTAGGGGTGCATTCCGGTGCTATCTGGTTAGCTTTCCGGAGCAGAGCGTAGAAAACCGGATATTTAATGCCGTTGCTGCAGCATTGACTATCTGGAGTTAGGGGTGTGTGGGCAGGGTTATGCACCATAGAGGCACATAGCCTGCCTATTTGAATATCAGGCCCTTAAAACTTGAACAATATTAATGAACAAGCAACATTTTTCCAAAGATGGGAAAATTGTAGAACCAGTTTTGCAGAAAAGGTAGTGGATGCTTGGAATGTTTTCAAATAGAAGTGGTGGTGCCACAAATGAAGGAATTCAAAAAGGCATGGGTTAAACTCAAAGCAAAACTTAATGACTTTCACATTTCAAAAAATCCTAGAGTATGGTGTGGTGGTTAGAACTCAACTAAAGATAAAGTAACCTGCATGGAGTGGCAAGTACATTCATACCTATACCAGACATACTAGATTGATCATTCTGGTCTTTATCTGTCAGTATTTAATGTGATACATTACCATGTTATATGTGCTTTCCATCCCAAGCTCTCAATCAAATGGGCTGCAGCAATTATAGACACTGCAGTGGCGATTTGGGCAATTCCATCAATACAGAATTTTCCATAATACAGCCTAGAAAGTACTAATGCTTTCATCACCATACACAGGTGATCCCTTGTTAACAAATTTCTAGTTTGATGTATCACCTGAAGATGTTAAAAACAGGTACCTTTTTGCCAGCTGAAGTTAGGCATCCTGTTATAAAATTACCATCTCGGTGACTAAATTGGCTGCCAAAAACGTGTGTGATTCCATAGGTGGCATTTTATCTTGGGGATATTTCATATATTTAAATTAAAACAATGTTAAAACTCCCACCCAAAACTCATCCAGAGCACTATCAAGATTCTATAAAAAGCTCTCCAGGCTTGAGGTTGATTGCCTCAGCTCCCCTATATTAACACCTAGAGCAGTGGTTCTCAACCCAGTCCTCAGGTACCCCCAGGCCAGTCAGATTTTCAGGATATCCACAATGAATATGTATGAGAGAGATCTGTATGCATTGCTTCCATTGTATGCAGATCTATCTCATGCATATTCATTGTGGCCTGGGGGGTCCCTGAGGACTGGGTTGAAAACCACTGTTCTAAAGTATTCTCCAAGAACAAGTAATTATTATAAACAGTAGATGGCTGGACCAAGAAGGACTGTCCCAAGCTTACCATCAGCTTCCAAACTTCTTCAAGTGAAAAGGAAACAGGTCTATCAGGCTTAAAAATCCACTTTTGCTCAGATGCCTTTTGTTAGACTAGGACCGGTGACTCACCTATACGCTGACTCTCTCTATGATCTCCTAAAATTGGGACTCATCCTTCTGGCATGTTCCTTCAACCCTCTCTCTCAACAGAGGTTCACTCCTCCAGCCATTACAGGCATTTGTGACATTTGTGGTTGGCTCCCTGCAGCCAACACACTGTACTTCATGTCCTTAGCCATTGATGATACCGCATATGTAGCCACTCTGAGCTGCAGATGGATCGGGGGGGGGGGGGGGGGATTCTTCACCTCAGAGAATAACTCTATCTCTGTTTATTGTGTTCCTATGCTGTAATGTGTACTGTTATATGAACGTTTTCCTGCTGTAATTGTTTACTGCCTATGTCTAAGTTATACTTACTGTACACTGTCTTGGGTGAATTTCTTCAAAAAGCAGTATATAAAATAAACAAGTAAAATAAATATATAGAAAGTCTGTAGAAGGACAGCCGACAGACCTCCTTCCATGCCGCTGCCCTCCAGCAAATTGACCTAAGATATGGATGTCTGAGGCACCACAAACCAGTCCATCAGGCTATTCACAGGTTGCTGAGCAGAGATAGCAGGATGAGTTCTAGCTTTATCCTTGCTTTACGACCCATGTTCTCCAAGATTCAAAAGCTTTCCATATGTAGTTTCCTCATGGTCACCATCTTGAACCTCTGCTGCTGAGTATAGGCCAGATTCCGATCCCGATGTACATCTTCTTTGTACGTCCGGGCTGACCCGGATGTACAAAGAAGAAAGCGATTCTGATCCCACGGGACATGTTTAGCCCCACAGGATCAGAATCGCGAACAGGCCTGTATTTGCAGGCCGGGACTGTGATTCAGTCCCAGCCTGCGCAAACAGGCACTGCCCGGCTAACTCAGCCAGAGCTTTTTAAATGGAGCTGTGGTGCCATGGTGTCATGTTGCCATAGCACTATGGCTCCATTTAAAAGCTGTGATGCCGGCCGCCTGCCCAAAATGTTAATTCCCCACAGCCCGACCCCCGATCCGGCCTCCTAAGGTCAGGATCAGGCTGTGGGGAATTAACACTGCCCCCCAAGCCCCTTCCACCCCATGGAGCAGCAAAATTGAAACATCCAGGGAAGTTATTCCACCCTAGAGGTGAAATAATGTCCCAGGTCATTTCGCTGGCCCTGGACTTACAGGGCCGACATTAGAATCGGCTCTGTACATCCAGGGCCAGCGCCCGCCCACTCTCCGCCCCGTGCCACCCCTTCCCTGCCCCTGTATAACTTCCCCACACAATTGGCAGGGAAGTTATACAGGGGCAGGAACCGGCACGATTGGGATGTCCATCCCTGCTATTCATGCCTCAGAATGCCCCCCTATGTGTTTAAGCTGGCATTTCCTATTTCACTTCAAATGAAAGCTATCCCTAGAACTTAACCACCTAGTGCTGCTATTCAGCTTTAGGTGGGCAAGTTTAACCTCTTACTGCCAGTGCACAAAAGACAATCCAAATTTAGGCAGCCAAATATTGGCCACCCAGATTTAGTTGAACTTTCAGGCACAGCTTTTTGCAACTATCAGATGACTGGCTGAAAACTGGCCCCATATCCATTAACATGAATAGCCAAATCTATGCCTTGCTTGAAAATAACTTTGAAGTTTCTTGCCCAACTGATGGGTTTTCTCACTCAGTTAATCCACACAGGATGAAATACACAAATGTAAATATTTGTGCTATTCTGCACAGGTCTATGGAGAATGTATTGCCCAGAGTTACAACTCCCTCGATTTCTGGTTCATTTTTCTTCAAAGCACATGTAATGAGCTTTCTGAAAAATGCTACATAAATGCCAGTACAATTAGGGTTATGCTTTTTTAGAGTTGTTTATAGTAAAGCCTAGGAAGAACAATTTCCTGTCAGTTTCGTCCAATGTATACCCATATAAATCCATGAAATGAGAGTAAGATATTCCAAAGAGCAGCTGTAACGACTTAATGGAATATAAATGTAATATCAAATGGTAAAAGCAGCAGAGCCCTAAATTTAATTGCCAATTACTAATGTTCCTTGGATTTGTGAATGTGGAGGCTCAATGGGATTTAATGCAATCCCTTGCAGTGAACAGATGGACAGATTGCTGGTCTTTGTGCAGTAGTTTTCAGTGTTGCCACAATGCTCTCAGTCAGAGTGATAATCAGGATTATTTTCAACCCTGTCATGTTGGCAAAACAACTAACAGCTAAGATGTGTCCATACAAAATTCAAAATTACATCTGTTACCTTATACATTTTTAGAAATGACCTAAATGCCTTCTCACTTCCCATCACTCAGTGGTAATTACCTGGATTTTGAAATGCCTACCACAGACTCAGTGTATCTGGAAGTAGTGAAAGATGCAGCGTGAGAAAGTGGGTTTTTATTCAACGTTTTAATACTCTGTACAGATTTCAAAGTTAGGAAGAAAGCTCAACATCCCATCCTTTGATGTGCTTATTCAGTGACAAAAAGGACTGGTTTTTTTTTTTTTTTACCAATAAAAATGAAAAAGGTATCACTTATATTCTTTCTTTGGTTTTATTTTTATTCTGTTAACGTCTTCTTTTGTGCATCAGAATGTAGCTAAACTTTTGAACGTAACTAATCTCTTTTTTCCCCTGATCATATGCTCCATGCACCTTTGGATACAGAATAACTTTAAGGCATAAAATTAATCTCAAGGAAGGGACAGTATTTCTTTAAGAACCCCACTTACCCATAAACTAATCCTTGTAATCTTAATAAGCTTGCTTTGTTTATCACCTCTGAATGGCTCACGTCTAACCTCCCCAGGGATGAGTCTTGGTAATTTCTCACGACGTTCCAAAGATAATAAAAAACAAAAAAAAAAAAAAAAAAAAAAGGGAAGAAAAAAGTCTAAACTCCATTTGTGTTCTCTTGTGCTTGTTTAGCAGGTACATTTTATTTGGGATGACATACAATAGAATTAATTGACTCAGCTGCTCGTATTGAGAAGTGCTTTAAAGAAATTACTTCCTTCTTGTCAACTGATATTGTAAATAAATGTAAGCCGCCAGGCTTCCCTGACACTGATGAGGTTGATAAAGCTAACAGAGCACAAAGGAGTGATGCGGTGCCGTACGTTAGAAAGACTAGGGCTGATTCTCCTTACGACGTCAGTTTGTCTTTCGGGCTGTAGTGCCTGCTCCTAATTGGTGAAGAGCTCACTGGTCACCCTGAGCTTTAGCCCACTCAGCTCTCTTCCGTATTTGCTGTGAGAAGAGGACAAACTAATTGCTGCTGCATCGGTGCCAGTGAACCAAGCTGTTGAGCGGATCGCTACAGATAGAGGGCAGACGAATTCCTGCTAGCAATGTTTGGCTACTAGCTTGCGATAACTAAAGCAGTTAGAATGCATAGCAGAATGTGGAGAATGATTGCATTCTTTCTGGGATAATATGCTACAGTCAGGTATTTGTTGTTCTTCTCATTTGTGACTCCTATGTTCTGATGTTTGTTTTCAGGAAAGACGATGCCATCCCGGGCTCTAAAAATGTTTTATTTTGGGACAGTATAGATTGTGAGGTTTGGCTGTTGGCAGAGAATGCAGTGTAATCAGCCTTGGTATGAAAACTTAAAACAGTATAACCTTGCATTGGGTTAGGCATGAAACTTTAAGCTGACAAGAGCCTTTATTGAATTGGAGGAAACTTATTCACAACGTGGAGATTCATTTCGAGGTTACTATCCTTTTAGGAGAAGAAATTCCCATGCTTTAAGATTTATGATAATGGAATGATATAAAAAAAACATTTATTTCTCTCTCTAGGATAGTCTGTGTTCTGGTTTGTCTTTTCTTTTTATTCAGCGTGCATGCATTCAACCTTCAGAAAGATGCATCTTTTTTTTTGTCCTGTTTCAACTCATTCTGTTCAGTCTATGCCTCTGTGTATGTATGCATGTGTGTGCAGTATGTGTGTGTGTGTGTGTGTGCATGTACGCTTCTCTGTGCAGAAGGGCAAGATAGAAACTTTCTAGTTCATTATTTTATGCATTTAAACATTTGTTATGCTAAATTAAAAAGTTGATGGTGAGCTTTATTGAAAGGTAGTTCCACCTATTCCTGTTGTATTCAGCAATGTCCTCTATTACCAGTTTTCTTAGAATTTGCAGATGCCTAAGTTGTGAAATGCCTTTGTCCTAGAGAAATTGTGATTTGGAAAGAGTAGTGAAATCATTCCACTTTTTTATGGCAGAGTAGAAAAGTTTGTTTTACTCTGAAGGGTTTTTGCTACAACAGCAAAATGCTAATTTGTGAACATTAGATTAATTTATTATGCACAGTACATACAAAGTTTAACACAAAGTTGTATACAGTGAGATTTTCACTTGGGATAATGGTAGGGCATTTAAAGAATGAATTAGAAACCTGGAGTCCTAGCATTTCAATGTTTGTATTTTGAAGCATATGTAATTTGCAAACAAAATGACTATCTAATTAGGTAGTAGCAAAAGCCAAAAGCTCTGCTTACTAGAGGATAATCAGGTTCATTCGTCATTGTATCTTGTAAGGGTATCTAATTGTCATTTGTAGTAAGTTAATATGGCAGGGGGTGGGGCTTTTGCACCCTCTCTGTAAGTATTAATCCCATTATAGCAAAACAGATGCAAATCTGATGGGAGGAGGGAGGTAAAGAAAAGTACTAAAAGTAGCATTTTTAACAGTTTTGCTAACAATCTCTCACTGCTCTTGTTTTTATTTGTTTTCTTGGGCATCCTTGCAGCCTGGCAAGATCTAATCAATGTACTTATTGATGATCATCCTGCTCAGGTTACAGCAACCTAATCTACTTGGCTTGGGGGTCATAATCCATGAAACATGAGTTCAATGTAATGAGATCCCTGTTACACTTAAGGATGGATTGTTCTTTTCCTGGCTGTTGTAATGATGGGCTGCTGAGGCTGGAATATTGGCTCCAAAACTATTCTCGCAACATACCCTTAAGCAGTAAGCATTAGGCTTATACCAAACTTGATGCCTGTTTTATAGTTCCATGCTTGTCTTAAATCATTGCTCGCAATAATTGTATTGTCACTAGCACGTGTCATCTTTGTTCAGTTGTAATAGCTTTGCTAGAAAGTCAGTCGCCTGTAAAATTGTAGAGCAAAGTTTTAATATTCTATGGAATGGTATTTTTTTGGTACTTTGTTGTCTGCTGCTTATTGATTTACTAGTCTATGAACTCATTTGTTTGGAAAGATTAGGAAAATGTATTTGTTCTTTAGCCTAGATGGTATAAAATATTAAAGGATATGCATGTTATGTGTATGTCAGTGGTGAGTCTCTGGGTCACAGTTTGGAAGACACATATTTTTGCCCTTGGAACTTACCTACCTTCACAATACACTCATGATAGTAACTAAATAATAATGAAGTGATTAGCATTTTTTTCCACTTTCTGCTGCCATTAGTGTATAAGCGTTCTTTGACTCTGATGGATATTTGAGCTTTCATAATGTAGAAAGTTCCCCCATTCTAAACCTAGTGAAAGGAATGTCTGAGTGTTCATAGCGGAATTAAATACAGTTTCCTGTGTAGCCTAAGACAGCAGTGTACTTAATGAAGTGCATCATTCTAATGGTGAGTCCAGCTAATGAATGCTTCCCCTGTTGTTTTAGAGAGGTGTCAAAGCGAGGCTTCTCTAATTCTGGATCACTGAGTCCGTATGGAAATGCAAAGTGTTAGCCCCATAACAGCTTCCTTTAATTCCCGGAGTCTAGTTTAGCATTCTAGAGGGAAGTTCATTCCACACACTGTCATTTTCAGTTGGTTGCAATGAGGGGGGGATGTTAAATGTGTGAAAGAATTATTTGTCAGTACAATCCTTTACAGCCCTGATAAGATCACATCTGCAGAGGACTCAGATGAGAAAAAAAAATCTACTATATTAAACAAAGCTCCTTCCCTGTTTGTTAGTGCTAAAGAGAGTCAATGAATACTAATACTTCTCCAGTATCACAATTTGGCAATAAGGTTTGAAAGTATTACAATTCTTTTTTTTTTTTGTATTCTGTAATTATTTGATATATTAGTAAAAATATATTAATACCCTCTGCCTAGGGCTATGTAAAGGATTATTGGCTCATTGAGATATACCTGGAAAAAGTTGCAAGAAATGTTCATTCTCATTCGGAGAAGATGTTTCCTTTCTCTTTAGATTCTACTTTCTTTATAACAAAGAATCTCAAATGCCATCATGCAGAAGGAAAGTGCTGGACTACAAACTACTCAAACTTGAACTGTTCATTGGTTACCATATTTAAAATGCATCCTCGCTGATATCCTTAAAAGTTGCCTTTCTACAAAACTGCATTGTGATTTGCACCTAACACGCCAATAGCACGCAGCACCACCACTTTAATTGCCCTGGGTGTGGAAAGCATGTTCCCATCAGTTAACGTGCAGCACTGTGCCCTAACATGTGACACATTAGTGCAGATGCATTTACCTCTAGCTTTTGAGGTGGTGGTTATTGCACCTATTCTAATTGGCCACATTGCAGGCAATGTTCCCTCTAATTTTCTGTAGGCTGTGTGTGCATAAAATATCAGCTGTGCAGCTTTTGAAGGAAGGTTAAATTTTTGTGCGCCACTTAACGACACTCGGAGTTATATACTTTAAAATTTGACTACACGTCAGAATACAGTATGTACACCACATTGATTGCACTAGAAAATATTGTAGAACTTGTAAAAACCATAAATACACAACAACTTTTCAATTTTAAGAACATCTGTGTTGTTTTCTATCAGAATCAGAACCGTAATTTTTGTGCGCTCTGTTGTAAAGTATGTGCGCTCACTCGGCGAGGTGTGCACGCGCGCACACGCGCACAGCTTAGAGGGAACAGTGATTGCAGGTAACATTGGCAAGCAGAGTGCAAGGAGCTCTTCCTGCCCACTCTCCTCCCCAAAACCCCTCACATTCTCCCCTAATGTATCATGGACAGTTCATTGGAAATCTAGCCACACCAACTGTCATGGTCCTGCAGTAGCTGTCAAAGCGTGTCCCGGCGTCCCTTCAGCATGACAACTAGTGTTCTTTAATAAAAGACCCTCTTAAATACGCAAGAACAAAGGTAAATTCACAGGTTGTTGGTGATACCTTTCAATTGGAATAACTTAGGAACAAATTCTCTAAAGTGTGCTGTTGTATTAATGCAAACTAATGCTGTTAACATGCGTTGTTAGTAAATAGGTCCATTGCATCAATGGGATCTGTTGTAAGTAATGCGCAGGAATGCGGTTGTGCCTTTGGATACATTTTTGTAATTGATATGTGAAGCAGGATATTAGAAGGGGCATCTAGGAACAATCTGGGAAGTCTCCAGTGCAACGTTCAAAAATGCGGGGGAGTGGCAGCAGTGAAGGGAGGTACGTATACTGTAAGTGCCTTCTGAAATCGCTTCATCTCCACTCCGAAAAAAGAGCACCCCAGTTAACAGTTCTGAAAATGGGCCCTGTGCAGATATCGAGGCCAGGTAGATGGATGGGTATAGGCCACATTTTAAAAATGTGGTTGCCTCCAAATTGCACATCTTCAGAACTGGATACATGGGCGTGCTGGCAGGGGTATTTCAGAAAGGAGGGTGACTATGCTATGAGAGTTGCGCGTTCTGGCCTGACATTTCACATACTCAGACTTGTGGTGGGCCAATAATATGTTTAGAGTATGTATTTAAGCACAGGATTTTTCAGACAGCAAATACTATTTAGGGCAATGAAAGTGCATTATATGATTTCCCCTGAAAGAGTTACATCTATGAAATGCACAGTTTTTTCCACCTTATTCATGGTCAGGAGCAGGTATAAGTATGCTTATGCCATTCTGAAATTGCGCTGTGACATGCTCCACCCAGGTCATACCTCCATCATGCTCCCGGGCTATATGGATGTTCTCACACTGGGGACATTAATATACCCAGCTTCTAAAATGGTTCTGGGGATGTTTATATGCCTTGCACATTTAAGTGCTGTTTTCTGACTGCAGCTCATGAATAGGGCTTCTAAAATACCCTATCAGATAAGTGTAGAATGTGTTAAAGACAATGTAGACTGGCTTATAACATTTTTGTTTTCAAAGCTATAAAGAATCCTAAAGTAACATGATTGGGGGAAGAGAGAAGATGATATAACTGGAACTAATGCAATGGAACCTAGTTACTAATAACACAAGTTAACAACATTAGCATGCAGTAAGAGGGTAGCACACATTAGTGCCTTGAAATCCTTCAGTTTAAGGGCCCTTTTACTAAATTGTCTTATGTGGGTAATATGTGAATTAATGTGTATTAACTTCTAGTGTATTTACTTTAAGAAGTGGAGGAGTTAGCCTAGTGGTTAGAGCACTGGTTTGATCAGCAAGCAACCATGGTTGGATTTCTACTAGCACTCCTTGTGGCCTTGGGCAAGTCACTTACCTCTGCATGCCCATATTACTCCTCTTCTCAAGTCACTTCACTGGCTCCCTATCTGTTTCCACATCCAGTTCAAACTTCTCCTGCTGACCTATAAATGCATTCACTCTGCGGCTCCTCACTACCTTTCTTCTCTTATCTCTCCTTACAAACCCCCTCGGGAACTCCACTCTTCTAACAAACTGCTTCTATCAGTGCCCTTCTCTTCTACTGCTAACTCCAGACTTCGCTCCTTTCACCTTGCTGCGCCTTACGCCTGGAACAAACTACCTGTGTCTGTACGCCAGGCACCTTCTCAGACCCTCTTCAAATCCAGGCTGAAGACTCACCTTTTCGCTTCTGCTTTTGGATCTTGACTTACCTGATCTCCTTTTTCTTTCCCCTTGCTTTATCCCTGCCTACACCTTCTGTGTTTGTCTTGACTAGATTGTAAGCTCTGATGAGCAGGGACTGTCTCTTACCTGTCTGTGCAGCGCTGTGTACGACTTGTAGCGCTATATAAATGCTCAGTAGTAATAGTAGTAGTAGTACATTGCCTTGGAAGAAAGGCCTGACAATCTGCTTCCTGTCACACTGCCAAGAAAATCCATGAGCTGCTGGGTTGCCAAGAGTCAGCACTGACTCAAAGGCACACTTTGCAGTGGCCCTTTTGCTAAAGTACCTCATGTAGGTAAAACATGAATTAATGTGTATTAACTTTTAGTGCATAACCACAATAATAGTATTAACTGCATAATGTGGAAAGCGGCAGGACTGATGTGCAATGCCTTGTGGTCAATGTATGATAATTTACCATGTATATTACTTGTTACCATGGGGGGGGGGGGGGTGATTTTTAAGGAGCCACAGAAAGTTGCATGCAGTCTACACACACAAAGCATGGTTCGTTAAACACTTCTGCATGTAAATGGGCCCTTATGCACATACTTTAGCTGGTCCCTATTTTCTAAGTGCACACAGTCAAAACATGGGCAGAACATAAAATATAAAGTACTTTATTTTATGTGCATTCTTGACAAATCTATGCTCAGGCATTTATGCCCCTATTTTATAAAGCATGCACATACTTTACTTTAAAAATTAGGCATGAAATGCATGCAGAAAACAGTGTGTTAACTGTGCAGTACTTTATAAAATGTCCTTCAGAATAAAGATTACTTCATGCCACTTCGATAGCTGCTCTTAAGTGTATCTGTAATGTAGTTATTGCCCTGTAAGTACATTGCTTAGGTATGGGAATATGTTGAGCATCTCCCCAGCAGCTATAGCAGTTACAATGCATTAATTTTTATAGTTAACATATGATAACTTAAAACCTTTACTACACTTTACAAAGGGCCTCTTAGAGTAACTAATATATACTACTGCATTTTTCTAAGTGCATTCAAGTCAATGCTGACTCCTGGCAGCCCAGCAGCTTCTGGGTTTTCTTGGCAAGGGTGTGACCGGAAGTAGACTGCCAGGCCTTTTCTTCCAAGGCAATGGAGGGTAAAATGACTTGCCCAATGCCACAAGGAGTGCCAATGGGAAATGAATGCAGATCTCCTGGGTAGTAGGTTGTTGCACTAACCACTAGGCTACTGCATTACTTTTTGACAATGCCATTAATGCATGCTGCTATTAACTATGTCCAATTGCACAAAATGGCACCTGTGGAAAAATAATGTATATTAACATGGAGGGTGTATGTCAGTAACTCTAGCTGTTAGAGAGATGTAAGAAAATCAATGGAAATAGAAAGATTTGCTGCTATAGGAAAAGCAAGTCTGGAGATGGATGAGAAAAACAATTTCTTACTAAGCTTAACGTTTGCTTCAAAGTATGTCATTTTAATTTCAAATGTCCTATGTTCCTGGATAGCTTTGAAGTTCCCTTTTAGTTTCCAGATGATAAGGTCATCGATGCAGTGGTCTGGCCTGTAACAATATTCCTGCTCTGGAGTGTCACCTTTTTCTTTTCTGTGATGTGCTATCTTGAGTCTGTGGAGGTTTGTTCTTGTCAGCTGAAGAGCATGTCAAGCGAGCAGGCTGATGATTTAAGATTACTACTAAAATATAAGAATGGAATACATCTACATGTAATGTTATGGAATCCTAAATTTGTCAGTTTTGGGGAATTTTCTTGTTGAGATTTGTTCAGATGGTTGATTTTGCAGTTTGGATGAACCTTGAGTTCCTTATCTATAATAAAATCTATTATTTGGTATTATTGATTTATTTGGATCTAGCACATGCCTTTTTATTGGCTACACTAAACAATTACTTAGTTGCTTTATTGCAAAAAAGGGGAACTATAATCATCAGCTTATCAAAAAAGCAGTATCTGAGGCCAGCTGTATGGCTTAATGGCATTGCAGAGCATAGCCACGAGAAAGAAATGGGTTTGATTCCTAGGCTAGTTCTTCTACTTCCTAAGCTAGTTAGGGCTGTAGTGAAACAGAAACACTGTTCACAACTCAAAGGGCAGGGTGGAGTTCCGCTCACTGCACACTGGAGAACCTTAGTGAGCAGTTTCCTTTACTTTTCTTTTACTGGGTAGTTTGGTTGACTTGGGTTCTCTTTTTTCTTTTCTAAGTGTACAGTTATCACTGGGAGAGAATTTATAGTTCATTATTTGGGGGGTTATTGGTGTAGTTGGGTTAGGTTTTGTGAATTTCATTTCATTTATTGTATTGTATACTGCAAATCCAATACTGTACTCTATGAGGTTTGCAATAAAACAGTCAAATTAGGATACAAAATAATAATAAAACAACATTAAGACATTGATAAAGGATACTAAAATATCACAGAACATCCTAAACAGCTACCAAAACAGTACAGATCAAAGTTAAACATCATAGATTTCCAATTATTATCATGAAAAAATTCTGCAAAATAGAACGTTTTTTAGGGAATTACAAAAACATATAAAGTGACATTTTAGAAGGGATGTCTGGTAAGAATCTGGAATGACCAGAGCAGAACGTCCAAAAATCAGGGAGGGTGGCAGCAGTGAAGGGAGGTACATCTAAATACCTTCTGAAATCACTCCATCTCCATCCCAAAGAATGAATGTCCCTGTAACCTGTTATGCAGATGAGTCCCTCTGTAGGTAGAAAGGCCGAGTATATACACAGGTGTAGACCATATCACAAATATGGATGTTCCCGAATTGCACAGCCTCAGATTTGCGTATTTGGACTTGCCGGCAGGGAAATTTCAGACTATGCTGTGAGATTTGCACATATCAGTCTACCAATTCAGATACTCAGACATGCAATGCTGTGCCCGTAATATATTTGGAATATATATTTATACTCAGGTTTCCTCAGGTAGGAAATAGCAACTGTGGTGATATAAGCACATTATGCGTATTTCCGTGTAAAACTTAGGGGTATGTTTATTAAACCGTCTTAATGTTACCGGCGCTAGTTGCAGCGATAATGTGAAGAAAGCCATATAAGGAGTGGGCATTCCAGTCCTAAGCTAGCAAGAATCTGTATGGCGCAATAGTGGGCGCCGTGGCACGTTAACGCGCGTTAACCCTAAGTACATGTCAGCGCAATATTAGAAGCTATAACAATGTAGCCTACTGGTTACTGCAATTTATTTATTTATTTTTATTTTATTTTACATTTGTTTTATACCGTGCTATTCAACATCAGTGTGGTTTACATGGAACATAAAACATACACATTGCATTTACGGAACTGTGCTTACAATAAACAGGTACGAAAACTTGGATAACTGGGAAACTATTTACATCCAATCTTCATGGAAGTCATATTTCGCTAGTCATATTCATTGGTGACTGCTGTAGGGTCAGATTCGATTGTGTGGCCTAGTCTAGTCCGTGGATGGGGCTGTTGTATCGCCGCACCATCTACCTAGTAGTTCATGCAGAATAGGTGGTGCTTTACCACCTTCCTAAACTGGGCCAGGTCAGGGATTGAGCATATATTGGGTGGTAGAGTGTTCCAGCCTCTAGGTGCGCAAAATTTGAAAGCTCTGTTTGCTGTTGCCTGGGTGCATTGGGTTATTTCTTTCGGGACTATTAGTGTGTTGACCGCTACTGATCTTCTGGACCTGGGATGACTGTGAATGTGGAGGCAGAGATCATAGGTTCAATCCTGCAGTGGTATAATCTAAAAAGGCTGTCTGAGGCATTTTCTTTTAATTTAAATCAGTGCTGCCAGCAAAAACACCCTCACAGTGCCGTAACCTAAGCTGCCTCATAAGGCGCCCCATAGGTCACATTATAAAGTGCCCTGTCTGCCTATAATGTGCCCTAAAGGGCACTGTATAGGGCGCTTTACAGGGCGTCTTACAGGGTGCCTATGAGGCACCTTAGGCTACAGCACTGTGAGAGTGTTTCAGCTGGCAGCACTGATTGAAATGAAAAGGAAAAGCCTCAGATAGCATTCCTAAATAACATCACTGTGGGATCAAACCCATGACCTCTGCCTCCACAGTCAGTGAAGTAACCAGTCGGCTACATCTCTATAGCTACTACCACACTGCTGGCTGGCTACAGAAAGACTGCAGGTCACCACACAAACTGTCTGCTGTGGTTACCAGGATTGGGTAAACCCACCCGTACCCATGATGCACTGCACATGCAGATCAGCAGTCTACAGCTGATCACATAATGGGGTATGCACCCCCACAGCACCTAGGTCTGGTAGTGGAAACTGACCGTGTGTGTTATTGGCACAGGGTAGCTACAGACCGTGACACCCTGAGGATGAGATGGGGCGCTCAGCACCAGGTCCGCAGCACCTGGCTTGGCTGAGATAGGCTATCCTGCAGGTCCCCATCAGTGCCAGTGTGTGATAGGTAGTCCTTGCAGACACACCTAGGATACACCTGTGTCCATCTGTATTTCCCAGTCACGTCTAGCCCTTTTGGACTATGATGCACCCAGAATAGTGCATATCCTGTGTGGGTGCCATGGTCACATGTTATAGGTGAAGGGGGGTGTTTGGACCCAAAAGCGGATTATTCAGCACCACCCAACCTACCCTCTGTGGCTCAGTGTGGGGGTGGGGGGGGGAGGGGGACAGGATCTCCCACTAACAAATCCACATTGTACATCTCTGCAATGGCGGCAGTAGAGAGGACCATCAACCCCAGTCCTGATGGGGAACAGGCACCCTACAGAGCAGTCAATGCAGATCTGTACATATCAAATAAGGCAATGGCAGACAGGCAGAATGCTGGAGAAACTCAGCTGTCCCCCACCACTATCTGACATTCACCAGCAGAGGGCACAGTCAGTCTCCACCCGCTGCACCCTGCAAGGTGTTCCAGCCATACACATGCTAACTGCAGACAGTCTGCTAGCTAGTACATAGTGCATGGAGGAACTGTGTGCACCCAAAAATGGGATGTGAGCACACACACCAAACAGGTATGTCAGTGATTGGGCCCCAGAAGAGAACCCATAAATAACACTTGAGAGAAATGCTGCGTAGCACTATGGGGGAACCTAGCCATGCCGGGGTCACTGCTCAGTCAGGGTGAGAGTGACCTCCCAACATGACATGCTGTGGCCACCCTGTCCGTGCAGGTGGTGGTCGGGCACTACAATGTCCCAGCCATTGCCCTATACACTGTGCAGATGCATCCTGCCCAGGCCACTCTGTCCGGGCCATACCCACAATACCTTGCTCCTCATTATGCACATTGTTAGGCTAAAACTGGAAACAGTGCAAGTAGTGTGGGCTCAGTAAGGTGTAGGCAGCCACAACACACTGGATAGACATACACACACTCCCACAGCCAGCATTGTGCAAATATGGAGGTTTGTGGCAGTCCTGGCCGCCACACCAGTCCTGGGCACAGTGTGGGCATTGCTATGGTACGCAGTACTGTTGGGGTCACTCCCCGGGGTGGTAAACACTGTCAGAAGCAATAACTGAAACACACTCCACAGATATCAGAAAGGTTGCTATAATGAATCTCTATCAACAAATCATGTTTAACTTAGGATTTGTTATCTGACATTAATCATAGCAACCTTTTGATATATGTGGAACGTGTTTCCAAGTTTAGGACAGCATTGCTAAGGTATACAGGTGCCAGTATTGGGAGATGCTGCTCCTCGCAGGGCCCAACAGCCTGACTCTCCATGAGGCTTTGGATAGTGGAGCCTGTGGGTGTTTATGCCCGGGCTGGCTGCTGCTCTAGGGCAGAGGTTCCCAATTCCGGTCCTGGTAGGCCAAACACTGTTCAGGTTTTCATGCTGTCCCTAATGAATATGCATGAGATACATTTGCATACAATGGGGGTGATGCATACAAATGCAGCACATACATATTTATTAGGGATAGCATGAAACCTGAATGGTGTGTGGCCCTCCAGGACTGCAGTTGGGAAACTCTGCTCTAGGGATTGCACATGTTTATGGTGTCTGTGCTCTGTAGGTAAAATATAGGCATTTCAGGCATGTTTGATGTATCTGCAATAAAGTTTCCATCTTTATTACCACAGTTTAGTACTGGGTAAAATATGGGGACAAGGTTGGCAGGAGCCACATCTGGGACTTGAACTTGTGACCTTCTGCCCCTGAACACACTGGCTGTGTGTACTGCACCAAACTGTTGCCACAGGGGCAGATCATTCCCCTGGGATACCATGACTGTTTGTCAGACAGACCTTGTCTGTTGCAGTGCACGGCACCCACCTAAACAGGGCTTGGCTGTGGTCTGCTGTGGGCAGATGCCACTGCCCCCTCCGCCACCATGCTGACATGCCCTTATGCCGGTGGTGCTGGTGGTGCGCAGTCCCAGGCCATCGAGTGTGCCGGTAGGCAGCTGCGTATGGTATGGATTCTTGGGTAGGGGTGCCTACATGGACATGCGCGCTTCCCCCTGGCATCGCCTGCCAATGTTATGTACCCTTGGGGATACCTGCTGGCTAATATCCACTGTGACACTGTGGGACACACACTCGTGCCCATGTTGGTCCCTCGTCAGTTGCTGTCTTGCTGATTTCCAGTTTTGGCATTCCTATGTGCCACGTAGGCATCTACCTAGTCTGCACTGTGCCCCAGCTGGACCACAGCATGTGCCGCCTGCAGCCCCCTGTATCCCATTTACAGCATCAGAACAGTTGCCCTTTCCTACGTGCCCACTCTGCTGTTGCTGCACATGTGCATGCCCTAATAAACCTGCCCAATATAAAAGGCGAAAACCCTATTTCAATGTGGGATCATTCACTTTGTAGGGGGACAGAGCATAGACCCTTCCAAACATGATATCTTCCTTTTTACGCTTTGTCAGTAGTGTTGGTTTATGTTTATCATTAATATCACTATTGGCCAGCTTGGTTATTGGGATTTCAGATGTGGTTCAGGTCATTTTATATGTTTATTTGCCTTTTTGGTTCATGCACGTGTATCACTACTATCACTTCTCTGGGTTTCCCTGCCTTTGCTGTACGTTGCTGACTGAAATGGTTTCTCTCTCCTGCAAATATGCCTCTAACACGAGGGTTTCATTGGCGTTAGTGTTCAGACCCAGATTTCACAGTGTTAGTGTGCCTGGAGCCTCTCCCCACTCACTCTCCGTCCATTGACCCCTATCTCCGCCCTCTGAGAGGCCTTACTCCACCCTTCAGAGCTGGGTTTCACAGCGTTAGTGTGCCTTAACGCCGCTGCCGACGTTATCGTGTGATACGTGATGTTATCACGCAATAACGTTACGTATCACGTGATAACATCGCCGCTGCTACGTTAAGATGGTTTAGTAAACATACCCCTTATATTCTTGAAATTAGTAATTTTTTTCACCTTATTCATGGTCATGAGCAAGTATAGGCAGGGACATCTCACTAACCCGGGCCAGATGGGCTTGTGCCATGCTGAAATTGCACCACTACATCTCGCTTGCTCCGCCCAGGCACACCTGTACCATGCCCGCATGCTACATGGACATTCTTGCGCTAGGAACCTTTATATACCTGATTTCTAAAAGGGTTCCAGGGACATTTCCATGCTTTTTTCATCCAAGTGCCCATTTTCAGACATCCAAAGGTAACCTATTTCATAATCCTAGACCACAATTAGAAAATATCCTATTTCAAATATATACATTTCTGCCTTCCTTCAACGTCAGGATTTTTAGCAAATCTTAATGGTTGGAATGTAAAATTCTTGAAGAATTGTACCCCTTCAGAGTGGCGACTAAATTATTTTCAGATCCCTACCACACTGCTTGATGACTCAGATACAAGCATTTGAAAACACTACACTCCTGCATAGGTAACCAGTGCAAAGTCCTAAGATGTTCCGAAAATGTTCACTTTTCTTAAGACAGAAAATTAGGCATCCCACGGTCTAGGCTAGCAGCACTCTGAAATTACTGAACTGAATTCAAGTATTTACTTGGTGATCCTACATAAATTAGGCTACAATAATAAAAACAAAATAAAATTAAGGACTGCATTACATTTCTAAATATATCCCATGATAGAGCATAATATGCAGAGTATACATAGTCTTAAAAAAGGCATTCTGCTTCACTGCATTTATTTGGACCCAAAATGATAAATTGGAATCTATGATGATGCTCAGATATCTCACTACCTCTTTAATAGGGGTGGACACATATCCTAGTTTCAATGATATAGAATGATGAATCAGAATGTCCCTAGATATCATCATAGCCCCTGTTTTCTCAAAATTAATATAAGGACCATTTGCTTCTCACCATTGTCTTATCATTAAAAAAAATTAGTTCTGATCAGTGCAGGCCTGCCTTCTCCAGTGATGACAATGGCCAATATAATAGAATAGTATCAGCATAGACCCTATATTTGATCTTTAATTTGTCCAATAAAACATGGAAAAGAGCTAAGTACAAATTAAATAGAGCTGCCGATAAAGATGGCCCGCTGAGGGGACACTGAAGAAAGCCAAACCCATCTTAACTCACCATGATGCATATAGACATGCACATCTCCTATCCTTTAAATATGACTCAAATCAATTGAAAACCATTCGGCCAATCCCAATTTGGGCAAGTCTTTTTAATAGCAAAGCATGATTCACACAGTCTAAAGTTGCAGATAGGTCTAGAAATATTAATAAGTAGGCATTGACTTGAATGATTTTAACTACAATTTGTTTACAGGATATTTTAATAATTTATAGGTCTTGAAATCATTTGTACAGTTATTCTGTCTCTTTATTTGTCCCTTTATTTTGTTTTTAGGTTTGTGGACAGAGAAAAATGGGCTTGTTTGGTCTTCTCATTTTTGGTTTGATTTTAAAGCACTAGAAATTTGTAATGTGTGCAAATTAACATTATGAGCCTGATTCCCTAAGGGGCACATTTGGGCCGTCTGGATGGCCCCCAAGGAGGACGGGCCTGTTTGGACCTAGTTCTGCACCGCAGGAGCAAGACAGCCCTGTTGGTGCAGGATTGGATCCTGGAAGACAGCCTGGCGTGCCCCTGCATTGCCATAGGGACTTCCTCCCTGCGGCTCAATCTGCTCGCTGCCTCGGACCCCCCCCCATTTCCCCACTGCCTGACTCCAACGGGGGCAGCTGGGACTTGGATCAGGAAGCAGTGGCTCCCCCTGCTCTCTGCCATCGCTGCTGGGGGTCTGGCCAGCCAATCTGGGAGGGCAGCCAGCACTTATTCCATCTCCAAGGAGGAATAAGCTGGCCGTTCCCCCGGCAATCTCCAGATGTACAGGGCCATCACTGGAATCGGTCCTGTATGTTTGAGTGTCGGCCCAGCCCACTCTCCACCCCCATGCTGTCCCATCCCCCACAACATACACAGTGACTCTGTGCATGCAGGGGGGCCAGGAGACGGCATACATTGAAGGCGGATAGTGGAGCTGCACATTATTTGCCTTACAGAATTGGGGCCTATGTGCAATTCATACATTCATAAATGGCATGTTAGAAAGGATGTTCAAGTCAAATCTGGACTATATATGTCAGAATATACAGAAAAACACCAGGGACACATATGTCACCTGGCAATTTTCATAACATGGACATCTTCAACACCAGTGGCCACATAGATGTCTCCCTTAGGAAAGCATTGGGCAGGGATGTCCATCTCATGCAAGATAGGATAATGGCATCTCCAGTGGTGTAGAAAAATGGAAACATGAGCCCTCGTTCCCCATTAGTGTTTGTTGTTGTTTTGTAAAATAAAGGGGATATTAGTGTAGCTCCTTTGCCACACCTCCAAACCCTCCATTCCTCTGCTGCTCGTTCTTCCACTTTTCAGGTGGGTGCCTCCACTCACTGGAGTTCCCTTCCTCTAGCCCTATGTTCTCAACTTCTCCACCTGCCTCCACCTCTGTTTTAAAAACATATTGACTGATCTTGCTAACTTTAACATAAGGCTTGCTTGCACCAGCACTACTACTACTATTAATCATTGCATAGCGCTACAAGGATCCAAAAGCAGCCTCAAAGAGGTGAGCCTTTAGCATGGATTTGAAAAGGGGCAGAGATGAAGCCTGACATACAGACAAGTGCAGCAATGTTTAGAGTTTTACTTACATAAACTTGCTTTATTTATGCACAAAATGTGTGCTACAGTTCACAAAATCAGATGAATTTGTTGCTGAATACTATGAATGGTAATTATGTTCTATTGTTATTACTGTATCTCATATTCCATGCTGTAATATGAATCGGAATGTGACCATTCCAGGCTATAATACTTTCAGAAGACGCAGGGTAGTAATGAGGGAGCTGAAGTAACGTTTTGTATTCATCATGACAAATGAAGCTGGATGGTGGAGTAGTTGGATTTCATTTCATGTGCAAGTTTTATATTCCATTCTATTCAATTCCCCTAGACATATCACAGCAAAACATCCATAATAAAAGACAGGACATTACAGAATTCAATAATCACCACAAACAACCTATATCAAGTATAACTTTAAAATGCAGAACATCATGCTCAATCCTCAAAAAAGAAAGAACCAAGTTGTATACTGAAGATACTTAAAATATAATGGACCAATATTCAGAATTCTTAACGTGTCAGACAACAGGAGGCCATCTGCATAAGGATGCTGACTGCGATATTCAGCTGCAATATCCACATAGTTCAGCTGAATATTTCCACAGACTGCCCCAGCTCTATCCACTTAATGCAGGAGTGGTCCATTGGCAGAGTAAGGGTATGTTGGAACATATCCAGTCTGCATGATGTTCATCTGGCACTTATCCAGACAACACAAGCTTCATAAGAAGCAGGAATAAGTTGCAATCTGGATGTTTCAGCTGAATATTGTACTGACCGGATAAGTGCCAACACCTATCCAGATAGCACCACTCAGCCCAGATAGTCAGTGTCCACTCCATCCAACTACTGTCGTTGAAAATCCTATCAATATTTAAGCGCCATGACTGACTGCTGTGGTGTTTGAATATTGCCTTTTTTGAATAGTGGGCCCTAAAAGTACAAATAAAACACTCAAGGCATAATAAAATAAAAATTACAATTATTCTCCAAAGGTCTGAACAATTAAACAGCTCTTCAGTGTTATCCAGAAAGCAAATTATTGTTCTGAAGCCTGAGATTATTCGACAATGTGTTCTAGAAAAGTGATCCTGCTCCTGAACACACATTCTTGAGAGTTTACATTTATGTTTATTAACTATAAAAGCTAAAGAATAAAAGAGGTAAAAGGGACTCCATTTACAAAGGAAAGAGATTTAGGAGGAGAAACTAAGGGCATGTATGACAATTGAGTTTGGAGTATGAGTGTGAGGGACAGGCTGTAGGCTGGCAGTGGACTGTGACACTGCCCCTGCTCCTGGTACTCTGTGGTTTCCTAGACCATGGGATGCTGTTCCAAGGGTTGTAGAGCAGAGATGGCATCCATCTGTCCAAGAAAGGTTGATGCGTCTGCAGTAGTAGACTGGCTAATCTACTGAAGAGGGCTTTAAACTAGATTCGTTGGGGATGGGTGAAGAAAGCTCCCAGGTAAGTGAAAGCCCCCAGGTAAGTGATACATTAAATACCTTTATGGAAATGGGTAACAGGGGTAACATATGGAAAGCAGTGTGTAGAAATGCCTGCAGCATGGGAAATAAGATCCCTGATGATGAAGCTTTGGTGGGAGTGGCCGACTTGGATTTAGTGGCAGTTACAGAAACATGGTTCACAGAAAACCATGACTGGGATGTAACTATACCTGGCTATACTTTATTCAGAAAGGATAGGGTAGCAAGAAGGGGAGGAGGAGTGGCACTATATGTAAAAAATACTATTAAAGCTTTGGAATTACAGAGCTTAAAAGGGAGAGAGGAGGCATTGTGGGTTAAACTAGAAAGAGGGAAAGAGAAATCTCTTTGCATTGGCTTGATATACAGACCTCCCTCACAAGAGGAAGAGGTGGACAGAGAGTTAATTGAAGAGATATGCAGCATTGCTAGGAAAGGGGAAGTGCTACTGATAGGGGATTTCAGTATGCCAGATGTTGATTGGCATATTCTTGCTGCAGTATCATGTAGAAGTAAAGAGATCCTGGATTCTCTACAGGGAGAACTATTCAGGCAATTGGTAACAGACCTCACATGTGAAGGGGCCATACTGGACTTGGTGCTTACCAATGTTGAAAGTGTTTCTGATGTTATAGTGGGAGATCATTTTGCATCCAGTGATCACCAGATGGTGTGGTTCAGTATTAGGACTAGGGCTGTTAGAATCCATTCAAAGGTGAGGGTCTTAGACTTTAGGACAGGGGTCTCAAACACGCGGCCCGCGAGAGACCCTTGTGCGGCCCGCGATGCATAGGGGGGAAAAAAAAACCGGCTTCTGCTGCCGCCGCTGCCGTGGCCGGCAATAGCAGCAATATCGCAAGTCCCGCGGGCTCCCCCCCACCCGGCAGATCCCTTCCTGCTTGCCTGCCAATGCTGCCAGTTCTCCGCTTCGGCTTTCAGAGCCGCGAAGGGAGAACTTCTCCCTCGCGACTCTGTTAAGCTCGCCGGGGCAGATGGGAAATTTCCCATCTGCCCCAGCGGGCTTAACAGAGTCACGAGGGAGAAGCTCTCCCTTCGCGGCTCTGAAAGCCGAAGCAGAGAACTGGCAGGCAAGCAGGAAGGGATCTGCCGGGTGGGGGGGGGGGAGCCGCGGGACTTGCGATATTGCTGCTATAGCCGGACTCGGCAGCGGCGGCAGCAGCAGCAGAAGCCGGGTTTTTTTTAATGTTTAATTTTCGCGGGGGGGGGGGGAGGGAGCAGGACTTGATGTGTGGCTGGGGGGAGCAGGACTTGATGTGGGGGGGGAGCAGGACTTGTGGGGGGGGAAAAGGACTTGATGTAGGGGGGGAGCAGGACTTGATGGGGGCTGGGGGGGGGTAGTAATGAAAATGGGGTGATGGGGGTTAGGACTGGTAATGGACAGATGGGGGTTAGGACTGGAGGTGGTCTGACTGGGGGCCTAAGACTGAAAATGGGGTTATGGGGGGCTAAGAATGAAGATGGGGCGATGGAAGGGTTAGGCCTGGAAGTGGGCTGTTGGGGGGCTTAGGACCGATAATGGGCTAGGGGGTGGGGGCTAGAACTGGTAATGGACTGGGGGGGGTGCTATGACTGGAAATGGGCCGAGTAGAAGGGGAGCTTGAACTGCAAAGAGCTGATGGGGACAGGGTCTTGGAATGGTAATGGGCTGAGTGGAAGGGGGCTTGGAATGGAAATGGGCTGATGGGGAGGGGGGCTTGGAAAGGAAATGGGCTGTGAGGGGAGGGAGCTAGGACTGGAAATGGGCTGATGATGCGGGGACTAGAAGGGAGCGGATGCTGGGTTGGGCAGGAGCTAGAAGGGAGTTGATGTTGGGGGACGATTAGAATGGGATGGGGCTGGGAGAGTGAAATGGAGAGGGGAAATATATTTTGTGTGGGAGGGAAGAAAAATCTACAATTGGCCGGGTATTGGGAGAGTAAGTGGGGATTGAGGATGGAGGGGTAAAATTTGAGTGGATGAAATAGGAATGAGGAAAGAGCAAAAGGAGAATGATTAGTATGTTAAAGCAGATGTAGAGAGAGAATGGAAAAAAACTAGGAAAGAAGAAAGGAGAAATGGACAGCAGACGATGGAGAGTTAGCAGAAGACACAAAGAAACCAGAAGAAAGTGACTGGAACAATTGCAACTGAAAAAAAAATGCACAAAAGGTAGAAAAATATCTCTTTATTTTGAATTTATTAACTGAAATATGTCAGCTCTTGGAAATGTGCATCTTTAACGTCTGCACTTTATTTAATACAAGAGGAAATCAATGTATAGTTTTATTTCTACAGTGTTGTACATTCTAAGTTTGGCTTTTGGGGTTCCCAGTTTAATTGTCTTCCTGTTTCTAAATTGTGATTCCTTGTTTGGTGATGGTGTATGTTCTGCATGTGTAACTGAGCTGAGGTATTCTGTTTATGTAATTCCTATTTGACATTGCCACTTGTTCTCTTTCCCGAGTAGGTCATGTATTGTTATTCTCTGAAATGTGTTGATTTAATATTTGCAGTGTTGCCTTTTGATAGTTAGGGTATGGTGCTTTGTGAGTCCTGGTAGTGCTGTTAGGACACGGCAGGTTTGCTATGGGTTCTAAATGGGCAGTGTTTCTAGTAGTTCCTAATGTGCCTGGCGGTTGGCACTGGTTTATAGTAATGTAGAAATCTTTTAGTCTTTCTTTATCCATACACTCATTAAGAGGCATGTTTACTAAAAGTTAGTGTATGGTAACATTATGCAAATATTTATGCAAATGATGCCCTTATGCAAATGAGGCCTGCGTCTTGTGCGGCCCCCGGGTTACTCTACAAGTCCTCATTTGGCCCTCAAAGCAATTTGAGTTTGAGACCCCTGCTTTAGGAAGACTAACTTTGCCAAGATGGGCCAATAACTCAGGGAGTCTGTAGTGGAATGGGAACAGCTGGGGGATGTAGAAAAACAGTGGGCAAAACTGAAAGGGGATAATTTAAGTGCAACTGACCTTTTTGTTAAAATGGTAAATAAAAGGAAAAGGAGACCACTATGGCTTTCGAAAGAAGTAGCTGAAAAGGTGAAGAAAAAGAGCGAGGCCTTCATGAAATACAAGAGATCACAGAGAGAGGAAGACAGGAATCTATATTTGGAAAAAACTTAGAGAAGCTAGCAAAGTAGTCAGGAAACCAAAGAGTCAAAAAGAGGAGGAAATAGCCAGTGCAATAAAATTTGGGGATAAGACATTTTTCAGATATGTTAGTGAGAAGAGGAAGGCCAAAAGTGGTATTGTCAGACTCAAGGGTGAAGGGGAGGAATATGTAGAAGTTGATGAGGATAAAGCGGAATTGCTTAACTTCTGTTCTGTGTTCACAGATGAAGAACCAGGAGCAGGACCTCAGAAAACACTCACAAACGGTAACAGAAGCGAGGGACATCTTGAACAATTTTCAGAAGACTGTGTTTGTGAGAAACTAGCTCATCTCAAAGTAGACAAAGAGATGGGACTGGATGGGATACACCCTAGAATACTGAGGGAACTTGGGGACATTCTAGCAGCTGCACTGACTGACCTTTTCAATGCCTTATTGGAGTCGGGAGTGGTGCCAAAGGACTAGAGAGAGGCTCATGTGGTGCCTTTACACAAAAGCAGAAGTAAGGATGTGGTTCAAAACTACAGGCCGGTTAGTTTAACTTCGGTGGTGAGTAAATTATTGGAAATGCTGCTGAAAGAGAAAATAGTGAGTTTCTGGAGTCCAGCGGATTACAGGATCCGAGGTAGCATGGGTTCACCAGAGGCAGGTCTTATCAGACAAATCTGATTGATTTCTTTGACTGGATGATCAGGGAGTTGGATCGAGGGAGAGCCCTAGATGTGGTTTATTTAGATTTCAGTAAAGCCTTTGACACTGTTCCTCACAGGTGACTTATAAACAAACTGAGCACCCTAGGGATGGACCCTAAAGTTACTGCTTGGGTTAGAAATTGGTTGGGTGGGAGGCGACAAAGAGTACAGGTAAATGGAGCTCACTCTGAGGAGAAGGATGTTACCAGTGGTGTGCCCCAGGGATCTGTCCTTGGTCCAATTCTTTTTAACATCTTTGTTAGTGATATAGTGGAAAGGCTGTCGGGTAAGGCTTGTCTCTTTGCGGATAATACCAAAATCTGCAATAGAGTAGACACCCAGGAAGGTGTTAATAACATGAGGAGGGATCTAGCTAAGCTTGAAGAATGGTCTAGAATTTGGCAGCTGGGATTTAATGTTAAAAAATATAAGGTCATGCATTTGGGCTGCAGCAATCCAAGGGAGCATTATAGTATAGGGGATGAAGTAGTTTTGTCCACTAAAGAAGAGCGGGACCTAGGCGTGGTTGTGTCTGATGATCTTAAAGTAGCTAAACAGGTAGGAAAGGCAATGGCAAAAGCTATAGGGATGCTTGGGTGCATATGGAGAGGAATGGCTAACAGAAAAAAGGAGGTGATAGTGCCTCTGTATAAGTCTTTGGTGTGACCTCATTTGGAGTATAGTGTGCAATTCTGGAGACCGCACCTTCAAAAGGATATAAACAGGATGGAGTCTGTAGAGAGGGTGGCTACTAAAATGGTTAGTGGTCTTAATTATAAAGCATATGAGGACAGACTGAAGGATCTTAATATGTACACCTTAGAGGAAAGGAGGGTTAGAGGTGATATGATTGAGATGTTTAAGTACCTCCATGGCATGGGGAGGGGGAGAGCCTCTTTCAATTGAAAGCAAGTTCTGCTATGAGGGGACATGGGATGAGGGTGAAGGGGGATAGATTCAGGAGTGATATGTGGAAATATTTCTTTACGGAAAGAGTGGTGGATCCGTAAAATAGTCTCCCAGTGGAGGTGGTAGAGATGAGGACAGTATCTGAATTCAAAAAAGCATGGGATAAACACAGAGGATCTCTAAAGGAAAAAAAGGGGATTGTTGTAGTTGTTGATATGGAAGGACAGACTAGATAGGCCATGTGGTCTTTTTCGGTCGTCATATTTCTATGTTTCTAAGGCCTGGGCAAAATAATAGATTTTCTGACTTTTCTTAAGCTTCCTAAAATTAGATTCATGGCATAAGTTATCAGGTAGAATACTCCAGAGAAGGGGGGCAAGGAAATAAAAAGCAGAACGATGCATGGATTTGAAGTGTGCATGAGTGACAGGAGGGAGCACTAGCAGATTAGCAGACTGAGACTGCAAGATCTGAGTGGGAGAATGTGCTAACAGAAGGGCTGATAAGTATAGTGGAAGACCAGTATAGTAGGCTTTGTGGGTAAGAGTGAGGATTTTGAAATGAGGCCGGTAGATAAGGGGTATCCAGGGGCTCTGATAAAGCAGAGGAGTAACATGGTGAAATCTAGCTGCATTCAACAGTAAATGAATGGCTATATGTTGGGTCAATTGTAACTTTTTCAATAGCGGAACTGGGAGGCCGCCATAGATGACATTACAGTAATCCAACTAAGATATGACTAGAGAAGTGGTTCTCAACTCAGTCCTCTGGGATCCCCTGGCCAGACAGGTTTTTTGGATTTCCACAATGAATTTGCATGAGATAGGTCTGCATACAATGGAAGCAGTTCATGCAGATCTATTTCATGCATATTCATTGTGGATATCCTGAAAATATGACTGGCCTGGGCGTCCCAGAGGACTGGGTTGAGAACCTGGACTAGAGTATGGATAAGGGCATGTAAAGCAGAATTAGAGATGAATGGTTTAATAGAATGAATACGGTGAAGGGCACTGAGTGAGGAGCAGACTGTTGTTGTGACCTGTAATTTGAAAGTGAGGTGGGAATCTAAGCTTACCCCAAAATGGGTTAAAAAATGAATGAGCGAGATCAGTTTCCTTGCAATGGAGGGACTAACAGTAGGGATCAAGGAATTCCCTGTCACCCATAAAACTCATAACTTCAGGGGGTTCAGATGGAGACCATGGTCATGGAGGCAAGAGGCTGTTGAGTTCAAGAAGGCATTCAAAGATGAGATATCGGGTAGGGTATCAGTGAAATAGCAAAATATTATCAGCATGATAGTGTCCACTAATCCCATGATCCTGTATTAGAGTGGCAAGAGGGGCTAGGAAAATATTAAACAATTAGGGGGAAAGGATGGAGCCTTGAGGGACTCCACAGGGAAAAGCCTGGAGCTGGAAGCTGTGGACATGAGCATCTGAACTGTAAAGGGACAATCCTACAAGATTGAAGAAAATCATTTCAGCACGTTGCCCCTGATGCCGATGTCATCAAGGCATTGGAATAGAAGTGAATGTTTGATGAGATCAAATGCTGAGATTAAATCAAGCGAGATCAGAGCAGAGTTATAGATGTCCAAATTGGCATGAAGTTCACTTAACAGTGCAGTAACAGATGAATTGCTGCTATGACCCTTAGGAAAACCAAACTGTCTGGGATATAGAATGTTGGTTTTTCCTAGGAAATCTGTGAGCTGAGAAAAGGTGATTCATTCAATTATTTTTGAAAGAAATGGTAAGTTAGAGACTGGGTGTTAATTTGCTGGAGTAGTTGGCTCTTTTTAAGAATGGGTCTCACTATGGCTTGTTTCAACTGATATGACAAGTAGTCTGTTTGAAGAATGTTATTCACCATTGAACAGCAGATCATAGAAATTTTCAGGGTTAGAGCCTTTACCCAAATTGATAGTAAGGGATCTAAGGAAGTATAATAGCTTTCATGGCAGAAAACAATTTAGTGAAACCCCCTGATTATAGGTCATTGAAAGCCGATCACATACTGGAAAGTGTTATTGTAGACTCTTCCATGTCAACTGCTGGTGAAGAATCTGTAAAGTCTAAAATTTCTAGTAGAGAAGGGAATGATGAGTAAATGGAATTAATCTTGGATAATAAGAAGCTTGCCAATACATCAGCTGAAAGGATGTTGTTCAGGACCTTAAATAAGATCCTAGTCTTATTGGCAATTTTTTCAATCAAAGTGGTATAATACCTCAACCTAGCTACTTTAAACTGCTGGTTATAAAATCTCTGTTTTTCCTTAAGGATGGCCAGATTGGCCGGGATTTGTGATTTCCACCCGGTCCTCTCTGCCCTGCGCGCACCTACCTCATCAGGTTGTGCAAACCAGAGTGAAACCATTGTTCGTAATGTCTGGAGAGTGCACAAGAGATTCACAGTGGGGCAACAGAGTCCACATAATTACATAAGGAAGTATTCCAAATTTCACCTGGGAATCCAAAGGGAGATTCAGAGTAGAAGGAAAGAAGACGCAGAGGGGAGAGAGTCCAGTGAAGTCTTATGAAGTGGCTGACCAGATGTGTCTCCTTTATGTGGTATTGAATCTTTAAAAGAGAATTGCATAAAGAAATGGTCGGACCATGGAACTTGACTAACAGAAAAATGTGCAAGGGCAGAAGAGATAGCAGTTAAAGAAAAGATGAGATTGAGTGTGTACCCAGCTCTCTGCATTGGAAAGGGACTGTGCTGGAACAGATGCAGGTCTCAAAGAAGTCCAGAAAAAAAAAGGATTTAGCTTCTGAAGGATCAGCAGCATGAACGTTAAAGTCTTCCAGAATGATGAGATTAGACTATCAAGTGAAAATATCAGAAACCATCAAATAGAAAGGCAATGTCAGGAAATATTTCTTCACTGAAAGGGTGGTGGATGCTTGGAATGCCCTCCTGATGGAAGTGGTGGGGGCAAACACGGTGATGGAATTCAAAACGGCATGGGACAAACACAGTGGATCCCTCTACAGCAACAGGACAAAAGAAAAATAAACAGTACCATCTAACTTCTGAACTATCTAGCGTCTCAAGAAATAGGGGTGTCCTACATGGAGTGGTGGGTTCACCCCTAAACAAAAACATGGGGAGGGGTGGCCTGCACAGAGCGACCGGTGCACCTACTCTTGCCATCTTGCTGGGCAGACTAGATGGACCATGCTGGTCTTTATCTGCCGTCACTTACTATGTTACTATATGTTAGAATTGGCCCCACACAGTGGAGTTGAGGTTAGGAGGGCAGTAAACAAAGTTTCAGTAAACCAGCAAGGCTTCAGGATCTGCAGGAAGTGTGTCTCCACACTTAGAAACTGAGAAGGAATCAGAATGGATGAGTGCAACTCACCCTCCACGCTGACTGGGGTGGGGGCATGATATACAGAAGTAGCCTGGGGAAAGAGCCCAAAAAAGATATCCCTCTTCAGCAGGTTTTAGCCAAGTCTCTGTCAGACAGAATAGGGAAAACCTGTGCTCCAAGATTAAATTGTGAATTTTTACAGACTTAGCACAAAGTGACCATGTATTTAAAAGACCAATCTTATTTAAAACTTTAGAGTGGGACAATCTATGCTGGAGCCAGGCAGGTGTACAATATGGGAATACATGGAATCGGAATCTCACCTTAGGAGTAGTCAAAGTAGAATCCAGTTGGGGGGGGGGGGGGGCTGTGTCACTGGTGCACAGGTATAGAAGTCAACATATCACCAGAGAAGCAGGGTTGCAGTAGGAAATGCAGGAACAGTGTTATGATGCACTTGTATATATATGTTGGATTTCCTGACAGCAAATATCATTTAACCTGGGCCACCACTAGAGGACAGCAACCTTGGACCGGAAGGACTGGGGTTTCTAGTCCCACAGGTGCTCCTTGTGGTCTTGGGCAAACCACTTAACCCTCCATAGCCCATGTTTCCTGTAAAATAGTTATCTCCAAGTTATAATGCCCTGTTCAATGTAATTTCAGTTTGTTCAATGTAAACCGCACTGATGCAGAATAGCGCGGTATATAAGAGAATGTAAATAAATAAATAAATAGGGATCATCAGTCTCCTCATATTAGAAATGTGCAAATTAATTGAAGGCTTATACAGTTTCTAAAGGCTGATTAAATACTCAGCAGCGTCACCTATCAATGATTTAAAAATCAAGGTACCATTTTTATACAATGCGGTTTATGAGGTGTTGAATTAACTTTAGGAACTTACATACTACTCAGGACCTCAAAGAGGAGAGCAACCAAAGCTGACTTGAATAAGATGCAATATCCTCCAAGCAGTCAAGATTTTATGTCCAGCAGCTTGGGATACATACTAAATAAATGGCAGACTGGGTGGGTCAAATGGTTTTATCTGCCATCATCGACTCTGTTTATCATGCTGCAAAACCATATTAGCTTATTATCAGCAACATGTTTGTTAAATGTGATGATTGTATATGTTTGCTGTACCTCGCCTTGAATCTTAGAGAATAGGTGAGTTTTATAAACCTATAAATAAAATAAATATAGATTATATGCTGCATATCTAAGTATAAGCAAAGCAAGAATGGGTTTCATTTTGCTGCCCTGATATTGATTTTTACTAATAAAACATTACAGACTAGAATGGAGACTGAATGAAGATTTCTTTGTTTCTGTGTTAGTAAAATATCTTTTTCTTTGCTAATGATTCTGCATACACTATAAACCAAATACTATTTTCCCTTTCTGTGTGTGTATGTGACTCATTTCAGTACATTTTTTGCTTATCTATTATATATTCTGTCTCCTTTGACACCTTGTTGGAGAGTGGAATTATTGCACACAAATTGCAACTTCCATATGCTTTTGTATTCGTTTTCTCCCCTACCTTTTCAAAGTTTTTATACAGACATCCAGTATTCTGTGCTTTGATTATAATACTTGCATTCCCTTTCATAGGTTTGCCTAAACCTCTTTCACCACTGCTCACTTTTTTGCTTCTTTTACTCAACTGTTCTCAGCTTTGAAAGCCTTCAGCAAAGCCTAAGAGAACAAACCACGGGCTTACCAATTGTAATCTTATGGACCTATAGATCTTGAAATGACATATAGAAAATAAATCATAATAAGTATAGAAAAATAAAACGTCAAGGTCAATATGAGTAGTTATATTGTATCATAAAAGCATGCATATTAAACGAGCAGGAGCCACCAGAGAGAAACCCTGAAAGCGTAAATTAAAGCGGCAGCAGCCTTTCCTCTTATTTTCTATATGTCATTTCTGAATCTACAGGTCTCCTGCAATTATGTCTTACTATCTCTCTCCCTCTGTGTAGTCAGCTGTATATACATATTCTCCAGGTTTTCGTTGTCAGGTTCAGACTATTGATTACATTCTTTGTATTTACATTTTCCATACTATTATACTTCTTTTAATTTGTGTTTTGTTTTCCTTTTTTTTTAAACATTTTTTAATCGTTTTAATCATTTTAATTATTTATCATATATATTAATTTATATGTTTTGTTTTATTGCTTATGGTTTATTTAGTTGGTTTTATTGTTTTTGTAGAGGTTGTTGGTTACCTGAAGAAGGCCTGCAGATGAAACACGTGTCGGACACACCTCCTTGTTTTATAATAAATTTGTCCTTCCTACGGTGTTCTTGTCCTGCTCCTTGTGTGTCTCTGCTGATCTCCAGGAGCAAGCAGGAATGTAGTCGTCACATATGGGTAACATCGGTACCGATGGAGCACGCACTGGAATGCTCCCCTACATCATATAGGAAAGCTTTTGGGAGCATCCCACTGTGCCTGCGTAGTTGCCTTCCTAGCTCTCCCTCCTCAGTTCTTCATTTTCCGCGGAGCCAACAAGAAGCAATTCCTGTCACTGTAGAAAATTCATCCTTTTTTATTTTTTGTGGTTGTGTTTGCCTTCCCGTCGACGCTGGTACTGATCCCATCGGTGCTTTCTTCAAAAAATAAGAATAAAATCTTCTGTGAGGGAAAGAATTATTTCTTTCCATCAGGCGCATCAACACCACCTTAGGCTTAGGCCTCCCCTTTTGTCACAGACACAAAGGAAAAACCATCCAGTGGTTTTAAGAAGTGTTCCAAATGTGGCAGTACCATTTCAGCCACAGATACCCATGACTGGTGTCAAAAATGCTTAGGACCAGATCATCAACCATCAGAATGCCCTCTTTTTAGGAAGATGACAAAGAGAGGCCAACAGAATTGAGCTACAAAGCTAGGCATTCTCTTTTTATCCTGTGCAGTATCTTTAGCATCAACATCATCGAGAGCTTCATCTTCCTCCCAAGGATCTCAGGTATCGAAACCTAAGTCTTCATCGAAGTCTGGCCAGCCCTCCAAGGGTAGATCTCCTCCTAAGCATCGAGATGCCTCAGGCATTGCCCTGGAGGGGGACACACCGGCCAAACAACCCTGCGGGAGTACCTTTCCTCCAAAGCTTTAGTGGGGTCCCAGGATGCTCCCGGTACCTCCACCTCTGGAGAGCTCCTGGTGCCATGCTCAGGGATCGTGGCCCACAATTCCAGTACTGACAGTCAAGCATCGGCAAGCTCCATGGATCAACGTATCCTGGCCATTGAGCGGAGCTTAGCGGCCTTACTGGCAGCCTCAGGACCAGTAAAACCTTTACAGTCAATTACACAGGTATCGGTACCAGCTCCGGTACTGGCACAATCTTCATCAACTTTTTTGCCACTTACCATTCTACCACCCATGCCAACCCTCAAATCTGTTTCCAGTACCAAGGTTCTGGCACCGCAAGCCTCAGCTACCGGTTTTGATTGGTACCGAGTACGTGCAGAGCAGGAGCACTCTGCCCGTCAATACTTTGAGTCTTCGGATTCCGATTCATCGGATGATGAATCGGCTGATACCCGGGACATGAGAACTATCCCAGAAGACCCACAACATCACATGCCCCCTCCAGAGGACATGTCTTTTCAAGACTTTATTTGAGATGTTGCTCGGGGTTTCTCTATAACAGTGACATCGGAGAAAGAGCCTAGGGCTGAAGAACTTGAAATTCTTCAATACCCTATCCATTGCATACTTCATGACCTTATGCCTCATATGTGGGAGACACCCCTTACTATCTCTCCACATACCTGATGACTCGATACCATGTACCGGGTACTGGAGTGTCCTGGTTTTTAAAAGACGCAATTGCTGCACCATTCCACGGTGGTGGAATTGGCAATGCATCGAATAGAGTGCTAAGACACATTCCTTGAACCCTCCAGGTAGGGAATCAAGAACCCTAGATGACTTTGGTCAACGTTGTTTCAGGCCTCCATGTTATCGGCCAGGATCAGTTCCTACATACTCTATATGGGTATGTTCCTTAGAGAGGTGGCTAAGGATTTGGAGTTAATGGCTCCTCTTTCCCCTGATGACAAAGTGCAGATTATCTCACCCTTGTAAAGCATGCTGAGAATGTTTCAAAGTTTAACGGGGCAACTTTTGACTGTTTTGAGTGCATCAGCAGAACTTCATCCATCTGCATCGGTGCATGCAGGACTGCTTGCCTCCAAGCATCGGATCTTGAACAATGGGTTCAAGATAAGCTGGGTAATATACCTTGCACCGGTGAAAACCTTTTTGGCAAGGATTGGCAGGACAAGGCCTCTCAGTTAGAATCCAAGAACACCACTTTTAATAGGCTATCGAGATCTGCTGCCAACCCAGCTAGGAGAAAAAGCAGCAAAGAAAGTGTTTTTCAATAAAAAGAAGAAGTACTATCCTTCTTACACCCCTGTGGTACAGTGTCAACACCATGCTCCTCAGAAGGGGCAGCAGCCATCAAAACAGCAAAAGAAGACTCAAACTCCTAAGTCACAGCCACCTCAGCAGACCCAGCCTCCTCAAGGTCTTTGACTCCTTTTTGGAGAACATAGCCGTTCTGCCTTAGGAGATTCCAGATCCCATCCACATCCCTGGCAGACACTGTCACTTTGCTCACAGATAGCATCTTATCACATCAGAGCAGTGGACACTGTCCATAGTACGGGAGGGGTACAAACTTCATCTACGAAGTCTACCCCCATGGACTCCTCCAAGAGAGTTTTGCTCTCAGCCTCCTCTCACTGCTCTTTTGCTGCAAGAGGTCACTTTCCTTCTCTCACAGGGTGCAATAGAGGAGGTTCCACCATCCCAGCAGAGAATGGGCTTTTATTCTCCATACTTCCTCATTCTGAAGAGAACAGGAGGGTACAGGCCCATTCTGGACCTCAGAGAACTGAACAAGTACCTACTATGGGAGAAGTTTAAAATGATCTCCCTAGAGGCCCTTCTCCCCTATCTCCAGAGTCAGAATTGATTTTGTTCTCTAGATCTAAAGGAGGCATATATTCACATACTTATTCAAACACAGCACAGAAAGTTCCTGCGCTTCATGTTCCAAGGGAGACATTATCAATACAGAGTCCTGCCTTTCGGCCTCGCCTCTGCCCCAAGAGTCTTCACAAAATGCATGGCGGTAGTAGACACATTCCTAAGAACTCTCAGGATATTTGTCTTTCCTTACTTAGATGACTGGCTCATTCGAGCAAACACCTCTCTAGAGGCCAGTCTTTTCATCTCGCGCACCATGCAGGTGCTGCAACACTTAGGATTTGTAATAACTCTTCCAAAGTTCCAACTCGTCCCCTCTCAAGAGTTTATGGGGCTGTCCTAGACACTCAGTAATCAAAGGCATTTTTGCCCCAACTCCACTGTGCTCGACTCAATCAGTATCTCAGGCATGCCTCAAGAACTTTCTCACTGCTTGAGAAATGCTACAACTTCTGGGTCATATGGTGTCAGTGGTCCATGTTGTTCCATATGTTCGTCTACATATAAACGCAGCTTGATGGACACTGGCTTCCCAGTGGACTCAGGCATTGGGTCACCTGAGAGACAAACTAATGGTCTCTACCCACCTAATCTCGTCTCTCCAGTGGTGGCAATCCCTTGAAAACCTCCTGGTAGGGTCACCTTTTCAGAATCCAGCACATCAGTGATCCCTGATGATGGACGTGTCCAAATTGGGCTGGGGAGCTCATCTGGACAATCTCTCCACTCAGGGGCTATGGTCTCATCAGGAGTCATAACTCCATATAAATCTGCTGGAACTCAGAGCCATTCATAATGCTCGCAAAGTGTTTCAGGACCATCTTCGATTCTGCACAGTTCTAGTTCAGACAGACAATCAAGTAGCCATGTTCTACTTGAACAAGCAGGGCAGAACAGGCTCTTGGATCCTCTGCAGTGAGGCTCTGCAGCTGTGGTCTTTTTCCATACAGCATCGCATTCACCTGCATGTGGTGGATCTTCCAGGCAAACACAATGTCCTGGCAGACAAACTGAGTCGAGTCCTTCTACCCCATGAGTAGTCTCTTCATGCAGACAAAATCGCTCATTTTTTTCAGATCTGGGGAACCCCAGTGATAGACCTCTTTGCAAGTCCTCAGAATGCCAAGCTTCCTCGCTTCTGCTCCAGAACTCCTGTACTGGACAGCCAGCAGTTGGATGCTTTTCACCTCCACTGGGGTCAAGGCTTCCTATATGCTTTCCCTTCCATTCCCCTCATTCCCAATAATATTTTCAAACTCCAGAGAGACAGGGGCTACATGATACTCATAGCCCCATTCTGGCAACGACAACCCTGTTATCCTCTCCTACGTCTGTCTCGGTCTCAACCCATAGATCTGGGGTCTGCTTCAGATCTCCTATCTCAGGAGGATGTGACATTGCTCCATTCCAATCCGCAGTCCCTCCATCTCACCACAAGGCTGCTGAGGGCTTAACCTTCCAGGACCTTAACCTTTCTCAGGAGGTTAAGGACATCCTCTTGGCTTCTAGGAAGCACTCCACCAGGCGCTCCTACATCTTCAAGTGGCATAGATTCACTATCTGGTGTTCTGAGAAGGATCTTAACCCCTTCTCAGCTCTGGTGGAGGCATTACTTGAGTATCTCCTCCACCTATCTTCTTCTGGACTCAAAGCCAATTCAGTAAGAGTACACCTAAGTGCAATTGTGGCCTCTCACGTGTCCTTAGATGGCCAGCCAATCTCTTCTCGCTGCTTGTAGCATGCTTCAAGAGGGGTCTTCTATTAACCAAACCTCCCATTAAGCCCCCTCCAGTGGCATGGGATCTTAATGTTGTTTTAGGACAGCTTCTCAAGCCGCTCTTTGAACCTCTAGCCACTACCTCACTGATGTTTCTCACATGGAAGGTCACCTTCCTTATTTCCCTCACTTCAGTAAGACGAATTAGTAAGCTCCAGGCTTTGGTGGCTGAGCCTCCTTATACACGATTCCACCATGATAAGGTAGTCCTTAAGACTCATCCTCACTTTATGCCGAAGGTGGTCTTGCCCTTCCATTTAAACCAGTCAGTCCACCATGATAAGGTAGTCCTTAAGACTCATCCTCACTTTATGCCGAAGGTGGTCTTGCCCTTCCATTTAAACCAGTCAGTCTATCTTCCTATCTTTTTCCCTAGACCTTATTCCTCTAGGGCAGAGGCAACCCTTCATACTCTGGATTGCAAATGTGCCTTGGCTGTTTATTTCCAAAGAACTTGAGAGCACAGAAAAGCTTCCCAACATTTCATATCATTTGACTCGAGTCACCTGGGGTTGGCAGTATCCAAACATATTCTTTATAGGTAGATAGCAGACTGCATCTCCATTGCTTATGAAAAGGCAGAACTCTCTCTTGAGGGTCACGTCACTGCATATAATGTCTGAGCCATGGCTGCCTCTATGGCAAATCTACGCTCTGTAGCAGTGGATGAGATATGCAAAGCAGCAACTTGATCTTCTGTCCACACTTTTGCTGCTCACTATTGCCTGGACAAAGACTCCCGCCGGGATGCAATGTTTGGCCAAGCTGTTCTCCAGCATCTCTTTCACACTTAGATCAACTCCTACCCTCCGTCATGGGTTTCGATACCAGACATCCCTGCAGGATACATGGCCTTCTTCGTTATACCTGTGATTCCACAGCCGACTCTGAGATCATCTCTGGCATCTCCAAGCTAGGGAGTCCCATATGTGAAGAGTACATTCCTGCTTATTCCTGGGGATAGCGTAGTGACTCACCTATAACAGGTGATCTCCGGGAACAGCAGGAATTTAGTTTTCACAACCCACCCTCCTCCCCTAGGAGTTGTAAATCGTCGTCTTCTTCTCCTTCTCTCCCTTTATCTCAGCTACAAACCTAACTGAGGAGAGAGAGCTGGAAAGGCAGGATGGCAGCTATGCAGGTGCAATGGGATGCTCCCAAAAGCTTTCTTATTGGACACTGGGGAGCGTTCCCGCGGGCTCCATCACTACCGATGTCACCCATATGTGAAGACTAAATTCCTGCTGTTTCCGTAGATCACCTGTTACAGCTGAGTAACTATGCTTTGCTTCAGGAAGGGTGTTCTCTTTGCTTGTTTTTGTGGCAGTATGCAATACATTAGTGTGTGTTAACTATAAGGCACTGTACATTTCCTGGCCATAAGTTGCTATGTTCCAACCTCACTTCAGAATATTCAGTTAGTGCAAGAATTCTATACAGTGCCATGCCAGTGAGGTGACTATTACCTCTGCTGTGTGTTAACAGTTATTGCTTAACACACTTTAGTAAAAGGGGTAGGGTGCCTAAATCTCTAAAAAAAAAAAAGTTTATAATTTTGTGAGGCATGGTACATATGCTAAATGCTCTGTTTATTTGTTATAAGAGTTATTCCGAGGCATGAATAGCAGGGATGGATGTCCTATTGGGGCATCCATCCCCACTATGAGGCCCCTCTGCCGACCCCGACTAACTTCCCTACATGTTGTACAGAGAGGTTCGATAAGGGCGGGAAAGGGGTGGTGTGGGTGAGGAGTTAGGGCGGTCTGTGGCCCTAGATGTACATGGTCAATTCCAATGTTGGCCCTGTACGTCCGAGGCCAGTGGCCTGAATGGGTAACTTATTCGCAGAAAAGGCAGGAGGGGGCAGAGGAAATTCCCCGCAGCCCGACCCTGGCCTTGGGAGGCCAGATCAGGGTCGGGCTGCGGGGAACGAACATTTTGATCCGGCGGCCAGGGATCACGGCTCTTGAATGGAACCACGGTGCCATGGCTCCATTCAAAAGCCCTGACTGAGTTAGCCGGGGAAGGCCTGTACTTCTTGCAGGCTGACCAGAATCAGGGTCCCGGACTTCACATACAGGCCTGGATGCGATTCTGATCCCGTGGGGCTAGACGTCTCCTGTGGGATCAGAATCCTGACTCACTCTGTGCGTCCAGTTCCGACCAGGCGCACAGAAGACTGGCATGTCCAACTCAGAATCAGGCCCTATACATGTATTTGCCTGATTTTGTGAAGATAAGCAATGATATAGGCCAACAATCAACCGTGCAAATAGATGAATCATGATAAACCAAAATTTTAGTTGTTCATGGATTCTGTAGCATTTAAGCTTGCTTTCACTCTCGTTCTTCCTGGTTGATATAATACAGTGTCATTTTCTGCCCAATAGATGCATCTTGGCTCAACATGTTTGAAACCCAAAGAGGCCACTGTAGTATGCTGTGTTGCACTTCATGAAAGGAGAGATGCCATAAAAATGTGCAATTTAACTTCCAAAATCTGCTAATTTTTTAAATCCAATTTATCTTTATAAAGTGCTATACCCAATCTATGCAAGATAGTTAATGAGCTGCAGAAGTATGCAAAGCAGCTCATTACCTATTTTTGCCTATGTAACTTTTATGGAAAAAAATATGAACAATCACATTTTTTCTTTGAAATATGCACATTCGGGCTGATTATATTGCAAAATAATTGCTGCAGATCTCATTGTCATAATATTTAAATGAGCCACTATGACAAGACAATCTTCTTTGGAATCCTTATTATCAGTTACTTGAGGAGGGAGTTATGCTTTTGTAGATATATCTGGATGAGATTTAGAGTCTGTTGTTTTTAATTGGTTGTTACATCACTGTGATGCTGAATTGATCATCACTGCCTTTCGGTACAGCACTTAGGCCTTCGAGATGGGTGATTCAGCATTATGGAGGAGGTGGATTTGGGAGGGGTGAATATGGAAAACACAGGAGATGGATGTGCACTAGTTACTGCACAGCTGATTCATTTATATACCTTAAAAATGGAATTCATGCTAAATGGATTGACAAATTAACATGTTATATTAATTAGTGCACATTAAAAAAAATTCTAGTGCATGTTAAAAAAAATATTAAAATCAATAAAAGGAACTGAAAGGAGGATAATTTTATAAGGAACACCTACATTAACGTGTGTGCTAACTATAGTTTCTCTGGTCCAACCTTGTTACTCCTCCTGGCCTGAAGCGGACACAGTTCTAATGCAAATTAAATCTCTTCTGCTAGGAATGTGCACAGGGCAAATATTTTCAGTATATTTTTGAATCATTTAGACTTTTTTTCCCCCAATTTTTGGACATTTTGGGGATTAGTTTTATAAGGAACTGTGGAAAGCTATAAACTATTTGTGCTAAATCATTTTATTTTAGTGATTCACACCTTTATGTGTGTACTTAGGAGGTCATCTCGTAGTATAAATGTGTGCGTAAGGCTGATAGCATGTACTTTCACTGTGGACGGAACATGCAGTTACACACATATTTTATAAAATAACCGGCTGACCTATGTCATATATGCTCAGACGTTTGTACCAGCCATAGTGCTGATGAAAGTACTTGTGAGTAGTTTTAACACATGTTTGAGCACTTATGTACTATAAAATACATTGTTTAAATCTTGTTGGTACTCCTTGTCATCTTGGGACAATCACTTCGCCCGCCATTGCATCAGATGCAAACTGACAAAATTATTAACATGCACTACTGCATTAGTGTGTGCCACTGTTATCGCATGTTATTTTACCACAGTTGCGATTTTCTGAAATGGGATCCAATTACTAGTAACGTGGGTAACTGATATTACCCTGCACTGATGTGGTTGCACATGTTAGTAACTCTAGCTATTAGATTGCCAACCCTCTGGGGACAGGGATATACCTTCCATAGCAGAATGTGACTCACCCTGAGCTACAAATGAAAAGGTATGAGTTAAATTCAAATCCAAAAGTGAGACCATTTTTGGACAAGCAGTATTTTACAAAGTGCATTTGCTTAATGCTAAATCAGTTGCTTTCTATTATTTATGGAGAAAATTTGGAGAGAAGCTTGCATATTTTTGTTTTTAACTGAGATGTGGGTCTGTCAGGGTGACACACTTTCCCTGTCCCCATGTTGTCCTCTGCCTTTTTTTCTTTTTCAGGAGTGTCTAGGTTGTCACAGTTTGTAAGAGGGTGTTAGCAATAGTTTTTCTGTGACATGTTCAGATTTAAACTTAAGGATTTTAAATGCTATCCTGGCACTGAATGTTTGCTAATTCATTTGCTCTTTTCCCTTCCTGTTTGCTTTGTACTGGTTTAGGGGGAAGGGGGTTGCCTTCTGACTTATTCCTGATTTATTAGATCTGGCTGTTGGTTGTTCTATTTTATTTTTACTGAGGGTTGTCAATACACATGCTGATGTCCTTTTGGAAGTTGTCCAAGATGATTATTTGACACAATTGACTACTACGGATTCAAAGCTGGTGCAGTATTGGTCACCTTAGGCATAACTTCAACCTTCTGCCCACCCCTCCATCCCTAAGATCTTGATAATTAAACTCAACAATTCTGATCTTCCCAACTTCACCTCTCCCATGATAATCCCGTAACAATGCATCATACTTCTAAATATGAAACCTTACTTTGTATGTATATTTATTTATTTATTTAACATTTCTTATATACCGCTATATATATATTTCTTATATACCACTCATGAATGCACCAAAATATGACCTTGAGAATATACCAATGGAATTTAAAGACTGCCTGCAAAATCGATTTGCTGCCTTAGATACAAATGACAGAGCTCCGGAAGAGTTATGGAATGACATCAAGAAGGTTGTGCTGGAAGAAAGCGAGAAGTCTCTACAAAAGGTGAAAAAGCAAAAACGGCCAAAATGGATGACGGAAGAAACTCTGAAAATTGCCCAGAAACGCAGAGAAGCTAAAGCCAAAGGAGAAAGAAAGACAATCGCAGAACTCAACAGAGATTTCCAACGTGCAGCAAGACAGGACAAGGAAAAGTACTACAATGACACTTGCAAGGAAATAGAAGCAGAAACTATTAGAGGAAGAACAAGATCGGCTTTCCTAAAGCTGCGAGAGTTAAAGAAAAAGTTCCAGCCTCGAATTGGAATGTTACAAGATGCTCAAGGTTCTATGTTGAATGATGCTGAGAAGATCAAGAAAAGGTGGAAGGAATATACAGAGTTTTTATATGATAAAGATCAAGTGGACCAACAGCCGTTTCAACCTATACCTTATGATCAGGAACCATTGGTGATGAAAGAAGAAGTTGAAGCAGCATTGAAAGCCTTATCAAAGAACAAAGCACCAGGCATTGATAGCATTCCCATAGAAGTATTGCAGCAATCTGATGCAGCTGTTACCGTACTTACAAGGCTCTGCCAAGAAATATGGAAGACAACATCATGGCCAACTGACTGGAAAAGATCTATGTTTATACCAATACTAAAGAAAGGTGATCCAACTGACTGTGGAAATTATCGCACAATCGCTCTGATCCCACATGCCAGCAAGATTCTACTGAAGATTATTCAAAAGAGACTACAGCCATACCTAGAACAAGAACTACCTGAAGTGCAAGCAGGGTTCAGGAAAGGGCGAGGAACGAGAGACATCATTGCGGATGTGAGATGGATCCTTGAAAAGACTAAAGAATACCAAAAGGATATCTATTTGTGCTTTATCGACTATAGCAAGGCTTTTGACTGTGTAAACCATGAGAAACTCTGGGCCACATTAAGAAGCATGGGTATACCAGAACACCTGATCGTTCTCTTGCGTAATCTGTACATTGATCAAGAAGCAACAGTTCGAACGGAACAAGGAGAAACAGAATGGTTTAAAATAAGCAAAGGTGTAAGACAAGGCTGCATACTTTCCCCCTACCTGTTTAATTTATATGCAGAACAAATCATCAGAGAAGCAGGACTGTATGAAGACAACAGAGGTGTGAAGATTGGTGGAAGACTCATCAACAACCTTCGCTATGCTGATGATACCACATTACTGGCTGAAAGTGAAGATGATCTGAAACATTTGCTTCTCACAATCAAAGAACATAGTCTCAAAATGGGCCTGCACCTTAATGTAAAGAAGACAAAGATCATGACAACTGGCATAATCAACAGGTTCATCGTTGAAGGAGAAGAAATTGAAATCGTGAACAACTTTAACCTACTTGGATCAACTATCAATAAAGAAGCAACAAGCAGTCAAGAAATCAGACGACGCATTGCTCTTGGCAGAATGGCTATGAAAGACCTAGATAAGATTCTCAAGAGCAGAGATGTCTCTCTCCATACAAAGATTCGACTTGTTCAAGCCATGGTATTTTCAATAACATCATATGGATGTGAAAGCTGGACAGTGAAAAAGACAGACAGGAAGAAAATTGATGCCTTTGAATTATGGTGCTGGCGGCGAATACTGTGTATACCATGGACTGCCCGAAGAACAAACCAGTCGGTACTAGAAGAGATCAAACCTAAGCTTTCTTTAGAAGCTCAGATGACAAGACTTCGACTTTCATACTTCGGACACATCATGCGAAGAGAGAGATCATTAGAGAAAGACATCATGCTTGGCAAGATAGAAGGTCAACGCAAAAGAGGAAGGCCAGCAATGAGATGGGTTGCTACAATAACAGCAGCTACGGGTACCAGTCTGTCAACAATGAGCCGCCTGACTGAAGACCGAACACAATTTAGGATAGCTATCCAGAGGGTCGCCATGAGTCGACTCCGACTCGACGGCACTTAACAACAACAACAACATATACCGCGCTCTTTGTCGCCTTCTCTCCCTGCAGGTACAAGAATATGTTGTTGGTTCTCTGAGTTTGTGTGTTGTCAGGATCTATTGCTTTGCTTTGACTCCAGCTGCTCTTCGCTGCCCCTCAGAAGCTGCGGCCCTAAGCAAGTGCCTAGTTTTGCCTGATGGTTGAGCTGGCCTTGTATGGATATAAATCTATCGGTTCTACTTGCAGCTCATCAGCGTGGCCATACTTTGTATCTGGGTTTTCATTTAGATTACAGTTTGTATTGCTGAATAGGTTTGTGTTTTTTTAAATTGTGCCCCATGTCTTGAACAGACTATTTTCTAGTTGTATTTTCTATCATAAGGTTCCAGAAGCAGAGTTTATTTCAGTCTAAAGAGTTTTTTTTTTGTAGAAAGAAGCATGCTCTAATTACTGTGAAAGTATTTGGCCTTCCCTTCAAATACTAGTGATTGATAGCATTAAGACATGAATTTCTACTTTGGTGGATGGTTAAAATAATAGGTTGGATCAATTGGCTCCTTTCCAGGTTTCCCAGATGACTTTGAAAAGTTTCTTACCAAAATTTAATAAGGATCTTTGCATTTTAAAGTATCAGGACTGGCAACAAGAAAAGAGAGTAAATCTTAAGGATGAACACAAAGAACAATTTGATTCATTTTCATTGTTTTCATGGATTTTTTTCCTGATTTTGAAGTATATTCTTGGTTAGTTTCACACATTTATTTTAATAGGGAACTTTTAGTGTTCACTAAATTGATTTAGCACAAACTAATTGGTTAATTAGGGTGTGCTAAGTTGATTTTTGTGTGCTAAATCAATTTAGTATGCACTCAATTTTTCAAGGCGTACTAATGAACTGAATGTGCACTAATGAATGCACACCCCTACAGGAGATATAGCTGATCCTCAGTCAATCTGGTTGCTTGTAAATCTCATTAGGATGTGCTTCTGGTTTGGCTTAATGCCCATAAAAACTTCAAATTAATGTGTGTAGAATTAATCAAGATGTTAATTTATACGTATATTAATCAAATTTTGCACACCTTCCAGGCCTTCACTGATCATCATCTCTCTATAACCCACCCCCCTATCTTGTGGCATTCCCCAGTTTCCTTCTTCCCCTCCCCCCCCCCCCCCCCAGTTACATATATTCTTTTTTCCTTTCCCACTTCTAGTCCAATCCCTAGGCTATTGCCCTTATATATCTGCCAATGATATTCAAATTCTTCCCTCCATTGATCCATGCCATCCAGATCTACTCCTCCCTTAATCTGTCTAGAAACAGTCACCAAATGTTGTGTAGAACACCATCTCATATTTAACATCTCTAAATTGAGACCATTAATTTTCCTGGCCCTTCTACTTGCCCAAGATCAGTTCCTGCACATCCCTACTTTCAGGTCATTTTCCAAACCCACAAGTCAGTTCTGTAGTACAATCTGCCTTCTTTCTATTCCATTGTATCTGGCCCATCAAATCTCTACTTTCTGCTGACCTATCAAGCTCCTGCTCATTGCACTGGTTATTTCTATACTTGACTATTGCAACACCGTCACTCTTAACTCCCACTCATTATTTTAAAGCACCTACAATTAGTTCAGTCAACCTCGATCACACTACTTGTTAGTGCTTGCTGTTGATTCTTTCTCACTGGATGCCCATCATCACCACACGTTTAAAAGTTTAAAATCTTCTGTTCTTACCCACCATGCTTACTATCTTGATCAGCCTTGAGCCCTTGCCTCACCTTGTATTCCTTCCTGTGAGCTTTGCTCTTCCCAGGTTGCTTTGTTAGCAGTCCCCCCCCCCCCCCCCACCACCACACTCTCCTTGTATCAAGCTAGAAATTTACCAAGAGGGTCATTCTGAGTCGCGTTTAGCAGGGATAGATGCTGGGACCGTATTCCCTGCCCAAAGCTACTCTGCATGTACAGGGAGCTCTGAATGGGGGCAGGAGGAGGCGGGCTGAGGGAGGAGTTGAGGGCATGGATGTGACCCCAGACATACTGGGCTGATCCTGATGTTGGCCCTGTACGTCCAGGGTTGCCAACATGGATTGGGGACTTACTCCACCTCAGAGATGGAATAAGTCCCCCTGGAAGTCAGAGGATGGTGACGCAGGGTCAGGTCAGTGGCGTGAGGGTGGTATACGAGCTTCTCTGCAGCCCAACCCTGCCATTGGAAGGCTGCATCGGGGGTCGGGCCGCAGGGAATGAACTTTGTGGTGGCGGCCAGGGATCACAACTCCTTAATGGAGCCATGGTGCTATGGACACAGGGCACCATGGCTCCATGCAGGAGCCGGGGCGAGCCTTTGCGAGGAGACGATTGGACATCCAGCGGCACAGAATCAGGGGACAGCCTGCCCATCCAGGCATGGGCCGGTGGTCTAGACCCGATTCTGATCCCGCAGGAACATCTTGCTCCTGTGGGCTCAGAATTGGGGACTAGACTGGCTCATCCAGATCCTGGACATCCAGGCGGGCAGGACATTCCCCATTCGGAATCGGGCCCCATCTGTCTACCTTCTCTTATCTGAGGTCCAGCATTATGGAACTCACTCCCAAACATGCCTGAAAAACATGGCTGTTCCAATTAGCATTTGTGGTACATCTTTTATTAATTAATTTATTTATTTACCGCTTTTCGTGAATCAAAGCGGTTTACAGAGAACTCAAGGACTGAATATTACATTAAAAAATATATATGCTTGACTGCATTCACGGGGCAAGTTGGCGGCAGGTATCTGACCTGTGGAGGCTGCTCCGCGATAGCTCTGTGTTTCCTCATTGGCGGTGAGCTCTGTTGTGTCGAGTATGGGGCGGAGGAAAAGGAAGCAAGCGGGCTATCCCTGTGCTGCACTGCAAGCTTCTATCACTGGCTAGAGGACTCTTGAGCATTGTGGGTCCGCGGTTCCTGGGTCATTAGCGGCATCCTTACCGGCACGGTTGGAGGAGTCGCTCTCCGTGCTGGGTGCATCAGGAGTGTCTTTGTCTCCGGATCTGCAGGAGCCCCTGATACAACCCGGAAGTTCTTCATCTCCAGTTGGCGTTGATTTTTACGCGGCGCCTGATCCCCGGGTGAGCACTCCCTTGCCTGGAGGTGAGGAGCAAGTGCTAGAGAGGTCAGCCCTGATCTCCAGAGGGGGTAGTCAACCATAGGGACATGGTGTGGATGACCCATCTCCTCGAGTGGTAGCCCCACGGCAGTTGGAGCATGGAGGAGGGCTGATGTCAGTAAATCGGGTGTTGGAAAAGCCAGCAGTTATTACATTAGAAGTGCTGTGGGATGCTATTTCTGCTTTAACTTCAACCCTTTCTACAGTCATGGGTTCTGTAAGTACTGAGTTATCTGCTATGAAATTGGAGGCATCAAAGAACCAGGAGTTGCAAGCGGGTTCTTTGGTAAAGGTAAAGAAAGTTTTGGGTCAGCTTAAGGAGGAGCATATTGCTCTGATGAAAGAAAGGGCAGTGCTGATGCGAAAAACTGAGCACCTTGAAAATCTTGCCTGATGGAATAATCTTCATCTTTTAAACTTTCCAAGGTCTCCACTCATGTCCCATTTGGAAATGGTGCGGAAATATCTAAGAGAAGGGCTCAAGATTCCAACTGAGCATTTACCCCCACTTACTAGGGCACAATAACTGTTGGTTAACATCTCTGAAGCATGGGGGAGAAATTTGAAGGCTTCAGTGAGTGGGATTGGGGACCTGACAGGAATTCTTGGAAAGTTCTTTTGATGTGGCTACAGAAAGAACTACTATGTTTGTGACTCTGGCCTTGGAGACTGACAAGGCATTGATTCTTCGGTCTTTTTTAAAAAATATTAATGAGAAGTTCTTAGATTCTAATGTTAGAATATTTCCAGATTTGTCTCGAGTGACCCAATTAAGGAGGAAAGATTTCCTGGCTTATCGTGCTAGGACTATTTCCTTGGGTGCCACTTTTGTGTTAAAGTATCCGTTTAGATGTTATATTTCTTATCGAGGGAAGAATTTCCTATTTTTTGAACCTAAGCAGCTCTTAGAATTTATTTGTTCTAGGGAAGAGATAAGGGTGGAGGTGGGCCCTACTACAGCTGACACATAAGTCTTATCCTGTCATATTTGGTATATAATTCCTTTGGGGGGGGGTTTCCCTTGACCTTGTTTTGTTATTGAGAAGGATTGCAAATCATGATCAATGGTTTATTTCTTGTAGCCCCCCTAAAAATTGTGGACTAAAGTTTTGGAAAGATTACTTGAATATTTTATGTGTTAATGTATTTGGTATGTTGTGGCGTTCCCACTTTTCCTTTTTTTTTCATTCATGTAAAATACCTGAGTGTTGTTATAAATACCAATAAAGATTATAAATATATAAAAAGTATATGTAACATCTTAACAGGGAGTGAAAGGGGAAAAGGGACACATTAACTTAAATCAACAACACCTGGTTTAAGTAATAACTATGTACAGAGAACTAAGTATATATATAAATTAGTAACAATGAACTTGAAATCATCTTGAAAAGTGTGAGGACTGTAGTTTTACATATAGAATTGTCACTAGGTGACTGGTTCACCAAAGTGCTCCTTGAACAGGAATGTTTTTAGCAGTTTACGGAAGGCTTTAGGATCCTTAGGGGTATGTTTACTAAACTGTGGTAATGTCATTTGCGTTAGGTTCCACAGTAAAGGTATAGATGCCCATATAAAGGCGTGGGCGGTGCATCGTTACAGCAAGCCATATCAGCTAACGCATGTTACAAACTAACGCGTGCTACAAGGTGCCTCATAAGGCACATTACAAGGCGCCTTGTAGGGCACCTTCTTAGGTGCCTTGTAAGGTACCGTATAAGTAAGGTGCCTTATAAGGTGCCGTGTTAGGTGTCTTGTAAGGTGCCATATAAGTAAGGTGCCTTATAAGGTGCCTTGTAAGGTGCCTCATAAGGTGCTTTGTAAGGTGCCTTATACAGTAGGGCTCCTTAGGCTATGTGCCATATTAGGCACCCCTGGACAGGGCACCTTAGAGGGCACCCTGGGTTACGGAACCATAGGTTACAGTGGCCTAACAAGGTTATGGTGCCCTAGGTTAGTGTGGCCTAAGGCCTGCAAGGTGCTGCAGGATGACATGCATGACCTGTGAGGAACAGAGAGATGTAGCCCTAACACTAGATAGAGCACTCAGGAAAGGCAATGAACAGGTGAGTGAAGGAGAGAGAGCTGGAAGCCGCTGGACCTGCCATATCTGTGGGCATCCCATATGACTGCCAGTACTGAAGACAAACATGGTGGGGGCAACTGTACCACAGCACAGGGTGTTGGCAATGTAAAGTACTGGAAAGACAGTTGGTGGCAGACGATGGGAATACGTGTCCCCCAGTGGAGGCGGAGGTGGCAGGATAGTTACAATGATGGGTGGACAGAGGAGTGGTGGTGCCATGCAGATCAGGCATAGGCGAGGCAAGCATGAAGAGGCACAATGCAGGAAAGGGTAGCAGTGCAGGACATGGGGTGACAGCCTGCACAGGCAGACAGGACTCTACACAGCTGACAGACGCAGATAGATGGACCGAGGGAATGTTGGCAATTGTTGCGAGGGTATTATGGGCTGGCAGCAGAGATCTGCAAAAATATGACTGTTACAGGCATGCACACTATTTGAGTAGGACAGGCATGAGAGGAGGGAACAATGAGGACTTGAACCAATGAACACTGCCAAGAATGGCATTGTATTAACCAGTAGGCTATACCTCCGTGGTGTATGTCACAGCAATGGCTGGGTACAGGACTGCAGGTCATCACATAAACTGTCTGCTCTGAGTGCCAGGATAGGGTAACCCCACCAGTACCCATGATGCAATGCACATGCTGAATAGCTGTCTACAGCTGATCAGCAAATGGGGTCTGCATCTCTCTGGTACCTCAGCTTGGAAAGACGAATTGACAGTGCGTGATATTTGCACAGAGTAGCTACAGACCATGCCATTGTGCAGGTTCTGTGTTCTCCCTGAGGGATAGGATGGGTGCCCAGCACTAGGTCCGCAGTACATGTGGTGCTAGAGATAGGCCCTGCTGTACATCCCCATCACTGCTAGTGTGTGACAGGTGTTCCTTGCAGTGCAGCTGAAGGTAATTCAGTGTCCATCTGTATCCTGCAGTCACATGTGGTCCTCTGGGACTAGACACCACCCAGATTAGTGTGTATCCTGTGTTAGGGTCTGGCTGACATGGACACCTGTTATCAGGGCAGAGGGGTTTCCAAACTTGCATGAGGTTTGTGTAGCAGTGCCTTGATAGTTCAAAGTGGTATACACTACATACCCCAAAGGGCTCACATCACCCTTTTTGTAGGGAAGGAACAGGTGCCCCAGACCTTGTGAAGCAACCTCCATCCTGCTGGTATGCAACAGCCCTTCAGGGTTGGTGGGCTAGAGCCATACCTGTGGCTGGGGCACTGGCAGACTAGCAGCAATGATGGGGTTAGCTCTGGAAAACCCAACTGCCTCACACCACTGTCTACCAGTCACCAGCAGACAGCACAGTTAGACTGCACCATATAGGTGTTTTGACCATGCACAGTCTAACTGCAGACAGTCCACTAGCCAGTCCATAGTGCATGCTCACAGAGGAACTATATGCACCAAGCAGGCATCTCAGTGATTGGGGCCCCAGCACTGGGGACACAACAGGATCACTGGAGGCAGATAATATAGAGCGCTATGTGGGAACCTAGACATGCCATGGTCACTGCTCGGTCAGAGTGAGTGCCCTCCCAGCATGCCATGCTGTGGCCACCCTGTCCATGCAGGTGGTGGTCAGGCACTACAGTGTCCCAGCTATTGCCCCACACCCTGTGAAGATGCATCCTGGCCAATCCGACCTGTCCGGGCCATACCCACAACACTTTGCTCCTCATTATGCACATATTCAGGCTAACATTGGTAACAGTGGGACATTGTGGGCCCGGTGGGGTGTGGGCAGCCACAAAACAATGGATAAACATACACACTCCTATTGAAGCATTGTGCACAGATAGGGGTGGTTGGCAACCCTGCCCGCCACACTGATCCTGATCACAGTACCGACATTGCTAAACTGTGCAGGAGGTAGTAGTAGTGCCCTGGTGATAACTGCAGCTCAATGCTGGGGCCAACAGCCTGACTCTCCATGCATCTTTGGATTGTGGAGCCTGTGTGAGTGGGTGTTTATACCCCTGTTCGCCGCTGCTTTGGGCTTTGCACATGTTGCTGTTGTATCTGCATTATAGTGTAAACCATAGGGACATGCTCTGCAGGAACCACAGCTGGGGCTTGAACCTGTGACCCTCTACTTCTGGACACACTCACTGGGTGTACTGCACCACACTGTTGTGACAGATGCATGGTGGTCCCTGGGGCTACCTGTACCTTTCCTTAGCCAGACCTTTTATGTTGCACTGCACACCATGTACTGGTACAGGGCATGGCCTAGGTGCCCTGCAGGCAGGTGCCACTGTCCCCTCCTGCATGGGCACCCCCCCTGCCATGTTGACATGGCCATATGCTGTCGGTGCTGGTAGTGCGCAGTCCCAGGCCATCCACTGTGTGGGTAGGTGGTCACCTAGGGAGCGGGGTCTGGGGCATGGGGCATACATGATCATCCTCACATTTCCCCCCCCCCCATCACCACCTACCAATAGTCTGTTCTTTCCGCTTGGGGGAGGGTTGGCTGGGGGGATGTCAGGTCAGTGCCCTGGCAACTGTTAGCTCGGGTGGACCATGTAGATATAGGTGGATTGTCATGATGATTTCTGGTTTCTATGTTCCTAGGCGCCCGCCTAGTCCACCCTGTGCCCCTGCTACATGTTCCACCTGCAGCCTCCTATGCCCCACTTGCACCATCGCCATAGTGGCCTTTCATACTTGGGCACTATGCTGGTGCTGGGCATGGAGCACTACTATCACGTTTCTTGGGCTCCCTGTCTATGCTATACATTGCTGACACTGAAATGGTTTCTCTCTCCTGCAAATGTGCATCTAACGGCAGGTTTTCATTCGCGGTAGGATGTAGCCCTTCAGTTCAGCGCGTTAGTGTGCAGGGAGCCTCTCCCTGCCCATTGACCCCTTCCCCCTGCCCTCTCTCCACCCTCTGCGGTGTTTACCGTGGCTGGGGACATTAACGATAGTTAAGTAACGTTAACGCGCGTTGACGTTAAATAATGATCGTTAAGTAACGTTAACACACGTTAACGTTATATAACGCGCGGTCTGTAATGTTACTGCAGTTTAGTAAACATACCCCTTAGTGTTTCTTATGACTGAAGAAAGTGGGAGATTGGGACTAACTTGTACCCTCTCTCCATTTTCCCTCCTCACCCTCTTCTGTTCTTTTCTCTCATCCTTGCTTTTAATTGTGAACTGTCTTGATGGCCTACTGAAAGGTGGTGTAACAAATGGGACAAATAAATAAAAATTAATTTCTAAAATGAATCAATAAATGTTCAAAAACTGGCCAAAATATGTGTGACTACTCAATTGGATATGGTACCTAAATCCGTCCATTGTTTCAGAGGTTTATATTTGGTAGTCCTAGACTGTATTCCAAACAAGTTAGCCCCTTATAATTTTGCACCCTTTTTGTAAAGAAGGTCTGCAATATTCATGATTCTTTTATCAGCTTAGTTTCTCTTGATTATGGGGAAGAGGAGAGGAATATGGATGGTTTTGAAAACAGAAGGGATTAATACTCTATCTCCTTGTTCTCTTGACAGCAGAGTGGATATGTGGTAGACAATTCTGATCTATCTTCTCTTTCTTTCCACATTCACTGAAGTTACAAGATTGAATTAGCTAAGCTTTTTACAAGGATTATATTGACAACCTCAATTCTTAACCTCTGTTTTATCAGAGCTGCTGACCAATGTTTTTTGTTCTGGTTATTTCCCATCATTAATGCCAGTCCATTTCAAGGTTTATTGCCTGTTAGGTTTGAGCACCACTTGCTTTGTCTTGTCTCCAAAAAAAGAGGTCTTAGATTCAAATGTTTTGGGGAATAATCAGTCTGCCTTCAAATTACCAATAATGGGAAAATGATTGTTTATGTATTAGATGAACATCTGTTGGACTTGGAGAAGGTTTAGTCCCTTCATCGTCTTCTAACTGGTTTTTCGATGGATTTCAGGACAATAGAAAGTGCTACTATCTTTGATAGATGGCCTTATAATACATGCTGATAAAGGACTGTATTCATTGGTTGATTTTCTTGATCTATCACCCATAGATCACCATATTTTATTATTGCATTTCCAACATATTGGTCTTGAGGTTGTACTACTTGAATGGTGACATTGATTTTTTGCAAGGAGGATCCATTTGTGATTTCCTGGACTAAAGAACACTGAAAACCTTTGTAATTTCCTTGTGAGTTATCAAAAGGTTCATTCCTTTCACAAGTTATTTTTAACATTATCAAACACTGCTACTCAATGTTATTCAACAAGTTCAAATTGTAAACCCCCTTCCCTCCCCCTCCAATCTCTAGGTACTTTAAGTCATGTGGAAGAGAGAGATGCTATTTAGTACTCCTGTAGTTTCCCAATCATACTATCTTTTCCTCATGTGAATCCTCTAAAGAGGGATAATGATTATATCCAGGGTCCAAGTATAACAGGTAGAAGGATTTAGGGGGTCTTTTACTAACATGCCTTAAGCACTTAGGGGTTTATTTTGGAAGCTCTATACATGCTTTGGAGATCTGAAAATGGCCATAGAGACGTCCAAAACAGAAACATTTTCTGAAGCTGGGTTTGTGAACATCTGCAGTGTGAGGACATGGGAGGCATGGCTGGTGCATTCCCAGGAACATGGACATCATTGCCTGATTTCAGAAATGTTCCTGGATGTCTGAAGACACATTAGGAACTACTACAAACACTGCCCATTTAGAACCCATAGCAAACCCGCCGTATCCTAACAGCACTACCAGGACTCACAAAGCACCATACTCTACCAATCAAAAGGCAACACTGCAAATATTAAACCAATACATTTCAGAGAACAACAATACATGACCTACTGGGGAAAGAACAAGTGGCAATGTCAAATAGGAATTATATAAACAGAACACCTCAGCTCAGTTACACATGCAGAACATAGACCATCACCAAACAAGTAATCACAATTTAGAAACAGGAAGACAATAATTAAACTGGGAATCCCAAAAGCCAAACTTGGAATGTACAACACTGTAGAAATAAAACTATACATTAATTTGCTCTTGTACTAAACAAAGCGCAGACGTTAATGATGCACATTTACCAGAGCTGACATATTTCAATTAATAAATTCAAAATAAAGAGATATTTTTCTACCTTATGTGCATTTTTTTCAGCTGCAATTGCTCCAGCCACTTTCTTCTGGTTTCTTCGTGTCTTCTGCTAACTCTCCATCGTCTGCTGTCCATTTGTCCTTTCTTCTCTCCTAGTTTTTTTCCATTCTCTCTCTACATCTGCTTTAACATACTAATCTTTCTCCTTTTGTTCTTTCCTCATTCCTATTTCATCCACTCAAATTTTACCCCTCCATCCTCAATCCCCACTTACTCTCCCAATACCCGGCCAATTGTAGATTTTTATCCCTCCCACACAAAATATTTTTCCCTTCTCCATTTTACTCTTCCAGCCCCATCCCATTCTAATCCTCCCCAACATCAGCTCCCTTCTAGTTCCAGCCTCACCCAGCATCCATTCCCTTCTAGTCCCTGCATCAGCCCATTTCCAGTCCTAGCCACCCATCAGCCCATTTCCAGTCCTAGCAACCCCCCAACCCAATACCAGTCCTAGCCCCTCATCAACCCACTTACAGTCCTAACCCCCCGTCACCCCATTTTCAGTTTAAGCCCCCCCTATAACCCATTACCAGTCCTAACCCCCCATCAGCCCACTTCTAGTCCTAACCCCCCATCAGCCCACATCCAGTCCTAACCCCATCAACCCATTTCCAGTCAGCCCCCCATAGCCCATTGCCAGTCCTAACCCCCCCCCATCAGCCCACAGCCCATTACCAGTCCTAACCCCATCAGCCCACCTCCAGTCTTAACCCCCCAGCCCCTTTCCAGTCCTAGCCCTCCCATAGCCCATTACCAGACAGCCCCCATCAGCCCACAGACCATTACCAGTCTTAACACCCCCCCCAAGCCCATTACCAGTTCTAAACCCCCCCAACAGCCCATTACCAGTCCTAACCCCATCAGCCCACCTCCAGTCTTAACCCCCCCAGCCCATTTCCAGTCCTAGCCCCCCCATAGCCCATTACCAGACAGCCCCCATCAGCCCACAGCCCATTACCAGTCTTAACCCCCCAAAGCCCATTACCAGTTCTAACCCCCCAACAGCCCACAGCCAATTACCAGTCCGAACCTCATCAGCCCACCTCCAGCCTTAAGACCCCAACCCATTTCCAGTCCCAGCCACAGCCCCCCAAAAGCCCATTACCAGACCTCCCCCCCCCCCCCCCGTCGGCCTAAAGTAAAATTTAATTTAAAAAAAAAAACCTGCTGGCTGCCGCCGCGGGGCCCCCTCTGCTGCCGCGGCAGCATGGACTGACCCGCGGGGGCCCCCTCTGCAATGTCGGTCTGCCGGTCCCTCCCTCCGTGCAGGCTGTGAGAGGCGCGAAGGCAGACTGTCTCCCTTGCGTCTCTGTTAAGCCCGCAGGGGCTGATGGGAAATTTCCCATCAGCCCCTGCGGGCTTAACAGAGACGCGAGGGAGACAGTCTGCCTTTGCGTCTCTCACAGCCTGCACGAAGGGAGGGAGGGAGGCACGGAGGGAGGGATCGAGCTTGCAGAGGGGGCCCCCGCGGGTCAGTCCATGCTGCCGTGGCAGCAGAGGGGGCCCCGCGGCGGCAGCCAGCAGGGTTTTTTTTAAATTTTATTTAAAAAAAAAAGCCTAACTTGTTCATTTTTGTGGGCCCTTGCCAGCTGTGGGCCCTACGCCATGGCGTACATGGCGTATAGGTAAATCCGGCCCTGATAACAGCAGTGGGATTTGAACCCTTGCTTCCCTGGTCCTAGTCCACTACTCTAACCTTTAGACTATCCCTAGATGTCCAGATTCTGTAATACTGTTCTGGGGATGTCTATGTACTGTAGATGCCCCTACAGACATCCATATTGGGCATGTCCACATTGGTGAAATCATGTCTGCACCTGGATGTGCCTGCTTTTTTTCAGACGTCTGGCTTAGTTATTCCAGATTGCACTTGGACATCCTTTTTAAAATGTCCCTCCACTAGTGCCAATTAGCGTGCAGTCACAGTTACTGCATGGCTGCAATAACAGTTACCACATCGCCATGGAACATCCCATATTAAAAATGCATATTAACTGCTTTTCTCAGCAGTAGGGCTGAGAATTGGATCTGGGAGAGCACCACCACTAAGACGTTTGACAGCATTCCACATTGGCAACTTATAAATAAACTGATTGTTTTTGGAGTTGACCCTAAAGTGACTGACTGCGTAAAAAACTGGTTGAGTGGGAAGCATCAGAGGGTAAATGGAGTGACTCTGAAGATACAGGCGTGCCACAGGTATCTATCCTTGGTCCTGATTTTTAAACATTTTTGTAAATGATTTTGTGGAAAATTAGTTGGGAAAGGTATGTCTCTTTGAAGATGATACCAAAATCTAACTTGATAGACATCCTGGAAAGTGTGGATAACATGAAGAGGGATTGTGTAAAGTGTGAATAATGGTTGAAAATTTGTCAGCTAAGATTTAATCCTAAAAAAAAAGCAAGGGTATGCATTTTGGCTACAAAAATCCAAGGGAGCAGTACAGCATAGTGGTTGACATAAGTCTGTCCATTAAAGAATAGGACAACCTGGGGTGATTGTATCATATCATCTTAAAGTGGCCAAAGTAGTATAAAAGGTGATGGCAAAACCAGAAGGATGCTTGAGTGCATAGGGAGAGGAATGGCTAGAAGATAAAAGAAGGTAATATTGCCATTGTATACTGTAAGTCCCTCATTTGGAGTACTGTGTAGAATTCTGGAGACCACACCCTGAAAAGGATATAAACAGTATGGAGTTAGAGGGTGGCTACTAAAATGATCACTGGTATTTATCATAAGGGATATGGCAATAGATTTCAAGATCTCAATGAAAGAAAGCTTGATTGTACCAGGTTGGATACACAGTCAGGCCCTGTGAATAACATTATATTGCCTAAGAAAGAGTTAATATCATTTGTAGCTCCTATTTAATACTATCCTTGAAAAGTCTGTAGAAGAAATTGGGTTAAAGGTTTAGATAACATAAACATTAGTCTTGTTATTAGAAAGATAAGTAAAATGTCATGGGCGTCCAGTGTCATGTCTAATTTTAGACCTGCTCCAGGCCTGAACAGTGCTAGTTTTGGCTGAACAACATCTAGGGGATATAGAGAAGAAAGCACTTCATCATCCCCAGTACTCAGCACAATGTCAGTGCTAGCAGAAGCGGGCTTTGAAACCTGGCTCCCTTATTCCTGACCCTCTACTCTAATCATTACACTATCCTAGACATCCAGATTATGCAATACAGTTTTTGGGATATCTGTGTAGACACTGCAACAGACATCCATATTGGGCACATCCACCTGGACCTGCCTGCATTTTTTTCAGATATTATGGCTTAGCTATCTCAGATTGCACTTGGACATCCCTTTTAAAATCCCCCCTCCATGTGCCTATCTGCCAGTGGTAAGTGTCTGCAACAAGCAATACAGTACAGATGCCAGGCACACTACAAGAGTTTCCACAAGGCCTTGTGCTTACTGGGCTTTAATTTTTACAGATAATGCAAGATAAAGTGTAAATATTTACCACATTTTATTAATAGGTCCCGTTAATGTAAAAATACAGTACTTGAATGTAACTTCCTTAACCGCCTAGCTGCTACCCGCTATAGGCGGTATATAAAGTAAATTTAAAAAAAAATTCTGCATAGTCTAGTAAAAACATATCTATGGTTTTTGGTAGAGTTCTTAGGCTATGTAAACATAGGAATCCTCAATTTTCAAATTACTTTCCCTATTCTCTTTTTGGGGAAGCTCTGCATCTTTTTTCCTCTCTCTCTTAGGTATCACTTCAGTAACCAACATGTCTTCCTTACTCTTTTACTTATGTGGCATATAGGCATCTCTAGACAAGAGGTCCAAGAAACACCTTAAGATTCCTCTATACTTTCTGACATGGAGAGGTAGACAGAATTCTCTTTCTCATAATATAAAAAACTACATCAGAAACAGGCACATTTGTGTGTGTGTGTGCCTTTGAGTCAGTCCTGACTCCTGGCGACCCAGAAGCTCCTGGTTTTTCTTGGCAGTGTCACTGGAAGTAGATTGCCAGGCTTCTCTTCTGAGGCAATGGAGGGTTAAGTGACTTGCCCAAGGTCACAAGGAGTGCTAGTGGGAATTGAACCCTGGTTGCTTGGTTACCAAGCCAGTGTTCTAACCACTAGGTGGCTACTCCACTCCTCTCCTGCAATTCTACTCTGAGTATTGTAAATTTAACATTTAAAATAAGATGGACCTCAGATGAATTACTAGCCTTCTCTGCCTCCATTGGGCTTTTGATCCCTTGAAATTCTGTAAACAAAGAAGTCCACAGAAAACAGGTACAGGATCATGCTACCTTGACAGCAAGTAAAAATGGCAATGGTGTAGTAGGGCATTGGGTAATATACAGTAGATATTGGGAGATACCATGGCAACATGTCCTAAGGTCATGCTGAAACATCCTGAACTGCTCCATTTTACTACACTACATAGAATGTCCCTGCTCGGGTCATACTCTCCCAGTGGAGGTGGTAGAGATGAGGACAGTAACTGAATTCAAAAAAGCATGGGACCAACACAGAGGATCTCTAAAGGTAAAAAGTGGACTGTTGTAGTTGTTATGGAAGGACAGACTAGATGGGCCTTGTGGTCTTTTTCTGTCATCATGTTTCTATGTTTCTATACTCTCCTTTTAATAGGGTATTATAAGGGGTCACTAAGACCCTTGTTTTGAAAGTATTTCCTTTTTTTTTTTTTGCTTTTTTTGGCAGCTGGACCTCTTGTAGTACTACTTTGAAATATCACTAAGAGTCAGAGGCACCATTTTGAACCTAGAGTCACACAGCAAGAGTGACTGGGGATCGCTCCTGTTCCCATGAAACCACCAGAGATCACAAATAAGAGCTAAGGTGAAATAAGGCGGATGGGGTTGAAGTCATCTGTAGGGGGCAATTGGGGGGAGGTATGGATGTTGAGGGTTGATCTTAGTGGGTATGGATGTCAGAGAGGCCTATAAGGAGAGTTTTAATGACAGGGTTGATATTGAGGGGGCCACTGTTGCTGTTGGCAGGATCTGTGATGAGCAACATAAATGCTGTTGGGAGGAGTAAGTTTAAAAAATTGTTCCCTTACACAATTAGGGAAGGGCAGGATCCTCTTTTCCCCCTCCTCTCCATATGGAGCTTTCTAAAATCGTGCTGGATATGGTATGAAATCTATATGCAGTCCTGCATGCCCTTAAAGATATTTCATAAGAGGCTCTGTGTTTGCAGAGCTCTTGTAAAATACTTGGGGAATTATGTACATGCTATTCAGAAGCCTCAGTTCCCCTCTACATGACCTATCTAAAGTAAGCCATCACACATCTGTTTGCAAATTATATCCAACTATGTGCTGAAGTTGATACAGATCAGGGACACACTATTGAGAACCTTAATGTCTATCTTGATGCAGTGAGTTATTGCCTAGAATCTCTAAACTATTAGTGAATCCATGAGATGACTATAAATCTACATGACGCTTAGATCTATATTTGTATAACCTTTTGTTTATTCAACTGTGTTCTTCCAGGTATTTGTGTTTTATTAGACTCTTCTTTTGCAGTGGACCCTCAAGCCTCTATGGTTATGAAGCATTGTTTCATGGATCTCTAGAAATTAAGGTGGCTTTACTTTTTCCCAGATAGGAATTCCTTAGTTAGAATATTACATGCAGACGTTGCCTCAAGGCTTGACTACTGTAATTCATTTTATCAGAACCTTCTTTGGAACACCCTTAGAGACTACACCATATTTAAATACTGTCACATGGTTGGTGGTTTGGGGGAAAAATCATATGATATGTAATCCCATTATTGCATGAGATACATTGGTTCCCTCTCTGTTGGCCTTTGGACTTTAAGGACTCTTTTTATTTAACACTTTGCTCAAGCTATGTGCTGCATGACCCATTTTATTCCTGTGTGGAAAATAGCTTGAGCTATCTGTTAGCATAAGGGGCCCTAAGCTTCTTTGGGTCAAGCATACCTTTCTGATCTCTGCCATACCTATGTTCCAGTTCAGAATCTCAGGTCCTCTCAACAGTGTCTTCTATTCATTTATATAACGCTAAATTTAACTGAAGTCATATAAGGTGATTTACAATGAATAAAAAACATAAAAATAAGTAGAAGGATGCGGGCAGGGTCCCGGCGACTGCGGGTAACTGGGGGCGCGCCCCGGCGCGGGACCCTGCCCGTGTAATTGTAAAGGTGGCAAGGAGTGAGGTAGGGGGGGGGGCTGTGATGACGTGGTGTGCATCGTTTGAATCGATTGACTCCACCGCGGGGTCGTGCGCGGCAGGAGCCAATCGGGTGGGAGGCAGGCCATGTGCTCCGGAGGCGAGGACGCTCGTGGAGCACATGGTTTTTGTGAGGGCGAGCGACCGACGTGTCTGCGGAGGCTGGGCTGTTGCGGAGGGAAAGAAACATAAGAAATACAATAAAAGAACAATAATAAAGGACAACAAAATGAGGCGGCTGTGCTAGGTGTGGAGGGGGACATTGCTGGTGGTGCGGAAGCAGCAGCTGAGTGGAGAGAGTGCACACCGTCGGGCGAGGAGCAGCAGCAGGCAAGTGCTTTGGTGGAGGTGGGCTGTGCAGCCCGGGGGTAAGTCTTGGTGTCGGTGGGGCAGCGGATTGTGTGGGCATTGTGCAGGGTGGAGTTTTTTCTTAAAAAAAAAAAAAAAAGAACAACAAAAAGGACCTAAAGAGGGGTGTGCTTGGTAAAAGGGAATATGCCAGGGGGGAAAAGGAGACCGAGCAAGGGGCGAGTGGGGAGCAGGGCTGTGGGGGGAGGTCGTCTGTGGCACAGAGAGGTAGGGGGGAAGAAAGGGGGTGGCAAAGGGGTGCAAGTGTCCGGGGCACGGGCGTAGAGGGGGGCAGGGAGGCGGTGAGCCCTAGGTCCACTGGTAGAGGGCATGTTGGGCCTGTTACAGCGGGCCAAAGGTCTGGAGAGGGGCGCAGGCCCAGAGGCCGTGGGGCAGCAGGTTACGGAAGGGGTAGAGAGGCAACTGTTGATAGAGGGCATGGGAATGCTGATGGTGGGGCAGTGCTGGTGGAGGGGGGGGAGAGCATGGTGCAAACTCAAGGGATGGGAGCTTGGCTGAGTGGTGAGGGGAGTTGTGGTGTTGGGGAGATGGCTTGGTATGGGATGCATGGTGGGGGGGGGGAGGAGGGGAGTGTTCCCAGGGGGAGGGATGGGGAGTCAGGGGTTATTGGGGCTATGGGGCACCAGGCGTGGGAGCAATGGCTCGGGGGTGGGCAGGGCCCTTCTAGGGGGAACTGGGTGGGGGCATGGCAGCTGGCCTGGTCCGGGGTCACCCCTTCTCCAGTGTTGCCTTATTTGTCTGCGCAGATTCCATTTATGGCATCGCAAGGAGCGTTGCATGGCTTGGGGCAGCAAGGCGGGCTGGGAAGTGGTGAGGAGCGATCGACGGACACCAGGAGATGTTCGGCGGCAACTACGTCGGAATACGGAGCACAGCTGTTAATTGACAAGAGACCTCCAGAGGGGTAGCAATAGGCGAGGACCGGGACAACTGCGGACGCAGCGGTGGGTGAGTTACGCAAAGATGAGCCTGGAATGCTAGTTGAGGAGAGGGGGTGGGCAGAGCGGTCGGGGAAGGTGAGCAGGAAAAGGAAGCATGCTTGCCGTAGAAGGTGTGGTTCAGGGTCATCCTCGTCTTCGTCATTGGTTTCCTCTTTGTGTTCATCGGGAGGCGATGTGAGGAGCGCAGGGGGGATGGGTGTGGGGACGGTGGTGGGTGCATCAGTTGGGGGGTGCGGCAGCGGTGACAGCGTTGTCGGAGTTGTGGGAAGGGGTGCCAAAGAGGAAGAAAATATGGGATAGATGTTATATTGACATTTTCCGTTTACTGGAGGGTCATAAGCGTTCGGGAGATAGTAGGAAGAAGCACAAGGAGGACGAGAAAGCAGGGAGGGTTCGAAAGGTGTCGAGGATGGTGGTGAATTGGGTCAGGGCTTTTCTGCATTTGGCAAGCGTATGGGGTCAGCGATACCCAGAGCAGTACGGAATGCTATTGTCATACGCTGACTCGATCCTGGAAGCGTCGCAGTTGCATGAAGGGTGGTCGTGGCTCAATTACGACAAAACATTTTGGGATAAAATGGAGGAAAACAAGTTTTTAACATGGGGAACACAAGATATTAACTTGTGGCTCACTCAGATGTCGGTGAGAGCAACTGCGGGGGGGGGGGGATTGGGGGTGGAGTTAAGTTTGGGGTGGGGGCTAATGCGACTGGGTCCCATTCCTTTCGTGCCAGAGGGGTCTGTATGCTGAGTAAGCAAGGGGCGGGGGGGGGCGACATATGTTGGAGATTCAACAAGTCCTCCTGTCCTTTTCCGGACTGCAAGTTCCGGCATGCTTGTTCCGTGTGCGAGGGGGGGGGACACTCAGCGACAAAATGTGTTAAAAAGGGGGTCTCCGGGGCTGCATTTCCAGCCTCCAAGTAAGGGGGCATTATGCGGCGTAGCTCCATCATCCATACGCGTAGGGGTTTTAGGGGAATGGCTGCGATTCTACCCAAAGAAGGGCGATAGGGAGGTTTTGCAGTCGGGGTTTGTTATTCCAGTGCAGGGAGGGGTGGCTGCGGTTGCTTCTAGGAATTCCCCATCGGTTGGTCATTTTGAAGCGGTTCGGGAGAAGTTGGCGAGCGAGTTGAAGCTGGGACAGATAGCTGGGCCTTTTGCAGCCCCCCCCCCGTTTCGGAATTTCGTGGTGTCTCCGTTGGGGATTGTTCTGAAGAAGGAGCCTGGGAAGTTTCGGTTAATCCATAATTTATCCTTTCCTTTGGGGTTGTCAGTTAACGACCGCATTCCGCGGGAGTGCTGCACGGTTCGATATGCCTCGTTTGACAGGGCGGTGCAGTTGGTGAGAAAGGCAGGAAGGGGGGCTTTGATGGCGAAGGTTGATATTGAATCTGCCTTTCGCTTGTTGCCTGTACACCCCACCTCTTTTTATCTGCTTGGCTTCAAGTTTGCAGGGGCATTTTATTTCGATAAATGTATGCCCATGGGTTGTGCAGTGTCGTGTGCGTGCTTCGAAAAGTTTAGTACGTTTCTGCAGTGGCTCGTGGTACAGTGGGTGGGTTGTGCGGATGTAGTGCACTACCTAGATGATTTTTTGTTTGTGGGGGCAGCGCAGGATTCCCAGTGTAGGGCATTGTTGGAGGGTTTTGTGCATGTCGCAGGGGAGTTGGGGGTATCTTTGGCCAAGGGCAAGACGGAAGGACCTGCGACGTGACTCACGTTTCTGGGTATCGAATTGGATTCCATGGAAATAGTGGCGCAATTGCCAGCGGAGAAAGTAGTGAAGTTGAGGGTTTTGGTTGCCAATGCGTTGTCATCCTCGAAGTTCACTTTGAGAGAATTCCAGTCCTTGATAGGGTCTTTGAATTTTGCGTGTAGAGTGATACCTATGGGGCGGGTGTTTATTCATCGATTGGCTGCGGCAATGGCTGGGGTATGTAAACCTCATCACTGGATTCGGATTCCCAAGAGCATTAAGGAAGATTTGCGGGTTTGGGATGCCTTCTTGCGGGAATTCAATGGGTCATCCATTCTCTTAGAGGAGGTGCGTTCTAGCCAGGAGCTTCAGCTGTACACGGATGCGGCCCGGAGCATTGGGTTAGGAATTTACTTTGGGGGGAATGGTGCGCAGATAGTTGGCCGTTGTCATGGCAAGAGGAAGGGCTCTTAAAGAATATCACGTTCTTAGAGCTGTTTCCTATTCTGGTGAAGTACTTTTGTCCACTAAAGAAGAGCGGGACCTAGGCGTGGTTGTGTCTGATGATCTTAAAGTAGCTAAACAGGTAAAAAAGGCAACGGCAAAAGCTAGAAGGATGCTTGGGTGCATACGGAGAGGAATGGCTAGCAGAAAAAAGGAGGTGATAATGCCTCTGTATAAGTCTTTGGTGCGACCTCATTTGGAGTATAGTGTGCAATTCTGGAGACCGCACCTTCAAAAGGATGTGAACAGGATGGAGTCGGTGCAGAGGGTGGCTGCTAAAATGATTAGTGGTCTTCATTATAAAGCATCTGAAGACAGACTGAAGGATCTTAATATGTACACCTTAGAGGAAAGGCGGGATAGAGGTGATATATACAAACCAAATCTAATTGTATTTTGTACATATGTTTATAGTTTCCCTGTTGCTCCAAGTTCAAACTCCTGTTAGAATGTAAGATCCAAGTTTTAAACTCCTGTTACAATGTAAGCACAGAACAGGCTTCTGACTGTGTACCCTTGTTGTATGTAAACCTCACTGATAACAAATAGCGCGGTATATAAGAGTTGATAAATAAAATAAAAATAAATAAATAAATATGATTGAGATGTTTAAATACCTCCATGGCATAAATGTTCAGGAACAGAGCCTCTTTCAATTGAAAGCAAGTTCTGCTACGAGGGGACATGGGATGAGGGTGAAGGGAGATAGATTCAGGAGTGATATGCGGAATATTTCTTTATGGAAGGAGTAGTGGATCCATGGAATAGTCTCCCAGTGGAGGTGGTAGAGATGAGGACAGTAACTGAATTCAAAAAAGCATGGGACAAACACAGAGGATCTCTAAAGGTAAAAAGGGGACTGTTGTAGTTGTTGATATGGAAGGACAGACTAGATAGGCCATGTGGTCTTTTTCTGTCGTCGTATTTCTATGTTTCTATGGTGGCACTTGAGTTGTGGCCGGATAGGTTACGGAACAAGAAAGTAGTCTGGTGGTGTGACAATGCTGCGGTAGTGAGTGTAGTCAATCATTACTCGCCGCGGTGCGTGCATGTTGCAGCTTTGATGAGGAAGCTGGTGTTAGCCTGTTTGCGTCTGAATGTGGGACTGAAAGCGCGGCACATTCCAGGGCTCAACAATGACGTTGCTGATGCTCTTTCCCGTTTGCAGTGGGATCGGTTCCAGCAGCTGGTGCCGGAGGCGGATGCGGAGGGGCTGGAGGTCCCTTGGAAGTTGTGGAGCAGTGGTCTGCGGATATGAGAGCGCTGCTGAAGAGCTCAGTGACAGAGAAAACTTGGGAGGCATACAGCAGAGGTTGTGGGAATGTGGTTGAGTTCTTGCGGTCCCAAGGGTGGCAAGGGGGGGGGGGCCAGATCAATTATTGGTGGGGTATATCCTTGTCGTAAAAGGGTGAGGTGTTACTCGGGCAGCGGTGTGAGGGCACTTGGCAGGCTTCGCCTTTTTCGCCAAGGCAGTGGGATGGGGCCCATCTGGGGGGGGGGGGTGTTTCTGGCCCGGAAGTTGATGCAAGGGTGGGGGCGGGTGAGGCCGTCTCAGCCGGATCGTAGGCGGCCGGTAACGCATGACTTGTTTAGAGGACTGTGCAAGGTGTTACCTTTGGTAGCTATATCTGCGTATGAAGCCACACTGTTTAGGGCAGTATTCAGCTTGGCTTTTTTCGGGGCATTTCGGGTAGGGGAGTTATTGGCGGATTCCAAAAGAAGAGAAGGGGGGAATAGCCTGCAGCGTCAGCATGTGCGAATTGAAGGGGGACAGTTAAAAGCCCTGTTGATGAGGTCTAAGACAGATCAACAAGGAAGAGGCATGTGGGTGGTGCTGCAGGCAATAGGGGAATCAACATGCCCGGTGGTGGTATTGCAGGCTTACCTGGGACTTCGCCCAAGGGCGGAGGGCGGGCTATTTGTGCATAGCGATGCACAATTGGTCACGCGATATCAGGTGGCAGCGGTGTTGCGGTTAGGGTTACAGCGGATAGGGGAAGACCCTAGCCAGTTTGCGGTGCATTCTTTTCGCATTGGGGCGGTGACTAGTGAGGCTCGAGCCAGGCTGTCGGGGCAGCAGATACAAGCGATAGGCCGTTGGAGATCGCTGGCTTTTCGGGGTTATGTGCGCTTATGAGATAGGGGATAAGCGACATGAAGGATTTAACTGCTCTTTTCTTTTGCAGAGGGGGGCAGTGGTGTGCAGGGATGTTGGATTCTGGGGCATTCGTTTGTTTTCTGGGCTGGTCAACGTGCAGAGGTGAGGCCTATCGGGCGTAACCTGGGACTGGAGCCTGAGGTGGTGTTGATTTCATGGCTGGGCGAGAGGGGGCTACGTTGGATGCAGCTGCTGCCTTTGCTTCGTCACCACGCGCAACTGAGGACACTAACGCAGATTTTGCTGTTGCACCTGGGGGGCAATGATCTCACATCATGGACTTGCAAACAACTGATCAATGCTACTAAGAGGGACTTGGCTCAGTTATTGCGGATGTTTCCTGGGGTGGTGCTGATTTGGTCGGATGTCATCCCGAGGCCAGCGTGCTGGGTGCAGTGGCGTTGGTCTCGGGGGTTGACGAAGATCAATAGGCAGATTGGGAGGTGGGTCTGTGAGAACGGGGATATCAGGTGCAACATGATTGGGTGGATGTGGCTTGTGAGGGTCTGTTTAGGACCGATGGGGTGCATTTATCCCCGGTGGGGGTGGATTTGCTCCTAAATGATTGGCAGGAGGCATTGGAGCAGGTGTTGCGTGGTAAGGGGCAGGTCGCAGCTTGAGCTCAGGTTGGGGGGGGGGCGGCAAAGGCACATTAAGGTGCCTGTGCCGTGGCGGGATCCAGGAGGTTTCTGGGGTCTGGAGCCATAAGCCCCAGGCGCGGGACCCTGCCCGTGTAATTGTAAAGGTGGCGAGGAGTGAGGTGGGGGGGGGGGCGTGATGACGCGGTGTGCGTCATTTGAATCGATTGGCTCTGCTGCGGGGTCGCGCGTGGCAGGCGCCAATCGGGTGGCAGGCAGGCAGGCCGGCCGGCCATGTGCTCCGGCGGCGGGGACACTCGCAGAGCACATGGTTTTTGTGAGGGTGAGCGACCGGCGTCCCGCCCTCCCACCCTTTAATTTGGGGGTGGTGTGGGGCTGGGGGTGTCACAGTGGGGGGGGACTTTGGGTGGCAGAATCCCGGAGGTTTCCGGGGTCCGGAGCCGTAAGCTACTTGGGGCGGGGGCAGGGTGCCCTCGACCCGGAGAACCCCTAGCAGACCTTTGCTAGTGATATGGCGAAGTTGGGCAGGGGTGGTAGTAACTTGACCGGTGGTTTGACCGGCGCAGGAGCGGAAGGGTGGTCACCTTGCTAATTGTACGGTGGGTGAGGAAACCCTCTGCTGGGGTGTTGGCTGTTGGGTTGTTGTTCATGTTACAAATGTAAAATGTTAATGGGCAATAAAGCTTCGACCTGTTGTTGTTCCAAATTATGTCTGGTGTGTAGTTTGTTGGAATCTGGAAGGGTTGGAACAAGGATTGGGGGCTGGGCAGGGGAAGCGCTGGGTGCAGCTCCCCGGTTACTATCTAGTTGTTCTAACTCAAACATATTCTACTCAGTTCCTAAACCCCAGAGAAGCTCATTCATTTGATCCCGGATTATCTGATGTAAGTTTGCTATTTACAAGAAACAGGGCTTTTAGGGTATATGATCCTACTCTGTGGCATGCACTTCCCTTTGAAATTGCAATAGAATAGGATTATTTATGATTCAGGAAAGTGACTAAGGTTTGACTTATTTTTGCCAGGCCTTTGGTTGATTTATCGATTTTACACTTGTTTAGCTACTGTTTTTATTTTTATTAGTACTGCTTTATTTTATGTCACTGGACTTGATTTTGGAAAGGATAGATAATAAAATTTAAATAAATGCATAAATAAGCATAATAAATGTGGGTGAACAACCTCACCACCTAGTACACTGGCTTCAAGATTTGCAATACTGTCTTTGAATACATCAGAATTTTTAAAAAAAATTACATTTATATTCTATCTGATCATGTAAAGCTCAAAATACATTCACAAAATTAAAAGATAAATATTCAACATGCTAGGTTCACTAGTACAACACAGACAAATTCACAGAATCATTAAAACGTAATGAAAGAATACTACAGAATTCAAATGTGTTTCCTGTTAGCCTCTGTATTTTACTGAGCATGATAAGTAATAATACATATGGTGCAAATTCACTAATGTCTTTGCTAATCATTAGTTAAGCTTGCATTTGTAGAATAAAATTAGTGCACAAAAGCTGCTATTCCATGCCTGACCAATTCCGTAGGTATAACTCTGTTCTTATCAAAGACATTTGTCATGGGAATAAAGCAATGAACTACCAATTCCCTTTGTAATAGCAATATGCATAATAGAAATAAATGTATTGTTGAAAGTTAATGTGGGGAAATGCATAGCAGGTTGTACCAAGTGTTCATAAGCACAATTTACACACAAGCTCAATATCACACATTCTGAATAAGCTGCCTGAAATGCCTTTATTCTACACTGAATTATGTTATTCTAGGCCCACGTGCCACGTGCCATTGTGTGCTCTAAACCCCTTTCCTTGGAGACACACATTATAGACCATTTTAAACCAATCTACACTTCAGTTTAAAAATGAATTATTCGCAGTCTAAAACTGTAAATGCCATACTTGGTTTTTGTAAATGCCATACTTGTTTTGCCCGAATAGTAATTGCCATACTTTGTTTTACCCCATACTTTGCTTTATCCCGAATTAACTAATGCTCCGTGTCACCATAATTGTTTTCCCGATCTGTCTATTATACTGTATTGTCTTGACTAGATTGTAAGCTCTGACGAGCAGGGACTGTCTTTTTGCTTATATTTCTGTACAGCGCTGCGTGCATAGCACTATATAAATGCTAAATAGTAGTAGTAGTATCTAAGTAACTGTGTGTAAAAGAGCTTACTGTTAAATACTAGATCATGTATATGATAATACGAGGGTTGCTCAGAAAGTAGTGCCCCACATGTTTTTTCTCAGTCCAGAATGAAGATAGAGGTGTGAAATTGAAAGGATAGTAACTTGGAACTTCAAAGGACATATGTGTGTAATTTTACAGTCGTCTGACAAATAGCAAGGCGGTAGTGATCCTTCAAATGGCGTCTGTGAGTGACACACGGCACAAACAATGAGCTGTAATTGAATTCTTGGTGGAGGAGAAAGAAAGTCCTGCCTCAGCCACCAGTCCAGATCGGCGCATCACGAGTCGGGAATTGTCCATACAGCTTTTCTTCAGTAGAGGTAGTGCAATGGCAATTATTGACTCTTTGGGATATTCAAAGGTGTGTGCAAGATGCGTTCCGCGAAGTCTCACAAACGCCAAAGGAAAGACATCTACTCTGATTTGTTGGAACGTTTTGAAGCTGAGGGGGAGGCCTTTATCCCAAAGAGTCAATAATTGCCATTGCACTACCTCTACTGACGGAAAGCTGTACGGACAATTCCCGAATCGTGATGCGCTGATCCGCACAAATAATGTCATCAGCGCGCTGCAACTTGTCTGGACTGGTGGCTGAGGCAGGATGCCCAGACCGCGGCCGATCTTCCGGTTCCTTTTTACCACTTCCTGAAGCCTTTACTCTCTTCACCCATCGTCCAACAGTGCTCCTATCTACCGCAGAACTTCCATACACAGCACACAACCGTTTGTGAATGTTTCTCACACTTTCTTTCTCCTCCACCAAGAATTCATTTACAGCTCATTGTTTGTACCGTGTGTCACTCACAGATGCCATTTGAAGAATCACTACCGCCTAGCTATTTGTCGGACGACTGTAAAATTACACACATGTGTCCTTTGAAGTTCTAAGTTACTACCCTTTCAGTTTCACACCTCTATCTTCATTCTGGACTGAGAAAAAACATGTGGGGCATTACTTTCTGAGCAACCCTTGTATATCTCCCGTTTTCTCTATCTACGTATACCAGTCAAGCCAAATGAATATTATTTGGCATTGATCTAGGTCCTCTTGTCTTGGGCAATGGCATATATTTGTATTATTTATTTATTTAACAGTGTTTCTATACTACTTTATCCTACGGTCAAAGCGGTTTACATTTTAACATAACATTTTACTTTAAAAAGAGACATTTTTGTGATCTGCATAGATTTATTTACATAAAATTATTTTTTCAGTCCTTGCTTACTAAAACAATGCAATGAACTAAAACAATGGAAAATAATAAACCACACATACACAAAAAAATTGTATCTCATTGTGCTGAGTATAATCACTCATTTGAACAACCTAACTGGCAGGTTATTGATTTTGTCCCGCTTTCCATATGTGGTGGTGGCAGGATACTGAACCTTCAAACTCGTGAACAGCGCTGGATCTTTCTTTTGAATTCAGTCAGTCTGGTAGGTCTCAATCAGGAAATTGTTTGGTGGAGTGTTATTTAACTACGCTTCGTGATAAATTTTTTTGGGATAATTTTGATGAGTTGCCATATCTCTCAATTTTTTTCACAGTAGGACTCTTGTTATTTTTGTGGACATTAAACAAATTTTGTCCACTGGGCCTTCAGACTTTGATGTCATGGGATGACATCTTATAAGAGCGCTTCTATTTGCCTCTACCTATTTACATTATTTTCCCAGCACCAATTGGAGCTTAATTTTGGCCTGAAGCAGAGCCTTGGAGATCCTTACTGGGCTCGAAACCACAGTCTGTTTTCCTGCTTGCTTTACAGTTTTTATGCTGTTTTGCATAACTACTATCACAGTGCTGTTTCTTGGTATTTCATACCTTGGCTATTGGCTCTATTGAACCCTGTGAGAAGCAACTGTGTCACAATTCTTCTTATTATTTCTTGTGGTTCACTTTGTGGTTCTCATGTTTGACGCCTTGATGCGTCTTAATATTAGAATAAAAAGGAAGCTGTTGTTTCAAGAAGAACGTTAGCTTCCCTAAACAACATTTCCAACAAAACAATTGAGGCTTTATTTCATTTTATTTTGCTGATTGGCTCTTCCATATCCTGGCTTTATTTTGTATGATTGACTGTTGGAAACAGGACACTGAACTTGATGGACCTTGGTTGACCCAGTTTAGCATTTCTCATGTTCTTATAAAGGCACAGTTTACAAAGGACGTCCACATACAATCTGGGATGTCAAAACCAGAAAGGCTAAAAAATATCAGGCACATGCAAGTTCAGGCATGATTTCAGAAACATGCTTGATATGAATGACTATGGAGACATCTACATAGACATCTCTAGAATAGCTTTTCATAACAGGTATGTCTAATAGTCTAATAATTAAAGTAGTGAGTTAGGAGCAGGGTGTCCAGGGTTCAAATCCTAGTGTGGGCCTTTGTGATCTTAGGCTAGTCACTTAATTCTCTTAATTCTTTTGATGTTTTAAGTACTTTTCTGATGCCTGTTCGTGCCTGGAGCAGGTCCAAATGTGGATGTGTCTGCAGACATCCTGAATGTTTCTGAAATCAAATGGGAAATCTGAGTTTATTGCACCTCTCCAGACTTTCCTCTTCCATGCTCCCTGCCTACTTGGATGTCTTTAATGTCAATTGTAACATGGTTCTGGAAACATCTTCATGTTTTTGACGTCAGAGATACAAATCACAACGAAGACTGAAAATGACCCCCTTAGGGGCATGTTTACTAAACCGTCTTAATGTTCCTGGTGCCAGTTGCAGCGATAATGTGAAGAATGCATATAAGGAGTGGGCGTTACGGTCTTAAGGTAGCATTTTGGGTTATTGCGCGATAAAGTCCATTATTGCGCGATAGAGGGAGCCGTGGCATGTTAACGTGCGTTAGCCTTAATTAGGCATGCTGACCTGCAAACACAGCAACAGAGATGTAGCACAATGGTTAATACATTCACTGCTGATACAGTGGTCATGAGTTTGATCCCCCAGTGGGCTTAATGAGTAAGGCTGTTTGAGGCATTACCCTTTACTTCAAATCAGTGCTGTCTGAGGCATTTTCTTTTTTATATTAAATTAGTGCTGCCAGCAAACACACCCTCACAGTGCCGTAACCTAAGGTGCCGCATAAGGCGCCCTATAAGGCACTCCAGAGGGCACATAATAAAGTGCACTGTCTGCCAAGGCACCTTATAATGTTCCCTATAGGGCACCTTATAAGGTGCTTTATAGGGCGCCTTATAGGGCACCTTATGAGGCACCTTAAGGTTACAGCACTGTGAGGGTGTTTTTTGCTGGCAGCACTAATTTAAATGAAAAAAGGAAATGCCTCAGACAGCCCTATCAAGTAACACCACTGTGGGATCAAACCCATGACCTCTGCCTCCACAGTCAGTGAAGTAACCAATGGGCTACATCTCTATAGCTACTAACAAACCCCTGGCTGGCTACAGAAGGACTGCAGGTCACCACACAAACTGTCTGTTGTGGTTACCAGGGTAGGGTTAACCCACTCGTACCCATGATGCAATCAATATGTGCTTCCTTCCAGGAGCAATCACGGCATGAGAGGGAGGTAACTGTCACCCCGGAAGACAGGGGAGTAGTTAGAACTAGGGAGTTTCCCTGGTATAGAGGGGGCTGCAGGAACACAGCCAAGGGCAGAGGGATTCAGATATATTGAAGAGCCTCCTACAGGCAGGCAGCCAGACAGCCTCTGAGAGATCAATGGATGACAGGCAGGAGGAAGCTATGGAAGGAATTCCCCTAGACCAGCGATGGCGAACCTATGGCACGCGTGCCAGCTGTGGCACGCGAAGGCCTTGCAGCTGGCACGCGGGAAGGTCCGCATTTAAAAGGTCCCAAATTTAAAAAAAAAAAAAACAAACAAACCGGCTGCTTCTGCCGCGGCAGCCTCAAGAGCTCTGCCGCGGCAGCCTCAAGAGCTCTGCCGCAGGGCCCCCCCCCCTGCCCGGCAGAGCCTCCCTGCATCATCTACCTTCAAGTCGCAAAACGCGGGCTTCTTTCAGAGCCGCGAGAGTTTCCTTTCTCGCGGCTCTCCCGCGAGAAAGGAAACTCTCGCGGCTCTGAAAGAAGCCCGCGTTTTGCGACTTGAAGGTAGATGATGCAGGGAGGCTCTGCCGGGTAGGGGGGGAGGCTCTGCCGGGCAGGGGGGGGGGCCCGCGGCAGAGCTCTTGAGGCTGCCGCGGCAGAGCTCTTGAGGCTGCCGCGGCAGAAGCAGCCGCTTTGTTTGGGTTTTTTTTTTTAATTTGGGATGATAGGGGGGAAGGGGGTTTAGGACTGGTAATGGGCTATGGGGGGGAGGCTAAGACTGGAAATGGGCTGATGGGGGGGGGGAGGACTGGTAATTTGCCATGGGGGGGGGCTAAGACTGGAAAGGGGCTGATGGGGGGGGTTAGGACTGGTAATTGGCCATGGGGGGGGGGCTAAGACTGGAAAAGGGGCTGATGGGGGGGTTAGGACTGGTAATTGGCCGGGGGGTGGGGTAGGACTGGTAATTGGCCGGGGGGGGGGGTAGGACTGGTAATTGGCAGGGGGGGGGTAGGACTGGTAATTGGCCAGGGGGGGGGGGTTAGGACTGGTAATTGGCCATGGGGGGTGCTAAGGCTGGAAAGGGGCTGATGGGGGGGTTAGGACTGGTAATTGGCCAGGGGGGGGGGGTAGGACTGGTAATTGGCCAGGGGGGGGGGTAGGACTGGTAATTGGCCGGGGGGGGGGTAGGACTGGTAATTGGCCAGGGGGGGGGGTTAGGACTGGTAATTGGCCGGGGTTAGGACTGGTAATTGGCCATGGGGGGGGCTAAGACTGGAAATGGGCTGATGGGGGGGTTAGGACTGGTAATGGGCTATGGGGGGGCTAAGACTGGAAATGGGCTGGTGATGATGGTGATGGTGATGGGGGGGGGGGTAGGACTAGTAATGGGCTATGGGGGGGGGCTAAGACTGGAAATGGGCTGATGGGGGGGTTAGGACTGGTAATGGGCTGATGGGGGGTTAGGACTGGTAATGGGCTATGGGGGGGCTAAGACTGGAAATGGGCTGAGTGGAAGGAGGGCTTGAACTGCAAATAGCTGATGGGATTGGGGCTTGGAATGGAAATGGGTTGTGAGGGGGAGGGAGCTAGGACTGGAAATGGGTGAGGGGGGGTTAGGACAGGAAATGGGCTGATGGAGGGGCTAGAATAGGACTGGAAATTGGCTGTTGGGGGGGTGCTAAGATTGGAACTGGGCTGTGGTGGGGGTTTGGATTGAAATGGACTCATGAAGGGGCTAGAACTGGAAGTAGGCTCATGGGGGGCTTGGATTGGAAATGGGCTGAGTGGAGGGGAGCTAGGATTTGACATGGGCTGATGGTGGGGCTAGGAAAGGACTAGAAATGGGCTCATGGGGGGCTGGGTTTGGAAATGAGCTGATGGAGGGACTCGGATGGGACTGCAAATAGATGGGGGAGCTAGGACTGGAAATGGGCTTATGGGGGGTTAGGACTGGAAGTGGGTTGATGAGGGGGGCTAGGACTGGTATTGGGTTGGGAGGTTGCTAGGACTGGAAATGGGTTGGGGGGCTGCTAGGACTGGAAATGGGCTGATGCAGGGACTAGAAGGGAATGGATGCTGGGTGAGGCTGGAACTAGAAGGGAGCTGGTGTTGGGGGAGGATTAGAATGGGATGGGGCTGGGAGAGTAAAATGGAGAGGGGAAAAATATTTTGTGTGGGAGGGATAAAAAATCTACAATTGGCCGGGTATTGGGAGAATAAGTGGGGATTGAGGATGGAGGGGTAAATTTTGAGTAGATGAAATAGGAATGAGGAAAGAGCAAAAGGAGAAAGATTAGTATGTTAAAGCAGATGTAGAGAGAGAATGGAAAAAAAAAACCAAGAAGACAGAAGAAAGGACAAATGGACAGCAGATGGAGAGTTAGGAGAAGACACGAAGAAACCAGAAGAAAGTGGCTGGAGCAATTGCAACTGAAAAAAAATGCACAAAAGGTAGAAAAATATCTCTTTATTTTGAATTTATTAACTGGAATATGTCAGCTCTGGGAAATGTGCATCATTAATTTTTGCGCTTTGTTTAGTACAAGAGGAATTAATTTATAGTTTTATTTCTACAGTGTTGTTGTATATTCCAAGTTTGGCTTTTGGGGTTCCCAGTTTAATTATTGTCTTCCTGTTTTTAAATTGTGATTCCTTGTTTGGTGATGGTCTGTTCTGCATGTGTAACTGAGCTGAGGTATTCTGTTTATATAATTCCTATTTGACATTGCCACTTGTTCTTTCCCCAGTAGGTCATGTATTGTTGTTCTCTGAAATGTATTGGTTTAATATTTGCAGTGTTGCCTTTTGATAGTTAGGGTATGGTGCTTTGTGAGTCCTGGTAGTACTGTTAGGATACGGCGGGTTTGCTATGGGTTCTAAATGGGCAGCGTTTGTAGTAGTTCCTAATGTGCCTGGCGGTTGGTACTGGATTATAGTAATGTAGAAACCTTTTAGTCTTTCTTTATCCATATACTCATTAAGAGGCATGTTTACTAAAAGTTAGTGTATGGTAACATTATGCAAATATTTATGCAAATGAGGCACCTTATGCAAATGAGGCTTTAATGGACGTGCTGGCACTTTGAGGAAATTCTTTGGTTTTGTGCGGCAGTTTGGGCACTCGGGCTCAAAAAGGTTAGCCATCACTGCCCTAGACCTACCTGCTTTGGAGGAAGAAGTGGAGGAAGAGTGGGCCAGTAGGCTCTGAACTTTAGTTGGTTTTGCTGCTTTGGTTTTTTTTTTCCCTTTTGCCTGGATTGTTTGAAGGTGGTACAGGAGGGAGGCATGATTAGAGAGTAAGTAGCAGAGGTGTGGGCACCTCCCCACCCTTTCTAGCCCCACTGTTTGAGCCATAATGACTATTTTTCCTGGTTTGGGGCCGAGAAAGGGGAATTATGTTTTGTTTTGCATTTTGCCTGGAGGAGCAATTGAAAGGCTGTTTTGTTTTCCCTATTGGAAGGAACTGAATTGTGTAGGAAGGCTGGGACTACTGTATTCCTATCCAAGAACCTCTGTAGGGGGAACTGTTTTTGGAAAAGGCAGAGGCCTTCAGGGCTGAACTAGGCAAATGCCTGTAGTGTGGCAAATTTGTTTTTGAACTTTTCCGCTGACTCACCTGTGGGGGGAGAGGAGAGGAAGCTATGTCTTCCAAGCTCTGGTTGGAACTTTGGTGAACAGAACTGGAAGGATACCAAGGGGCTCCTGCATAGATCCCTACTCTCAGTCTGTTACTGGTGCTGTCACCCACCTACTATCCACACAAACTGGTGAGACTTGCATGACTACTACCTGAAGTTGACTACCCAGCAGCAAATGAACTCAGCACCAGGTATACACTGTCAGTCATATGAATGTACACTCTTGCACTCAGACCCATATACCATTTGACCTATGAAAAATCACAAAGGAAACTAAGGAGCCTATTTATAAGGTATGCCAAGGTTTTACAGATGGACCACCATTACTTCTCTAGCCCTCCTATACTGGGAAGTGTGGAATGTCAAAATAGCAAACACTTCATTCAAATGAATGTTATTGTGAACAAATTGGAATTATTCATAATGGTGAAAAAATAGGCAAACTTATCTGAATCAGCACTCTGCAAAATCTTCAGCCTTGAGCTCCACTATCACGCCACTAAATGTGTCACAGGCCTTCTCTGGAGACCTCTTCTCTGGCCTCTTAGGAACTTGCTTAGAATGTTTCTAGCTTGCAGTCTGCAGCGCATCCCTTTTACCAGATTTTGTAGCCACCAAGACCTTATTCAGCACCTCTGCTTATGCTTTGTAGTAAGGAATAGTAAACTTTGTGGTACAAACTTGATATTTTATAGTATACTGTCTAGGAGCTGCCACTTCACACGTCCTTTAATTTGCGGCAGATGGGAGCCCCCTATGAAACCTTTTTGACTTTGAACTTCCAAGTTGTGTCCTAGGGGTGATTTCTTTTCCTTCTCTTCCCATATTTATGTATTTTATTTATTTGTTTTTTTTTATACTGCCTAATCTTAAAGTCTAGGCAGTTTAAAGAAGAACTAGCATGGCTTCTACATGGAGCACAAGTGCAGTACAGTGAATACAAAAAGATTGTACATGGAACATAATTACAGTGAACTGTAACTTAACTTGCGAGTACAGCTGCCGGGAGAACATATCTACATGGATTAATGATTAAATCGGAGTGAAACATAACTAGCGGTATAGCTTAAGTTAATTGTAAAATAGCAGAGTCTTAGGGCTGACAGATTCTTTTAGGGTATAAGGTTAGGTGGGTATAAAGGGGAATTAAGGGGGTTAGAGAGAGGGGGTAAACGGATTCTGCTGGAGGGTGTTGCACTGACAGTGAAGTCTGTGGTTCATTGAGGATCAGTTCTCATATCTGTAGCACTCATTGAGTAGGTGGGTTTTTAATTTTCTTCTGAAGTCTGTTAGGTCAGATATTGTGCGTATGCCTTGTGGTAGGGAATTCCATATGATCGGGGCATACATGGAGAAGGATGTGGTGGTGTTACTCTTCGAATTTATGGTAGGTACCATGAACGTGTTTTGGTGGTATGTTCTCCTGAATCTATTGTTGGGTGTTTTTTGTAATAGTGAGTTGAGGTAGACTGAGGAGAGTATAATGTAATATAATTTCCTGAGTCTCCATGCATCTAGAGTCAATGGCTGTGACTGCAGCGTTGAAGCTATCAAAAGAGGATCTGATCAAGTGTTTGCTGCATTCTCTAAGGTCAGTTATGATGGGGGAGAAGGCAGAGTTGTTTTTTGCTGGGAGGTTCTTGACCAGGTTATCCAGGAGTGTGTCCTGTAGAGGACTTGCTGAAATTGGTGCAAAGTGATCTTGGCTGCCAGCCTGGCTGTTGATTGATAGGACCTCTTCTCGTGTTTGTCAAGGAGTTTGTGGTCTTTCCCTGGTGATGTGTTTGTGTGAATTCTAGGTTTGTTTATTTTTCTTGGGTTTTTTTTTTTTGAGAGCAGAGAGTTCCATCCTTCTTGGCAAGGCAGAAGAAAGAGACATATAAATGTTATATTAAATTTGAAGGTAATAGTTTAATATTCTCTGACCTGATCACTGGCAATTTTTATGATTGTGATTGTAATCCTCTTGGTATGTGTTCCTATTTTTTCTTGAATCATTCCTGTTGTTAGAGAGACTTGGGATCCTTTTTTTTTCTTCTCTGGATCCTTTTTTTTCCCTCTCCTCTTTTTTTTTTCTACATAGGGCTTTTATTAATGGCACTATATCATTTTTAATTCATATTATCTAGGTAGACAATGTAGCCTTTTCCTTGACTTTATTTCAGTGTATCTTATTTACATTTAAAGTTTTCTTGAAATTTGAATGAAAAATACTCATAAATTTAAAAAAAGAATGGGATAGGGCTAGTCAATAATGTGGAGATTAAGGAATGTTTTGAAATGGCAGAAGAGTTCAAAATAGAGTTGAAGGATAAGTGTTAAAATTCAAATATGTGAGAAAAGCTGTAGAGGAATGAGAACAAGTGGCTATGAAGGGAAAGAGAATGGAAGCTGCTAAGATATAGGTGAAAAGAATGAGGGGAAAGGAGAAAGTTGGAGCTCAGGTACTTGATGACAGCAAATGATATGAGTGTGCTGCATTTCGGTTGTATAATTTCCCTCTCATCAATCCTTTCTCCCCTTTAAGTCCTTCCCCTTCCATACCTTTGCATCCCTCTTATACCCATATCACTCCTACTTTTTCTATCTCATATCCCTTTTCACTATTTCCTCACCTTTGTTCCTCTCCCCATCCTGAAATTAAAGGTAGCCAAAACTGCAACATGACTTACAGGAAGTTCCACTACCCTTACTAGATCTGTTTTCGAAAGTTAATCTATCCAAATCCAACCTCATTTTAAATGTGCTTATTTGGACACAGAACTTGCAGTATGTTCTAAAAATAAGTTTATTCCATATTTAAGAACTCTTTTCTAGCATTGTGCCAATTCTACACTTTCCCCTCCTTTCTTAGATTTCTCTGCTCAACAGACTTTTGCACTTAGCTAGATCATCTCATGTACTGATTATAGTAATATCTATTACTGCAATTATGCAAGGTTCAAAAGGTCTGAATTATGCAAAAGTCTGTATGCATTGTCAAAATCACAAACCATACATATTGTTTTTGAGTTATGTTGTTGTTAAGTGCCGTCAAATCGGTGTCGACTCATGGCGACCCTCTGGATAGTTGTTCTGAGTTGTGTTTGGTCTTCAGCTCATTGTTATACTTAATTCAAAATACAATGCAGAAATAAAATAATATAAGAAAGTGCAAAGTTTTGAATTCATTGTGACAGAATTCCAGCAGGGCTAAATATCACCTATGAAGGGTTCACACAAAAGATCACATGCACTAACAACTAAAGCACGACAAACAATTGGAGCGAGGTGAGGTATAGACCTTTTGCCTTTAGTAAGGCACCAATGCCGCATTTTGTAGTATCTTTTAAGTTCATCCCCCCCCCCCCCCCGTATTATGGCCTGCCATGGAAATATTCCTTCATTCTAAATTACTTAGGCAATTCACCTTTCTATTGGCATTATATTGCCTTTTGTACCCTCTACTGTGTATTAATATTGAGGTTTTAATTTATTTATTTTTGCACAATTGCACTATTTTTTATGCAGTCTTCCTTAAAACATTTACTTAATGGTTGCCGGGCAATGCAACTTGTGTTTGGTGGCAAGGGCTTCTTTTTAAATTGCATTGCTAAGAGAGCTGGTGTTTCATAATATCGTTCAGATAGAGTACATTTTTCTGCTCCTTGGATTTGCGACAAGTTCTAGGGTAGGTCTGCCTATATCCTTTTGGTTACATAAAATTGATTTTTTTAGAGGTACAGCCACCTTCTCTGTTTGGTAAGTTTAATTTTGTATCTATACCTGAATGATTTCACTTGCGTTGCTTTTATATATTATGTTTTATTATTTATAGGGATTTACCCTTTGGGCTGTGTTTTACTTAGACTTTGCTTTGTTATTTTTTATTTTTTGGTGTCCACTGAACCACCATTTTTTATCATGTTGTCCACTTTTTTACACTTTTTAGTTCATCATTGGCTATATATTTTTGTTTATTTTAAATAGTCATAGCCTCTAGTACTTTGAGTCTCTGAATGGAATGTTTTCAGTTCTTTCTTTTCTCTCAAGTGGTATAGTTTTAGCAGCTTGTTACATTTTCCAATATCTGTTTTTATGCAACAGATCTCAACGTAACCATTAGTCACACCAAAGTGTTTCCTCAGCTTTTACACTTCTGCAGAACTGATAGTAAGTTCCATTCAGTATTTCCTCCCACCTCCCCCTCATTCCAGGCTTCCCTTCACAAGCATTGTTACCTCATCTTGGTTATGCTTTCTCCTGTAGCCCTCTCCCTAAATTAGTATGATTTAGAATCTTCATCCAACGCCTCTGGTGTTTTTTACTATTTTGTGTGGTTTTATTATTTATACATGTAATTTATACTCTTGGTACCATTTCTTTTTTATTTTATTGTATTGTATTCTTTATGCATAGGATAGTTGAATGATCCTTATGTTTTAGTCACAATATTATGTGCTCTTATGTTTTACTTTCACTATTGTTATTTTTTTTAACTTATGGTTATATTTTAATATGTTTGTTTTTAATTTGTTTGAGGTTTAACCCCCGGAAGAAGGCTAGTGTTGCCAAAACACATTGTGTTGGGGCATTTCTTTCTTTTTTTTTTTTTATTAAGGTTTTATCAAACATACAATTGAAATCAATACAGTTCAAGCAAATCAGAAACAAAGCATAAGAATATCAACATAGATAGTAACACATTATGATTAGGTCCACATCACTGAGACCCAGATGTGAAAAAAAAATGAAGGAAAACAAACAAAAAAAGCCAGGGTTAACTAACCCACAGTATAGAGGCATATACTACTTAATTACTCATTCCGACTAACCTCAACAACACCCTGCCGCTCCAATACAAAATTCTCTAAATGAGTTACATCTGAAAATATATAAACCGCACCCTCATAATTCACTACACACTTGCAGGGAAACCGAAGAAAGAAAGTAGCACCCAACTTAAGGACCCGAGGCTTTAACGCAAGAAAAAGCCTCCTCCTGAGTTGGGTGCTACGAGAAACATCAGGAAAAATATTTATCTTGTGTCCACAAAAGAGAGTCGCCTTGCACCTAAAAAAGGCCTTAAGAATACGCTGCTTATAATCAATCGATGTCAGGGACACTACCAGAGTGGCACGCAAATTAATTACGTCGGAGGAATCCTCCAAAAAATCAGTCAAATTTGTAAGCGAAGGCTCAATTACGTCCAATCCGCCCTCAGCCGGGTTGATACGTTTAGAGCTAGCGGAAATATAAAATAACTGAGACACCCCAATAGGATCTGAGAAAAGCAAGACTTCTTTAAAGTACTTGTCAAGGAGAATCTTTGGCGAAAGAAGAGGGGTACATGGAAAATTAAGGAAACGTAAATTTACAGCACGCAAGGTATTCTCCAATGCCTCCACCTTGCTATGCAAAATTAAAGCATCTTTCATCCCAGCTATATGTGCTGAGTGCAAAGAAGGGAGTTGCTGCTCAAGCTTAACATAAGCAGCATCTACCACAGAAATTTTACTATCCAATTGCTGAAGGGAGGAAACAGTTTGAGAGGAAAAATCACATAAAGAACTTAATGTTGAGGATACTTTAGCATCTATAGACTGCAAAACTTGCCAAAGATCCTTCAGGGTTATCTCCGATCCAACAGAAGAAACTGGTGGGCATAAAGCACTACCAGAATCAACCAAAGTAACAGGTTTAGGCAATTGAACCGTCACCAAGGCAGCGGCTCTCATTAACTCAGGGGACTTCTCCGACCCTACCAAGGATAAACAAGCAGCAGGACAGGGAGGAGGGGTCCTCCCGCTAGAACTAAGGGAGGCACCCTCAGGAGAGGACTGTGCAACTGGGCGTGGGACCAGATGTTTGTCTAAGGGACCGACAACCGGAGCATTGGTCGCCGATCCCTCCTCAACACGCCCAGGTTTAGTTTACGTTTCCCCATTAGTATAAAAAACAAAATAGTACAAAAGCAAACTCCCAAAACTCACTCTGTTCGCCGCTGTGACGCCGCTGTGACGCCGAAGGGGTGCCAAAGGGGCGTGTCCCGCCCCTTTGGACACGCCCCGCGGACACGCTCTGCGGTCACGCAAACAGCCCACAATTATACCAAACAGGGTCCTCGCACTCTGAAGGTGTCCCCACTGCCTGCCTGAAATCGGGAAAGAAGGCAAGTGCTGAAGGCAAGGTACACAGCTCCCACAGTCTCAGGGCCCTCTACAAGCCCCTCATGCCTCCAAAAAATCACTCCGGGTCCACAGAGGATGACTGGAACGGAGATTTTATCCACTGCAGGGTCCTCGCACTCTGAAGGTCTCCCCACTGCCCCTGCCCGAAATCGGGAAAGAAGGCAAGTGCTGAAGGCAAGGTACACAGCTCCCACAGTCTCAGGGCCCTCTACAAGCCCCTCACGCCTCCAAGAAATCACTCCGGGTCCACAGAGGATGACTGGAACGGAGATTTTATCCACTGCAGGGTCCTCACACTCTGAAGGTATCCCCACTTCCTGCCCGAAATCGGGAAAGAAGGCAAGTGCTGAAGGCAAGGTACACAGCTCCCACAGTCTCAGGGCCATCTACAAGCCCCTCACGCCTCCAAGAAATCACTCCGGGTCCACAGAGGATGACTGGAACGGAGATTTTATCCACTGCAGGGTCCTCGCACTCTGAAGGTGTCCCCACTGCCAGCCCGAAATCGGGAAAGAAGGCAAGTGCTGAAGGCAAGGTACACAGCTCCCACAGTCTCAGGGCCCTCTACAAGCCCCTCACGCCTCCAAGAAATCACTCCGGGTCCACAGAGGATGACTGGAACGGAGATTTTATCCACTGCAGGGTCCTTGCACTCTGAAGGTGTCCCCACTGCCTGCCCGAAATTGGGAAAGAAGGCAAGTGCTGAAGGCAAGGTACACAGCTCCCACAGTCTCAGGGCCCTCTACAAGCCCCTCACGCCTCCAAGAAATCACTCCGGGTCCACAGAGGATGACTGGAACGGAGATTTTATCCACTGCAGGGTCCTCGCACTCTGAAGGTGTCCCCACTGCCTGCCCGAAATCGGGAAAGAAGGCAAGTGCTGAAGGCAAGGTACACAGCTCCCACAGTCTCAGGGCCCTCTACAAGCCCCTCACGCCTCCAAGAAATCACTCCGGGTCCCGGGGCATTTCTAATAAAGGTTGTCTATACCTTGCCTTGCTCCAGTTGCTTGTCAAAGTATACCTACTCCATTTTTTTTCATGTCAGAACTCAAATGACTCCAGACTATCCAAAATACAACAGTCTGGATTCAGTGCCATGCATGAAAATTTGACTGTTACCCTTTTCCTATTCCAACAGCACTGTCTCTGTATTTTTTTACTGTATCCACTTTAAAATCCTTCTATTGATACACAAAGCTGTCTATGCTGACACCCAACCTACTTAGCGTCTTCAATCTCTTTGAATACCCCAGCTAGAGTTTTACGCTCTATCCATTGTAATCAACTGAATGTCCCACCTGTATCCTGAGTCATACTTGAAAGTACTAGGCACTCTGCTTTTTTCATCTCCCCTTCTTTGGAATGCTTTTCTTCTTTATCTGCACACTGAGACATTCCATAAAAATGTTACGGCATCCCTGAAAATACATTTATTCAATGTGGGATTCAGGGCTGGCAGCATGTGGTTGTTGAGTGAGTAGTAGTACAATATCCATGGTCCCTTCTTTCTTGTCCTTATTGAAGTTCCCTTTTACCCTCTTTATGTTTTTAATTTATTTAAACTGCTTTGCTGTTTGTTCAAAAGGTGGTATATTAAATTTCAAATAAATTATCTACCTCCCCCCCCCCCTTAAGCCAGGTTCCAGGTTCTTTCTCTCTCTGTCTTCCAACCTTAGCCTTTCATTCACCAGTTTGACTCAGGGTTTCTTTCAACCTAAGATGGGTATTAATACCCTTCCTCTTTCCACCATCACAGCTCTTGAGATGCTATCTAGTGCTTCCCATGGCCCACACAGGTCACCTCATGTACCACTGTAACCTCCTCTGTGCCCTAGATCATGGGAGTTAGTTGGTGGTTCTTCTGTTTGCCTGAATAACCACATGGCTATGCCTTCTTTCTCTCACCATTTGACCTAAAATGCTGTGATGCATGGCAACTACATGTGTTCCAACGCTACAGTTCAAATAATGGGATATGAGCTCAATTTAATAAAGTATCATAGAGGATGATGGCAATAAAGACCAACATGGCCCATCCAGTCTCCCCAGTAGGTTTTTCTAGGGCAGAACCTGCAACACAGCGTAGGTTACTTTCTTCATGTCTTTTTTTTCCAGGGGGGTGGGGGTAGGGGCATTCACCGGTCATTTATTACAGGCTATTTTCCCCACTCATTTTCACTCATGTATGTTCTATGGAAACAACCAGCCATACCTCATTATTTTTAAATATAGAAAATTCAGAATTTCTGTGGTTGTCTTCTGAAGCTATACTAGTCATTTTAAGAAACTCGAGAAATATATCACATATTTTGATATACAAGACTTTTTACTGTATATGCATAAAGATTCTTACTTTCCCTGACCAAAATGTTGAGATTATTTCAAGTAAAAAAAAAAAATCCTTCGCTTTCCATTTCTTATTGTACCAATATTAATTTGACTTTCCTACATGGGATCTCTATAATAATTTGCTCATTTCTTCTACACATTTTACCAAGATGTCCTTCAGAAAATACATATTAAACATGTCTCAAACTACTAAGTTGACAAAATATTTTAAATACTAGCATACAACAGTAACTTACTGTATATTGACGTTAAATAATCTCCAAAGTTTATATTTCAAAGAGAAAATGATGGGAGAGAATGCAGGTCTATACCCTTCCAAAAGGGTAATTATTTGTTCACAGTAGTACTAAATTGCCACCCAGCGTTTGCTTTACAGAATATAAAAAATGCTAGAGGAGCTCACTTCACAACTATGTGCATGCTACATGAACTATTGTCTTCATTCTGTTTTCAGACCTGTAATCTTAGCTGAAGTCAGGAAAGCTAATATCCCATCAGAAGTGACTGATGGTTGTCAGCTGCTGTTTTCTAACTGCTGATGACATCAGAAAAGCACAGTAGCAGGGCAGAATTAACCCTTTGGTGGACCTTAGGCAAACAAGCATAGCTCAAACACCCCACCCGCCACCCCCACCCCCACATTCACACTCCTACTTTTTTTCTGTTTCCTGCCAGCAGCTGACTCACCAGGGGAAAAAATTGCCTTGGAAGCCATTGAATGAATGCAAGTGTTAGAGCCACGCCTAAATGTTTAAGGTCTAGGCATGTGCCTAAGTTGTTGATTTCTTAATCCTTCTCTGAACACTAGATTTTTAAGCCAAATGAAAATATGTTCAAATCCCTAATATGTGAGCTAATTTAAGATCTATTTTGAAGAAATACCATAGTTTTGTAGCTACAACACAATACGTCCTGGTTGGTCACTAGATTGTTGCTGGGCTTATTCTATTTAGCAGATTTTTTATTTTGTTCTTTGTTTTAACAAATGGAATAAATAGGCCATTTGCAAAAATGGTGTATGTTTAAGAGTATCAAAGGAAAGAAAAATTCTTAGGTGCAAAAACATAGCCTTTGAAAATTTGTCCAACTCAAAAGTGAGTATGCTTATGTGTGTAGTTCAACTACACATACAATTTTGCTCAAATGTTGTGGGGTTGGGAGGTGTGACAGGAACAACGGCATACATATAGTGCATGCATGCTTCCAGATTTGTACTAGAAAGATACCCTTACAAATAGCAGGTAGAGGTTTGTGTGTGTTCGTTTCTTGACCACTTTTCAAATTGAAACTTTTCCTTATGAAAATTGATATTAAATCTGCATATAAAAAGGACCTGCAGACTACAGATCCAAGCATTTTTTGAGTGCTGCCCCCAAATGCTGAAGTTCCTCATTGTGCCCTAACATAAAGGCCAAAATATTAGGAGTATGTACTGGAAATGTAAAGGTAAACATGCAGGAGCTGATTTACCCATTTAGAGAATAAAAATGAGGCTGTAATAAATACTTAATAAGAATGCTTCTGTGAATGATGCTTCTGGGAACATTTTACAAAGGTTGTCATGGATTTTTTTCTATTTCATTTTGTTTTTTATTTCATATATTTTTAAGTTTGCTTCAAATAAACAAAATGGAACAAAAAAAAAAACCAGAAAGAAAAAGAAAAAATGATGGGCGTGGACTCCATCCCCATAAAAAGTGTCTTGTGAATGTATTAATAAACTCTCTGGGTTTATGTCTGACTCCCCCTCCCTCCATCGTTTACTTATTAGAAGCAGTGGATTTTCATTGAGCAGTAGTGCCTGCCCCATTAATGCAACTACAGACCTGTTAGCCTAGTATTGATGGTAGGTTAAATCATTTTTTCTCATGTTCCTTGTATTGGATCCAATCTCCCAGTATTATTTATTTATTTAGCTGTATTTATATCCCGCTTTTCGCCTGGTCAAAGCGGTGAAAAAAACAACCCCTCTTCATTTTGGTTATAGCTCTCACAACATCTTCTAGTCACTTTCCTCAGAGTCTAAATGGGATCCTGAAAGCCCACCAATCACACTGATCTTCCTCTCAGCAGAACTCATACAATAAGGGACCACACTGCTGAGGTTGACTCACCCATGGGGATCATTGGCCATCTGTTGAACCCATGGCTGTAGAGAAGGAAAGAGCCATCTAAACTGAAATGGCTCCACTTCCTTAGTACTGCAAACTCAGCCACCTCAGTCATTGCTACAGGAGGTTTTCTGAGGCTGCAGACTAATGAGAACTCCACGTTCTTACTAGGTATAGGCCTTCCAACATCCAGCTCCTCCAGTAGAGCACCACATACGAGCTTCTGGTAGAATGAAGAAATCTAGGGTTTGCTGAACCCATGGAAAATAAATCCTCAGCCTGGCACAATTGATAAGGGATGTCCCTGTGTGCTTACCCATGATGGACAACACAAAACCCAGGTGAGTTGCCAAATTTCTGGTACTCGGAGTTCACAACTTTTGAATCTGCTCTTGATACCATTTTGTTTCTTCTTCCCCATTTTTAGCTCTTGCTTCTGCCTTCAACTCTTTTTCTCTATTCCCGGCATTTGCCCCTGTTTCCTATCCCCTTCCACAGCATCTATTATTCCTACAGGTGACCTGTTGTCCTACATTTCTCTCTCCTCTCCCCCACCTATCTCAGCTTATCTAACCTAAAGGCAAAAGCCCATCTCACAACTCCTAAATGCCATATATAGTCTTATGCCAGCATGGCAAAATTCCTAGAACCACACTTTATGCTTGATCTCATTCACCACAATATCAGGGCAGAGTCAAGTGTTTCAGAAATGTGAACTAAACATATTTATCAAGACACAATGTGCAGCTTACAGTCAGGGCTGTTACTGTCATGATTTCAATGTGTACAGCAGCTTGGAGGGTCCTCAAAACCTGGGTAGGACATATTCAGAATCTTGCTGTCTCTCACAGACAATACAATTAGTGTCCAGGACATTCTGGTCTAAGAATTACAAAACTGCTCACAATCTGGCACAAAATGTACAGAATAGTCAGCAACTATGGGATGGGCTGTAGCTGCTTTTCCTGCCAATCCCAAATGGTGCTGGTGAAGAAAGTTTGTGCAGCCAGATTTATGGTGTGCTTAGTCACTAGACGTCTTCTGTATGGATGTGCACCCCTTAAAAATAACATTGGTCAGGATTTCAGTACAAGAAAGGGTTGAATAATAAGAGCTGGACTCATGCCGGGTCAATCCTGAAGCAGAAAACAAGCTAGAGATAAACTCAGGGGCTATTTACTAAGATGTTATAAGGTAATGCAATTACCGTACATTAATTGCCATAAGCCTCTGTGATGCTGGGGTATTCTCATATAATTAACTGAGAGACAATACACTTCACTGCATTGTATTGCAAATATTATGATAGGGTTAGCTACTCCTATTGAGGTGATGTTAAATGTGCTGCATTATCTGCAGTGTTAACATTTAACTCACAGTAACCACTTCAGCATTAACTCTTAGATGCAGTCTCTATCAATTCCCCATCTTATTCTTTGTTAGTTAACATGGGAATTAGTGGGGGTTAATTGACAAATTGCCCACTACTAGCATAGGCCTATAGGTTAGTGCATGCTAACTCCAATATTAGCAGCTTAGGGTAGTTTTATAAATAGCTGCAACATATTGCTATAGCATATAATGCATTTTACATAATAATCCCCATTTATTAATGTCCAGCATTTGATTATGGTGTTACCGCATGTTATCTACCACAAAGTCCAATTTATGCAGTGGTTTTTGCAGCAGATAATGCTATAAAGCACTAAGCATTAATAGTGGCCAATGCATTTTATTTCTATTCATATCTGCAATATTGCTTTGGTTAAGTCATTTTCTGAATGATATTTCTTCACAATACACACTTTATTCCCATTTTTTCTCTTTTTCTTTCAATTTCTGGGAAATTTGTATCTCGAGTTACAGTACGTAAGTAAATGATTTCTCATATTGATGCTGGTGCATATTTGAAAACTAGATGAAGGTATGAAGAAGGCTAGGAATGAACATGGACACAAATTTTGGCTAGTTTACAGGTCATCGTCAGATTTTCAGAAATCAAATTCTTCCTTTCCCCATACTGGAATACGAAGCCATGATGTGAGATTTTCCCGATCTTGTGGGAGCTTAGTCTAATAGGCTGCATCAGCATGCACAGTTACTGTAAGTTTTCATTAAGTTACTGTGGAGCCAAGTACAACTAAGTAGAGTGTGTGCCATTTAAACGTGAGAGGCTAAGCACCAGGGAGCTGTGAGAGGAGACAATAGAGGCAGTTCTACAGCACAGTAGTCATCTGGTGCAATGGAAGACTGTCACAATAAAAGGATTGCTGGAACAGAAGTTTATTATAGATCACAGACATGCCCCACCATAATTGAAAAAGTAATTGGGACTGTGCTGAGACTTTGTTATTTAATAAATGTTGCAAAGTAACCTTTTATATATAAGGTGTTTGACACATTGTTTACAAAGTAACAGTTACAAAAGTAGAGTGGCTGATTCCCATAGTAGCCTCATAATGATATTTGAGTGCACATGTAAATATAACAAAAAAAAAAATGGAGATAGAGAGGCAGGTGAAAAATTGCCATGAGAGACCCAATAATTTGTATTTAGCTCACATCTTCTCTCAGAAGTTCAAAGCAAGTGACGTCCTGGTACAGTAGATATTTCCCTGTCTCTGGAGGGCTTATAATCTAACAGGCATGTTTACTAAAGCTCCATGAATAGCGCGGGGCAAACATTGCGGTTAGCACATGCTTTTTACCATGGTGGAGCCCAGCAGCCATGGTAGACCCACAGGCCATAGTAGGCTAATGCTAGTCACGTCACTGGGCACAGTAATAGGGAACGCATGGCCATAGCGCATGCACACAATGAATGTGCTCGCAATGTGTGTCTGACAAAGAAAAGTTATAAACACATTAATAGTGCAGCACAGGGCTACGGAACCACTGCAGACCATGCAGTCACCTCCCGCCTACACTACTGTAACCTCCTCCTCATCTCTCTTCCCTTCAGTCTGTTCAGAACTTAGCTGTGCGGCTAATCTTCCACCAGCCTTGACATTCTCATATAACCCCTTTTCTCAAGTTGCTTTATTGGCTCCCTATCTGTTTCTGAATCCAGTTCAAACTTCTCCTGCTGATCTGTAAGTGCACTCATTCTGCTGCTTCTCACTACCCTTTCCTCTCTTAATCTCTTCCTATACCCCTCCTCGGAAACTCTGCTCTTCAGGTAAATCACTTCTATCTGTGCCCTTCTCTTCTACTGCCAGCTCCAGACTTCAATCTTTTCCCCTGCCACTCCTTATGACTGGAAAAAACTACCTGAGTCTGCACGTCAGGCTTCTTTTTTGGCCCTTTTCAAATCCAGGCTGAAAACTCACCTCTTCAGAGCTGTTTTTGGATCCTGATCTGCTTAGTCTCCTATGTGTTTCCTTACCACTCTGCTAGATGTATCCTTATCCACAGCTGCTGTGTTGTCTGTCTTGACTAGACTGTAAGAAGAGCAGGGGCTGTCCTTTACATGTGTCTGTGCAGCACTGCGTACACCTTGTAGTGCTATACAAATGATCAGTAGTAGTAGCAGTAGTAAATGTGCTCCTCTCATTCACTCCTCTGATATGGTTTGGACAGCACCATGGCCATTGTGGAGTGCGCCCCTCTGTGAGGAGAAGTGGGCACCAGAGCCAGGGGGTCTGTGACCATGCACAATAAGCACCTCTACCACATGGGGTCAAGAAGCACCTCAATGGCCCACCATCTAGAATACTCACCCCTGTGTCCTGACACCTACAAATTGAGGAAGGTGGGGTGCAATGCTGTCCACCCACAGAGGAACCTATGTTCCGTCTACTGACAAGTACAGGGAGAACACTACATGGAGATGCCAGATCCCAAACAGCCCCCATGTTGAGCACTCAAGCACCAGACCAGGTAATACTACAGGAGCTCCCCAGGTCCATTGAATGCCTTTGCTCCCAGGCAAGAGGGTCAGGGAGGGGACACTGATCAGTGAGCTGCAACATAGGAAGCCCATGTTCAATGCTAAAAGTATTAAGTAGCTGTTCTGAGCTGGTAGGTATCAGCCACTTCCTCCTTGGTCAGGGTAAGGGGACATCTGTCCACTGGAACATGGCTCATGCAGGGCCAGCCCCAGAGTTGGTTCAAGGTGGCACTCTAGGAAAACATTAAGAATTATGGCCATGCCCCCAGCTGTCAGAATATATTGTTTAACTCTGAATGCCCTGTTCTTTGCTACCACTCTAGTTGACTGCCTAGTATGTCTACTGGTTGGCCCAGCCCTGGGCCCATGGCAGTAGCATGGCCCCCCAGATGCATGGCAGGGCAGGTGAGGTAAAAGACAGACCATCATGTTCCCTGCATGTGCAACACCTAATTTCCATACCCACCCCCCTCCCACACACACACACACACTGTACTCTTCTGGCTCCAATTGTTGCTTAGTACACAACACCAGCAGCCCTCTGACAACTATGCAATGCATATGCAGATGTGAACAACAGTCAGTTAGGACAGCTGATGATCTTTCTGTGGATGTTTGCCCACTGACCCAATGGTCACTCCTGACCTGCATACTTCTGTGGTGCACTGTCATGGCAGTTGCACCATGGGGGTCTTCTTCCCTGGTGGCCTAGGCAGGAGCCTAGATACTCTACTGTCCTTTCTATTTGCCTTTCTTTCTTCCAATGTAGTTGCCTTGTTTCTTCTCTTCTTATTTCCTAACACTTGCATATGGAACATGTGTTTGTGACACGTTTGCCACGTGGGTGCAACTACCACCGGGTTAGAGGCAGATGTTAGTTGTGCCTGTGCTGACTACATGTTTTTGAAACTAGCATGCCTGCTCCAACCATGCACCATGTCTCTGCCCTGTCTCTACCTTCATCCTGCCTATTCATGTTCTGCTCAGGTAGCATAACATTTTTAGTGTGGTCGCCTTTGGGCCGCACGCTCCTTGCTACTGTGTGAGCAAAATGCACATTAGCCCCACCCTTCAGTAAACATGCCTGTAACTTTGTACTTTGCCTAAGATCACAGGGAGTAACCGTGGGATTCAAACCCCAGCTTCCCTGGTTATAGTCTGCTGCTCTAACCATTAGGCAGCTCGCCTTTCTCCTCTTACATAACAATTCTTTGCTCATTGGAAGTAAATAAGATATAAAAGGAACATATTAAAAATATAATATGGGGACCTCATTGTGTAGATTTATGAAAGTTAGACATACAGAACAACGGATTCTCATATTTTGAACCCATTTCTCCGCATTTAAACCAATTTCTCCATATTTAAGTATAGAGCATTTTTCTTAAGATCAACACTTACTAAAATCATTCAGTCTTTCTGGTGCTATTTTAAGTATACAGTAAGTTGGATATTGTTGGCATGTAAATAACATTCTACATCAAATATACAGATTTTCTAAGCTAGTGAGGCCATATACTGTATATGTTTAATATGACAAGGACCAGTGTAACTCTGTGGTTTCCTTTACCTAAGTGGCAAAACTCTGACAATGATAAATTACTGTAAGTCTGTCAAAATGGGAGAGATTTGCTCCCTCAATAGGGCTATAAAGAATGAACCTTAGAGAGTATATCCCACAATAATATCACTACCACCTTAAGAGATAACTCAATAGGGCTGGCCATCTATCTATCTCAATGTGAATGTATGGAACAGCAGTAACAGCTCTCAATGGAATGAAGAACATGAATGAACAGGATTTACTATTACTGTATATAGCACAAATACAGCAATGTCCAGTATGAGTAATCGCATTGCAGAGTAATTTAGATCTAATGCTCACGGGCAAGTTTTGTCTCAATTTTAGAAGTTTCCACATGCCCAAGATGGACAGTGATAGTCAAAGTTACATGCACATCCCCGTGATAAAAGATCAGGATAGGGATGTCTATCCCATGCTGAATGCGCATCCCTGCCTGCTATTTTGAAAGGAGAGTCGTACAGTGGCATGCTCACCTTTCCCTTCTGTTTATGCTTTCATTGTGAAAGGTATTGCAGATTTCAGAGTACCCTCTTCTCTATGTCCTCCAGGTATTTTGATGGCAGAGCTTTTCTGATACCTATTCATGCCCTGGAATGGCAATAGACATGGAGGTTACTGCTGGTGAGTTTAGAAGTGCTCATTGTTTCTGAAATTGGACGTGCACACCTATCTTTTCTGGAATGCCCCAGACATGCTGCCTCTATGCCCCCATGCAACATGGATGTGTTCTTCCTAAAGACATTTGTATAGCTGGCTTTCTGAAATGGCTCCGGGGTATCTTTTGATTTGCGTGTGTATATACCCATTTTTATATGCCCAATTCATGAATAAAGCTTCTAAAGTGACCACCTTGTCTCATATCGGCAAGCTGGAAGATAGATTCCCCAGGAGTTTATCATGTTCTGATCTGTTTTTAAAAATTCTGCTTTATAATAACTTTGCCACCTCTAGATATATATGGCATATTGTTAAAAGATGGGTCTGTAAATGGCCCATGAGTAATGCAGAATGTTTGAAAAAAAATAACCATCATGTAAACATTTTACAAGGGATTTTATGAGGGATGTTTCCAGTCATAATAAAATTTGAAATTAAATGCATTCATCTTCAGATTTAGCACTGAGCAGGATGTACTGTCCAAAGTATAGAAAACTGCATCAAAGCACACCAGCAGAATAACAATGAGTGAAGGAAAGGAACTGATCTTAGATCAATTCCAATGCTAGCTATTTTTCACTGGATACTTAAATTTGAGGCTGTGAGACTTTTGTCAGAAATCAGGTACAAGGGACTTTTTTTAGATCATGGAACATTTCCTGCCATTCCTCTCTCCCCATTATACACACAGTCTAATGAGGAGCAAAGGGAAAGAACTAGATCCTGTGACGGGCAGTGAATGTGCATGCTATAGAGGGTGTGGAGGAGCCAGGGTGACTAGACCTGCACGCCATGGAGCTATACTGAGGTGCAATGATATTCTTAGTTTTGTTTTCCACTTTGTACATTAATCCCTAATATTCTAGTTGCTCTTTTGGCAGCCACATTTTTTTTAAGTAACTTCAAGTCAATGCTGACTGCTGGTGACCCAGCAGCTTCTGGGTTTTCTTGGTAAGGTATGACCTGAAGTAGATTGCCAGGCCTTTTTTTCTGATGCAGTGGAGGGTAAACTTACCTTGCCCAAGGTCACAAGGAGTGCCAGTGAGAACTGAACCCAGATATCCTGGTAGCAGGCTGCTGCTGTAACAACTAGGCTACTCCCTCCACTCCAGCCACAGCATACTGGTCTGCAAATTGTAATATATTGTTCACAGTAATTCCAGAATATTTTTTCTTAGTTATTAACTCCTAACTCAGAATCTAGCATTTTGTACCTAGAGTTAAGTTTAATTTTTCCTAGTGCGCATCAATTTGCACTTATCTGCATTTGATTTCATTTGCCATTTACGTGTCCAGTCACACATGATCTTACAATTTCTCACAGTTGTCTGCTGTTTTTCACTATGAGCAATTCTGTCTCTTTTGGGTACCTCTTTAAACCACTTCCCAGTTCAAAATAGGACATTGTCTCCTTTCCCAAGACTTTAATTTTCTCTGGTCTCTCATGAGGGACTTTGTCAAATGTTTTCTGAAAAATCAAGTACCCTATTTCAACTAGCTCACCATTATCTATGTTTTTTCATGCTTTCAAAAAAATTAGCAGATTGGTGAGGCAAGACGTCATTTGACTAAATTCCTATTAACTTTGTCCCATTAAACCATGATTATCTATACATCCATTAATTTTGTTCTTTATCATAGTTTCTACTATTTTGCCTGACACTGATTTCAGCGATACTGCCTATTGGTCTGGGTTCATTATCTGTTTGTCCATCCATCTGCATACATCTGTTTGCTTGAGCATACACACGCAGACAGGGCTTCACTGCCTTTCAGAAGAGCAGCATGAAGAGCCAGCAGGCATCCCCAAGAAGAGAGCTGTTTTACTGGATCACCTCTGGAATCCTTTTTAAAAATTGGTGTAACGTTGGTCACTCTCCAGTCTTCAGGTATCACAGACAATTTTAATGGTTGATAATAAATTGTTGACTAGATTTGCAGTTTCATTTTTGAGTTCTTTCAGCACTTTTGTTATGTTTTGTTATTTTATTATGTTTTTGCTTGTCATTTTGCGACCTCATTTGGATTATTGTGTGCAATTCTGGAGATAAACAGGTTGGAGTCAGTGCAGAGGGTGGCTACTAAAATAGTTAGTTGTCTTCATTATAAAGCATATGAGGACAGACTTAAAGATCTTAATATGTATAATTTAGAGGAAAGGTGGCATAGGGACAATATGATGTTGCTGTTAAGTACCGTCAAGTCGGTGTCGATTCATGGTGACCCTCTGGATAGTTGTCCTAAATTGTGTTCAGTCTTCAGTCAGGTGGCTCATTATTGACAGACTGGCACCCTTAGCTGCTATTATTATATCAGTCCATCTCATTGCTGGCCTTCATATTTTGCATTGACCTTCTACCTTGCTAAGCATGATGTCTTTCTCTAATGATCTCTCTCTTCGCATGGTATGCCCAAAGTATGAAAGTCAAAGTCTTGTCATCTGAGCTTCTAAAGAAAGCTTAGGTTTCATCTCCTCCAGTACTGACTGGTTTGTTCTTCAGGCAGTCTATGGTATACACAGTATTCGTTGCCAGCACCATAATTCAAAGGCATCAATTTTCTTCTTGTCTATCTTTTTCACTGTCCAGCTTTCACATCCATATGATATTGAAAATGCCATGGCTTGAACAAGTCAAATCTTTGTATGGAGAGGGACATTTCTGCTCTTGAGAATCTTGTCTAGGTCCTTCATAGCCATCCTGGCGAGAGCAATGCGTCGTTAGATTTCTTGACTGCTTGTTGCTTCTTTATTGATAGTTGATCCAAGTAGGTTAAAGTTGTCAACTATTTCAATTTCTTCTCCATCAACGATGAACTTATTCATTTTGCCAGTTGTCAAGATCTTTGTCTTTTTGATGTTAAGGTGCAGACCCATTTTAAGACTATATTCCTTCTTGAGAAGCAAATGCTTCAAATTGTCTTCACTTTCAGCCAGTAATGTGGTATCACCACCAATCTTCACACCTCTGTTGTCTTCATTCAGTCCTGCTTCTCTGATGATTTGTTCTGCATATAAATTAAAGAGGTGTGTGGGGGGGGGATGTTTACAGCCTTGTCATACACATTTTGCTGATTTTAAGCCATTCTGTTTCTCCTAGTTCTGTTCAAACTGTTGCTTCTTGATCAATGTAAAGGTTGTGCAAGAGAACGATCAGGTATTCTGGCATACCCATGCTTCTTAATGTGGACCAGAGTTTCTCATGGTTTACACAGTCAGAAGCCTTACTGTAGTCAATAAAACACATATAAATATACTTTTGGTATTCTTTTGTCTTTTCAAGGATCCATCTCACATCCACAATAATGTCTCTCATTCCTCTCCCTTTCCTGAACGCTGCTTGCATTTCAGGCCGTTCTCATTCCAGGTATGGTTGTAGTCTCTGCTGAATGATCTTGAGTAGAATCTTGCTGGCATTTGGGATCAGAGCTATTGAGTGATAATTTCCACAGTTAGTCTGGTCACCTTTCTTCAGTATTGGTATAAACACAGATCTTTTCCAGTCAGTTGGCCATTAATTTGCCTTCCAGTCTTGTAAGTATGGTAACAGCTTCATCTGATTGCTGTAATAACTCAGTGGGAATGCCCGGTGCTTTGTTTTTTGATAAGGCTTTCAATGCTGCTTCGACATCTTCTTTCATCACCAACGGTTCCTGATCATAAGGTATAGGTTGAAACGGCTGTTGGTCCACTTGATCTTTATGGTATAATGACTCTGTATATTCTTTCCACCTTTTCTTGATCTTCTTGGCATCATTCGTTATCTCGCTGACTGTATCTCACGGTATACTCCTCACCGGTTGCTCCGCTCCACCCAAACAAATCGGTTATCTCTTCCTTCTCCCTCACAAGCTCGTCTGGAACAGACGCGGCATTCAGCTTGGTTTTTCCTTGGACCCTCACTCTGGAATACACTTCCCACCTCATTACGGCTAGAACCATCCTATTCCCAGTTTAAATCACGGTTAAAAACTTACTTATTCCACAAAGCTTTCGACCTGCCCTCTGAAGACCCACCCTGAATGGTCCTGTCGATGTGTCTAACTAAGTAATGTCTATGTCCACGTACCTTGTATTTGTATGCCCTGGTTTGATTATTGTTAATTTCTTTTGATTTGTTATGATTTGTTGGTTTGATTATTGTTAATTTCTTTTGATTTGTTATGATTTGTTGTACATCGTTAACATCTGATGTGTCAAAGATAAGGAAACTGCTTAAGACTTGAATGAAAAGCTTCAATACTTTGGCAAACGAAGTATTGAAGCTTTTCATTCAAGTCTTAAGCAGTTTCCTTATCTTTGACCGTGCATCAGTCACAGCTAAGTTTGGGTTAAAAAACATGGCTGTATGAAGAACTTTATTCCCCTGAAGAACCTCAAATAATTGAGAGAAACGCGGGTCAACGTTGAAGTGAGGCGTTGGGAATCATAAGAGCGGTCCCTATACAAATGAAATTTGAAAATCAGCTTTAACAATGAATTTGGACGCTCTGGACGCTCTTATTAGTACAAGTTAAGTACACCATTTTTTATCTCATTGGACTAGAAAGTCCATAAGAATATATTCAATTTTTAAGATATCACAGTGGAAAAAGGGAGGTGTGCAATATATAAAAAATTATAACAAAAAATTGATTGGACATTGGGCCATTGATGCAATTGGGCATTGGTAAACACTAAGTTTTACAGCGTTTTCCATTAAGAAAGCCCACAGGTCTGAGGCCTTATACTGATTCTGATTTGCATTTCCTCTATAAGCAATAAGATAATTGTGGGTGAATGTTAGACACAGGTGGTTGGGATGTGGGTTGTTCCAGGCCTACTCCCAGTGTTATTGGTAGGGCAAGCAGGACCCTAATAACCTCCCCATGCAGGTATAGACACTTTCTCTCCTCCCCCCCCCCCCTCTGGTAGTTGGCAGCCATGGCATCAGCATTGCAACACCTGGGTATTGACATGCACTGTTCTAGGTGGGGCAGATGTGACTGGCATGTATAGCATGCTGCAATTCTTCAGGATACAAGGTGACTAGTATATCACACTGAAGACAATACCTCCCACACACTGGCGGTAATGGGGATCTGCAGTACGGGCAGCAGAGACTATCTCTAGTATTGCAGGTATGGGGGACCTGATGCTGGATGCCCATCTTCACCCTCAGGGTGACCACAGAAACTGCCCAGTGCACGGTTTGTAGCTGCTTTATGCTTGCATCACACACTGTTAGTGCATCTTACTGAGCTGAGGTGATGTATAGGTGCATTCTCCAGTTGGTGATCAGCTGTAGACTGCTATTCTGCATGTGCAGTGCATCATGGGTACTAGTGGGGCTGCCCTTTGCCGGCACATACAGTAGACATTTTAGGCAATGACCCACTGTCTCTTTGTATCCAGCCACTGCTATGCAGGTAGGTAAGGAGGTGTAGCCAAATGATTAGTGCACTGTCTTCATATGCAGGGGAGAAGGGTTTGATTCCTACGTATTCGTTTTGTGTTTGTGCTATTCAGATCATTTTCATGCCTGTAACAGTCAGGACTCTGCACATGGGTGCTGGCAGCTCATACCACCCTTTCCTCTGCCCCATCCTGCCTCCTCTGTCGGCTGTGTGTAGTCATGTCTTTTTGTGCAAGCTGCCACTCCATGGCCTACACTGGAACTCTTCTCCACATTTTGGCTCTTCACACTCACCTCTCCTATTCCTGCTTTGACCGTCACCATTACTGTTCTGTCCGCCTGTTGCTGCATACATCCTGCCATGTCTGCTTCTGCTGGGGGACATGTCTTCCCCATACTATGCCACACACTGACATTGCAGCACTTTACATTGGCACCACCCTGTGCATTGGTACAGCTGCCTCCCACATGCTCGTCCATTGTACTGGCTGCCCTATAGGGTGCCCACTGATATGGTAGGTCCATCACCTCCCACCTGTCCTTCCTACCACTGCCTTTACATTGGCATTCCTTGGTGCTCTATCCAGTGTTTAGGTTACAGCTGTATTTGTGCCCTAAGGTGCATGCTTTCCACCTTAGGGCACCTTGTCGTATATCAGGGCACCTTGTCTCACCTTGGGATGCCTTGTCTTTGCTTAGGACACCTTGTCTCCTCGTAGCATGCCTTTTATCCCCGTAGAACACCTTGTCTCGCCTTTGGCCATCTTGTCACCTTACGGTGCTTGGTCCTGTTAGCTTATGTTAAATGGCCCGTGATGCTCTAATGCCAGGATGCCCCCTACCTGCCCACTGCCTTATATGCCTTCAGGCACCTTACTGCTGCCCTTAACACCAGTGACTTTACCGCCGTTTAGTAAACAAACCCATAAGATTTGTTTTAGTTCCTCTAAATCATCTCCATTAAAATACCATTTTTGTTATAGGTAGTTTTCTTACAACTTCCTTAGTGCAGATCAAAATAAAAAAAATAATTTAGATTCTACACTGTAGCCTTATTCTCCCTGAGTGCCCCCTTTACCCTTCAGTTATCTAATGGTCCAACTTCCTCACAGGCCTTTCGCTTTGAATGTTTTTACCTCTACAGCAAACTTCTTTTCAAAATCTTTTTTTGCCTTCGTAATCCATGCTTTGCATCTGATTTTTCAGGTCTTATGCTTTTTACTATTTCATTTAGTTCCACTTTCCCTTTTTTGAAAGATGTTCTCTTGGCTATAATTATGTATTTTACTTCACCTTTCAACCATGTCAGCTTTGTTTTGCCTTCCACCCTTTTTAATATATAGAACACATTTGGTCTGGGCTTTCAGTGTCCACATCTGGTGTAAACTATTAACTTTTCCAGGGTTGTGGTTTTTTTTAGCATTTTCCTCATTTTATCATGGCCTCCATTTTGCAAGTTAAATGCTATCACTACTCACAATATATTTACTTGTTTTCCTCACTCCAGTTACATCTAATTTGTTCATGTTATGATTGGCCCCAACACCATTATCTCTAGCACCAAATCTATAATCACTCCCTCTCTTTTGGTTCCTGAACCAGCAGCTCCAAGAAAGAGTCATTTATGTCATCTAGGAGATTTACCCTCCCTAGCATATCCCGGGTAGGGTGAGGGGGTTCCAGCAGTTATCCAGTCAGCAGCAGTTTCCAGTCTGTTAAACAGATAACAGCCCACATAAAAATTGGGGTATCTCAATAGCTGTCCTAAGTTTATGTGGATTGGCCTTCTGGAGAGTGGCTGATAGCCATGCCAGTCAGCACTGAACGTGAATATTCAGCACAGAAGGATATCTGGATTCTCATGCTGAATATCGAGTTTCACTTTTGCCTGTGGTGACCAGATGCTTTAAAAATTCTGGCTGCCATGGGTTGAATATTGGGCCCTGTGTTTTCAGTTTGTATTTGCAACTTCTTTAGCAGATGACAGGGATAATTTGCAATTTTTCAACTCTGTCTGCTCTTTACTTAAATGTGCATGAGCTGCATATGTCTTTATTGAAACTTTGTTATTGAGATGCCCTATCTTCACTGTTTTGATAGTATTTTTTGATGAAACCTTGATCGAAACCATGAGTTCCTGAGATACTGTTGGCTTTTCTTCAAAAACCTGCTCAATTTCCTTTGTAGACATTAGCACCCAATAAAATGAATCCCATCTTTTCAGAATAGCCACCCCTTTCCCTAGAACGCTGCCCAGTTCCTAACAAATCTAAATCCTTCCTCTCTGCACCATCTTTCATCCATGTAGAGCTCTGTCTGCCTGTTTGGTTTTGCACGTGGAATGGGGAGCATTTCTTAGGATAGTACCATGGAGATTCTAGATTTCAACTTTCTACTTAAAAATATTAAACTTGGCTTCAACACTTGCTTCCCACACTTTCCTATGTCATTGGTACCCATGTGTGCATTAATCATTTCCCTCTTAAACTATCCTAGTCCCCTGTTTGTTATGTTTCTCTGTATTGATTAGATAGCTCTGTTGAGCAGGCACTGTTTTGTACATGTTTGTGTTCAGTGCTACACATACCTGGTAGCACTATACAAATTACACAGGTATACTACCAAAAAACTGCCTCCAGTTTTGCAACTGATTCCTATAGATTTTGGGGTGCTGAATCCAGGAAAAATAGCCAAAATGTTCCATCACATCACGTTTTCTTGCAAAATTAGATTTCTTACCCATATAAGGAATGTTCACATAATTTCTTTTTAGCCGACTGCAGTTTATTTTCTTGGCCCAAAATAGAGGTTGTAATGGTTAACTAACTAGAAACACTCCCTCATGATATTTTAGAGTGTTTTGTATTCATTTTATACATTAACAGGACAATTGGGAGGCGGGGGGCTAAATCCAGTACTTGCGCTGGCGCATGTTCTTTCCTGTTCGCCTCGCCTCGTTCGCTCGCTCAAACACGGTGGTTGCGACATGAACGTTCCTGTCAAATTTCAGTTTCTTGCAAGTTCATTATTACCTTTTGTTTGCTCAGTCGTAATCCAGCTTTATTCCGAAGTGGTTCACTACAGTTGTAGTTTGCAGTGCTGTGTATTTGTGATGGCTCACAGATCCAGAGGTTGCGTCAACTCTCCGGACAGTTTTTGTTTTATTTGTGGGGAATATACCGTGAAAAAGCGGCAGAGGAACATTACTGCATTTATTAAAAAAGTATATTTCGCCTATTTCGGTTTGAAGTTAGGCGATCAAGACAAACCGTGGGCTCCTCACAAAGTGTGCAAGACATGTGAGGAAGATCTACGCTTATGGATGAAAGGTAAAAAACAAGCATTTCGTTTCGGAATACCTATGATGTGGCGTGAACAAAGAGACCACAGCAGTGACTGCTATTTTTGCTCTTGCATTGTGAAGGGATACAACTTAAAAAATAAGAACGTAATAAGTTACCCCAACCTTCCCTCAGCAATTAGGCCTATGCCTCATAGCAACGAAGTACCTGTGCCTGAACCACCAAAATCTTTGGATCATATTTGTGTGGACGGTTCTGATCATGATGAGATTCATCAGATGGCTTTTCCCGATGAGTCCAGTACTTCCGAGTTTGAAACTGAACCAGATCCGAAACCTGAACTTTTCTCTCAAGCTGAATTGAATGATTTAGTCCGGGATTTAGGACTCCCAAAAGATGCTGCCCAACTGCTAGGTTCTCGGCTTAGACAGAAAAATCTATTGTCACCAGGAACAACTTTTTATTGGTACCGCAACCGCGAGACACAATTTTTGAAGTATTTCAGCAAAGAGGAAGATTTGGTATTTTGCAACGATATATACGGAGTGCTGGAAAAGTTTAAACTCAAGTATGATCCTGCTGAATGGCGGCTGTTCATTGATTCGTCAAAAGACAGCATAAAAGGTGTTCTTCTTCATAATGGCAACACATTCGCTTCAGTTCCTATTGCTCACTCTGTTATTCTCCAAGAAAAATACGAGAATTTGGCCCTGATTCTTCAGAAGATTCGTTATGATGAGCATAAGTGGATGATTTGTGGAGACTTTAAAATTCTATTCATGCTATTAGGGCAGCAATCCGGTTTCACCAAATATCCCTGCTTCCTTTGCTTGTGGGATAGCCGGGCCCGCGACCTACACTGGGGGAAAAAAGACTGGCCAATTCGGGAGTATTTGAGACCCGGTGAGAAAAATGTTCTTCATGAGAGCTTGGTACCTCGTGATAAAATTCTATTACCACCTCTCCACATTAAGTTGGGTCTCATTAAGCAATTCATCAAGTCCCTTCCAAAAGATGGTGAGTGCTTTCGGTACCTTTGCTCAAAGTTCCCCCGACTTTCTGAAGCAAAGCTAAAGGAAGGAGTGATTGTTGGCCCTGATATAAGGAAACTCATTTCAGATGGAGCATTCGCTGAAACGATGTCTGAGAAGGAAAAAGAAGCCTGGGATTCCTTCAAGGATGTTGTTCTCAAATTCTTGGGGAACAGGCAGGATGAGAACTATAAGGATATTGTTGCCAGGATGCTCAATGCCTTCAAAGAACAAGGCTGTAACATGAGCCTGAAAGTCCATTTCTTGCACTCCCATGTGAACTACTTTCCCGAAAACCTGGGGGCGTACAGTGAAGAACAAGGTGAAAGGTTTCACCAGGACATCAAGGACGCAGAGAGAAGGTACCAAGGAAGATGGAACACCACTATGATGGCTGATTTCTGCTGGTTGCTGCTGCGGGAAACCCCAGATGAAAAATACGCCAAGCAGCGCACCAAGAGAAGCATTCGGGGGAAGAAGAAACGGGCCCACCAGGAGATTGATTGACCCAAGAATGACTTTAAAATCTAAACTGTGTTGACAAATATCGTGTTTTTACTAAACTTTGAAATAAAAATTTGCTAGTTATTACCACAGTGTCGGATCTCATTTATTAGAATTTTATTTTCACACCATCGGGTGTTTGTCTTCATGTATTGCAATGGTGCGGTTTGCGTTTTCTATTCTTACATACATACCTGTACAACATTTTGTGCACATTTCTTTGCTTTGCTTTGTGTCTAACCTCGCTCTTATATGCTCAATGTTTGTGCACATGTATGTGGCTGTTTTAAGTGCACAGGGCCGGCCCGTCCATTGAGCAAGAATGTTTTTTGCACAGGGCCCCGCGTTTCAGGGGGCCCCGCGCAAAGAACATTCTGCTTTTTTTTTATTACCTTTAAAAACAAAAACCTGGCTGTAGCTGCTGCCGCTGCCGCGTCCGTCGCAGCAGCGGCAGAATGGCGTGTCCCGCGGGGCCCCTTCTCCTCTTCGAGCCCTCTGCAAGGGCTTTCAGATTCGCGAAGGGAGAGTTGTGCTCCCTCGCGTCTCTGTAAAGCCCGCAGGGGCTAATGGGAAATTTCCCATCAGCCCCTCGCGTCTAAAGGGGCTGATGGGAAATTTCCCATTAGCCCCTGCGGGCTTTACAGAGACGCGAGGGAGCACTCTCCCTTCGCGAATCTGAAAGCCCTTGCAGAGGGCTCGACGTGGAGAGGGGCCCCGCGGGACACGCCATTCTGCCGCTGCTGCGACGGACGCGGCAGCGGCAGCAGCTACAGCCAGGTTTTTGTTTTTAAATTTGCGGGAAGGGAAGGGAAGGGAAGGGAAGGGAAGGGGGGGGGGGCTGATGGAGGCTGTCTGGAAATGGGGTGATGGGGGGTTAGGACTGGAAATGTGCAAGGGGGGGGGGTTAGGACTGGAAATGTGCAAGGGGGGGGTTAGGACAGGAAATTTGCAGGGGGGGTTAGGACGGGAAATGTGAAAGGGGGGGGGTAGGAAAGGAAATGTGCAGGGGGGTTAGGAATGGAAAAGTGCAAGGTGGGGGGGTTAGGACTGGAAATGGGCTGGGGCTGATGGAGGCTGACTTGAAATGGGCTGGAGGGGGTGTTAGGACTGGAAATGGGGTGATGGGGGGTTAGGACTGGAAATGGGCTGGGGCTGATGGAGGCTGACTGGAAATGGGCTGGGGGGGGTTAAGACTGCTAATGGGCTGGGGCTGATGGAGGCTGACTGGAAATGGGCTGGGGGGGTTAGGACTGGAAATGTGCAAGGGGGGGGGGTTAGGACTGGAAATGTGCAAGGGGGGGGGTTAGGACTGGAAATGTGCAGGGGGGGTTAGGACGGGAAATGTGCAGGGGGGGTTAGGACTGGAAATTTGCAGGGGGGTTAGGACTGGAAATGTGCAAGGGGGGGGGGTGAGGACTGGAAATGGGCTGGGGCTGATGGAGGCTGACTTGAAATGGGCTGGGGGGGTTAGGACTGGAAATGGGCTGGAGGGGGGGTTAGGACAGGAAATGGGCTGGGGCTGATGGAGGCTGACTGGAAATGGGCAGGGGGGGGGGTTAAGACAGCAAATTGGCTGGGGCTGATGGAGGCTGACGGGAAAGGGGCTGGGGGGGTTAGGACTGGAAATGGGCTGGGGGGGGTTAAGACTGCTAATGGGCTGGGGCAGATGGAGGCTGACAGGAAAAGGGCTTGGGGGGGTAAGGACTGGAAATGGGCTGGGGGGGGTTAAGACTGCTAATGGGCTGGGCCTGCTGGAGGCTGACTGGAAATGGGTTGGGGGGGGGTTAAGACTGCTAATGGGCTGGGGCTGATGGAGGCTGACTGTAAATGGGCTGGGGGGGGTTAAGACTGCTAATGGGCTGGGGCTGATGGAGGCTGACTGGAAATGGGCTGGGGGGGGTTAAGACTGGTAATGGGCTGGGGGGTTAAGACGGGTAACGGGCTGGGGGCTGATGGAGGCTGTCTGGAAATGGGTGATGGGGGGTTAGGACTGGAAATGGGCTGGGGGGGTTAAGACTGGTAATGGGCTGGGGGTTGATGGAGGCTGACTGGAAATGGGGTGATGGGGGGTTAGGACTGGAAATGGGCTGGGGGGGGTTAAGACTGGTAATGGGCTGTGGGCTGATGGGGGCTGTCTGGAAATAGGGTGATGGGGGTTAGGATTGCTAATGGGCTATGGGGGGGGGTTATGACTGCTAATGGGCTATGGGGGCGCTAGGACAGGAAAAGGGCTGATGGGGAGGGGTTAGGACTTGAGGTGGGCTGATGTGGTTAGGACTAGTAATGGGCTGTGGGCTGATGGGGGGGGTTAGGACTGGCAATGGGCTATGGGGGGCTGACTGGAAATGGGCTGATGGGGTTAAGACTGGAAGTGGGCTGATGGGGGGTTAGGACTGGTAATGGGTTATAGGGGGGGGCTTAAACTGAAAATGGGTTGATGGGGGGCTAGGACTGGTAATGGGTTGAGGGATTGCTATGACTGGAAATGGACTGAGTGGACGGGGAGGCTTGAACTGCAAATAGCTGATGGGGAGGGAGCTTGGAATGGAAATGGGCTGTGAGGGAAGGGAGCTAGAACTGAAAATGGGCTGATGGAGCAGCTAGGATAGGACTGGAAATGGGCTGTTGGGGGAGCTAAGATTGGAAATGGGCTGTGGTGGGGGCTTGAATTGAAATGGACTCATGGAGGGGCTAGAACTGGAAGTAGGCTCATGGGGGGGCTTGGACTGGAATTGGGCTGAGTGGAGGGGAGCTAGGATTTGACATGGGCTGATGGTGGGGCTAGGAAATGACTAGAAATGGGCTGATGGGGGGCTAGGATTGGAAATGAGCTGATGAAGGGACTCAGACTGAAAATGGATGGGGGAGCTAGGACTGGAAATGGGTTGATGGGGGGCTAGGACTGGAAATGGGCTGATGCAGGGACTAGAAGGGAATGGATGCTGGGTGAGACTGGAACTAGAAGGGAGCTGATGTTGGGGGAGGATTAGAATGGGATGGGGCTGGGAGAGTAAAATGGAGAGGGGAAAAATATTTTGTGTGGGAGGGATGAAAAATCTACAATTGGCCGGGTATTGGTAGAGTAAGTGGGGATTGAGGATGGAGGGGTAAAATTTGTGTGGATGAAATAAGAATGAGGAAAGAGCAAAAGGATAAAGATTAGTATGTTAAAGCAGATGTAGAGAGAGAGGATGGAAAGAAAACTAGAAGAGAGAAGAAAGGACAAATGGACAGCAGACGATGGAGAGTTAGCAGAAAACATGAAGAAACCAGAAGAAAGTGGCTGGAGCAATTGCAACTGAAAAAAAATGCACAAAAGGTAGAAATATATCTCTTTATTTTGAATTTATTAACTGGAATATGAAAGCTCTGGGAAATGTGCATCATTAACGTCTGCGCTTTGTTTGGTACAAGAGGAAATTGATTTATAGTTTTATTTCTACAGTGTTGTTGTACATTCCAAGTTTGGCTTTTGGGGTTCCCAGTTTAATTATTGCCTTCCTGTTTCTAAATTGTGGTTCCTTGTTTGGTGATGGTCTATGTTCTGCATGTGTAAACTGAGCTGAGGTATTCTGTTTATGTAATTCCTATTTGACATTGCCACTTGTTCTCTTTCCCCAGTATTCTCTGAAATGTACTGGTTTAATATTTGCAGTGTTTCCTTTTGATAGGTAGGGTCTGGTGCTTTGTGAGTCCTGGTAATGCTGTCAGGATACGGTGGGTTTGCTATGGGTTCTAAATGGGCAGCGTTTGTAGTAGTTCCTAATGTGCCTGGCGGTTGGCACTGGATTATAGTAATGTAGAAATCTTTTAGTCTTTCTTTATCCATACACTCATTAAGAGACATGTTTACTAAAAGTTAGTGTATGGTAACATTATGCAAATATTGATGCAAATAAGGCCACTTATGCAAATGAGGCCCCGCACCGAGTCTCCGCACATGGCCCCGCACCCCCCTTGGGCCACCCCTGTAAGTGCAGACAATTTTGCTACCATCACAGTGTGTTTTGTTGACATTACTCTGTTCTTATGTGCTGCCTTGTTACAATTTTCTTTATTCTTATTTGAATAACTACTAAACAATTAGTATAAAGATTTCATCCAAGAAACTTTTATCTCGATCGCACTCAATCTGAAACATTCACCTCAAACTGCTAACCCAATGTAGCAAAAAATCTGTACGTGATGGAGCAAATTGGTTACCAGATTTGGATTCAGCGCACCAAAAAACGTAAAAATCAATCGAAACATTAGAGGCAGTTTAAAAAAATTTTTTTTTAGTGTACCTGTGTTATTATTAGTATTATTGTTGTTGTTGAGTGTAGGAGTATCATAGTGATTAGAACAACTGCCTAGTACTCAGGAGATCAAGGTTTTAATTTCTACTGGCACTCCTTGTGACCTTGGACATATGAAACGGGGCTTGCCCTTTGGTCAATATTTAAGGCTTCGTCGTAATTGCTCTACCACTACGGAATTCCGTTCACATGCTGCTGATCTAACAAATCGACTTCGTCATAGAGGGTATCCTTCTGAGGTTGTATTGACAGCTTATAAACGAGCTAAACACCTTCATCGTGAGTGGTTACTGTTACCGGCCAATGGTTTACCTGAGGAAAATGTGGTTACTGGCATTTTGCCTTATAACAGTAGGATGCCTCAGGTAGCACAATTATTGCACCAATTTTGGCTGATTCTGGGTCTCCATTCATGTTTCAGTGACAAGACCCTCCGTATTGCCTATTCAAGGAAGGCACATTTAAGAGATCTTATCATGAAGAGCACACATATTATGGATCGCCCTTCACGCAACTTTGACATAAAAGGACATAATCCTTGCAATTGTTGTAAATACTGCAGTTCCACTATTCCGGGTGAGAGTTGGACGGATTCACGTACTTCTCGGATTTATTATTTACATGGCTATACAAATTGCCTTTCTACTTTTAAGAACATAACATAAGAACATAAGATATGCCATACTGGGTCAGACCAAGGTCCATCAAGCCCAGTATTCTGTTTCCAACAGTGGCCAATCTAGGTCATATGTACCTAGCAGTTTCCCCAAGGGACACAGGTTCCACAATGCTTGTATTGGTTCAAGCATTGATATCCTGGGTCCCTTCTTAATAATGGTTTATGGACCTTTCCTCCATCTTCCACTGCTTTTTGAGAAGTTCCTTTGAGCTAAGTACTGCATTCTTAATATAAATTAAAAACAGGAGCAGTCACGGTGGTGTGCGGTAGAACCTCCGCTCACTTTGCTGACTATCTCCGACAAAAAGAAATTTTAGATTATAGGGATCTTTCTTTGTTAGGATCTTATCTTTTTGGGGTATTTCTATTTTGGATTCTGATTGGTTTTTTGAATTTTGTTCCCACACGTACCAAGACAACTGACTCCTCCCCTGCACTTCTAAAATCTTATCTCAATGGCACATGAAGCCCACCACCTTTTCACCAAGCAGGCAATTTACCAAGTGATCCTTCCACCAGTCACCCAATTATCTACATACCTAATGTTTGAATCACCATTTACAAAAGCCATTCTAACCCTTCCCTCATGGGGAGAGGATATTGCATCACCTGGTTAAATTCCAATTAAAAAAAATCTTCTTGGAATTTTACCCCCAAAACCAAACAGTTGAGGGTCTTAGAATAGCAAGTTCAGCGGTCTGTCTGGTAGTTACTATCTTGCCCATTTATCATCCATGATCAAAGGCCTCTAAAGTACATTCTAAGGCAGCGGTTCCCAATTTGCTGTCCATGGACCCAATGGGATCTGTGAAACCATTACAGAGGAATCACAAAGCACAGAGAAGAGAAAAAGTCTATCCATGCTTCCAAAGTCCATCTCAGCAGAATATAGAGGCTGCTATAGAGGTGGGATCTGCACTGGTTGTGGAAATGGTGGTAGCAGCATCAGTAGTAGTGGTGGGAAGAAGAAGCAACAGCTATAGGGGTGGCATCAGAGTGAATTACATAGACCAGAACAGACGTGGCTGTAGTGGTGGGGTGTGATCAGAGGCAATGGTGGAAGCCAAAAGCAGGAACATTGGGCCACGGTCAGCCTGAGAACAGTGCTGCAGCATCCAGGGTCAGCAGAGCACATTTTTGGTTGGAGGAGCCAAAGAAACCAATCTTCAGCCCTACTCCCAAGCTCTCTAGTGCTAATGCTGTGCTGGGCAAAATATTGGTGGGGTCATGGCCTCTGTGACTCACCCCTTTCTTCTGCCCATGGCAGCATCAATAGTTGACAAGCGGGTGAGATGCTAATGGTAAGAACTAGCTGAAGGGAAAGAAGGAAACTGATTAACTGGTAGGGACTGGTTGCAGGAGGTAGAGAATGGTAGGGAGACAGACAAACAGACCGACTAATGGGAACTGGCTGGGAAAGAGGAAACAAGAGAAATTGGTGGAGACAGGAAGAAGAAGAGAAATAAAGAGGGATAGTGGGGATAGGCTTGGAACTGGGAGGGGAGGTGGGTCCCTAAACCTTTTGTAAATCAGCGAAATGTCATTTTAATAAAAAATATTGTGAATATTTGTTCTAAGGCCAAATTATTATGCCATTTGGAAATGTATGAAAAATAATGCACACAAATAAAACTCAATAGAAGAGAATGAAATATTCTTCAAACTGGCACACGCATTTTTGACAAAGAGAACAAATGCTGCCGAACCAATATTTCAAGATATTCAGCTATTAATGCAAAGTAGGAAGTTTGCAAAGTACATGCCTACTTGAAGGAAGATTTAGTTTTCAAAACCATGTTTCAGCAAGATAAATTACTTTAAAAGAAATTTTTTTACAGTAGTATTAGTCTAGGCAACTGTTGATTAGGATTTCTAATCATTATTCTATAAAGTGTATTTTGACAGCATAGCTAGGTGAAGTTATCAGAACCTTGCTGATTTAATTTTTGCAGTTTGGCAGCTCATCTGATTAAAAGAAAGTCTTATTATTACAGTTATTAATGGGCTCAATTGCAGTCAAGCTTTTCTCTTATAAATGCACACAAATGCACATTTTTCATCAAAGAGGTTGTCTGTATTCTGCTTTTTTGACAGAGAGAAATATAGTCAGTACAGATTACTTTTGCACCAGATTCATCAGAATTTATTGAAGATTTGCATGAGTGTTTTCCTCATTTGGTGGTTCATTTATAATTCAGATTCAGTTTGGGCATCAAGGCAAACTTCCACAAAACATTTTGAAAATGAGTTATATGGTCTAGTCAAAATAAGATTAATAGATCCTGTAATGTTGGACCACTGGACTTAAGTGGCACATGATGGAAAATCATTGTAGAAAAAGTAACCACAAACCCTACTTGTTTTTTTTTTTGTTTTTTTTTGGGGGGCGGGGGGAACAGGTTCCTGGCATTCAAAGAATATGACAGACCAATAGTTCCCACATGTATTCCTCATATATCAATTAAGCTGTTTCCTTTACCAAATATATGCAGTTGTATCAAATGAATACAGCTACACTGGATAATAAACCTGTTGGGATTTACTATGAACTAGATTTGGAAATGACTATATTAGGATGCATGCACACTGTATAGATATTTATGAAGAAATATTCACACACAAACTTACTCAAATGAGGACGTTCAAAGACGACCTGAAACTGGCCTCATTCTGAAAGCTGTGATAAATCTTTCAAGTTTTCTCAGTTCAGAATATTGTAAAATTCAGGATAACTGCATTTTACTGCTTTTTCAAAGGTGTAGTTAGAGGTTTAAAACTATGTATCTGCCAAAATAGGTAATAGATTGGTAACAGAAGGAAACAAATTGTGATTTTCAGCTTAGAACAATTAACCATTATACAACACTTAAATTCTCAAATATACACTGTTCAGTCATTTTGTTAATGTGACAGTCATGCATCTTTATTTTTGCTTTTATAGTCTCCAAACTGTGATTTTATTCTCTTTCTAAATTTGCTTATTACCTTGACTTCTAGTAATAAAATACAAATTTTTTAAAATAAAAATAGCACTCTATGAGTATATAAAGATCAAAGCCTCAATCATCCTTCAGTGCCCTCTTGTAGGCTATTTTTAGAAAACGCCATGCTTATCATGAAGACAATGGGATTTAAACATTTGTATGTCAAACAACCGTGCAGGAATAATTGTGTTCCCTCATCTAAATAAAATAAAAATAATAATAGATATTACCTGCTACCAGTTTGCCTGGATTTCAGAAAATAAATTGTGTGCAATATATCCCTAAGCTGGTATATTTATTTCAATGCCTTTCAATTAACATTCCATAGAACTTTCCAGTATCTCAATATATTATTTGGTTATTTCTTTTGAACAAAATAACTAACATAGGGACATGTTAAAAATCCCACACTAACACACACAAATCATGGTTTGTCTCATGCCCCACCCAAACTCTGCCCCTGTATAGTCCTACTATGCAAATATATTCCAGCTTGCACCACAATTTCCTTATGCATGACCGAATTTTAAAAGACTCCATTTGCATATCTAAAATGCTATTTTTGATAGTTGAAAATGGTTTATTAAATTACCTTCATAATATGCATCTGCTTCTAAAAATAACTTTTAAGGTCTGTACTAAAGTGATTTTTTTAATTGTTGGGGGTATTCCCAGGAGTTTCCCATTCAAATAACACAGAAGCTTCATAATCCACAGAAACATTTTGATTCATATAATATAGTCTCTAAAATGAATTTAATTTGATCTATTAATTTATTATTTTGTTCTTCGCAAAGCATTATAGCAGATTACAATCTAAAACAAATTACACTCGGGTCAATATTCAGCTGTGGCTGTCAATATTTTTAAAGTGGCAGGCTGCAGGGGCTGAAATTGACACCAGATATTCAGCTCTGAAGCCCATCCAGCATCTGGCCTGAATATCTGGTTTCATCGCTGACTGTATTTGCAATATTCATTTGCCAAGTGGATAGCAAATCCAAACAAAATTAGGACAGCATTGACCTATCCTAACATTATACAGGCACTACTAATCCAATTAACAGCTTGAAAATCCCTACTAACTGGATTAGTACTGGGACATCCTTACTCCGCCCATAGACTGCCTCGGCACTGTCCTGATGATGCTGTTGCAATCAAAAGAGAGATTCAGTAGCACTGTCGTCTGGTTAATGCCATTGAATATCTCTCTCAGCAGGGTTTATCCAGTTAACAGATCCTGCTAAGGAACTGAATGCATGCTCAAGAATGCACACCTCTATTGGGAACCACAGATCTAAAAACCAAAACTGAAACAATCCACATTAACAAAGCGCTCCAATCATAATTGAAAGTCGCAACAAAAACGGTGGACACAACCCCGCCCCCCTGCCAAAAAAAATATAGATATTAAAATAAAATATTTAAAGCCTTATTTCTTAAAGTATGGTAAGTTTTTTGAGTTATGGCTTGTTCATTGTCCAAAACTCTGCATTGAATGATAGGTATTTTTAGTAGTTTCCCATTCAGTTAATGCAGAGGAAATGTCAAAGTGTGTTATCTACTATGCAGATAGCGAAGTTACTTACCTGTAACAGGAGTTTTCCGAGGACAGCTGGATAAGTCAGCCACACCTGGTGACATCATCCGACAGTGCCGAAAATGGAAGCTACTCTCCTTAGCTCAGAAAGGCAAAGCCTTTCTGGGCATGAGTTAGCAGGCCCATCCCCCTGCCCCGCCCCTAGCCAACCACTACATCCCTAGCTGAGATCTAGCTGCTTGGCAGCAGGCATGCAATTGTGGATCCTACCCCTTCCAGGGGAGGAGGGTAGGTATGTGTGGCTGACTTATCCTGCTATCCTCGTAGATCTCTTGTTACAGGTAAGTAACTTCGCTTTCTCCAAGGACAAGCAGGATGAGTCAGCCACACCTGGTGCCTCTCCAGCTACCTGCGTGTACTGAGGTGGAAGGAAGAGGGTGAGCTGAAGGTTGAATGGATGACAGGAGCCTTGGTTTCCTTGGAAAGGGTTTATTGCACATGGAGAAAAAATTGTAACCCAGCCTATTGCAACATGATAAAACAACATGGAATAGAGTGATAGTTGGTGTCAAGAACAACCACCTTAGGCACTTTGGAGCGGGCAAAATCCCAAATCTTGACTGCCTCCCTGTACAGGGAGCACGAGCCTGTTCCCCCTTGCTTGTTGTTGTAGAACATGGCCACTTGGTTGTCTGTCTGGATCAGTACCATCCTGGAGGTGATGTGGTCGTGGAAGGCTCTGAGTGCATAATGTATCACATGGAGCTCCAGGAAGTTGATGTGGTGAGAGTGCTCTTGTGTCATCCATGCCCCCTGGGTGTGGAACTGTTTTCAATGTGCTCCCCAGCCCACTGGTGAGACATCCGTTGTGATGACTAGGTGGTGTGATGATGTCTGAAGGGGCCTGCCCTGGCGCAGGTTCCTGTGGCGGGCCCACCATCCGAGGGATATCTTGACTCCTTTGTCCATCGGGATCAATGTAGATGGTTGAGAGTGTTGGTTCCAGTGGCTGCAGAAGTGCCATTGTAAGTCCCGCATGTGCAGCTTTGCTAGAGGGAGCAGATGAGTAGTCACAGCCATGTGGCCCAGAAGGTGTAGCAAGGTTCGTGCTTGGATTTGCTAGATTGCAGAGATGGTCCTGGTTAGCGCTGTGATGGAGTGTGCCCAGGTAACCGAAAGGAAGGTGCTTGCCGTGGTCATGTCTATGTCTGCCCCAATGAATTTGAGTCGCTGAACAGGTCGGAGCTGTGACTTCTGTCTGTTCATCAGGAAGCCCCATGAGGATAGGAGTTTGATGGTCTTGGCTACTGCTTCCTTGCTGCGCTGGGGCGATGAGGCAGAGATCAACCAGTCATCGAAGTAGGGAAATACTGAGACCCCCTGTTTGCGGAGATGTGCTAACAGCACTGCGACACACTTGGTGAACACCTGCAGGGCTGGGGATAAGCCAAAAAGGCAAGACCCTGTACTGGTAATGGTTCTCCAGAATTTGGAAGCGCAAGTACTTGCGGTGGGTGGCTTGGCACATGTGTATAGGCATCCTGCAGATCCAAGGAAGCAAGCCATTCTCCAGTCTGGAGCAGAGGCAGGATGGATCCCAGGAGTACATCCTGAATTTCTCCTTGTCGATGAACTTGTTTAGCCTCCTGAGGTCAAGAATGGGTCGGACTATACCTGACTTCTTGGGAACCAAGAAGTACCTGGAGTAGAAGCCATTGCAGGTTTCATGCGGTGGTACCGGCTCTACTGCCCATGCCCACAGCAGTTTCAGGATCTCCTGAGTGATGATGGGGATTAGGTGAGGTGGGGGATTGAAGGTGGGTCTGGATCGCTGCCATGGGGTAGAGGAGAATCGGATTTGGTACCTCTGTGCTACAATTTTTGGAATCCACTTGTCCATTGTGCTGGCACTCCAGGAGGTGGAGAAAGCCCTCAGCTGCCCCCCACTGGTAGAGCGAGCTGGGTGTGTTTGTCAGAAGGACAGGTTAGGCCTCCTTCCAGCTGAGGTGGTTGCTTTCTATTGTTTGCACTCCTTTTGGCATGGATTCGAGCGGAATGTTGACTGGTATGATTGATGTTTGTACTTTGAAGCCTGCCACTTTCTGTAAGAGTTGACTCTCTTAGCTGGTGGGTTGGATTTTGCGTGGTAGTCTCTTTTCCGGCTGTGCTCAATCCCCTCCTCCGCCAGGGTCTGGAGGGTGTTGCAGTGGTCCTTGAGGTCATTGACCATGTCCTTGACCTTCTCACCAAAGAGTGAATCCACTGCGCAAGGGGCATACGCTATGCATTCGTAGGTATCCTCTCGAAAACCTGATGCCTGTAGCCATGCCAGGCATCGAGCTGAAATGGCTGTTCCTTCTGTCCTGGCAGCGAAGTCGAAGGTACCTCTGACCTGGTGCTTGGTGTACTCACCCAGGTCAGCCAGGGCAGATGTGGCCCTTGCTGGTATCAAAGTTCTTGTGAGGCTGTTTTTGATAGTCTGGAGAAGCACGTCCTGGTTTAGGGCGTATTGTAACTGGTGGGAGGCAATCCTAGCACTCAGCATGGCTCCCTGGAATACCCTCTTGCCTACGTCATCCAGCAACTTGAGGTTGTAGCCCGGTGGGTGTGCATTTCTGGAGGATTTGTGTCTCTTTAAAGCCAACTCTACACGATGGAGCGGTGTGGTAGCTGAGTCCTTTTGAATCCTGGAGCTGGCTGGACCTGTATTTGCTGTCCAGTTTGCGTAAACAGGCTGGGTTGGATGCTGTGGTCTGCCAGAGTTTGGTCAGGACGTCCCGGATTAGTTGGTGGACGGGCAGGGAGATGAGGGTTTTGGGTGCCTCAAGGAACTTTAATGCTGCTTGCACTTTGCCCCTCAGGTCTGGGGTCGACCCGGTGTTACACGACAGTGTGGATGCAACCATGCACAAGAACTTTGGGTAGGTGACATCCTCTGGTGATGCAGTGGGGTTATCCATGATCTGGTCCTGCGTCATGGAGGTGAGGGCATCCCCTGTTTCTGGATTCTCTAGCGCTGCTTTTTTGCCCCCGCTGGCCACTGAAGTCTGAGGCAGAGATGGAAGTGGTGCCGGAGGTGAGGCCATAACCCGCATATCTGTTACATTGGAGCACGCCCATGGCTGTGCTGGCACGGTGGAAGCAACTCCTTTCTGTGCTTTTGTCTACTCATGTAGAAGGCGGGAGACCAGTTGGAGAAACTCCGCTGGATAGGTTTCTGCATTCTGGGCAGGGACAGAGTTCTCTACCTCCTGGATTTGGCTCCCTGGGGACCCAGGGGGGGAAGGGCTGTCCGAGGAGTACCTAGTTATCCTGAGGTCCACTGGGCTGCTGAACTCTGCAGGGCTGCTGGAGTCTGATGATTCTGTGCTATGCTGCCGCCTCCTGTGCTTTCCTGCACTTGTGCAGTGTCTCCTGCTTGCTTCTGGCACGGTGAGAGTGCCTGCACCTTTGGTGAGCCTTGGGCCGATCATCGGGGCTGCTGGAGGAGCTTCAATGTCTGTGGGCGTGTCTCCTTTGTCGGGGCAAACTGGAGCTAGAAGTGTGGCTTCGGTGCCGACCAATGGGAGATCAGGAGGCGTGTCTTTGGAACCGATGATGCCTTCTGTGCAGTACTGATGTGTTTGCTCTGAGAGATAGGCGCCAAGGCTGGAGGGGTGGGGCCTGACCCGGAAGGCAGCGCAGCATTGCAGGAAGAGGAGCTGGAAGGCAGAGGAAGAACATGGCTGGGAGTCCACGTGGAGGGAGTCTCCATGGTGAGGCATCCAGCGTCCTGGTGAGGTTCGGTAGCAGCAGGGGTGTCCCTGGAAGGAGCAGGATCTTGAGAGTCTTTGGCTGGATCTGCAGTGCCCTTACCGGGAGGGCAGCATTGGGGGCCTCCATGCGATCTGAGTTCCTTAGAAAGTCCTGAAGAGCATGTCCCCTGGATTTTCATGCCTGAGGAGACATCCGGGCGCAGGCTGAGCAGTCCTCGACTTTGTGGTCTTTCCCCAAACAGCGGAGGCAGCAATTGTGGGCATCGGAGATGCTCATCTTCCGGGAGCACCAACTTCATTTTTTAAAACCTGGCTTTGGCATCGCAGGTCAATAGAAATGTTTTCTGTCCTTGTTCTTCTTCTTCTTTTTTTTTTTTTGGTTTGCTAAAGAGTTTCTTGTGATGAAGAAGAGAGTAGATTTTTTCTGTCTTGTAGGCAAGGCGGAAGAAGAGGAACTGGCTGGCTAGGGGCAGGCCAGGGGGATGGGCCTGCTAGCTCATGCCCTGAAAGGCTTTGCCTTTCTGAGCTAAGGAGAGTAGCTTCCGTGTACGGTGCCGTCGGATGATGTCACCAGGTGTGGCTGCCTCATCCTACTTGTCCTTGGAGAAAATACAATGCTGTTTGCTCTAATTGTTCAGGTGGCATTAACTTTGCAACATTAACTGTCTCAACCATTCTCCCTCCCATTTTCTGCTCCATTTGGTATTAGCTGTTAAGGCTGCAGATAATTCACATTAACTGTTAAGGCACCATGTCAACTTTTGTCATGGCACCTATGATCAATGCTAGTTTGCATTAATTGCCACATTAACAGTTAGGGGCTTGTTTATTAAAGTGTTGTATGTTTTTGCATTTGCCATACATTAGGTTCAAAAATTAATGTGTGGTGAGTGCATAGCCTGTGCAGTAACCAACATCTGACCCAAAGGTTCCTGTACTAAGTAAACATTTACTGCATGTTAAAAGTAGATTCCCTGTCTATCACTAACTTTGTATAGCAGGTGCCTTTGTCAGGCACATCCACTGTACAGAGGCTAGGGTAGAGTCACTGCCTGGAAAGAGATGTGTCATTGAGCTCTACTTGTCCAGAAGATCCCCCAAGACCATGGAGGAAGTGAAGGTGGGTTACTAGGGCTATCACACTGCATAAGCAACATTGACAGCCATTCCTGGATGATGACCTACCTTGATAGCCTCCATAAGGGAAACTGCAATGACATCAAGAGATCTTGTGCTCTAGCTGGAGGAGAGAGTTAGAAGACAAAGTAAAATCTGGATCATTTTCCCTGATGGAGATTAAAGGGTTAGTGGAATTTTATGGTGTACCCCTTCCACTACAGAAGTTGAAACCTTTGAAATTATACTAGAATCCATATAGACCACCATAGACTCCCTATATCACGTTTGTTCTGGATTTTTTTACATACAACTATGCAAAACTCTCCAGTTGAGTCTCAAGCTGTCAAAACTGAAAAGGTGACCACTGAGAAATCCCAAATTAAAGTAATTCAGTCATCTTTACTTATCAATAAGATGATTCACTGGAAACTAGAGAACTTTGATCATTTCTCTAGACCTCAAATATCAAAAATGCCCCCACACAAACTTTCCCCATCAAATCTAGAAGATGATGTGAATTATCCAGAGGCTGTGTATCCTCTTTTATTACTTTCCAACAAAAGGGACTATTTATGAGATTTCTTATTTTATTTTTTTTATTTCTGAATTTACAAATTTCCAAGCATATATATCTTGTCAGAAATAGAGCAGGAAGAAAAATTTAAAAAAAAAATGCACAATGAGGAAAGTCAATTATCAACTGTTCTTTACAATTCCAGCCCACAAAACTGAAGGGAGATCCAATATGTAAAACTTCAAAGAGGGAAGGGAACACATTCAGGCACTATACAGCCAAATAGCACGTTTCATGGAATATTGAAGCTGTGAAACTACAGAAACTATATGTCTATGTATATTAATAAACAAAAGCAGCTGGTAATGTTAAAAAAAATAGCAGATTGTAAAGTTACTAGGAATTTACATGGAAACAATAAAAAAATAGAGCTCCCAGCTGCAAAACAACAGGCCTCAGCTAAAGGAACTCCCTCCTTCTCTGCTGAGCCTCCCTGGCTAGATCAGAGAAAATACAAACTAAAAAACCCATACATAACTTTTCCTTTTTTTGAAAAACATCTTCAACAACCATTCACAGCCCAAAGACAAAGGAAAGATCACTAATAAATTGGACAAAGTCACCATCTCTAAATCAGAATTTTCCAAAATGGCAGTTATATTCTTTGTGTCCATTTGTTGTATATCAGGATCCTGCACTCCCCCAGAGACCTTATTTTCAAGAGGCAAATAGTAACTTTGAGTCCAAGGGGTGGTGTGACTCAGGAACAACACCCAAAAGGTAAGATTTAAAAATGTCTCTAGCCAAGATCATCAAAGACTAAGGGAAATTTATCAGTCTCGGGTTGGATTAGCAAGAATTATTCTCCAACTGTTCAATCTTAGCCACCAGAGTTATATCTTTAACACAAGCATCACAACAACCTTCCAGCACTGAGTTTTAGACTTTACTTTAGCAAGAGAAACTTGCATACTAATAATATCTCAGTATTCCTCACAATGAAAGCCATGTTATCTTGAACTTGTGATGACAGTACTTGCATTTGTGGCATTAATGCCTCTCCAAGTTTCATTAGGGCAGATCAAATCCTTGTGGTCTTGGGCAAGCCACTTGGCCCTCCATGGCCCATGTTCCCTGTAAAATAGTTATCTCCAAGTTATAATGCCCTGTTCAATGTAATTTCAGTTTGTTCAATGTAAACCGCACTGATGCAGAATAGCGCGGTATATAAGAGAATGTAAATAAATAAATAGATTCTGGCTTAAATTCCTAGATGAACCAGGGAGAAGGATTGTCCACTTTAAAAAATGATTCCTTGCTAAACTATCAACTCCAGCAGTAGGCGAAGATTCAGCAGTTGAATCTAACTCCAGCCGCCTCAGCTCCTCTCCCTTCCAGCCAATGTCATGCAGCTTGCTGATCCTGTGGTGCTTGCAAAGCATCTGCATTGACCCCGGGAGTCTGCCCTCCATGAACAACATGCCTCTCACTGTCCCATTGAGTTTCTGAGATAACTGCTGCCATCAGCGGCCTCGGAAGTTTCCATGCTTCAGGAGAAACGATGTCCATACCTGAATAAGACACTGAGTTACCCGACTCTGGTGTCAAAGAAGCTAGACTCATGCCTGGCATACTTGGCTGCAGTGCCACTTGAGCCATGAAGATATCAGAATACCGATAGGAGAAGGTAATTTAGAAGAGTCTCACAGGCACCAGAGGGTTTCTTCCATATTAATGGAAAGCATCTTAGTGTGGTGTGCCTACTGATTGCCATCTTGGATTCTCTATAAAGGAGATTTCTTGATCAGAGCAATTGGTGGCTGAGGTTTCATCTGACAGCTGGACTTAACTAGAATGTTGGAGGGATCAATAGATAAAGTTTTGATTAGAACTACATTGTTAATTTCCTTTGTGCTTATTCAGGACAAAGAAGTGCTTTTGCATTTGTATTTTTGTCAGCAAGATGTTACCTTTTGGTGGGAAGATACAACTTTGCCCTGATGTGTGTAAATTTACTCGAGACGGAAGAAAACAGTTCTTAGCCTTCTATCAGGAAGATGTTTGTTTAGAAGCTAGGTTTGTGTTACAGTTTCCTTAGTTTTCAATTTACACTACTGGATCGGTATATTTATTTATTTATGTATTTATTTAACAAGGCTTATATACCACCTCTTCCTGAGATCAGGGGCAGTTTACATGGAACATCAAAACATGTTTTACATTAAACATAAGAATTATGTACAATTAACATATGAACATAGGAACTATGTACATTTAATTTTGGAACTATATACAATTAGCAAGTATAAAAGAGAGTAGGTGATTGTACGCATTTTGATTGTATTTAGTGTTTGAATTCGGGCAGTTATGTTTTAAGTTGTTAGATGGTAGGGGAGGAAATGCTTTTAGGTTTTTTGGGAGCTGATGAGGGTGCTTGGGTCACCAAAGTGTTCTATAAAAAGATGTGTTTTTAGGTTCTTGTGGAATTGCTGGAGGTCTTTCATATATATACGATCTCGACTTCAGAAATGCTAAGGATATGCAAGTTATAATGGGAAGGGATCTCAGTTTAAACCATAAATTATTAAAATACTGTATATGCACATCTTCGACTGGATTTGTGATAAATATGCGTTTTTGTTTGGACAGTACATGCCTTTCAGGCAAAACAATTAATGAATGATGCAATTTGAAGGTGCTATTGCATCATACATGATATGAATTGCATCATATTATTCTAGAAGTCATATATGATGCAGTCCTAACTCAGCTTTATTACATCAATCTGCATAACAAATTGTGCAACATTTTTTAATGTACAAGATGTATCAGTAGGATTTGGCTATAGAGTGGTCTTTTCAGTGTTTGATTTTTTTCCATTCAGCCAAAGTGAGACATGCCTTGTAATTGTTTGAACAATGCAGATCACTTCTGCTACATTTGCGGTGAAGTAAGAGTAAGGCAGAGCTGTTGGGCTCCAGACTGCAGCAGTGGAATCTCCTGTCAGGTGATGTTCTGGTTTCCATGTTCTGTGAATGTCAAAAGGATCTTATTACATTCTTCTTCATTGGTGGTCTGACGGTAGCCGTCAATATCATTCATCATCCAGAAGAGTGAGGACTGTCGATCGATTCATTGAAGACAAGTCCTAAAGCTGTTTTGCTGCATAATGCAAAGACCTAGGTTTTTAATCATTTATGACTAAACCTCTACTACCAACACACTATATATATTGAGGGAGGAGTAGCCTAGTGGTTGGGGCAAGGTACTTCAGGCCGGAAGGTCGGGGGTTCAAATCCCACTAGAGGACAGCAACCTTGGGCTGGAAGGACTGGGGTTTCTAGTCCCACAGATGCTCCTTGTGGTCTTGGGCAAGCCACTTAACCCTCCATTGCCCATGTTCCCTGTAAGTATTAGTGTATGTGTCTCATATCCCCACGTGTTAAATGTATCCCCCAATTGTGTTGTGACCGCTTTGATTGAAGGATAAGGTGGTATACAAAAACTGTCTAAATAAATAAAATAAATAAATATATATGCATAAAATGGAAGCGCTTAGATATCTTGGTAACAGTAGCCAAGCATCCTCTTGGGGTATAGGGTAATATTGCCACATAGCTAGTATCTTTGTAGCTGCCTTCCGCTCTACAGTACTATCGTTCACTGAGGTTACCATGCGTAAGCAAAGAGGTAGGAGACATGGGAGCAATAAGCACATAGCTAGTATGAATAATACAATAAATGCAAGGGTCTTTAGACCACCTAACCATGAAACTTAAACTGCGCAGAAGAAAGGCCTGGCAATCTACTTCTGTATCTTGCCATGAAAACCCAATGGATAGTTACAACAAAACAAATTGTGCTATGGTGCTGGAAGATGAGACCCCCAGGTCAGAAGGCAACTCAACTAGCTACTGGGGAAGAGCTGAAGACTTTTCAGAGTAAAGCCAGCATTTATGATGTGGTTGGATCAAAGCCCTCGGGAAGTCTGACTGCTGATGTAGCTGCGCATGAAATGAGAGTCAGAAGCTGTAAAGATGTCTTACACATTGGAACATGGAACATACGAAGCATGAACCAAGGGAAGTTGGAGGTGGTCAAGAATGAAATGGAACGTGTACAACTTGATCTGTTGGGTGTCAGCGAACTGAAATGGACTGGCATCGGGCACTTTGCATCAGATGATCACATGGTCTACTATGCTGGAAATGAAAGACAAAGAAGAAATGGTGTTGCATTTATAATAAAGAAGAAACTTGCAAGAACTGTAATGAAATACAATGCAGTCAGCGAACGCTTAATCTCTATTCGTCTACGAGGATTGCCTATCAACACAACTATAATTCAAGTATATGCCCCAACAACAGCTGCAGAAGAGAATGAAATTGAAGAGTTCTATGAACAAGTACAAGCTGAAATTGACAGAACATGCAAACAGGATATCCTGATAGTCATGGGTGACTGGAATGCAAAAGTTGGCAACAAAGAAGAAGGCAAAGTAGTTGGAAAATATGGACTTGGCAACAGAAATGAAGCTGGAAAAGACTGATAGAATTCTGTAAGACCAACGATCTATTCGTCTCAAACACCTTCTTCCAGCAACACAAGCGGCGACTGTACACATGGACTTCACCCAATGGATTGTATAAAAATCAAATTGACTACATCTGTGGAAGTCAACGATGGAAGAGCTCTATAACATCAACCAAGACAAAACCTGGAGCTGACTGTGGTACAGATCATCAACTACTAGTATGCAAACTCAAGCTAAAGTTGAAAAAGAGCAAACCACTCATGAATGCAGCAAAATATGACCTTGAGAATATACCACTGGAATTTAAAGACTGCCTGCAAAATCGATTTGCTGCTTTAGATACAAATGACAGAGCTCCGGAAGAGTTATGGAATGACATCAAGAAGGTTGTGTTGGAAGAAAGCGAGAAGTCTCTACAAAAGGTGAAAAAGCAAAAACGGCCAAAATGGATGACGGAAGAAACTCTGAAAATTGCCCAGAAACGCAGAGAAGCTAAAGCCAGAGAAGAAAGAAAGACAATCTCAGAACTCAACAGAGATTTCCAATGTGCAGCAAGACAGGACAAGGAAAAGTACTACAACGACGCATGCAAGGAAATAGAAGCAGAAACTATTAGAGGAAGAACAAGATCGGCTTTCCTAAAGCTACGAGAGTTAAAGAAAAAGTTCCAGCCTCGAATTGGAATGTTACAAGATGCTCAAGGTTCTATGTTGAATGATGCTGAGAAGATCAAGAAAAGGTGGAAGGAATATACAGAGTTTTTATATGATAAAGATCAAGTGGACCAACAGCCGTTTCAACCTGTACCTTATGATCGGGAACCATTGGTGATGAAAGAAGAAGTTGAAGCAGCATTGAAAGCCTTATCAAAGAACAAAGCACCAGGCATTGATGGCATTCCTATAGAAGTATTGCAGCAATCTGATGCAGCTGTTACCATACTTACAAGGCTCTGCCAAGAAATATGGAAGACAACATCATGGCCAACTGACTGGAAAAGATCTGTGTTTATACCAATACTAAAGAAAGGTGATCCAACTGACTGTGGAAATTATCGCACAATCGCTCTGATCCCACATGCCATCAAGATTCTACTGAAGATTATTCAAAAGAGACTACAACCATACCTGTAACAAGAACTACCTGAAGTGCAAGCAGGGTTCAGGAAAGGGCGAGGAACGAGAGACATCATTGCGGATGTGAGATGGATCCTTGAAAAGACTAAAGAATACCAAAAGGATATCTATTTGTGCTTTATCGACTATAGCAAGGCTTTTGACTATGTAAACCATGAGAAACTCTGGGCCACATTAAGAAGCATGGGTATACCAGAACACCTGATCGTTCTCTTGCGCAATTTGTACATTGATCAAGAAGCAACAGTTCGAACGGAACAAGGAGAAACAGAATGGTTTAAAATAAGCAAAGGTGTAAGACAAGGCTGCATACTTTCCCCCACCTGTTTAATTTATATGCAGAACAAATCATCAGAGAAGCAGGATTGTATGAAGACAACAGAGGTGTGAAGATTGGTGGAAGACTCATCAACAACCTTCGCTATGCTGATGATACTACATTACTGGCTGAAAGTGAAGATGATCTGAAACATTTGCTTCTCACAATCAAAGAACATAGTCTCAAAATGGGCCTGCACCTTAATGTAAAGAAGACAAAGATCATGACAACTGGCATAATCAACAGGTTCATCGTTGAAGGAGAAGAAATTGAAATCATGAACAACTTTAACCTACTTGGATCAACTATCAATAAAGAAGCAACAAGCAGTCAAGAAATCAAACAAAGCATTGCTCTTGGCAGAATGGCTATGAAAGACCTAGATAAGATTCTCAAGAGCAGAGATGTCTCTCTCCATACAAAGATTCAACTTGTTCAAGCTATGGTATTTTCAATAACATCATATGGATGTGAAAGCTGGACAGTGAAAAAGACAGACAGGAAGAAAATTGATGCCTTTGAATTATGGTGCTGGCGGCAAATACTGTGTATACGATGGACTGCCCGAAGAACAAACCAGTCGGTACTAGAGGAGATCAAACCTAAGCTTTCTTTAGAAGCTCAGATGACAAGACTTCGACTTTCATACTTTGGACACATCATGCAAAGAGAGAGATCATTAGAGAAATACATCATGCTTGGCAAGATAGAAGGTCAACGCAAAAGAGGAAGGCCAGCAATGAGATGGATCGATACAATAACAGCAGCTACGGATACCAGTCTGTCAACAATGAGCCGCCTGACTGAAGACCGAACACAATTTAGGATAGCTATCCAGAGGGTCGCCATGAGTCGACTCCGACTCGACGGCACTTAACAACAACAACCATGAAAATGCTGAACCAAACCACCCATTCAGTTTCAAACTATGCCAGGTCTGAACAGGCAGAAATGTTTGCTTTCTCATCTGGATAGCTATATCCTCAACAACATGCCCATTATTATCAATTTGCAAACAACAATTGCTTAAATTTAATTTCCCACATACTCCACCTTCCGCTGCTAACAAATAATCTAAAGCTAAACATTTCTGATAAATAGCTGTGCGCATTTGTGTACTTTGCTTAGCCAAAAGGGTTAGTGCTTTACTAGTTTCATTGGTTATTATTTCAACAACAGCTTGTAAGTGTATTATACGATTTATCATATAAACAGGGGTACGATATCCCCATGTCCCATCTTGCTCCGAAGTAGCAGGTCCATAGTATGAGATAATTCTCTCAGGTGGCCACTCCTCCTCTCCCCATTTGTCCCATTGGCCTATTTTCAAGGCCTCTTGTAGCTGTCGACTTCTGTACACAGGATATCCCAGTTGTTCTCCATGGGATGTAGGCAAAAGGAAAAAGAATGGTCGTATGGTTCCCAATACACATGCGCCTCCCCAATGGTGAGGGAGCCTAGCATGTGCTCGGGTTCCGCAAATCCAGTACAGTCCAGCTGCTGCTTGCCAGGAATTATAAGCTGCTAGATTAGTCCAGATACTGGAAAGATTGGGGAAACGGATTAGAGGATTGGAGGGCTCTGAAGCGTTGACTCCTGACCACCAAGACGTCTTCTTAGTGGTACTGTTGTAGAACGTTTGATTGAGACAGACCAGCTGCCCAACCTCCATGTTAAATTGTGGTCCAGAGCGAGCAAAACACAAGTTACCCACAATGGGGTGGGCCAGTACCCATTCACTAGTAGTATTATGTATGTCAGTCTGATTATACGAAACAGAATAGTTCAATTCTTGTGCCTCCCAAGGCCATTGGTCTCCCATCTTAGTTCCTCCACAAAATAGACAGTCTGAAATGTGGAGACTGGATGCTACTGCTCCTGCTAGTTCAAGGAACAAGTTCTGGGAAGCAGGAGGAATCTCAAACTCTGCTTTCATGGCCTCATAAAAAGAGTGATGTATTCAATAGGGTGAGGATACATGAGCCTTGGTATTCAACTGTATGTGCAGGATGGTTCCAGGATCTACGCCTCCTCCTGCTATATGCAATCCAAATCTGTATCCTTGTTTCCACTGGCTGGGGTTGAGTATGAGAAGTTGCAGGGGATTACAAGCACCTTTCTGGCATTTCTTGGGCTCAGGTAATCTGATCCTTGTCAGACTGCCTTTTCGATTATCACCATCTCGTCCCACAGGTGCATTTTTCCAAGTAGCAAAATATACGCAGTCCCACTTTGGACAGAAGTAGGCATCTTTAGATGCAGTGCTGTAGACGGTGGTTGGAGAGTTCTTTCCAGTACATCGTCCCCATCTGTAGGCTCCTTCCGGACACACATATTTATCATCATGATAGTAAGCTCGTTCCCATGACCCACACTTGTGGTAAGCATTTCTGTTAATTGCATCACAAGCATCAAAGTTCAAGACAACATCTTTTGTGGGGTCTGCGAAGGGGCTTGTGGCATTTATGAGGGCTCCATCCTCATCATTCCAGCGTATCTCAAGCACAAAATATGAAGGGTTTTGTTGGGGGTTATAACAAGTCTTACTCTTTCCTTTCGTACAGATATTTAATTCTGTGCCATTATAAATACACCGGCTGATTGTACCAGTGCAAGTATAGTAGGAATGATAAAGTAAAGTCTGAGTGACCTTCTGTCCCGTTCGGGTAGTAGTTATGCAAGCTGCACAAGGAGGTAAGGCAAAAGTCTTTTCCAGAAATCCCAGGACCACCACTCCCACAAGACAATAGTGGAAGAACATATTGATTACAGTCTTTGGAGGTCAACTGAAGTATTGGGTACGATGAACTTGTAGAATTTTCTTCTTCTTCTTCTTCTGTTCCGATGGTCACCCTTATGTGATAAGAGTAGAACTGTAGATGCTGAAGATTCTTATAATGCCGGTTGTCTCCGTAATGTAAGTCGCAATGGGGTCTCAGGATCATTCACTGAAGTCCATTGGCCAGGGTCCGGAGCGGCTGCCGGTTTCACTCGACTGTGGTGGATCCAGGGTTCAAATTCTGCAACTTTCACTGCAGTGGGGGTTGACAGGATGACAACATAGGGTCCCTTCCAATGCGGCGCCAGTGGGGTCTTTCTCCACTCTTTAATCCACATGAACGCTCCTGGCTTGAAGGGATGCAGAGGCTCTGTCAGGTTGATGGGTAGTCTGTCTTGCACCCACATTTGGAGTTTATGCAAAACAGAACCTAAAGCTAATAGTTCTTGTCTAGTTATTTTAGATCCTATCTGTCTCATGTCTCCCTTTATTCCCTGCACTATGGGTGGAGGTCACCCATACAAAATCTCAAAAGGGGAGACTCCTAAGGATCTGGTGGGAGCTGAATGTATCCTAAGAAGGGCTATGGGTAGAACTTGGAGCCACTTCAGGTGTGTTTCTTGACAAAGCTTGGATAATTGAGATTTCAGGGTTCTATTCATACGTTCCACTTTCCCTGAGCTCTGGGGTCTGTAAGCAGTGTGCAACTTCCATTGTATTTGCAAAGCTCGAGCTAACTGTTGGGTCACTTGGGATACAAACGAGGGCCCATTATCTGATCCTATAGTCAATGGTATTCCAAATCGAGGAATAATCTCATGGAGCAGCACCCTAGTGACCTCTCAGGCTTTCTCAGTTTGGGTGGGATAGGCTTCTACCCATCCGGAAAATGTGCAGACTAAAACTAATAAATAGTGATACCCGTTTGCACGGGGCATTTCAGCTAAGTCCACCTGTACATCACTCATCGGGGCCACCCCTACTGACTGGACTCTTGGGGGTGGAATGGGACCTTGCTTAGCATTGTTCTTGGCACATATCAAACATCGCTGTGCCACTGAGGTGGTCAGGGGTCCTAGTAGTGAGATACAGAAATGGGGCCTTAGGGCTCTTTCCATGGCTGTCTTTCCATAATGTGTGGCCTGATGAAAAGCATGGACAAAGGCCGGCCCTAATGCCTCAGGAATGACTGTGGGACCGGGAGGTGAACTATCTTCTGGAGGGGGCAACACTATCCCTCCTTTTTCTGTCAGGACCCCTCCCTCCTTTTCACAGAAATAGTCTAACTCTCTTGCAGTGTATCGGGGTGCCCAGGAACTAAGGGGAACAGGAAATAGAGCTGCGTGCATCGGGGTATCTTGGGTCCTAACTTGTCCTGTTGTGGCTGCTTTTCGGGCTGTGGCATCAGCAAACCTGTTTCCTCGGGTGACTTCCCCTGCTCCTGCCTGATGACCTCGGCAGTGCATGACTGCCACTTGTTTGGGGGCCCATACAGCATCTAATAACATCAGTATCTCGGGCCCATACCTAATGGACTTGCCCCCTGAGGTGATCAACTCTCGTTCTTTATACAAGGCTCCATGTGCGTGCAAAGTTGTGAAAGCATACTTGGAATCTGTGTATACATTCAAACGGAGTCCTTCTCCTAATGTCAATGCTCTAGTAAGGGCTATCAGTTCAGCTTTCTGAGCTGAAGTTCCTGGGGTCAGGACTGAGGACTCAACTACCAGATCAAGGGTCACCACTGCATATCCAGCACAACGATGTCCATTAATGACCAAACTGCTTCCATCTACAAAGAAAGTTCGTTCAGGGTCCTCTAGAGGGACATCGGTTAAATCTGGGCGACTTGAAAACACAGTGTCCATGGTTTCTAAACAGTCATGATCAGGGGGCTGTACGGCCCTGTTTCGTACAAAAATGAACCACAACCTAATTATTATTACTATGTACCTGAAATGATCAGATCCAAAAGGTCAGTACAGGTGCAATCAGAGTCTCTGTTTATTAGATAACTGATGACCAAATACAGGTAGCAAAGTGGGGAAGAGAGTTCTATCGGGCACTAGGCACCTCAAGAATGCAACTCTCCCCATTCGAATATAGAAAGCATATTACAATTTATACCTTTTTCTCTTCCGCATTTTTACATACAGTCCAGTCCCCAGAGCTATTCCTTTGTGTTCTCTCCCCCTCCCCTACCTTATTTCCTATTATTACCCTTTACTCCCCTTAGTTCCTGTTGCAAAATCCCCCTGGCCCCCCTCTTCCCATACTCACCATGATCCAGCTAATCTGCTTTCTTCAGAGCCGGGCCCAGCATATATGTTGGTAGCTTTGTGGTTTCCTGTGTATGCATTTCTTGACACATAGACCTTACAGGCCTATATCTGATATCCCCTTGCAGGTCCTAGTCTAGACTCTCCAGCCCAAACTGGCACCTCACAAGGCTCATGATATCTCCTTATATGGTTCTTTCCGGTGCTGGATCTCTTCTTGCTAAGGCCTGTATTCTTGGCTCACATGTTATAGCAGAATGACTGTGCTTTAACTATTTTGTGAGATTCAGGGCAGCCAGTAAGTGATTATGAATCAGGAACATTATTAATCCTTAGCACTTAAAAATTAAAAGCAAATCTATCATACTAAATCCCAAATGTATCATACTTAACCTCTACCTCTACAAGTACTGAAACCCTACAGGGCCCAGGACCAATTGGGAACAACGTAGCAGGGTTCAGAGCTTGACTGACCTTTAACTGTATCTGGGGGTTTTCACACAGCATGCTCTGATATTTCAACATTCGTGAATTTGTTAGCCAGAAGTTTCCTTTGTGTTCCATGAGAGTCAGGACAGAGTGTGGTACAGTAACTTGAAGATTTTGTCCCAGGGTGAGCTTATCTGCTTCGCCCACCAGGAGGGCTGTTGCTGCAACAGCTCTCAAACAAGGGGGCCAGCCTTTTGCAACTACATCCAATTGTTTTGACAAGTAGGCTACTGGCCGTTGCCAGGATCCAAGGGATTGAGTCAGTACCCCCAATGCATTTCCTTGTGACTCATGGACGAAGAGATGGAAAGGTTTCTGGACATTTGGAAGACCTAAAGCTGATGACGACATCAGAGCACTTTTCAGAGACTGGAATGCTGCATCCTGTTCAGGTCCCCACTCTAGTGGAGACTTTTCCATTCCTTTGGTAACTTGATACAATGGTTTCGCTATCAATGCAAAATTGGGGATCCATATACGACAGTATCCCATGGCCCCCAGGAAGACTCTTACTTGCCTCCTAGTGGTTGGAGTAGGGATACTGCATACAGCTTCTTTGCGTTCTGGTCCTAAGCGTCGGATTCCGCTGGACAACTGGAATCCTAGATACTTGACTTCAGTTTGGCATAATTGTACTTTGGCTCTTGAGACTTTGTATCCAGCCTCTTTTAGAAGGTATAAAAGTTCACTAGTAGCTTGTAGACATTCACTTTCTGAGTTGGTGGCTATGAGCAAGTCATCCACATACTGGAGGAGAACCCTTTGTCCTGGGTTCACTGGGTAACTTGAAAGATCTTGATTCAGGGCAGCACTGAAGAGAGTAGGTGAATTCTTGAATCCTTGGGGTAATCTGGTCCAGGTGAGTTGGCCCTGCCTTCCCGTTATGGGGTCTTGCCATTCAAAAGCGAACAAAAGTTGACTGGTGGGGGCTAGGCGTACACAAAAAAAGGCATCTTTCAGGTCCAGGATGGTGAAATGAGTAGCCTCAACGGGGATCAGTCCCAAGAAAGTATAGGGATTTGGCACTACAGGGTGTATAGTTTCAACTGCGTCATTTACCCGCCTCAGATCTTGTACTGGGCGGTAATCCCCTGTCCCAGGTTTCTTAATTGGGAGAAGGGGGGTGTTCCAAGGCAACTGGCATTCCTTGAGAAGTCCATACTTCAGCAGTTTCATTAAATGACAGTGGATACCTTCAATGGCTGGTCGAGGAAGAGGATACTGCTTCACATGCACTGGTTCCGCTCCTGGCTTGTGGGTGACAATGACAGGGGCTATGTTCTTCGCTAGGTCAGGTGGATTATCTTCTGCCCATACTTCAGGTGGGGCTATAAGGTTGGTAGGTATACAGGAACTGGTTGACTTGATTGGAGGTGCACTATAGAACTGCCACTCTTCTTCTCGGGGAACAGTTAGCACCATCAATCCAGCAGGCTTTGGGTTCACAGTTATTTTCATTTCTCCCCCTTCAGCAAAAGATATCTGTGCCTGGAGCTTGGCAAGCATGTCTCGGCCCAGAAGTGGAATAGGGCACTCAGGCATATACAGGAACTGGTGCGTTATTTTCTGTCCCCCTAGTTCACACATGCGGTTCTGCAGGAATGACTTTGTGGCCTTGTTCCCGGTGGCCCCAACAATGGTGACAGATCGAGAGGAAAGAGGAGCCACTGGCTTAGCCACTACTGAATGTTCTGCTCCTGTATCTACCATGAAGTCCATATATTGGTCCCCTATCTTTAAGCTGACCATAGGCTCCTGGGGACCCAGGGTGAACTTGGAGCCCGGTCTGGCCTAGTCTTCATCCACGTCATCCATGTCATAGCCCGTTGCTACTGCCACTCCTTCAATGGCTTCTTCTCTCTCTTGCTGGAACTGTGTTCGGTTAATTCCTCCCCTCCTTCGAAATCGACCTCCTGTTCTCCAGGGACTCCCTCCTCCCCTCGCGGGGGCGGAGTCCAGATGCGGGCATTCACTTCTCCAATGTCCTTCTTTGCAGTAGGCGCACTGATTCGCACCCAATTGAGGCCTTCCACTTCCGCGGCCTCTTCCACGTTCTCTGGTCCTTTGATTAGGAAAACATCCTCCACGTCGTTCAACTAAAGCGGCAGCAAGAAGATCTGCCTTCTTCTTCATCTTCCGTTCACTTTCTCTGTCATGTTCATTTTCACGATTCACAAATACTTTCTGAGCGACTTCCATTAACTGTGCTGTATTCATGCCCGCAAATCCATCCAGTTTCTGCAGTTTTCGTTTTATGTCTCTCTGGGACTGACTGACAAAGGCTGCATTTACCATGCGTAAATTCTCCTGAGCGGAAGGGATCATATAGGGTATATAGTCTATAAGCTTCGGACAACCGCTCATAAAAAGCCGCTGGGCTCTCATTTGGACCCTGGAGGACTTCCGATACCTTCCCGATATTCATGGCCCTCTGGCCTCCTTTCTTCAGGCCCTGCAACAAGGCCTGGCGAAATCTCGTCAGGGCCGCCCCCCCCCCTTTCATCATTTGGGTCCCACCTGGGATCTTCATTTGGATAAGCCGTGGCGGCAGCTTGTGGGAGATTTATTCCTCCTCCTTCTACAGGGTTCTCTTCTAACCAACGGAGAGCTGCTTGCCCAATTCGCCCTCGCTCTTCAGTAGTAAAGAGGGTGGACAGGAGTTGGCGACAATTGGCCCAGGTAGGCTGGTGGGTTTGCATAATGCTGGACATTAATTCTGTTAATTCCTGGGGCTTTGCGGTATAGGATGCATAATGCGTTTTCCAGTTTAATAAATCAGTAGTGGAAAAGGGTACGTAGACTACACTGGTTGGTCCTGGTGCCATCTGGCCCTGGTCATTTAAAACAGATACACCAGGCACTTGGCGTAATGGCATTAGATACCCTGCTTTCTCCTTCTTCTTCGGGGTTACACTTCTTAAATCATAAGGCTCCCGGGCACAAACTTCCTTGGCGGGTGACCCTAAACTGGCAGGAGAGCCTCCGCTCTCATCCTCATCGGAGGACTCGGGCTCCCCCGATGTGCTTGGGCCTGACTCGGGACTATCACTTGGGGGAGGGGGCTTCTTAGGCTGCTGCAGTGGCACTTGCTGGGGTTCCTCATCTGGCTCCGCTTCAGGCAGCGGTACTGGGGGAACTAACCTATGTGGGTACTGCGGTAACCTGGTCAGGATATCTGGGGACTCTGGGGCAGAATACACAGGCGGCTTCTCCTCCTTAGCTTTCCGGGTTCCCCTAGTGGTGGCTACAAATATTCTACAATGCTCCTCATAACAGCGCTTCATCCATAAGGGCTGCCTTTCGCAAGCATCTAACCAGGAATCTATATAGGGGAACTGGTCAGGATGCGCTCTTTGTACAAGCTGATGAACACGGGAAACCTTTTCTACATCAAAAGTGCCCCCACGGGGCCATGAAGTAGCTGACGCAGGCCACTCTCTTTCACATAGCATTTTTAATCTAGACGGAGACATTTTTATACCGTAGTCTCCTGAAAATCCTTTACGGAAATTCTTGATCATACATTCCAACGGAGTTTGCGTGGACTCTGTCCCTCCCATAATCTAAACGTAACTACGTACACGTAATGACATACAAGATGACAAACAGTAAGGGTAGGTAGTATGGCTGTAGGTAAGGGGTCCGTATAGCCCACAAAACACTGGGGGGACGAACACCACTCGCTTCCTCCTTTTCGCGACCTGGGCGCGGTTGCCCGGCCAGGAACTGCGCTACTCAGGAGTCCACTTTCGCTCTGTCTGTATTTCAAGACCTCTCAATCACACAGGCAATCATATTATCACAAAAATCATTCTTCAAGTGCCCAGGTTTTCTGACTAACTGACTATTCCAAACAAGAAGGGTCGATGGCTTCGGCTTCGGCTTTCTCTTATGCGGAGCGTACTAGGACTGCCCTTATGAGAGGTGATCAGGCTCTCTTGTCTCACGCATACTTATGCGAGATTTCTCCAGTTAGTCTATACCAAATCAGTCTCGCGCATGCAAGACTTTTTCCCAGGCTGCACTCACTGATTGTCAAATCACAAAATTGTCTACTCACCGGATCTGGTTCCCGATACCACACCAGTTCTTGGGTTGGATCCTGGACTCCCCCCGGGTCGGAGGTGTTGGCCAGCTGGACCCAGTGGCCCGCTGAGGCAGGCGGAACCCTCTCCGGCACAAAAGGGCCGGCGGCGCCTGAGGTTTCCCCCACGGTCAGATGGACACGGTTCCAACCGGGCCAAACCTCGGAGCGAATTGCGTAGATTATTCACTTGAATACCATTCACTACTTGCACTTCCCGGCCAACGCACCAAGAATATGCTGCAGCGAAGTGTAATCAATGAATAAAACCAGGAGTCAATTGACAGGGTCCAAGCCAGTTTATTGTGCACAAGGCCCAGTCAGTCAAAGCTTCAAAAGGAACTGAGCAAAGTTTTTACAGAGACATACTCATTTATACCTCTTTTTCAGTTTGATACATGAGAACTTTCTATTGGTTCCGGCTTGATACATGCAAACTTCCCATTGGTTCCAATGCCCCCTGCACCTGTCCAATCAGAGATCCCTCCTGGGCCTAGCACCCAGCTCCCTCCCTTAGGACTGTTCTAACAATGGTGCAGTTTCTAGGTTTGATACTTCTCTACTGCAAGGTCGTCTCTAGCTCCAGGAATGCATGTATTGAAACATTTCTTTCTTTTGCACACAAGAGAATAATGAAAGACTTATGAATTCATGTAAAATTTCTTATTAAGCAGTTTAAAACAGTTTCCTCATTTTTCACAGATTTTTGGTTCTTTTTTAGCTATAATCGGGGTTGGAATCCAGGCCTAACTTACAGGCCCTTCATATTAGCAGACCATTCTAGGCCATAGCCTGCCACAGTATCTTTTGTCTTTCCCCTTATCCATCTCTCTGTTATGTTCCTTAGATCTCCCAACACCACCCTTCCCCCTGTCCTTCCTCAATGTCCAAGGCATTAAACCCCAAGTTGCCTTATAGCCCCCAATACCCATGATGTCCGACCATCAAACCAAACCCCCCCCCCCAAACAACTCCAGCATACAAAGCATCAAAGCCCCATGACACCCCACAACATCGAAAGCATCAAACACTCCTACTTCCCCACCTAGACCCCCCTGCATTTCTCTTGGCTCTTGCAAAGTTACCTGCAGTCTAACAGGGAGCAGGAACAATCCATAATGTCTCATACCCCATCAACTTCTTGGGTTCAAAACTGCAGCTCTGCACCATAGTAGTAGTATCACAGTACTACCACCAAGGTATAGATTTCAAATAAGGAACACAAAGTGTGGAACATAGACTTGGACAAGCCTAAGGTCAGGATTATGACAACCAAATACTGTAAATTTTGAAGTTTATCCATTATAACCAGAAAACTGAATTTCAGCATTGGGGATTTCTAACAAACATAAGATATGCCATACTGAGTTAGACCAAGGTCCATCAAGCCCAGTATCCTGTTTCCAACAGCGGCCAATTAAGGTTACACAGGTACTGTCAGGTTTCCAAAAGGTTACACAGATTCAATGTTGCTTATCTAGGGGTAAAAAGTGGATTTCCTGGTCTGTCTTAATAATGGTTTATGGACTTTTCCTCCAGGAACTTGTGAAAACCTTTTGATGATGTGTTTAGTGAAAAATATTTTGACTATCATTCTTAAATGGGCTATATTGTAGCTTTATTGTATATCCCCTAGTCTTTCTACTTTTGTAGGAGTAAACAACTAATCTACTTTTACCTCTTCCACTATATTCATTTATCAATCTCTATTATATCTCCCCTTAGCTGTATTTTCTTCAAGTTGAAGAGCCCTAACCTTTTAAGCCTTTCATCTTAAAAGTATCCTTCCATCCCCTTTACCATTTTGGTGACTCTTCTCTATACCTTTTCTAATTCTGCAATATACATTTTTTTATGGAAAGAATAGTAGATGGATGGAATAATGTCCCAGTGGAAATGTTAGAGACAAGGACAGTATCTGAATTCAAGAAAACATGAGACAAACACAGAAGATCTCTAAAGGGAAAAAAAAGAGGACTATTGTAGTTGATATGGATAGGCCATGTGGTCTTTTTCTGCCATCATGTTTCTATGTTTCTAAGATATGGCAGCCAGAATTGCACACAATAATCAAGGTGTGGTCACACCATAGAACAATGAGAAGTCCTAATTATGGGTAAGAAATAAATACGAATTGCATCTTACAGTTAACCTTATTTGTCCTATGAGAACTTTCTTACTTTGGTGCTGAGACTCATGGTAGGAAGACTCCGCTTTTGCAGCAGTTTCATTGGCAATCAGTTTCCTCTTGGGTGCAATTTAAAGTGCTCTTTTCAGTTTACCAGACCATATACAGAGACCATCTTTTCTTTTTGGAGTAGCCAGATTTTTGGCTTGTTCCTCTTCGCAGTCTTTGCAACATCTTGTAAGACGTTTTCCTGGTGCTTCCCTCATTGGAAGAGATTCATTTATCATTTACTCACCAGTGCATTTTTAATTGGATTATGTCAGAATGATGGAATAACTTGCACCTGGATCTGAGAGAAGAACTGCCGCACAACCCTTGATATGGCCCTGATTTAAGGCATGTCTGTTTAGCCAGGTGTTTAGAATTGAGGAAGATTAGGGTTGAGGTGAAATTTTGTGATAATCAATGTTATTTTATATTAGGTATTATGTGAGGAGGTAGTGGGGTTAGGGGTTTGTGTAAGTTTCCAAACATATTTTAGACTCTTTTAGTGTGTGTTTTGTGGGGAGGTGGTTGTTGGGAAAAGAGAGGGATGGGGTGAATGTTTTGTATTTATATTCTATTTTTTAAACCACTTTATGCCTTTTTGATAAGTAGTGGTATTTCAAATTAAGAAATCTAATCTAATTTAAACATGAAGATTATTACTACACATTAGGGATTTGAGCAAACAACATTTTTTCAGGTTTTTTTTTTTTCAGTTGTTCTAGATTTTTGCATGGTGGTTTCATTTTTGCATTCATTAGAACTTTCTATGATGTACAAACTCACCATTCAGGCACGGAATCATAGATTAATACCTGCTAAATCAATATTGCATGCAGTAAATCTTTCAAGGCACATTAACAAACCAAATGTAATTTAACAAATGCATATCATCCCTACTGTGCAGATAACAGAAGTGTAGCTAACTGCATTATCAGCCATGACTTAAGGTGCAGTAAGTATCATGGCTCTGCATTGAATGCATAGCTGCCTTCCATAAAGTGATGGGAATGCTACCAACAGTTAACGCAAAGTTTTTGCAGTTAATGTGCCTTAATTTTGGATGTTAATGTGCATTAGATGCAAAGCCTTAGGGGCATGTGTCCTAAGCTGTCTCAGCTGTTAATGAAAGCTTGAGTATGCGCTAATGGACCATGCTAACATTCAGCCCAAGCACTAAACATACAGCACAAGATTTATTCATAGAAACATGATGACAGAAAAGACAACATGGCCTATCTAGTCTGTCCTTCCATATCAACCATTAAAACAGTCCCCTTTTTTCCTTTAGAGATCCTCTGTATTTGTCCCATGCGTCTTTGAAATCAGATACTCTCCTCATCTCTGCCACCGCCACTGGGAGACTATTCCACGGATCCACCACTCTTTCCATAAAGAAATATTTCTGCATATCACTCCTGAATCTATCCCCTTTCACACTCATCCCATGTCCCCTCATAGCAGAGCTTGCTTTCAATCGAAAGAGGCTCTCCTCCTGTGCATTTATCCCACAGAATTATTTAAATGTCTCAATCATATCACCTCTATCCTGCATTTCCTCTAAGGTGCACATATTAAGATCCTTAAGTCTATCCTCATATGCTTTAAAATGAAGATCACTAACCATTTTAGTAGCCACCCTCTGTACTGACTCCAGCCTGTTTATATCCTTTTGAAGGTGCAGTCTCCAGAATTGGCCACAATACTCCAAATGAGGTATTTTCTCTTTCAGCAGTGCTTCCAATAATTTACCCACCAGTAAAGTTAAACTAACCAGCCTGTAGTTTTCAACCACATTCTTACTTCCGCTTTTGTGTAAAGGGACCACATGTGCCTCTTTCCAGTCCTTTGGCACTACTCCCTACTCAGAGGCATTGAAAAGGTCAGTTAATGGAGCTGCCAGAATATCCCCAAGTTCCCTCAATCCCTCAATGGTGCGTCCCATTGCTTTGTCTACTTTAAGGGGTATGTTTACTAAACTGGGCTAACGGTTAATCCGGGCTATCTGCAACTAGGTCCCATATTATTCAATGGGACCTAGTTGCAGATAGCCCAGGTTAACCGTTAGCCTGGTTTAGTAAACATAGCCCTAAGTTTAGCTAGTTTCTCAGGAACACAGTCTTCTGAAAATTGTTCAAGATGCCCCTCGCTTCTGTTCCTGTTTGTGGGCATTTTCTGAGGTTCTGCTCCTGGTTCTTTATCTGTGAATACAGAACAGAAATATTTATTAAGCAATTCCACTTTATCCTCATCAGCTTCTACATATTCCTCCCCTTCACCCTTGAGTCTGACAATAGCACTTTTGCCCTTCCTCTTCTCACTAACATATCTGAAAAATGTCTTATCCCCCCATTTTATTGCATTGGCTATTTCCTCCTCTTTTTGAATCTTTGCTTTCCTGACTACTTTGCTAGCTTCTCTAAGTTTTTCCAAATATAGATGCCTGTTTTCCTCTCTCTGTGATCTCTTATATTTCATGAAGGCTTCCCTCTTATTCTTCATCTTTTCAGCTACTTATTTTGAAAACCATAGCGGCCTCCTTTTCCTTTTATCTTTATTTACCATTTTAACAAAAAGGTTGGTTGCCCTTAAAATATCCCCTTTCAGTTTTGCCCACTGTTTTTCTACATCCCCAGCTGTTCCCATTCCTCTAACGACTCCCTGAAGTATTGGCCCATCTTGGCAAAGTTAGTTTTCCTAAAGTAGACCCTTGCTTTTGAATAGATTTTAACAACCCTAGTCCTGATACTGAACCACACTATCTTGTGATCACTGGATGCAAAATGATCTCCCACTGTAACATCAGGAAAAACATTCACCATTGGTAAGCACCAAGTCCAGTATGGCCCCTTCACATGTGGGTTCTGTTACCAGTTGCCTGAATAGTTCTCCCTGTAGAGAATCCAGGATCTCCGTACTTCTAGATGATCCTACAGCAGGAATATGCCTTTCAACATCTGGCATATTGAATTTCCCTATCAGTAGCACTTCACCTTCCTAGTAATGTTGCGTATGTCTTCAATTACTCTCCATCCATCTCTTCCTCCTGTGAGGGAGGTCTGTATATCACACCAATGCAAATAGATTTCCATTTCCCTCTTTCTAGTTTAACCCACAGTGCCTTCTCTCTCCGTTTTAAGCTCTGCAATTCCAAAGCTTTAATATCATTTTTTAAATATAGTTCCTTCTCCCCTTCTTCCTACCATATCCTTTCTGAATAAAGTATAGCCTGATATAGTTACATCCTAGTCATGGCTTTCTGTGAACCATGTTTCTATAACTGCCACTAAATCCAAATCTGCCTCTCCCATTAAAACTTCAACATCTAGGATTTTATTTCCCATGCTATGAGAATTTATACACACCACTTTCCATATGTTGCCTCTTTTACATATTTCCATAAAGGTATTTAATGTTTCACTTACCTGGGGGCTTTCTTCACCCATCCTCAACAAATCTAGTTTAAAGCCCTCTTCAGTGGATTAGTTAATCTGCTACTGAAGACATGTCGACCTTTCTTGAACAGATGGATACCATCTCTGCTCTGCAACCCTTGGAACAGCATCCCATGGTCCAGGAAACAAAAATACTCTCTGACATCATCCTCGCAGCCATGCATTCATCTCCAGTATGCAAGCTTCTCTGCCTTGGCCTTTACCCTCAACAGGGAGGATTGAAGAGAACACCACCTGTGCCCCTATCTGTTTCACCTTCTGTCCCAGAGCCATGAAGTCACTTTTGATATGCTCAGAGGGATATTTGGCAGTATCATTTGTGCTGACATAGATTAGTAACATTCGGTAATAGTCAGTGGGCTTGTTGAGTCTCGGCAAACTCTCCGTAACATCTCAGATTTTGGCACCTGGCATACAGCATATCTCTCTGGACTTCAAATCTGGTCAGCAGATGGATACCTCAGTACCCCTTAGAAGAGAGTCACCAACCACCACTACCCTTTGCTTCCTTGTGATCACTGATTCTGCAACTTTGGGGTGCTTGAGCTCTGGTTCTTCACTTTCCAGGGATGCTTTCACCTCCTCCACTTCCAGGGCTGCATAATGGTTCTTCAACTCAAGGGCTGGAGAAGTTGGATTGGTGATTCTGCAGGCTATGGTGACTTATGTCCAACCTTTGTCATTCTGTAGGCTCCCATCTTGTCCTCTGCTGGAGAGCTCGGAAGTTGGAAAAAGCATCTTATCAATGTACTTCTTACTACTGAATGCTTCTCAGCCTCACCACCTCCTCTCTGAGTTCCTCCACTTGTTTCCTGAGAGCTTCAGCATGCAGGCATCCTGAACATGGAACCGGTCCTTCAGCTGGCATTGGGACCTCTGTTTGGAGAGAGGCAGAAGCTGTAACGGTGGCAACAGCTTTGGCGATACAATTTTTCCTAGCCAGTTGGTGGAGCTTAGGTATCTGTTAGAGCAAAAGAGAGAGAGAGACCTACCAAAGTACCAGCAGGTTTCCCAGTTGTCCTTTCAGAGAAAATCTCTTTTAAGTGTGTTCAAAATGTGCTGTTCCAAGTCCCAGTGTGTAGTTAATTGGGGAGGTGCCCTATAAAGCAAGGCTGCTCACTAGGGATGGATGGGAGTTGGGGGGTAGGGAGGGAACTAACTCCTGATGGGGTGTCAGTAGCTTCAAAGGGCTGAGAAAGATACTAAAGCAGGTTTTTAAACCTACCCCACTAAAGAAAATATTTTCCCTTTTAAACTAAAGCACCAAAAATAATGTAACTTTGTTTTAAAAATGTAGCAAAACCCTTTAAAAGCTCCCAGGCAGAGAGCTAGTAATTTAAAAAGCCACAAACTCTTACCTTTGCTTGAAATTTATAGCCCCTGTTAGGAATGCTATCTTTTCAGCAAGTTGTGGGGATAGAAATTGGTGGGGTAGGGTCAGAATGCAGATGTGTCTGCTCAATACACTCAGTGCAGAGGTTAACTGCACATATCCACTATTGTCTTGCCTAGAAAGGGTGTAAAATAAACACTAACACACTTTAGAATAGAGATAATTAGTTTATAATAAAAAAGGTAACAAAGGCAAGTAACTCACTTATCCACATATGATTAGTTAAGCTAAACATAAAAACAAGATACAAGAAGATGATATATCACCGAAAGAGTTGTAAGCTTCATCTCATGCCAACACTTCGACTGAATAAGTCCCAAATTCACCCAGGCAGGAGAGAGATTCTCAGTCGGGAAAACCCTAGGTAGTGTGCGCGTTCACTCCATAGGTGAGATTTTCTCTCTCTCTCCCTGACTGAAAAAAGGCACCTTCTTTATATTTTGTTACAAGAGCAACCAGTGATTTTCCATCAGGTTGACACATACATAGAATAGGATCAGCTATCCCTTAAAGATAATCAAGATGCTGGCCAGACATCTGAGAATGCTCAAGGGAGGGGCATCTCCCATCTTATGGTTCAGGAACTCAGAACTCCATCCATAGATGACCTTCAATATATTTTGTCTATGAGAAAAAGCACAGTTGCTATGGGAAGAAGCTTTTCCTTACCTACATCCTTGTATCAGGACGCCTCTCGTAAGTTTCACATGATGTAGTTATGCATGCTGTTTCTCACAAAATTGCACAGGCGTTTGTTTCCTATAAAACTGAGGTTTAGTTAACCCCTGACTTACTACTGATGCATAATCAGTAGTCAACTTTAACTCACTTTCACCACAGCTGTCAATGTTGCAGTTAGTGCAAGTGCATGTACTAGGGTCCAAATCAATGTGGTTATTGCTGGGGCCATGCTGTACATGCCTCAAACAGGTAGCAGACTACTGCTGTGCTTGGCACACATAGTTTTACCTTAAACTCGTGAGACCTGCAAAACCCTGTCACACTTTAGTAAACATGTCAGTGGAAGAGAGGGAGTGAGACTGCATATTATCAGGATAGAAAAAGGCTGTGAGTTAGTAAATAGGCCCCTCAAAGAGAACCCAACACAATTGATTATACTTTTTTTTTTTTGGAGTGCCATCAAGTCAGTGTTGACTCATAGGGACCCATCTAGCTCTGGGTTTTCTTGGCAATGTATCACCAGAAGTAGATTACCAGCCTTTTCTTCCAAGGCAATGGAGGGTAAAGTGACTTGCCGAAAGTCACAAGGAATGTCAGTGGGAATTGAATCCTTGATCTTCTGGCTACTAGGAGTTATTGAACCTAATGCTGCATAATGCTAATTAGGTTATTGAACCTAATGCTACCCTTGCCATGTACAAAGTTTCTTATCGTTATATGTAACTGCTACCCTTGCAGAACTAAATGTTAAAATGTAAACCGCTGCTGATCACTGGAAGGAGCGGTATAAAAATAAGTTCAAATAAATAAATAAATAAATAAATAAACTACTAGGCTGCTCCTCCTCTATACTAGAACTGGTGAAAACATTAGTCCTCTTAAAATATCACCTTCTAAAGCTGAATCTGAAAAGTATCGAAGAAAGTTATATAAGGATTCAGAAGGAGATTAGCTACCCAGTGTGCAGAGGAACTTGAGAAAGGCAAGCAGCAAAGCTATGGTCTTACCTGAAGTAACAATAAAAAAGCTTGGAAATTAGGTTAAAAAGAACTTTGAACTGGAACAGCCTTGACCGAGATGGATCACCCAAACTTTGGTTCAGTTAACATCTCTTCACCAACACCTTGTAGCCTGATCTAACTTTACAATGGTTAAAAATAGGAAGAATGCTTTTCCTTACAAAAGGTGATTCAAGTAGTGTCCCCAAAAACTACAGATCGATTTGCAATCTACAGGCTATTCACTGCAATAGATGCTGATAGAATAGGGGTTGGCAAGAATTTTTTTTTAAATGGGGTACATTAGCAGCTTTCAACTGCATGGCCAGTGCTCAGGGCTATCCCTCTTGGAGCTCAAAGGGAGGGGGGGGGGGGCTGGGAGAGTCCTTCTTGGCACACAAGATAATTCCATTAGATCAATATATTAAATAATATAGTGAATAGGAATGAAGCTGTGGAGGAACATTTTGCATTTTCTTTTTTTTTTAAATAACGGGCCCAATATTGAAGGACTAGGCGTGAATACAGCAATTAGCCATTTCTGCTGTTCTCTAACCCTGGATATTAAATGCAGGGTCATATGCAGTCTCTGGCATTCAATATTTGGGGTAACTGCACATGCCCGGAAGCCGCAGAGACTAACTGGGTAGTGGCAATGTTGCACTGTTGCCTGGTTAGCTTCTACGAGTAAAGATTGGCCAGCGTTTGCAGCGCCTGTGTTTTACCTGTAGAAGCTAACCAGGTAGCGGTGCAATCTCACCGTCACCTGGTTAGCTCTGTCACTGCTCACATGCCCCAATGCTAAGCATCGGGACATGTAAGGAAGAAGATTGGGGATATTCAGCAGCACTAACCATGTTTTTTTTTATTTTTATGCTATCAAGTTAGTGCTGACTCCTGGCAACCCAGCTGCTTCTGGGTTTTCTTGGCAATGTATCACTGGACGTAGACTGCCAGGTCTTTTTTTCTGAGGCAATGAAAGATAAAGTGACTTGCTCAAGGAATGCCAGTGGGCATCAAATCCTTGATCTTCTGAGTAGTAGGCAGTTGCTCTAACCACTAGGCTACTCCTCCACCCTAACCATGTTAGTGCCGTTGAATATCCTGCTGAACGGCATTTATATGGTTTAGAGCTGTAAACTATGTAAATGCCTTTTGAATATCAGCCCAAGAATCCTTACAGGTCACATAAAAATAGAAATGAAGATTTACTAATTTGTTAAAACAAGAAAAGGGAAGGTAATGAATATCTGAGTTTAGTGTTCAGTGGGGATGGTTAGACGCTATAATCATGCTATCCGCCTCTGCTGACTAAGAACATAAGACATGCCATACTGGGTCAGACCAAGGTCCATCAAGCCCAGTATCCTTTTTCCACAGTGGCCAGTCTAGGTCATAAGTACCTAGCAGTTTCCCCAAAAGACACAAGTTCCTCAATGCTTGTATTGGATCAACAGTGATATCCTGGGTCCCTTTTAATAATAGTTTATGGACCTTTCCTCCAGGAACTTGTCCAATTGTTTTTTAAACCCAGCTACACTAACAGCTTTTACTACCTCCTCCAGTAACAAATTCCAGAGTTTGAGTACACGTTGAGTGAAAAAATATTTTCTTTTTAATCTTAAATACGTTACCCTTTAGCTTCATTGCATGTCCACTAGTCTTTCTGTATGTAAACAATTGATCTACGTTTACCCGTTTCATTCCATTCGTTAATTTATAGACCTCTATCTTATCGCCCATCAGCCATCTCTTTTCCAGGTTAAAGAGCCCTAATCTTTTTAGCCTCTCTTCATAGGGGTATCCTTCTATCCCCTTTACCATTTTAGTGGCTCTTCTCTGTACCTTTTCTAATAACGCTATATCCTTTTTAGCATACGGCGACCAGAATTGCACACAATATTCAAGGTGCGGTCACACCATGGAATGATACAGAGGCATTATAATATCCTTTGTTTTATCTTCCATTCCTTTCCTTATGATACCTAGCATTCTATTTGCTCTCTTGGCCACCGCTGCACACTGGGCGGAGGGTTTTAACATGTTATCCACGATGACGCCTAAATTTTTTTCCTGGATGGTAGTTCCTAATGTGGAATCTTGCATCGTGTATTGATAGTTTGGGTTCTAGTATCGAGCCCGAAGTGCTTACTACATGCAAGTTGTAAGGAGGCAGGTCAGGGGCATGGTTAGAGCATGCCCAGGCTGAGTCAAAAATCTATACATGTATTCCCCATTTCATATATGGAATAGACATGTATGAATAAAAAATGTCCACATTGGGATTTATACATGCTTCCTAGCATGTTTAGGTTTTAAAAAAGTGATAATTTCTGCCGGCTCTTTCGAAGGAGAATTAAAGGAGTTATCCTCCTTAATCCCCATTTTTTTTATTTCCCCTCAAATTGAAATAGGATAATGATACTGGTATCTGAAGTTAATTAGTGACATCTACAAGTGCAGGCTTGCAAACATGTGTAAGTTCCAGCACTTACTGTACACATTGAAGAGGTGAAATCTGGCATTTACATATTGTAGTTGTATGTACGTTGCCCATGTTTTCCTGTTGCTTTTTCCCATTTGAACAATCGCAAAATGGTTCCTCAAGCTCCATTTATTGGCATATACATATGCAGACTGGCATCACCCTATTCATTAATTTAGAAAAGGCTCCACATGTAGCAAATCCCTTTCTAAAATACTGCTGGAATTGTTGATGTTGCTCAATGCCTATCTCCATGTCTTGACTTCAGATACCATCCTCATCTCTACCACCTTAACTTGTGTACTTTGTGCCTGATATTCAGTGGCGGTGGTAGCAGCTAGCCTCCACCATTGAACTGTAGACCCATCAATGATGGGGCCATATCTGGTCACTGGCATTGAATATGCAGGCCAGCCAGAGAGCAGTAAAGCTAACTGGGCAGTGCTGATATTCGGCCGCTGCCTGGTTAGCTGTGCTGGCAAACGTTAGGACACCCTTTGAGGTGCCTAACCTTCACCGCTTAGCAATAGCCAGGCAGTGGCTGAATATCACCGAGTGGTGCCTCTGCTCCTCCCCTGACCGCTCTGATACTAAGCAGCCATGGCACTCAGTAATATTCCAGCCATGGCAATTAACGCAGTTAGCAGGTGTGCTAAGCACATTAATCATTCTCAGTATCAGTCTCTGTGATTATTTCACCCTCATCCTTATTCCTCATTCCAGAGCTTCCTTTTAATTCAAAAGTGCCTGCTTCTTGTGCATTCATAAATTGGAGATATTTAAAGTCTCTATAGTATCTCCCTTTTCCAACCCTTTATTCAAAGTATTCATATCTAGATCTTTAAATCTGTCACTATATACTTTATCTAAAAGATCATTGAGCATTTTAATAGCTGCCTTCTGGACCAACTCAGTCTGGTATTTTTTATTTTTCAAAAGTGCATTCTTCAGAACGGCAGACGGTTCTCTAAATGAGATGACCCCAGGAGCTTATACAGAGGCACTATCACTGCCTTTTTCCTACAGGCCATCCCTCTCTCTATGCATCCATGCATCCCTATGGCTTTTGCATGGGCTCTTTACTGATTTGAACACTTTAAGATCATCAGATATAACAGCCTCCCAATCCCATTATTCCTTCATGCACAGAAGAACTTCACTCCTTATACTGTACCACTTTCTTGTTTTCTTTTTTTTATTGTTTTTTTTAGCCCAAATGTATGACCCTGTATTATTTAGCATTTAATCTTAGATGTCACACTTTAAACAATATCTTTGCAACACTTACAAGGTGAGCACTAGCAGTAAACTTGAAAGACTGATATCATATCCAGCATTCCCTGCCCCGGGAGTTAATTATAGAACTATCATGATATTTGTAAACTTAAGAATATAAAAACTGTCATACTGGGTTAGGCCAAAAGTCCATTCAACCCAGTATCCTGTTTTACCGAGTGGCCAGTCCTGATTACAGACACCTATCGGGATCCTAAAGAGTAGATGGATACCATGCTGCCTACCTCCAAGAATAAACAGTGGCTGGCTTCCCACAGATTTGCCTTGGTAATAATACTTTATGATTTTTTTCCTTTAGTAACTTGTCAAAATCTGAGCTATACTAGCTTCTTTTACCATAACCCATTTGGAGCCATAGCTCTGAAAGAATTCCAATGGCAAGTAATGGAGTTAATAGACAGACAGGAGTATGTTTACTAAACAGCGGTACCGGTTTCCATGCGATATCGGAGCCGCAGACCCATTGAATTCATTGGGCCCGCGGCTCCGATATTGCATGGAAGCCGCTACTGCTGTTTACTAAACATACCTCTAAATGTAATGGAGAGAATAAGTGTTAGTTTAAAAGAAAAAACATATGCATATTTATTTATTTAACAATTTTTTTATACCGCTGTATCTACCAGTCACAGCGGTGTACAGGTAATGTTTAACAAGCTTAATATTACATAGAACGTCGTTGGTTGAAGTGTTAACATTTAACTTATAAGTCAAATAAGGCTAGACACAATTAACATGTAGTTTTAATCATTTAACATATTTACATGTAACTGTAATGTACCTGAGCAACAATAAAGTTTTGAGGTGGAGGATAACAGTGAAGTGTTAAGTAACATGTTATAAAGAGGTCCCGTGGTTAGCTTCTGAGGGGGGTAACAAGTGAAGGAACAGTGATCTAGAGTGATACATAGTTGGTTGGTGGGGAGATATGTGAGCATTTAGGTGTCAGCATATACAAACAAGTCTAGGTAATGCTAGCATTTTAATAAATAATGGAATAGCAGTATCTTGAACAGTGCAGAGGGTGCAGAGGGTGGCTACTAAAATGATTAGTGGTCTTCATTATAAAGCATATGAGGACAGACTTAAGGATCTTAATATGTACACCTTAGAGGAAAGGCGGGATAGAGGTGATATGATTGAGATGTTTAAATACCTCCATGGCATAAATGTTCAGGGAAAGAGCCTCTTTCAATTGAAAGCAAGTTCTGCTACGAGGGGACATGGGATGAGGGTGAAGGGAGATAGATTCAGGAGTGATATGCGGAAATATTTCTTTACGGAAAGAGTAGTGGATCCATGGAATAGTCTCCCAGTGGAGGTGGTAGAGATGAGGACAGTAGCTGAATTCAAAAAAGCATGGGACAAACACAGAGGATCTCTAAAAGTAAAAAGGGGACTGTTGTAGTTGTTGATATGGAAGGAAAGACTAGATAGGCATGTGGTCTTTTTCTGTCATCATGTTTCTATGTTTCTATGTATCTCGTATTCCTATTTAAAATGGCAATAATCCTCAGAGAGGACTGTATTTCATATTGCTCAATCCTAAAATGATAATTACAATGTAGGATCTACTTTATAAGAACATAAGGAATGCCATACTGGGTCAAACCAAGGTCCATCAAGCCCAGTATCATGTTTCCAACAGTGGCCAATCCGTGTCACAAGTATGTGGCAGGTCCCCAAAAAGACACGCAGGTTCCACAGTGCTTGTCCTGGGGCAAGCAGTAGATTTCCCAGGTCCTCTTTAATAATGGTTTATGGACCTGTCCTCCAGGAACTTGTCCAAACCTTTTTTTAACCCAGCTACAATAATAGCTTTTACTACATACTCCGTTAATGAATTCCAGAGTTTGATTACACATTGAGTGAAAAAATATTTTCTGTTATTAGTCTTAAATGGGTTATGTTGTAGTTTCATTGCATGTCCCCTAGTCTTTCTACTTTTTGATGGCATAACAATTGATCTATGTTTACCCATTCCATTCCATTCATTAATTTATAGACCTCTATCAAATCTCCCCTCAGCCGTCTCTTTTCCAAGTTGAAAAGCCCAAATCTTTTAAGCCTTTCCTCATAGGGGTAGCCTTCTGTCCCCTTTACCATTTTAGTGGCTCTTCTCTATACCTTTTCAAATTCTGCTATATCCTTTTTAAGATATGGTGACCAGAATTGCACACAATATTCAAAGTGCAATCGCACCATGGCATTATAAGGCAATCACACCAAGGCATTATAATATCCTTTGTTTTATTCTCCATTCCTTTCCTTATGATTTCCAGCATTCTATTTGCTTTCTTGGCCGCTGCTGCACACTGGGCAGAGGGTTTCATCATATTATCCATGATGACGCCAAAATCTTTTTCCTGGGTGGTGGTTCCTAATGTGTAACCTTGCATCGTGAAACCGTAGTTGGGTTGTTCTTTCCTAGATGCATAGCTTTGCACTTGTGCACATTAAATTTTAGCTGTAATTTTTCATAATCCTCGAATCATTTTGTATAATCTGCAAATATGATCACTTCACTCATTATTCCCATTTCCAGGTCATTTATGAATATGTTAAAAAGCAGCAGGCCCAACACAGACTCCTGGGGTACTCCACTATTCACCTTTCTCCATTGAGAAAATTGGCCATTTAAGCCTACGCTCTGCTTTCTATCTTTTAACCAGTTTCTGATCCACAATATTACATTGCCTCCAATCACATGACTTTTTAATTTGTCCAAGAGTCTCTCATGAGGGACCTTGTCAAAGGCTTTCTGAAAATCCAGATACAGTATATCAACCGGCTAACCTTGGTCTGTTTTTTCAGACCTTCAAAAAAATATATTAATAAGACAAGACTTTCCCTGGATAAATCCATATTGGCTTTCTCCCATTAAACCATGACTATCTACTGTGATGGGGCCCGTGGTTAGAGCCCTTATTGCCCTGTATAGGCGGTTGCCTAGGGCCTATGAACAAGTAATTGCTCTGGCTTGTTAAATAAAAGAGTCTTTCAGAGCAACTTTTGAATGAAACTTAAAGTGGGTTTTATTCCCCGTCCCGCTCGGACTTGTCAAGAAAACAGAAACTTAAAGATGAACAGAGCAACAAATTAATGGCAAACAAATAATCCTTATTTCCTGTACAAAGTTCTCTTTGCAATCACTCACATAGCAAGGCTGCGTTTGTAACACATGCTGCATTCCATGGGAATGGGCTCCGGAAGATTGCTAGCGTCTTCCCATATCATATTCTCTTCAGCAGTGCCCAAACTCCCTGTGTCAGACTCCTCATACAAATCGCGCTCAGACACAGTGTCCTGTGATAAATCACTGTAATAATCAAAAGAGGCTCTTCTCCCTTCAGGGCTATACCTCTCTGGCCTGTGGTATCTTCTGCCTGGGCTCTCCTCCCAGAATAACAGTTCTGAACCACCTTGCTGCTTGTAGTTATATTCAGGACCACGCCCTTGGTACTTAGGGGTTTTAAACTTCTCCCTATAATCATATGGAGGATTCCTTCTCTCTGCAGGGACTGCCTTAATACTTGGCTCCCTATACCTTATGGCTTTTGCCTTCCAGGCTGGTTGTGCAGGAGTACAATTAGACTTAGGGGCTTGTTTACAAAGCCGCGGTAGCGGTTTGCGATCGTAATCACAGCCGCGGCCCCATTGATTTCAATGGGGCCGCGGCTGCGATCGCGATCGCGAACCACTACCGCGGCTTTGTAAACAAGCCCCTTAGTTTTACACCTACTTCTTAGGCTGCAGACGTGCTTGGAGTTCCCATCCCCCAACACTTTCCTCTCACAGTGACCTCTGCCTTGAGCTGGCACATACCGGTCTCTAGTGTAGTGGGATCCTCCTAGCTTCTCTTTCAGGTTATTTCTGGTAGCAGGTTTACTCTTGGAACAGCTTGCCTTTAACCTCTCTTCTCGAGAGCTGGAGTCAGACTCACTTCCTGGTTCTCCGTGAGAAGAGTTTCCTCCCAGCAATCCCCTGGGGTTTCTGCTCAGCTGATGAGAGCCACACCTCCTGCTATTCTCTGCAACCCGACCTGCAGTCCTACTCTCTGCAGTTCCCTTTGGTGTTCGTGTTCTTGCTCCTCCTCTTGCCACTCCCAATCTACTCCACTGACTGGAACCTTGCCTTAAGTAATCCCTAGCTCTACACGTGACCTGGGGATTTTCACTCAGGTGTTCCTGATGGGATTTTTGTTTGCTACGTAGCAAGAATTTGCCTTGCTCTGGTGAATCAGAGTGCCTAGTGCTGCTTTCTAAAGCTGACTCTGAGGTAAGTCTTTCTTTTACCTGAATTTGCATAGGCTGTGTACCCCTTGCTGCATCACACTACATGTTCAGTAATTTTATTCTTTATAATAGTTTCAACTATTTCACCCGGTACTTGCATCAAGCTCACCGGTCTATAGTTTTCCTTTTAGTATATCTGTGGAGAATGCATCTTTAGTCACATATGCATTTTGTGATGCATTTTTTTCTTTAAAAAATAAAAATACATAGTGGGCATTATGTAACAGATCTTTATGTGCATGTTATCTATTGAAACCTTATTGCACACAATAAAACAGCCAGAAGAGAAGTTAGTGCACCACTATTAGCATCTAGGTGCATATAAAAAAGGAACATAACCTGTAAATGAGCTTCAAGGTGTGCCTGGAAATAGTGGGGTGTGTTCTCTACTATGGGCTCACTGCTTCTCCAAATATACCTTTCTTACGTGCTTAGAATGAAAAGGACATTAAATAAGAAGGATTATACCTCCTCCCCCATCAAGACTGGAACTTCCCCTTCACTAATAGCTCACTTTGTACACTGTCACGTATAGCTCTCCAAAAATTAATAAAAAATGCTCAATGATAATACGGATCCAAAATCGTCTATTATTCCTTGTGGTTATATTAAACCATTGAATCTTATTCTTATCCTCGTTGAAGTTCTCAGACTTTTTTGGCACTTTTTTTCGGACTAATGACTCGTCCAACTCAAGTGTCTATTCGCATCAACGACCTTCTACATACTTTTTCAAGTGATTTAAGAAAACATATATCTCTCCAGCATATTCAAGCTTCATTACAGCACCCCTGATCAACTCCACCTTGTACATTCAAACACCCCTCAGCACCGTTATGCTCCTTTTTCACATGGTCAGTCTTCTTCACACCAGCAAGTATCTGGAGCTCCTTCCAAGTACACAGACTACTTCAAGGTAATCCTCATTGGTCAAATCCCACAATCCACTTGCATTCCTCTGGAATAAATCCTTACCATTCCCAAGAATACCCCATCTTCATGGGCAAGAGAACCATGATAGATATCCTGTTGGTTCTGATACAGGTGGAACCCGATTCCCTAAGGGGCACGTCCGGGCCGTCTTGACAGCCTGAATAGGATGGGCCTGTTTGGATCCGATTCTGCACTGCGGGGACCAGACATTCGCATGGGTGCAGGATCGGGCCTTGAGATGGCCCAGCATGCCACAGCATTCCCATGGGGATGTCCTCTCCGCAGGCCTCCCTGACTCCTGTGGTGCTGACCCTCTGTCTCCCCACTGCCCGGCCCAAGGCTGGGAAGCCAGAGCCAGGATCTGGCAGTGGGGACCAACCTGTCCCTGTCCCCAGTCCTGGCCTCTGGGTGGGGGGGTTCTGTCCTTGATTGCCCAGTCAAAGCTTCTTATTTCACTTTCGAGGTGGAATAAGCATCATGTTCCCCCTGACCCCGCAGGATGTACAGGGCCATGACCTGAATCAGCCCTGTACATCCTGCTGCCTCGGCCTGCCCCTGTTCCACCCTCACTCTGCCCCTACTATTACTACTACTGACTATCTGTGTAGCGCTACAAGGCATAAACAGCGCTGCACAGACACATGTAAAAGATGGCCCCTGCTCATCGGCGCTTACAGTCTAGTTGAGACAGACAACAGAGTAGCTGTAGACATGGGATACAGCTGGGAGGAATGGTAAGGAAACACAAAGGAGATCATTTGAGTCAAGATCCGAAAGTGTTTTCAGCCTGGATTTGAAAAGGGTCAGAGAAGGCATGTGACATATAGACTCAGGCATAAGGAGCAGAAAGGTGAAAGGAGCAAATTATGGAGTTAGCAATAGAAGAGAAGGGTACAGAGAGAAGCAATTTGCCAGAATAGTGGCATACCCGAAGAGGAGTGTAGGGAGAGAGAAGAAAGAAAAGGTAGTGAGGAGCTGCAGAGTGAATGCACTTAAAGGTCAGCAGGAGAAGTTTGAACTGGATGCAGACATGAATAGGAAGTCAATGAAGAGGCTTAAGAAGAGGGGTAATAGGAGCATGGCGAGCCTGGCGGAAGATTATTCGCACAGCAGAGTGTGGAACAGATTGAAGGGGAGGGAGATGACTCAGAGAGACAAGCAAGGAGCAGGTTACAATAGTCTAGATGGGAGGTTACTAATGGATACGTGTCTAAGTAGTGTGTTCAGAAAGGAATGGGCAAATTTTGTTGATGATGTAGAGGAAGAAGTGGCAGGTTTTAGCTATCAGTTGAATGTGTGTGGAGAAGGAGAGAGAGGAGTCAAAGATGACCTCAAGGTTGCGAGCTGAGGAAATAGAGATTGAGAAAGGAGGAAGGGGAGAGGAGGGTTTAGGGGGAAAAATAAGAAGCTCAGTTTTGGCCATGTTCAGTTTCAAGCAGCAATGAGACATCCAAGCAGCAATGTCAGAAAGGCAGGCAGAGATCCGGACCTGGATTACCAGAGAAATTTAAGGTGTAGAAAGTTAGATCTGGGAGTCATCAGTGTAGAGATGGTACTGAAAGCCATGGGAAGAGATGAATGCACCAAGGGACTGGGTATAGAGACAGAAAAGCAGTGGACCCAAGACCGATCCTTGGGGTACACCAACTGAGAGTGGGATAGCAGTAGAGGAGGATCCAGCAGAACAAACACTGAAAGAGCGATGGGAGAGATAAGAAGAGAACCAGGATAGCGCAGAGCCCTCCCGCACTCCCCCCCCCCCCCACTGGCTCCCCCCCACCCCCGCTGGCTCCCCCACCCCCTGCTGGCTCTCCCACCCTGCTGGCTTTCCCCCGTACTGCTGCTCTAGCCATGCAGGGGAGAGTCAGTGGGGGAATATGGGCAGGTTAGCTTGCGGGGCTGCACATCCTGCCGGGACATGCAGCCCTGCAAGTCGTCTCTTAGAATCGGGCCCTTAGTGAATTATGCAACTAGAGCACTTCACCACAACACATAGTAGGATTAACATTTGCTGATGCAATTGTGGATGCTGTTTTAGTTGATGAGGAGGAAGTTCGGGAGTTCAAGGATGCAACATTTTGAGAACACAAAGGCAAGTGGGAGAGAAGTTGGTAAGCTACTGGGCCACAAAGCTTTCAAAGGAGAGAAGACAGTCAAATGCCTCCCAGGCTCTTCAGCCAGCAGGAATACAAACCAAATTGTTGATATACTTAGCGCAGAAAGTGAGCACTCCAAAATTGATGATGTCATCCACCTGGGTACAAATGACCAGGGTCCAAACAGTTCCTCTGCAGTTCAAAGGGACTTCCAGACTCTGGGAGAGAAACTCAAGCCAATTGCTAACACTGTAGCATTCTCAGAAGTTCTACCTGTTCATGGTAAGGGGGCAGAAAGGCTGCATCGCATAAACAGCTTTAATACATGGCTCCAGACCTGGTGCGAATGAGAAGGATTCAGATTTATTGGCGACTGGGGAAACAGATGGACTAACAAGAGAATATACTGTGCTGATGGACTACATCTCTCTTTCGCAGGGAAAAGAATCCTAAGTGAAAGATTCAGGCAGTATGTGGATATGCATTTAAACTAGAAAAAAGGGGGTGACGGATGGAGAAGGACTAGTTCAGGATGTCACTCCCGGCAAATGCAGAACAACATCAGAAACAGCCAAACCTTTAAATCACACATCAACGACAAGTGGGAAGAAGCGGGCAGAACAAAATTAATGCAAAATACATGCTAGCCAGTTAAATGCTGGAAAGCAAAGAGCACAAATGCTCGAAGCTTAGCCAACAAAGTTCCAGACCTGGAAGCCCTAATGGTGGAAATGGACTTGGACAATGTGGCAATTACAGAAACATGGTTTAATGAATTGCATGAATGGGATATAGCCATAGCTGGCTATAATCTATTCAGAAGAGACAGAGAAAGTGGAAAAGGAGGAGGAGTAGCCTTGTATGTCAAAAGCAATATTAAAGCTACTGCAATGCAGGGGGAATGGGGAAAATAAGAAGCACTCTGGATTGTGTTGGAAAGAGGAGATGGCACTGTCATCCATACTGCTGTAATCTACAGACCTCCGACTCAAATCGAAGAAATAGATAATGAACTGATTATAGATATTGCCAAGATAGCCACAAAGGGGGAAGTGATCATATTGGGTGACTTTAATCTACCCGATGTGGATTGGAGTACTCCTGTGAATCTGGCAAGAAGCAAAACAATTGTGGATGCTTTCCAAGATGCGCCACTTAAACAAATGGTGATGGAACCAACCAGGGAAAGCTCAATGCTGGATTTAGTGCTCACCAACGGTGAGAGCGTGTCAAATGTCTGGGTGGGTGCCCCTGTGAGCAGCAGCGATCATCACACGGTGTGGTTTGAGATAAAAGCCAAGGTACAGTCCAATCATAGCAAGCTCAAAGTCCTAGACTTCAAAAACACTCACTTCAGAAGAATGGACAAGTACCTGAAGCAGGAGTTGGCAGGGTGGGAGGGGATAAGGGAAGTGGAATTGCAAAGGGCTAAACGAAAGGTGGCAATAAAAGGGGCAACAGATAAATATGTAAGGAAAGTAAATAAAAACAAGAGAAGGAAACCTATTTGGTTCTCCAAAGAAGTGGCTGCTCAAATAAAGGCAAAAAAAAGAGCTTTCACAAAATTCAAAAGCTTGCAAACAGAAGAACACAGTAACGAATACAGGAGCAAACTAAAAGAGATTAAAAAAAATAAGGAAAGCAAAATCAAAGGCAGAGGTAAAGATGGCTAAAGATGTGACGTGTGGTGACAAAACTTTCTTCAAGTATATTCGGGAGAGGAAGAAAATAAGAGATGGAATTGCAGGACTCAGAAGTGCTGGGAACGGCTTTGTGGAAAGTAACATTGAAAAGCAAAATTGCTAAACAAATACTTCTGCTCTGTTTTTACTAAAGAAAATCCTGGAGAAGGACCATCTGTGACTCCCAAATATAAAAATGGGAATGAAGTAGATACCACACCATTCACTGAAGATGATGTGTTAGAACAACTTGCAAAACTGAAAGTGAACAAGGCCATGGGGCCTGATGGGATACATCCCAGGATACTGAAAGAGCTCAGAGAGGTTCTTGCAGGGCCGTTAAAGGATGTTTTCAACAGATCCTTGGAAACAGGAGTACCGTATTTTTCGCACCATAAGACGCACCGGACCATAAGACGCACCTGGTTTTTCAGAGGGGAAAATAGGAAAAAAAATATTCTGTTTTGATTGCCTTATGCATCCTACGGAAAATAGGAAAAAAAATATTCTGTTTTGATTGCCTTATGCATCCTACCTATTTGCTGTGAAAGTGCTTATTATTTATTATATTTTCATGAAATAATATAATTTAAAAAATGCCTGTTCAATATGTGGGTAAAATAATGCACATGATAGAAAAAACTCTGGATTACCAATAATAAAGACCTGAGATGAACAATTGTATAGTTGTGTAACCCGACTGTATCAAGGTGAGGCAATGGCTCAAACAACACAATCTTATCATTATTTGTTCTTCTTCTGCAGCCGCGGCTCCCTGCTTCTTAGGGAACCGCGGCTGTGCTTTTAAAATCATCTCGGAGCCCTTCCTGTCTTGACGGGCTCCGTGCAGCATTGTCCCGCCTCTAAAGGAAGTTGTTTACCACTTGTAAAATTTAAAAGTTGTTGTGTATTTACTGTTTTCACAAGTTCTACAATATTTTCTAGTGCAATCAATGTGGTGTACATACTGTATTCTGATGTATAGTCAAATTTTAAAGTATTTAACTCCGAGTGTCATTATGCGGCGCACAAAAATTTAACCTTCCTTCAAAAGCTGCACAGCTGATATTTTATGCGCACACAGCCTACAGAAAATTAGAGGGAACATTGATTCAGACCTTTAAATACTTAAAAGAGAAATGAACAAACAAACCTCTTCCAAAGACGGGGAAACTGTAAAAGTAGAGCGCATAACATGAAGCTGCAAGGGGGTAAATTGAAAGGCAATGTCAGGAAATACTTTTTCACTGAAAGGGTGGTGGATGCTTGGCGTGCTCTCCTGATGGAAGTGGTGGGGGCAAATACAGTGACAGAATTCAAAATGGCATGGGACAGACACAGTGGATCAAATAAAATCAAAATAAACTTAACTAACTAATTTCTCAACATACAGCGGTGTCCTACACGGAGCGGTGGGTTCACCCCTAAAACAAAGACATGGGGAGGGGTTGCCTGCACGGAGTGGCAGGTGCACCTGCTCTTGCCATCTTGCTGGGCAGACTAGATGGAACATACTGGTCTTTATCTGCCATCATTTGCTATGTTATTATGTTACTATATCATCATTGAGTATAAGGCTAGAGGACAGCAACCTTGGGCCGGAAGGACTGGGGTTTCTAGTCCCACAGGTGCTCCTTGTGGTCTTGGGCAAGCCACTTAACCCTCCATAGCCCATGTTCCCTGTAAAATAGTTATCTCCAAGTTATAATGCCCTGTTCAATGTAAACCACACTGATGCAGAATAGCGCGGTATATAAGAGAATGTAAATAAATAAATAAAGGCAGATTCATAGGATGAAGGACTAGCAGATTGTAGTTTTTGAAGATATTGGCTGGTTGGAAAGAGATATTTTTGGATTTGAATGGTTTCTTTAAGGGAGAACATATATCAAACTACTCTTGGTTTTCAGTGCAGCTGGCTAAATTTAGGCATGACAGAATCAAGGCATGAGTAAACTTGGCATATGCCTATGATCCAAATGTTTGGGAGAGTCACTTTAAGATATGTTATTTCCATGGCTCCCAAGCAGATTTCTTTCCCTGAGAGTCAGTTGATGGAAGAAAGAAGGTGGGGGTGTGGGGTTCCTACTGCATGTGGAGTTCTCTGTCTTTTCTCTTTCCCCTGTACATTGTCCTTGAGTCAGCACTAGAAGTCCGTGAGCAGGGCTTATCTGTTCTTCATCCTTTTCCAAATTTTCTTCTGCAGTCAGAACCACATAAATCCCTGTTTGTGAGAATTTTAAAATGTATGTATAAATTGGAGGATGGGCTCAATTTTCTTTTTTACCTGGGGTCCACCAAAGGGTTAATCCTGCCCTGTTTAGGTATCCAAGTTTGAACATTCAAAATCTAATTGACAATATTTTCACTAGTTAGAGTTAAGTTCATTTGCAGCCCAAACCAGTTTATTTTATGACAAAATCTGGCTGGCTAAGTTTCAGTAGATGTGCTGAATCTTTTTGAAAATGGACTGCTTTGGGCATAAAGCCCCATGTCTTATAATAACTGAAAAAAATAATGTGTCTGTCATAAGTTTCAATCAAGTTCTCCTACATACTCTCTGAGAGATAATTTAGGGGTTGATATTCAGAAGAGTTATATGGTTAATTTCAGGCATTACCCACATTAACTATTGTTTATGTTAATTAGCAATTAACCGCCTTTAGAAATAAACTCCTCAAGATAGTATACAATCAATTAAAAAGTAACACTTTTAAAACATTGTAGAAGTTAAACACATATCTCAATATCTGGCCAAAAATTGTGCATTTATATAGAAGCAAGCTGAGAGTTATCCTAGGGGAATGCCAAAATGTTAACTGGATAGTGATGATATTCATAAATTGAATTAAGTTTGTGAGCAAGGCTATCCTAAAGTTAACTTTAACTGAATGGAAGAATTGTAGTGTTGTTAATTTTCCCTTCCCTTCCCTTTTGTGATTTTGTTGTTATGTCTTGTCTTTATCTTTGTCTTATCAGTTTTATTGTATCAGTATAGCCCAGGGGTGGGCACCTCCGGTCCTGGAGGGCCGCAGGCCAGTCAGGTTTTCTGGATATCCCTAATGAACATGCATGAGATATATATGCATTAGAGATATCCTGCCAACCTGACTGGTTTGTGGCCCTCCATGGCTGGATTTGGAGACCCCTGCCTTACACCTCTGTCATTTAAGATCGTGAGTGGGCAAGGTACAGATGTCCTAGACATCGAAAGGGTATATAGAATGTGTCACATTCCTCCTCGATTCTCACCACCACCAAAAAGTTGTCTAATAGACAATTTTTTGGTGGTGGTGAGAAGTGAGGAGGACTGTGACAAATTCTATCTAACCTTTTTGATGTCTTGGACATCTGCACCTTGTCCACTCACAGGTGTAAGGCAGGGGTCTCCAGATCCAGCCCTGGAGGGCCAAAAACCAGTCAGGTTGGCAGGATATCTCTAATGCATATATATCTCATGCATATTCATTAGAGATATCCCGAAAACCTGACTGGTCTGCGGCCCTCCAGGACCAGGTTTGCCCACCCCTGGTATAGCCTAATCGAATAAAGTAAAGTGCCATGATGAAATACTATTTAAATCAAACAAATACATAAAACAAGATTATCTGTTTTTTAGTACCAATTAGCTTGCCTCATTAAGTCCACTGACTATTTCCTTAAAAATATCTGTGTAAGGGCCCGATTAGCTTCCCATTTTACTCAGTTACAGTAGCAGGATGAAGAGAATCATGAACAAGTTCCCCAGTATCCCATGTTTCTTTGGCCATGGCAAAGGCCACACATTCCTGTCCTTGTGAAATTCTGTAGTGCTCGTCATTTTGCAGGTGACTAGGGACCAGAACCAGACTCATCTATGTACACGCACACATCACCCTATCTAAACTGATCAGAGATGCAGGAGGAGGAGAGCAATGGTGCTGTCTCTGCTAACTAGGATCTGACTCAGTTTTGAACTTCACAGCAATATGGAGTGTCTCATGGTTCACACCACTAGTTGGAACCTGTGTGACAGACACACTCCATCCATCCTCAATCGTTCTTCCTGGTATTAACTGGACAGTTCCAAGATGGTCTGTAGTAATATTCAGTGGCACTTTCTAGATAGCTACCACAGGAAACTGAGGGTTGTGAACATTAAAATAGAACAGTATTATTTCTTCTCTCTATTTAGAAGATTTTGGGTCACTTACAGTATGTAGCAGCAAAGTATTGTGAAACACTCATTCTAAAGTTGGTTGTCTGGATGTTTCCATACCATTAGGGGTGCTAATCAAACTTCCTGCATTGATGTTAACTACGGAGGATACCTTTTACCCATGGTGATTAAGCTAATCAAAGCAAAACTACAAAATAGTTATTTTGTTTTGATTATTGCCCAACAAAAAAGTACATCTATTAATTTGTACTTATTTTTCTGTGATTTCTCAGGTAAAACAACACACATAGTGGCCTGTTTACTAAAGTGTGGTGAGCAGTTACCACGTGAATTTGCATGCAATAACAGTTACCAGTCAGCTATAAAATATCACTGCTTGCCACAACAAGGAATGGGTAAGAAGTGGTGAATGGATGGGGCCTGGGCATGAAAGGCACTTACAGTTAGCTTGCAGAGGAGACATTAAGTGCATCCATGTTAGAGCATGTATGTGTAGTGGCTTTTTAGAAAGGACTTCTAGGAAGAATCTGGGATTTCCAAAGCAGAATGTTCAAAAAGATGTGGGAGAGGTAGCGTGAAGGGAGGCACTTATATGTGCCTTCTGAGATTGCTTCATTGCTACCCTGAAAAATGAACGTCCAAGTCAAATGATGGAACCACGCCTTTAAGCTATAAGGTGCATGTGGAAAGGGGAAGGAATTTCCTCAAGAGAGGTGGTCTGGATGTTGGGCAAGAAAGACTTTCCTAGGACCAGCAAATAGCAGGGGCCTGTACTCTCTCTGGGGTCTATTCTGTCATGTGAATAGTGGGGGTGGACATCCCCGCTATTTGACCCCCTTGCCATTCCCAACGAAAGCCTCCCCAAATGAACAAGGAGTTTGTACAGGGAGGCTTAGATGGGAGGCAGGAGGGGGAGTCGCGGAGGTGGGGTGAGGGCAGGCAGTGGGCAATCTTTGGCCCCTGTACATCTGGGGCCGGCAGATTGGATGGGGGACGGCAAGACCAGGCAGAAGAAGTGGGGCAAAGGGGTGCAAGGGGGTTCCCCACAGCCTGATCCTGGCCTTGGGAAGCCAGATCGGGGGTCAGGTTGTGGGGAAAGGAAAAAGTGTCCGACAGCTGCAGATAGAGGCTCCTGAATGGAGCTGTGGTGCCATGGCACCGGGATGCTATGGCACCATGGCTCCATTCAGGAGCCTGTCTGAGTTTGCCAGACAGGGGCCTGTATATGCAGGCCAATCTGAATTGGGTCCTGGCCTACACATACAGGCCCAGACGTAATTACGATCCCGCAGGGCACGTCTAGACCCCGCACAATCACAATATGGTCTGCCTCTGTGCGTCCCGCTTCCGATCTGGCACACAGGGGCCTGGGCAGCCAACTTGGAATGTGTGTCTCTCTTTGCAATGACTTGTTTTCTATCCTTCTACTTACATTTCAAGAGATTACATAATTCCATTTCCAGTATAGCAGGGGCCCAAGTCAGTTTTGCAAGGATCTTAAGTTTGATTTAACTCTATCTGTTAAGCAGTGATAAAGGACAACAATGCAAGCAACCTGGAAAGGCATTCATCTCCTAAAGCAATATGCCCAGAAAGGAAAAAAGAAGAATCTAGCAGGGAATTATAGAAACCAAAAGCCACCATTCTGAAACTGCTCTGCAAGCCCACCAGGGATAGCCTGTTAAGTGCTCAGGGACTTTAGGGAGTAGGAAGATGTTGATGAGCGTTTGGGATGCTCATTGTTGTGTGTAGATGGTGAAGGGAATGTTCGTTAGAGGTCTGTATGCTCATCTGAGGTGGATGCTGACCAGAAGATCATTTTTTCTTTTGTACCACAGCAGGTCTTAGTAAATGCATTAGCTGATAGTATAAATGCTTGTACTGCACTATCTACCAATGCATTTACCATGCAGTAAATATCTGCCCTGTGCGGTAACTGCAGGGCAGATGCTGGCCACATCCTCATTGGTTATCACACAGGCTTTGCACTTACCACACATTTATTTTTGCTCCTAATGTACATAAGTGTGAACATTTACTGCACTTTAGTAAACAGGGCCCATAGTTTTGAAAATCAAAAACTACCTGTCCTCTTCTGCAGAACCTCATCCACAGTAGGTGGGTAAAAGTATGTCTTACCAATCAATGTGCGTACTTTCACCCAGATACAGATGCAAGATATTAAAAAAAAAACATTTCCTTAAATAAATCATGTTTTACATGCAGAAGTGACTTTGAAAATTGCCCTTTGAACTATCTGTTTGGGGGAATGACTATATCATCAACTATAGGGAATATACTGGAGCATAACTGTACAAATTGAATAAATGAGTCTTATAATTTATTAAGTTTTCAATGGCAGGATTGAAGTCACAAATTAGCATTTGTTAATGAAAAATTTGCTGTACTTTTTGAGGTCTAAGGTTAAAAGAGAATGGCAAGTGCAGGAACACTTGGGAACAGATACACTACATGAAATTAAACTGACCGAATTTTAAATAAAATCCACAGGTTTTTTTTCTTATGAAGCACGGCTAGTTTTGAATTGAGTTGACTCTCACTGGTTTTGATTGAATGTTCTGAAAAGAAATGATGGTGTTATTGACTTTCTGCAGCTTGGAATCGAGATTTATTATGCTATCAAAAGAAAAAAAATCATTGCTACATAATTGAGTATTCACTTCATAACGATAGAGATATACTGGTAAATAAAACACCATGCCAACTTACATCTTGAGAAAGGAAAATGATTTTCTCATCATTTCTGACCAAACTTTTAGAATTTAGTGAAAGGACTGTGTAAATGGGCTGCTTCCCCGTTGTGTTCCTATCAAGCAAAACTTTTCAAATTGATCATTTATTACATCATTACAAAATGTAATTAGACAACATTGCAAATGAAGTTTCATTGCTTTTCTATTTCAACTTCTTGGAACTATGATTTTGTCTGCTCAAAGCTACCTGGGACCGAGGGCTATGAACATGGGGACCTGTGGGAGCGCCATTAATTTTATAATGCCTGTGTTTGGTGCTATGTCGTCTTGAAGATTAGTGTATTATATTTGAAAATGGGCCCTATACCTCTGACCAAAATTACATGGTGGGAGGCACAGTTGGTAGGTTTTAGGAACATTTTTTTCTTTTTATGTATGTGACTGTATTGGGAGGAAGATACTGATGTTATTTCAACATGTGTGCAATTAATTAGCATATGTTAAAATGTTATGATGCACATTAACAATTTTTTAATTGAACTGAAAAATAATAAAAAGCAAGGGTCCAATATTTATCCTGGGCAGGCTATGTGTCACTGCAGCACATATCCTTCCTTGTTGACCCTTAACCCTGGATATTCAATGCTGGGGTCATATGTGTCCCTGGCATTGAATATCCAGAGACCTCTGCACACTCTGGAAGCCGCAGTAGCTAACCAATCACAAACAATCCCTTGTCTGGTAATAAATAACACTCAAACCTAAAAATCACCAAACTATCCCTAAAAAAACGATTTCTATTATTTTTTTGTCGGAATGCATCGAGGGAGGCTAGGCACTAAAATCCAGCCACACCAGACGATGCACTCCCTTTTAATCAAAACTTATTTTGTGAATACTTATTCAAAGAAAATTCAAACCACTTAACTTTCAATGTCCCGAAAAACTAAATTAGACCATTTCTGTTAAAAGAGGAACGGTATTTTTTATACAACATCATTTCTGTTGCGGCATCAAATGCAGAGCATGACGTGCACGTTTCGGGATTCTCATCCCTGTGTCAAGTGCTATTTCCATCCAATAATTTGACCTGCCATAAACGCCGAGATGTGACCATCAGCGGTTTTCAAAAGGTACGGCAGCAGTGATATCGGACGCTGCCCGGTTAGCTCTCGTGCCTTCAAGATAGGCGAGGGTTTTCTTCACCTATCTTTTAAGCGCAGGTTGCTAAATGGGCAGCATGCAATATTGCTGCTGCCCGATTAGTGACAGTTTCCACCTCCTCTCCACTCTGGAATGCCCCCAACACGTCCTGAGGCTAACTGCATTGCATCAGGGGGTTAGAAGGAGATATTCAACGGCACTAACTATGTAAGTGCTATTGAATATTTCAATTAAAGGCATTTACATGGTTTACTGGGATGTAAACCATGTAAATGTCTTTCAAATATCAGGCCCCAAGGGAATAAGTCAAATTAACCAAAATTGAACTGAAAATTGTTTGCTCATAACCATCCCTACGGAAGATTTGACAAGATTTATCTGGATAACTTTTGAACTTACTCAAGCAAATCTTACCACTCTTCATATATAAATTTTGACAGCCATGTTGATTGGCTGTTACAACACTAAAACCAATGGATCTATTAGAAAACATTTGGGTTAGTCAGCATGGAGTGGCAGTTACAAACCTAAAAGACAATAGTGCTATTTTGACAGGTTAGATGAGGAATACATGGGATGGGGAAGTAGCTGTTGGGCTCCATATAGGAATTTTTACACATCTACCCAAAGAGAGCAAATCACTTTGAGGCAGACTGGGTGAGCCATACCGTTGTGAAGAGGTGGGGTCCGAGACACGCCGGAGGCACAGTTATAACCTATTCAGACAGTGTTTATATTCTGCATAACTGACCAGTTATATTCAGGCCATTGAATATCCAGTTAAATCTATCCAGACAATGTAGAGAGTGTCACGTCCTCTCCTTTGTATAGGCGGATGCCTAGTAGAAGAGGACGGACCACATTTGTGTATCCCTATAAGTGCTGCGGGTCTTGTGTTCCATGTAGTTGTAGTCAAGACGAAAACAGCCAAGGATTTAAGTGTAACAATAAGTTTTATTTTTGCACAGGTATTTTTCTACTACCCCTACTAAACATAAAGAATAAAGGATTCTTCTCCATACAGAAATAAAGTCAACTGATACAGCAAAGTCCATGTGTTATACATCCACGCACGATTGCTTCAAACAACTTTCCCAAAACCTTCTTCCAGTTGCAAATTCACTTTACTTATCCTTGGGTTAGTTGAGGCATCCAATCCAAATCATCAACAGCTCTTTCTCTTCATTAGACCAATTGTTGCATTTGTATAACAATCAATAAAACAATAGCATTCTCTTCATTCGAAGTTGTCAAACTGGCTAGGCTTCACACTTCCAGCATCTTACTGCCTTTCCCAGTGTTAATCCCTCAAGCCAAGTTTCAGGCTTCTTCCAGCACTTATAACATCAGCATAAAACGTTAGCAGCTTTACTCCCTTTGGCAATAAGCACAGTCTGTCTCCATATCAGAACATTCACTCTCTAAAGGGGCTTCTTCAATTTGCATAGCCTCTTCCTCCGAGTCTGATACAACCTGCCTATTCTCAGGGTTCTCAACAGTAGGCTTCCATTGCTCTAACAGGTTTTTAAGCTGTCTCCAGCGGGACTCTTCCTTAAACTGAGGTATAGGGGAAGAACCAAGAAGACCACTCTCCTTTAACACAGCTTTAAAGGTTTCAAAAGGGCTCACCTTTTTCCTAGCACTCCTTGACTACTCTGGTAGTGCTAAAGGCAACCACTTGTCCCCAGACTGCTTCACCTGGGCTCTTGTACCATGCTTCCCAGCAGGGTCTGGCTCAGACTCCTGTCTCCCAAGCTTCTGGTCCGCTAATTGCTTTCTATCAGCTGGGCTTCTCTCGGAACTGGAGCTACAGACACGCTGCCTGCAATAAGAATCCTTATGCAGCTTTCCAATAGGGCCTTTGCTTCTGCCTATTCTCCCATCTTCCAGGACAGCTTCTACAAAAGACTCATGAGAAGAACTCCTCTGACTTCTGGACAAGCTTTCCAGACTTTCCTCCCGAGGATTATTTCTTCTTCTCTCCCACTTCTCTTTGCTGCTCCTCCCGTGGTTTTTTTCTGTCTCTCTCCACGTCTCTCTCACTAACTGTTTCTTCCTGCTTAAGTGTTTGGGGCTGTCCTATGGGCTTTGACTCCGCCCCTCTGCTTCCCACGTCAGCTCCCTTGGTCACCATGGAGCTGAGGTGTGGCTCCCTCTCTAGCTTTCAGTGCATAGAGTTTTTTTTCATTTGTTGGAGGTTTAACCCTTTCCCTTCCTGAACTGCTCTTTGCTTCAGGGGAAAAAGACTTGTTTCTCCTACTTTCTCCAGGGTTTAACCCTGCTTTGCCACCACAAGAGATAACTTTACCTAGTTACTGGCCAAAACAAGATTAGCTTCACTGCTATTACATTTTTATGTATGAATTTGTATATACTTCTGATGTTTTTCTATTTATAAGCTGCACTGGATGGTCCTTTGGTGGATCAGAAAGGTAATATATAAAAGCCCATATTAGATTAGCTTACAACGATATTGCAATATTGCTAGATATACAGTACTAGTCTATGTTATCACCGTGTACTATAAGAAGGCAGCTTTTTTGCGTATGCCTAGTGTCATTTCTAACTATAATAACACATTATCTGGAGCACCAAACCTTTTTAAACGGCCTGGCTATTACTTTTTGTTTGCTCTGTTGCTTTAATATGCACAGTTTAACTTTTAACTGTATAGGACTTTTTAAAATTCTGGACAGCTATTTGAGAATCTCTTTAGTATTCAAGCATTGATGCACTGCTCTGCCTCGTCTGAGGTTTCATTACATACCAGTGGATCCCATAGACTGAATTTCATTGCAATAAGGAAATTAGATTATTGACATAGTAACATTTGACAGATTGGATTCTGTTTAGTTTCTTTTTTTTTATCTTTTACTACTAATGCTTGGCAGTGTTAACTACCCTCAAATGAAGGACCATTATCTCACTTGGTGAAGGCCTATTGATAAACTCATTCTTTTTTTGTTAAAATTAAGTGCGTTGAATTTATGAAGCCTGTAAAGTGAATGAAATATCCTATCTACTTCAGAGTTTAAGATTCTGAAGGCCTACCTTGACCTTTTATATCACACTGCAGAATTATACCACCTAGAATTAAACATGTGCCAAGCTTCCATGCATGTGAGCCAAATGAGAAAGAGATTGCACTTGCTGCCAGTGCCTTTTCTGGTTCTGAACCTCTGTTGATGCTTTCTTTGACTTTGGTCACTTTTACTAACACTCCCCTCTAACTTGGCTCCTCAAAACACCCAGTCCCTGAGTCCTTGCTGCCTCCCTCCTCATGGATCTCATGTTAGCAAGGAAATCTATATGAGGAGAGAGTGGCCACAAGGCCTATGAGCATGCATCAGTACATAGACTTCATACTGACTTTTTAAATTCCATTCTCTTTGCTGTGGGCACCATCTAAATACTGCCACCAGTAGAAAACCAGGATGACAGCAAGGCACTATAGCACCTTCAAAATTTGGCATTAGAGGAAAATGCCTACATTCTCTGTTTCTAAATCCAGGCTTGTCTGGCCCTTCTGCTACATACTCCTTTGTGGCTCTCCTCTGTCCATACTTATTCCTTTCTATCGTTAGGCTGTGTGGAAATCTTTTGCCTCTGTTGCTGCTGGTGAAGGGTTTTCACCACCAGCAACAGCAATGTGGTGAGAGGACATCTGAGCAACTTAGTGGCACTATTGCTTTCTACTCATGCCCACTCTCTGTCTCTTTCCCCTTTCTCCAGTATGAATAAGACACAATGTAGTTCCTTTATGTTTATCCTGAAAGAGTTTCCACTCAAGTGAGTGGGATTAAGCCATAAAATGAGGCTTTGCAGGCGGTGTTTCTGGAGTTAGGTGCCATGTTGCTAGAAAGTGCTAGAGGGTTCAGAAAGATTATTTATTTGCCAACATTGGATTCCATGACTTTCTGAAGTTGTCTAAAGTGAGTTACAATATATATCACTTTGTAAATGAAAGAGCGAGATAAAATGATTGTTAACCTCCTTTGGTACCTTTAAAAGGATATAGATAGAATGGAGCCTGCATGAGGAAAATCCCCAAAGGGATTTTCTGGGTAACTAAGCAATTACCAGGACAAATTCTCAGAATTGACAACTACTCTCTACTCAGAGGCTAAGGGTATGCAGACCAATTTCACAGCATGTGTACTTTTCACATGGGAAATGGGATGGGGTAACCGGAGGTTTGGGGAGGAAAAATATATGTGGGAATTTCATTCTGAAATCCATGCTTATATTTATTGGATACTGTATGCACTGCACTTGCAGCAAAGCCGGTGGAAAGATCCTGTGGACTTTGCTGGTCCAAATTTTCAAAGGGAAATTCCCTTTGAAAATTATCTTGCATGTCCTAAAATATAATTAAAACACTCTGAATAGATAGATATGCCCAACAGGAAAGAGATATATGACAGAGGCATTAAAATAACTCAAAGGTATAAAAAACACTAAGTGGAAAAACCATTGCTCTCCCCATCCTCCTCAACCAGTCCCCCAACTGTTGGAAGGAGGAGACCTTGGGTAACAATTTGTTATCCCATACAATCTCAATGTAGCTCAGAAAACTAGTAGTACCTCTGGTTAAAGGCTGATGCAAACTATAAAGGGACCCAGTCACAACCTATTTCCCTGCCTCCTTCTCTCTTCTTCTCTCTCATCCTATCTGCTGGTATCCTCTCCAAGGTTTAATTTTTGCCAGAATGGGATGGAATGAAAGGATATCAATTTCTTGGGCACTTCCCTATAAAGTGTGCAGCCATGCACTTTGCAACTCTACCAGTGCAGAACCCAATCCAACAAGAGGAGCAAGTGTTGATCCTGCCATTCCTTCTTGTTTACTGGATCAGTCCGCACATCAGGCAGTAATAGGTAGTTGCCTAGGGCAACAGCCTCTTAGGGGCAGCAAAGAAAAGCAGTCAGATCAAAACAATAGATAGTGATGGCCACATGAACTCAAAGAACGATCCACACATACCTTTCTCTGCAGGGAGTATGGTCGAACACGTATATACAATGTACATTTTAATAATGAAAAGTATGGTGTCCATTTATACATTTTACAGGACTGTTGTGGCTCTTTGTATTTGTTTTATGTATGTGTGTTGTAACTTGCTTAGTAATTAGTTTGAAAAGCAGGAGATAAATATAAAAAAGGAAATGAAATGAAGGGGTAGTATTGGATGATCAAAACTGTTGAGTTTAATTACCAATATTGTGGGGTGCAGTACACCTAAAGCTGAAGGTTAACCTAGGATGTCCAATATCCTTATATCGGGCCTGCTTGTTTATGCCAGTATAGTGAACAAACTGAAAACTTGACGTTATCACTTCTTGTAGGATGATTTTTTTGTAATGAAACCAGCTTTTAAGAAGGGCCGCCATCACGTTTTCAACTTTTTTGCTGTACTGGTGTAAGGAACGAGAAATGGCAGGGACATACAGTAAGTATGGACTCCTGGTCATAGCCACAGGATGGAAAGCAGGAAAACAATGCAGGATGGATGTGGCGGGGGAGTAGAAGGTTAGAAGTAGGAGGCGGAGGCAGAGGCAGTTGAGAATTTGGGAAGGGGCAAATATACAATGAAGTGTATGAAGCACTGTCCTTCCCTATATTGTAAGGATCTTGTGTACAATATGAGAGATAAAGAAGCACTTATACCTTAAATTTAAATATGGCTAGGAACGAGAGAGGGCGATAGGGAGGAGAAGGAGGAGGGAGGGGGCATATGATATACAGCTATTACAGCTCCGTCTTAGTCCTCCTCATCTCACTCCATTGACGTTACTGAACTGTTAATACTTTTGCTTATGCATATCTTTAGATGTTTTTAATGTGTGGGCAATATATACAGTATGCTTCTTCTTCACGTTAAACTGTTTGCAAGCCTTTTGAACATTAAGCCTCCTCCCCACGTTTTTATATGCATTTTTATATATATATTTTGACTATATTTTTACCTTGTTTTTAATTGTTCATCTATTTGTTAATTTATATGTTTTTGACACAGATATTTTATGATCACTAACATGCATTTTATTATTTTATATATATGTTTATTAATTTTAATGCATGTGCAATTTTGCTGTACATTTATCTACTTTTGTTTTTAATGTGTTTTGAGGCTTTACTTAACCCTGAAGAAGGCCTCAGGGGCCAAAATGCGTTGGGATTTAATAAAGACCTGTTTGACCGCCAGCATGTGTACTAGCTCCTTTGTTCCCTAGAATTCCTGCAGGTACATGTGCTCTATTTTTGTCCCCTTTTCTCATGCTCTTGTCAGCAGCTCAGTCCCCTGATTTTGGCCTAATAGTGGTCAAGTGTCCCAAGCAGGCCAGTGGCCTGAATCTAGGCCTGCTTCACAAGCCTAGCTACAGAGGCCCTGTCCTGGCTCGGGTCTGATTCCCCACATCATTTAGCCTTACCCTCTGCTTTCTATCTTTTAACTAGTTCCTGATCCAAAATAGTACACTGCCTCCCATCCCATGAATTTTTAATTTCACCAAGAATCTCTCATGAGGGCCTTGTCAAAGGCTTTCTGAAAATCCAGATACACTATATCAACCAGTTTGTCTACTTGTTTATTCACAACGTCAAAAAACATAACAGATTAGTAAGACGATCTTCCTTGGCTAAATCTATGTTGGCTTTCTCCTAATAAAACATGACTATCTACATGTTCCGTAATTTTCTTCTTTAGAATAGCTTCTCCATTTTGCCCGGTACTGATGTCAGGCTCACCAGTCTGTAGTTTCCCAGATCACCCCTGGAACCATTTTAAAAATTGGCGTTATATTGGCCATCCGAGAGGAGAAAGAGAAGATGTTCTTCCGCAAATGGACAACCAGAGGAGAGCAGCGGAAGTAATGACCACAGCCTACCAGATGATAAATAAAATTCTTTATTGGGGACCCAACTTAACAAGTTTCGGCCGAAGCCTTCGTCAGGGGTCTGCACACGATGTGAGTTTCCCGCCTCTCACATCGTGTGCAGACCCCTGACGAAGGCTTCGGCCGAAACTTGTTAAGTTGGGTCCCCAATAAAGAATTTTATTTATCATCTGGTAGGCCGTGGTCATTACTTCCGCTGCTCTCCTCTGGTTATATTGGCCATCCTCCAATCTTCAGCTATTATAGATGTTCTTAACAATAGTTCACAGATTACCAATAGTAGATCTGCGATCTCATATTTCAGTTCTTTCAACACCCTCCGATGTATCCGGTCCAGGTGATTTGCTTCACTTCAGTTTATCAAATAGTTGTAATACATCTTCCCGGTGTATCAATATTTCTTTTAATTCTCCTGTTGCATTATCTTCAAATACCATTTCAGTCATGGGTATCATCCTTACATCTTCCTCAGTAAAGACAAAAGCAAGGAATTCATTTAGTCTCTCCACTATGGTCTTGTCCCCTCTTAGTGCCCCTTTTACCCCTCTATCATCTCTATCATCTAATGGTCCAAATAACTCTTTCACAGGTTTTTTGCTACAAATGTACCTGAAAGAGTCTTTATTATATGTTTTTGCTTCCACAGCAAGCTTCTTCTCATTCTCTCTTTGTCTGCCATATCAATGCCTTGCATCTAACTTGCCAATGATTATGCTGTTTGCAGTTTTCGCCATTTGACTCCTTTTTGCATTTCCTGAAAGATGTTTTTTTTGCCAACAGCAGCCTCTCTGACTTCATCTTTAAACCATGCTGGCAGTTTTTTGGACTTCCTGCCACTTTTCTTAATGCGTGGAATATAGCTGGTCTGGGCTTCCAATACAGTATATTTGAACAGCACCAATGCTTGATGCGCATCTTTAACCTCTGAAACTGCTCCTTTTAGTTTTTTCTTAACTATTTTCCTCATTTTATCATAGTCTCCCTTTTGAAAGTTAAAAGGTAGTACTGTGGATTTCCTTGCCGTCCTTCCTCGGTGCTGGCTTAGTTGCTCTGGAAGTAAGGGTTTCACCAGAATTCAAGTTAATTGGGTCCTCCCAGGGCACGGGATGCAGAGGCTGATGGATGGATGTTTCCGGCAGCCACATGGGGGTTGGGGTAAAAAGAGAGCTGGCGGTTCGCATGAAGTTTGGTGGTGGAGCGCATGGCAGGGGATGCTCCGGGCTGCCACCTCGAGTTGCGACCCTCTGTGGCTGAGCAAGGGAGGTTGATTGCCATTGATCTTGCTTCTGGGCGTGGGAAGAGAGAGGAGGGGCAGCCACCTGGAGACTCGGGCCCACGCAGCAGGAGCCTCGACGCCAGAAGATGAGGTGATCGGGTGAGATGGAGGGCAGCTGCATGGCGGTTCGCGCCCTTGTGGCCACGGGAAACAAGAGGCGGAGGGGCCTACGCCTGCACGGGGCAGCAGCAAGCAGGAGGTAGGGTTGCTCCTGCTTAGTAGTGTGCGGTTGACTGGGACACTAAAAAAAACAAACAAAAAAAACAAACAAACCCAAAGGTAAGTGAACTATTAAGGGATTTCTAAAGGTAATTTGGAGTTTTATATACAAAAAAAAAAGGGGAAATCGGGGGGAAGGGGTGAGTCCTCGGGGGTGAGGGGTCTGGGGTGGCCTCTAAAGGGGGGGAAGGGGGGGAGTAGAGCATGTAGCAGGATGGGCAAAATGGCCAGGGGGCTCGGGGGCAGGGGCCTGGGGAGGATCAGGGGGCCACCTAGAGGTAGAAGGGGGTCACGTACCTGTTGTTTGTGGGCCACTGGTTCAGAGTGGGTCGGGGGGTGGCGGAGGATGCTAAGGCGAGGCGTATTGTAGTGGTGGTTGGGATAGTGGTTACAGACGTGCATTTGTGGAAACTGCTAGGTACTTATAACCTAGATTGGCCACTGTTGGAAACAAGATACTGGGCTTGATGGACCTTGGTCTGACCCAGTATGGCATATCTTACGTTCTTATGTTCTTATGTTCCTCCATATATTACTGTAAATCAAATGTGATCATGCTATGATCACTATTGCCAAGTGGCCCCAACACCCTTATCTCTTGCTCCAGATCTTGTCTTCCACTAAGGACTAAGCCCAAAATGGCTTCCCTTTTGGTCAGTTCATGAACCAGCTGCTCTAAGAAGCAGTCATTTATTTCATCTAGAAACTTTATCTCCCTAGCGTGTCCTGCCATGACACTGACCCAGTCAATACCGGGGTAGTTGAAATCACCCATTATTATTACCGTTCTGTAACTTTTGTTAGCTTCCCTGAGTTCTTTGAGCATTTCATCATCCATTTGTTCATTCTGGCCTTGCGGTGGATAGTACAACCCCACTGTCATAGCCTACCCCTTCCACTTTTTACATGGAATTTCAATCCATAGAGATTCTACAGTGAATTTTGTTTCCTGCAAAAGTTTAATCCTTTGTGACTCAATGCTCTCTCTAACATAGAGTGCAACCACACCACCAATTTGATCTGCTTTATCATTATGACATAGTTTTTACCCAGGTATCACAGTGTCCCACTGGTTGTCCTCCATCCACCAGGTCTCTGAGATACCAATCATATCTAACCTCTCATTTAGTGCTATATATTCTACCTCTCTCATCTTATTTTTTAGACTTCTAGCATTTGAATAGAAGCATTTTAGAGGCTGTATTTTATTCATATTAATCTGGCTATCAGGAAGCAGGGGTAATTTGGAATCTTTAAGCTCTGTCTGCTCTGTACTTAAGGGTATTTGGGTTACTTTTGTCTTTTTTGGAACCTCGCTGTTGATATGACCTAACTTCATTCTTTTGCTAGTATTCTTCAAGGATACATTGTTTTGAACCATGTGCTCTTGGGTGACTGTCGGCTTTCCTCAATCATATCTAACCTCTCATTTAGTGCTATATATTTTAGCTGTCCCATCTTATTTTTTAGACTTCTTGCATTTTCATACAGGCATTTTAGAGGTTGCATTTTATTTATATCAATCTGGTTATCAGTTGATAGGTGTAAATTGGAATCTTTCGGCTCTGTACTGAAGGACATCTGGGTTACTTTTATCTTTGCTGGAACCTCTGGGTTGGGATAGGACCTTCACCAATTCAAAAAGGAACTAAAAACATACCTCTTTACAAAACACTTTGAGATCCCCTACCAACAAAAAACCTCTCCAATACAATCACAGAAACACATCCACAGTACTCAAGACAGAACAAATGACTAACACAAGAAAGCTACTCACCCAAACAGACAACTATATCAATATTGTAAATAACTACTGGTAATTAACTATGTTATGTTCCATGTTTTATAACCTGTACATAGTTTCAAAAATATGTTATATGTAACTTAACATGTATATAGTTAAAATATTATTCCATGTAAAGTATACGGAAATATACTAATTTTTGTTTAATGTAAACCGCCCCTGATCTCTGGAAGGGGCGGTATAGAAGAAACTGTTAATAAATAAATAAAATAAATACCCTAACTTCCTTGTTTTGCTAGTATCCCTCAAGGATACATTCTTCCGAACCATGCGCTCTTGGGCGACTGTCAGCTTTCCTCTATTATCTAGTTTAAAAGCTGCTCTATCTCCTTTTTAAAGGTTAGTGCTAGTGCCTGGTTCCATCCTGGTTAACGTGTAGCCCATCCTTTCAAAAAAGCCCCTCCTTTCCCCAGAATGTTCCCCAATTCCTAACAAATCCAAACCCCTCATCCTTGCACCATTGTCTCATCCACACATTGAGACTCTGGAGCTCTGCCTGTCTTTTGGATCCTGCGCATGGAAAGGGAAGCATTTTGGAGAATGCTACTCTGGAAATTCTGGCTTTCAACTTCCTGCCTATATTTGGTCTCCCTACCACACTTTCCTATGTCATTGGTATCAACATGCACCAAGACAGCAGACTCCTCCTCAGCACTATCTAAGACCTTATCTAGGCTACCTTCACACCAGGCAGGCATGTTACCAGGCGATCCTCATGTCCACCAGCCGCCCAGCTATTTACATGCTTAATGATTGAATAACCAACTATAATGACTGTCCTAACCCTTCCCTCATGTGCACAAGATCCTGGAGAAACCTCCTTGGTGTGAGAGGGTTTTCCATTACCTGAAGGACAGGTCCTAGCTACAGGATCACTTCCTGCCACACCAAGGTGATGCTCTCCTGTCACGTGACATCTCTCCTCTATGGCAACAGGGCTGCTGCCAGACTGGAGGTAGGACTTCAGTACTACATCCCTGTGGTTTATCTATGTACCTCTCTGTCTTCCTTATGACCTCCAAGTCATAGCCTCCAGAGCTTGGACTCATTCCCTGTGAACAAAGAGCTCCTTGCACTTAGTGCATACGTAAGACCCCTCCCCAACTGGGAGAAAATCATACATGTGGCATTCAATGCAAAAGACTGGATGGCCCCCATCTTGCATCATACCCCCATACTTTCTACCACTTGCCCAAAAGAGCTTGACCATGTTAAAGAAGCTGTCATTTTAAACAGGGTTTCTCAACCCAGTCATCTGGAGACACCTAATTAGTCAGGTTTTCAGAATAACCACAATGAATATGCATGACAGAGATCTGCATACAATGGAGATAGTGCAAGCAGATCTTTTTCATGCATATTCATCGTGATTATCCTGAAAACCTGACTGGCTAGGTGTGTCCCGAGGACTGGGTTGAGAAGCCCTTCTCTAAATTGACGCCTTTACATATATTTATCTGATGTTTATAGAGAATCTCCATTCATCTGCCAGAGAAAGGATAGCTTATTGATGCTTGTTATGCTTGATGAAAGGAGTAGTCTAATGTGAGTACTCCCAGGTTGTTTGTGACCAGAAGAAAGAGACAGCTTTGTTGTTGTCAATCTCTGCTAGAGTTTGTCATCTTTACTCCCAGCATGCTGAAGTTTAAATTCAGATGTAGACACTGAGGTTTGTGCTTCAAGGCTCAGGGGGCTTCATCAGATCCTTTTATAAGTCATTTGGCTTTAGCAGAGAAAATGGACAGTGAAGTCGTTTTGCTTCATGTGGAAATGGCACCTAGCGGGCATTTAGTCCTGTACGCCTGTACTTTTTTCTTATCTTTAGCCACTTACTGTAGCTATCAAGCTGCAGGTAGTCTTGAGGTTTTAGGGGGTTTATTGTGGACTATTTTCCCTTTATACACATAAAATAATCTGTGCTTACTGATTATTACTTGCAAGTAAAGATTACCTTGAGGACCCCTGGCTTTATTTAACCTAACTCATTATGTACCTATATTTAAAGGTGATTCTTTGAAGCATGAAATCAGTTTGGTTTTCATCTGTCTTAAGGAACACACCAGTGGCTTCAGACCTGAGAAAATAAAATTTTCCTTCTTTAAAACTAATATATCTTTAAAACAGAATTTCAAGATGAAATTCTAATATCTGTTTCCTCATGAGGGGTATGGAATTGGAAGACTGCTTGGAATCTGTGAAGAAAGATGATGAATTACTGAAACCTTTCAGATGGCATTATTTGAAAATTTAACTTACAGTAGTACATCCTATTAACATGTTTTTGTGTTTACATTATATTATTTCACTGTATTTGTATTTTTTACTTTTGATATTGTTCGTATGCAGAGTTGCTTGGTATGTAAAAATATGTAATTTGCAAATGAAAGACATTTATTAAGTGAGAACAGTGACTGATAAAGTTTGGTAAAATAAAAGTATTTTTGCTATAAATTGCTAGTTGTAATCTGTCCCTCAGAGAGTGTGTTATCATATATGAAATATTACAGTGGCATTCCCTATCTGACTTAAAGGTGTGTGGTATTTCTGGAGCTTGAAAGAAAATCTATACCCTTCATGTAATGTGCAGTATTTCAAAAGTACACATGACAGGCAGTAATAGACATACTGCATCAAACAGATTCTTTGACGTTTATGATATCTTTCATTGTACCAGTATAAAGATTATTCAAAGATGATGTTGTACAAAGCTTTTGAGAGCAGTCAAACTCCTAGAATGCTAAAGTACTACATCAGATAAGAAATGCTTGGCTTAGTCACTCTTTTTTTTAATCTACTCTGGTTTTACTGGCGCAGGAACTCCATGTTACACGATGCTAGGTTCCACATCGGGAACCATCACCCAGGAAAAAGATTTAGGCATCACCGTGGATAACATGTTGAAACCCTCCAACCAGTGTGCAGCGGCAGCCAAGAAAGCAATTAGAATGCTAGGAATCGTAAGGAAAGGAATGGAGAATAAAACAAAGGATATTATACTGCCTCTATCATTCCATGGTGTGACTGCACTTTGAATATTGTGTGCATTTCTGGTCACCTTATCTAAAAAAGGATATAGCATTATTAGAAAAGGTACAGAGAAGAGCCACCAGAATGGTAAAGGGGATGAAGAGAGGATAAAAAGGTTAGGGCTCTTTAACCTGGAAAAGAGCAGACTGAGGGGAGATATGAAAGAGCTCTATAAATTAATGAATGGAGTGGAATGGGTGAACGAAGATCGATTGTTTACGCCATCAAAATATAGAAAGACTAGGTGACATGCAATGAAGCTACAGTGTAACCTATTTAAGACTACATAGAAACATAGACCACATGACCTATCTAGTCTGCCCTTCCAGATCAACCACTAAAACAGTCCCCTTTTTTCCTTTAGAGATCCTCTGTGTTTGTCCCATGCTTTTTTGAATTCAGATACCGTCCTCATCTCTACCACCTCCACTGGGAGACACTTCCACGCAACCACCACTCTTTCCTTAAAGAAATGTTTCTGTATATCACTCCTGAATCTATACCCTTTCACCCTCATCCCATGTTGCCTCGTAGCAGAGCTTGCTTTCAATCGAAAGAGACAATCCTCCTGTGCATTTATGCAATGGAGGTATTTAAACATCTCACTCATATCCCACCTTTCCTCTAAGGTGTACATATTACGATCCTTAAGTCTGTCCTCATATGCTTTATAATGAAGACCACTAACCATTTTAGTAGCCACCCTCTGTACTGACTCCAGCCTGTTTATATCCTTTTGAAGGTGTGGTCTCCAGAATTGCACAAAATACCCCAAATGAGGTCACACCAAAGACTTATACATAGGCACTATTACCTCCTTTCTTCTGCTGGTCATTCCTTTCCTTATGCTCCCAACAATCCTTCTAGATTTTGCTGTCACCTTTTCTATCTGTTTAACTACTTTAAAATCATCAGACACAATCATGCTTAGGTCTCGCTCTTCTTTAGTGGACAAAAGTACTTCACCCCCTATACTATATTGCTCCCTTCGATTGCTGCAGCCCAAATGCATGACCTTGCATTTTTTAACATTAAATCTCTAGACAATTCTACAAGCTTAACTAGATCCCTCCTCATGTTATCTACACCTTACTGGGTGTCTACTCTATTGCAGATTTTGGTATCAACCGCAAAGAGGCAAAAAGATGTTAAAAAGAATAAGACCAAGGACAGATCCCTGGGGAACACCACTGGTAATCACCTTCTCAGAGTGAGCTACATTTACCTGTACCATTTGTTGCCTCCCACTCAACCAATTTTTAACCCAAGCAGTAACTGTATGGTCCATCCCTAGGGTGCTTAGTTTGTTTATAAGTCACCTGTGAGGAACGGTGACTAATAAGAGAAAATATTTTTTCACTCAATGTGTAATCAAACTGTGGACTTCGTTACCGGAGGATGTAGTAAAAGTTATTAGTGTAGCTGGGTTTAAAAAAGGTTTGGACAAGTTCCTGGAGGAAAGGTCCATAAACCATTACTAAAAGGGACCCAGGAAATCCAATGCTTGCACCAGTACAAGCATTGTGGAACCTGTGTCTTTTGGGGAAACTGCTAGGTACTTGTGACCTAGATTGGCCACTGTTGGAAACAGAATACTGGGCTTGAAGGACCTTAATCTGACCTAGTATGGCATAATTTATGTTCTAATATTCTTATGTTAAGCCCCATACAATGCCATGCTCAAGATCTGGGTTCAGTTCTTAGGTCAGAACCTTGCTCCTCTGTTCAGTAGGAGCTGGGGATGTTGATGGGGCAGCATTCACCAACCCTGAAGAAGGGGAGTCTCAGCCATCACTCAACAGCATCAACTAGTGGCCATACCTGACTTTGTTCTCAAGGCTCTAAGGTTTGTGTCCTCTGGCAGAAGACAATTGCTTTAATGAATGGGCAGAATTGGGAGGGGATATACAGTGAAGACTAATGGTAATAGAAGATGGTTCTGATTGAGCCAGAAGTCAAAAAGAGCAAGGGAGAACTGCCAGCCACCCCCCCCCCCCACCTCCAAACAAAAATCCTCTAGAATTTTTATGAAACATTGTGAGAAGCTATGATTGCAAGTTCATATTTTCTTACTTGTAGATAAAGGTCAAAAAACAAGTTGTAGGTGATACCTTTTTATTTGACTAACTTCATAAATTCTTGACAAGCTTTCGGCAGTTATACTCTCTTCATCAAGTCTATGAAGACATAATACAGTTACACTGAGTTTAACTAGTACAAACTCATCTGTGCTATGGGCTGTCTGCATATATTATTACAAGGTGTGGGATACAGTGATAATTTGCAGCACATGGCTCTTGTCTAATCTTAGGCAGCTTGCATCTGTCGTTAAATCCCAATGAAATACAGTGAGACAGTAATCCTTTGCATTTCAAAATTGTATGTCTGATAATGGGTCAGGAAGCCAATGTTTCTATTCGATCATTGTTTTGTCAGTGCCCAAGTATTTGAGTATTTTAATTTCAAAAGTTTCCTTCATGTGTGTTGCTGATGGTTTTTTTTTTTTCTTTTCAGGAGTTTGATTGTGAGATTGTTAAGAGAGTAGTTTCTTTTTGAGAAGTACTCACCTACTGGGCTAAAGTTCTGTTTTTCTCTGTAACAGTTTATGGTGTGTCTTTGAAGGATGATACATGTCCTCAGTTTTTGACTTGTTTCTCAGACATATTGTTAGACCAATAAACAGTATCACCTACAACTTTCTTGTTGACCTTTATCGGCATATATTCAAGTGGACTAACACACAACTATTATTTTCTTACTTGAAATCTAATATAGCTGTATCTTTGTAACATTATAGTCAGTATGGACTAGTTGATAAGATTTAATGAGTGACCATTGAAAAGGACAATTTATGACATGTGCTCATTTTGGGTGCAATTTCAGACAGCTCACAGGACTTGAAATCTATTTAATCATAAACAATCTTTGAAAAGTTGCAGCCACAATCCTCTTAAAGACAAATAAATGTGGAAAGATTATTTGAAACCTTATTTTCTTCTGTTGCCAAAATTTGCATATGTTATGACTACTAACCAATGGCAAGGTAGTTTTAAAATTGCATATCATCACAATCAGGGTTATTTTGTCCCATGAATAGCGAGGATGGAAGTCCCTATTCATGGCCCCCCACTGGTGTCTAACTTTCCCGCCGGTAGTACAGGGAAGTTAGACAAGGGTGGTGAAGGGGCAGATCGGGGGCAGAGTTAGGGCGGGTGGTGGATGGTCGCCGGCCCTGGACGTACAAGTCCGATTCTAATGTTTGACCTGTACGACCGGGGCCAGCGACTTGTATGGGGAAGTTATTCCATCTCCGAAATGGAATAACTTCCCTGGACAACATGGATTGGTGGCCTGGGGCACAGATGAGGCGGGGGGGGGGGGGGAAACTGAGGACATTTCCCACAGCTCCACCCTGGCTGTAGGTGGCTGGATTGGGGGTCAGGCTGTGGGGAATGCTTTGCAGGAACCGGTGGCCGGGATCACGGCTTTACAATGGAGCTGTGGTGCCTTGGCAATTGGATGCCATGGAGCCGCAGTGCCATTGCAAAACCCTTACTGAGTTAGTCAGGCATTTCCTGTACATCCAGGCCGGGCTGAATCGCAGTCCCGGCCTGCATGTACAGGACTGTTCTCGATTCTGATCCCATGGGGCTAGATGTGCCCCAAGGGATCAGAATCATGACACCCTCTGTACATCTCGTTCAGACTGTACATATAGAGGGCTTCTGCGTCTGGAACGGAATTGGGCTAAATATGTCTGGCTTTCCAAATTCAGATTTATTTTTTTTCATTTTAGAAAGATATAACTGGCGTGGCATGTTTTTATATTTCCAAATAAGCGATTGGGGACCTTCAGGTGTTACTGAAAAATAAAAAAAATATACCAGTCAAAGGCAGAGCAGGTCAGACTTCATGATGTTCTCTAGCCTTTGTGGGAGTTAAAATGAAGTGTTTGTGAGAGAAAAGAAAAAAATGGTATTTGAAATAAAGGGAGCACTGGTGGGGCACATGAAGTCACTGGGTGCTCTGCCCACTGTGGCAAAAATGAAAATTTAATTGTATGAGCCATCTGCATATTTTTAGGTATGGAGAGCACTTATAGAAGGGGGCAAACAAATATATATGTAAATATGCATACACATACAACATATATGATCTTAAAAGGTAATTTGCTCTGTACTAAAATAGGTTAGAAAGTCTCTCATTTTTCTATTTTTTTTTTTTTTTGCCAAATCATTAGCAATTACATGCTAAGATGGTAATCAGAAGCCCAAGGGCAACTGAGGCTACACAGTGAAGCAGAGCTAGTGTTGAATAGACCACCCAAAAAAATAAGTGGTTTTATCACTGTAGTATACCACTGCAAGTTCACTGATGAATTACATTTGGTAAAAAGTCCTGCAGGTCCTATTTAAGAAACTAGGAAGAAATGAGGGGTAAAGGATTTAATTGGAGCATTTTAGCCAGTCTAGCAATCAATAACCCAGCTTTGATAATATATAGCAATTTAGTTTATTTATCCCTATTACTTTGAAGTTTGATTTTAACTAGATGATATATTCTTACCTACTACTGAGGCCCACTATGAAAAGCACAGCTCTGCCTTCTAAGCTTTTTAGTTGCTGATGCCCTGTGGCTCACCCAGGGCTGTCACAAGGAGACGAGGTGCCCTAGGTGAACCTCAGCCCCTGTTCCCCTTCCTGCCCTCCCCACCCCCATTGCCACTGCTGCTCCCCCTCTCCAGGACCTGCAGTGGCTACTAACTGCTCCACAGCACTTACCTTCAACCTCTAATGCTGTCAGGCTGTTTCTGTTCTGCCTCTGTCAAGGCCCAATGCCAACTTCCTGTGACCATTGCTGCTACTGTAGGTCCCTCAGAGGGGAGGCAGTGGTGGCAATGGGGTGCCCGCAGACCATTGGCACGCACCCCATACAACGGCCCATAAAGGAAAGTCCAGAATGCTGCATCAAAATTTGACATGGATTTTTACATTGGAGCACTTTCTTTTTCATGATGACTTTACTGTAGACTTTTCTTTGCTAAAACCCTTACTGCATTGGGTGCAAGGTTAGTACAGGAGAATAAGAAGTAAATCATTATGGTAAAGTATAGCACAGTTCAGTACTTCAGACTCTCACTTGGAACCAGTACTAGAAGTCTGATGCCTAATAGCCTTTGTACCTACCTATGGATTTTTCCCTCTTTTAATAGTTCTTCCCACTTTTCTCACTCCAGTCAGTGCAGCAACAATCCTGAGGCAAACATTATGCTTACTATTTATTTATTTATTTATTTACATTCTCTTATATACCGCGCTATTCTGCATCAGTGCGGTTTACATTGAACAAACTGAAATTACATTGAACAGGGCATTATAACTTGGAGATAACTATTTTACAGGGAACATGGGCTATGGAGGGTTAAGTGGCTTGCCCAAGACCACAAGGAGCACCTGCGGGACTAGAAACCCCAGTCCTTCCGGCCCAAGGTTGCTGTCCTCTAGTGGGACTCCATCACCCCCCCAGGAACCATTCCTAAAAGGGTTTCCATTGCAAACAATGTAATTCTGTGTGGCTTTTAAATACAAGTTCTCTGCCTGAGAGCTCTTAAAGGGGTTTTGGTTTTCATTTTAATAGCTAATTCTTTTTCTGCTGCTCTTTGAAAAGGGGAATTTCTTGTGTTCTTGGGTAAAGCTCTGCTGTTAGAGTTTGTTGTTTTATTTTCTAGCTTTCCATTCAAAGCAAACTCTTTGAAGTGACCAACCTCATCAGGTGTTAGCTTCCTCCCTATCCACCCCACCTCTCACCCATCCCCCAGTGTGAGAATTCTTACTAGAATAACTCCTCGATTAGCTTCTTGACAAACAATTTTCCATTGCTTCAAGGAGCTTTGATTAGGTAATTTTACAAAGGGAAGACATTAATCTGTATTCTTTAGACACATAATAGCAAAATTTACTATTGTCTAGCAAGGAAGAAGGGACACATAGGGACATAGAACAGCACTATTAGAATACACATAAAAGAGGTTAGCTGCCATTTCTCTTCAGGACAGCTGAGGAAAAGTTAGGCACTTTGGTAGGTCTCTCTCATTTACTTCAACAGGTACCAAAGCTCTACCCACTGAATGATGGCTGGGAAAAATCCTATTGTCAAAGCTGTTGCCCCCATTACAGCTTCTGCTTCTGTTCAGACAGACAGCCCAATGCCAGTTGAAGGACCAGTTCCATATGCAGGATGCCTGCAAGCTGAAGCTTTCTTGAAACAGGTGGAGGAGCTCAGAGAAGAGGCAGCGAGGCTGAGAACAATTCGAGACAGTAAGAAGTACATCAATAAGGTGCTTCTTGAAGAATCTAAACTCTAAAACAGAGATGAAGATGAAATGCTACAGAATGAAAAGAGTTGGACGTGAGTCACCAGAGCCCGCAGAATCAACAATCCAACTCTTTCAGCCTTTAAATTGAAGAACCAATGTACAGCCCAAGAGGTGGAGGAGGTGAAAGCATCCCAGGAAGAGCCAGAGCTCAAGCACCCCAAAGTTATAGAATCAGTGACTACAAAGAAGCAAAGAGTAGTGGTGGTTGGTGACTCTCTTCTTAGGGGTACTGAGGCATCTATCTGCCAGCGTAATTTGATCTCCAGAGAGGTGTGCTGTCTGCCAGGTGCCCAAATCCGAGATGTTATGGAGAGTTTGCTGAGACTCATCAAGCCTACTGACTATTATCCAATGTTGCTCATCCATGTCATCAAAAATGATACTGCAAGATCTCTGAGTGCATCAAAAGTGACTTTATGGCTCTGAACAGAGAGTGAAGCAGATAGGTGCACAGTTGTTCTCTTCAATCCTCCCTGTTGAGGGTAAAGGTTGAGGCAGAGAAGATTGCATCCTGGAGATGAATGCATGGCTATGTTGATGGTGTTATCGGGAGTATTTTGGTTTCCTGGACCTTGGGATGATTTCCAAGGGCTGTAGAGAAGAGATAGTGTTCACCTATCCAAGAAGGGCCAAAGCGTCTTCTGCCGCAAACTGGCTAACCTGAAGAAGGATTTAAACTAGATTCATTGGGGATGGGTTAAGAAAGCCCCCAGGTAAATGAAAGCCCTCAGCCCTCTGAAATGGGTAAAAGGGGCAACATCTGGAAAGCAGTGTGCATAAATGCCTGTAGTATGGGAAATAAGATCCCAGATGTTGAGGCTTTAATGGAAAAGGCTAACTTGGATTTAGTGGTGGTTACAGAGACATAGTTCAGGGACAACCATGACTAGAATGTAATTATACCAGCTACACTTTGTTCAGGAAGGACAGGATAAGAAGCAGGGGAGGAGGAGTGGCACTATATGTAAAAATAATATTAATGCTATAGAATTATAGAGCTTAAAAGGGAGCGAGGAGGCACTGTGGGTTAAACTAGAAAAAGAGAACAGGAAATCCATTCACATTGGTGTGATACACAGATCACCTTCACAGGGAGAAGAAGTGAACAAAGATTTAATAGAAGTGTTTCTGATATTATAGTGGGAGCTCATCCTGTATCCATGATCACCAGTTGATGTGGTTCAGTATTAGGACTAGGGCTGATAAAATCCATTCAAAAGTGAAGGTCTTAAACTTTAGGAAAACTGTCTTTGATGATATGGTACAAGACCTCAAGGAGCCGTTAGCAGGATGGGAACAGCTGGGAGATGTAGAAAAGCACTAGGCAAAACTGAAAGGGGATATTTTTAGGGCAAGAAAGCTTTATGTTAGAAAGGTAAGTAAATGTAAAAGGAAAAGGAGGCTACTATGCTTTACAAACGAAGTAGCTGAAAAGGTGAAGAAAAAGAGGGTGGCCTTTATAAAATACAAGAGATCACAGAGACAGGAAGACAAGCATCAATAACAGAAACAACTTAGAAAAGCTAGGAAAGTAATCAGGAAACAAAGACTCAAAAAGATGAAGAAATAGCCAATTTAATACAATGCAGGGACAAGACATTTTTCAGATATGTTAGTGAGAGGAGGAAGTACAAAAGTGGTATTGTCAGACACAAGAGTGAAGGGGAGGAATATGTAGAAGCTGATGAGGATAAAGCAGAATTGCTTAACAAATATTTTTGTTCTGTCTTCACAGATGAAGGGCCAGGAGCAGGACCTCAGAAAACACCCACAAATAGAAGTAGAAGGGAAGGGAATCTTTAGAGATTTGCAGAAGACTGAGTTCACGAGGAACTAGCTAAACTAAAAGTAGACAAAGCGATGGGGCCAGATGGAATGCATACTGAAGAAACTTGGGAACATTCTAGCGGCTCCAAAGACTAACCTTTTCATTGCTTCTTTAGAGTGGTCACAGAGGATTGGAGAAAGGTACATGTGGTCCCGTCACACTAATGCGGAAGTAAGGATGAGGTTGAGAAATACAGGCCAGTTAGACTAACCTCTGTGGTGAATAAATTAATGGAAATGCTGCTAAAACAGAGGATACTGAGGTTTCTGGAGTCCAATGGATTACAGGATCTGAGGCAGCATGGGTTTACCAGAGGCAGGTCCTGGCAGAGAAATCGGATTGATGTCTTTGACAGAGTGACCAGAGAATTGGACAAATGGAGAGCCCTAGATATGGTGTACTTGGATTTTAGTAAAGCCTTTGACACTGTTCCACACAGGCGACTTATTAATAAATTGACCATCCTAAGGATGGACCCTAAAGTAACTGGGTAAGAAATTGGTTGTAGAAGGTGACAAATTGTACAGGTAAACTGAGCTCACTCTGAGGAGAAAGATGTTACAAGTGGCATGTCGCAAGGATCTATCCTTGGTACGATTCTTTTTAACATCTTTGTTAGTGATATTGCAGAAGGGCTGTTGGGTAAGGTTTGCCTCTTTGCGGATGATACCAAAATCTGCAATAGAGTAGACTCACAGGAAGGAGTGGGTAACATGTGGAGGAATCTAGCTAAAGTTGAAGAGTGGTCAAGAATTTGACAGCTGAGACTTAATGCTAAAAAATGCAGGGTCATGTGTTTGGGCTGCAAAACTCCAAGGGAGCCGTACAGTGTAGGGGGCAAAGTACTTCTGTCCATGATAAAAGAATGGGACCTCAGAGTGATTATTTCTTTTTTTTTTAAGTTTCTTTATTTATATTTTCCAGCAAAATACAAACAAAAAAGAAAACCAAATTGCAGTAAATTAAAATACATAATTCTCTTTAACATGAGATAAGAAAAGGCTAATCATAGCCCACCCCACCCTGTCCCTCCCATCATCGTGTGATCATCAAGGGCTATATAAAAGAAACACAAAACATCTGTAAGCTTGCGAGGCCTAGAAGGGCTATCGAAGAGCAACCACTCCACTACATAGGAAATAAGGACATTTGCCTAATAACCCCTTACGATATCTCATACCGTGCTTTAGAGATGTAATTCTGTAGGAGTTTCCACTGAAGAAAAGAGGAGGATGCAAGGGAACTACCACACCATGGTATTTGCACATATATGTATCATAAGCGCAAGTGTTCCACCATTCGCGTCAACCAAGTTCTGCTGTATGTTTCCAGTTAGAAATAACGAAGTATAGGGCCACTCCCAACATGAAGTCAATTAAAACTGGCAATCCCTCTGTAACGACGGAATGCCAATTGTTGATTGAAAAAGACCCCAGACCAGGAGAGATTGGTCCAGAATCCCAGTACCTCTTTAATACAGTTCCATATTGAAACCCAATGCATCCAGTGATCACCAGATGGTGTGGTTCAGTATTAGGACTAGGGCTGTTAAAATCCATTCCAAGGTGAAGATCTGAGACTTTAGGAAGACTAACTTTGCGAAGATGGGCCAATACCTCAGGGAGTCGTTAGTGGGATGGGAACAGCTGGGGGATGTAGAAAAACAGTGGGCAAAACTGAAAGGGGGTATTTTAAAGGCAACCAACCTTTTTGTTAAAATGGTAAATAAAGGCAAAAGGAACAGGAGACCGCTATGGTTTTCGAAGGAAGTAGCTGAAAAAGTGAAGAAATAGAGGGAGACCTTCATAAAATACAAGAGATCACAGAGAGAGGAAGACAGGCATCTGTATTTGGAAAAACTTAGAGAAGCTAGCAAAGTAGTCAAGAAGGCAAAGATTCAAAAGGAGGAGGAAATAGCCAATGCAATAAAATGGGGGGATAAGACATTTTTCAGATTTATTAGTGAGAAGAGGAAGGGCAAAAGTGGTATTGTCAGACTCAAGGGTGCAGGGGGGGAATATGTAGAAGCTGATAAGGATAAAGCGGAATTGCTTAACAAATATTTTTGTTCTGTGTTCACAGATGAAGAACCAGGAGCAGGACCTCAGAAAACACCCACAAATAAGAACAGAAGCGAGGGACATTTTCAGAAGACTGTGTTCGTGAGAAACTAGCTCAACTTAAAGTAGACAAAGCGATGGGACCAGATGGGATACACCCTAGAATACTGAGGGAACTTGGGGACGTTCTAGCAACTCCATTGACTGACCTTTTCAATGCCTCGTTGGAGTCGGAAGTAAGGATGTGGTTGAAAACTACAGGCCGGTTAGTTTAACTTCGGTGGTGAGTAAATTATTGGAAACGCTGCTGAAAGAGAAAATAATGAGGTTTCTGGAGTCCAGCGGATTACAGGATCCGAGGCAGCATGGATTCACCAGAGGCAGGTCTTGTCAGACAAATCTATTTGATTTCTTTGACTGGGTGACCAGGGAGTTGGACCGAGGGAGAGCTCTAGATGTGGTGTATTTAGATTTCAGTAAAGCCTTTGACACTGTTCCTCACAGGCAACTTATAAACAAACTGAGCACCCTAGGGATGGACCCTAAAGTTACTGCTTGGGTTAGAAATTGGTTGGGTGGGAGGCAACAAAGGGTACAAGTAAATGGAGCTCACTCTGAGGAGAAGGATGTTACCAGTGGTGTGCCCCAGGGATCTGTCCTTGGTCCGATTCTTTTTAACATCTTTGTTAGTGATATAGCGGAAGGGCTGTTGGGTAAGGTTTGCCTCTTTGCGGATGATACCAAAATCTGCAATAGAGTAGACACCCAGGAAGGTGTAGATAACATGAGGAGGGATCTAGCTAAGCTTGAAGAATGGTCTAGAATTTGGCAGCTGGGATTTAATGTTAAAAAATGTAAGGTCATGCATTTGGGCTGCAGCAATCCAAGGGAGCAATACAGTATAGGAGGTGAAGTACTTTTGTCCACTAAAGAAGAGCGGGACCTAGGCGTGGTTGTGTCTGATGATCTCAAAGTAGCTAAAAAGGTAGAAAAGGCGACGGCAAAAGCTAGAAGGATGCTTGGGTGCATACGGAGAGGAATGGCTAGCAGAAAAAAGGAGGTGATAATGCCTCTGTATAAGTCTTTGGTGCGACCTCATTTGGAGTATGGTGTGCAATTCTGGAGACCGCACCTTCAAAAGGATGTGAGCAGGATGGAGTCAGTGCAGAGGGTTGCTACTAAAATGATTAATGGGCTTCATTATAAAGCATATGAGGACAGACTTAAGGATCTTAATATGTACACCTTAGAGGAAAGGCGGGATAGAGGTGATATGATTGAGATGTTTAAATACTTCCATGGCATAAATGTTCAGGGAGAGAGCCTCTTTCAATTGAAAGCAAGTTCTGCTACAAGGGGACATGGGATGAGGGTGAAGGGAGATAGATTCAGGAGTGATATGCGGAAATATTTCTTTACGGAAAGAGTAGTGGATCCATGGAATAGTCTCCCAGTGGAGGTGGTAGAGATGAGGACAGTAACTGAACTAAAAAAAGCATGGGACCAACACAGAGGATCTCTAAAGGTAACAAGTGGACTGTTGTAGTTGTTGTTATGGAAGGACAGACTAGATAGACCATGTGGTCTTTTTCTGTTATCATGTTTTTATGTTTCTATGTTTCAATAGGACTGAATGTTAGGACAATCATGCACCATATGTCTCAAAGTGCCGACAACTCCTCTATGTAAATGGTAAAGGGGATGGAAGGATACTCCTATGAAGAAAGGCTAAAAAGGTCAGGGCTCTTTAACCTGGAAAAGAGACGGCTGAGGGGAGATATGATAGAAGTCTATAAATTAATGAACGGAGTGGAACAGGTAAACGTAGATCGATTGTTTACGTTATCAGAATATAGAAAGTCTAGGGGACATGCAATGAAGCTACAGGGTAAACTATTTAAGACTAATAAAAGAAAATATTTTTTCACTCAACGTGTAATCAAACTCTGGAATTTGTTACCGGAGGATGTAGTAAAGGCTGTTAGTGTAGCTGGGTTTAAAAAAGGTTTGGACAAGTTCCTGGAGGAAAGGTCCATAAACCATTATTAAGAAGTGACTGAAGATATCAATGCTTGACCCAGTACAAGCATTGTGGAACTTGTGTCTCTTGGGGAAACTGCTAGGTACATATGACCTTGATTGGCCACTGTTGGAAACAGAATACTGGGCTTGATGGACCTTGGTCTGACCCAGTATGGCATATCTTATGTTCTTATGTTCTTATGATGAGACTAACACTCATTCCCAGCTGCCAGATCCCATTTAGCTACCTTTCAATAGGCAGTCCTCCTGAGGAGTTGCATTTGCTAATTTTGAAAGACCTACTGAGTATCCAATACACCCTATGAGACTTCGACCTCCCAACAGACACCATGCCAGGAAGAAGATTCTAGGAAAAAGGATTACTCATCCTCTCTTCTAGTTCAAGCCATATTGAGTGTATACCTATGGCCCCCTCCACCCATCTCGAACCTTGTTTTAGTAAAAAATCACAGCACTAGGCTTGAAAATCAGGGAAAATCACCCCCCCCCCCTTCCTCTTTTTAAGACTTAAGTTTCCTGAGAGCAATTCTAGGCGGTTATTTTCCCATAGAAACTGAACTAGAATCCTTTCAATTTGATAATAGACTCTACCTGTAAGGAAAGCTGGTAGCATTTCTCCTATATTTATTTATTTACATTCTCTTATATACCATGCTATTCTGCATCAGTGCGGTTTACATTGAACAAACTGAAATTACATTGAACAGGGCATTACAACTTGGAGATAACTATTTTACAGGGAATTTGGGCTATGGAGGGTTAAGTGGCTTGCCCAAGACCACAAGGAGCACCTGTGAGACTAGAAACTCCAGTCCTTCCGGCCCAAGTTTGCTGTCCTCTAGTGGGATTTGAACCCCTGACCTTCTGGCCTGAAGTACCTTGCCCCAACCACTAGGCCACTCCTCCACTCAATTCACTTTAGGAGTGATAGTCATATTTATAGCTTCAAGACGACCCCCCACCAAGAAAATAGACTGGCGACCACTTTGCTGTTTTATTATTGAAAGCTCGTTGAGTTAAATAGGGTAAATGAGATTGTAGAATGAACAGAAATGTGAGCCGCATGAATAGTAGACTCACTTGTTCTAGAACAAAGTCCCTTGGAAACTAGGAAAATCAATACATGATGTTTGAAAAACCATGAGGGATAGAACTTTCCTCACTAAGATGGTTACCCCATTATTCTTATGATGGGCAGCTGAAAAGCCCCTAAAGAGTAGGGTTTTATAACTAGTTTCAATGACTCCTTTACATTCAAGTGTGTCTCCTGCATCAGTAAGATGTCAGCACTTTCTTACCAACCATACAGAAGAAACTTTTCATTTTAGTGGGATTATTAATGCCCTTAACATTCAGTTAAACGATCTTAAAGGAAAGCATTCTGACAATATAGCTCCGATTAACAGTCAAATGTTGCAGAAACATACCAAATTGTAGCATCTAGTTTCACATTGTAGAACAACTTCTTAAGCACTCTCAAACTGTTAGCTGCACTTACAGCCCAAAGAAGAAAACCCAACAATGGAGACATATTTTAGCCCCGGCCCCGTCATATGATCACTCACAATAAGAACACCTAATTTTGAAAAACATCTCCCCAAAACCACCTAAACCCAGGGGGGCTATATAACACACAAAAACTTAGTGGGTGAGCCCAACTGAACAAGATGGACACAGAGGGCAAAAGGACCTAATACTTCCACACTTCTATGTCACACAGAATATCGCGCTTTGCCCACCTCCTTTAATAATAGTAAAGACAATGTACTCAAAGCCCCCCTCCCCCCCAAAAAAAAGAAGAGGAGAAAACCAAAATTGCATGGCAGGGCAACCCTCTTCAAATCAGTTTAAGGCCTAAAAGACCCAGCCCAGTGAACAAGGGCCGGGCCACTCCACTCCTCCAAACCCCAAGGCTCTCCAAGCCACCATAAACATCACAAACAGACAACATAAAACATAAAAGAAGAGAGAGAGAGAAGCATCTCAACCAGGATATTACCTTGGAGCTCCTTCAAACAAGACAGAATGGATATCCCAGTATATAGCAATGTTACATGATTAAATGTCACTTCTGTGTGGATAAGTCGCCTTTACAGACATCAGACCAGTTAAATTCCCATGAAAGCAAGCGCCATAGAACTGTAGCAAATAAAAGTTGCAAAATTACTTTCACCGCAACTCCTTATCCTCAGAAATATACATAACTCCCCGAGATCATCAAAAGTCTTGGTCTGGTTATGCAGCATGACTCTCATGCAGGCAGGATAGAGCAGTCCAAAATGGGCATGCAGTTCTACCAAGCGTGGACACAGCGCCAAAAAACGTTTTCTCCGATCCACCGTCTCCTTCGCGAAGTCCGGGAAGAACAGGAGTTTATGTCCCTGATATTCCAAAGTTGAAAGTGCTCTGGCTGCTCCCATTATTTGCAGTATTGCTGAAAACGTAAAATTTTCAAGATGATTGGGCGTGAATGTTTGCTCATGACCACGGACTGAGTAGGCACTCTATGGGTGCGCTTGATCTCGAACGGCATAGCAAACTGCAACTTTAACACACCTGGAATCATGGCCTGCAAAAAAGACACCATCTCAGGGCCCTCTGCTCCCTCAGGAACTCCTAGTAGTCTTATGTTATTCCTCCGAGAGCGATTATTACCGTCTTCCACCTCTCTTTGTAATGAACGTGTCAACTTGGCCTGTTCTCAAGAGGTTCGCAAAGCATTGATATCTTCCTGCAGTGCACATCTCAGCCAGAATCACTTGTGAGGTCTCAGGACAATTTTGGATAACTGCCATCTTGTGAAGTGAGAGAGGTTCCGTCTTGGTTCTCTTTGCACTAGCATTTTGGGATACTTGGTAATCCAGCCGCGTCTGTTTGGGACCTGACATATCCGGGATCGAATGTTATCAACATAGGTAGGAACTATTTGATTAAAGATTGCCAAAGTCAGGATTCTTGTCTATTACCCTCCGGAGCACAGCTCTTACACGTCCATCTTGACCAGAAACCAGGCTCCGCCCGCAGTGTAATTATTTCTGATGATCTTAAAGTGGCTAAACTGGTAGAAAAGTCAACAGTAAATGCCAGAAGGATGCTTTGGTGCATAGGGAGAGGAATAGCCAGAATAAAAAAAGGAGGTGATAGTGTCTTTGTTTAAGTCTCTGGTGTGACCTCATTTGGAGTATTGGGTGCAATTCTGTAGACCGTACCTTCAAAAGAATATAAACAGGATGGAGTCGGTGCAGAGGGTGGCTACTAAAATGGTTAGTGATCTTTATTATAAACCATATGGGGACAGACTAAATATCTTAATAGGTACACGTTAGAGGAAAATTGTGATAGGGGAAATATAATAGAGACATTTAAATACCTAAGTGGCATAAATGCACAAGAAGAAATCCTCTTTTGATTAAAAGTAAGCTCTGCAATGAGGGGGCATAGGATGAGGGTGAAAGGGGATAGACTCAGGAGTAATATATAGAAATATTTATTTATGGAAAGAGTGGTAAATGTGGAGATAGTAGAAATGTGGGATAGTATCTGAATTCAAGAAAGCATGGGACAAACACAAGATTTCTAAAGGAAAAAAAGGGACTATAGTATTTGATATGGAAGAGAAAACTAGATAGGCCATATGATCTTTTTCTACTGACATGTTTCTGTGTTTCTATGAATGTTGCTTCCACAGCATTATCAGGATGCAGAAAACTCAAGCAATTCATGAAAATACACATTACTTACAAGAACCACTGGACTATCCCAAAAGCTGCTTTTTTAGTGAACAATGATAAAGACTGTTATTCTTACACTTTCAATTCTCAGCATTTTAATATTAGTAATTAGGGCTGTGTACATATGACAAATGTTATTTAATTATTTATAAAATCTTATATGTCCTCTCTGATCAAAACACATTCAAGGAATTTACAGATGAATGTGGCCCCTCAATACAATTCAAATTTAAAATAAAAATAAAATAATAACATAATCAAAACACAATCCTTGCCATCCAATAGAAAGAGAATCCTAGAAAATTGCAATATTCCTGATCCTGCTCACTATTATAATTGAAAAAGGAAGGGTTTTGCCTTCCTTCCTTTTCCCAGTATACTGTTGCTGGATGCCTCCTTGAACCGGTTTCCACTTTCATTCTCAAAATCATCAAATTTCATTCAGTGCAAACCTCACATGGAAAGCTATTCTATAACTGAAGAGCTGCCACTCAAAGTATCCTTGCTCTTCAACATCCCTTCCTAAGAGCTGTCATATTGGGTACCACCAGTAAGGCCATGTCAGACTTACCACTCAATACCACTGCTAATGAGGGTGTTTACTAAAGGTTTTAATGCACCTTAATGAAATTAACACATGTTCAGTGGCACTGCACATATAGAAATAAAATGGTGGTGGTCACTTAATTGGCATTAATTTATTGATAACCGTTAAAACTTCAATAAATATGTCCCTAAAATATGCTGGCTGACTAGTATGCAACATTGTGAAAGTCAGAATACAAATCTTAAATTTCATCCTCTCAAAAAGGAGCCTTTTGTGTCCAACCTAACCCCTAAATTACAAAGAGAATCACTGAAAGGACTAGCTACTTAAACTACTGTTCACTAAAGCCATAGATCAACTTTGTTTTCTATTGGGGAAGGGGTAGTATGAGCTTAAACTTGGAAATTACTTTGGAGGAGAAGGAAAATGGCATTGGTGTGAACAGATGCCTCAGAGTGCTCTGGTTGAAGCATGTTGGTTTTCTTTCCTTACCTGCTTTTTCTATGCTGCATACAGCGCAGAAGCTCAAAGCAAGCTTCAGCACCGATCTCACGGGGCTTTCTGGGTCGATGGATGCCTTCTTTCGACCCAGTGAAGGTGTGACAGCTTGGGTGGCTTGCTGGCAAAGGTGAGGGTAGAAGATGGATCCTCGCCCTGCCTTGGGCTCGACGTGTCACTCAGTCTAGAGCTCCGGCTTCCTCTGGTGCAACCAGCTGGAGTCATCAATATCGCAGAAACAGGTGGAGGAATGGCAGCTTGAGCTGTAGATTATTCTTTGCCTGTTGAGCGGCTTCCTTCCCTCAGTGGGGATCACCGGGGGATGGTGTTATCTTCAGCTGTGGCCAGAAAGGAGGGGGAATTATCTACGCAGATGGTGCAGACACAGTCTTTGGAGCAAGATTGTAGTCCTCCTCATTTGCTCAGGGTTCGGTGGCTTCACAAGGTATTGTGCCCTTATTCAGGGTTGCTTTGTTACGGCCCAAAGCATTTTCCATGGAGACAATGTGGGAAACGTTGAGTAGGATGGAACAATCCTTATCGGGACAATTGCAGGCTATATCTAGCCAGTTGAACAATGTGGGTCAGCAAATGAGAGTGCACAAGACTCTCTTGGGATACCTGCCAGTGAACGTTTCTTCTCCTGAGCAGAGGGTGGATCATCTCCGGGTCTCTGTGGGAGCTGTTACGTGCAATGCAGAGAATTTGCGGATGAAGACTGAGGTCCTGGAGAACAAGGTTAGAAGCAGGAACCTGAGAGTGTTGAACTTTCCTAAAGTTCCATCAGTTCCGTTGGTTTTGTTTAAGATGTTTCTGATTGAGACTTTGAAAATTGTGGTAGATTCTATTCCACCTATATCTCGTGCATTCTATTTACCTTCAGCTAAGGTTAAGATGACTGGGGGACCGGATCAGAGTTAGAATTTTACCCTGGCTCAACCCGATGATAGCCTGGACTTGACTGGATATTTAGAGAGATCTGGATCTGATTCCAGGGCAGTCGCTTCTTTGCTGGTCACCCTGGATGTTGGATGTTGACCAAGATTGGCTCCTTAAAATGTATTTTCATTCTCCTGTAAAAGAGTTGATGGGTTATACGAGATACTATTATATTTTTTCCTGACGTATCTAGGGTAACTGAGAAGAGGAGGAAACAGTTCTTGCTTCTTAAATCTTGGGTACTTCAGCTAGGTGGTTTATTTTTTCTTCATTTTCCATGTAAATGCCTGGTTAAGTTGGCCGGGAATACTTATGTTTTTTTTGATCCCCGAGAGATGTCTACTTTTATTTCTTCTCAGGTTGCCTCCCAATCTAGGGGTACTGTCCTCCCTGTAACGAGCCCTATTATATAATAGAGTAAGTTAGCTGGATGTATTGTTTACTCCTCATTCTGTTTGCATCATTGCTTAATATTTGTATGATTGATTGTTTATGCTGAGTATTGTGTATCCTCCTTCCTCCTATTGGGGACTTGGGGGGAGTGCCTAGGTATTTATTTTCCTTTTATGAATTGTTACATTTAAGCTGTGGTTTTCTATTTTTTTTGTTATGGTGCCCCTTTTATCTCTTCAAGATTGATTCTTGTTGTATATGTTGAACCTGCATAATAAAAAAAAAAATACTTTGTTCCATCCATTGTAAGAGATGTGCTACACCGCTGATGGCTTGGTTCAATGAACTGCTCTAAACATAATTATCTTTTCCATTTTTTGGGTATTTTTTCACTTCATTTCATATAGTCATCCTTAATGTAAGCAGTATATATACCCTTAAAATTTCTTTAGATGCACAAATCAATTGCATGTACATTAATTCCTCAGTATACACGCATACAATTGATTTGCATGAACTGAAATTTGTTAGCGTCCAAATGAACTGAATGCACAGGAATGAACGCACGTCTTTATTAATGGTTGCATATCACAATTTGGTTTCTGCTTCCAGAAATAGTATTGATTCTTCTGCAATCCTTATAGTTAATACATTACTTGCTCATATTGCATGTTCATATGACCCACTGAAGGTAATGTTTTAAGGTGATGCCTAGATAAAGCATGCTTTAAGAAGGAGAATTAGGTGATGATGTAAATGTGTAGCACCAGGATCTCCCTGTCCTGCCCTGTTGCCGCTTCAATGAGTGCTACAAGGCTAGCACGGGGTTTTCAGCATGGAACCTTGCTACCTTTTAGCATGGCGCTGAAACAGAATAATAACCCCATGCTACTCTGGTAGCACAAGTTAGTAAACATGTGCCTTTGAATTTAATCTAAACTCCCCTGGACCTGCCCTGCATTGAGACTCCTGACTTTTTAATGATGTTTTCTGAAATGCTGATCACCACTTTTTTGTATCCAAAGTGAAAAGATCTATTTTATTTTATTTTTATATTCTAAAAACATTCACAAGGACTGCAAAAAGTGTCAAAACATTTGGGAAGCTGGTGCCATATTTTAGAGTGAAAATCAGTTTTGTCTAGCCACTTCAGTGTGAATAGACTGAAGTGAGTTGACTTGCGTGGAAGAGTAGAATGCAATCCAAACTGCTTTATGCAGCTCTGAAAAGAGTTGGTGCCTAAGGGCACCAATTCAGCATCTGATTTGGAATACTAGGGTTGGATAAAAGTGGTCTTGACCTTCTCTCTTATGTTACTACACACACTCATTGATACAGCGAATAAGGAAACATGCACAATACCCAAAGAGAGACAAGATCAAATAATTAGTATTTCCCATCTCTTTAAAATGTTTTATTAACTATTAAGATTGTTACTTTGAAGATGGATGAAAAGCAAAGATGTAGGAATCCTGCTGATTTACCATTAAGCTCACACAAACAAAATCACTGCATAAATTGTGCTCTGTAAAATGGCTTGGGCAGGAGGAAAAAGAAATGTCTTAAAAATGCAGCTCAATGCAATAAAAAATATTAATACATTTCTTAATGTTGTTTTAATGGAGCTAACCACAGACCACTTAGGGAAATTTCAATTACAGATGAATTTGCCTAGTGGGAACAGTGAGTCAGATTCTAATTGTTCTGTCCCCGGGGTTGCGCTGGCTTTTGCAATTTTTTCTGTACCTGTCCAGTGAACACATTTTTCCAAATGACACTGCATATAGCTTAGCTTTCTGCTTGCTTAGAATGAATTTTCCTTTCCATTGTGAGACTTATTATGGCACTACTTCACTATCGAAGTATAATACATTAAAAAAAACCTGTCAGATCATTGTAAAAAAAATATATCACTGCATCTCATAGTTCTTTAATTGCTAATTGTCACCATTTATGAAAAAGGATAATCAACTGATCGCTCAGAAGATACCCACTGAAATGGAATCAGGACCCCCAGTGTAAATAAGATGTAGATATGTTATACAATGTACATAGTTCCCCCCAGTTACTTCCAAGTTGATCTCCTGTTTATTGTAAATACAACTCAGGGTTCCTGTGTTGTATGGTTGATGTTGAATGTAAACCGCTCTGATCTAAAATAGAGCGGTATAGAAGAACTGTTAAATAAATAAATAAATAAATAAATAAATAATAGCTTTATCTTTGACTCATTGGTGATATAAAATAATGAAAATGTTGTAAAATACTTCTGTAAGTATATACCAAAATAGTATCATATAATATAGTAACGTAGTATATGATGGCAGATAAAGACCAGCATGGTCCATCTAGTCTGCCCAGCAAGGCGGCAAGAGTAGGTGCACTTGCCGCTCCGTGCAGGTCACCTCTCCCCATGCCTTTGTTTAGGGGTGTATCCACTACTCCATGTAGGTCACCCCTATTTGTTCAGATATGAGATAGTTATGCTTATTTTGATTTTATTTATTTATTTTGATTTCTGCTTCCCAAGTGCATGACACTGCACTTCGTCACATTTAATCTTAACTGCCAAGTATTAGACCATTCTTCCAGCTTTTGTAGATCTTTCCTCATGTTCTCCACTCCCTCAGGGGAGTCCACTCTGTTGCAAATTTTGGTGTCATCTGCAAAAAGACAGACTTTTCCATGCATCCCTTCAGTAATATCACTTACAAATATATTGAACAGTACTGGTCCCAAGACAGAACCTTGTGGCACACCACTAATCACCTTCCTTATATCCGAGTGGGTTCCGTTTACCATCACCTGCTGTTGTCTGTCTGTCAACCAATTTCTGATCCAGTTCACAATCTTGGGACACATCCCCAAGCTGTTGAGTTTATTGATAAGCCTCCTATGAGGAACAGTATCAAAGGCTTTGTTGAAATTCAGGTAGATCACATCCATTGGTTGCCCTTGATCTAGTTCTCTAGTCACCCAGTCAAAGAACTCAATCAGATTTGTTTGGCAGGATTGTCCTTTTGTAAAACTATGTTGACTCGGATCATGCAACCTGTTGGTTTTGAGGAAGTCCACTATTCGCTCTTTCAGGAGCACCTCCATTACTTTTCCTGCCACAGAGGTAGGGCTTACTGGCCTGTAGTTTGTCACTTCTTCCCTATTACAACTTATGTGGAGAGGAGGTACCACATCAGCCCTTCTCCAGTCCCGGGGAACTTCTGTCTCCAACGATCTATTAAAAACATCCTTTAAAGGCCTTGCAAGAACTTCTCTGAGCTCTTTCATGTATCCCATATGGTCCCATGGAATTGTCCACTTTCAGTTTTGCAAGCTGTTCTAACTCATCATTTTTTGTGAATGGTGTGGTATCTACTCCATTCCCATTTGTATATTTGTCAATCACAGGTGGTCCTTCTCCAGGATTTTCTCTAGTGAAAACTGAGCATAAGTATTTGTTTAGCATTGTCGCTTTTTCAATGTCACTTTCCACAAATCCATTCCCAGCACTTTTGAGTCCTGCCATTCCACTTCTGATTTTCCTCCTCTCCCGAATATACCTGAAAAAACTCTTGTCACCACACTTCACATCTTTAGCCATCTTTTCTTCTGCCTTTGGTTTTGCTATCCTTATTTCTCCTTTTGTCTCTTTTAGTTTGATTTTGTATTCTTTTCTGTGTTCCTCTGTTTGCAAGCTTCTGAATTTTGTGAAAGCTGTGGTTTTTGCCTTTATTTGTGCAGACACTTCTTTGGAGAACCAAATAGGTTTCCTTTTCCTCCTGTTTTTATTTACTTTCCTTATGTATGTATCTGTTGCACATTATATTGCTTTATTTAGTTTAGCCCATTGCAATTCCACTTCCCTTAACCTCTCCCACCCTACCAACTCCTCCTTCAGGTACAGTACTTGGCCATTTTACTAAAGTCAGCATTTTTGAAGTCTAAGACTTTGAGTTTGCTGTGATTGGACTCCACCTTGGCTTTTATCTCAAACCACACTGTATGATGATCACTGCTGTTCAAATGGGCACCCACCTGGATATTTAACATGCTATCTCTGTTGATGAACACTAAATCCAGCACGGAACTCTCCCTGGTCGGTTCCATTACCATTTGTTTAAGAAAAGCATCTTGGAAGGCATCCACAATTTTTTTACTTCTTTCCAGATTTGCAGAAGGAACACTCCAATCAACATCGGATAGATTAAAGTCACCCAGTATGATTACTTCCCCATTCATGACTATCTTTGCAATATCAACAATCAATTCACTCTTTGGTTTGAGTTGGAGGCCTGCAGACCACACCAGTATGGATGATAGTGCCATCTCCTCTCTCCAACACAGTCCACAGTGCTGCTTCTTTTCCCCACATTCCCTGCATTTCAGCAGCATTAATATTACTTTTGACATACAGGGCTATGCCTTCTCCTTTTCTACCTTCTCTATTTCTTCTAAATAGATTATAGCCAGCTATGGCTATATCCCATTTATGTGACTCTTTAAACCATGTTTCTGTAATGGACACAATGTCCAAGTCCATTTCCACCATTAGGGCTTCCTGATCAGGAACTTTGTTGGCTAGGCTTCGTGCATTTGTACACATTGCTTTCCAACATTTATTGAATGGCTTGCCTGCTTTTTGCATGGGTTTTGTTCTACATGCCCTTTCCCGTTTGCCATTGATGTATTGTTCAAGTGTGTGGTTGTTTCCAATGATTTTCTTTTGCTGAGAGTGAAGTACTAAATTTGTTCTCCATCCATCCATCACCCCCATTCCCTAGTTTAAATGCCTGTCCACATAATGCCTGAATTTTTCACTTAGGATCCTTTTCCCTGCAGTGGAGAGATGTAGTCCATTAGGGCAGTATAGTCTCTTGTTGATCCAAGTGTTTCTCCAGTCACCTATATATATCTAAATCCTTCTTGTTTGCACCAGGTTTGGAGCCATGTATTAAAGTTGTTTATGCAATACAGCCTATCTGCCCCCTTATCATGAACAGGTAGAACTTCTGAGAATGCTATAGTGTTAGTAATGGGCTTGAGTTTCTCTCCCAGAGTCTGGAAGTCTCTTTGAACTTCAGAGGCACTGTTTCTAGCCAGGTCATTTGTACCCAAGTGGATGACAATATCAGTTTTGGAGTGCTCACTTTCTGCACTAACTATACCAACAATTTGGTTTGTATTCCTGTTGGCTGAAGAGCTTGAGAGGCATTTGACCATCCTCTCTCCTTTGAGATGTGTTCCTAAGTTGGTGCCTCTGATGATGGAATCTCCAAAGAATAGTAGTTTTCTGTTTTGTGATTTTTTTTCTTCCTCTTCAGTACATTACCAGTAGATTTGGCATTAAGTCTATCATTTAAGGGCACTTCAGTTTCCATCGATTGGGCACTCTCATTATCCAAGGCAGAGAAGGTATTGTGCTGGGATATCACTTGATGTATAGGGTGTCTCTGCGTTACAGGTCGCAACCTACCAGAGCCCACTGTGATACATTTGTTCCTGGGCTGTTTGATTCTTTGTGGAAGCGGTGGTGGATTTTGTTCAGTTTGTAACCTAGAGGAAGTGTGTTTAATTGCAGCTAATTCTTTCCTTAGTAGAGTCAATTCTTTATGCATAGCAGCTAACTAGAGGCATAGAGGGTAAGCTCTTAGGATCCAAATGATTCTTCTTGGAATGAAAGCACCACAGTTATTGCACTGAATACACAACATTCTGATTCAGCTGTCCTAGAAGAAGAAGAAAAAAAGTGGACAATAAGACAAGACTGGAGGGCCTGTTTGCTAAAGTGTAGGAAAATTTAACAGACAGTAAATAAAAGACTGTACAGAAGTTTTTGGGAGAATGGCTAGCATGTGCCCATGCAGGACAACACCAAGCTGGATATGCACTCTGTGCCACTCGTGAACCTGGTGCTCCCCCCCCCCACCCTAGCAGCGCTTAGGAACTTGCTCTTTTCAGATGTCCTGAAAGCCCAGTGATATTGGTGCCTCTTATCTACTACTACTACTGAGCATTTGTATAGTGCTACAAGTCGTATGCAGCACTGCACAGACATGTAAGAGACAGTCCCTGCTCATCAGAGCTTACAATATAGCTTATCTATTTGCACCCTGTGTGGTCACACTGCTCACACAGCCCTTGGTACAGCCCTGTACCCAGTTGCTGCATGGGATACACATTTACCATGCAGAAAGTGCATTGTCAATAATGTGGATGCATTTGAGTTATTGGCAATGCACTTAACATGGCCCCTGGAACAACAAACCACCTCCCCTCCTTTGACACTCCCAGATAGCATCAATACAAACCTTCCAGCCCCCAAGAGAACCAGGATACCTCCCCCCCCCCCCCACACATGCATTCCTTATTTGGCAGCTTGACTACTAGCAATAGTAGTGTGAAATTACCAATAGTGGTCAGATGTGCTATTTTGATCCTTGCTGCAGATGGGTCAAGAATATTGAGAAATTGTTTCTGACTTACCACCTACATCTCGCTAGAGACCAAGGAACTTCCAGCAAGAACCAGAGGGGCTGTTAATGGGTAGAGGGGTTTTTCTGATACTGCCTGGGAGTGCTATCAGGTGAGTGGGATTTTGTCCTGATACTGCCAAGGGGAGTTCTGTCAGGGGCTAATGGGTTTTCCTGGTACTTCTGTGAGTTGTTGGGGGATGGAGGATCTTTGAACATGCAGCACCAGATGTAATTTCAGTTCAATAGCTTGGATGCACGTCTCCCCTTTGCAAAAATATATATAACACCATGTGCTCTGAATGCTTACTATAATATGCTATAAATTTGTGAATATGGAATGTTGTATATTTCACAAAAGGAGGAAAAAGACCTCAGGACCTTTCCGGAGAAAGATCCCTATGTATTTGTTACTATCACTGGTCAAAGAACCTTCTTACATTTTCAAACTCACCAGTAACATCTGATTCAATTTACCTTAATACCGTGTGTCCGTTCTGCTCCCCCCCCACCAAGGCCCAATCGGGGCTCGACAGCACCACTATAAAGCACAGCAACCGGCAGATCAACAGCCTCTCTGAAACTACAGACCCTGCACGCCAATTGGACATCGGGGGAGGAAGCAGGAGCCATGTGCCCTCCTGCTCCCCCCCACCAAGGCCCAATCGGGGCTCAGCAGCACCACTATAAAGCACAGCAACTGGCAGGTGTGCCCATGACTGAGGGCCTCACCAGAGGGCCTTTTGGCATGGCCCTTACGTGTGGAGTCTAGGCGCAAGTCACAATGTCCCTGCTGAAGGATGGAAAACCACCACTACCTATGATAAAATCTACTAATCTCTCAATTCAGCAGCTTCAATCAGAAACTCTCCAACAACTAATTGTTCACATTGAACAGAATAAAGAGACACGAGAAATAAGCGTAGACATCGCAATGAAAACCTCTCTGCAACCACGACCATACCCTACATCCACGGCCCCTGATCGGGACTGAGCACAAGTACGTGAGATCAGCCTCTGCCTGCTCTCCCGCTCCAGACAAATGCACAAACCATCCACGGACTAACAGTGAGTCAAAAACTGCTCTGATTATCACTAGAATACTTGTCTCTGATACATTGTAATTTCCTCCTATTACGATTTTCTTTGATACCTCACTGATTGTTACTTTGATAACTGTCTCAGATACATTGTAAAACTCTACCATTACAATTGTAAACAAATTAGCAAATCCTACCAAGAAATGCTTAAAGAAGTTCTAACACACTACCTTGCCCTACTACTCCTCCTATTTCCCTTAATAAATGCCCTTCACCCATCCCCGTCCATCTACAAAAATATACCCATAATACATTACCAACACCGTTCATTCCAGCAATATCAGCAGACCACACAACACTCACGCACAATCATAATAAAACATGCAATCCCAGACTCATATACATAAAACCAAATCCTGATACCCACCACACCCCTCCCTCACATGCACACACCCCTCCCTCACACACACCATACCCTATAAAATGCTTACTGCTTATTTCCAGATCAGCCAGAAACAAAATCCCAATCCTTAATGACCTTATGCATGTCAAATCACCAGATATTTTATGCCTAATAGAAACTTGGCTAGCAGAATCAGACCTGGTGCTACTTAACCAACTTGCTAACCCTAACTATAATCTACACCACTGCCCCAGACAAAACAGACATGGTGGTGCAGTGTTAATAGGCAAAAAAGAATTATGTACCACCCTGCACTTGAATAAAAATATAGAGGATATCAACGACGTTACCATAGAAAACAAAACACCTCTTACTAACCTTATTGTACAAACCCCCATCAACTTCTCCAAAAAAACTTGATATCATTCTAGAACAAGCATGTTCCAAAACTCAAACAAACTACAGATCATACTTGGGGACTTTAACCTCCCCTCTTTACACAGCACCCACTCCTCACGCTTTCTCAATGCAATGACAAATATAGACCTCCACCAAATAGTTCAAACACCTACCCATAAAAAAGGGAGCACTCTTGATCTAATATTCCTCCAAGCAGACACCACTCACAGTACTTGCTACTCCTTCCCAACAACTATGCCACTACCTTGGACAGACCATTTCCTAATTGAGCTCACACTACCCACACTACCTAACAGAATTATACCTAGGGAAAGAACCAACATAATTAACAAATCCAAATCATTTAGTAAGGGAGCATTCCTTGACAACACACTCCCACACTTTAATTACCCCCAAACTACCATAGATGATGTCATAAACAAGTAGAATACAGTCTTAGCCAATGCTGCCAAAGTTCCAAGACAAAGCAATAACATCAAAAAAAGAAACACAAACAAATGGTACACTAATGACCTAAAAAAATTAAAACAAAAATTATGAAATTTAAAATAAAAATGGAGACACACAAAAACAGAACAAAACAAGTCACAATACATGCAAACTCTGAGACAATACAAAAATGCTGCAGAGACAAAAAAGAGAGAATTCCACACAGCAATAATCACCAAATCACTAAACAAGCCACGGGAGCTATTCTCCATAGTAAAATATCTCACTAAAACTCACACTAATGAAGACGATACCATCGTAATACACCCCCAAAAGCTTGCCAACTACTATATTAATACATTTTCACACTACTGCCAGCATGAGAGCACCACTGATACTCCCAACCTCATTCCCATAGTCCTAAACATGCAATACCTATCTACCTGGACACAATTCAGTTCTATTGATATTAAATGCCTCAAAAACATTATATCTACCATCAATACAACCACCTCACCAAGGGACCCCTGCACGGTTAGTTGGCTAAAAGCAACAAAAGATGAATTTGCTCCAATAATCTGTGATATAGTTAATTCCTCACTCAGTCTAGGACATATGCCTGATTCCCTCAAGCAGTCAACCATACGACCCATATTAAAAGCTACAAACTCTGACAAAAACTCACCCAAATCCTGCCACCCAATATCAAGCCTACCCTTCCTTACAAAAATCATTGAAAAATGTGTACATTTACAACTGCAGGATTTCATTGAAGCAAACGCCTCCCTTGATGAAAATCAACATGGGTTCAGGCCTCAACACAGCATTGAGACACTCATGCTAACACTAGATAAACTTACCCGAGGACTGGACTCAGGCAAACAGGTTTTCCTACTTATATTCATAGACATAGCAGCAGCCTTTGACAGCATAAAGCACAATCTCCTTATAAACAGACTGAAACACATTGGGATACAAGGTTCAGTATTACAATGATTCTCATCCTATCTGAATAACAGAACCCAGCAAGTTCAAATAGGCAATGAATCCTCCACAACCTTTCCATAGAAAACTGGCATCCCAAAAGGCTCCTCTCTTTCATCCCTGCTGTTTAACCTTTACATGCAAATAATCTGCAATATATTCAATACACACAACATCAACTATCATATATACGCTGATGATATCATGATGTACCTCCCACTAGACATTGCTAACCTAAATTACTCCAGAATCACTGCATGCATCACTGAAATAACAAATTGGCTCTACAATCAGAACCTCAAGATTAATCTAAAAAAAGCAGAGGTGCTATTCATTTCAAGAAACTCAAACTTTATCCCCCCTAACAAAATCACCATACTAGACACAGAAATTGAAGTTAAACCAGAAGTGAGATATCTAGGAGTAGTACTAGACAAGACACTAAGCATGATCCCACACCTAAAAACAGTAACAAAAAATATCTATTTTAAATTAAAATTAATTAAACGTCTCAAACCACTCCTGGAAGCCCACAACTTTCGGACAGTGCTTCAAGCCCTAACAACCCCATCCACAGATTATTGCAACAGCATTCTACAAGGACTTCCTAAAAAAACTACCCACCAACTTCAACTAACACAAAACCTAGCTGCTCGTATAGCCTCCAACTCAACATACAAGTATCACATCACCCCCATGCTCCGTGATCTTCACTGGCTTCCAATAACCTCAAGGGTAAAATATAAATATTTAATGATCATATTCAAACATCATTGTAACCTTGCCTCGACCACCCTATCCTTCCTCCTAATAACACCAAACACGTCAAGAACAAGAAATAACAACTCACAGAATACATACATAACTCCCCCACACATCTGAAATACAAATCAATGCACCAGTACCAGAGCCTTCTCCTACGTGGCCCCAACACTATGGAACTCACTCCCTAATGACACAAGAGCAATAAAAGTCCTCCAGCAATTCCGCAAGAACCTAAAACCACATCTTTTTATAGAACACTTTGGAGATCCAAGCACCCTCATCAGCTCCCAGAAACCTAACAGCATCCCCTCCCCCACCATCTAACAACTTAAAACATCATAATTGCCCCAATTCAACACTAAATACAATCAAAATGCGTAGAATCACCTACTCTCTTTTAATTGCTAATTGTATATAGTTCCAAAATTAAATGTACATAGTTCTGATGTTCATATGTTAATTGTAGATAATTCCTATGTTTAATGTAAAACATGTTTTGATGTTCCATGTAAACCGCCCCTGATCTCAGGAAGGGGCAGTATATACAGTAACCTTTGTTAACTAACTAACTAACTAAATAAATATACTTATCAGCACTGTTTAATGTGTATTTATCTCCTCTTTGTCAGCTGTTGCATCTTATGAAAATATTTTTTTGCATCTCTGCTGGTGGAATCCTTTTGTTTGTTCCTTTTAATGTAGAGGAGGCTATGAAGGATTTGAGACCGGTAAGAGATTTTGACCTAATCTCTTTTTGATTGTAATCAAATAGTTTAACTATGAACTGTAAAAAGACTAAAGCTTTAATTGCAACTGAACTATCTATAAGTGTTGATCTAACTAGCAATCTGTTAAACGGTTGTTCAGTGGTTTTGAAAAAGGAGATTTGAATTTGGAGATAGTAATTATTGAAACATTGTTGCTGCAGACGTGAAAATTATAGTACTATTTTATATTTAGGTTTACCAATTTATTTAATTGGACCTTTGTAGATTATTCAGAATTCTACAGTTAGAATTATTTTTAGTTTAAAACAATTTGATCATTTCTCACCATATTATGAAGCACTTCACTGGTTACTCGTTGAACAACACACTCAGTTTAAGGGCTTGTGTATGCTACATACACTTTTTTGGGTTGGTTACTTTATTAACTTGTGTGACTTGATACAGAATTATGAACTTGTGAGATCTTTAGAATTTGCTGATGTTCATCCATCCTACAGGCATATAAGGCAGTGACTAGAGCCAGGGCATTCTCATTGGTTGATCAAAGCACTTGGAATAAATTGTCACTAAAGTTGTATCTACAGTTTGATTACTTAGCATTTCAAATGTCTGTGAAAGTGCATCTATTTTCTACAACTATTGGATACATGATTTTATGTAATGTGAATGGTCTTTGCTTTGAATTTGTTAGGCTATGTATGTTTTAATTTCTAACTCACCTAGAAGTGTTATGATACATGGGCAATAAATGAAATGAAATTATAACACTTCCTAGAGCAGCGTTTTTCAACCACTGTGCCGCGGCACACTAGTGTGCCGTGAGATATTGTCTGGTGTGCCGTGGGAAAAATTCCAATTTCATCCGTAACATGTGGCCTCGGCTCACAAATTAGGGTTGCCAACCGGCTGGTTTTCAGCCAGCCTGGCCGGTTTTTCCATGGCCAGGCCGGCTGCCGGCACAGTTGTAAAACCGGCCATTGAAAAGCTGGTTTTTTGCTCTGGCCGCAAGATCGGGAGCGGCCAGAGCAAAAAAAACGGCTTTTGTGCCGAAGTCCGCGGCGCGAACGCGATCGCGATTCCCTATAGCAGTGCAGCCGCTGGTTCTGCTTTGTACAGAGCAGCGGCTGCACTACACTTACATTGAAAAGTAAAGAGAAACTGTGTCAGGAGCCCTCCGATCATGCAGAGCCCGAGGAAGTGATGTCATGGGGGCGGGCTCCTCACAGGCTGTCTTTCCTTTTCAAATTAACTTTAGCTGCAATAAAGTTAATTTGAAAAGGAAAGACAGCCTGTGAGGAGCACGCCCCCATGACATCACTTCCTCGGGCTCTGAGATGACCGGAGGGCTCCTGACACAGTTTCTCTTTACTTTTCAATGTAAGTGTAGTGCAGCCGCTGCTCTGTACAAAGCAGAAGCAGCGGCTTGGGCAGGGGTGTGTGTGTGTGTGTGTGAGTGAACCAGCAAGGGGGGGGAGTGTGAGTGAACCAGCAAGGGGGGGGAGTGTGAGTGAACCAGCAGTGGAGGGGGGGGGTGGTGTGAGTGAACCAGCAAGGGGGGGGGCGATCGTGTGAGTGAACCAGCAGGGGAGGGGGGGTAAGGGAGTGAGTGACCCAGCAGAAGGGGTGAGTAAGTGACAGGGGGGTGGGTGAGTGAACCAGCAGTGGAGGGGGGGGGTGGTGTGAGTGAACCAGCAGGGGAGGGGGGTTGGTGTGAACCAGCAGGGGAGGGGGGTTGGTGTGAGTGTTTGATTCCTATTCAAGAGAATTACTTTATATATAGTCAATATAGGCACAGAGGTGAATTTTTTTAACATTTTCTAATGGTGGTGTGCCTCGTGATTTTTTTCATGAAAAAAGTGTGCCTTTGCACAAAAAAGGTTGAAAAACACTGTCCTAGAGGATGGAGGAAGGGAGTGGACAGCCAGCTGTAGCGTCTTTGCAAACAACAAGAACAGTTCACACAATTAAATAGCATATCACTTTTCTAAATAGTAAACATTTATTTTATTAAATAGTGTGCGGTGTAGTGTCATTTACTATAGCACCATGATAGCGTACTGTTTCATGTTGTGAAGGATGTCAGTAGTGAGATGAGATCAAGAGTAATATGCAGGGGTGCACTCATCTGGGTGATGCTCATTCAGTGATAACATTGTAAATGTCAATGGCATGACAGGATAAGTGTATAAGAGAGATAAGTAGGCATGTGAATTAGTTTATGTAGAAATGGAAAAATACATGGGGCCAATGAACCAACTGCATATGCTTGGAAAATTTAGCTGAATTGACATTCATGAATTTTGTTTTTGTCATGCACATGTGTGCACCCAGACACACTGGAGCCAATCTGGAAGGGGGAGAAGATGAAGGAGGGGTCATCAGCTTGAGAAACCTCAGCCAATCATGCTGCAAATATCTGACAGGCAGCCAAAGAAATATATCCCTGCCTGAGTTCTGCAAATCCCATGGGCCATGATGTCACAGCAGGGCTTTAAACATACAGCCCAGCACAAACCCCAGAGAACTATTTTGTCTGACATAGAGAGAGTGAGGAATGGGTCCTAGTGCTTAGGACATTAAAACATAAATAAAATATTGAAAAAACAAAGAGTCTGAAGTCTTACTGTGCCAGTTAGGAATAGTACTGAGGCATGCTAGTTGAAAGCACAAAACAAAAGATGGAGAAAAAAGCAGTGTAAAGGGATCAGAATGCTCCTTCCGTCCTGTTTTCAGCTTGCTGTCTGTTTTTACAACTAGAAGTTCGAACATTTGGTGGGTTTCCTTCTCCTATCTGCTCCTTCAGATATTATTTCTCTGGGGTTGGGGAAGGAGATCATGGAAAGTCAGAGAGAGGCTGGAAAAGTTCTGCCTTTATGGTGTGCCAATTGCCAGTCGCTTACTTTCTTAACCATTGGTGGAAGGTTTATACACGGCACACAAATTTGTAGAACACTTCAAAGCATGTGTGGTCACCGTGGAAGGATAGTTTACTGTATCTAATCTATTCCATTGCAGAAACAGAAAATGCAGTGAAATATAATCTTTGTAACAATCTTGTACACCTACTGTCTATAAGAGAAGCTGTGGGGATAAGAGAGAAGGCAGAGATGTATAATCTCACTCATTAGGAATATGCCACCCTCATTTGAAGGTCCTCTCATGCTCACATTCTCACACTCTTTCAGCCTTATACCTAGTCACTGCTTTCATGAGAAGCAAGTCTTAACGGGAGAAAAGTCAAGTGTCCCTACCAGTAGGAAAAAATCTGAGCACCCCTTCCTATCCACTGCCTCCTCTCTGTCTATATCCTGTTAGAGGCACCAAAGAAAAGAAAATGTCATTTTATGCAGTTTTTTTTCATTTATAAAGATATACAGCATATTTAAATCTTTATAAATGTATGCTCCAGATGTAATATAAAGCAAAAGGTGGCAGTCCCAGTGTCCAAAAGATACAAAAACTATAGTTAAGTGAAAACAAAAACATGCAAGAAATATTCATATTACTACCCCCCCCCCAAAAAAAAAAAAAAAACAGGCCCAATATTCAAAGGGATTAATATGATTAGCAGACCTGCTGACCGTGTTAATCCCCTAGTCCGGGATGTTCAGCAGCATTAACATACTGAATATCCGTGGTGCTGCTGTGTGCCCTGATACTAACCACTTAGCATCGGAGCATTCCGGGGGCAGCGCCCAGCAATAACTGGACAGTGGCGATGTAGAGCCGTTGCCCGGTTATCACAAAGTGGCAAAAGTCAGCCGCAGCAAAGGCTGGCCTAGCTTTCACCATTGAGTTAACCAGGCAGGAGGAGAATATCGTTGCTGCTCGGTTAGTGTCATCACTATCCGGGCAACCCAGATATTCAATGCCGAGACCCGTATATGGCTCCAGAACTGAATATCCAGGTCTAATGTTCAGCAGTGGAGGCTAACCACTGTAGTAGCATTTGCCATCCCTGCTGAATATCGGGCCAAACATGTTTTGGCTCCTGCCTGCTTCAGGGGTACATCTATGACATATATAGTAATATAGTGGATGATGGCAGATAAAGACCAGCATGGTCCATCTAGTCTGCCCAGTAATTTAGATATTATTCACATTTATTATGATTCCATCCTTTTTCTATGTAGTGATCCTAGTGTCTGTTCCACGCCTTTTTGAATTCATCACTGTTTTTGCTCACACCACCTCCTTCAGGTGGGTATTTCAGGCATCAGCCACCCTTTCTATAAAAGAGTATTTCCAGATGTTGCTTTTAAGTTTAACTCCTTGCATCTCCATTTCATATCCTCTAGTTCTACAGCTTCCCCATCTTCGAAAAAGGTTTCTGAGGTGAAATTTTAGAAAGGACATTGAAGTACAATCTGGGACATCCAGGGCAAAATGTGCAGAAAAAAGCTGGGGATGTCTGTGTTTTGGCCTGATTTAGACAGCCTCCAATGTGGATGCTCAAGCCAGCATATCCATGGGGTACGGAAGTCTATCTCCTGCAAAGTTGCATCTGGGGACATCCGTTAATGTGAAAACATGATAACAAGAGATCTCTTTCCCCGTAAGTGTTCATTGTCAGCATGAAAAATATAGCGGATATGACTGTACCACCTTCTCCATCCCTTCCAGATGTTTTTCTGGCAAAATAAACACTTTTTTGATGCCTATTCATACCTGGAGCAGGTATAAACTTGGATGCAGCTCGGGGTATGCAGGACATTTCTGAAATCGGGTGAGGATATCCAGGTCATGCCTACACCATGCCCTCATTCTGATTTGGACATCCTTGCACGAGGGACATCTTGAAAACCACTTTCTAAAATGGCTCCAGGGATATTTCTGTGCTTTGGATATATCTATGCCCATTTTTAGACATTCAAAATATGAATAGGTCTTCTAAAATACATCTATACGAGTTGTACAGTGATGCATACAAATAATTATATTATTAGTAATAGTAGTAGTACATAAAAATCATACAATTACTAATAAATGTGTGTCATAAATGCACAGGAGGAGATCCTCTTTCGATTGAAAGCAAGTTCTGCTATGAGGGGACATAGGATGAGGGTGAAAGGGGATAGACTCAGATGTAATATGCAAAAATATTTCTTTATGGAAAGAGTGGTAGATAGTCTCCCAATGGAGGTGGCAGAGATGAGGATAGTATCTGAATTCAAAAAAGCATGGGACAAACACACAGGATCTCTAAAGGAGAAAAGGGGACTGTTGTAGTTGTTGATATGGAAGGGCAGACTAGATAGGCATGTGGTCGTCTTCTGCTATCATGTTTCTGTGTTTCTATCTATCAGAGATACTTGTGAAAGCAAACACCCTTATGGAATAAACAAAAATGATATACATAAAACTGATATAAACAAAACCAAAAATGAATTTTACAGAAATGAAAAAAAAGAGTATCAAAAAATGATAAAAAACTCAACACAAGGAATTATAGTGTATCCCACGTAACTGAGTCTACTCACTCACACGCTGAACCCTAAACTTCAAGGGGTAAAATCTGTGTGCTAAGAAGCAAAAACAAAGCCAGAAGTTTGAAGATGGTGGACATGTGATTGAATGTATGGTATTGCTATCCGTGTTCCTCTTTGAATTGTGCTTTACCTTTTTTTGATGGGCCTAAAATGTACAGGGAAGCAGCAGTCGGCATCTGTGAAGAAACCATGAGTCCAGGGACTCATGGATACGTTTATGTGGCTCAACTCTTTGGCACATCCTCCAATTTGCTCATTTTGAGGAAGGGGAATGGAAAGACGCTCCCCGAGCTCGATCCCACTTTTAAGTCCAGAGGAGAAAATTCCACCAGAGATGCTCCTGGAACATGCCACAGGAAAACAAGAGGCTGCATTATCATCTAAAGAATGGTCTGCCTCAGCCAGTGATGGCTTCTGGGAATTATAGCCTCCTCTGGGAGTTCTGGCGAGTCAACAGTGGACAAGCACTCTGGGAAGCAGACCAGCAAAAGCCTGGATGGCAGTTTGAAATCTTTGACCTCTTCACAAATAGCTGGACGATCAGAAACACTTGGGAGAAACCAGCCGTGGTTGTGTCTTTTTGACCTAAGCTACAATTGGTGAGACTTAGGCCTTCCCATAAAGTTTCAAAATTAAATTGCTTAAGTGCCTTAGAACTATCTTTGTCTACTCAGTTGGTTTCTGTTTTAAATAAATTCAAAAAGATGGAAAATATGGTGGTACAACAAAAATTACTAGCTGATGCATTGCCCAATAATGTGGGGAACACTGAGGAGAGATGGAAAGTTTTGTTTGGAGTGGAAGAGTTGCCAAATGGTTAGAGCACTGGCTTGGTAACCAAGAGAGCAGGATTCAATCCCCACTAGCACTCCTTGTGGCCTCGGGCAAGTCACTTAACACTCCATAGCCTCCGAAGAATCCAAGTTTTCAATGTCCCTGTTTAATGTACATTACTGAATTTAAGCTACAATGTAAACCACTTTGACTAAAATAATAAAGTGGTATAAAAAGCCCATTAAATAAATAAATACTCAGACTGAACTATGATGAAAGGCTCCACCGTTATGCATTGGAAAATTCTGTCCAGGATCAGAATCTTTGCTTGTTAACTTTTCCTTGTGTGCCTGCTATCTCACTTATAGAAATTGTTAAAAATTATGCTACAACGGGAGCGGGCAGAGAGACGCCGGAGGAGTCGGAGCAAGTCATCAGCTCCTGGACTGCCGTTTGACTTACAACTGTGCTCAGTGTTACCTTTGGGCCTCTGGAAAGATCGGGCAGGCGCGCCCGGGTCACCCCCTATATTTGGCGGGGACTTTTCCCCCTTTAAAACATCTTCCTCTGCAGTTGTGCCTCTGGAGCGGGCAGAGAGACGCCGGAGGAGTTGGAGCAAGCTCCTGGACTGCCGTTTGACTTACAACTGTGCTCAGTGTTATCTTTGGGCCTATGGAAAGATTGGGCCGTACATTCTTGGTGGGGTCCTTTCCCAATACCTTATATTTGAAGTATTCTTTTGACCGCGGAGCGTGTCCGCTGGGCGTGGCTCGAAGGGGCGTGGTCAAAGGGGCGGTTCTGCCCCTTTGGCGCCCCTTCAGCGTCACTGTTGTGGTTGTGAGATTTTCCTTCCATTCCCCAAGTTATTTTAATAGTAATGGGGAAACGGAAGGCGAAAGGCACGAACAAAGGTCTGGAGACCGGCTCCGGTGATAAACCGGTCGGTCCCCTTGACAAACACTTCGCGCCTATACCTCTTGCGCAGTCTTCCCCAGATGGTGCCTCCCTTAGTTCTGGTGGGAGGTCCCCTCCGCCTTTACCTGTCCCTCTACATGCATTTCTGATGGTCGCAGAGTCTTCCGAAAGTGCAAGTATTTCTCAAATTTCTGTTACTTTTCCTTTACCTGTACAAACTGTTGAAGTTAACAGCTTAGCTGAATCTTTGCCTGGGCCACCGGATGGTGAGATTACGTTGAAGGACATTTGGTCTGCTTTGCTTGTTATTGATAAGAAAATGTCCTCGACTTTAAACGCATTATGCACCTTCTCACAGGAAGCTGTCGCTTCATTTCGACAGCTTGATGAGAAGGTCCGTATGGTTGATAAGGCTGTAGTTATTTTGAGTTCTCAGGTTTCTCCGCTTATAGCTGCTAATGTTTTTGGGGTTAAGAGTTCCCTGATACTAAATTCTAGAGTCGAGGCCCTTGAGAACTCTTTTCGTTCCTGCAATCTCCATTTTTTAAATTTTCCACATTCCTTGTTGTTATCCGCGAGAATTCTTTTAGATAAATATTTTAAAGAAATATTGAAGTTTCAGGAACCTGTTGTTATATTGCAAGCATATTATTTTCTGTCTAGCACGAAAAACGTTAATCCTAATCCGAATGGCCTGGATGATATAGTGCCCACTATCTCTAACTTGACAGCTTTTTTGGAAGACTCTACGGATAATATTGTTTCTCGTTCTACTTTATTGGTCACGTTAGCGTCTGTTGAAGTAAAGCAGCGTATTTTACGCGCCTTCTTCAAAGAAAAATTGGCTAAATTTTGTGGCCAGGCTATAAATATTTTTCCTGATGTTTCCCCCGAGACCCAGCTTTGTAGACGGCAGTTTTTGCTGTTGAAGCCTAGGGTCTTGGCATTGGGAGCGACTTTTTCTTTTACGATTCCCTTGTAAGTGTGTTGTAAACTTTGATGGGGCTTCCTATGTTTTTGCGGATGTAACACAATTAGAAAAATTTGTTATGGACCGTTCAGGTATAGTAAAGGGGAATTAGATCTGGGTGATTGTAATCCTCCTAATAGGGTAGGCTTTAGGGCTTTGTTTTCTGATTTAATTGTTTATATTATTTGTTAGAATCTTGCCCATCTCACATGATGTGGACTTTATCAAGTGTGTCTCTTGGTCTTCTATATTTGACTTGTTGCGCAGTTTATTTCTGTGCTTTGATTTGCCTTTTTTTGGTTAAGTGTAATATTTGACTAAAATCAATAAACATATTTGAACAGAAAAAGTATGCTACAACTATATTCAAGATTCTGCCATTATCAAGGGCCTTTTGTTTGTCAACAGCTAAGAAGAAAAAGGCAATGGAACCAATATCTACCTCTCAATTTTCCTTTGACTTAACAGCATTTTTGGAAAAAATAGGATTTAGAACCTATGAGTACAGCTACTTTTTGATAACTTGTGCTTTAGAATCTGATCATGACTGGCTTCTCAGACTTTTCTTTGAAGTTAGAAATGATCTCTTTATGGGATCTCAAATAAGGATTTTTCCTGATGTCTCTAAAATTATGCAGAAATATAGAAATCAATTTTTGTTACTTAGGCAGAAGATTATCCAGCTAGGAGGTCTCTTTTTTCCTTTGTTACCCAGGCAAATGTTTAGTTTAACTACAGGGTGCTAATTATGTTTTCTTTGAACCTCGTACATAGTTTCTTTCAAATGAGATAGTGCAGATTTCTACCCAGGCAGAGTCAGTATCTGTGACCTTATAAGAAGAGACGGATTTTAGGTTTCTGGATATTTGTATTTTATTGCCTTGGTTTTGAATTCCTATGTTTGCGTCTTGTCTCTCCTCTAAACTGAGGACTAGTGAAGATTTCATAATTCATTTCCTATCATTTGTTTCCTATATTATGAATATTCCACATGGAATCCTTGATTTTCTGTAACAAGATAATTTTTTTGTGTCTGAAGCTAGAAATGCTATATAAAAAAATAAAATAAATGCTTTTGGATCCTGATCTCTTGCTCTCCTTGTGTGTGCTTACCTTTCCCTATTTCTACTCCTATTCTCAGCAATTGCTGCCTTGTATAGATTGTAAGCTTTGATGGACAGGGATTGTCTTTCTACATGTATACAGTATATACGGTGCTGCGGAGCCTTGTAGTGCTATATGAATGATTAGTAGTGGTAGTCGCAGTATTGCTAGCACCATAATCTGCTTGTACCAAACTCATGGATTATATTAAAATTACATGAAAACATCTGAAATCCTGCTTTGTATGACTCTAGAGTGTGTTAAAAAGCATATGTCAAAGGGAAATCTAACTATGCCAGGCTCCCAAAAACCTTTCTAGCTAATAGTGCCAATCATACTATTTTAACAGCACTCTTCTTGAGGACCAGCAGTCAGAGTCCATAAGCCACAGTAAAGAGAAAAAAAGAACATCTAGGACCCATAAACCACAGTAGCAAAAAATAAACCAGCACTTAAAAACTGTCAACAAACTTCACTGAAATCTCAGCATAATTACGCTAATAATACTGATAAATATGAAGAAATAGCAATGCAAATCTCGCACTAATTGTTACACACGTTAGTTAACATAGTAACATAGTATATGATGGCTGATAAAGACCAGTATGGTCCATCTAGTCTGCCCAGAAAGGTGGCAAGAGTAGGTGCACCTGCCGCTCCATGCAGGTCACCCCTCCCCAAGCCTTTGTTTAGGGGCGTACCCACCGCTCCGTGTAGGTCACCCCTATTTGTTGGGAGATAAGAGATAGTTAAATTTATTTTGATTTTATCCTGGTGCTATATAGGGATCCACTGTGTCTGTCCCTTGCCATTTTGAATTCTGTCACTGTATTTGCCCCCACCACTTCTATCGGGAGGGCTTTCCAAGCATCCACCACTCTTTCAGTGAAAAAGTATATCTCCGGGAACAAGCAGGAATGTAGTCTTCACATATGGGTATCGTCGGCACCGACAGAGCACGCGTGGGAACGCTCCCTAGTGTCCTATAGGAAAACTTTTAGGAGCATCCCACTGTGCCTGTGCTGCTGCCTTCCTGCCTTTCCAACTCTCCCTCTTCAGTTTTTCATTTTCCACGTAGCCGACAGGCAGCAAACCCTGTCACCACAGAAAATTTTCTTTTTTGTGGTTGCTCCTGCCTTCCCGTTGACACTTACACCAGTACCACCGGTGTCTTCTTTATTTCTGTCTTCTTTCTTTAAAAAAAAAAAAAAGCTTTTTCTTGAGAGTCTGTCCCCTCTTGATGCTTCGGCACCATTTTGGGTACTGGGCCCTATTTTCTTCCAAAATGGAGAAACCAACTAGTGGTTTCAAAAAATGTTCAAAATGGGGCAGTACCATTTCTGCTACTGACACCGATGACTGGTGTCTTAAATGTTTGGGCCCTAACCATTCACCATCGGAGTGTCTCCTTTGCAGAAAGATGACTAAGAGGGGCCTGCAGAATAGAGCTGCGAAACCCAGCACCCTCTTTGCATCAACATCGTCCGGGGCTTCATCTTCCTCCCATAGATCTCAGGTAACCAAACGCAGGTCTTCTTCCAAGACCGGCCAGTCCTCAAAGGGTAGATCTCCTTCTAAACATCAAGATGCTACTAGCATTGCCCCTGAGGAGAATACACCAGCCAAACAACCCCGGCGGGAGGTCCTTGCCTCCAAAGCATTAATGGGGTCCCAGGATGTTCCTGAGGCTTCCATCTCCAGAGAACTCTTGGTGCCATGTTCTGGGGTTGTGGCCCCTTCTGCTGGTACCGACAGCCAGACAGCAGCGGGCTCCATGGATCAACATATCCTAGCCATTGAGCGCAGTCTTGTGGCATTATTAGCAGCCTCGGTACTGCTAAAGCCGCTACAATCGGTTCCGCAGCCAGCGGTACCGATACCGGTATCAGATGTATCTGCATCTACCAGTGCGCCACTCTCCATGCTTCCACCCATGCTGGCCCTAGAATTAGTGTCCGGCACAGATGGTCTGGTATCGAGGCATTCCGATGCCGACTTCGATCGGTACCGCCGACAGGCAGTACGAGAGCACCCGGCCCGTAGATACTTTGAGTCTTCCGATTCAGATGATTCCAATGATTCTATCGGTACCGGAGTGGTTCTCCCAGAAGATCCCTCTCCTTCACTGCAGCGTCAGATGTTTCCTCCGGAGGACATGTCTTTTCAAGACTTTCTACGGGATATAGCTCGGTGCCTCTCAATCACTGTGACCACCGAGAAAGAACCAAGAACTGAAGAACTAGAAATTCTTCAGTATCCGGCAGCCCCTAAGGAGTCCGCAACCCTTCCCATATACTGGATTTTGCATGATCTCATGCTTAGGATGTGGGAAACACCTTTAACGGTGTCTCCACATTCTCGAAGGCTCGATACAATGTATCGGGTACCACAGTGTCCCAGGTTCCAAAAAACACAGTTACCATACCATTCCATGGTGGTGGAATTGGCGATGCACCGAATCAAAAGTGCCAAGACGCATTCCTCTAATCCTCCGGGCCGTGAGGCGAGAGCTTGCGATGCCTTTTGCCATCAATGTTTTCAGGCCTCTATGTTATCGGCCAGAATAAATTCTTACATACTTTATATGGGTATGTTTCTCTGAGAGGTTGCAAAAGATTTAGAACTCATGGCTCCTCTTCTTCCCGATGACAAGAGGGCTGGTTTCCTCATTCTTGTTCAGCATGCCCAAAATGTTTCTAAGTTCATGAACAGGGCAACCTTTGATTGTTTTGAATGCATTAGCAGAACCTCTGCTATTTATGTCGGTGCACGTCGGATTGCTTGGTTACAAGCATCTGATTTAGAACAGTGGGTGCAAGACAAGCTAGGAAATATTCCTTGCATGGGAGAAAACCTCTTTGGCAAGGATTGGCAGGATAAAGGTTCTCAGCTTGAATACGAGAACACTACCTTGAATAGACTATCCAGGACCACTGCCAACCCAGCTAAGAAAAAGGCAGTTAAGAAATCCTTTTTCAACAAGAAAAAGAAATTCTATCCGTCTTACACCCAAACTGTCCACTGCCCAATCCATGCTCCCCAAAAGGGGCAGCAGCAGCCTAAACAGCAAAAAAAGGCTCATGTCCCCAGAGCTCAACCAGCTCAGCAGACACAGCCTCAACAAGGTCTTTGACTCCTTCCTAGGGAATCTAGTCATCCTACCTCTAAAAGGTCCAGGGCCTCTCAACATTCCAGGCAGACTGTGTCATTTTGCCAAGAGGTGGCAGCAGATAACATCAGAGCAGTGGACTCTCTCCATAGTGACAGAGGGGTACAAACTCCACTTCCACAGTATGCCCCCTCTCCCTACTCCAAGAGAATTCAGTTCTCGGCCCCCCTCACCACTTTCTTGTGCCAAGAGGTCACCTCTCTCCTTGATCAGGGTGCAATAGAGGAGGTACCTGTTTCTCAACACGGCCTGGGCTTTTACTCCCCCTACTTCCTTATTTCAAAGCAAACAGGACGGTACAGGCCCATTTTGGACCTCACAGAGTTAAACAAGTATCTGTTCTGAGAAAAATTCAAAATGATCTCTCTCGGAATACTTCTCCCTTATATTCAGAGTCAGGATTGGCTATGTTCTCTAGACCTAAAGGACGCCTATACACATATCCTTATTCATGCAGAACACAACGTTTCTTCAATTCCTTTTTCAGGGAAGATATTACTAGTATAGAGTTTTACCCTTTGGCCTGGCTTCTGCCCCAAGAGTCTTCACAAAATGCATGGCAGTAGTAGAAGCATTTCTAAGGACTCTCGGGATATTTGTCTTCCCCTACTTAGGCGGCTGGCTAATCTGAGCATCAACAGCTGCAGAAACCAGCTCCGCTCTTTCTTTCACAGTGCAAACCCTGCAATATCTGGGACTGGTCATAAACCTTCCAAAATCCCATCTCACCCCTTCTCAATCGCTAGAGTTCATAGGGGCTCTTCTAGACACAAGGCAGTCAAGGGCTTTCCTGCCAAAACTTTGCTGTGCTTGAATACTTCAACTGGCCTCTCAAGCAGCTATGAAAACTTTCCTGACTGCTCGAGAAATGCTTCAGTTGCTGGGGCATATGGCGTCCACTGTTCATGTGGTCCCCCTATGCACCCCTACACATGTGAGCAGCCCAGTGGACCCTAGCCTCTCAGTGGACACTAGCCTCTCAGTGGACACAGGCATCGGGTTGCCTGGGGGACAAAATCAGAAACTCTGCACGCCTTATTTCATCCCTACCTTCTCGTAGGGTCACCTTTTCAGCAGCCACTACACCAAGCTACCTTGACGACGGATGCATCCAAGTTGGGTTGGGGAGCTCATATGGACAATCTCTCCACTCAAGGTCTCTGGACCGAAGAGAAGAGGAGGCTTGTCTTCACATAAATCTAATGGAACTCAGAGCCATTTTCTATGCTCTCTGAGTATTTCAGGACCTCCTGAGCTACAAGACAGTTCTTGTCCAGATGGACAGTCAGGTAGCCATGTTCTATGTAAACAAGCAGGGCAGAACAGGCTCTCAGGCATTGCACAATGAAGCTCTACGCCTCTGGTCCTTCGCAAGAGACTTTCGGATTCACCTACTAGCGGTGTATCTTCCAGGCACACAGAATCTTCTTGCAGACAACTCAGTCGAGTACTGCTGCCACACGAGTTGTCTCTTCATCCAAAGCAAATTGCTCGAATCTTTTGGATCTGGGGAACTCCAAATATAGACCTATTTGCAAGTCTTCAGAATGGCAAACTTCCCTGATTCTGTTCCAGAATTCTGGCTCAGAACAGTCAGGCAATGGATGCTTTCCACCTCCACTGGGGTCAGGAGTTCCTATATGCCTACCCACCAATTCCCCTCATCCCCAAGATTCTCTTCAAACTCCAGAGGGACAGGGGCCATATGATCCTCATAGCCCCACGCTGGCCATGACAGATGTGGTATCCACTGCTGCTGCGTCTCTCTCAAGCCAGACCTCTGGAGTTGGGATGTGCTCCAGATCTTCTATCCCAGAGGACGGGACACTTTTGCACCCGAATCCTCAGTCTTTACATCTAATGGTGTGGCTGCTGAGAGCTTAGAATTCCAGGATATCAACCTCTCTCAACAGGTTAAAGATATCCTTTTGGCCTCTAGGAAACCTTCCACAAGGCGTGCCTATGACTTTAAGTGGAGAAGGTTCTCTATCTGGTGTTCAAAAAAGGAACTTAATCCTTTCTCAGTTCCAGTAGAGGCGTTACTAGAGTATCTCCAGTGCTTCAGAGCCCCACTGGCTGCTCATATAAAATTCAAGGCTACATTGAACATTTTTAAAATCTTCAATAATATCTCAGCTAATGTCCTTCAAAACCTAATAATTAAACATACTAGCTTGAGACTGCTTAGAAACAGTATGGACAACAGAATTGCTATTCCATTTGATTTCCATAAAACGGATCAGGCAACATCCAGGAGGGCTCTGTCATTATATGCGCCCGAACTATGGAATACTTTACCTGATTGCATACGGGCAACGAGAGACTTAAAAGACTTCAGACAAATGCTTAAGACTTTTCTATTTATACAATTTTATGGTCTTACTTAGGATTTAGCATAAGCATATACTTATACAATTTGTATTCCTGTTTTGTGTATTCTTCCTATACCCCCCGACACCTTCCCTTGCTTTTACCTATATTTGTATACCTTGTCTTGTAACCACTTTGATTGAAGGATAAGGTGGTATATAAAACTAGTTAAATAAATAAATCTTCCCCACTTGTCATCCTCTGATCTTAAGACTAATTCAGTAAGGGTCCACCTTAGTGCCATTGCGGCTTTCCACAAGCCCTTTGATTGACAACCTGCCTCCTCTCAACCGCTTGTAGCATGGTTTATGAGAGGTCTGCTCTTAACTAAACCTCCCATTAAGCCACCACCCGTGGCATGGGATTTAAATCTTGTCCTTGGGCAGCTTATGAAACTGCCCTTCGAGCCCTTAGCCGCTACACCTGTAGAGTTTCTTTCTTGGAGGGTAATCTTCCTAATCACCCTCACTTCTGCTAGACGCATCAGTGAACTACAGTCTTTAGTGGCTGATCCTCCTTATACAAGGTTCCACCATGATAAAGTAGTCCTTAGGACTCATCCTCACTATATGCCAAAGGTGGTTTCGCCTTTTCATTTAAACCAGTCGGTTTACCTTCCTGTCTTTTTCCTTAGGCCTCACACCTCTTGTGCAGAAAGGAATCTTCACACTCTAGATTGTAAAAGAGCTTTAGCTTTTTACCTTCAGAGGACTAGGCAACATAGAAAGGCTTTGTTGCCTTTGATTCCAGTCTCCTGGGTTTACCAGTTTCCAAGAGAACTCTAAGTGGATTGCAGACTGCATATCCTTTGCCTATGAGATTAAGGGACGTTCTCGCGAAGGTCATGTCAGAGCTCACAATGTGAGAGCAATGGCTGCCTCTATGGCCAACCTTCGATCTGTGTCGATTGATGACATCTGCAAAGCAGCCACTTAGTCTTCGGTCCACACCTTTGTAGCCCATTACTGCTTGGTCAAGGACTCCCATTGGGATGCCTCATTTGGCCCGGCTGTTCTCCAGCATCTCTTTCAGACTTAGAACAGCTCTTACCCCCCTGTCCCGGGTTTCGCAGGAAGCATGACCCACCTCAACCTGGGTTTCTCAGCTTTCTGGGGTCATTTCCCTGGCATCTCTAAGCTTGGGATTCCCCATATATATGAAGACTAAATTCCTGCTTGTTCCCAGAGATAGTGTAGTTACTCACTTGTAACAGGTGATCTCCGCGAACAGCAGGAATTGAGTCCTCACAACCCACCCACCTCCCCTAGGAGTTGTATCTCTATCTCTATCTTTCTTTCTTTCCTTCTGTCTCAGCTACAAACCTAACTGAAGAGGGAGAGTTGGACAGGTGGGAAGGCAGCAGTGCAGTTGCAGTGGGATGCTCCCAAAAGCTTTCCTATAGGACGCTAGGGAGCGTTCCCGCACGGGCTCTGTCGGTGCCGATGATACCCATATGTGAAGACAACATTCCTGCTTGTTCCTGGAGATATACTTTTTCACTGAAAGGGTGGTGGATGCTTGTAAAGCCCTCCCAATGGAAGTGGTGGGGGCAAATACAGTGACAGAATTCAAAATGGCATGGGACAGACACAGTGCATCCCTATATAGCACCAGGATAAAATCAAAATAAATTTAACTATCTCTTATCTATCAGCAAATAGGGGTGACCTACACGGAGTGGTGGGTACATCCCTAAGCACAGGCTTGGGGAGAGGTGACCTGCATGGAGCGGCAAGTGCACCTACTCTTGCCACCTTTCTGGGCAGACTAGATGGACCATACTGGTCTTTACCAGCCATCATATACTATGTTACTATGTTAACTAACATGTGTAACCATTAGTGCGAGATTTGAATTGCTATTTCTTCATATTTTTCAGTGTTTGTAACATAATTATGCTGAGATTTCAGTGTCGATGATACACATATGTGAAGACTCAATTCCTGCTGTTCCCAGAGATCATCTGTTAATGAGTTACTGTGCTTTCACTGACATTGCCTTTCAGTTTACCCCCTTGCAGCTTCATGTTATGCCCTCTAGTTTTACAGCTTCCCCATCTTTGGAAGAGGTTTGTTTGCTCATTAATTTAAAGGTCTGAATCATATCTCCCTTGTCCCTCCTCTCTTCCAGAGTGCACGTATTTAGGTCTTCAAGTCTCTTCTCATAAGTCTTCTGACGCAGACTCCAAATCATTTTGGTCACCTTCCTCTGAACTGTCTCCAGTCTTTGTATGCCCTTTGCAAGATATTGTCTCCAGAACTTAACACAATAGTCCAAGTGAGGCCTCACCAGTGACTTGTACAGTGGCATTAGTACCTCTTCCTTTCTGCTGGTAATTCCTCTCTGTATGAAAGCCAGCATCTTTCTGGCTTTTTCCACCACCTTGTCACACTGTTTCGCCACCTTGAGATCATCAGAAACAATCACTCCAAGGTCCTTCTGCTGGTCCATGCACACTAACCTCTAACCCCCTATCACATACAGTTCCCTTGGATTTCTGTTTCCCAAGTGCATGATGCTGCAGTTCTTCACAATAAATCTTAACCTCCAAGCATTAGGCCATTCTTCCAGGTATTTTAGATCTTTCCTTATGTTATCTACTCCCTCGGGGGAGTCCACTCTGTTGCAAATTTTTGTGTCATTTGTAAAAGACAGACTTTTCCATTCAGTCCTTCAGCAATATCACTCACAAATACATTGAACAGTACCGGTCCCAGGACCGATCTTTGGGGCACACCATTAATCACCTTCCTTTCATCCGAGTGAGTTCCGTTCTGTCGCCTGTCAGTCAACCAATTTCTGATCCAGTTCACCACCTTGGGACCAATCCCCAAGCTGTTGAGTTTATTGATAAGCCTCTTATGAGGAACAGTATTAAAGGCTTTGTTGAAATCTAGGTATATCACATCCATCACATGCCCTTGATCTAGTTTTCTGATCACCCAGTCAAAAAACTTAATCAAATTTGTTTGGCAAGATCATCCTTTTGTAAAACCATGTTGCTTTAGATCATGCAGCCTGTTGGTTTCGAGGAAATCCACTATTCACTCTTTCAGGAGTGCCTCAATTACTTTTCCCGCCACCAAGGTAAGGCTTACTGGCCTGTAGTTTGTCGCTTCTTCCCTATTGCCACTTTTGTGAAGAAGTACCACATCAGCCCTTCTCCAGTCCTGTGGAACTTCTCCTGTCTCCAAGGATCTATTAAAAACATTCTTTAATGGCCCTGCAAGAACCTCTCTGAGCTTTTTCAGTATCCTTGGATGTATCCCATCTGGTCCCATGGCCTTGGCCACTTTCGGTTTTGCAAGCTGTCCTAACACATCATCTTCTGTGAATGGTGTTGTATCTACTCCATTCCCATTTGTATATTTTTCAGTCACAGGTGGTCCTCCTCCAGGATTTTCTCTAGTAAAAACAGAGCAGAATTATTTGTTTAGCATTTTCACTTTTTCAATGTCACTTTAAACAAATCCATTTCCAGCACTTTTGAGTCCTGCAATTCCACCTCTGATTTTCCTCATCTCTTGAATATACCTGAAAAAGCTTTTGCGCCACTCTTCACATCTTTAGCCATCTTTTCTTCTGCCTTTGATTTTGCTGTCCTTATTTCTCTTTTTGTCTCTTTTATTTTGATCCTGTATACTTTTCTGTGTTCCTCCGTTTGCAAACTTTTGAATTTTGCGAAAGCTGTGGTTTTTGCCTTTATTTGTGCAGTCACTTCTTTGGAGTACCAAATAGGTTTCCTTTTTCTCTTATTTTTATTGACTTTCCTTACATATGTTTCTGTTGCCCCTTTTATTGTATCCTTTAGTTTAGTCCATTGCAATTCCACTTCCCTTATCCCATCCCATCCCACCCTGCCAACTCCTTCTTCAGGTACTTGGCCATTTTACTGAAGTACGTGTTATTGAAATCTAGGACTTTGAGCTGTTTGGTTTCTACCTTAGCTTTTATTTCAAATCACACCGTGTGATGATTGTTGCTGTTCACATGGGCACCCACCCGGATATTCGACACGCTATCTCTGTTGGTGAGCACTAAATCCAGCATCGAGCACTCCCTGGTCAGTTCCATCACCATTAATGCATCTTGGAAGGCATCCACATTTTTTTACTTCTTTACAGATTTGCAGAAGGAATACTCCAATCCACATTGGGTTGATTAAAATCACCTAATATGATCACTTCCTCCTTCATCGCTATCTTTGCAATGACAGCAATCAACTCACTATCCATTTCTTTGGTTTGAGTTGGAGGCCTGTAGACTACACCGGTAGGGTTGACAGTACCATCTCCTCTTTCCAACACACTCCACAGTGCTGCTTCTTTTCCCACATCCCCTGCATTTTGGCAGATTTAATATTGCTTTTGACATACAGGACTGCTACTCCTCCTTTTCTACCCTCTCTATCTTTTCTAAATAGATTATATCCAGCTATAGCTATATCCCATTCATGTGACTCATTAAACCATGTTTCTGTAATGGCCACAATGTCCAAGTCAATTTCCACCATTAGAGCTTCCAGATCAGGAACTTTGTTGGCTAGGCTTCGAGCATTTGTGCTCATTGCTTTTCATAATTTGTTGACTGGCTTGCGTGTGTTTTGCATGGATTTTGTTCTAAATGTCTCCTCCCACTTGCCATTGATGTGTGGTTTAAAAGTGTGGCTGTCTCCAATGTCATTTTGATTTCTCTGGAAGTGATGTCCTGAACTTGTCCTACTCAATCCGTCACCCCCTTTCCCTAGTTTAAATACCTGTCCACATACTGCCTGAAGTTTTCCCTGCAATGGAGAGATGTAGTCCATCAGCACAGTATAGTCTCTTGTTGATCCATCTGTTTCTCCAGTCGCCTATGTACCCAAATCCTTCTTGTTTGCCCAGGTTTGGAGCTATATATTAAAGTTGTTTATGCAATGCAGCCTTTCTGCCCCCTGTGACGCAGCGGACCCTCTTCTAGAAAGAAAAAAAGTTTTAAATTCTGAGAAAAAAAGAAATGACCTGCAATTTCCAAAGGATCCATCTAGGGGGAGCAGGAGAGGCAGGACAGAGACTCCAGAACCATGCCTCAGGGGGCAGGAGTCATACTCCAACTCCACACATTTAAGGAGAGGCAGGCAAGAGTCAGCAGTCTCGCAAGGGAGCTCAGAAGGTTCACCAGGAAGTGTGCCACCTGGAAGAGAACAAGTTAGAAGCAGCTCCAGAGAAGGACCAAGAACAGGCTATGCAGAGGAGAGACCAAAGCCAAGGTCTAGGCCCAAGCCAAGCCTGAGCAGAAAGACAGGCTGGGGAAGGAGAACCAGTCCTATAGCCCAGAGGATAGGCCGAGAAGGCCGAAGCCTGACTAGATTAGGCTCTGAAGCCGGAAAGAAAACCAGCCATAAAAGCCAAAGGAGAAAAGAGTGGGAGAGCCGAAGGAACACACCAGAGAGCACTGACACGGAGGGCAGTAGCCAAGGTAGGCCTCCAGCTTTGTCCCAAAGAACCAGGAGAAAAGCAAGAGGTAAAGCTTTTAAAATTTGTTATAGTTTGCCTAGAGAAGAATCCTGGGAAGGTGACTCTCCTTATCATAAACAAGGACAGAAGTATAAGTTAAAAGACAGCTGTTATAAGCAAAGAACTGGCAGAGGAAAACCTTACCAAGAAAATGTTTTTAAACATTTAGAAAAAGAGCTGCCACTGTGGTATTCCACCTTGCAGAAGCCTAGGCCCAAACAATTGGCTAAGCCCTGGGAAACACCAGAACATACTCCAGGGAAGGACACTTATTCGGTTTCCCCAGAGCAGTCAGAGGAGGAGGCCATGCAAGTGGAATCTATATCCGAGGATTTGGATAGCCCAATGGAATGTACCTATGGTATTGTGGATGAGATTGAATCATTCCATAGATCTGGCAGTGAATGAAGCATTACTGTTTGAACATTTTTGATACTGTGAAGTTAACAGCCCTTTTTGGTTAATTCATACCCTGTTTGGAAAATCCATTGCAAAGACTTTTTCTGTTATGTTTACCAGTGTGTTGTGCGTATGATTTGAACCCTTAGTGCAAAAAGGGGAATAAAAGCCTTTTCCATTTTCCTCCACTTTGTGCAAGAGTATAATTTTTTTCTCTTTGGGAGTTTGGTAACGAGGCCGGCACAAGGCTGATACCCTTGACCCTCGCACCTGGCCAACCCCAATCCAACCTTCTTGGTGACAGCGGACCAGCGAGCGGCGGCGCCCCGTGGAACCCACCCTGCGGTGGAACTACTACGCCGCCACCAGGGGGTGCTGGCACACGCGCGCGCACACTCCGCCCGGCCCCCGCGTCACACCCCTTACCATGAACATGTAGAACTTCTGAGAATGCTATAGTGTTAACAATGGGCTTGAGTTTCTCTCCCAGAGTCTGGAAGTCCCTTTGAACTGCAGAGGCACTGTTTCTAGCCAGGTCATTTGTAGTCAAGTGGATGGCAACATCAGTTTTGGAGTGCTCACTTTCTGCACTAACTATACCAACAATTTGGCTCATATTCCTTCTGGCTGAAGAGCCTGGGAGGCATTTGACCATCTTCTCTCCTTTGAACTGTGTTCTCAAATTGGTGCCTCTGATGATGGAATCTCTAAGTAGTAGTAGTTTTCTGTTTTGTGATTTATTCTTCCTATTTGGTGCATTGCCAGTAGATTTGGCATTGAGCCTTTCATTTAAGGGCACTTTAGTTTCCACGGATTGGGCACCCTCATTATCCAAGGCAGAGAAGGCATTATGCAGCGATATCTATTGATGTATAGGGTGTCTCTGCGTTACAGGTCGCAACCTACCAGAGCCCACTGTGATACATTTGTTCCTGGGCTGTTTGATTCTTTGTGGAAGCGGTGGTGGATTTTGTTCAGTTTGTAACCTAGAGGAAGTGTGTTTAATTGCAGCTAATTCTTCCCTTAGCAGAGTCAATTCTTTATGCATAGCAGCTAACTAGAGGCATAGAGGGCAAGCTCTTAGGATCCAAATGATTCTTCTTGGAATGATATCACCACAATTATTGCATTAAATACACAACATGCTATTTAGCTGTCCTAAGAAGAGAAAAGGAGAAAAAGTGGGTGTAACACCTAATTAAAGGACAGATGTCATTGTATATGATGACTATATAGGCAATGCAACCCTGGGTTGGATGGGGTGAAGGATTTGGTGGGCAGGAACTTTAGTGTCCCTGGCCAGTAGACCTTATATGAACTAAAAGCACACTCAGATAGAAACATAGAAACATGATGACAGAAAAAGACCACATGGCCTATCTAGTCTGTCCTTCCATATCAACAACTACAACAGTCCACTTTTTACCTTTAGAGATCCTCTGTGTTGGTCCCATGCTTTTTTGAATTCAGTTACTGTCCTCATCTCTACCACCTCCACTGGGAGACTATTCCATGGATCCACTACTCTTTCCGTAAAGAAATATTTCCGCATATCACTCCTGAATCTATCTCCCTTCACCCTCATCCCATGTCCCCTCGTAGCAGAACTTGCTTTCAATTGAAAGAGGCTCTTTCCCTGAACATTTATGCCATGGAGGTATTTAAACATCTCAATCATATCACCTCTATGCCGCCTTTCCTCTAAGGTGTACATATTAAGATCCTTAAGTCTGTCCTCATATGCTTTATAATGAAGCCCACTAATCATTTTAGTAGCCACCCTCTGCACCGACTACATCCTGTTCACATCCTTTTGAAGGTGCGGTCTCCAGAATTGCACACTATACTCCAAATGAGGTTGCACCAAAGACTTATACAGAGGCATTATCACCTCCTTATTTCTGCTAGCCATTCCTCTCCGTATGCACCCAAGCATCCTTCTAGCTTTTGCCATTGCCTTTTCTACCTGTTTAGCTACTTTAAGATTATCAGACACAACCACGCCTAGGTCCCGCTCTTCTTTAGTGGACAAAAGTACTTCACCTCCTATACTGTATTGCTCCCTTGGATTGCTGCAACCCAAATGCATGACCTTACATTTTTTAACATTAAATCCCAGCTGCCAAATTCTAGACCATTCTTTAAGCTTAGCTAGATCCCTCCTCATGTTATCTACACCTTACAGATTTTGGTATCTTCCGCAAAGAGGCAAACCTTACCCGACAGCCCTTCCGCTATATCACTAACAAAGATGTTAAAAAGAATCTGACCAAGGACAGATCCCTGGGGCACACCACTGGTAACATCCTTCTCCTCAGAGTGAGCTCCATTTACTTGTATTCTTTTTCGCCTCCCACCCAACCAATTTCTAACCCAAGCAGTAACTTTAGGGTCCATCCCTAGGGTGCTCAGTTTGTTTATAAGTCGCCTGTGAGGAACAGTGTCAAAGGCTTTACTGAAATCTAAATACACCACATCTAGAGCTCTCCCTCGGTCCAACTCCCTGGTCACCCAGTCAAAGAAATCAATTAGATTTGTCTGACAAGACCTGCCTCTGGTGAATCCATGCTGCCTCGGATCCTGTAATCCGCTGGACTCCAGAAACCTCACTATTTTCTCTTTCAGCAGTGTTTCCAATAATTTACTCACCACCGAAGTTAAACTAACCGGCCTGTAGTTTTCAACCACATCCTTACTTCTGCTTTTGTGTAAAGGCATCACATAAGCCTCTCTCCAGTCCTTTGGCACCACTCCCGACTCCAACGAGGCATTGAAAAGGTCAGTCAGTGGAGCTGCTAGAATGTCCCCAAGTTCCCTCAGTATTCTAGGGTGTATCCCATCTGGTCCCATCGCTTTGTCTACTTTAAGTTGAGCTAGTTTCTCACGAACACAGTCTTCTGAAAATTGGTCAAGATGTCCCTCGCTTCTGTTCCTATCTGTGGGTGTTTTCTGAGGTCCTGCTCCTGGTTCTTCATCTGTGAACACAGAACAAAAATATTTGTTAAGCAATTCCACTTTATCCTTATCAGCTTCTACATATTCCCCCCCTGCACTCTTGAGTCTGACAATACCACTCTTGCCCTTCCTCTTCTCACTAATATATCTGAAAAATGTCTTATCCCCCCATTTTATTGCATTGGCTATTTCCTCCTCCTTTTGAATCTTTGCCTTCTTGACTACTTTGCTAGCTTCTCTAAGTTTTTCCAAATACAGATGCCTGTCTGATTTAAATGTTATGCAAGAAATGTAGGCAGTCTGGCTATTCCAAAAAAACCTAAATTCAAACAGTTAATATTTATATTAAAAACACCCAATTGTAAAGTCTGAAAGCCTTAGCCGAGTGTGTAGTCACTTGCTGTGATGAGCAGGCAGGTTCTGATACTTGGTCAGCTGTAGAGTTGATTTAATTAGCCCCACTCTGTGAAGCAGGCTTGTAACAGACAATGGAAACTGAAATCTTACTACTATGTATCAGCCCACTATGCAAAGGTCCTTGTAACCTTAAAATGTATACCTTTGCTGCAAAATTAAGTAGGAGACTTAACTAGAAGATTAAGTCTCTGCAAACCTAAAGCAAATGAATATTTCTATTCCAAGTAGCTATATATCTCAAGTGTCCCTGGCCAGTAAACCTTATATGAACTGAGGGCACACTCAGATGTCTGATTTAAAGGCTCTGCAAGGAATGTAGGCAGTCTGACTGTTGCTAAAATCCTACAGTATATTCAACATACAGTATATTCATTCTTGAAGGACTAGAAAAAGGGACTGTTACTTCTGGAGAGAGATCTGCAACTGTGAGTATATACTTCTGGTAATTTTCTAAAAGGAATTCTGTGTATTAAAGCTAATTAATCTGTGAACCCACTATTTTTTGTTAAATAATTCAGGGCCTAGTAGCAGCAGTTTAAGTTTAAATTTAAAACACAGAGAACTTTCTTGTTACATTTCATACCCAGCAGAGAGCTTGTAGTTTAAATTTAATAGTCACTCAGGGCCTAGTAACAGCATAGTACTTTTAGTTTAAATTTAAAACACAGAAGAGAGCTTTCTGGTTACATTTGGAACCCAGCAGAGAGCTTGTAGTTTACATTTAATTGTCACTCAGGGCATAGCATCAGAAAAGTACTTTTAGTTTTAAAACACAGAGAACTTTCTGGTTACATTTCATACCCAGCAGAGAGCTTGTAGTTTAAATTTAATAGTCACTCAGGGCCTAGTAACAGCAAAGTACTTTTAGTTTAAATTTAAAACACAGAAGAGAGCTTTCTGGTTAAATTTAGAACCCAGCAGAGAGCTTGTAGTTTAAATTTCATAAGAAGTTAGAATCTAGCAGCAGCTAAGAGCTATAATTTAAATCAAATCAGAATATAGCTTACCTCAGCAGCACAAGACAGGGTACTATGTAGCAGCCCTCTTTTAATGTGTTATTTCCATCCCTCCCTCCCCCCCCCCCGGGATAATCATAGCTTTATAGGTACTTACACACCTTAAAAGACAGGAGGTGCTCTCAGGTGAAGCTCATTACCCAAATCAGTCATACACTAAGGACCTGAGATTAGTTAAGTTTCAGGTGAACAAGGTATATTACACGTATTAGGTACAGTTTTATAAGTATAAATATCCATAGCAACCCTTAGTAAGTAAAGAACTTAGATCTAAACACAAACTTAAAACTAAGATGCAGACAGCAGTCCAGCAGCGGGATGGGGGCTTTCCAGTCTTTTGCATTGAGTGTCACATGTATGATTTTCTCCCAGTTGGTGAGAGGTCTTACACGTGCACTAGGTGCAAGGAGCTCTTTGCTCTCAGGGAACGAGTCTGTTCTCTAGAGGCTAAAGTAGCAGACTTGGAAAGCATAAGACAGACAGAGAGATACATAGATGAGATCTACAGGGATATAGTCCTGAAGTCCCACCTCCAGTCTGGCAGCATCCCTGTTGCCATGGAGGAGAGAGGTCATGTGACAGGACAGCATCACCCTGGTGTGGCAGGAAGTGATCCTGTAACTAGGACCTGTCCTCCAGGTGATGTAAAAACCAATGCTGAATGTATCATTGCGTTTAAATTTGTTCATATGTAAACCGCACTGATTAAAAGAGTGCGGTATATAAGAAGTAAAAATAAAATAAAATAAATAAATAAATAAATAAAATGTAAAACCCTCTCGCACCGAGGACGTTTCTCCAGGGCCATGTGCCCATGAGGGAAGGGTTAGGACAGCCGTTATAGTTGGTAATTCGATCATTAGGCATGTAGATAGCTGGGTGGCTGGTGGACGTGAGGATCGCCTGGTAACATGCCTGCCTGGTGCAAAGGTAGCGGACCTCACGCGCCACCTAGATAAGGTCTTAGATAGTGCTGGGGAGGAGTCTGCTCTCTTGGTACATGTCGGTACCAATGACATAGGAAAATGTGGTAGGGAGGTTCTGGAGGCTAAATTTAGGCTTTTAGGTAGGAAGTTGAAAGCCAGAACTTCCAGGGTAGCATTCTCCAAAATGCTTCCTGTTCCAAGCGCAGGACCCAAAAGGCAGGCAGAGCTCCGGGTCTCAATGCGTGGATGAGACAATGGTGTAGAGATGAGGGTTTTGGATTTGTTAGGAACTGGGGAACATTCTGGGGAAAGGAGGGGCTCTTCCGAAGGGATGGTCTTCACCTTAACTAGGATGGAACCAGGCTGCTGGCATTAACCTTCAAAAAGGAGATAGAGCAGCTTTTAAACTAGATATTAGGGGAAAGCCGACAGTAGCCCAAGAGCGGATGGTTCGGAAGAATGTATCTTTGAAGGATACTACCAAAAGCAGAGAGGTTCCACAAAAGAGTTAAGTAGCCCAAATGCCCTCAAGTATGGAGCAGACAGAGTTTAAAGATCCCAAATTACCCATGTCTAACAATAGCCAAATTAATATGAATAAAATACATTATCTAAAATGCTTGTATGCAAATGCTAGAAGTCTAAAAAATAAGATGGGAGAGTTAGAATATATAGCACTAAATGAAAGGTTAGATATGATTGGAATATCAGAGACATGGTGGAAGGAGGACAACCAGTGGGACACTGTGATACCTGGGTACAAACTATATCGAAATGATAGAGCTGATCAAATTGGTGGAGGGGTTGCTCTCTATGTTAGAGAGGGCATTGAGTCAGAAAGGATTAAAGTTTTGCAGGAAGCAAAATCTGCTGTAGAATCTATATGGATTGAAATTCCATGTAATAGGGGGAAGGCAATGGCAGTGGGGGTGTACTATTGAGCGCCTGGCCAGAATGACCAAATGGATGATTAAATGCTCAAAGAAATCAAGGAAGCTAACAAAAGTTACAGCGCAGAAATAATAATGGGTGATTTCAACTACCACAGTATCGACTGGGTCAGTGTCACGTCAGGACATGCTAGGGAGATAAAGCTCCTAGATGAAATAAATGACTGCTTCTTGGAACAGCTGGTTCATGAACCGACCAGAGGGGAAGCCATATTAGACCTAGTCCTTACTGGAACACCAGAACTAGTGCAAGAGATAAGGTTGTTGGGGCCACTTGGCAATAGTGATCATAGCATGATCGCCTTTGATTTAATTAGTGGAGGAGGGATAGTAAGGAAATCCACAGTACTACCTTTTAACTTTCGAAAGGGAGACTATGATAGAATGAGGAAAACAGTTAAGAAAAAAACTAAAAGGAGCAGTTGCAAAGGTTAAAGACGTACATCAGGCTTGGCTGTTGTTGAAAAATACTATCTTGGAAGCCCAGACCAGCTGTATTCCACGCTTTAAGAAAAGTGGAAAGAAGTCCAAAAAACTGCCAGCATGGTTTAAAGGTGAGGTCAGAGAGGCTGTTGTTGCCAAAAAAGCATCTTTCAGGAAATGGAAAAAAGAGCCAAATGACGAAACCTGGAAACAGCACAAGCACTGGCAAGTCAAATGCAAGGCATTGATAAGGCAGGCAAAGGGAGAATTTGAGAAATAGCTTGCTGCGGAAGCAAAAACGCGAAGTAAAGACCTTTTCAAGTACATTCGTAGCAAAAAACCTGTGAGAGAGTCAGTTTGTCCATTAGATGATAATGGGGTTAAAGGAGCACTAAGAGGCGACAAGGCGATAGCGGAGAGACTGAATGAATTCTTTGCTTTAGTCTTTACTGAGGAAGATGTAGGGATGTTACCCATGACTGAAGTGGTATTTAAAGGTACGGAAGAATTGAAGGAAATATCGATACATCGGGAAGATGTATTACAACTATTAGATAAACTGAAGAGTAGCAAATCACCTGGGCCAGATGGTATACATCCAAGGGTGTTGAAAGAACTGAAATATGAGATTGCAGACCTGCTATTAGTAATCTGTGAACTATCATTAAAATCATCTCTAATACCTGAAGATTGGAGGATCGCCAATGTAACACCAATTTTTAAAAAGGATTCCAGGGGTGATCCGGGAAACTACAGACTTGTTAGCCTGACATCAGTACCGGGAAAAATGGTAGAAACCATCATAAAGAATAAAATTACTCAGCATGTAGATAGCCATGACCTAATGGGAGACAGCCAACATGGCTTTAGACAAGGAAGATCTTGTCTTACTAATCTGTTATGTTTTTTTGAAGGAGTGAATAATCAGGTGGACAAAGGTGAGTCGGTTGATATTGTGTATCTGGACTTTCAGAAAGCCTTTGACAAGGTCCCTCATCAGAGACTTTTGGCAAAACTAAAGAGTCATGGGATAGGAGGCAGTGTACTATTGTGGATCAGGAACTGGTTAAAGGATAGAAAGCAGAGGGTAGGGCTAAATGGCCAATTTTCCCAATGGAGAAAGGTGAATAGTGGTGTACCCCAGGGATCTGTGCTGGGTCCGCTGCTTTTTGACATATCCATAAATGACCTGGAAAGTGGAAAAACGAGTGAGGTTATCAAATTTGCAGATGACACAAAACTATTTAAAGTTGTTAAAACCCAAGAGGATTGTGAAAATTTGCAAGAGGATCTTGATAAATTGGAAGACTGGGCATCAAAATGGCAGATGAAATTTAATGTGGACAAGTGCAAGGTTATGCACCTAGGGAAGAACAATCCAAACTATGGTTACACGATGCAAGGTTCCACATTAGGAACTACCACCCAGGAAAAAGATTTAGGCGTCATTGTGGATACCATGTTAAAACCCTCGGCCCAGTGTGCAGCGGCGGCCAAGAGAGCAAATAGAATGCTAGGTATGATAAGGAAAGGAATGGAAAATAAAACAAAAGATATTATAATGCCTCTGTATCGTTCCATGGTGAGACCGCACCTTGAATATTGTGTGCAATTCTGGTCGCCGTATCTTTAAAAGGATATAGAGATTTTAGAAAAGGTTCAGAGAAGAGCCACCAAAATGGTAAAGGGGATGGAAGGATACTCCTATGAAGAAAGGTTAGGGCTCTTTAACCTGGAAAAGAGACGTCTGAGGGGAGATATGATAGAAGTCTATAAATTAATGAACGGAGTGGAACGGGTAAACGTAGATCGATTGTTTACGTTATCAGAATATAGAAAGACTAGGGGACATGCAATGAAGCTACAGGGTAAACTATTTAAGACTAATAAAAGAAAATATTTTTTACTCAATGTGTAATCAAACTCTGGAATTTGTTACCAGAGGATGTAGTAAAGGCTGTTAGTGTAGCTGGGTTTAAAAAAGGTTTGGACAAGTTCCTGGAGGAAAGGTCCATAAACCATTATTAAGAAGGGACCCAGGATATCAATGCTTGAACCAATGCAAGCATTGTGGAACCTGTGTCCCTTGGGGAAACTGCTAGGTACATATGACCTAGATTGGCCACTGTTGGAAACAGAATACTGGGCTTGATGGTCCTTGGTCTGACCCAGTATGGCATATCTTATGTTATGTTCTTATGTAATCAGTTAAAATTTATATTAAAAACAGGAAATTATAAAGTCTTGAGTGTGTAGTCTCTGGCTACTAGGTTTTTATTCTTTGTTTTCATGCTTTTATACTTTATTATTATATTTTTATTTTTTGGGTTTAGTCCTTACTTGTTGTTATCTCTGGAGTCACACACAGCAGGATTTGTGATGTCGTCATTTGTTTTATTTTAATCTATGAGTTTGGTGCAAGCAGATTATGCTGCTAGCAGTAGTCTGCTTTAGAAAAGATTGATGTGATAATAAGGGCCCTTTTACTAAAGCTGTCAGTACGGATCTGATGCATGCCAAAGGTGGACAATGGACACACGTTGACAGTTCGGACGGGGCCATGATAGCACCACTTGATTTTGTTAACTGTCCATGAAGCATTAGGGCTGCAAGTGGGAGGGTTAGGGCAGAAAGTGGGTGAGATGAGCACTGCACAGGCAGCAAACCTGTGCTACCTGTATGGTGGGCAAATAGTGTGTGTGTGTATACTTACTGCCATCTCCATAGGTTTCATTGAGTGCCTCTACTCTATTTTGCTGTGGCAGGGCTGTGTATACCGCACTAACTGCTGGTAGCATGCTTTCCATGCTCCCAGCAGTTAACATTGTGGTGTTGCCCTAACCCACCATGGATTTGAGTGTTATTAGCAACACTACAGAACCCTTTAGTAAAAGGGCCCCTAAGTCTTTTCACTTATTCAGATTGTTTGCCAACCTTGGCAGCATTTTATGGACTTGTGAAGAGTAGCCAAAAGAGTATTGCTCTTTTATATGGGTGGCTTTTACTTATTTTAGTAAGTGGCTTTTTTTTTACCTTTTGATTTTTGATGTTTTAAAGTGCCTACATATATTGGCATTGCTTTTTAACACACATTTTTTACCCCGTGAAGTTTAAGGTTAAGTGTGTGAGAGTAGCCTCAGTTAAGTGGGTAAGCTATAATTCCCTGTATTGAGGGGGGTTTTCATCATTTTTGCTGGTCTTATTTTAATTTCTGCAAAATTTGTTTTTTGGTTTTGTTACTATCAGTTCTGTGTATATGTTCTTTGTGTATTCCCCACAGGTGTTTGTTTTCACAAGCACCTCTTATACACACTAGACATTTATTTGTAGTTTTATGTTTTTAAATGTCATAAGATCAAGCAGGAGCCAAAACATGTGTTTTTAATGTGAATATATATTTTTTTTTTTTTGGGGGGGGGTGTAGGAGCATAAGATATCCCATACTGGGTCAGACCAATGGTCCATCAAACCCAGTATCCTATTTCCAACAGTGGCCAATCCAGGTCACAAGTACCAGTCAGATTATCAAAGGTAGGCAGATTCTATTCTGCTTATCACAGAGAAAACCGTGGATTCCCCCAGTCCACTTTAATAATGATTTATGGACCTTAATTCCAGGAACTTGTCCAAACCTATTTTAATCCCAGACACCCTAATGGTTTTACTATTTCCTTTGGCAACAAATTCCACAATTAGATTTCTTGATGTGTGAAAAATATATTTTCTACAATTATATCTGGGCTAAACACAACAACTTCACCATCAGACCCATGCCCAGTGTCTTGGATCAAAGCCCAAAAAGCCAGCTCTCTCATCACATTCAAAAAATCGCCAAGATTCGCTCCAAGAATACATGGTGCAACCCCTAAAGCACGCGATGATACGACCAATACTTAAAAGTAGTAATGTGAGCCCATCCGAACCAAAATCATACCGTTCCATCTCCAGCCTGCCATTCCTTGCCAAAATCGTGAAAAAAGCAGTCCAAAGGCAACTTCAGGACCATATAGATATCAATGCCCCTCTGGACATACATCAGCATGGATTCAAGCCCCAACACGGCGTAGAAACACTACTCACCTCCCTCTTTGACAATCTCCTAAGAGGCAAGGACAACGTAATAAACGGATTCCTGCTAGTGTTCATGGACATCTCGGCGGCCTTCGACACTGTGTCACACTCTAAGCCAGGGGTCTCAAACACGCGGCCCACGGGCCGCATGCGGCCCACAAGAGCATCTTGTGCGGCCCGCGAAGCACCGGCGAGTAAAAAAAAAAAAATTCCAAACTTGCCGCCGCCGCCGCAGTATTAAGCATCCCGTGGGCCCCGCTGTCTGGCAGAGTCCTCTCCTCCCTGCAGTATCAGCTGCAAAAGCGGCGGCTTTCAGAGCCGCGAAGAGAGAGAGTTTCTCTCGCGCGGTTCTGAAGAGCAGCGAGAGAGTCTTCAGAATCACGCGAGAGAAACTCTCTCTCCTCGCGGCTCTGAAAGCTGCCGCTTTTGAAGCTGATGCTGCAGGGAGGAGAGTACTCTGCCAGGCAGAGGGGCCCGCGGGACGCTTAATACTGCGGCAGCAGTTCTGTGTCCTGACCTCAAAGCTGTATATGCCACTCTTCATAAAATCTGCTCACCAACTCATGAAGTCTCTAGGCACTTTTTTTTAAAACTGAAAAACATTTTATTTTATTTATTTAACTGTTAAATTTTTTTAAAATCTACCTTGGCTGATGGTGGGAGGGGGTTAGGACTGGTAATGGGCTATGGGGGGGGGGCTAGGACTGGTAATGGGCTATGGGGGGGTAGGACTGGTAATGGGCTATGGGGGGGGGCTAGGACTGGTAATGGCCTATGAGGGGGGTAACTGAAAATGGGGTGATGGGGGTAACACTGAAAATGGGGTGATGGGGGGGGGGGTTAGGACTGGTAATGGCCTATGAGGGGGTAACTGAAAATGGGGTGATGGGGGTAACACTGAAAATGAGGTGATGGGGGGGCTTAGGACTGGTAATGGGCTATGAGGGGTAAGACTGGTAATGGTCTATGGGGGGGTTAGGACTGGTAATGGGCTATGGGGGGGCTAGGACTGATAATGGGCTGGGGGGTCTGCTAGGACTGGAAATGGGCTGAGTGGAAGGGGGGCTTGAACTGCAAATGGCTGATGGGGAGGGGGCTTGGAATGGAACTGGGCTGTGAGGGGAGGGAGCTAGCACTGGAAATGGGCTGATGGGGGGGAGCTATGATTGGAAATGGGCTGATGGGGGGCTAGGACTGAAAATGGGCTGATGCAGTGACTAGAAGGGAGGGGGTGCTGTGTGGGACTGGAACTAGAAGGGAGCTGATGTTGGGGGAGGATTAGAATGGGATGGAGCTGGGAGAGTGAAATGGAGAGGGGAAAATATTTTGTGTGGGAGGGAAGACAAATCTACAATTGGCCAGGTAAGTGGGGATTGAGGATGGAGGGGTAAAATTTGAGTGGATGAAAATAGGAATGAGGAAAGAGCAAAAGGAGAAAGATTAATATGTTAAAGCAGATGTAGAGGGAGAATGGAAAAAGCTAGGAGAAGAAAGGACAAATGGACAGCAGACGATGGAGAGTTAGCAGAAGGCACGAAGAAACCAGAAGAAAGTGGCTGGTACTGAAAAAAAAATGCACAAAAGTTAGAAAAATATCTTTATTTTGAATTTATTAACTGGAATATGTCAGTTCTGGGAAATGTGCATCAATAACGTCTGCGCTTTGTTTAGTACAAGAGGAAATTAATTTATAGTTTTATTTCTACAGTGTTGTTGTACATTCCAAGTTTGGCTTTTGGGGGTCCCAGTTTAATTGTCTTGTTTCTAAATTTTGATTCCTTGTGTAACTGAGCTGAGGTATTCTGTTTATGTAATTCCTATTTGACATTGCTACTTGTTCTCTGTCCCCAGTAGGTCATGTATTGTTATTCTCTGAAATGTATTGATTTAATATTTGCAGTGTTGCCATTTGATAGGTAGGGTATGGTGCTTTGTGAGTCCTGGTAGTGCTGTTAGGATATGGCGGGTTTGCTATGGGTTCTAAATGGGCAGTGTTTGTTTGTAGTAGTTCCTAATGTGCCTGGCGGTTGGCACTGGATTATAGTAATGTAGAAACTTTTAGTCTTTCTTTATTCATGCACTCATTAAGAGGCATGTTTACTAAAAGTTAGGGTATGGTAACATTATGCAAATATTTATGCAAATGAGGTCCCTTATGCAAATGAGGTCCCACGTCTCATGCGACCCCCGGGTTATTTTACAAGTCCTCATTTGGCCCTCAAAGCAATTTGAGTTTGAGACCCCTGCTCTAAGTTATTGCAACGCTTACAACAGATAGGTCTATGCAAGAATACCTTGAAGTGGTTTACATCATAACTAGAAGGGCGAATGCACCAAGTCAAATGCGACTAAAAGAAATCACTACAATTCCCCGTCATGCAGGGAATACCTCAAGGCTCAGCCCTATCATCAATGCTCTTCAACATACAGCCCATATGCAGCATCATCAAGCACTACAAACTACACTACCACATTTATGCCGACGACATTATGGTATATGCTCCAATCAACTTACTAGCACTAAATATTACAGCAATAACAAAATGCCTCGAAGACATGAATGACTAGCTCATAGCCAACAACTTAACAGTCAACTACGACAAAACTGAGGCAATGTTCGTCACCAGGAACCCCACCTTCATACCTCCGCAAACTATCAGCATCCTAGACAAACACATAGTAGTCAAAGAAGAAGTTAAGTATCTGGGCATAACACTAGACAGAGCTCTGAACCTAAAATCCCACATCACCAAAACCACAAACAAGGCATATCATCGATTGAAAACAATCAGACAAATCAAACCAAAGATCCGACAAGACCACTTCTGCACAGTGTGTCAAGCACTCATTACACCACTGCTTGATTATGGAAACTCACTATATCAAGGCCTTCCTCATCAGACACTCCACCCACTACAGATGGTACAAAACACCACAGCACGCATCATTACAGACACCAAGGACCGAGCACATCACTCCTGTCCTACAACAACTACACTGGCTCCCAATGGTGGCAAGAGCTAAATACAAAACAATCATGATCATCTTCAAAGTCATTCACCATCTCTCAGCAGATGTACTCCAAAACGTTATAACAAGGGACAGCAGCAATAGACCAAGAAGAACCAATAACAACAACATGATCGGCACACCTGCAGGCTATAACAAAACCAAACAATCAACCTCAAAAAGAGCACCATCACTACTGGCATCCACACTATGGAACTCCCTACCAACGAGCCTGAGAGCTTTAGATGACCTCACAGACTTCCGCAAAGACCTCAAAACATGGCTATTTATAGAAACCTATGAGCATTCAGGCAACATCCCTTACCCAAACAGTAACACTACTACCTCCGCCAACTAAACACACACCCATCCTATCCACACACACAAATATATCATACCACGTTACTAAATACCATTATGTTAAATGTTACCTCAATTGTACTGTCTAAATACTGTTAAGTAACTGTACTGTCTAAATGTTTACATGTACCCTAATGTTAAATGTAACCCTCAAATTGTGATGTGATGTGACCACCTTGATTGAAGGAAAAGGTGGCATACAAATCTGTCTAAATAAATAAATGTGCTACAATGTTGCTTTATTGTACGTCCCCTATTTTTCTACTTTTTGAAGGCATAAAAAACTGATGTATATTTACCCGTTCCACTCCACTCTATCATATCTCCCTTCAGTCATCTCTTTTCCAACATGAAGAGCCCTAAGCTTTTAAGGCATTCCTCATAGGTATATCCTTCCATCCTCTTTATCATTTTGGTCACTCTTCTCTTTACCTTTTCTAATTCTGCATTATCCTTTTTTTAGATGTGGCAATCAGAACTGCACACAATATTCAAGGTGCAGTCATACCATAGAGCAGTACAGAGGCACACTAATATCCTTGTATTTATTCTCCATAGCTTTCCTTATGATTCCTAGCATTCTATTTTCTCTCTTGGCTGCTGCTGCACACTGGGTGGAGGGTTTCAATGAATTCTCCATGATAATGTCTAGATCCTTTTCCTCGGTGTAAACGTATAATCGTAGTTTGGGTTGTTCTTCCATTAGTGCATAACTGCAGTTGTCCACATTAAATTTCATCTGCTACCTGGACACTCAGGGCCCATTATTCAGTGCCAGCCAACTTTTGCTGCACCATGCTGTATCCGCAGGTCGCTAACCTGGTAGTGGTGCAATATTGCTGTTACCCCAGTTAGTGACTGTCGCCGCCCCCGGAATGCTAAGCAATTAGCATTGGGGCATATAGCGGTGTGTGTTGGGGATATTCAGTGGCACTAACAGATACATTGTATCTGCAGCTGCTGTGCTACGATCATGCATAGATGGGGGAAGGGCAGAGAGTGGATGTGCCTGTACTGCAGGGTTACTGCACATGTCAACAGTGTGTGACAACCAGCGGCACGGATTCAACTAACACCACCTCAGTGGGTGGTGCTGTCTGACTGTGCTCTCTGTATTTTGTTGGTGTGGTATTTGCTGGGGGAATGCTGTGCACACGGTTTTTGCAGCTAACATAGCATTATTTGCATTAATACATCACATTAGCTGCAAAAGCCTAACATGGTTTAGTAAACATGAACCTAACTGTTAACTTGATTTACTTTGCAGGGTAAAGGCCTAATACAGCTTTGTAACTAGGTTTAAGTATTTTATATATGCCTCTAATTTATTGGTTTTTAATGCTCTCTGATTTTCAGATTAAACCATCAAATTAAATGTAGGTTGAATAGATATCAGAAATTTTTCTTTCCACCCTCAGTCCCACAAATGAACAGCTCCAAAATAAATGAAATGTAATTGTCTGCCCACTTAAATAGTTCCCTTCATAGGAAATCAAGGCTACAAGTCTTGCAATGCCTCCTGTCTGACATTATTACAATAAGGGGGTTATTTTATAAAGCCTTTTCTACATACGAGGTGCGATCAAACAGTATCGAGACTTGTACAGTAACACAAGAAGTATAACATTGACAGTTATTGCACTCAGTCTCCTTCAAAGTAGTCCCCTTCCGATAAAACACACTTCCTCCTGCGTTCCTGCCACTGCTGGAAACAGTTTTGAAATGCCTCTTTTGTTATGCTGTGAAGCTGCTGTGTCAAATTTTGCTTTATGGTCTCCAAGTCATCTAATCTTCTTCCTTGACGGACTGGAAAGGGGGGCTGTTACTTCTGGAGAGAAATCTGAAATTGTGAGTATATACTTCTGGGAATTTTTCTGAAAGGAATTGTTTTTCTTTTAAAGCTAATTAATCTGTGAACCCACTATTTTTTTTTGTTAAATCAGTCAGGGCCTAGTAGCAACAGTTTAAGATTCAATTTAAAAACACAGAAGAGAACTTTCTGGTTACCTTTCATACCCAGTAGACAGCTGTAGTTTAAATTTCATAGTCACTCAGGGCCTAGCATCAGCAAAGTACTTTTAGTTTCAAATTAAAACACAGAAGAGAGCTTTCTGGTTAAATTTAGAATCCAGCAGAGAGCTTGTAGTTTAAATTTCATAATAGGTTAGAGCCTAGTAGCAGCAAAGAGCTATAATTTAAATCAAATCAGAATATAGTTTTCCTCAGCAGCACAGGACAAGGTACTGTGTAGCAGCCCTTTTTTAATAAGTGTTATATCCCTCCCTCCCTCCCCACACCCACCCTCCCCTGGGAATTTCACAGCTTTATAGGTACTTGCACAACTTAAAAGACAGGAGGTGCTCTCAGGTGAAGCTCATTACCCAAATCAGTCATACACCAAGGACCTGAGATTAATTAAGCTTCAGGTGAACAAGGTATATTAAACTTCTTAGGTACAGTTTTAGTGGTATAAATATCCATTGCACCCTTTAGTACATATAGAACTTAAAGATCTAAACACAAACTTAAAACTAAGATGCAGACAGCAGTCCAGCAGCGGGATGTGGGCTTTCCAGTCTTTTGCATTGAGTGTCACATGTATGATTTTCTCCCAGCTGGTGAGAGGTCTTACGTGTGCACTAGGTGCAAGGAGCTCTCTGCTCTCAGGGAACGAGTCCGTTCTCTAGAGGCTAGAGTAGCAGACTTGGAAAACATAAGACAGACAGAGAGGTACATAGACGAGACCTACAGGGATATAGTCCTGAAGTCCCACCTCCAGTCTGGCAGCATCCCTGTTGCCATGGAGGAGAGAGGTCACGTGACAGGAGAGCATCACCCTGGTGTGGCAGGAAGTGATCCTGTAACTAGGACCTGTCCTCCAGGTGATGTAAACCCCTCTCGCACCGAGGAGGTTTCTCCAGGGCCAAGTGCCCATGCGGGAAGGGTTAGGACAGCAGTTATAGTTGGTGATTCGATCATTAGGCATGTAGATAGCTGGGTGGCTGGTGGACGTGAGGATCGCCTGGTAACATGCCTGCCTGGTGCGAAGGTAGCGGACCTCACGCGCCACCTAGATAAGGTCTTAGATAGTGCTGGGGAGGAGTCTGCTGTCTTGGTACATGTTGGTACCAATGACATAGGAAAATGTGGTAGGGAGGTTCTGGAAGCTAAATTTAGGCTTTTAGGTAGGAAGTTGAAATCCAGAACTTCCAGGGTAGCGTTCTCCGAAATGCTTCCCGTTCCACGCGCAGGACCCAATAGGCAGGCAGAGCTCCGGAGTCTCAATGCGTGGATGAGACAATGGTGCAGAGATGAGGGGTTCGGATTTGTTAGGAACTGGGGAACATTCTGGGGAAAGGAGGGGCTCTTCCGAAGGGATGGGCTTCACCTTAACCGGGATGGAACCAGGCTGCTGGCATTAACCTTTAAAAAGGAGATAGAGCAGCTTTTAAACTAGATAATAGGGGAAAGCCGACAGTCGCCCAAGAGCGCATGGTTCGGAAGAATGTATCCTTGAAGGATACTACAAAAAGCAGAGAGGTTCCAAAAAGAGTAAAGTAGCCCAAATGCCCTCGAGTATGGAGCAGACAGAACTTAAAGATCCCAAATTACCCATGTCTACCAATAGCCAAATTAATATGAATAAAATACAGTCTCTAAAATGCTTGTATGCAAATGCTAGAAGTCTACAAAACAAGATGGGAGAGTTAGAATATATAGCACTAAACGAGAGGTTAGATATGATTGGAATATCAGAGACATGGTGGAAGGAGGACAACCAGTGGGACACTGTGATACCTGGGTACAAATTATATCGAAATGATAGAGCTGATCAAATTGGTGGAGGGGTTGCGCTCTATGTTAGAGAGGGCATTGAGTCAGAAAGGATTAAAGTTTTGCAAGAAACAAAATTTGCTGTAGAATCTCTATGGATTGAAATTCCATGTAAAAAGGGGAAGGCGATGGCAGTGGGGGTGTACTATCGTCCGCCTGGCCAGAATGAACAAATGGATGATGAAATGCTCAAAGAAATCAAGGAAGCTAGCAAAAGTTACAGTGCAGTAATAATAATGGGTGATTTCAATTACCCCGGCATCGACTGGGTCAGTGTCACAACAGGACATGCTAGGGAGATAAAGTTCCTAGATGAAATAAATGACTGCTTCTTGGAGCAGCTGGTTCATGAACCGACCAGAGGGGAAGCAATATTAGACCTAGTCCTTAGTGGAACACCAGATGTAGTGCAAGAGATAAGGGTGTTGGGGCCACTTGGCAATAGTGATCATAGCATGATCGCCTTTGATTTAATTAGTGGAGGAGGGATAGTAAGGAAATCCACAGTACTACCCTTTAACTTTCGAAAGGGAGACTATGATAGAATGAGGAAAACAGTTAAGAAAAAACTAAAAGGAGCAGTTGCAAAGGTTAAAGACGTACATCAAGCTTGGGTGTTGTTGAAAAATACTATCTTGGAAGCCCAGACCAGCTGTATTCCACGCTTTAAGAAAAGTGGAAGGAAGTCCAAAAAATTGCCAGCATGGTTTAAAGCTGAGGTCAGAGAGGCTGTTGTTGCCAAAAAAGCATCTTTCAAGAAATGGAAAAAAGAGCCAAATGATGAAACCTGGAAACAGCACAAGCACTGGCAAGTCAAATGCAAGGCATTGATAAGGCAGGCAAAGAGAGAATTTGAGAAGAAGCTTGCTGCGGAAGCAAAAACGCGAAATAAAGACCTTTTCAAGTACATTCGTAGCAAAAAACCCGTGAGAGAGTCAGTTGGTCCATTAGATGATAAAGGGGTTAAAGGAGCACTAAGAGGCGACAAGGCGATAGCGGAGAGACTGAATGAATTCTTTGCTTCGGTCTTTACTGAGGAAGATGTAGGGATGTTACCCACGACTGAAGTGGTATTTAAAGGTGTGGAAGAATTGAAGGAAATATCGATACATCGGGAAGATGTCCTACAACTATTAGATAAACTGAAGAGTAGCAAATCACCTGGGCCGGATGGTATACATCCAAGGGTGTTGAAAGAACTGAAATTTGAGATTGCAGACCTGCTATCAGTAATCTGTGAACTATCATTAAAATCATCTCTAATACCTGAGGATTGGAGGATCGCCAATGTAACACCAATTTTTAAAAAGGGTTTGAGGGGTGATCCGGGAAACTACAGACCGGTGAGCCTGACATCAGTACCGGGAAAAATGGTAGAAACCATCATAAAGAATAAAATTACTCAGCATGTAGATAGTCATGACCTAATGGGAGACAGCCAACATGGCTTTAGACAAGGAAGATCTTGTCTTACTAATCTGTTATGTTTTTTTGAAGGAGTGAATAAACAGGTGGACAAAGGTGAGTCGGTTGATATTGTGTATCTGGACTTTCAGAAAGCCTTTGACAAGGTCCCTCATGAGAGACTTTTGGCAAAACTAAAGAGTCATGGGATAGGAGGCAGTGTACTACTGTGGATCAGGAACTGGTTAAAAGATAGAAAGCAGAGGGTAGGGCTAAATGGCCAATTTTCCCAATGGAGAAAGGTGAATAGTGGTGTACCCCAGGGATCTGTGCTGGGTCCGCTGCTTTTTGACATATTCATAAATGACCTGGAAAGTGGAATAACGAGTGAGGTTATCAAATTTGCTGATGACACAAAACTATTTAAAGTTGTTAAAACCCAGGAGGATTGTGGAAAATTGCAAGAGGATCTTGATAAATTGGAAGACTGGGCATCAAAATGGCAGATGAAATTTAATGTGGAGAAGTGCAAGGTTATGCACCTAGGGAAGAACAACCCAAACTATGGTTACACGATGCAAGGTTCCACATTAGGAACCACCACCCAAGAAAAAGATTTAGGCGTCCTTGTGGATACCATGTTAAAACCCTCGGCCCAGTGTGCAGCGGCGGCCAAGAGAGCAAATAGAATGCTAGGTATGATAAGGAAAGGAATGGAAAATAAAACAAAAGATATTATAATGCCTCTATATCGTTCCATGGTGAGACCGCACCTTGAATATTGTGTGCAATTCTGGTCGCCATATCTTAAAAAGGATATAGCAATTTTAGAAAAGGTTCAGAGAAGAGCCACCAAAATGGTAAAGGGGATGGAAGGCTACTCCTATGAAGAAAGGCTAAAAAGGTTGGGGCTCTTTAACCTGGAAAAGAGACGGCTGAGGGGAGATATGATAGAAGTCTATAAATTAATGAACGGAGTGGAACGGGTAAACGTAGATCGATTGTTTACCTTATCAGAATATAGAAAGACTAGGGGACATGCAATGAAGCTACAGGGTAAACTATTTAAGACTAATAAAAGAAAATATTTTTTCACTCAACGTGTAATCAAACTCTGGAATTTGTTACCGGAGGATGTAGTAAAGGCTGTTAGTGTAGCTGGGTTTAAAAAAGGTTTGGACAAGTTCCTGGAGGAAAGGTTCATAAACCATTATTAAGAAGGGACCCAGGATATCAATGCTTGAACCAATACAAGCATTGTGGAACCTGTGTCCCTTGGGGAAACTGCTAGGTACGTATGACCTAGATTGGCCACTGTTGGAAACAGAATACTGGGCTTGATGGACCTTGGTCTGACCCAGTATGGCATATCTTATGTTCTTATGTTCTTATGTAATTTCCGTTTTGGAAACAAGAAAAGTCACAGGGTGTGAGGTCAGGGGAGTGCGGAAGCTGATGGACTTTCTCGATTTAGTGTTTAGCCAAGAACAGCTGTACAAGATATGATGCGTGAGTTGGGGCATTATTGTGTTGAAGCAAGCATTTACCATTCCTGTGCTACTCTCTCCTCTTACAACAAACTGCATCTCTCAATCAAGTCAGAACTTGGACATAGTATTCTTTACTGATGGTTTGGCCTTTTGGAATATACTCATGATGAGCAATACCCTGGTAATAGAAGAAAACTGTGAGCATGATCTTGACATTGCTCCTTACCTGATGGGCTTTCCTGGGTCTGGAATGTTTGGAGTCTTCCATTGTGAGGACTGAGCCTTAGTTTCCAGATCATAACCATAAAGCCATGATTCATCACCAGTAATAATCTTTTTTATGAGATCTGAGTAATTTTCAACACATTCCAAAAACTCCCAGGCTGCAGACAGTCAATTTTCTTTTTGGTCAGGGGACAGGAATTTCAGCACAAATTTTGCAGACAACAGTCCCATCCCCAAATTGACAGAATTGACTGTACTGACTAGAAAATGATGTCTGTGTCTTCAGCAAGCTCCCTGATAGTCAATCGATGATTTCAGCATATTGCAGCAAGCATTGCTTCAACTCTGTCTTTATTCCTGCTCATGTGGGGCCTTTCAGAATGTTCATCACTGTCAATACTTTGGCGGCTGTCTTGGAAACGTTCGTACCAGTCATAAACTCAAGCATAACTCCTGCATGCATCGCCATACACTTGCTTTAACTTGTCATAAGTCTCTTTGTGCAAATCTTCAAGTTTCTGGCAGTCACGCTACAGTCTGCACATGCAGAGCACATAACCAGATCCCTGCATGCTTAATAGCATCATGATGTGATATATTATTATATAGCTAGACAAGTCTCGGTACTTTTTGATCACACCTCATATAAAATGCCTTTGACACAGGTAAAAAGCCTCTCATATAACTGTATGCTCAAGTATGCCATAGAATTTTGCATACCATAAAGATGTCATGTACTTGCATGCATGCATGCTGCCAGTCCTGCAAAACTGTGATGTACTAAGCCTGCAGATGCATAGAACACATTGCACATTTAAACCTGCCTCGGAGGAGATGTCAATTTGTGTTAGAATTTGTTTTCTCGGGGTGGAATGGGGGGTTCTTATATGAGCCCATTTATAAAGAAAACATAAAATAAGTGTTTTTTTTTTTTTTTTTAGTTTTTACATAGGTGTCTTGATATAAAGAAAACCGCCACATGCACGAAAACAAAAAATAGGTGCAAGATCATATTGGTGACCTAGGATTATTTTATAGGTACAGAATATTTTCACAGATTTGTGAAATGAACTCTTCAGTTATTGCATCTTCTTTTTATCCTTTTTATTGTAATTTTATATTTGAAAAATCTATTTGGACCAACCTTTACAATGCTTTATGGAGTGAGATAGTAGATGTCCTTGGATATATATTTGTATATTTTAATTCAGCATGATGTACTTAATTGTTTTTTTTTCTTATTTTTGTTTAAATTAAAAATGGAAAGTAAAAACATGTCCATTGATGTAGCTTTTATTTATCAACATTCAGTATTCATTCTGACATGGTTTCTGACAGTGATCCTTATTTGTATTTTAATGAGGTACACTTGGAAACTGAAATGCTGTCAGTAGGTTTCGATATAAAGGGATCTCAAGACACAGGAGTTTCTTACCATGGTTAGAGTGATAACACAAAAAGCCTTATAATGAGCCTAGATTGTTATCCCCTGCTGTGCTCATGACTGCTTGTTACTAAATGTCTGCAGGACTTCAAATATCTTTCTGTTAAGATCTCTTCATGGTTCACATGCTGACCTGTGGCAACTGAGTTAGTATAGATCAGCAATGTTTGTCATCAGAAGGGAAAGCTGACATGAAAGGTTTTCATTTAAAAAATTGTCCCAGTATGCTTCACTTTGCTTATGTTTTACTTTTCTCTGCAAAGGCTTCTGAAATTTATAATTTTGCAAAAAATGTCATTACCATTTTTACATAGTAGCATAGTATATGATAGCAGATAAAGACCAGTATGGTCCATCTAGTCTGCCCAGCAAGGCGGCAAGAGTATGTACACTTGCCGCTCTGTGCAGGTCATCCCTCCCAATACCTTTGTGTAGGGGTGCACCCACCACTCAGTATAGGTCACCCCTATTTACTGAGATATAAGAGATAGTTATGCTTATTTTGATTTTATCCTGTTGATGTTTTTTAAGTATGTTGGTCCAGTTTGCATTAAGACCTCAAACAAAGGAAAGCCATGCATTTTATGGGTTTGAAATTGAGACGAGACAGGGTGAGCAGAACAGTCTCAACAATGTGCCTTATGCTTATGTGAAACTACCGTTTCTAGATACAGCAAATTTTAGATTGCACATGGAGGTCGGGACTGAGGCATCGAGGTCACAAAGTACATAGTTCTGGCGATATTATAGAAAAGGCTCTGCTAAGGTAGTGCAGGAGCAGGGTCAGCCCGTCCACTAGGTGGCTGCTGGGCCAGCCTATCTACTAGGTGGGCTAGGCAGCAGATCTCTGTGGGTGGTGGCCATGTGCTTCGGCACACTTGGCCTGCCATCCTCCTGCATGCCAAGCCGTGCTACCCTCTCCCCCTTGCTGAATTGTGCCATGCTACCGCTGATTCCGCCAGTGGGGGGGGGGGGGGAGAGTGGCTAGGCTCGATGGCAGTCCATGTGCTTTAGCACACATGGCCTGCCAATACTGAACCTCTGAAGTTATGTCAGAGGAGGGTCAGAAGTGGCAGGCCATGTGTGCCAAAGCACTGGCCTGCCGCCAAGCCGAGCTGCATCCCCCCTCTACCCCACTGCCGGAATCAGCGGTAGCATGGCTCGGTGCATGGGAGGGGGCAGCGTGGTGGGGGGGGGGGCAAGGCCAGGGCATTTGCCAAAGGTGGCAGAAACCCTTTGGCCGGCCATATGCAGGAGTTTGCATGTGTTTGCTGATATGCGGAGCTGAAAGAGTCATTTTACAAAAGCACTGTACATGTAGGCACAATCAGTGGCGGAAACTCGGTGACTTACAAGTATAAGCGCCTGCATTTACATGTAGAAACCAGCCTTTTTGTAAACCTACATGTATAAATGCCAGCAAGTAACAACAGATGCCACTATCTTCATCAGTTCTCAATTTGGAGTTAGAAATAAACAGCGGGAGATTAAGGAGGATAACTCCCTCAATCCCTCCTGTAAAGGGCTGACTGAAACAAGCACGTTTTCAAAATCTGCACCTGCAAGAGAGAGCAGCAGTAAATCCTGATGTGGGCACGTTTGGTAATACATGTGCTTTCCCTATATGAAAACGAGAATAGACGTGCAGATTTCTGACCCACCTAGGCCATGGCCTAATCATGCCTCCCACATGCTCCCTTGACATTTATATATTTTAATGGACATCCACATGTAAATTTAACCTTTCTGAAACTGCCATTTCCATGTGGATGTCATTTCAACATTTAAATGCCATATTTTACATATAGAAATTGTGAATAAGGCTTCTAAAATAATCCTCTATATCTATAGATATAGATAGATTATATATAGTTAGAGCTACAGTATATCTATCTAAGATAGATAGTTAAGAACATATGAACATAAGAAATGCCATTTGGTCAGACCAAGGTCCATGAAGCCCGGTATCCTGTTTCCAACAGTGGATAATCCAGATCAACAAGTACCTGTCGGATTCCAAAAAAGGTACACAGATTCTTCAAATGTAATCCAGGGCTAAGCAGTGAATTTCACATGTCCACTTTAATAATCGTTTATGGCTCTGTCCTCCAGGAATTTGTCCAAACCTTTTTTAAACACAGCTACACTAACAGCTTTTACTATATCCTCTGGTAACGAAATCCAGAGTTTGATTACCATCGAGAGAAAAAATATTTTCTCTTATTAATCTTAAATGGGTTACATCGTAGCTTCCTTGCATGCCCCCTAGTCTTTCTACTTCTTTGATGGAGTAAACAACCTATCTACATTTACCCATTCTACTCTATTCATTAATTTATAGACCTCTCCCCTTAGTCATCTCTTTTCCAAGTTGAAGAGCCCTAAACCTTTAAGCCTTTCCTTATAGGTGTATCCCCTTTACCATTTTGGTGGCTTTTCTCTGTACCATTTCTAATTCTACTATATCCTTTTTAAGATATGGCGACCAGAATTGCACACAATATTCAAGGTGCGGTTGCACCATAGAATGATACAGAAACATTACATCATCATTGGTTTTATTCTCTATTCCTTTCCTTATGATTTCTAGCATTCTATTTGCTTTCTTGACTGCAGCTGCACACTGGGCAGAGTTTTTCAACATAATATCCATGACGATGCCTAAATTATTTTCCTAGGTGATGGTTCCTAATATGGAACCTTGCATTGTGTAACCATAGTTTGGGCTATTCTTTCCTAGGTGCACAATTTTGCACTTGTTTATATTAAATTCCATTAGCCATTTGGATGTCCAGTCTTCCAATTTACCAAGGTCCTCTTATAGTTTTTCACAATCCTCTTGTATTTTAATAACTTTGAATAATTTTGTATCATCTGCAAATTTGATCACCTCACTCATTATTCCCATTTCCAAGTCATTTATGAATATGTTAAAAAGCAGCAGGCCCAGCACAGATCCTGGGGGTACTCCTCTATTCAGCTTTCTCCATTGAGAAAATTGGTCATTTAGCCCTACCCTCTGCTTTTTATCTTTTAACCAGTTCCTGATCCAAAATAGTACACTGCCTCCTATCCCATGACTTTTTAATTTTGCCAAGAGCCCCTCATGAGGGGCCTTTTAAAAGGCTTTCTGAAAACAGATTTACTATATCAACCTGCTCACCTTTGTCTACCTCTTTATTCACACCTTCAAAAAAATATAAAAGATTTGTATGACAAGTCTTTCCTTGGCTAAATCCATTTTACCTTTCTCTTATTAAAAGCATGACTATCGACATGCTCAGTAATTTTATTTTTTTATGATGGTTTCTACCATTTTGCCTGGTAATTACATCAGGCTCACTGGTCTGTAGTTTCCCGGATCAGCCCTGGAACCCTGTTTAAAAATTGGCGTTACACTGGCCATTCTCCAATATTCAGATACTACAGATGATTTTAATCATAGTTCATAGATTACTAATAGTAGGTAAACAATCTCATATTTCAGTTCTTTCAACATCCTCAAATGTATACCATCCGGTACAGGTGATATGCTACTCTTCAGTTTATCAAATAGTTGTAATACATCTTCCTGGTCTGTCAATATTTCTTTCAATTCTTCCAGTACATCACCTTTAAATACTATTTCAGGCATCGGTAACCTCCCTACATCTTCTTCAGTAAAAACCAAAGCAAAGAATTTATTCAGTCTCTCTGCTATGGCTATGGCTATGGCATTGTCTTGAAGGACTAGAAAGGGGGACTGTTACTTCTGGAGGGAAATCTGCAACTGTGAGTATATACTTCTGGTAATTTTCTAAAAAGAATTCTTTGTATTAAAGCTACTTAATCTGTGAACCCACTGTTTTTTGTTGGATCAGTTAGGGCCTAGTAGCAGCAATTAAAGTTTGAATTTAAAACACAGAGGAGAGCTTTCTGGTTACATTTCATACCCAGCAGAAAGCTTGCAGTTTAAATTTAATAGTCACTCAGGGCCAAGTAACAGCAAAGTACTTTTAGTTTAAATTTAACACACAGAAGAGAGCTTTCTGGTTAAATTTAGTACCCTGCAGAGAGCTTGTAGTTTAAATTTCAGAAGTTAGAGCCTAGCAGCAGCTAAGAGCTATAATTTAAATCAAATCAGAATTTAGCTTACCTCAGCAGCACAAGACGGGGTACTGTGTAGCAGCCCTCTTTTTTTCTTTTAATAAGTGTTATTTCCCTCCCTCCCTCCCCACACCCACCCTCCCCTGGGATAATCATAGTTTTATAGGTACTTACACATCTTAAAAGACAGGAGGTGCTTTAAGGTGAAGCTCATTACCCAAATCAGTCATACACTAAGGACCTGAGATTAATTAAGCTTCAGGTGAACAAGGTATATTAAACGTATTAGGTACAGTTTTATTGGTATAAATACCCATAGCAGCCCCTAGTAAGTAAGAACTTAAAGATCTAGACACAAACTTAAAACTAAGATGCAGACAGCAGTCCAGCAGCAGGATGGGGGCTTTCCAGTCTTTTGCATTGAGTGTCATATGTATGATTTTCTCCCAGTTGGTGAGAGGTCTTACATGTGCACTAGGTGCAAGGAGCTCTTTGCTCTCAGGGAACAAGTCCGTTCTCTAGAGGCTAAAGTAGCAGACTTGGAAGGCATAAGACAGGCAGAGAGGTACATAGACGAGACCTACAGGGATATAGTCCTGAAGTCCCACCTCCAGTCTGGCATCACCCCTGTTGCCATGGAGGAGAGAGGTCACGTGACAGGAGAGCATCAACCTGGTGTGGCAGGAAGTGATCCTGTAACTAGGACCTGTCCTCCAGGTGATGTAAAACCCTCTCGCACCGAGGAAGTTTCTCCAGGGCTATGTGCCCATGAGGGAAGGGTTAGGACAGCCGTTATAGTTGGTGATTCGATCATTAGGCATGTAGATAGCTGGGTGGCTGGTGGACGTGAGGATCGCCTGGTAACATGCCTGCCTGATGCGAAGGTAGCGGACCTCACGCGCCACCTAGATAAGGTCTTAGATAGTCCTGGGGAGGAGTCTGCTGTCTTGGTACATGTCGGTACCAATGACATAGGAAAATGTGGTAGGGAGGTTCTGGAGGCAAAATTTAGGCTTTTAGGTAGGAAGTTGAAATCCAGAACTTCCAGGGTAGCGTTCTCCGAAATGCTTCCTGTTCCACGCGCAGGACCCAAAAGGCAGGCAGAGCTCCGGATTCTCAATGCGTGGATGAGACAATGGTGCAGAGATGAGGGTTTTGGATTTGTTAGGAACTGGGGAACATTCTGGGGAAAGGAGGGGCTCTTCTGAAGGGATGGGCTTTACCTTAACCGGGATGGAACCAGGCTGCTGGCATTAACCTTTAAAAAGGAGATAGAGCAGCTTTTAAACTAGATATTAGGGGAAAGCCGACAGTCACCCAAGAGCGGATGGTTCGGAAGAATGTATCTTTGAAGGATACTACCAAAAGCAGAGAGGTTCCACAAAAGAGTAAAATAGCCCAAATGCCCTCAAGTATGGAGCAGACAGAGCTTAAAGATCCCAATTTACCCATGTTTAACAATAGCCAAATTAACATGAATAAAATACATTCTCTAAAATGCTTGTATGCAAATGCTAGAAGTCTAAAGAATAAGATGGGAGAGTTAGAATATATAGCACTAAATGAAAGGTTAGATATGATTGGAATATCAGAGACATGGTGGAAGGAGGACAACCAGTGGGACACTGTGATACCTGGGTACAAACTATATCGTAATGATAGAGCTGATCAAATTGGTGGAGGGGTTGAGCTCTATGTTAGAGAGGGCATTGACTCAGAAAGGATTCAAGTTTTGCAGGAAACAAAATCTGCTGTAGAATCTATATGGATTGAAATTCCATATAAAAGGGGGAAGGCAATGGCAGTGGGGGTTTACTATCGAGCACCTGGCCAGAATGACCAAATGGATGATGAAATGCTCAAAGAAATCAAGACAGCTAACAAACGTTACAGCGCAGTAATAATAATTGGTGATTTCAATTACCCCGGTATCGACTGGGTCAGTGTCACGTCAGGACATGCTAGGGAGATGAAGTTCCTAGATGGAATAAATGACTGCTTCTTGGAGCAGCTGGTTCATGAACCGACCAGAGGGGAAGCCATATTAGACCTAGTCCTTAGTGGAACACCAGATCTAGTGCAAGAGATAAGGGTGTTGGGGCCACTTGGCAATAGTGATCATAGCATGATCGCCTTTGATTTAATTAGTGCAGGAGGGATAGTAAGGAAATCCACAGTACTACCTTTTATCTTTCGAAAGGGAGACTATGATAAAATGAGAAAAACAGTTAAGAAAAAACTAAAAGGAGCAGTTGCGAAGGTTAAAGACGTACATCAAGCTTGGGTGTTGTTGAAAAATACTATCTTGGAAGCCCAGACCAGCTGTATTCCACGCTTTAAGAAAAGTGGAAGGAAGTCCAAAAAACTGCCAGCATGGTTTAAAAGTGAGGTCAGAGAGGCTGTTGTTGCCAAAAAAGCATCTTTCAGGAAATGGAAAAAAAGAGCCAAACGGCGAAACCTGGAAACAGCACAAGCACTGGCAAGTCATTGATAAGGCAGGCAAAGAGAGAATTTGAGAAGAAGCTTGCTGCGGAAGCAAAAACGCGAAGTAAAGACCTTTTCAAGTACATTCGTAGCAAAAAACCTGTGAGAGAGTCAGTTGTTCCATTAGATGATAAAGGGGTTAAAGGAGCACTAAGAGGCGACAAGGCGATAGCGGAGAGACTGAATGAATTCTTTGCTTCGGTCTTTACTGAGGAAGATGTAGGGATGTTACCCATGACTGAAGTGGTATTTAAAGGTGCGGAAGAATTGAAGGAAATATCAATACATCGGGAAGATGTCTTACAACTATTAGATAAACTGAAGAGTAGCAAATCACCTGGGCCGGATGGTATACATCCAAGGGTATTGAAAAAACTGAAATATAAGATTGCAGATCTGCTATCAGTAATCTGTGAACTATCATTAAAATCATCTCTAATACCTGAAGATTGGAGGATCGCCAATGTAACACCAATTTTTAAAAAGGGTTCCAGGGGTGATCCGGGAAACTACAGACCGGTGAGCCTGACGTCAGTACCGGGAAAAATGGTAGAAACCATCATAAAATATAAAATTACTCAGCATGTAGATAGTCACAACCTAATGGGAGACAGCCAACATGGCTTTAGACAAGGAAGATCTTGTCTTACTAATCTGTTATGTTTTTTTGAAGGAGTGAATAAACAGGTGGACAAAGGTGAGTCGGTTGATATTTTCAGAAAGCCTTTGACAAGGTCCCTCATGAGAGACTTTTGGCAAAACTAAAGAGTCATGGGATAGGAGGCAGTGTACTATTGTGGATCAGGAACTGGTTAAAGGATAGAAAGCAGAGGGTAGGGCTAAATGGCCAATTTTCCCAATGGAGAAAGGTGAATAGTGGTGTACCCCAGGGATCTGTGCTGGGTCCGCTGCTTTTTGACATATTCATAAATGACCTGGAAAGTGGAATAACGAGTGAGGTTATCAAATTTGCAGATGACACAAAACTATTTAAAGTTGTTAAAACCCCAGAGGATTGTAAAAAATTGCAAGAGGATCTTGATAAATTGGAAGACTGGGCATCAAAATGGCAGATGAAATTTAATGTGGACAAGTGCAAGGTTATGCACCTAGGGAAGAACAACCCAAACTATGGTTACACAATGCAAGGTTCCACATTAGGAACCACCACCCAGGAAAAAGATTTAGGCGTCATTGTGGATACCATGTTAAAACCCTCGGCCCAGTGTGCATCGGCAGCCAAGAGAGCAAATAGAATGCTAGGTATGATAAGGAAAGGAATGGAAAATAAACAAAAGATATTATAATGCCTCTATATCATTCCATGGTGAGACCTCACCTTGAATATTGTGTGCAATTCTGGTCGCCTTATCTTAAAAAGGATATAGCGATTTTAGAAAAGGTACAGAGAAGAGCCACCAAAATGGTAAAGGGGATGGAAAGATACTCCTATGAAGAAAGGCTAAAAAAGTTAGGACTCTTTAAGCTGGAAAAGAGACGGCTGAGGGGAGATATGATAGAAGTCTATAAATTAATGAACGGAGTGGAACGGGTAAACGTAGATCGATTGTTTACGTTATCAGTATATAGAAAGACTAGGGGACATGCAATGAAGCTACAAGTAAACTATTTAAGACTAATAAAAAAAAATATTTTTTCACTCAACGTTTAATCAAACTCTGGAATTTGTTACCGGAGGATGTAGTAAAGGCTGTTAGTGTAGCTGGGTTTAAAAAAGGTTTGGACAAGTTCCTGGAGGAAAGGTCCATAAACCATTATTGAGAAGTGACCGAAGATATCAATGCTTGACCCAGTACAAGCATTGTGGAACTTGTGTCTCTTGGGGAAACTGCTAGGTACATATGACCTAGATTGGCCACTGTTGGAGACAGAATGCTGGGCTTGATGGACCTTGGTCTGACCCAGTATGGCAAATCTTATGTTCTTATGTTCCCTAACGTCCCTTTTACCCCTCTATCATAAAATGGTCCAACTGACTCTCTCATAGTTTTTTTTTGCTATGAATGTACTTAATAAAGTTTTTATTATGTGTTTTTGCTTCCACTGCAACCTTTTTTTCAAATTCTTTCTTTCTCTGCCTTATCAATGCCTAGTATCTAACTTACCAGGGCTTATGTTATTTCTCATTTGTCATTTGACTTTTTTTTGTTCCATTTCCTAAAAGATTTTCTCTTAGCTATAATAGCCTCTCTGACCTCACCTGTAAACAATGCTGACAGTTTTTTGGCTTTCCTTCCACTTTTCTTAAAGTGTGGAATACATCTGGTCTGCACTTCCAAGATAGTATTTGTAAACCATGTCCATGCTAGATATATAGATGAGCTCAATTTTCAACATGAGATGAAGGAGGAGTTATTTTAAATATATAATTTTGGTGTTTTAGATTATCTGTAAGTGGAAAAGTAGACTAGTGGTTAGAGCAACAGTCTAGTATCCAAGAGATCATGGTTCATTTCCCACTGGCACTCCTAGTGACCTTGGGCAAGTTACTTTTTACTCCATTGTCTTGGAAAAAAAGGGCTTGGCAATCTACTTCATCATACCTTCCCAAAAAAATCTAAGGGCTGCTGGTCACCAGGAGTTAGCCATTTACTTGATGGCACTTAAAAAAATATTTATGAGAGGAAGTGATGTTACCAGACAAAATGGCGGTGTAGTACATGAGCTCCTTAAACCTCCATAGCAAGAAGTGGTTTTCAGCAGCCCTGATCAGTTTTAGAGCAGCAAATTGAGTGGGGTTCATTCCCCACTGCTTATTAACATGACTGGCAAAATGAAAGGGCCAGATCTGCGGGAATTCGCCTATGACCAGATGGCAAATCCCCAGAAAGAAGACAGGATGGTGCAAGGGGATCCCACGTGCCGCCATGAGCATGCTGATACTGATGATAGAGAAACTGATTCAGAGACCAATGCAGCCATGACTATGGAAACGGCAGAGCTCTGATGGTGACTCACAGATTTGAAAGCTGAAATGCAGAGCTTGAGAGGGGATCTTGACACAATGGCAGACTTGCATGACTTAGGCCAGCACATAAAGACGGTGGAGGCTCACATCAGGGAGCAGGTAGAGATGGTCAAAGAGCTGACGGTGCAGGTGAAGGAGCTTAAGGAGGCTCAGACACAAATGGCTGATAAATTGGAGGATATTGAGAACAGGAATCACAGGTGTAACCTTCGTTTCCGTGGGATCTCAGATGAGCCTGCATACAGCGACTGCGGATTAGTAGTTCCCCAGATTGTTAAACAGCTGTGGGGGCCGATATGCTGATAATTGAGCTGGACAGGGCACTTCAGGCTCTCGGGGCCCCCAGACCAATCTGCTGCATGATATAGTCATGAGCTTTCATAAGTACACACTCAAGGAATCCGCTAAGCAAATATATGGTTTCCCAACAACATGCCAAGAAAGATACCCTAACCCTTAGTGGTGCATATGTTTCTATGGAATTCATGTTCATATGACTCTATGTAGCAAGATTTGTAAATAGTTTACCCCTGTTATCCAAGTTATTTGCCCTGTTATCTGTAAACTCATACGTGTTAATTGTACTGAGCATTTTTGTTCCATGTAAACCGCGCTGATGCTGAATAGTGCGGTATATAAGAGACTGTAAATAAATAAATAAATAAATATGGAGCAAGTGCTGGAAAGATCTTGAGAAATGAATTCTGTGACTTCGAATGAGTACAATATAGATATATTTAAGGATCTCTCCCTGGCCACACTGTGGAGGTGTTGCGAGCTGTGGGACATTACCATGAGGTTGCACAATGCTGGCATTAAATATCGCTGGCAAATCCCATTCGCTATTGTGATTACCAAGGATGGACACACAATCCGGGCTTGTACCAGGGCTGAGGTGTTGACTCTGATGCAGGATTTGGACATAGAAGGTGTAGCAGATTTCTCTAAAGAGCCCCCAGAATGACGCGAGGCAACCACGTTGCAGCGTGTGGTCAGAGGACAGAGACTGCAGTGACAACAATGAAGCCGGAAGGAAGGGAGCTCTTTGGATACAAATGACTGAACCTGTGCTACAGTGATCTTTGGGTATCAGGCGATTAGGCTTAATGAAAGTTGTACAACATAGGGATGATGTTTTTTGTTTATGCTGGTGTATATGTGGGAGGAAATGTTTTGTTGAGGGTGACTATGTGCATTGGGAGTTGGAGGGGGTTGGAGTGGAGGAGTCAATGGGGGGAATGGAGAAAGAGAGTAGAGAATGAGTGGGGGAACCTGCATGGAGTGTGGTTTGGAAGTATGCCTGAGGGTGGATCCGGTGGTAAAACTGGATGAGTCAGTAATGGGCGGTGGGGGATAAGAAATGGGAGAGGTGAGGAGTCACAAAGGTGAGTGTGACAATCACTTACTCCATTAGGTGTTGTTGCAAGAGAAGGGAGGGCAGCTTAGTAGATCGGGGGGGGGGGGAGTTGGGGGTTGGGGCGGGGACCCAGTAGTGGGAGTGGGGGAGAAAGTGGACATGAATAAATGGGGGGCTGAGGCTGGGCACGATAAATGTGAGAGGGCTTAACCTGCCATGCAAATGACAACTTTTCTTTAAAGAGCTTAACCGTTTGCAGCTTGAGGTGGTGGGTGTGCAGGAGATGCACCTATGGAAGTGTGTCCAAGGGATCTTGAAGAAAAGGCACTATCAATGAGACTATTTCACCTCTCCTAAGGGAGAGGAGGTAAGGAGGGGGAGGGTAACTCTTTCATAACACGGTTGCTTTTGAGGATGGGGAATAATGTGCAATGAGGAAGGCTGATTTATAGCAATGAAGGGGAGGATATAGAGGAAAAACATCACTTTTGTCAGCGTATATGCCCCTAATCAAGGGCAGGGACTTTTCTTTTACCAGCTGGTTTTCTGGAGGGCCCTGTGGTTTTGGTGGGTGATTTTAATGTTGTTTTGGGCTCTGAACTAGATAGCATGTGGGAGAGGAAGGAGAGAAGGGAAATGCCCACATGGGCAGCACTTGTGGACTTTGATGCAGATGTGGCAGTTAATGGATTGCTGGAGGGAGAAATACCCACTGCGCAGGACGTACTCTCATTATTCTGCCCCACATGACTCATATTCACATATAGATCTGATCTTGGTGCATTCTCATCTTATGGCTCAGATAGGTAGGGTGGAATATGAGCTGGCTACTTGGCATGGAATGGGTGGAGTTAGAAGATTGGGGGCCCCAACCAGGGCTGCCCTTTTGGCGAATGAATGACAGCTTGTTGTGGGATCCATGTATCGTAAAGACAGTGGCTAAAGATATAGAGGAATTCTTTGCCCTCAATGCTGGATCAGAGAGGAGATTGTCTGGGATGCCTATAAAGCTTATTTAAAGGGGTGCTTCATTAGCTGGGGCTCCCTGAAAAAGAGGCAAAGAGGTCAAGGACTGAAGGAGGCGCTGGGACACCTCCAAGATCTGAAGAGGCGTCATGGTCAGAAAAGGGGGGCGAGGTTGGGAGGGGAGGTGGTGGTGGCTGGACTTTGGTGCACGACTTGCAGTCTGAGGCGATAGCATATCAGTTACAATAGGCGTGCCAGAGATTCTATGAGCACGGGAACAAACTGGGTCACATGCTGTCACACAGTCTCAAAGCCCAGCAAGCTCAGTACGCAGTGGTTTAGATTAGAAAGACAGATGGAGGGTGGGCCCTGGGAGATGGTACCATATTAGAGACCTTTAGGAAATTTTACCATCATTTGTACAGCGAAGAAGGGGAAGTGTCTGAAGGGGACATTTCTGGGTATCTGACGGACTTGGCCCTGCCTACCCTGACTGAGGAAGACTGGACAAGCCGATTTAACCTGAGGAGGTAGATAGGGCAGAGCATTGGCGAATGATAAGTTGCTGGGACTGGATGGGTTGACAACATGGGTATTAAAGCAATTTAGAGAGCTGTTGGTCCCTCAATTGGTACAGGTACAGAATAGAGTCCATGAAGGGGGCAGTTTGCCTGATTTGCTGGGGCAAGCAGGGATTAGCGTCCTGCTTAAATCTGGGAAGGGAGCGACTTATTGCACATTCTATAGGCCCATATCGCTCCTTAACTTGGATGCAAAGATTTTGGTACAAATTTTGGCAGTTAGGCTGGGGGTGTATATGCTCCACTTGATAGGTGCAGATCAGACTGGGTTTGTTCAGGGGTGCCTTGCAGTGGACAACTTTAAAAGGATGGTCTCCTTACATTGGTTAGTGCGCCACGAGGGAATGCCTGCTTTGGTTCTAGCAATCGATGCTGAGAAGGACTTTGATAGGGTGAACTGGACATTCCTTTGGGCCACCATGAGGAAAGTGGGGATAGGGGAGGACTATATAAAATGGGTGCAAGTCTTGTATGCAAACCCAGTTGCAGCAGTAAAGGTGAATGGTGGGTACTCCAGTTTTTTCTCCATACATAGAGTAACACATCAGGGGTGTCCGCTTTCCCCCCTGCTCTTTGCCCTGTTGGTAGAGCCCTTTGCCACAAGGGTTCGGGAGCAGCAGGATGTTAGGGGCATCTTTATAACAGGAAAAGTAGTCCTGTAGTCTGTCTGCAACAGCTGGAGAGACTAGATTCTATCTCTGGCTGGTAGTCTCTTTAAAAGAATAACAGAAGACTGTGTATTACCTGGTTCACGTTCTTACAGATGCCGTTTCCCTAAATCACAGACTGACAGCTTGGTCACACCAGCAGCCTGGTGGAGTGGTTGTAACGGACAGAAAACTAAGACTATTTGCTGCTGCTGCTGCCGTGCTCAATACATGCTGAGAAAAGACTGTGCTGTTTTACTGTCTGCATTCGAGATCCTACTGACTGTTTCATTTGCTTCATTGTGCCTACATTTGGTTCTGAAGCCTATTGGCAGCTTTCTGTGTGGTGGCCAGGCGCATAGGAGGCCTACCATGTGATCTAGTTTGTGAGACAGTTGGAATTATCTTGACAGTTGCTGAGAGAGTAGAGCTCCTGCAGGGCATGAAAACAGACTAAAGGCTGCTAGATGGTGCATAAACATGCTCACTGAGTCTCTAGGAGTAGCCTAGTGGTTGGGGCAATGTACTTCAGGCCGGAAGGTCGGGGGTTCAAATCCCACTAGAGGACAGCAACCTTGGGCCGGAAGGACTGGGGTTTCTAGTCCCACAGATGCTCCTTGTGGTCTTGGGCAAGCCACTTAACCCTCCATAGCCCATGTTCCCTATAAGTATTAGTGTATGTGTCTCATATCCCCGCGTGTTAAATGTATCCCCCAATTGTGTTGTGACCGCTTTGATTGAAGGATAAGGCGGTATACAAAACTGTCTAAATAAATAAATAAATAAATATGTACCAGGCAACTATTTGACTCATGAGCAGAACAAATTGTCTTTAAATTGTACTGAATTTTATTTACTTATTCTCAGTATCTTACAAACTAAATATTTTCAAATGTTTTGATTAGATACTCATTGCTTTTACATATTATCTGATTGTTTTTCTTTCATCACTCTCCTCTCTTTCTATCCCCATCATCATCTCCCATCTTAGGTTGGACTTTCACCTCGATTTTTTATGGCACCATACCACTTTTTCTTCCTTTTTCTGATGCTCCCTAACATCCCCTCTCACCTTCATCTCAAATCCCGCCCTCCTTATCACCCTCTCTCTACCTTTCCCATTTCTCCTTCTATCTCATCTTTCTTCCTTTCCTCAGCTCTTGAATGTCACCTTTTTCTTCCTCTCATTCATCCCTCTCCCATCTTTCTTAAACAACCTTATCCTCATTCCCACCATTCCATCTCCTCTCTGCCTCACACTCTTCTCCTCCTTTTATCTGGTGACATTAATCCTAACCCTGGCCCCCCAAGACTTTTCTCTAATTCCTGCTCCTCACTCAACTACTTTAACCTAATCCATATTCCTCACCTTTCTCCCTCATCTTTCCCCTTTTCTTGTGCCTTATGGAATGTTCATTCCATAGCTAATAAACTCCCCTTTACCCATTATCTCTTCATTTCTAACTCTCTTCAACTTCTAGCTCTTACTGAAACCTGGCTCCTCCCTGATGATACTGCTTCGGTCTCTGCCCTCTCTAACGGCGGCTACCAATTATCACAAACCCCTCATGCTACTGGCCGCGGTGGTGGTGTGAGGTTGCTGCTTTCTCCTTCCTGCCAATTTCAAGCCCTCCCTCTACATCAGTCTCACGCCTTTTCCACCTTTAAAATCCATTCCATCCGCCATTTTAACCCCTTACCTCTCCAGATAGCTGCTATCTATAGACTACCTGACAAGTCCACATCCACCTTCCACTCTGATTTTGGCTCATGCCTTTCCTTACTTCTCAATTCTTCTTCCTCTTTCCTTATTCTTGTTGACGTCAACATTCATGTTGATAACCCTTCTGACCCGAATGCTTCCAAACTCCTTTCTCTTACCTTCTCATTTAACCTTCAGCTTTGCTCTTCTGTCCCAACTCATCAGCACGGCCATTGCCATGACCTTATTTTCTTCTCTAATTGTTTACCCTCTAATTTCCGTATCTCAACTCTTCCTTTATCTGACGATCACCTGATTAGCTTCACTCTTCATCACACTCCACCTCAATCTCACCCAATTTCCTCCTGCCTTTTTTAGGAATCTTCATGCTATTGATCATTAGCTCTCTCCACTATTGTCTCATCACCTTTCTTCTCCACTTTGTATTCTAACTCAGTTGATGAGGCTAGTTTCCTATAATATTGCTCTCTCCTCTGCTCTGGATTCTCTTGCTCCCCTATCTTCAGCTACCTGCTACTTTCATTCCTGTGCCCATTCAGCTGAGCTCATTTGACTCAAATCCCTCTCCCTTTCTGACTTTCTTCGCTTCAGTTTCATGCTTATTTCCTTCTAAACTGCCATAGTAGTTTTGCTTGGCAAGTACTATGTCCATCTAACTCTCTTGCCTCTGACCCCTGTCGTCTCTTCTATACTCTCAACTCTCTCTTCAAGGCACCTCCGCATCCAGTTCCCCCTTCTCTTTTTGCCCAAACCCTTATTATTTCCATGACAAAGTCCACAAGAGTGCACTCTAATTCCCCTCAAGATCTGATTCATCCCCTCTTCCCCCTCTTCAATGCCAACTTTTTCCCTCAATCTCTGTTACCCTTTCTTCCTTTTCTAAGATCTTCAAATAGGAAACCTCTCACCATCTTTCCTCCTCTAAACTTACTACTTGTTCTGATCCTATCCCCACCCATCTCCTTAACTCCATCGCCTCCTCTGTCATCCCTTCTATCACACACATTCTCAACCTATCATTCTATACTGCAACTTTCCCTGCAGCCTTCAAGCATGCTCTAGTCACACTTCTCCTCAAGAAACCTTCACTTGATGCTACTTGTCCTTCTAATTACACAGGTACACTACCAAAAAACTGCCTCCAGTTTTGCAACTGATTCCTATAGATTTTGGGGTGCTGAATCCAGGAAAAATAGCCAAAATGTTCCATCACGTCACGTTTTCTTGCAAAATTAGATTTCTTACCCATATAAGGAATGTTCACATAATTTCTTTTTAGCCGACTGCAGTTTATTTTCTTGGCCCAAAATAGAGGTTGTAATGGTTAACTAACTAGAAACACTCCTTCATGATATTTTAGAGTGTTTTGTATTCATTTTATACATTAACAGGACAATTGGGAGGCGGGGGGCTAAATCCAGTACTCGCGCTGGCGCATGTTCTTTCCTGTTCGCCTCGCCTCGTTCGCTCGCTCAAACACGGTGGTTGCGACATGAACGTTCCTGTCAAATTTCAGTTTCTTGCAAGTTCATTATTACCTTTTGTTTGCTCAGTCGTAATCCAGCTTTTTTTTTTTTTTAGACTTTTATTTTCATTTTGCAACAAACAAAAGAAACAACACACCAAAGGAGACAAAACAATTATACAATAAAGAAAAGTAAACCCAATTACCCCCCACCCCCACGCTTCTTCTCTAGCTGATTATGTCAGTATGTGAGCGCTTCCAAACAACAGTGATTATACATCAAAACAATCAAAAGAGTATCTGCGATACAGAATAATCATGGGACAAAGATATATACAAATTTAGACAGTCAGATGAGAGCATTGAGCAGAATGTACATAGTCATTGAGCATCTTCCATTTAGACCGATGATGAGGAGTCTGAATGGGGGAAGCAAACATACGAGGTACCTGTTCATATTTACTGTAAAGACAGACATGATTCCACCATTCATTGGGGCTCAGCTGGGAGCTATTTTTCCAGTACTTCGTAATTAGGGAAATAGCAATGCCAAGCATAAAGTCCAAAAGGAAGTAAGCCTTTTTTGGAAGAGAGGGGATCCCCGCAGCTGAGCGAAGTCCCACTATCCTCCAAGTAAGGGGCTCTTGAAAGTGCAAAATAGACTGGATACGACCCCAGACCCGACTCCAGTAATACTGTAGTGCGGGACATTCATACATAACATGAGGTAGTGAACCAATGGCCGCATGACATGTCCAACAACTATTGCCCTGAGTAGTGTTCCATTTGGCTAATCTGTCAGGAGTGTAAAAACACCGGTGGGCCAGAAAGAAGAGTGTCTGAGTGAGTGAGGCGGATCGGGAGACCCGTGTCACTCTACTCCAGACAAGGCTCCATTGCTCCGGGGTCAAAGTCACATGCAATTCTCTCTCCCATGCTTTCTGCGCTATAGGGGTATCCCTAGTTATAGCATTACATAAGGTTTTGTAAAAATTGGATGCTACACCCGGTGAACTACCGATAGATCGGATAGTCTCCAACCAACCTTGTGTAGGGGAGGCCGATGGCGGGAGCACCTTAGCACTCCGAAGGCAATGCTGAAGTTGCACCAACTGAAAGTAGTGTTTCGCTGGGAGACCAAATTCAATTTGCAATTCACTAAAAGTTTTCCAGCGACCTTCATGGAACAACTGACTAGGAATCCAAATGCCCCTAGTGTACCAGGGGCTCCACGCCATCGGTTTATTTTGTATTTGAAATCGAGTGTTGTACCAAAGTGGGAGCTTGTCTATCGGACAGAGTCGGGAGTCTAAAGATTGCATGAGATTATTAAAGGCACCTAAGGTGTCTAAAAGCATTGGTGGAAAGTGGGAGTCTGATGGGAGAGTCATACCAGGGAGAAAAGTAAGAGGAATCGGTTTGCAAAGGTCCTCTTCTATGTCTAGCCACACAGGTCTACTCGGTACTGGATCTTCCAGCCAACGAGCGCCTTGTTTGAGAAGAAAAGATTGATGATACTTCAGGAAATCAGGGAATCTGACACCCCCATTTTCCTTATCTGCTTGCAGCTTATGTTTCGCTATCCTAGGTGTCTTGTTTTGCCACAGGTATCTAGTCAGAAGGCCCTCTATATCTTTATATATACGTCGAGGGAAGAGACAGGGCAACATTTCTAAGATATAATTCACTTTCGGGAAACAATCATCATTTTTATGGTTTCTAATCGACCCCACCAGGTAAGTGTTAAAGGAGTCCAGCGGTGAGTAAGCGCCCGGACTTTAGAGGTTAAGTCTTTGGCATTGAAGGAGATAGTGTCTTCCAAAGGAGAACAATAGTGAACCCCAAGGTATTTGACCATGCGAGGTTGCCATAAAAAGGGGAAGGGTTGCATATCTGCCTGATGAAGCAAAGGATTTAATGGGAAGGCTACCGACTTGGTCCAATTTATCTTATAACCGGACAGTTGTGAGTATTTACCAATTTGCTCTAGGACAGCCGGTACTGAATCTATAGAGACAAAAAGCATAAGATCATCAGCGTATGCTAAAATTTTGATTTCCCTATGGGTGAAGGGGACTCCATGAATCTCCTCCGATTGCCGGATTAGTAAAGCCAAGGGCTCGAGTGCAAGATCGAAGAGAAGTGGAGACAGTGGGCATCCCTGGCGAGTGCCGCGTTGAAGGGGAAAAGGCTGAGACTTTAAAGCATTGGCACATATACTGGCTGTAGGCTGTGCGTACATGGTGCGAAGACAACGGAGAAAACCTTCCCCGAATCCGTACCAGCGGAGGACTGCAAACAGGAAGGGCCACTCTAATCGATCAAAGGCCTTCTCAGCATCAAGTGAGAGGCCAACAAATGGGCGATCAAGATTAACTGCGGTAGTCAGTACATGGCATAGAGTCCGAGCATTGTCAGCAGTTGATCTACCAGGAATGAAACCGCATTGATCTGGGTGTATTAAGGTAGGCATCCTATCCGAGAGCCGGGTAGAGAGAATGGTGGCAAAGATTTTATAGTCCGCGTTTAGGAGGGAAATTGGACGATAATTAGCTGTTAGTTGCGGGTCTCTCCCCTCTTTCTCAAAAACTACTACATTTGCCATTGAAAAGGACCCAGAAGGAGAACCCTCCTCGGCCAGAGCAGAAAAATAAATTTTCAAAACTGGAGCTAAGTCAGCGTGAAAGGTTTTGTAGAATTCAGCAGGGAGACCGTCTGGGCCTGCGGCTCGACCTGAGGCACATTTCTTGATAGCAGAATGAATTTCTGAGACAGTAAATGGTGTGTCCAAGGCCACTCTATCTTCGTCAGATAGGGTCGGTCTTTGTACCCCTGAAAGTAAGCGTTCAAATACATCTGGCTCAAAATCACATTCAGATTGATAAAGCCGAGTATAAAAATCACGAAAGAGTTCTAAGATTTCGGTATCTTTAGTGACCAAGCCCCCCCCCCGACGGATTACGAAGGGCGGTAACACGCTTGGCTTCTTTTCGACCTTTTAGGGCATTTGCTAATAATTTGCCAGCACGATTATTTTCCCGATAATATAGCCCTTGTTGTGATTCAATATTTTTAACAGCAGCAGTATACAAAAGCTGATTGTATTGAAAACGCAAGCGTTGTAAACGGAGTAAAATACATGGGTCAGTACGGGACGTGAGGAGACGCTCCCCAGCTTGTATCTGCTGTTCTAGAATCAGTAAATGCTGCTTTCTTTGTTTCCCCTGCCGAATTTGATAGCTAGTTATAGTGGCACGGATAGATGCTTTAAAACCCTCCCACCAAGCCCAGCCCGCTGTGTCATGGGGTGAGTTAAAATGAAAATAATCTTGGATAGCGGCCTTTATATCAACCTGAAAATCTTTTTGACCCAGTAGGGATCTATCAAAAAACCAAGCTCGGGGAGAATCGTCCCGCGCAGTGACACGTAGTGATAAAGATATGGCAGCATGATCTGAAATATGGAGAGGATGAGTCCTAGTCGTATCTACTTGAGAAATCAGTGCTTTGGAAATGAGAAAGAAATCTATTCTAGATTGGGAGTGATGGGGGGCAGAAAAGAAAGTGAACTCTAAGTCGGAGGGGTGAAGCAGCCTCCATATATCTACCAGCGCAAGATCTTGCATCAGAGCTGTAAGGGTAGCAAGACTCTTGGGTGGACTACTCGTTCTAGGCGGCTGTCTATCTATCAGAGGGTCTAACACTTGATTAAAGTCACCACCAAGTATTAATGGAGTATTGGCAGAGGCCTGTGCCAACTGCGCAATACTTGCATAGTAAGCAGGGCTGTCCACATTCGGGGCATAAATGCAAATACATGTAAATTCACTATCTCCAACCTTAAGATGTACTCGGGCCCATCTACCCTCCTTGTCAGCGCTAGTATCAATTACAGTAGCTTGCAAAGATTTCTTAACCAGAATGGCTACCCCGCACCGTTTGGAAACGGCGGGAGAATAGGCAGCCACCATATAAGGCTTAACATTGAGTTTCAGTGTTTCAGCAGAGTTTAAGTGCGTTTCCTGAAGAAACGCTAAATCAGCATGCTCATGGCTAAGATAGCTAAGGATTTTCTTTCTTTTGATTGGACTATTAATGCCCTTTACATTGAGTGATAAGATTTTACATAAAGCCATTCAGACAAGTTAAAAATTCTGAGCATGATAGCGCACCTAATTTCACAATGTCCCTCATATTGACTGTAGCTGGCTGTACATATGGCATAAAAGAAAATAAGCTTAGATAATACAATGAAGCGCCCCACATTAAAAAAAGAAAACCGCAGCGCGGTAGAGAAGAAGCAGAACCCCAAAAATTACTGGCGACCATGTGTCTGCGGGGAGAAGCCCCAGAGAAGGCCAAAATTGTAAAAACACATAACCTGTAGGACTGTGCGTGCTCCGAATCCGACCGAGGCACACATCATGGAGGGATAGGAGACCACAAAACGAAAGTCATAGAAAGAAAGAAAGAAAAGTCCAGGTAGTCCCTGTGCTTGACTATGACCGCCGCGTCGGGCCCTTCAAAATGGCGGACAGAGCCGGCAAGTAAAAGTCCACGTCGTTGGATTAGCGCATCTGCTCTGCTTCTTTGGAGTCTAAAAATGTTGATAGTAGATCAGGATCTTCGAATGTCCTGGTTTGGTTGTGGAGAGTCACTCGGAGCTTCGCGGGATATAACAGGCCAAAGCGAGCCTGTAGCTGTTGAAGTCGAGGGCGAAAAGCAAGGAGTTTCTTCCGTTGGTCAACGGTAGGCTTTGCCAAATCAGGGAAGAAGGAGACTTTGTGACCTTCAAATTCCAAATGATGGTTCGCCCGGGCAGCATTTAAAATTTGTTCCACTTGTTGATATCGTAGCAAGCGAAAGATAATAGGCCGGGGGGTCGTTCGGTTGAGCGCCATGTGGGTAGGAACACGGTGTGCACGATCGATTTCCAATTCTTTGTGAAAGGTGATCTTCAGCAAGGAAGGAAGAGTTTTGAGCAGGAATTCTCTCATATCTCCCGCTTCCACCCCCTCCGGTATTCCATTGAGCCTCACATTGTTGCGACGGGCTCGATTATTGCTATCTTCTAACTCTTTTTGAAGATTCTGTATCTGGCGCTCAGCCTTGTCCAGTGCGCCCAAGCGCACCGCGTGCGAGTCGAGGACCCCCGCCATATTGTCCTGCCGTAATGAGAGACTTTCAAGTCGGTCCTGGAGCACTCCAAAGTCTTCTCGCAGGGCTCGAAGCGCTTCTCCATTGGACTGCACCAATTCCTTCACGCCGCGTAGTTCCTCCAAAATCTCCAGGTGCACTTCGGGGTTTTCACGAAATGGAACCATCTTCTGTGGGGAGGACACCTCGGTTTTGGAACGTTTTCCGTGAGAAGAAGAAGGAGACCCGAAGTCCAAGCGCGCTGGTTTATGGGCCGCCATCCCCCCTGAGGTACCCCGGTTAGCCCGGAGCGAAATAGTAAGTTTGTATAGGTATTAAGTCAGGATTCTAAGTAGGCCTCTCGGGAGCTTCAGCGCAAAGCGTCTTACCCGCTGGACATCAGGCTCCGCCCCCCCAGTCGTAATCCAGCTTTATTCCGAAGTGGTTCACTACAGTTGTAGTTTGCAGTGCTGTGTATTTGTGATGGCTCACAGAGCCAGAGGTTGCGTCAACTCTCCGGACAGTTTTTGTTTTATTTGTGGGGAATATACCATGAAAAAGCGGCAGAGGAACATTTCTGCATTTATTAAAAAAGTATATTTCGCCTATTTCGGTTTGAAGATAGGCGATCAAGACAAACCGTGGGCTCCTCACAAAGTGTGCAAGACATGTGAGGAAGATCTACGCTTATGGATGAAAGGTAAAAAACAAGCATTTCGTTTCGGAATACCTATGATGTGGCGTGAACAAAGAGACCACAGCAGTGACTGCTATTTTTGCTCTTGCATTGTGAAGGGATACAACTTAAAAAATAAGAACGTAATAAGTTACCCCAACCTTCCCTCAGCAATTAGGCCTATGCCTCATAGCAACGAAGTACCTGTGCCTGAACCACCAAAATCTTTGGATCATATTTGTGTGGACGGTTCTGATCATGATGAGACTCATCAGATGGCTTTTCCCGATGAGTCCAGTACTTCCGAGTTTGAAACTGAACCAGATCCGAAACCTGAACTTTTCTCTCAAGCTGAATTGAATGATTTAGTCCGGGATTTAGGACTCCCAAAAGATGCTGCCCAACTGCTAGGTTCTCGGCTTAAACAGAAAAATCTATTGTCACCAGGAACAACTTTTTATTGGTACCGCAACCGCGAGACACAATTTTTGAAGTATTTCAGCAAAGAGGAAGATTTGGTATTTTGCAACGATATATACGGAGTGATGGAAAAGTTTAAACTCAAGTATGATCCTGCTGAATGGCGGCTGTTCATTGATTCGTCAAAAGACAGCATAAAAGGTGTTCTTCTTCATAATGGCAACACATTCGCTTCAGTTCCTATTGCTCACTCTGTTATTCTCCAAGAAAAATACGAGAATTTGGCCCTGATTCTTCAGAAGATTCGTTATGATGAGCATAAGTGGATGATTTGTGGAGACTTTAAAATTCTATCCATGCTATTAGGGCAGCAATCCGGTTTCACCAAATATCCCTGCTTCCTTTGCTTGTGGGATAGCCGGGCCCGCGACCTACACTGGGGGGAAAAAGACTGGCCAATTCGGGAGTATTTGAGACCCGGTGAGAAAAATGTTCTTCATGAGAGCTTGGTACCTCATGATAAAATTCTATTACCACCTCTCCACATTAAGTTGGGTCTCATTAAGCAATTCATCAAGTCCCTTCCAAAAGATGGTGAGTGCTTTCGGTACCTTTGCTCAAAGTTCCCCCGACTTTCTGAAGCAAAGCTAAAGGAAGGAGTGTTTGTTGGCCCTGATATAAGGAAACTCATTTCAGATGGAGCATTCGCTGAAACGATGTCTGAGAAGGAAAAAGAAGCCTGGGATTCCTTCAAGGATGTTGTTCTCAAATTCTTGGGGAACAGGCGGGATGAGAACTATAAGGATATTGTTGCCAGGATGCTCAATGCCTTCAAAGAACAAGGCTGTAACATGAGCCTGAAAGTCCATTTCTTGCACTCCCATGTGAACTACTTTCCCGAAAACCTGGGGGCGTACAGTGAAGAACAAGGTGCAAGGTTTCACCAGGACATCAAGGACGCAGAGAGAAGGTACCAAGGAAGATGGAACACCACTATGATGGCTGATTTCTGCTGGTTGCTGCTGCGGGAAACCCCAGATGAAAAATACGCCAAGCAGCGCACCAAGAGAAGCATTCGGGGGAAGAAGAAATGGGCCCACTAGGAGATTGATTGACCCAAGAATGACTTTAAAATCTAAACTGTGTTGACAAATATCGTGTTTTTACTAAACTTTGAAATAAAAATTTGCTAGTTATTACCACAGTGTCGGATCTCATTTATTAGAATTTTATTTTCACACCATCGGGTGTTTGTCTTCATGTATTGCAATGGTGCGGTTTGCGTTTTCTATTCTTACATACATACCTGTACAACATTTTTTGCACATTTCTTTGCTTTGCTTTGTGTCTAACCTCGCTCTTATATGCTCAATGTTTGTGCACATGTATGTGGCTGTTTTAAGTGCAGACAATTTTGCTACCATCACAGTGTGTTTTGTTGACATTACTCTATTCTTATGTGCTGCCTTGTTACAATTTTCTTTATTCTTATTTGAATAACTACTAAACAATTAGTATAAGAATTCATCCAAGAAACTTTTATCTCGATCGCACTCAATCTGAAACGTTCACCTCAAACTGCTAACCCAATGTAGCAAAAAATCTGTACGTGATGGAGCAAATTGGTTACCAGATTTGGATTCAGCGCACCAAAAAACGTAAAAATCAATCGAAACATTAGAGGCAGTTTAAAAAAAATGTTTTTAGTGTACCTGTGTTATCAACCCATCTCTCTTCTTCCCTTCATTTCCAAAATTCTTGAATATGCAGTTGTTCGCTATTGCCTTGAATTTCTCTCATCTCAAACCCTCCTAGATCCATTTCAGTCTGGCTTTCATCCTTCACACTCCACTGAAACAGCCCTTGCTAAAGTCTCTAGTGATTTATTCCTTGCTAAATACAAAGGCCTTTACTCTGTCCTTATTCTTCTTGACCCTTCTGCTGTTTTTGACACTGTTGACCACCACCTTCTTGCTACATTATCCTCACTTGGTTTTAGGGGCTCTGTACTGTCCTGGTTCTCTTCTTATCTCTCCAATCACTCCTTCAGTTCTGGCAATGCCTCCTCTACTGCTATCCCTCTTTCAGTTGGTGTACCCCAACGGTATGTTCTAGGCTCTCTCTTTTTCTCTCTCTGTACCCAGTTACCCAGTCCCTTGGTTCTCTCATCTCCTCCCATGGATTTCAATATCATTTTTATGCTGATGACTCTCAGATCTATATATCTACACCTGATATTTCTCTTACACTTCAAGACCTTATATCTGCCTGCCTATCTGACATCGCTGCCTGGATGTCTCACCGCTGTTTGAAATTGAACATGGCCAAAAACAAACTTCATATTTTTTTCCCCTAAACCCTCTTCCCCCCCCCCCTTTCCTCCCTTCTCTATCTCTGTTGATAACACTCTTCTGCTTCCTGTTTCCTGGGCCTGCAACTTTGGAGTCCTCTTCGACTCCGCCTTCTTCTCCACACACATCCAAAAGATAGCTGAAACCTGTCATTTCTTTCTCTACAATATTAACAAAATTTACTACTTCTTTTCTGAACACACTATTAAAACACTTAAGTCTCTTTAGTCACTTCTCGCCTCAAATAGTACACCCTCCTCCTTGCTAATCTCCCTCTGAGTCATCTTTCTCACATAAGAAATTAAGATATGCCATACTGGGTCAGACCAAGGTCCATCAAGCCCAGTATCCTGTCTCCAACAGTGGCCAATCTAGGTCATACGTGCCTAGCAGTTTCCCCAAAAGACACAGGTTCCACAATGCTTGTACTGGGTCAAGCATTGATATCCTGGGCCCCTTCTTAATAATGGTTTATGGAACTTTCCTCCGGGAACTTGTCCAAATCTTTTTTAAACCCAGCTACACTAACAACCTTTACTACAGCCTCCGGTAACAAATTCCAGAGTTTTATTAGACGTTGAGTGAAAAAATATTTTTTTATTAGTCTTAAATAGTTTACCCTGTAGCTTCATTGCATGTCCCCTAGTCTTTCTATATTCTGATAACGTAAACAACCGATCTATGTTTACTCGTTCCACTCCGTTCATTAATTTATAGACTTCTATCATATCTCCCCTCAGCCGTCTCTTTTCCAGGTTAAACAGCCCTAACCATTTGAGCCTTTCTTCATAGGAGTATCCTTCCATCCCCTTTACCATTTTGGTGGCTCTTCTCTGAACCTTTTCCAATAACGCTATATCCTTTTTAAGATACGGCGACCAGAATTGCACACAATATTCAAGGTACGGTCTCACCATGAAACAATATAGAGGCATTATAATATCTTTTGTTTTATTTTCCGTTACTTTCCTTATGATACCTAGCATTCTATTTGCTCTCTTGGCCACCGCTGCACACTGGGCCGAGGGTTTTAATATGTTATCCACAATGATGCCTAAATCTTTTTCCTGGGTGGTGGTTCCTAATGTGGAACCTTGCATTGTGTAACCATAGTTTGGATTGTTCTTCCCTAGGTACATAACTTTGCACTTGTCCACATTAAATTTCATCTGCCATTTTGACGCCCAGTCTTCCAGTTTATCAAGATCCTCTTGCAATTTTCCACAATCCTCTTGGGTTTTAACAACTTTAAATAGTTTTGTGTCACCTGCAAATTTGATAACCTCACTCGTTATTCCCCTTTCCAGGTCATTTATGAATATGTCAAAAAGCAGCGGACCCAGCACAGATCCCTGGGGTACACCACTATTCACCTTTCTCCATTGGGAAAATTGGCCATTTAGCCCTACTCTCTGCTTTCTATCTCTTAACCAGTTCCTGATCCACAATAGTACACTGCCTCCTGTCCCATGATTCTTTAGTTTTGCCAAAAGTCTCTGAGGGACCTTGTCAAAGGCTTTCTGAAAGTCCAGATACACTATATCAACCAACTCACCTTCGTCCACCTGTTTATTCCCACCTTCAAAAAAACATAACAGATTAGTAAAACAAGGTCTTCCTTGTCTAAAGCCATGTTGGCTGTCTCCCATTAGGCCATGACTATGTACATGCTGAGTAATTTTGTTCTTTATGATGTTTTCTACCATTTTTCCCAGTACTGACGTCAGGCTCACCAGTCTGTAGTTTCCTGGATCACCCCTGGAACCCTTTTTAAAAATTGGCGTTACATTGGCGATCCTCCAATCTTCAGGTATTACAGATGATTTTCATGAAAGTTCACAGATTACTAATAGCAGGTCTGTAATCTCATATTTCAGTTCTTTCAACACCCTTGGATGTATACCATCCGGCCCAGTTGATTTGCTACTCTTCAGTTTATCTAATAGTTGTAATACATCTTCCTGATGTATCAATATTTCCTTCAATTCTTCCACACCTTTAAATACCACTTCAGTCATGGGTAGCATCCCTACATCTTCATCAGTAAAGACCAAAGCAAAGAATTCATTCAGTCTCTCCACTATTGCCTTGTTGCCTCTTAGTGCCCCTTTAACCCCTCTATCATCTAATGGACCATCTGACTCTCTCACAGGTTTTTTGCTACAAATGTACTTGAAAAAGTCTTTATTTTGAATTTTTATTTATTTATTTATTTATTTATTTATTTAATTGGATTTTTATACCGCCTTATCATACAATCAAAGCGGTTTAACAAAAGAGAAAATTAGTAATAGTGAAAAAATCTGTGATAATATATACATAGTTTGTAAATATATGATTAAATGTCTTGGGAAAAGGTGCACTATATATATTGTGAGCTATACTATAAAGTGAGCTATTGTACAATGTATATATAAATAATTGCTTTCTTAAAAATTAATTAGTTGATTGCATGACCGTAGTGCTCCATAAACAAAACTGTTTTCAGTTGTTTTCTAAAGTCTTTGATGTCCTGAGCTGCTCTCAGATCATTAGGTTGGGAGTTCCAGATGGAAGTCGCAGCAAACGAGAAAGCTCTCTCAGAGGTCTCCTTGCGTGTTTTTCTGATGTAATTTGAGGAGCTGATTCTATTTTCAGATACACTTCTCCTAGGTCTGTTGCTAATATCTGACCGGATAAGATACGTCAGACTTTTTGCAGAACATTGTTGCTTTATCTTGAAAATATAAATTACTGTTTTGTATTTAATACGAGATGATATTGGTAACCAATGAAGCTCCTTTAAGATAGGAGTTATATGCTCTTTACTTGATAGACCAAAAATTATACGAGCAGCGGTGTTTTGCGCTAACTGTAAAGGCTTCAGTGACTGCTTAGCTAGACCCAGATATATTGGATTGCAGAAGTCAAGTAATGGTGTAATTAGAGCATGACAAACATTGCGGAAGTGAACAGTTTCCAGAAGCGGCCTTAGTCTTCTGATGATTTTCATTCTATAATAAGCGCTTCTAATCGTCTTGTTTATGTGTGATCTGAGATTTAATTCCTTGTCTAGAGTAACTCCAAGATATTTCACTTCTGATTTAATAGGAATAATTGAATTATCTATCTTGATGACAGGTGGATGTGCAAAATTTTGGTTACGAGATACAAATAATGCCTCTGTCTTGCTAAAATTAATTTGCATATTGTTGGTTTTACACCAGGTGGACATTTGTGATAGACAATCTGTGATGCTGGAAAAATCAGGTTTCTCGATGGAGATAGTTGTGAAAATCATAATATCGTCAGCATAAATTGCATACTTTATGCCACTTTTTAATGGAATATTGCAAATTGGCTGCAAATAAATGTTGAAGAGAAGCGAAGAAAGAGCGGAACCTTGTGGCACACCTTGTAATACTCTTATGGGCAGAGAAGTTTTTTGTCCAATCTTTACTTGTAAAAATCTCTCTGTCAGATATGATTGAAACCATTTTAATGTGACCCCATGTAGACCAATCTCCTCTAATCTATGTAATAACCTATTGTGATCTACAGAATCGAATGCAGCCGAAATGTCTATAAAAATCATTATAATACCCTTCTCAAATTCTCCCTTTGCCTGCCTTATCAATGCCTTGCATTTTACTTGCCAGTGCTTGTGCTGTTTCCAGGTTTCGTTGTTTGGCTCTTTTTTTCCATTTCCTGAAAGACAACAGCCTCTCTGATCTCACCTTTAAACCATGCTTGCAGTTTTTTGGACTTCCTTCCACTTTTCTTAAAGCGTGGAATACAGCTGGTCTGGGCTTCCAAGATATTATTTTTCAACAACACCCAAGCTTGATGTAGGTCTTTAACCTTTGCAACTGCTCCTTTTAGTTTTTTCTTAACTATTTTCCTCATTTTATCATAGTCTCCCTTTTGAAAGTTAAAAGGTAGTTCTTTGGATTTCCTTACTACCCCTCTTCCACTAATTAAATCAAATGCGTTCATACTATGATCACTATTACCAAGTGGCCCCAACACCCTTATCTCTTGCACTAGATCTGGTCTTCCACTAAGGACTAGGTCTAATATGGCTTCCCCTCTGGTCGGTTCATCAACCAGCTGCTCCAAGAAGCTGTCATTTATTTCATCTAGGAACTTTATCTCCCTAGCATGTCCTATCGTGACACTGACCCAGTCGATACCGGGGTAATCCAATCTGTTCAAACCTCTGCTGTGTAGCTAATCTTCCACCAGCCCCAATATGCTCATATAACCCCTTTTCTCAAATCACTTCATTGGCTTCCTTTCCATTTCCAATGCAAACTTCTCCTTCTGACCTATAAGTGCATTCATTCTATTGCTCCTCACTACCTTTCCTCTCTTTCTCTCTCTCTACACCCATCCTCGTGAACTTCACACTTCCTCTGGTAATTCCAGACTGATCCTTTCACCTTGCCTGCTCCTTATGCCTGGACTACCTATATCTTTATGTCAGGTTTCATCTCTCTTCCTTTTCAAATCCATGCTAATTGGCTCACCTCTTTCAGGCAGTTTTTGAATCTTAATCCTTTGTTCCCCATCTGTCTCATTACCCTTCCCCACTGTTCCCTTGTTCTCATCTATTGTACTGTCTTTCCTGATTAGATTGTAAGCTCTGATAAGCAGGGACCGTCTTTATATGTGTCTGTAAAGCACTGCATATGCCTTGTAGTACTATGTAAATGATTAATAGTAGTAGTAGGGTACTAGGAGCGGAGTATAAGATTTCACTTTTTGCTAATGACATTTTGATGATGTTCAAATCTCAAAAAGTGAAAGAACCTAAACCAGAATCACCAATAAATCCCCCCAAAATGATAAAATCCTGATCTCCAAGAATCCCCGTTGAATTTCAAGTACACTTTTTGTCGGAGCAAGTCAGCACAGTGCCTAGAATTTGTACATAGCACCACTGTGACAGCTCCTTTTATTAAATAATTTTTATAATTAAAACTCCAAACTTAGCTTCGTTTTATGTGTCCATACGGCCAAGCCAAAGTATTGCCAGAGACGCCAAAGAGACGATGTGGCTCACGTTTCGGGTTTTGTACCAAACTCTCTTAAAACCCTGCTTCAGGTCCGGCAGTCATCAGCAATTGACAAATCTTCAGCAAGTTACGGCTTGGTCGTATGGACACATAACACGAAGCTAAGTTTGGACTTTTAATTATAAAAATTATTTAATAAAAGGAGCTGTCACAGTGGTGCTATGTACAAATTCTAGGCACTGTGCTGACTTGCTCCAACAAAAAGTGCACTTGAAATTCAACGGGGATTCTTGGAGATCAGGATTTTCTCATTTTTGGGGGATGTTGATGATGTTGACAGAGGCTGACCGATCTTTCTCTGGTGTCTTAGCAGAACTGGAACACTAGCAGCATGTGTCCAGGTTTAAGGATAACCTGGATAAACTGGAGACTATGTACATTTCTCTGGCAAGAGAGGAGATAGACTGCAAGAGTAGCCTAGTGGTTAGAGCAACAGCCTACAAACCAAGAAAGCTGTGTTTGAGTCCCACTAGCACTCCTTGTGGCAAGTCACTTTAACCTCCATTGCCTCAGAAGAAAAGGCCTGGCAATCTACTTCCAGTAACACCTTGCCAAGAAAATCCAGGGGCTGCTGTGTCACCAGGAGTCAGCACTGATTTGTCAGCACTTAATAAATATAAATATGAACATTTCTTTGGCGAAGGAGGCAGTGGAGAAATTGAAGGGCAACTTCCCATTCTAATGGACCAAGGGGCTTTATACTATTTAGGAATTAATTTATGTGCCGACATATCACACCTGTATCATGCGAATTATGATTCACTCTGGTGGAATATAATTTCAGATCTAGAGCATTGGAGTCATCATCCATTGTCTTGGCTAGGACAAATCACTAGCATTACAATGGTGATCTTGCCCAGAGTACTATACTACTTCCAGACGTTAACGGTCCACATTCCTAGGTAAGCGATAGCTCTGGTGCAATACAAACTTTTTCATTACATATGGATTCATCATCCTCCAAGGCTTGCAAGTGGGGTATTGTATAGGTCTCAAAGAGAAGGGGCCTGGTGGTGCCCAACCTGCTTTGGTATTACCTAGCTGTGCAGGTTTCTAATATAGTGGGCTGGAAGGATGGTTCTAAGTGCAAATGGTTTCAGATAGTACAGGCATTAACCCCAGGAGTCCCAATGAGATTTTTGCCCTGGGTGGAGAAGTCACCGTGTCAATCTCAAAACCCACTGGTGCATGTAGTAGAAGGCATTTGGAGGTGGAAAAGTGGTGAGGAAATGGTTGGGGAGGGGGAAAGTGTCTCCTCCAACCTCTGTGATACAATGGGGCATTTCCCCTGGGGCTGTACAGCCCATTGTTTTAGAGATGGGAAAAACAGAGGCTACATTCAGTGTATCAGCTTTTTTCTGAGGTACAGATTCTCCCCCTTGATGGGGTACAGGCTAAATTTGGTCTGGCAATGGGTAAGCGTGGGGGATTGGGGGGAAGTGGTAAGGAAGGGGTTAACAGATTTTGAGCTTGGCGTGTCATAGATATCTCTCCAAGATATACCATATGCTTCAAGAGTGGTTGATATGGAAGGACAGACTAGATAGCCCATGTGATCTTTTTCTGTTGTCATGTTTCTATTTTATTGGTGATACATGGCACCTGCTCGAATTCATAGATAGGTGGACAGTATCCCAGAAACTTGTTGGAGGAGATGTGCTAAAGAGCAGTACTTTCCTGCATATGTGGTGGACTTGCGATCTGATCAAGCTATTTTTGGATCAGGTCTATATGGAAGTGCAGGCACTAGTGGACAGTATGGTGGGCTGGAGTAGAGAATGTCCTCCTGGGGGTGGCTGGGTTGGGGTGGGAGGGAGAGTGGAGAAAGTTAGTGCGGATGTGTGTGGTAGCAGCAAGATGTGTGACTGCAGCGCATTAGAGGTCTACTTGTCAGCCCATGATCCTCTTGTGGACAACTTGGCTGCAAGAGATACAGTATATTTGATGGAAAAGCGAATGGCTATTCAGAGGGACAAAGTGATAGAGTTTGAGAAAGTGTGGGAACCTTTTGTATTGAAGCTAATTCAGGAATGATGCTCAATTAGCTATATTAGGTACATATTGTACTAATATGCATATTTGATGCTATTTTCTATATTAATCATGTTATTACATGTGGGGTTGGGTCGGGAAGGGGGTAGAAGAGTGGATGGGGTGAAGGGGGAGGGAGGAAAGGGAAAGGGGGTACTAAGTAAGTTTGTAAGAGGTGTTAAGTTTGTAAGATTTTGCTATACTTCTAAGAATTTATGGTTAAAATGTTGAATAAATACTTAAAAATATATTTATATTCATCAGCACTATGGGGTAGATTCCAAATCCCGAATAGCAGGGTTGTACATCTGACACGGACGTACAACCTGTGGAGAGACCCGGAATGGTATTCCAGCCTCAGAGCTCCCCGCATGTAGAAAGGGTTTGTGCGGGGAACGGGGGGGGGGGGGCGGGGCGGGACAGATGTGGAGTGGGGTGCGGTGGGGAAGGAACAGGGGCAGGGCAAAGCATCTGGATGTACAGGGCCTTTTCTGGTCAGGGCCCTGTACATCCACCAGTTGTCAGCTGCATGCCCAACTTATTCCACCCCAAAGGTGCAATAAGTGCTGCCCGCAGGGGAGTTTGGGCCAGGAAGTCCCGTCCCCCCCCAATGATAGTGCACCACCATGGGTGTTGTCCTGCATCCCAATCTAGGCCCTGGCTGCCCCCACCAAGGGTCAGGCAGTTGAGAGAGGGGTTTACCGCACCGACGGGCACTGGGCACTCCAGCTGGATGTGCCAGTGCCATGGCAATGGGAAGCCATGGCACCGGCATGCCACAGGACCATTGAGGAGGTTGGCCAGGCAATTCCCTGGATGTCTCTAGCATCATTATAGGGGGCACACCAGGCCACTCAAGTGCCCTGATTCGGCACCGTGGGAACGTATAGAACCCTTAGTTGCAGAATCAGGTTCACAATGGCCTCCTATATGTATAGTTGCGGGCAGAAGTATGCCCATATTATAAATGTACAAGAGTTGATATTTGGCATCTATGTTGTTGTTGCTGTTAAGTTCCATCTAGTCGGTTCTGACTCATGGTGACCCTCTTGACAGATATCCTAAACTGTGTTTGGTCTTGAGTCAGGTGGCAAATTGTTGATAGAATGACATCCTTGACTGCTGTTATTGTTTCAATCCATCACATTGCTGGCCTTTATCCTTTCCACTGACATTCAACCTTGCCAAGCATGATATCTTACTCAAATGATCTCTCTCTTAGCATGATGGATTTGGAGTATGAATGTTGAAGACTTATCATTTCAAATTCTAAGGAAAGCTTATGTTTGATCTCCTCTAATGCTGACTGATTTATTCTTAAGGCACAATTCATGGTATATAGAAGTAATTTTCCCCAGCACCATAATTCAAAGGCATCGATTTTCTTCCTGTCTTTCTTCTTCACTGTCCAACTTTCACATCCATATGATGTTATTGAAAATACCATGGCTTGGACAAGTTGAATCTTTTTATGCAGAGATACATCTCTGCACTTGAGAATCTTGTCTAAGTCCTTTATAACTGTTCCACCAAGAGCAATGCATCATTGGATTTCTTGACTGTGTGTTTATTGATTATTGATCCAAACAGGTTAAAATTGTCTACTATTTATATTTCTTTTTCATCAATGATGAAATTATTGATTTTGCCAGTGGTCAGGAACTTTATCTTCTTCATGTTTATTTCATTTATCAGGTCTTTTATACTGCTTTATCATTCAATCAAAATGGTTTACATTGTAACTTAAATTTGGTAATGTACATTAAACAGGGACATTGATAACTTGGAAATTTCTGAGGCAATGGAGGTTTAAGTGACTTGTCCAAGCCACAAGGAGTGCTAGTGGGAATTGAACGCTGGTCTCTTGGTTCCAAGCCAGTGCTCTAACCATTAGACTACTCTTCCACTCCTCCATGCTATGGTGCAGGGCCATACACTATGTTCCTCAATCTTGATAAGCAAATGTTTTAGGCTGTCTTCACTTCCAGCCAGTAATGTGGTATCTTCAGCATAGCAGAGGTTGTTGGAGTCTTCCACCAATCTTCTTTCCTCAGTTGTCTAATAGTTTATATATATGGCATGGATGTCCGAGGTTATACCTGTTTTTTTTCTGCATTTGGGCTCTAAGTATAAGCTACACATACAAGCACAGAATATTAGATGCATATTTGATGCCACCCTTGAAATGCCCTAACTCCATTCCTTTCACTCTATATACTATGCATATGGGGGTAATTTTATAACGAGGTGCCTACTTTGAGCATTAAAGTAGGCATCTAAAAGAAGCTGCTTTAGTCATTTTTGTACATATGTGGTCTCAAACACATGTAAATGGCTCTTAGAAAATAGCAACCAGCGTAAAAGTACATGTGTTGATTCGATGGTGTTTACATTTACAGTATCATGGGTGTGCACATGGGTGGAGTTCACACGTACACATCTAGACTATAAAATAATTTAGGGGCTGATATCCAGAGGCAGGGCCATCACCGCTTTAACATAGACCCAGTTATTCAATACCGTGGTCATATCCAGCCACTGATACTGAATATCTGGTCTGCCCGGATAGCATTTGAGTTAACTGAGCAGTGACAATATTCAGCCACTGGCTGGTTGGCTAAACCAGTTGTAGTTGAGCTATAGTTAGGCACTTTAAAGGATAGCCTATTTTTTTAGAGCTTACTTGTTGGTGGCTCCAGAATTCAAAACTGTTATTCAGCCTCTAGAGCCTGCTTGTTGGTGGCTTTATAATGCAAGTACGTTTTAACACAGGTTCCTCTTTCACAGTAGACGTATGGAAGAGATCTGCGGTTTATTAACTTCCCATATTAAACGTTGAGCTGTCCGTGTCCTCCTCATCCCTCACAGATACAGATATTAACTTAATTTGTCCACCGGGCATTGTCCCTTGTGACATTTTGCTTGTAAGTTGTGGTGCCCCATAGTGGGTTTTCTTACTGTATTTTTTTATGAGATTAATTATAATTTTTATGTTACTATTTATTTCTGGATATTACTGTTTTTATGCACTCACTGCTCTTTATATATTTATTTATTATTTCTAATAGTCTTCTTATGCATCAACCTATTTTAATGCTTTCTTTAACTGATATATCTTTATGTGCATCAGATATGGAGTTTTTGAGTTTTATTATTATTTATAGCTTTATATATGCTTTGTTACTTGAGATTTGCGTCCCTGAAGAAGGCATTGGGATTTACAATAAAGTTTGTTGACCGCCCTGCAACACACCGGCTCCTTTGTTCTGTTTGGAGATAATAAAAATTCCTCGGGAAGATTTGCCTCTGATAGTGAGGGTACAGTATTTGACTGTGCCCTCAGGATTCTGGAGAGATGGGGTACACCAAGAGCAAGCTACGCCATAGAGTTTGAATCTCACTGGCTTCTTTGAAAGTTCCCTGAGCATGGTGATGGGTAGAGTTACCCTCCTTGTCTGTTTTGCCCTTGAGATGGACTGGAATATTATATTGAGACATATCAATTAGTTGTTTTTGGATTGCAAGAGTCAGGTATTTCCTGATATTTCTCAAGAAGCCCAAGAAAGGAGGAAGGACCTTTTGACCCTCCATCCTAAGGCTTTGGCATTAGGAGCTGTTTTTCATTAAAAATTTCCCTGTAAATATTTTTTGCTGTATCAGTCAGAACACTTTCTTTTCTTTGACGCTAAACAACTAGTCAGTTTTTTACTTGCTAGAGAAAATGTATTTGTGAATTGATGTGAATTGCTGTTTTATTTATCTAAGTCTTATTATACACCGCTTTATCATTAAATCAAAGTGGTTTAAAATAAACATGAAATTTGCATTTAAACTTACATGGAACAGGGTTAGGGTACAATTGGCTGCTTCAACAAACTAGTCTTAAGGGTATGTTTACTAAGCAGCGGTAGCGGCTGCCGTGTGCTATCGGAGCTGCGGCCCCATTGAATTCAATGCGGCCGCGGCTCCAGTACCACACAGCGGCCACTACCGCTGCTTAGTAAACATACCCCTCATTATCTTGGGCATAACTGTTACAAGTACCGTGACATTTAACATGATGTAATTACTTAGTGTCATTCCCAAAGTATTCTATGAACAGATATGTTTTGAGTCTGTTCCTTAGTTCAGACAGTTTCACAATATCTGAAGTCATCCAGGAGAGAGTTCAAGATAGCAGTTGTGAATAAGGTAAATGCTCTAATGCAGATGCTGACTGCTTAAGAGTGGGATGGAAAGAAGGTTTTGCATCTTCTTGCTCTAGTGCCAGGGGCTTTATATATTAAGGCTTGAAGCTAGTTGCTATTTGGTAATATAGGATCTTGAAGATACATACTATTATTTTATATTTTATCCTAAGTGTGATTGGAAGCCAGTGAAGTTACTTTAGTACAGGAGTAATGTGCTCATTTCTTGAGACACCAGTTAAAATATAGGCTGCAGTATTTTGGGCCATTTGTAGGGAGTATAGAACTTGTTTTGGAAGGCTTTGGTATATTGTATTACAGTAATCTTGATGTGGTGGTGTTATGGATTGAGAAAACAATCTGAAATATTTGGGGTCAAGTAGAGGGTGGAGTTTTTGAAGTATCTTCATCTTCTGGTATGCCGTTGATGTGGTTCTTTTGATGTGTGACCATAGGTTTAGCATCTGGTCTAAAAATATACAAAGATATTTGACTTCTGATTTTACGTCCAGCTCAATACAATTAATTCTTAAGGTTGTTAGTGGGTTGGAGGTTGGATCTCTTGTTACTTGGAGAACTAACAGGGGCTATACACTTCAAGCAAAAGTAAGAGTTTGCGTCTTTTTAAACTACTAGCTCTCTGCCTGGGAGCTCTTAAAAGGGTTTTGGTACATTTTTAAAACAAAGTTACATTCTTTTTGGTGCTTTAGTTTAAAAGGGGAAATATTTTCTTTAGTAGGGTAGGTTTAAAACAATGCTTTAGTATCTTTCTCAGCTCTTTGAAGCTACACACAGGGACTCGGAACAGCACATTTTGAGCACACTTAAAATAGATTTAACTGATTTTTCTCTGAAAGAACAGCTGGGAAACCAGCTGGTACACTGGTAGGTCTCTCTCATTTGCCTTAACAGATACCTAAGCTCCATCAACTGAACAATGGATGGGGAAAATTGTATCGCCAAAGCTGTTGCCCCCATTACAGCTTCTGCCAGTTGAAGGACCAGTTCCATATGCAGGATGCCTGCATGCTGAAGCTCTCAGGAAACAAGTGGAGGAACTCAGTGAGGAGGTGGCGAGGCTGAGGAGCATTCAAGATAGTTAGAAATACATTGATGAGCTGCTTCTTGCAAAATCCAAGCTCTCCAGCAGAGGAGAAGATAGGAGCCTACAGAATGATGAAGGTTGGACATAAGTCACCAGGGCCTGCAGAATCACCAATCTAATTTCTCCAGTCCTTGAACTGAAGAACCATTATGCAACCCTGGAAGTGGAGGAGATGAAAGTATCCCTGGAAAGGGAAGAACGAGAGCTTGACCACCCCAAATTTGCAGAATCAGTGACTACAAGGAAGCAAAGGGTAGTGGTGGTTGGTGACTTTCTTCTGAGGGGTACTGAGGCTCCATCTGCCAATCAGACTTGATGTCCAGAGAGGTATTCTGTCTGCCAGGTGCCACAATTTGAGATTCTATGGAGAGTTTGCCAAGACTCTTCAAGCCCAATATTACCCAATGTTGCTAATCTATGTCAGCACAAATGATACTGCAAGGTATCCCTCTGAGCGTATCAAAAGTGACTTCATGGCTCTGGGACAGAAGGTGAATCAGATATTGGGGCAGGTGGTGTTCTCTTCAATCCTGCCTGTTGAGGGTAAAGGCCAAGGCAGAGAAGCTCACATCCTGGAGATGAATGCATGCGTGCGTGGATGGTGTCATTGAGAGCGTTTTGGATTCATGGACCATGGGATGCTGTTCCAAGGGTTGCAGAGCAGAGATGGCGTCCATCTAGCCAAGAAAGGTCGACATGTCTTCAATAGCAGACTGACTAATCTACTGAAGAGGGATTTTAATTAGATCCGTTGGGGATGAGTGAAGAAAGCCTCCAGGTAAGTGAAACATTAAATATCTTCATGGAAATGGGTAAAAGGGGCAACATATGGAAAGCGGTGTGTATAAATGCCTGTAGCCTGGGAAATAAGATCCTAGATGTTGAAGCTTTAATGGGAGAGGCTGACTTGGATTTAGTGGCAGTTACAGAAACATAGTTCACATAAAACCATGACTGGGATGTAACTATACCAGGCTAACAACACTATAAAGCCAATATCAAGGCCTCCAAATGATACTTCAAAAAATTAAATGAGAGACCTCACTCAATCTAACCAAACTGCAAAGCACTTTAAACACAACCCACAATTGAAAGCCTCAGAATTAACTCGCTAAACAGAACACGTTTAGGAGTTAAAATAACATCAATGGCTCTCACTTGCCAACAACCACCATCCAAAATACATGATATACACACATTTTCAAACAATTCCAGTTAACAGAAACTTGCACAATTGTCAACAAATATCAACAGATACGCTAATCATGTAACAGGATGGAATGTGAATGCCCCAACGCCTTTTCTAGACATCTCATGTGAGCGTTTCGCTACCGCTGTTTCAAGGGGGTCCAACACAAAAATCACATCGACTATAGGCAAAACCGCTTCATATTAGTCAGAACTGACTTCCAGGTCTTGATCACCCGCCGATATTGACTGGAAGCATGGCGGGTGATCAAGACCTGGAAGTCAGTTCTGACTAATATGAAGCGGTTTTGCCTATAGTCGATGTGATTTTTGTGTTGGACCCCCTTGAAACAGCGGTAGCGAAACGCTCACATGAGATGTCTAGAAAAGGCGTTGGGGCATTCACATTCCATCCTGTTACATGATTAGCGTATCTGTTGATATTTGTTGACAATTGTGCAAGTTTCTGTTAACTGGAATTGTTTGAAAATGTGTGTATATCATGTATTTTGGATGGTGGTTGTTGGCAAGTGAGAGCCATTGATGTTATTTTAACTCCTAAACGTGTTCTGTTTAGCGAGTTAATTCTGAGGCTTTCACTTGTGGGTTGTGTTTAAAGTGCTTTGCAGTTTGGTTAGATTGAGTGAGGTCTCTCATTTAATTTTTTGAACTATACCAGGCTATACTATTTTCAGAAAGACAGGGTAGGAAGAAGGGGAGGAGGAGTGGCACTATATGTAAAAAACAATATTAAAGCTTTGGAATTACAGAGCTTAAAAGGGAGAGAGGAGGCACTATGGGTTAAACTAGAAAGAGGGAAAGAGAAATCTATTTGCATTGGCATGATATACAGACCTCCCTCACAGGAGGAAGAGGCAGATGAAGAGTTATGGTGTGTACAGGGCATCATTGCCAGGAAAGGGGAAGTGCTACTGATAGGGGATTTCAATATGCCAGATGTTGACTGGCATACTCTTGCTGCAGTATTATCTAGAAGTAAGGAGATCCTGGATTCTCTACAAGGAGAACTATTAAGGCAACTGGTAACAGAACCCACACATGAAAGGGCCATACTGGACTTGGTGCTTACCAATGGTGAAAGTGTTTCTGATGTTATGGTGGGAGATCATTTTGCATCCAGTGATCACCAGATGGTGTGGTTCAGTATTAGGACTAGGGCTATTAAAATCCATTCAAAAGCGAGGGTCTTAGACTTTAGGAAAACTAACTTTTCCAATATGGGTCAATACCTCATGGAGTCGTTAGCAGGATGGGAACAGCTGGGGAATGTAGAAAAACAGTGGGCAAAACTGAAAGGGGATATTTTAATGGCAACCATCCTTTTTGTTAAAATGGTAAATAAAGGTAAGAGGAAAAGGAGATCGCTATGATTTTCGAAAGAAGTAGCTGATAAGATGAAGAAAAAGAGGGAGACCTTCATGAAATACAAGAGGTCACAGAGAGAGGAAGACAGGAATCTATATTTGGGAAAATTTAGAGAAGCTAACAAAGTAGTCAGGAAAGCAAAGATTCAAAAAGAGGAATAAATAACCAATGTAATAAAATGGGGAAATAAGACATTTTTCAGATATGTTAGTGAGATGAGGAAGGGCAAAAGTGGTATTGTCAGACTCAAGGGCTAGAAGCTGATGAGGATAAAGTGGAATTGCTTAACAAATATTTCTGTTCTGTGTTCACAGATGAAGAAACAGGAGCAGAACCTCAGAAACATTCACAAACAGGAACAGAAGTGAGGGGCATCTTGAATAATTTTCAGAACACTGTGTTCATGAGAAACCAGCTAAACTTAAAGTAGACAAAGTGATGGGACCATGTGGGATACACCCTAGAATACTGATGGAATTTGGGGACATTCTAGCAGCTCCATTGACTGACCTTTTCAATGCCTCATTGGAGTCGGGAGTGGTGCCAAAGGACTGGGGAGAGGCACATGTGGTCCCTTTTACTCAAAAGCGGAAGTAAGAATGTGGTTGAAAATTGCAGGCCAGTTAGTTTAACTTCGGTTGTGAGTAAATTATTGGAAGTGCTGCTGAAAGAGAACATAGTAAGTTTTCTGGAGTCCAGCAGATTACAGGATCCGAGGCAGCATGGATTCAACAGAGGCAGATCTTCTCAGACAAATCAGATTGATTTCTTTGACTGGATGACCAGGGAGTTGGACCGAGGTCGAGCCCTAGATGTGGTGTATTTAGATTTCAGTAAAGCCTTTGACACCAATCATCACAGGCGACTTATAAACAAACTGAGCACCCTAGGGATGGACCCTAAAGTTACTGCTTGGATTAGAAATTGGTTGAGTGAAAGACGACAAAGGGTACAGGTAAATGAACTCACTCTGAGAAGAAGAAGGTTACCAGAGTTGTGTCCCAGGGATCTGTGCTTGGTCCAATTCTTTTTAACATCCTTGTTAGTGATATAGCGGAAGGGCTGTCGGGTAAAGTTTGCCTCTTTGTGGATGATACCAAAATCTGCAATAGAGTAGACACCCAGGAAGGTGTAGATAACATGAGGAGGGATCTAGCTAAGCTTGAAGAATGGTCTAGAATTTGGCAGCTGAGATTTAATGTTAAAAAATGCAAGGTCATGCATTTGGGCTGCAGGAACCAAGGGAGCAATATAGTATAGGGGGTAAAGTACTTTTGTTCACTAAAGAAGAGCGGGACCTAGGCAAGATTGTGTCTGATGATCTTAAAGTAGCTAAACAGGTAGAAAAGGCAACAGCAAAAGCTAGAAGGACGCTTGGGTGTATACGGAGAGGAATGTCCAGCAGTAGAAAGGAGCTGATAATGCCTCTGTATAAGTCTTTGGTGCGACCTCATTTGGAGTATTGTGTGGAATTCTGGAGACCACACCTTCAAGGCATAAGTGCACAGGAGGAGAGCCTCTTTCAATTGAAAACAAGCTCTGGATGTTTGGCTGGCATTAGGAGGATAATTCTGTAATCTCTCCTGCAGTTAATAAACATTGTCATGCACGTAAATGGGGCCTGTTTTATAAAGTGAAGTATGCGGACGATATAATGATATATCTCCCATTTGACATCACCAATCCCTCAGTTCAACAAATCACTGACTGCTTCGCTGAACTATCTCACTGGTCATCATCCCACAACCTCATGATTAACTTCAATAAAACTAAAGCCCTCTATATAGCAAGGAATCAAAGCTCCCCCCCCCCCACACCTTTTATAAGAATTCAAGATACAACTATATCTGTCAAAAATGAAGTGAAATATCTTGGAGTCCTCTTAGACTGCACACTGCATATGTCCTCATTTATAAAACAAACAACAAGAAAAATCTATTATAAACTTAGATTGCTAAAAGAGCTCCACCCGTTCCTTCGCCCACATGACTTCAAATCAGTACTCAATGCCATTATCATTCCCCACTTCCACTACTCCAACTCAATACTTCAAGGACTACCAAAACAGTCATTAAGACCACTTCAAATTGCACAGCATATTGCAGCAAGGATAACATCAAATGCCAACCCAATAGATCACATTACCCCTATCTTATTCAGCTTGCACTGGCTGTCAAAACAAAGTTGTACCCAGTACAAAATAATTGTAACCATATTTAAACTAATTAATGACATAGCCCCATCCCACCTTTCCTCCCTCATCAACAAAGAAACAAACATCCGTACACAATGGGATTCCAACAAAAACAAACTCACAACAGCTCCAGACAACAGGAAAGCTTAAAAAAAAATCACAAACAAAAGGGCATTCTCCCATTGCGCCCCCACCCTCTGGAACAAGCTCCCAGACAACTTAAGAGAGATAAAAGACCTCTCTTCTTTTTGAAAAAAACTTAAAACACATCTGTTTACTCAGTACTCTGGTTCTGTAACGTAATCACTAACGCAGAGCCTGTCCACCCTACATAACCAGTCTAAGTGTGCCTCCTCCCCAGAATGCATCCTCCAATGCCCGCTCAGGAACTTTATGAACATAGTTACCAATTATTTAATTTATTATAATGTTAATGTACATAGTTTAAACTTTTCCATGTAATTGAAAACGTACTGTTTTGTACAATTCATATATTGTTCTTTGTAAACCACAATTGATTTGTTGGAAATTGCAGTATAAAAATATAAAATAAATAAAAGGACATTGGATGAGGGGGAAAGGGGATAGATTCAGGAGTGATATGCTGAAATATTTCTTAATGGAAAGAGTGGTGGATCCGTCGAATAGGCTCCCAGTGGAGGTGGTAGAGATGACAGTACAAAGTGGCTGAATGTAAATGATGAATAGGAGGAAGGGCGGATCCCTGGGGTACTCCCTGCTGCTACTTGAGTGGGTTGGATGTGAGTGGGCTGACTTTGAATTGTTGCTGGCAGTCTTAGGTATGATGTAAACAATGCCAAGGTAGTGTTGCAGATTCTTACTTCCTGTAGTCTGCATATTAGTGTGCTGTGGTTTATGGAGTCAAATGTTTTTAATTTACTTCCCATGCGAACAGCCGTGATGTTATCTTTGCTCCATGTTTTATTCTTTTTCTTTAGTTAGGTAGATTGCTTGATTTTCTTTTTTTTTCCTTACTTGGTTCCAAATTTTGGGCTAATTTATGATTATTACTTATTCCTAATATTCTTCCTCTTTGCACTCTTTTTTTCTGCTATATCTGTTTGATTATATATATATATACATTAAAAAAAGAGTGTGCATAAATCTATCTGACTTTCATAAAATTGTCCCATAGTGCTATACACATATTGACTCTCAATTCTGTTTCTTTTAAAATAGCACTTGGATGTTTGGCTGGCATTAGGAGGATAATTCTGTAATCTCTCCTGCAGTTAATACACATTATCATGCGTGTAGGTGGGGCCTGTTTTATAAAGTGAAGTGTGTGTGTACTTTATAAAATGGGTGCAAACTGACATGCTCTAACCTAGGTTTGGCAGTTACACTTGCTAGAGAAAGTGTAAATGTCTGCACCTAGATTTGGAGAAACATGTGTACGTTATTATATTCTACAATTTCCATGTGTACAGTAATTTTAGTCCCCACCTATGCTCTGCCCAAGTTCTGCCCTGTGCACACCCTAACTGAAAGTACACATGACAGGATTTACATGTCCACTTGCAGAATAGCAACGGCCTAGGCATGCCCTTAAGTCACTTGCTTGTAAGTCTTTTAGAATAGGAACTTAATGTTGGGTAAGTTTCTGCAACCTCCTTATAGAATTACCTCCTAGATGACTAAGTGCTTTTTGAATATCAAACCAATATATATCTGTAGAAAGAGAGAGCCACTTGGAAGAGAGGGGAATTGCCTTGCTGACTGCCAGGGTCTGCCACTCTAGGTGACTGCCTAATTCACCTAGTGGGAGGATCAGCCCTGACTTCACCCTGCATCACTCACACACCACATACTGTACATCCACACACTGTCTCAAAATAGATACAAATATATAGATGCTACCAGTCATAAATATTCTTCATAGAGCTCGACAGCTCTCCAAGGTATGCATGTTGGCAAAGGGAAGCAGGGAAATGCACCGTTTTCTCACACTATAAGTTTATTAATCCTCTTGCAAATCTTATGTGATCTATCTACTTACTCCGATATGGAAAACATGCGCTCCATCAGTGACACACATCTTTTAGTAATGCTTACAGCATGCACTTTTTAACTTGTTTAAATTCATTCTCCTTTCAAGATTATTGTTTCAAATTGGAGCATAGGGAATCAATAAAGAGTCTAAGTATAGTAGATGTCTGGAGAGAAACACACAGAAAGTCAAATGAATAATCTTAAATGTGATACAAAAAGACATTGGTAACCAGTGTTGCTCCTTCAGCAAAGGGGTGATATGATTGTATTTGTTTGTTCCATAGATTAACTTCACCCCCAGTAGTCTGCCAGTACTTCCATGTAAATCTGGGCTGTTTAAGAAACTTACATATTTAAGTCCCACCAATTATGTTGAAAGCTCATAATTTTGCAACTTTTACATTCTGGAGGTGGACATTAACAATGTGGGTTAAGGAGAAGTATTCCCTTAATCTCTTGTTTAAAACCCTAATAAATGAGTAAATTTTAAAAACCTATGTGTGCTTCTGAGTAGGTATAAAGCCCAACATGGAAATTTTGAGCTGCATATATGGATTCTTTTTGCAGAATAGTGAATGCATGTGTAGATATTTGGCCCACCCAGGTATTTCTGCATGGTATGGATCTCCATGTGCAGCTTTCTAAAATTGCATTTACATTTATATTCCAATTTCTACATTTAAATGCCACTATTTGGGGATGATTTTAGAAGCATATCCACATGCAAAGTATACCTAGAGGCACAGTTATTATATATGTAACCCCCTTTCTGTGTGATCCAGACAGTTACTTCACCAACTGCTTGAAACACAAGGGAGCACACCAATCCTAGGAACATTTTGCCCTGTCTTTCTCTGAGCTCCTCGATTTAAAAGTTTCAGAGTTCACCTGGTGGTGACTGGCAATAGCCAGGAGGCACTTGACACTTTCACATACACCCTTCTAAAAAAAAAAAGCGGGGGGGGGGGGGGGAGTTCCAGGCCAGAAATTGGGTTCGTAACCAAAACATAAGGATCACTGATCATAAAACAACAATTGGCATGAATGCTAAAAGGCTGAACTATGGTACAAAACAGTCTAATCTCTTAGGGTGGTTAGGATGTTATTATTCTATTCATTCCAGTTCTTGGCACCTTAATCCTTATCCTTAGATGTCTGAAGCACCACAGTTAAGTTATTTCTCTTTTTCAATTCCCTTTCTTTTTAATCCACTCCTGCCACAGTTCCTGGATATCATGATTGTTAACCCACAGTTCCCCAGCCCTCTATTAAACTGCTCCCCTTTAATCTGGTACCTCTTGTATATAGTTTGTGTTGCTTCCTTCTCCTCTTGGATGCTGTTATCTGCAGTCTTCCCACGGCTGCTCTATATGTTCTCTGGCAATTGATATCTAGAAGGACTGCTGAAAGCTACCTCTGAAACTTTTCAGGCTGAATCTCCCCCATGCTTCTTGGTACAGTCTCCAAGCCTGTCTCTCCTTTATTCTCTGGTCATGGCAGATGACGAAGATGCCCCTTCATACATGATAATGGCTCAGGCTGAGTGCCAGAGGCATCAGCCCCTTTAGGGCAGTCACCCACTTAATACATTAAGGTACAATGGCTAGGGGCCAAGGATAGCAATCTGACTTTGGGTGAGGATTTTATACTTAGTGGGGTTTTCCCTTTTCGAGGAGTCTTCTCCCAGCCTGAAATGACTGGCAGAAAGAACCTCCCCTGATCTGGAAAATGACAAACCTTTATTTTTGCTTCTGGTAATAACCAGTGGGAACACTGGATGGTAACAGTGCCGTATCTAGTTGGTCTCTACATATAAATAATGCACATAATTTTAAAAAGAAATGCATAAGAAAATGCATTAAGGAGCATATTTAAAGCCCTGTTTTTCATAGGTCATTAAGGCAGAAATAGGGATGTCCAAGTTTGGATGCTTAGAAAGAGGGTTATTTTAGAAGTCCTAGTCATACTTTGGACATCTTAAAATGGCCATTACAGCAGCCAGGTCTATGGAGATCCCTAGTGTGAGTATGTCCAAGTCTGAATCGGGAGCATGCTGGAGGCATGGCCAGGGAATTCCCAAGAACCTGGATATTACTGCCTGATCTCCAAAGTCATATCTAAGGTTATACGTGCTCCAGGCATGAATGGGCATGGGAAAAGTGCTGGTTTTGACCAGAAAATATCCAAAGGGCCTAGAGAAAATGGCATACTACTATCCCCAGTACTCTACATGATCATAATGACAGCAGTGGTGGAATTTGAATCCTGGCTTCACTATTCTAACCATTAGGCTATTCCTTGATGTCTGGGTTCTATTTTGGGGATGTTTATGCAGACGCCCCTGCTGACATCCATATCAGGAGACTCCACATTTATGAAATTGTACTTGAACTTGGATGTTGCCGCTTTTTTTCCCCAGATGTTTTAGCTTGAACAACCCAGATTGCACTTGGACATCATTTGTAAAATGCTACTTAATGTGTATAGTATTTTAAAAAAGGCTCACTGCATGTAGAACACATTGTAAAATACTTTTAATATCATGTCAAAAACACTTGTAATCTGCAGCAAACCCAGCAAAAAGATCTATTTTACAAAACATGGTCAAAAATAGAATATCATCACTTAGGGCTTTGATTGTGTTAGGGGTATGCTTAGTAATCGTCGGTAGTGGCTTCCGTGCGATATTGGAGCCGCGGCCCCATTGCTGTTGATTAGTAAACATACCCCTTAGTGTGACTATTAACACTTGTAAGCCGCGATTTTCTAACCTATACTGTACATGAATGCCAGATTTTATAAAACAGGACATCCAAGGGGAGAAAATCTAAGATGGTAATTATATGAGGATCAGCTAGATTTACATATGTTTTCATACATGTATTTTGCAGCTGTTTTATAAAAGAGAATGTGTGTACTTTATAATGTAGGGCTGTGAGTGTGAAGGTGCTTGGGTTCATTCAAGCCATGTTCACCTACACCAGCCCTATGACTGGTATAGATGCCCACATGTACTGATTTCAAGAACACACATAAATTACAGTATTTTATAATTTATGTGTTTAATTTTGTACTGTGCCCAAACCCTTTTTTTAAATTTTATTCTTTCTAAATTTCACTTAAATAACAAGAAAAACTCTTGCATTTAGAAATGTGAGGTACAAGGGAAGAAAAAAAAAACATAATACATCATATACATTGCCATAAACAATGAATCCAGAAGTAACAAATTTACTTAAACACCCACCTCTAGCCCACAAAAAGCAAGAAGAATCCAAGTAATACAAAGAAAAACATACCGATACATTACATAGACAAAAAAAAAAAAAACCCACACACACAGCACCATACAGTCAGCATTACCAAACATCACGGATTCAATGTGTCTACCTGCCCAATACCTGAGGAGCCATGTGCGTTCAAAAAGGAAACTAACTGAGAAGGATACAAAAATATATAGAAATTCCCTTGCAGCTTAATCAGGCATTTACAGGGGTACTTTAGAAAAAAACATACCTCTCATCTGCAAAACCCTAGATCTTGTGTGCCTGGTTTCCCCACAAACGTTCCCCAAATATTACCAATTACCAACAAATTGCTCAGACAACAATTGCTTAGCTACAAAAGCTCTTTATTCAGTATACCAAAGCAAAACAAATTGCAAATGCAGATAGCAAGCATCTGTCTGAAAGATGGCAGGCAACCTCCTCTCTGTACCGGAGTTAGAGAGCAGATTGCCCAAAAAAGTTCTATAGTTGCTTTCTTATATACCTTTCTGTCCCAAAGTTCCAGAAAGTTCTGCATAACTTCTTATGAGAAGAGCCGGGAGCATCAGAGGCTCAAAACGAATACAACATTGGGTTACTATATGGAGAAGAAGTTCTCTTATATTGTTGCTGCATGAAGAGTTAGCTGTGCAGAAGTCGCTGTGAACAACTTTCCCTGAGAATAGCCTGTCGCCCTTGTCGAGGGACTGGGCGGCCACAGCCGTTTACTTGCTGGTATTCTGGACATTTGAATCCGATGGGGTGTTCAAAACGGGCAGGATTTCATCTGAGATAAGTGACTTCTATTTGACTTGTACCTCGTGTTAATTGACTTTGGCTTGTTGCCTTGTGTGAATTGAAGTTAACCGGGTGGTATTGAGGGGTTGAAGTCCCCTTGATCCTTGTTAGGGTTGCTTCCCTATTTTGAATTAAAAGATAAAAACGGAACAATACACTATGAGAAGGAGGTTCCTTCATGGTGTGAGTTCCAGCAAAAATAGTTTTGTCTAGATGTGTTTCTCTTGTTTGTTGGGGAAATAAGAAATACAGGCATATCTTTCAGTCCTGCTCAAATCACACCCAGAATACACCCTTTGAAACTTGTACATAGTATAGGCTCACTGAGACACTAGAAGTAACAGGACTAACTTGAAAGAAACTTAGAAAGGCAATAATAGTAGGTAGACAAAATATGTTACAAATCTTTAATGCAACAGAATGATAAAAAATAACATCCAGCAAAGCTGTCATAGAAATCATTATAATCAACATATCTTTTATGCATATTCCTTTGCACTACTGAGTCAGCTTGTGTAGTTAAAACAGTAAGCTCAATACATTCAAGTACTAAGTATTGCAGCAGGAGGTTTAGAGAACCATTATTAAGCTTGATAAAAAAAAAAGAGATCTGGAATAGAGATTCCCAACCTTTTTAGTTCAAAAATGTCAGGTACCCCAGTTCATTGCCACCACTCTTCCCAGACCCCCTCCCATCAGCACTAAGCCTATCCACACTAACCCTCTTTGTCCCCTTTCCATTTCTGGGCACCACCATCCTCTCAATCCATCCCAACCTGTTTGAACCAGTCTTAGGGTTTTTTTTCCTAGTAGGCACTAAGGTGTTGCAAATAACATGCCAATAGTGCTAAAACCATGGCACGTTAGGTGCAGCAATACCGTGTTAAATGTTGGGGGCGAGGAAAGCATATCTCCGGCAGTTAACGTGGAGCCCTGTCCTCTAGTACATACTGCATTAGTTTGGTGCACCTAATACTATGTCTTAAGGTTGTGTTAGGTGGACCCGTGTTAATGCAGTTGGCACGTGGCATGAACACAGCATTAACTGTGCTGAGCTCACCATGCCCATTCTCCGCCCATTTCTCGCCCACACGTGACCCTAATGCAAGTTGCACAGTTAGTGCGAGAATCATCCAATGATGTTAAGGCCTCGCTAGCTGGCAATGAGTGTCCCAGTGTGTTTTCAGCACACCAGAACATGTGCTGTCGACTAGCGCCCATTAGTAAAAGACCCCCTTAATCTTTGTCTTTCTCGCCTAGCCAGTCCTTGCCAATCTTTCTCTTCTCTACCCAGCCCTCTTTTTTTCCTCTTTTCTGTGTCCTTTAGATCCCCTGTAATGATCTCACAGTTCCCCCAGGGGTTCACGGAGCACAAGTTAGCAACAACTAAGCTAGAATGGCCAAAACTGAGCTTCTCATTTTCCCCTTTAACCTCCTCTCCCTTTCCTCCTTTCTCAGTCTCTGTGGATAACTCTCTACTCATCCCTGTTTCTTCAGCTCGCAACCTTGGGGTTGTCTTTGACTCCTCTCTCTCCTTCTCCACACACACATCCATCTGATAGCTAAGATCTGCCGTTTCTTTCTCCACAACATCAACAAAATCCGCCCATTCCTTTCTGAACACACTACTAAGACACTTATTTATTTATTTATTTATTTATTTGGACAGCTTTTATATACCGCTGCTTCCAAGGATCAGCAGCGGTTTACATTATAACAAATAGAACAGGTACATTGAACTTTAAGGACTAGGTATTACAGTACACTCCTTAATCACCTCTCATCTTGACTACTGAAACCTACTCCTTGCTGGTCTCCCTTTGAATCATCTCTTTCCCCTTGTCTGTTCAACACTCTGCTGAGAAGCTAATCCTCCACCAGCCTCGTCATACCCATATTACCCCTCTTCTCAAATCATTTCATTGGCTCCCTATCCGTTTCTGCATCCAGTTCAAACTTCTCCTGCTGACCTATAAGTACATTCACTCTGCAGCTCCTCGCTACCTTACTTCTTTTATCTCTCCTTAACTCCCTCCCCGGGAACTCTGCTTTTCTGGCAAATTGCTTCTATCTGTTCCCTTCTCTTCTGTTGCTAACTCTAGATTTCGCTCCTTTAACCCTGCTGCACCTTATGCCTGGAACAAACAACCTAAGTCTGTATGTCATGTGCCTTCTCTGACCTTTTGAAATCCAGGCTGAAAACTCACCTCTTCACTGCTGCTTTCGGATCTTGACTCACTTAATCTCCTTGTGTTTCCTTACCACTCCCCCTAGAAGTATCCCTGTCTAAACCTACTGTGTTGTCTGTCTTGACTAGATTGTAAGCTTTGATGAGCAGGGACTGTCTCTTACATGTCTGTGCAGCACTACGTAAGTCTTGTAGCACTATACAAATGCTCAGTAGTAGTAGTAGGTTTAAAATAAATAGTTGTGTTTCAGCCAAATCTCATTGCTAGGATATAGAATTAATTCGCTATACCATATAATCTCTAGGGAATGCTATATAGTAAAAGAAAATGTATGACCATTGATGCAGTGTGTAATGAATCTGGACTGGTTCTGTTGACATTAATAAACAGAATACAAGGCTGATTTACCTTGCATCAACAGAGTTCTAAGACACCAGCATTGGCAATGGTATCTTTTCTTGGCTAAAAATATGTTATTTCTAATAATACAGAGAGTTCTCTGCAACAGTAAAATTGCAATTCACGGGAATAACTAAAGTCTTACTGACAGCCAAAAGAAATCAAGAGACTCCTTCTAAAAGCTGAGAGAGCATAGGGAATACACAGTTGAAACTGAGTATTATAAACAGATTGGTGACATAGACAGATTACTGCTGTCAGATGTGATACTAATTCGTCTACGTCATTAAACTGATTGCAATACCTTTTTATATATCAAAAGATGATGTGATAGCATGTCGATTTAATAATGATTGAGAAAGGACAAAAATGAAAATGTTTTCTGTATGCCATATAGTTATTCATGAAAATATTCAGAGCACAGTTATAGAGATATTGTGAAATTAATATATGAAATACATTGCAGTTATAACTGAAGATACATTATAAATGTCCAAGCACAGCTAAATAAATAAACACAATTAATTCATTCAGAAGACATGATCTAGAGCAGGGGTGGGCAATTCTGGTCCTGGAGGGCCGCAGACCAGTCAGGTTTTCATGATGTCCCTAATGAATATTCATGAGATCTATTTGCATCCACTGCCTTCCATTGTATGGAAATAGGTCCATGAATATTCATTAGGGATATCATGAAAACCTGACTGGTCTGAGGCACTCCAGGACCAGAATTGCACACCCCTGATCTAGAGGATGCTAATCTTGGAATAAGCCTACAGGTCCTCTTTTCTGTTCACTTTTTGTCATTTTCAGTAGACTGGACATCTTATTTCTGATTGGATTTGAAAGCCACTGACATGTTCAGATTGTCAATAATAGGTGCATGGTTTTATTTGTGAGTTATTTTTCAGAACCATATAGTGTAAACCATTTGGTTCAGGTGATTTGCTCTTATTATTTTGTCAGTTTGCTCATTCACATCTTCCAAGTTCACTGTGCTTCACTACCTCCAGATCACCATAATCAAAGACTGTTTCCAGGGTGGATATCTTCCCAATACCCTTCTCAATAAAGACCAAAACAAAGAATTCATTTATTTTTTTTGTCTTTGGTCTTATCCTTAAGGAGTACCCCTTTTAACTTCTAATTGTATAATGGCCTAGCTAACTACTTCATAGGTTTCCTGTTTCTAATGTACTTGTAAATTGATCTTATGAATTTTTGCTTCTATGTCAAGATTATTTTTCATAGTCATTTTCAGCCTACCTTATTATATTTTATACCTAACTTTGTTAGTGCTTAAGTTCTTTTCTATTTCCCCCACATGCCAAAAGTCTCTAATATATGTGTAGAAAACTGACCAATGGCAGCTATACATGTGAAGGGTAATTTTATGACAGGATGCCTATGTTATCGGCAAGAAAGTGCCTATTTTATGGCTATTTTATAAAGACATGTAGGGGTCTATTCTGAGCCATGAATAGCGGGGATGTATGTCCTGCCTGGATGTACATCCCTGCACTTTGTCCCCCTTGCCGTCCACATGCAAGGCTTCCTGTTCGAACAGCAGAGTTGTAAGGGGAGCCTTAGACGGGTGCAGGAAGGGCAGATGGAAGGCGGAACGAGGGCGGTGTGTAGGAGGGCTGTCACCTTGGATGTATAGGGCCAATTCTGAAATCTTCTCTGTATGTCCAGGGTAGGCCAGTTATATGGGAGACTTATTCCACCTCAGAGGTGGACTAAGTCCCCCTGGATGCGGGGTAGCAGTGGCGGCCAGTAGGGACAAGACTGGGAGGCATGCAGGAGGTTCCCTGCAGCTGGACCCCGGAAATAGGAGGCCAGATCAGGGTCTGGCTGCGGTGAAGGAACAATCTCGGCAGCTGCCAGCATTCATGGCCCTGTAATGGAGCTACAGTACCATGGCAACGAGATGCCGTGGCACTGCGGCTCCATTACAGAGCCAGGTTGAGTTAGCCGGGGATCTGTTGGACGTGTGGCCCTTCAGAATCAAAGACCCAGCCTGCACATACAGGCTGGTAGACCCAATTTTGAGGGGCTGTACAGGGGCTGGAAGTCCAATAGGAAATAGGCCTCATAGTCTTCTATGTGACTTTATAAAATATTAGTGCAAATCCTGCCACAATATGATGCAGACTTTATGCCTGGTAAAGAGCACAAATATTATGCCCATATTTCATGAAATACACTATAAATCATGACTTCATTCAAACTCCATCCAAACTCTGCCCCTATGTATGCCTACTGTGCAAGTATACACCACCTGGCACTGCATGTGCTTTTAGGCATAAGATTTTACAAGATCCCTTTTACATATGAAAATGGTTTTTGAAGCAGCTATAATCGGTTGATATTCATAGAACTGAGCAGTTTAATTTAGGATAGCTTTTTTCAGGCCAATATTCAAAGGGACTTATATATTCAGTGGGTGCCTATCTGTGACTTTTCAGTGCACCATCTGGATAGTGCTGCTGAAAATTCCTTCTAGATACTCCAGAACTACCTGGACTCGTAGTGCTGGGCAGAAGCAAGGGAAGATCATGGACATTTCACCTAGAGGACTTCTAGGTTCAGATGTGGAGAAGGCATTTATTTTTAGCCTGGTTTATAAAAGACATATAGTTGCCTATGTTTCTTTATAAAATATTAGCACAAATCCTGCAGAAATAACACCTAGATTGATAGTACTAACATTTGCACCTGAGTGGGAGGAAGCATAAATGTTAGGGCCCTATTACTAAAGTGTGGTAAGGACGTACCAAGCGTTATGTGCAAAAACATGAGGTAAATGCCAAACCTTTGCAGTAAATGGAGGGGTCAGGTCTAGCATTTGCCCTGCATTTATCATGCATGGCAGATACTTACTGTACAAGTGTCATTTTACATAGATCTGCAGATAGCACAATTGCACCCATGCTATATGTGGATGCCTATAATGTGGGACGTAATGGTGCCAGAACCCTTCATAGAAAAGCTGCAATGACAAGCACTGCTAATGGGTCAATCCTCCACCATCCTCTTCCGATCGCATGCTTGATTATAATAACCATCCCTCCCAATGTATTATAACTCCTCCCACCCAATGGCATGTCTGATGTTTGATAACACCCCTCCCTCTAATCACCATCCACCTCACCAGGCCAGCCATATACCCCGAACCTGCAAATCCAGATTACCTTCCTCTGTGAAGGACCACCCTAGCTCTCAACTCCACCTACTCCTACTCCCATCTCCTCCCCAATTTACTCCGATGTAATCCCTCATGTCTAGTGGATTGAGGGGGTCCGATTGCTTTGTGCTCCTGCCCCATTGCTGCCCAGATTCAAAATGGCCTAAGTTCTAGTTTAAGCTCAAGGTACTACAGTTGTACTCTACAGCTATAATACCACGTGATTCAGTCGTAGTTCCCTGAGATTACTGCTAGGGATCAAATCTTCCATTTTGAACCCAGGCAGCAGTGCAGGGGAATCACTCCTGCCCTATCCACTAGATATCAGGGATTACTTTGGGGTATTCTGGGTAGGGGATTTTGTGGGGGGGGGGAGGGTGATGGATTGTGTTTTGGGAGATCTTTTATAGAGCGGAGGCCAGTGGGTTTGTGGATCCGGGGGGGGGGGAACAAATGTATTTATTTATTTATTTACATTCTGTTATATACTGCGCTATTCTGCATCAGTGCGCAGTATTGAACAAACTGAAACTACATTGAACAGGGCATTATAACTTGGAGATAACTATTTTACAGGGAACATGGGCTATGGAGGGTTAAGTGGCTTGCCCAAGACCACAAGGAGCACCTTGTGGTCTTGGGCAATCAATTGGATTGGAGGGGTGTTATGGTAAATCAGGCATGCAGTCAGGTGGGGGTTATAACATATTGGACATGCAATTGGGGGAATGGAGGATAGCCTAGTGGTTGGGGCAAGGTACTTCAGGCCGGAAGGTCGGGGGTTCAAATCCCACTAGAGGACAGCAACCTTGGGCCGGAAGGACTGGGGTTTCTAGTCCCACAGGTGCTCCTTGTGGTCTTGGGCAAGCCACTTAACCCTCCATAGCCCATGTTCCCTGTAAAATAGTTATCTCCAAGTTATAATACCCTGTTCAATGTAATTTCAGTTTGTTCAATGTAAACCGCACTGATGCAGAATAGCGCGGTATATAAGAGAATGTAAATAAATAAATAAATAAATGATATTATTTCTGTGATGGGTGGTTGGGAAATGACCATGCTACTGGACTGACAGTAGTACAGCTGTACTTACAGTAACACCACATCGTCAAGATGGCATTAAGTGCAGCTACGCTATCTTTAGTCGTGACATCTAGCATGCAGTGCTGCCCTACGTGCTCGCTTCATTGGCCGACATTTCCATTCTCCACCCCAGTCCTGCCCAAAATGGGAGCATTCAGTTAGCACAGCAGCAGCTACCACAGTTGTGCTCTAGTAGAGTGCACTACTTAGCATGCTATCTGCTTAGTGCACTCTATTAAAAGGGTCTCTTAGTGTGTAAAGTAAGCATGAACATATGCGTTTTATAAAATATATGCATTAATAGTCTCCTCTACAAGTACGCTCTTAAGAGCACTATTTTTAGGTTTGATCTAATTTTATAAGCCCATAAATCATAAAAATATAGAAATGCCATACTGGGTCACACCAAGGTCTATCCAGCTCAGTATCCTATTTGCAACAGTGGCCAATCCAGGTCACAAGTGCCTAGCACTTTCCCAAAAAGACACACAGGTTCCTAATTGCTTGTATTGGGGCAAGCAGTGGATTACTTTTGTCCTCTTTAATAATGGTTTATGGACCTTTCCCCCAGGAACTTGTCCAAACTTTTTTTAAACCAGCTACACTAACAGCTTTTATATTACATCCTCTGGTAACGAATTCCAATGTTTGATTACGCGTTGAGTGAAAAAAATATTTTCTCTTATTACTCTTAAATAGGTTACACTGTAGCTTCATTGCATGTCCCCTAGTCTTTCTACTTTTTGATGCCATAAAGAATCGATCTAGGTTTACCTGTTCCACTCCATTCATTAATTTGTAGACCTCTCTCATATCTCCCCTCAGCTGTCTCTTTTCCACGTTGAAAAGCCCTAACCTTTTATGTGCAAGAAAGGTTTCTAAAAGTAGCTCCAAAGCGGAATATTCAGCCATTATTAGTTTAGCTTAGTGAATTAATTTAGGGAATAAAATAAATTCTGCTTTAAATTAAAATACTCAGTTATATGGATAGGAGCTAAATATTCCTGCTAGACATATAAAGCCTGATTTTCAGTTGGGCGGGGCTAAGCACTGTAGCCGCATAGCCCTGCCCAAGACCCCTTAAACCTGGATTTTCACTTCTGCAGCAACGAAAGTGAACATCTGGGGTTTGCCACTCAGCCAGAAAGGCGCCGAGCCTAACCGGGCAGCAGCGATTTTGGATGCTACCTGGTTAGCACTCTGCACCTTAAAGATAGGCGAGCGGTTTCCTTGCCTTTCTTTAAGGTACAGAGCACTAACCAGGCAGCATCCAAAATTGCTGATACCTGGTTAGCGCCATTTCCCACCTCCGCTATACCCTGGAATGCCCCAATGCTAACCGGATAGCATCGGGGCACATAGGAGACTTAATCGGGGATTTTCAAAGGCACTAGCCATATAGGTGCCTTTGAAAATCCCAGATTAAGGCATTTGCACAGTTAACATGGGCTGCTAACCATGTAAATATCTTAGAAAATCAAGCCCATAACTGCCAGCAACCAGCGGTCTATATTTATATTTAGCACTGCTAGGTATCCAAATAGCTGTGCTGAATATATGTGCTATATTAAATTCCATAGTCAGCATTTTAAAGAACCTGGCTGAAGACTGCACCTTAATACTGACCCTCTTTCTGTCCTGTCCTCTGAGTGCACAGAGATAGTCTTACAGTGTCCTGCTCATGCAAAGGACTAGCTTATATGCTCTGTTTTGTGTCATCGCATCTGTATCATCCATTTTCATGGGTAGTTGGCATGGTCACTATGCCGTCAGTGTGAGTAACAGCTTCGGGGATGTATGTTTTAACTGAGGAGGCTTGGCTGCACAGAGATGGGTAGCAGCGGAGCTGTACATCTTTTTGGAATTCACTGAGGGCAGGGACATCCATGCCGCTTGCTATCTATACCCGTATCACGGGGTTTGAGCGTGCCATGTTGAACATGTCTCTGTCCTCGATTCTGGACCCACAGGCATGTCCAGATCTGAGCATGTGGAATTAGGGTCAAATGGAGCCCATTTTTCATTTAGACATGTCCGTGGACTGGATATGCACACTATGGAATCACGTTCTATGTGGATAGCTGTTGAATATCACCATTAGATATATTATGTATATATAGCTTGTGAAATGCCCTTACTCTGCTACAGCACTATCCAGATAGTGACCGAGCATTTAACAGGGAATTTATGGTGATAGTATCCATATAGTACTGCTGAAAATTCATGGGCAGGGGACATATATTTAATGGTGCATGACAAATACATACATCCCTTTGAATACTGACCCAATAATTTTTAAATAGCACTTATACTGTACCTTATGTAAATTTTTAACCTTCACAGCTGGTCCTTTTGTTTCCTACAGGACCTTTATTGTGGTTGACTCTATGGCATCCTAGTATAACATCACAGTTCCAACACTTTGATAAACCCTATCATTTTCATATAATTTGAACCCTGGTATCACTGAGTCCTCTTGATTATCTTTCTTCCACCAGACATCTATAATACCTATTAAGTCAACATCTTTGATTAGTACAGGGGTTCTCAACCAAGTCATCTGGATATACCTAGTCAGTCTGGTTTTCAGGATAACCCCAATGTATATGCATGACAGAGATATGTATACAATAGAGACAGTGCATGCAAATCTCTCTCATGCATATTCATTGTGGTTGAGAACCCCTGTTTAAACTTGTGGTATTCATATATAGGCAATTTAAAATATATTATTTTGAATCTGCATAGCAGTTGATGAGGTAATCTGGAATTATTTTTCTCTATCTTTTCTGTATTTAGATATATCTGGGCTACTTCAGCCTTTTACTGCAAGCACTTTATTCAGATATCATAACTCCAGCATTTTGCCAGTATCTTTTGACTATATCTGAAACACATGCTACTGAGTGACCATTGGATTTTACCCATGATCTAGTTTAAAAGCAGCTCTATCAGGGGATTCTAGAAAGCACAACAGAAAATAGCTCTGTATTTGAGTACAGATCTGCAGAAGAATGGTCATGACAATTTGAAAATATTCATTCTTTTGCTACATTTCTCACATTTCTTAAATGCCCCAGGAACCTGTACTGGACCCATTGCATTTTAATGTATTTTAAAAGACCTCAAAAAGGGAGCAAGTGAGGTGATTAAATATGCAGATAAAACAAAATTATTCAAAATTGTTAATTCAAAAGAGGATTATGAGAAATTTTAAGAGAAACTTGAGAAACCATTAGCAACAATCATAGAGCGTACCCCTTATTCCCACACTGCCCACAATGAGCCATCAATGCCCATGTTCTGCCCCATCCCATCAATACCTACTCAAACACTAACCTACTAGCAGTAGATTTTCAGTGTGGGGCTCCACACTAACGTTTAGTACAGCACACTTTCCATGCTCCAAACCCTGCAGTAGTGATTAGATACCACTTTACTACTACTATGAGTCATTAGTATAGTGCTACAAGGTGTAGGTAACGCTATACAGGAACTTGGAAAAACAAGTAATAAAATCCAAATATTTATCCTCAAACTTTTGCTATTTTAAATTTTTCTAAAGCACCAATGTATATGTTAGTGGATAATTTTATAATGGGGTGCCTTTGTGAAAAGACTAAAAAAATACTTTTAAGTCTATATTTTGAAGACAACGTAGGTGTCTATGTGCCTTGATAAAACAGACTCTCAAAACTATCCCTATTAGTGCATATATTTTTCTCTCCCAAGTTTTCATTTGCTCTAAAGAAGGTGTAAATGTGTGCATGTGTATTATGATTCCACCCCAGCTCTACCCAAACTATGCATATGTACTTATACATATGCGTACACTCATGCAATTTTGTAATAGCCATTTTCACATTAAAACATGCTTTACATGTGAAAAATGATTCATAAAATTACCACTAAAAAGGCATCTGAGACCTATAGATACGAGGGGGTACCCAAAAAAAGCAGGAATAACATTGCCGTGGGCGGAGCTTGTGTAGTACACACTTCTGCCGCTAGGCGTGTATAGTGCAACTCATTATCAGTTCAGTGCCGTCTGTGTTGTCGACCTGGCTTGTTCTGTTCATCTGCAGTGATTGTTTTTGCTAGCGCTGTTTTGTTCTTGTTTCTTTTTTTATGATGACAAGTTTAAGTGAACAACGTGCAGCTGTGAAATTTTGTTTTCTACTCGGTAAAAATGCTGCTGAAATTGTTTTAATGTTGAAAACAGCTTATCAAGATGACGCTAGGGGAAAAAGTCAAGTGTACCAGTGGTTTGCTCGGTTTAAAAATGGTGACATGTCGATTGATGACAAACCTCGTTCTGGGCGTCCATCAACTGCCCGAATCGACGAAAATATTGAAAATATTTGAGAGCTTGTGCTCACAGACCGTCGACAGACAATTGATCAACTGTCAGAGATTAGTGGGTTATCTTGGAGCTCGGTTCAGCGAATTTTAACGGAAGATTTGGGAATGAAAAGGGTTGCTTCCAAGTTTGTTCCTCGGGTTCTGACTGACAATCAAAAGGAACATCAAGTTGAAACATGTCGTGTTTTGAAACAACAGCTTGAAACTGATCCAGATTTTCTGTCAAAGGTCATTACAGGTGATGAGTCATGGTGCTATGGTTACGACCCAGAAACAAAGCAACAGTCAAGCCAATGGAAGACGTCATCGTCACCCCGTCCAAAAAAATGTCGTCAAGTCAAATCAAACATCAAAACAATGCTGATTTGCTTTTTGATGCCAAGGGGGTAGTTCATTTAGAGTTTGTTCCCCCAGGTCAGACCGTCAATCAAACCTTTTATTTGGAAGTTTTAAGAAGATTGCGCAACAGTGTTCGTCAAAAAAGACCCGATTTGTGGCAGACAGGAGACCGGTTCTTCCACCACGACAATGCACCTGCACACACAGCCATCTCTGTTAGACAGTTTTTGGCTAAAAATGGCATGGTTCCGCTGCCCCATGCACCTTACTCGCCTGACCTGGCTCCGTGCGACTTTTTCTTATTTCCACGCATGAAAAGGGGCATGAAAGGACACCGATTTGACAATATTGAAGAAGTCAAGAAAAAAAGGAGGGAGGAGCTGTCAGCCATTTCTAAAGATGACTACAAAAAATGTTTCGAACAGTGGAAGCACCGATGGTACAAATGTATCAGTTGTAATGGAGAGTATTTTGAAGGGGATAAGGTTGTTTTGTAAAGAATTTGAAATAAATAGCTTTTAAAAAATAATTCCTGGGTTTTTTTTGGTACCCCCTCGTATTTGGTGCCCACTGAAGTGCAAGCAGATTTTTAAAAATCATGTCCTCAATGAGTTTTCCTTAAAAATATAAAAGTTGTCTAGTGCCATGGGAAAGTTTTTCTCTGTACATTTTGGAGATGCAAAAAGGCACTGAGGATTTCAAAATTAAATTTTCTCATGTGCTTCCACTGCTTTGTCCTAGCTGAAATTGACAGAACATGCAAACAGGATATCCTGATAGTCATGGGTGACTGGAATGCAAAAGTTGGCAACACAGAAGAAGGCAAAGTAGTTGGAAAATATGGACTTGGCAACAGAAATGAAGCTGGAGAAAGACTGATAGAATTCTGCAAGACCAATGATCTATTCATCTCAAACACCTTCTTCCATCAACACAAGCGGCGACTGTACACATGGACTTCACCCAATGGATTGTATAAAAATCAAATTGACTACATCTGTGGAACTCAACGATGGAAAAGTTCTATAACATCAACAAAGACAAAACCTGGAGCTGACTGTGGTACAGATCATCAACTACTAATATGCAAACTCAAGCTAAAGTTGAAAAAGAGCAAACCACTCATGAATGCAGCAAAATATGACCTTGAGAATATACCACTGGAATTTAAAGACTGCCTGCAAAATCGATTTTCTGCTTTAGATACAAATGACAGAGCCCCAGAAGAGTTATGGAATGACATCAAGAAGGTTGTGTTGGAAGAAAGCGAGAAGCCTCTACAAAAGGTGAAAAAGCAAAAACGGCCAAAATGGATGACAGAAGAAACTCTGAAAATTGCCCAGAAATGCAGAGAAGCTAAAGCCAGAGGAGAAAGAAAGACAATAATAGAACTCAACAGAGATTTCCAACATGCAGCAAGACAGGACAAGGAAAAGTACTACAATGATGCATGCAAGGAAATAGAAGCAGAAACTATTAGAGGAAGAACAAGATCGGCTTTCCTAAAGCTACGAGAGTTAAAGAAAAAGTTCCATCCTCGAATTGGAATGTTATAAGATGCTCAAGGTTCTATGTTGAATGATGCTGAGAAGATCAAGAAAAGGTGGAAGGAATATACAGAGTTTTTATATGATAAAGATCATGTGGACCAACAGCCGTTTCAACCTGTACTTTATGATCGGGAACCATTGGTGATGAAAGAAAAAGTTGAAGCAGCATTGAAAGCCTTATCAAAGAACAAAGGGGTTGGATGCTATATTTTGGCAGACTCTGATAAATGGAGTTGCAATAATCGAGTATCGGCATAACCATTGCCTGGCAGATGGTGTGGAGGCTCATCTCCAGGAACAAGCAGGAATGTAGTCTTCACATATGGGTATCGTCGGTACCGATGGAGCCTGCGCGGGAACGCTCCCCAGCGTCTAATTAGAAAGCTTTTGGGAGCATCCCACAGCGCCTATGTGCTGCCTTCCCACCTTTCCCAACTGTCTCTCTCCAGTTCTTCATTTTCAACAGAGCCGGCAGGTCGCACTTCCTGTCACCGCAGAAAATATCCCATTTATTCTTCTTTTTTGTGGTCGCGTCTGCCTTCCTTTGACGCTACACCGGTACCACCGGTTCTTTCTTTCTTTTCCTTGTAAAAAAACCCATCTTTTCCTGGAGTCTTCCAGCTTTTTTCTCTTCTGGTGCCACGCGCCATTTTGGGCACTAGGCCCAACTTTCCTCTACAATGGAAAAACCCGCTTCGGGTTTTAAAAAGTGTTCCAAGTGTGGCGGTACCATCTCTGTCACCGACACCCATGAGTGGTGCCTCAAATGTTTAGGTCCTGACCACTCTATCTCCGAGTGTGTTGCCTGTGGGATGATGTTGAAGAGGGGTCAGAAAAACCGAGCTGCTAAACTTAGCACCCTTTTCCCTCCGATGCAGCATCTGTGGCATCAACATCTTCCAGGGCTTCGTCTTCCTCCCATGGATCTCAGGTAACTAAACATAAGTCTAGCCGGTCCTCAAAGGGTAGATCTCCTTCTAAGTATCGAGATGCCTCTGGCGTTGCCCTTGAGGGACTCACACCGGCAAAATTGCCCCGGAGGGAGGCTTCGGCTTCCAAAGCATCATCTGGGCTCCAGGATGTTCTCGAGGCCTCAACCTCGGCAGAACTACTGGTGCCATGCTCTGGGGTACCGGCCGCTTTGTCCGGTACCGATACCCAGGCATCAGCAGTGTCGATAGACTAGAGATTCTTGGCTATTGAACGCAGTATGGCGGCTCTTCTTTTGGCATCGATGCCCCCGAAACCGCTTCAGACAATTCAACTGGTACCGGTACCTACATCGGTACCGGGGCCAATTGCATCGATGTCGGCAGGTAGACTACCGGTACCGATGCATGCTGTGCCCTCTGGTACTGACAAGTCGGTACCAGACCCTGTCGATACCGACTTCGATTGGTACCAGTATCGTGCGCTGCACGATTACCCGGCCAGGAGATACTTTGAATCCTCCGACAAGTCTGAAGACTCTGACAGCTCTGTCAATACCGGAGTACTTCTTCCTGAGGATTCTTCCTCTCCTAAACGTAGGATGTCTTCTCCAGAGGATATATCCTTCCAGGATTTTATCCGGGATGTGGCTCGAGGTCTTTCCATCACAGTGGCTCCTGAAACAGAGCCTAGGGCAAAAGAATTGGAGATTTTACAGTATCCTAAAGCTCCCAAAGAGGCAGCTACTTTGCCTATTCATGAGATCTTGCATGATCTCATGCTAAGGATGTGGGAAACACCTCTCACCACTTCTCCTCATTCTCATAGGCTCGATACAATGTATTGAGTTCCTCCCTGTCCTGGATTTCAAAAAACTCAGCTGCCCCACCATTCCATGGTGGTGGAATCAGCTATGAGAAGGATCAAGAGTGCAAAAAGACATGCATCTAATCCTCCAGGACGTGAATGTAGGACTCTTGATGCCTTTGGGGCGTCGAACCTTCCAGGCCTCTATGCTTTCTGCCAGGATTAGTTCCTACATTTTATATATGGGAATGTTCCTTAAGGAAGTTACAGGAGATCTAGAGCTTATGAGCCCTCTCCTTCCTGATGATAAGAGACAAGATTATCTTGCACTTATCAAACATGCTCAGGATGTTTCCAAATTCGTAAATCGTGCAGCTTTTGATTGTTTTGAGTGCATAAGCAGAACTTCTGCTGTTGCCATAGGCACACGTAGGATTGCCTGACTCCAGGCATCTGACTTGAAACTTTGGGTACAGGAGAAACTGGGGAATATTCCTTGCACAGGAGAGAATCTCTTTGGCAAAAATTGGCAAGAGAAAGCGAATGAGCTAGATACTGATAATCTCACCTTGGATAGATTATCAAAATCTACAGCTGATCCTGCAAGGAAAAAGTCCTACAAAAAAACATTCTTCACTAGAAAGAAGAAGTTCTACCCATCCTATACCCAGCAAGGGCATCGTTCGGATCAGTCTGCCCAAAATGGTCAGCAACAACCTAAACAAAGAAAAACAAAGGTTGCTAAGCCTCAACCAGCTCAGCAGACTCAGCCTCCACAGGGGCTTTGACTCCCATCTAGAGAACTTTGTCTTCCTGGCCCTGAACGGGCCAGAGCCTTCCACCATTCTGGGAAGGTTATGTTATTTTGCCCCCAGATGGGGCAGATAACAGCAGAAAGTTGGACTCTGTCCATTGTAAGAGAGGGATACAAGCTTCACTTCCTCAGCATGCCCCCTCCTGCAATGGTAAGACAGTTCAATTTTCAGACCTCTCTCAACTCCCAGTTAGATCATGAGGTTAGTCTGCTTCTTGCCCAAGGGGCAATAGAAGAAGTACCTATTGTGATGAAGAAGCCCATACTGAACATATGGAATTAGAAGAAAAGGATGATTTTACCTTTAAACAAACTGACAGTCAGTCTGCACACACGTTTCAGCGTTTGCAAGACAAAGGCAAGCATAGGAAAACAGGAGCTAGGCTGACACACCCAAGCTCTGACGTAACTGCAAGCCTGGAACCTAATTACACACACCTGTTCAGGAAGGCAGACCCAAGGCTCAGGGAACAGGAATATAAACCCTGGCTAGGAGAAAGCAAGGGAGGAGTTAGTGATTGGAGTCTCGCTGAGAGAGCCGGTAATAGTGTTGATGAGAGTATTGACTGGAGAGATAGTTGGAGAGACGGTTGGAGAAGAGCTGGGAGGAAACCTTTGAGGAAACACAGCTGCAGTTCTGGAATTGAAGCAGATGGAGTGGAAGGAGAGAAGGGACAGACTGCTGTCAGGAACCTGCCTAGAGGGAGACAGCAGAGAGACCTTCAGACCTCATTGCCAGATAAAAAGCTTCAAGGAGCTCACAGGTGGGAACCTAGCACTAAACCCAGGAGTTTGCAAAGCTCAGTTTGGGACTGGGAACCAGAGCAGTGCTCCAGACAAGAACTCCAAACAGGGAATCAGAGAGCGTTTCACTACAGCTGGAAAAAGCTAGCTGAACAAAGCCAGAGAGGAATCTCCACAACCTCAGGTATTTCCAATCCTTACCATATAGAACTGTGCCCAAAGGAAGCACCAGAGGTCTTAGGGGGAAATTATCCTAAGCCGTATAATAACAGCTTAAAGCCAAACTCCTTAGTTCCAGAGTTTGAAGAGATGCAACCGGACTTTAATGAGAGTGACTCAGCAGAAGTGCCTATGGACTGTACACTGTGTTTGGCAGATGATATAGAATCCCTTTGCTAAATGTGTATGAGGGAGCTGAGTGTGAACAAAGGGAAAGAAAATATTTTTCTTTGTAAGAAGAAACTGTTATGTTTTCTATCTATTACATGTGATATGCATTGCACGTTTTGTGAGCAAAGAGTGAGAAGCTCAATCAGTTTAAGTTCTGTAAATATCCTCGAGCAAACACCTGAAGAGTATCCTGATTTAATCTGCACTGAATCTTTTTGTTGGGGAATAAATTCTTGTCATTTTGCCTTACCACTGGTCTTACAACTATTTCCTTATCAGAGGGCAAAGGAACTACCACTCCCAGCAGGCATAGTGGGAGGAAAAGGTTTTATCTCACCTTCTGCAAGGAGCATATAATGGCAACCCCAACCCTCTGAGCCCTAGGCGGAGGGCTGGGGCTTGACACTATTCATCAACAAGGTGCAGGGTTCTAGTCCCCCTTTTTCCTTATTCCAAAGAAAACAGGAGGGCACAGACCCATTTTGGACATCAGAGAATTGAACAAATTCCTGTTCAAAGAGAAATTCATGATTTATCTGGGAACTCTACTGCCATACCTTCAGAGTCAGGACTGGCTTTGTTCTCTAGATCTCAAGGATGCGTACACTCATGTTCTCATCCATCCAACTCACCGAAGGTTTCTTCGCTTTCTATTTCAAGGGAAGCACTACCAATACAGAGTTCTTCCTTTTGGCCTGGCCTCGGCACCAAGGGTGTTCACAAAATGCATGGCTGTGGTGGCAGCATTTCTCCGCACTCTAAAAATATTCGTCTTACCTTACTTGGACGATTGGCTCATTCGAGCCCCATCAGAGCCAGAGGCCAGGTTTTCTCTATCTCGCACAATGCGTATCCTTCAATATTTGGGACTTGTCATAAACTTCCCAAAATCCAACCTAGCTCCCATTCAGTCTCTAGAGTTCATAGGAGCCCTGCTGGATACTAGACAGACAAGGACCTATCTTCCACAGTCCCGCTGCCTTAGCATTGTGCAGTTAGCTTCCCAAGCAATGCTAAAGTCTCACCTCACTGCTCGGGAAATGTTACAATTGCTAGGCCACATGGCATCCACCGTGCATGTGATCCCTTATGCCCGCCTCCATATTAGGGCAGCCCAGTGGACTCTATCCACTTAGTGGACTCAGGCATCAGGTTGCCTGTCAGACAAAATAGCAACCTCAGATTGTCTTACTTTGTCTCTACAATGGTGGCAGTCACCCCAGAATCTGTTGGTGGGGTCCCCTTTTCAGCAACCCCCACCCCAAGTAACTCTAACAACAGATGCCTCACAGGTGGGTTGGGGAGCCCATTTGCAAGGCCTCTCTACCCAGGGTTCCTGGACTCCACAGGAGACCAATCTACACATCAATCTCCTAGAGCTCAGAGCAATCTTTCTTGCTCTTGGAGTGTTTCACACCCAGCTCAGCTACAAAACTATCCTAATTCAAATGGACAACCAGGTAGCCATGTTCTATGTGAACAAGCAGGGCGGAACAGGCTCTCTGTCGCTCTGCAACAAAGCTTTGCGACTTTGGGCCCTCGCCAGAGAGCATCAGGTTCATCTCCTTGCAGTGTATCTTCCAGGCATTCAAAACTCTTGGGCAGACAGACTCAGTCGAGTTCTGCTTCCACACAAATGGTCTCTCCATTCAGACCAGGTGGCCAAAATTTTCAATTTTGGGGAACCCCGGACATAGACCTCTTTGCAAGTCCGCTGAATGCCAGTCTTCCCCAGTTCTGTTCCAGAATTCTGGCTCAGGGTTGTCAGGCCAGGGATGCCTTCCTCCTCCATTGGGGTTGGGACTTTCTGTATGCTTTCCCACCCATTCCCCTAATTCCCACAACTTTATTCAAGCTTGAGAGACAGAGGCCATATAATTCTCATAGCCCCACATTGGCCACAACAAGTGTGGTACCCTCTGCTCTTACATCTCTCTCAAGCTCTATCTCTGGAGTTGGGATCTGCTCCATATCTCCTATCCCAGGAGGACAGGATGCTGTGGCATCCCAATCCCCAGTCTCTACATCTCAGGGCGTGGTTGCTGAAAGCCTAGAACTTCATGGTCTTAACCCTTCTCAGCAAGTAATGGATATCCTTTATGCTTCCAGGAAACCATCCACAAGACGCTCTTATGCTTTCAAGTGGAAAAGGTTTACCATATGGTGTTCTCAGAAGGGTCTTAACCCTCTTGCAATACCTCTGGAATCATTACTGAATATCTCCTTCATTTGTCTAATGCAGGGCTTAAGACCAATTCAGTGAGAGTTCATTTGAGTGTTATTGAAGCTTCTCTCAAGCCTTTAAATGGGCAACCTATTTCCTCTCATCCTATCATAGCGAGATTTGTGAGAGGCCTTCTTCTAACTAAGCCTCCCGTTAAGCCACCACCAGTGGCATGGGATTTAAATCTGGTTCTTGGCCAACTCATGAAGCTGCCTTTTGAACCATTAGCTACTACCTCTTTGAAATTCCTTTCCTGGAAGGTTATTTTTCTTATTGCAATCACATCAGCACGTCGCATCAGTAAATTGCAAGCATTGGTGGCTGATCCTCCTTATACAAGGTTCCGTCATGATAAGGTAATCCTTAGGACTCATCCTCACTTTATGCCAAAGGTGGTTTCACCTTTTCATTTAAACCAAGCAGTTTACCTTCCTGTTTTTTTCCCATGGCCTCATGCCTCTAATGCAGAAAGGAATCTTCATACTTTGGACTGTAAACGAGCTTTGGCTTTTTACTTGCAAAGGACGCAGCAACATAGAAAGTCCTCTCAACTCTTTGTTGCTTTTGATCCTAGTCATTTAGGACTTCCAGTCTCCAAAAGGACACTGTCCAACTGGATTGCACAGTGTATATCTTTTGCCTATTGGAGTAAGAACCTTCCTCTTGAAGGCCATGTCACAGCACACAATGTGAGAGCCATTGCAGCCTCTATGGCTCATCTTCACTCTGTGTCTATCGACAACATCTGTCGAGCAGCTACCTGGGCCTCGGTTCATACCTTCACAGCCCATTACTGCTTGGACAAGGACTCCCGCCGGGATGCCTTGTTTGGTCAGGCTGTTCTTCAACACCTGTTCCATACTTAATCAACTCCTACCCACCATCCCTCATGGGATGCCAGAGATCCATGTGGGGAAGTGCAGCCCTATTCCAGGGACACACAACTTCTGGGATCTCTCCCTGGCATCTAAAGCTAGGGAGTCCCCATATGTGAAGACTGCATTCCTGCTTGTTCCTGGAGATAGCATAGTTATTCACCTGTAACAGGTGATCTCCGGGAACAGCAGGAATTTAGTCTTCACAACCCACCCACCTCCCCTAGGAGTTGTATCTCTCTCTCTCTCTTTTTCTCTCTCCCTCTCTCTTTCTCTCGCTCTCTCTTTGTCTCAACTTTAAACTCAACTGGAGAGAGACAGTTGGGAAAGGCGGGAAGGCAGCATGCAGGCGCTGTGGGATGCTCCCAAAAGCTTTCTAATTGGATGCTGGGGAGCGTTCCCACGTGGGCTCCGTCGGTACCGACGATACCCATATGTGAAGACTAAATTCCTGCTGTTCACGGAGATCACCTGTTACAGGTGAGTAACTATGCTATCTCATCCAAGAGTGGTCACAGTATTTGAATTGTTCATAGTTTATGGTTTGCTGATCTTTTTGCTTTAGATATGCGTGTTTGAAAATTCAAGTGATGGTCCAGTATGATTCCAAGATACCTCACTTCTTGCCTGATCTCTATGTTGCCCCGATGTACTTTAAGCTTGTTCGGGGCTGCAAATGAGATATTACGGGTTATGATGAGTGCTTCCAATTTGGTATAGTTTATGTGGAGGTTTTGTCGATGTAGCCTGGACTCTGACCTCTCCACAGTACAGGGAAGAAGAAGACAGGAAGGGTTTTTATTTATTTTTATTTTTTTGGTACACATCTAAAGTGGTTAGCCCTGCTGTGGTTAGGGAAGGAACCTGTTTAATTAGAAGATGGACAGGCAGGAGTTTTGTTTTCTTCTTCCTACCCCTGATGGGTTGGAAAGAATAATTAAACCAAAATGGAAAGGTTATCCATGTCCTAATGGAAGAACAGCAACAGTTGCAACATGCCTTAGTGGAAGGACAACAGCAGCAGCAACAACAGAAGCAACTGCAGTAGCTGCTACAGGACATTTTGCAAACACAAGGGGCACAGCAACAAGAAGTACTACAGAAATCATTGGAAATATAGCAGGGTTCGCTAGCGCAAGTTTCCCAGGCGATCCAAGCGTGGCAGCCCACCCCCTGGTACCACCCCTGTCAATTAATGGAGGGCAAGGACCTAGTAAATTTTGAGCACAGTCCAGCTGGCTAGGTGGCCAGAGACTATGTGGACCACATATGTGGAAAACTTGATGACTGGAAGCAGTCATGTTGCTTTCCAGGAAGCTAACCCTGATGGTCGAGTCTCGTATGTAGCAATAAAGACCGCCATACTGAAGCGAGCTGGGTGTACACCAGAGGTTTACTGGTAATGATTCATTAAAAGAGTTCTGGGGCCTAAAGAACCCCCCCTTTCCCCCCCGCCCCCCCGAATTTCTTCTTTAGACTGAAAGAGATTAGAAATGGTTACAACCAGAGGAGAAGATTGGAGTGGAGATGGCTAAGATTGTTCTGTTGGAACAGTTTCTAGAGGTCTTGATCTCCCCCATGAGACAGTGGGTGTGCCAGTTCTCTAAATTGCCCTGGAAAATGCTGTGTAATAGTAGAAGGATTTTATGAAGCTCAGTCTATAACTGAGGCACCTAAGGTGAAGGAAACAAGGCCAGCCAAAGTCCATGGAGGCCAGAGAGGAAAACCTGAGCCTTTGAGGGCTCCTGCACCAAGGCCTCCATGCTCCCCAACCTCCCGAGGATCCATAAGTGGCTATTTAACTTGCTTCAAGTGTGGGGGCAGGGACCACTATGCCCGCTTGTGCCCCATGGCAATGGGGAACCAATGCATACAAATGCTATGAACTCCCATGAGTGCCGTACTGTGGAAGAGTCCCTAATGGAGGGGGAGATGTTTGTGACACCCATAGAGCTGTAAGACACTTGTCTGCAAGCCCTGGTGAACTCAGGAAGCATGAGAAGTCTCACCAGGTAGGACACCAGGACAAGGCATCAGATCAACTATGAAAAGCACGTGACCTTAATTTGCATTTGTGGAGATCAACGGTCATATCAAATGGCACAAGTTGAATTAAAACCACCCGTGGGAACAGAGACTCTTGAGGTGGTGGTCGTACCCTGGCTGACTTATCCAGTGATTATAGGCTGAGATTTCCCAACTGTCAAGGATATCTGGAACCAGAGAAAAAGAGCAACCCAGATGATGGGAATGCGGAGGATTTTTCAGAACTCTTTCATCTGAGAAACCCAGACTTGTTTGTGAAAGACCCCAAAACTCCCAAGTCCTGCAAGCAGTGCCAGTTGGAGAGGGCCTGTCATAACTCGAATGAGGGGGGTTCTGAGGGGGAGGAGTCCCCAGAAAAAAATGCAGATGATTCTCAAGAAAACCCAGCATCACAACTAGGATCCCCCCAGGAACTAGGAACAGCCCACTTGAGTGGGGTGGCATAGAGAATCCACGCCAGTTTTTTTAAAGAGGCCCAAAGGGGAGATAACACCCTTAGGAATGCCTGGGACCAGATTCAAGACTAGAGTGGGTCCCCGGTCGAACTTTGGGGTTCTTCCCTAACAACCTCCAATTGACTGTGCATCTTTGGGTCACTGAACTTCACTTGTGCACCTATACCACACTGCTTTAAAGATATGTGTGTGTGGGAGGGAAAGTGGTTAAAAAGTTTGATTGAAATTATCTCAATGTGCAGCTTGGACAATATGGAATAATCAGTTGGTGGAGGCAACTAGAAATATCAGTGAAGTAGATTCTGTAGGTGAGAGTCAAAATCTTATATTTAAGTTTACAGGAGACTAGCAACCAGGACAGTTCTTTCAAAAATCATGAGACATGTTCATATGGTCCAGCTCTATAGAGAAGTCTAGCTGTGGTGTTGGGAACAAGTTGTAGTCTATGGAAAAATGCTTAAAAATCAGTAAAGGTTTGTTTAAAATGTCATAAAAAATTTTTTGGCCTTCCACACTCCTAATTTCTAGCCTATATAATATGAATGAATGATTAGTTCTACAGGATAAACGATGTGAAAATATCAGTCTGTCCAGGTCTTCATGATAGAAGAAAATATAGTGCTGTAATTAGAAGAATATAGCCAGCTGCAGGATCATCTGATCCAGAAACTACCAGCTGTGATAAGCTAATAGAGAATTCATTCAACTCATGATAAAGCCATTGCAGGATCTCTCTTTTAGATATTGCCAATCCAGGAAATTCTCACAGCCAGTTGCAGCTTTATAACAGGAAGATATTGGAGTATACCTCCAGTCATAAAATTGTTTCTAGGGCTTGCTTGGATTAAAACAAAAATGCTTATGTTTAAATCATTTCATCTCATACTGCCATAAACTACTTTGTACAGTTGAGAGGTCGGGACTGCTTTACTTACATAATAAATTCTGTGGCATAGACATGATACAGTAGAGAAGCAGTGGCACTGTCATCATCTTTTATGTATTTAAATATCTGGGTGCATTTAACACGTTGTCTTTATCTATAATAGAGTGTTGAAAGAGAATATAATATCTGAGTAAAATGGAATGGTAAAAAGAAAAAGCTCAAAACTTTATTATTTCATGAACAATACATCATATAGATGGTACCCACCAAGTCATCAACGACCTCCCATGTCCAACTCTCCTCCTTCCCCTGCTCCTTCTCTTCCCCTTTTTTACAAGCCATGTAAATATATTCAATATAACTATATCATAACAATCTTACTCTCCAACCCCTCTCCTCCCCCTCCCTTACAAGCCATGTTAAGTTTACCGTTCAATGAGTTCTCTTACCAAAGTTCTATGTAAACAATTGTTGTTTTGCTCCCAGATAAGGTGGTATATAAAAATAGATAAATAAATAAAGTATCATAAACAATCAGAAAATCAGGGGATATCAGTCAAAAATATGGTTATAATGACCAGAGTAAAGGATATCTACTTTTCCTGGCAGCCATATATTCCCGGTCGAGATTCCCCTGCTGGAAGTTGCCAAATTTCTGATGCTCTAGGGGCATTGTTCCCCCCATCCCTGTAAGGTTCTGAAAAGCAGCAAAAAGTGGCAAAACCCTTCTATGAGAAAACCCATATCCATAAACAAAATTGATCCACAAGGCGTTTAGTGACCTCCACTTCCCTAAACTTATCTCAAATGTTACCAGCATCGTAGGGGGCTGGAGTGACCCCCACTCATTTCTTACTTACTGGTGCCATCTTGAATATTGCTGTTGGCTGACTCTTGTGGGAATGTATGTTCACATTTACATCTTCTCCTTAGTGTCCACAACATTTCTGGATTAATTTACACACATATGACCACATTTTAAAATATGTCCCATAAATGCAAATTCTTCCCCATCTTCACACCCAGGAATGCTTTCTCTCCATGGGCAAAGTTACATGCTGTATATCAATAATCTTGTGCTCATATCATGCATGAAGGTTTATAAAAGCCATTTTCTGCATACAAAGCATTGCTTTAGCAAAGAAATGCTTTTAATATCAACCTTGTAGAGAGGGCCGGCCCATCCATTGTGCGAGAATATTGTTCACACAGGGCCCCGTGCGAACGTCATTCTCACATTGTGTTCTTTGCAATGCCAGCTTCAAAGGGAGCTGGGGAAGCCCGCCCGAGGCACAGGCTCACCTCTGCACAGCTGCCAGTTTGAAGAGCGGCATTTTTCATCATGCTGGCCAGGGCCTCGGGCGGGCCTCCCTGGCTCCCTCTGAAGCCGCTCCGACAGCTGTGGGGCTCTTGGGGAGGGGAGGGCGGGCTAGGATAGGACTGGAAATGGTTGATGGGGGAGCTTGGTCTGGAAATGGACTGATGGGAGCTTGGACTGGAAATAGACTGATGGGGTTCTAGGATTGGAAATGGGCTGATGGGAGGAGCTTGGACCGGAAATGGCCTGATGGGAGACTGGAATAGGACTAGAAATGGCTGATGGGCGGGGGCATGAGAGAATGGGACTAGAAGGGAGTGGATGCTGGTTGGGGCTAGAATTAGAAGTGAGCTGATGTTGGGGGAGAACTAGAAGGGGATGGGGCTGGGTGTATAAGGATGGAGAGGGGAAAAGATATTTTGTGTGAGAGGGAAGAAAAATCTACAATTGGCCGGGTATTGGGTGAATAAGTGGGGATTGAAGATGGAAGGGTGAAAATTGAGTGGATGATAAAGGAATAAAGAAAGACATGGAGGAAAGAGCAAAAGGGGAAAGATCACTATGTTAAAGCAGATGTAGAGAGAGAATGGAAAAAATCTAGAAGAGAGAAGAAAGAACAAATGGACAGCAGACAATGGAGAGTTAGCAGACGACACAAAGAAACTAGAAGAAAGTGACTGGAGCAATTGCGGTTTGCGCAAGCATATTTAATGCATGCTGTCAATGTTGCACTTAGCACTGGTGCACATACCACCGCCTCAATGGGTTCTGTTAAACTGTGGTGATTACCACAGGTGCACTTAACATAAGGGTGGCTTGGGACCCTTGCTAACTACATGGGGACCTACCGGGCAACCTCCATTTACAAGCATGGGTCCAGCACAACCTCCACACTCATTTTTGGGGCCGAATGTGTGGAATGCTATCTCATTGTAGCAAACATGTCCCATGGTGTTCTTATAAAGCTGATACATGTATAACCTCCCCTCTCTGCTCTCCCTCTCCAAAATAATATTTCTGGAAATGAGCAAATTTAGGAAAGCACAACATCCCGATGTGACTGTTGTTTGAGATTGTTTAAAATCCTGTCAAAAATCATAGTTTGAAAATCAATCACTTCATTCTTGTTCTTGGATTTAATTACTTCCTTTTCCATATATGAGCTAAAAGTGAATTACGTTTTTGTATACTAGGTATTGCCCTACCCAAGGAGGCTTACGTCTGGTCTATATCAGTGGTTCTCAAACCAGTTCTCGGGGCACACCTAGCCTGTCAGGTTTTCAAGATAACCACAATGAATATGTATGAGAGAGATTTGCATGATCTGACTCCATTGTATGCAAATTTTTCTCATGAATATTCATTGTGGTTATCCTGAAACCTGATGGGTTAGGTGCATCCCAAGGACTGGGTTGAGAACTCCTGGTCTATATCTTATAAATGGTTAGTTTTACCAAAGAAGCACTAAGAAAATATCAGTCTGTCCTGATCAGCGGCGGCCAAGAGAGCAAATAGAATGCTAGGTATGATAAGGAAAGGAATATCAGTCTGTCCTGATCAGCGGCGGTCAAGAGAGCAAATAGAATGCTAGGTATGATAAGGAAAGGAATGGAAAATAAAACAAAAGATATTATAATGCCTCTATATCGTTCCATGGTGAGACCGCACCTTGAATATTGTGTGCAATTCTGGTCGCCATATCTTAAAAAGGATATAGCGATTTTAGAAAAGGTACAGAGAAGAGCCACCAAAATGGTAAAGGGGATGGAAGGATACTCCTATGAAGAAAGGCTAAAAAGGTTAGGGCTCTTTAACCTGGAAAAGAGACGGCTGAGGGGAGATATGATAGAAGTCTATAAATTAATGAACGGAGTGGAATGGATAAACGTAGATCGATTGTTTACCTTATCAGAATATAGAAAGACTAGGGGACATGCAATGAAGCTACAGGGTAAACTATTTAAGACTAATAAAAGAAAATACTTTTTCATTCAACGTGTAATCAAACTCTGGAATTTGTTACCGGAGAATGTAGTAAAGGCTGTTAGTGTAGCTGGGTTTAAAAAAGGTTTGGACAAGTTCCTGGAGGAAAGGTCCATAAACCATTATTAAGAAGTGACCGAAGATATCAATGCTTGACCCAGTACAAGCATTGTGGAACTTGTGTCTCTTGGGGAAACTGCCAGGTACATATGACCTAGATTGGCCACTGTTGGAAACAGAATACTGGGCTTGATGGACCTTGGTCTGACCCAGTATGGCATATCTTATGTTCTTATGCTTACTACAAGGAAATATAACGTTGTGATTAGGAAGATCTAGCTAGCTGCAGGATCATCTGATCTAGACACCACCAGCCGTGATAAACTAGAAAATGTAGTCTACATCATGATAAGGCCAGTTTCTCTCTGGATCAGAATCTTCAGTTTGAGTCTACTATCAGTAAGACCCAAGTCTCCTACTTAAATATCTTGGTTAAAAAAGGAGAGAGGAGATTTTTAATTGGCCTATACTGAAATCAGTTGTTCCATTTTAGTAAGTTTCCACAATAGGTAATTAAAATGTAATTTGTCGGGCAGCCAATTTTTAAGAGTCAAGAGAGTTTGCTCTTGAGACCAGGACTTTGAAATACATGCAAGAGATATGAGGAAATATTTTCAGGAATGAGGTTACCCCAAGGCATTTACTGATCAGGCATATCAAAGAGCTAAAACTTCAGACGGGCTTCAGCTTCTGCAGGGCTCAACATGCCCCAAACAAGATCAGTTAGTTTGTCCACTTAAATTTTCCAACCTGTCTCATGAAATCACGAAAATTCAAAAGAAAAAATGACACATCCTCTCTGTCTTCCCTGCCTTCAGCACAACTCATGTCACAGTGGCACACAAATGGAATACTAACCTTTCTAACATTTTAGTTCCTTCTGCTGTCTCCATGCCCAGGGCCAAATGGAGGACCACTAGTCATTAAATATGTGGATATTGTTACATATGTAACCATATCTTGACCACAAATCAATTTTTTGTGCATCCCTCTACTAATAAAGTTTTCCTCACTGCCTTCTCAAACTGTGAAACAGACCACATGATTTATGTCATGGTTTTTCCTTCTAAACCTTTGCATGTGGGCAAGACAAAATGCAGCATTTGCGTCCGAATGATTGAACATAAGAGCTGTTTGAGGAGGAAGGTTGAAAATAAACCTCTGGTGCACATTGGCTCTCTGCATAACCCGCTCTTTCTGATCTCAAGTATTTTGTGGTTAAGGTGGTCAAACCACATTGGAGAGGAGGGGCCCGATTTTCAAAGGCCTTTACACGGGTAACTCCCTAGTTACCCATATAAAGGCCTTATCCAGGATTTTCAAAGGGCACCTACATGGGTAGTGCCCTTCAAAAAGCCCACATATGTCCCTAACGTGCCCAGATGCTATCCGCATAGCATCGGGGCATGTTGGGGATGTTCCGCGGTGGACAGATGGTGGGCCATGGCTCTAACCATGTAGCACCGGTTTTTGATGCTACATGGTTGCGCTCTGTGCCTTAAAGATAGGCATGGTTAAACCTTGTCTATCTTTTAAGATGCTGCAGCTAACTGTGTGGCATCGAAAATCAGTGCTGCATGGGTAGCTCCTGTGGCTACCTGGCTGTGCGGTGACACTCAGATTTTCGATGCCAGGGTCATATGGAAAATCTGGTTAGGAAAGAGGTGAGCGGGCCATGCACCAATGCGGTGCATAGCACCACCCAACTGAAATTCGGGCCTGAGGTGATTTGGATAAAATTTTACTGCATTTAGAATAGAAGTATATTTTAAAATTGGGTTCTCTCACTCCACGTAGCTCAATATGGACTAGGACCTTTCTGTTTTCTTCTAGGTCTTTTTACCTTTTTATCTTTTTATTCTTATGTGCTTTGATATTGTTTTTTTTTACAGTTTAGTTATTTTATAATTTTTATTTGTCCTCTGTTTTGTACTCTTTAACCTCTTTCCTTTCCCTTTTCCCTCCTCCCCCTTCCATCCTCCCCCTCCCCCTTTCCCTCTTCCCCACTACCCCTCTAGGCCTGGCAACTTAATTTTACTTTGTTTTACCATTATTGTGCATTTATGTCTCATTTCATATCTTACGATTTTTATCTATGCCTGTATTATTCATTTTGTATGTTTTATTAATTTCATGTTTTTGCTTTTTCTAATAGTTATGGTTTAATCCATTTATGATTCTATTCTTTTTAATTAAAGCAGTGTTATGTTTATTATAGTTCTTTTATTTGATCTTAGATGTTAGCTCATTTTATATATGGTTTTTATTTTTTACTTGTTTATTTTATTAGGTTTCTGTGATTTTAACTTTTTTGATTATGATTTTGTTTTGTTAGGTTTGTGTTTTTACTTTTGTCTTTTCATTTCATTTTTACCATACACATCTATATCTCTTTCTATCTATTGAATTCAAGCAATGGTGCACTCTAATGTGGTCTCCCTGAATATTATACTGGATGGGTTGATAACCTAAGCCTTATGGTCACATGATGCACCTTTCTCTCCTTCCTTCAACCCACCCTCACCCCTTTCCTTCCCCCTCCCATTTCCCCTACCATTCAGTTTGTGCTCTTAAACTCGCTTTTTATTTAGTAGTTCAAACTGAGGATTCCAGCTGACATTCAACGTGTGCTAATATGCTCGTCCTTCATATCGCTGTCCTGCTTCCCCTTTGTCACTCACTTTTTTATTTATTTATTTATTTATTAACATTTCTTATATACCGCACTATTCGCCATCAGCGCGTTTTACATGGAACAGAAACATCCGACAAGTTGCATATGTCTGGTCATTACAATTAACAGGATATGGAACTTGGAGAACAGGGTAAACTATATACATAAGAAGTGCATTGAGAAAGGATACTGTTTGGTATTTTACATTGTTGGGGACACCTGTTGTGAGGGCTTGCCTGGTTGACTGCTCCTATTGCTGAGGTGCTCGCTATTCAAGTGGGACTGGGGTCCGGTGTTGTCAGTGAGATATTTGATGAAGAGGAAATGTTTGAGGGCCTTCCTGAACTGGCTCAAGTCGGGAATTGCCCTGATATGTGCCGGTAAGGTATTCCATAGTCTTGGGGCGCAGAGTCGGAAGGCTCTGCTAGCTGTTGTTTTGGTGCATCTTGTCATTTCTTTTGGGATTGCTAGCATGTTGGACTCTGCAGTTCTTCTTGGTCTGTTAGGTACAAGTGGTTGGATGAGTTCAGAATTGTGCCAACCCATTGTTCTTAATTATGCACAGATCCAAATTGTAACAATATTTTCAGTATCTACAGCTCCCTTTGATGGTTTTTTCACTGACCTTGATGGGTGGCCTCTCCTGCACCAATATTGTGACCCCTTTTATATCTGTGTTCATAACAGCACGCTACCACCAGCAATTATGCTTTTACATATTGTTTCTTTTTATTTTTTTTTCCTAACCTGTTAGTTTCTTTATCTTTATTAAAACATTTGATAGACCACCCATCGGGAGCCATCTGGACGGTTTACAATAACAATAATATATATTAGAAATGCCAGAAACAGAAAATGAACTACAATGCGACACAGGAAAGTGCACACCCATACAGGACTAAAGAGAAAAGAGCCTAAGTGGAAGGAGAAGAGGAAACGGGGGGGTCAGGGAAAGGGAGGTCATAGGCATGTATTTCTTATTTCTATTTATTTTCTGTATGGTGGCGTGGCATAACCATGGCAACCCTCTTGTTACTTTGGCACCAAATCGCACGTTTAAATAGAGGCTCTCATATGCCGGCATCTAATTTTAGATGCTGTTATAAGCAGGTGCTTTTACATAGATTGGGTAAGATTTTAATCTTTTCATACATGCTCCTTCTAAGCTAAAGTGTCCGGTAATTGATTGCACTTATAGCGGGTAGTCCCTATGTTTTTATTGACTCAATTTTGCTTTCAAAATATTTTTGACCATTTAAATCATCTGCAGATAGGTCTTTCCAGTACCAGTATGCTTGTATTAAAATGATTTTATTGGTTTCACCTTACTCTTAAAAAAAACTTCTGACCACTAATATGTTATGAATGGGTCATTCCGGTGCCAGTATGCATGTCACATAATGCCTCTCTGTTTAATAGACATATGTATTTGATTCCTCTTCCTTGGAGACCTTTATACTCCTTTATATTTCCCTTTTTGGAACAGTTTTCATTTAATAAGACATATTTTCATTGCAGTGAATTTCTGGAATTCCCGCGACCAATTTTGTCAGTGCTTCCATGCTGTCCACTTAAAGTTCTGTTTACAGCTGAGTAAGTTACACTGACTTTTCTCTCTTTTCTCTCCCCCCTCTCTCATTTTTGCATTTTATCAATTTATCATTATATTATTGTCCTGCTTTTCCACCTGGCTGGGGCCATTATACAATAGCATACTACATTTATGCATTTTACTAGCCAGTGCACGGCCAGTGAGAATGTCTACATTTTTATGTGACTTCATGGTTTGATACGTTCATTCATTTACATGTCCTTTACTATTTTTATAAGGTGTGTTTTTATTTGCTTTCGTATAATCCTGTTATAACATCCCTCTCCAGAGGTTCTCTAATGTTTACATATCATTTTATATTATCTGTTTAGTTTTAATTTTTGTTCTCCCTGATACTCTTCTTAATATTGTTTGCTTGATGATTTATTTTACATGGCTGCCCTATTTATAATGATTTTTTATACGCTTACAATGTTTTTTGGTTTACTTATGTTTTATTTATAATTTTAATGTTCTGTTCATGTTTCTTATTTGTTGGCGGTTTTTAACCCTCTGAAGAAGGCAGTTTGCTGAAACACTGCAAGTGCAGGGTGATTCAAATAGGGCTGCATTTCCATCACTGAAGGGTGGAATTTTTTCTTCACCTCACTTATGTTTGCCTCGCTGTAGTACCTTTTGTTGAAGTTGACTTTTTCCTTAATATTTAGAACTGAAATCTCTCAGTTCTCAAAGTCCTATACACAGGGCTTGCATACGTGTATCACTTAGATATAAATTCCCTGGGTTATCTCTTGTCCTGATCTGTATTTACATAGTACTCTACCAGGGAACCCTTACTACATCCACCCACTCCTAGTGGGGAGACTTGTATTGCATAGCTAATGGGGAGACTTGTATTTATTTATTTATACCGCGCTATTACAGATCAGTGTGGTTTACATGAAACATATGAACATGTTTTACAAATAACGTTTGAGAATGGTTTCCATATAACATAATAACTAGATGCCATCAAATAGGTTACATATGACAATTTTCAACAAGTTGGTATAACTAGGAACATATTTACATTGCTGGAGCATATTTACATTAACACAGGATTAAGTTGGAATCGTTAGGAGTTTATTTGTATAAGGTTGGCACACAGTGTGCGGCTGATCTAGGGTGGATGGTTATAAGTTATTTGGAAGAGGTAAGTCTTCAATGCCATCCTAAAAGAGGTAAGATCAGGGATGGCACGTATCATTGGGGGTAGGACATTCCATTGGGTTGGCGCAAATAAAGAAAAAGCGCGGTTCTTAGTTGATTGATTGCAGGTTCTTACTGTTGATAGGGTCATGAGAGAGTTTATCATGCATGTTCTTCTGGTCCTGGTCTTCGGCATTCATTGTATAAGGTCTGAGAGTGATTTTGCATACATTCTATGTAAGGCCTTAAAAGTGAGTAGCAGTGCTTTATAGGTCAGGCGACTTGCTATGGGGAGCCAATGAAGCTGAATCAGAAGGGGAGTGATGTGGTCGTATCTGGATGCAGATAGGATTGTGCGGGCAGCTGTGCTCATGGTGAGTTGAAGTGGCTGGAGAGTGTGCTTTGACATACCATGAAAGATGATGTTGGAATAGTCCAGATGAGGGAGGATGAGAGCTTGAGCAACCGAGCGGAAGTCTGAGGACTCGAGGAGAGAATGTAAGTGCTGGAGGGTTCTCAGTTTATGGTAAACTGTTTTGGAGATATTTTGAATGTGGGTCTCCCAGCACAGGCGTTGTTTGATTGTTATTCCCAGATAGCGGACTTCTTGTTTGGTTATGAGGTCAAAGTCTTTCACTTTGAGGGAGGGCTGTGGAATAAATGTGGGGTCTTTGGATATGAATAAGACCTCAGTTTTATTGGTGTTGACCATCAGGTTGTGTGTCATGAGCCAATCTGAGACTGTGTTGAAGCATTCAACTGTGGACGAGTAGTCCGGCTTGTCAATGAGGACTGTACAGCGACACATCATCGGCGTAGATGTGGTAGAATATGTTGAATGATGGAACAGATTGGCTGCATGTAGATATTAAAGAGTAGGGATGAGAGGGAAGAACCTTGGGGGACCCCTTGTGTGTGTTGGAAAGGCCTGGATGCATGGTTATCTATGCAGACTTGTTGTCGGTCGGATAAGTAGGATTTGAACCAGTCTAAGGCTAGGTTTCTTATGCCTTTTTGATACAGTTGGGTGAGCAAGAGGTTGTGGTTGACAGTATCGAACACTGAGGCGATGTCCATAAATATGAGGATGAAGCCTTGTTTTTTTCTTATCAAGGCCTGTATGGAGTCTGTCAAGGAGAGTCCTGAGAAGGGTTTCAACACCATGCTGTTGCCAAAATCCATGCTGTTGCTTTTCTAGTGGTGTGTAGGAGTCGATGTGGTCCTGGGTCTGTTGGTAGACTATCATTTCTATGATTTTGGTTACGAAGGGGAGGCTAGAGATGGGTCTGTAGGATTTGATATCTGATGGGTCAAGTTTGTTATTCTTGATCAGAGGACTGATAGAGGCAGTTTTCAAAGGGGGAGGAAGGATGCCTTCAGATAGGGATATGTTGGCGATTCTAGCTATGATTGGGCTGAGGTAGGTTTGTGTTTGTTTGATCCAGAATGGTGGACAAGGGTCCATTGGGGAGGTTGTGGTGTTGATCCCACTGATGATTCTTTCTATTTGATCAGGAGGGTATGGATAGAATGATTCCAGAGTTGGTGGTTGAGTGCCGGCGGAGTTATAGGGGAGCTTGGGTAGTTCATGATTAGCTGGGTTGGTTGTTGGTGAAGTAGTTTTGCTTCGAAAGTATGCGGCAAAGTCATCTGGGCTCGGAGTGTTTATTGGTTGTTTTGTAGTTGGATCTTTTGTGAGTGATTTGACTAGGTTGAAGAGTTCACGAGGTTTATTAAGAGCGCGCATGAGGGAGCTGGTGTGATATTCCTTTCTCTTGTTGATCATTGTTCGATGATGATGTAGTTTGTTCAGGTAGGCATCTTTGTCACTAGTCAGTTTGGAGCATCGCCAGTGGCGTACAAGTTTCCTGAGTTGCACTAGTGATTCATGCAGGTCAGCGGTGAATTATACTGCTGTGTGGTTTTTGTGGGCAGGCTTTGTGGATGATGCGAGGAATGCAGCTTGGAAAGGTGGTTGTTCCATCTGTCTAGTAGATTATCTAGGTCATTAGTGTCGGTGTTGAGGTGATGTAACGTGTTGCTGAGGAAGGCTTCCTTGTTGAAGTGCTTGAATCGTCAGTGAACAGGAGCGCTTGGTGCGGTAGGTTGCTGTTCTTTACTGTCGTGTGGAATTTCAAAGAGGATGGCCTTGTGGTCAGACCATGGCACTGGGAGCACCTGTGGAGAATACTGATTGCATTTGTGAGGTCGTGGAACAAAAATGAGATCCAAGGTGTTGCCTCCAGTATGGGTAGAAGTGTGAATGATTTGGTGATAGCCCATTGTGGTCATTGCATCCAGGAATGCCGTGGAGTATTTTACAGGGAGAGAGGGAAGGTTAGTCACCGATGATCCAGAGTTGTTTCTGTTGGATGTTGTTGTTGCATGCTTGATCAAGGATTGTGGCCAATTTGTCGGTACTTGAAGAAGGTGGGCGGTATAGGAGGCAGATTGTTAAGGTTTTGTTGGAGATTTGGATGATGTCTAGGTTGGTAGAGCTTTGTGTTAAGGTACAATGGAAATGGAGGTTGCTTCTGGCTATTATTAGGACCCCACCTCCATGCTGGGTCATTCTGGGGCAGCTGAATAGGTTGTACCCAGGAGATTTTAGCTGGGTGGTGATCCCTGTATCTGTGTCTGTTAACCATGTTTCAGTGACGAGGAGTAGGTCTAGATTCCGGTGATTAATATGGTCGGTGAGGGCAGGCCATTTGGTATGGATGGAATGAGCATTAATTAGCATGTTGCTGAGGTTTACCTGGGATGGAGTCTTGTGTCTCTTGTTTTTCTGGGGTCAGGCAGTTTATGTGAATCAATCTGTGATGGTTTTCTGTGAAAGGTGGTCTGCTATGGTGAGGGGGGTTATCGGAACTTCTATGACCCAGGGTTCTTACTGTGGGGACCAGGCCTTGGAGTTGTTGTAATGATTGTGCCCATGTTATGAGCTGTGCTATCCAGAGGAGGAGGAGCAGTATTTCATGGTGTCCGGCCATGGTGGTCGTAGGTCAAGTGGATAACTAGTGTGCTGTGGAAATGTGTGCTCTGCTATGCTTTGGATTGATCGTTAGATGGTTGGTGCAAGTTTAAATTGAGTAAATTTGTGAGTGGCTTACCTCACCGTGAGAGTGGCTGGAGGGTTGTTTGGTTTCCTGGTGAGTGGTTTTGGCTGATGAAATGGGAGGCGAGCAGGATCTTTGTTGTGCTGGCAGGATCTATTGGACTTCAAGAGGGTGGCAGGAAACTGCTGATCTGGGTGGGTGCCTCTGTTCCCCGCACAGTAACGCCTCAGAGCTGGTAAGCTCTTAGAACTGTTGCAGCAGCTTGATTAGCTTTGCTGAGCTGGTCGGGGAGGAGCAATCCTTCCTTCTCATCTCACCGACGCTGCTCTGGCTGCCGGTGTGGAGGATAGTGTGTCAGCATAGATAAGGCACATATAAATGAGAAAATGCATAGTAAATGCCACAAAGGACATTACAAAGATGCAACATTATCCCAGAAGATATAGGCCTAACTGACTGCATGATCCTTGACCAAAAACTGTGAACCATCTACTGAGTTGATTATTTTTAATATACAGTAGATTATAGGATAACATATGCTCAAATCTTTGCAGGCAGGACTGATCTAGGGAACTAAAGACTGGTGAGCCTAACGTTAGTGACAGACGAAAAGGTAGAAACCATTATAAAGAGCAAAAAATACTACACATATAGATAGTCATGGTTTAATGGGACAAAGCCAACATGGATTTAGCTACTTTTTTCTTTTTTTTTTTTACAATTTAATTTTTATTAAGGTTATACAAAATATCAAATACAGGCAAAATAATTTATCACAAAATAATTAGAAAACAAGCTTAGTCCACATCACGGGGAGTAGTGAGGGAACATCCAGCCGACAGCCAAAATTTAGCAAACTCTAATTATTACATACAATACTAATATAGACAAGCTAAGAAAACATTTTAAAGGCATAACAAACCTCATATGCATAACTCACTGCATAACATAATAACATAGTATATGACGGCAGATAAAGACCAGTACGGTCCATCTATTCTGCCCAGCAAAGTGGCAAGAGTAGGTGAACCTGCCGCTCCGTGCAGGTCACCCTTATTTGTTAAGATTTAAGAGATAGCTATGTTTATTTTGATTTTATACTGTTGGCTGCTTGTCCAACTTCAACTTCTTTTTTCCACCTTTTTCTAAACTGTGAATAAACAGATAGATCAAGGTGAGCCGATTAATATAGTGCAATTGGATTTTCAAAAAGCCTGTATAAGTTATCTCATGAGAGACTCTTGAGAAAATTAAAAAGTCATGGGCTAGGAGGCAGTGGACAGAAAACAGAGTAAGACCAAATGGGTCAATTTTCTCAATGGAGAAAAGTGAATAGCGGAGTACCTCAGGGATCTGTACTGGGACCACTTGCGTTTTAACATATTTATGAATGACCTGGAAATGGGAATGAATGAGGTGATCAAATTTGCAAATGACAAAAAAAATATTGAAAGTTGTTAAATCACAAGAAGGTTTTGAAAAATTGCAAGAGAACCTTGAGAAAATTGTAGATAGGTGTGGAAATGGCATATGAAATTTAATGTGGACAAGTGTAAAGTTATGCACTTAAGGGGTTATTCTGAGCCACGAATAGTGGGGATGGACATCCCAATGGGACGACCATCCCTACTATTCATGCCAGCTCCTGTCCCCGACTAACATCCACGTCAGATGTGCGGGGAAGTTAAACGGGGGCGGGGAGGTGGCGGCCCAGGGGCAGAGTCTGGGCAGTCCTTGGCCCTGGACGTACAGGGCCAATTCTAATGCCGGCCCTGTATGTCTGGGGCCAGCGACATTTGCGGGGAAGTTATTCCACCTCCAAGGTGGAATAACTTTTCTGGATGGTTTTATTTTTTTGCTGCTGGGGCGCGGATGGGGCAGTGTGGGGTGGAGGACATTCCTCACAGCCTGACCCTGGCCTTAGGAGGCCATATCGGGGGTCAGGCTGTGGGGAATTAACTTTATTCTCCAGCGGCTAGCATCACGACTGTTACCATCTGATTGTACACTGATAAATCTGTATCTAAATTCAATCCATACAGATTTATCAGTGTTTCTTTAGCATCACAACATGAGAATCTGGTTCTAAGAATAATTATAGTTAAAGTCATACAATGGGGAAGTATAGTACAATCAGATGGTAACACTATGAATAGAAGTACTCATAATAATTTTTAAACCTGTATCCAATCCCCTTAGACAAGTGATGTATATCTAAAAGCGTCTCATTACATGAGAGTGTATGATGGGGACGTTTATAAATATAGGAAAAGATTGAGGTCATCTAAAAATACTGACAATGATAAGTGTTGTTTCTCTGGCTACAATAGTAAAGATATAGAAGTTCCTGTGTTACAAGTTGGAGAATGAGATAGGGTTTGAAGAATGAGTCACTTTCATTTTTAATCACTTTATTTGAAAATAAGAATTTCAATCGATGGTTATTGGGAATGATCTGTCTTTGGACAGTTAAAGAGGCTGGTATTCTACCTAGCAACTAATGACTCTGGAGAATGACGTCAATTTTCCCGCTTTTAACTACAGCGCAGATGCGGGCGTTTTTTTAGTGACAGAAGTGAAGGTGAAAATATCAGACATGCGGCTGAGGCACAGCGACATCTGAAGTTTACCTAATAAACTATTCAATACGATAAGGTAATTTTTTGAAGAGCCATTGCTTAGCAGTGTATATAAGGTTTTTTTAAAGACAATTTTATAGCGAAAGTTATCGTGGGCATATGTGCAGCCCCTGCGGTTTATAAATGCATAGAAGAATGTGGGTGGTTTTAGATGCACATAAAATTTTTTTTATGGATGGTTATACACATGTGGTGGTATGTAAGGATCAGATTGTAGTACTGATATGCTTTGTGTCAGTCCTCTTCGTGGCACAGTAATAAAGGAATATTCCACAATTTTTATGTAAAAGTTCTATGGATAAGAACGTTTTGAAATTGAGAGATGTAGTTTTCTTACTTACTCCTGCTCCTACGTTAGGTTTAAGAATATTAGTATAACAAACCTACAAAAACGGATGCTCCTGGGTTTTGAAATAAGACCGTGTGAGAAAATAATTAATTTCTCTTTTTCCTCCATTTAGTATATACAGCTATTGCGTTGAACTTGCCAAACAATTAAGGTATATATATGAAATTTATAGACACCTTTTCATGAATCGTCAGTTTTATTACATTTTACTTTATTTATTTATGAGTCATTTGTTAATATTCACGTATTTATAAGCTTTAATTTTATGATTTATATTTCCAGCATGATCATATTAATCTATGTATTTTTAAATGTAAGTATGATGAGATATGAGAGTACATAGCCTGAAGTTTTTTAGTTGTTTAATGTATGCTTTTTAATTTTTTAATTATTTATTCGGAAAATTTTTTGAGTGTTAATTTATATTTTTGATGATGTTTGTGTTTTATGTTATTTATGTTTATATATTTATGGATGTAGCACGCCTAAAAGCCCCTGATGAAGTGAAGTTGAAACACGGCCTGTGTCGGGCAATTTGGGCTCTTAATAATCAATAAAAGCATCCTTCCTACTTCAACCACGTGTTCTTTGCTCCATGGTGTGACAGCACCTTTAGTATTGTGTGCAGTTCTGGTCACCGCATCTAAAAAACAGATGTAGCAGAATTAGAAAAGATACAGAGAAGGGTGATCAAAATGATAAAGGAGATGGAAAGATACTCCTATGAGGAAAGGTTTAAAAAGTTAGGGCTTTTTTTGTTTGGAGCAGAGAAGCTGAGGAGAGATATGATAGAGGTCTATAAAATAATGAGTGGAGTGGAGTGAGAAAACATTAATCAGTAGTTTTCTTCAAAAAGTATAAAGCTACAAAGCAGTACATTTAAAATTGAAAGCAGTACAGAAAATATTGTTTCTCTGAATGTGTAATGAAGTTCTGGACTCCATTGTCAAAGGATGTAGTAAAGCTATTAGTTATAGCTGGGTTTAAACAAAGGATTAAACAAGTTCCTGCAGGAAAAGTTAATAAACTATTATTAAAGTGAACTGGGAAAATACAGTACACTGCTTATGCCTGGACAAAAAGCAGATCATCCATCTACCTTTGGGGATCCTATTAGATATCTGTGATCTTCATTGGCCTCTTAGTAATATTTCATATATACATAAAATCTTTTTTGATATAATGGCTAAATATTATTTATTTCATGAATTTTAAAATATCAGTACGTTATAAAATATAACATAACATTTTTCAGAGACTCTTATATGACAAGGTTATTAATATGGTCTAATACAAGTGGCTACAATTTTAAGAGTTAGTAACCAGCAGAAATTAAGAAAAATCACACACGTTCCAAGTTTAGCAGTTTTACAGCTCACAAAACAGAGCATCTTTTTTTTTCTTTTTTTAGCTTGTCTGGAATACACTCAGGTCGAATCTAAGCCTTGATGACGAAAGTACAATTTGCCCTACATCAGAGATCCCTGATGTGACAAGCATATCTCTCTCATCAGTCCCAGTTTCTTAATCTAGAACTAATTTATACAAATTTGTTTTTTCACAGTTAATGAACTCTTCAGGGGCTATTCCTGAAAATAAAAAGCCATGTTTTCATCTGATAAGTATTTAGGGATAATGAGCTATTTGTAGTACCTGAACTTTGGTTGTTGATAAGAGAGACAAACATCTTTCAAATTTAACATGCCATCCAGCCATATCTGCAAGATCAGATGAATCTCTCATGCCAATTTGTCTTGACTCCACATTCAGTTCCACCTGAAGAGCATATGCTTAGTAGTATGAAAAGTGATTTTAGTTCTTCAAATCTGATACATCTTCAAGAACATAATTAAAAAATTCCATTTTCTACAGTAATATAACACAATGCATTTGCTTAATGTGAAAAACAGGATAAAGCATACAGGGGCAAGATTACTAAAGGTTAACGTGTGTTAATTACGTTAACATGCATTAAGTGTCACTTTGCTCCATTGAAATAAAAGGACTCTGGGCACTTAGCACATTCAATCTTTTAGTAAATGTGTCCCAGGGTGTGGATAGTACTATCTTTCAAAAGAATTAAATCCATACATAACATGCAATATTATACTAATCTATGATTAAATTTGCAGCATAAATCATATAATTTGTTATCAAGTAAAAAAAATAGCTTTTGAGTGCTAGGACTTTAGTGTTTTGTTTTTCTGGCAGGTAAAATTGCCAACATCTAGGGGACCTCTCACTAATGGATGGCAAATTTATGTACTTATCACACCTTAGGAGCAAATGCTACTGCATGGTAAGGGTAAAGTCTGCACACTGTCAGAGGCTTTCACATTATGTCCCCTACAGTTAACACACCACAACATTCCCCACTGCACATTAAGGTCATTCACAGTCAGCACTTAAGATGGTGTTAAATTGCATTTGTGTTAACTGCAAAACTGACAGCACATGACAATTACCATGTGTTAGCCATAATGCACAGTCCATGCCCACGCTCTGTCCATAAACCACTCTATCCCTGCAACTCACGTGTTCCTGCCCGATCATGTGCTAAGCAGTTAACAAGGGATTTTTAATGTGATGGCTATTTTAAAACTTGGTAACCTTTATCACAGGCCTGCGCTAACAATTACCACTCATTAAAAAATTTGTTAACTGGTTAGTCTACTTTAGTAAGCATGCCCCCTACTGGTTTAGTTGATTGCATTTGAACATCAGATCAGCAAAAGACAAAAAATTGCTAGTTATGAATTCTTAAAAGCAGAAAACATCATTGACTGTAAGGACAATATATTTACAAATGTGATAGTCAAATCCATACTTTTTAATATAGAACTAATGATCCTGGGCAAGTCACTCAGCTCTCCATTGTCTTAGGTACATCTTATGGGCCCTTTTAGGAAAGTGCACTAAGTAGCTAATGTGTGTTTTTACAGTACACATGACAAATGTGCAAGGGCCAGTGGTTAGTGCCAATCTCACATGGGAAGGTGAATGGGTGGGTTAGGGACAGGGAATGGGGATGGTAAGCACATTGCAGTTATCACGATGGGATAGATCATGAGCTTTCAATGCTGCAGTTAGCGCATATGCACCTAACACCTTCCATAGGTTGAGTTAAGTTTGCCTGCATTAATTTGCAAAGCCCGCATGTGCGTTCTGTGGCATGCTTGCATGGTAACTGTTGGGCACATGCTGACCATTTTCCACTACTCACCATGAATCAGTTACACCTATCACATATTCATTTTGGTACTAAATGTGCCTTAGGTGCCAAAACCTAGCCCACCTTAGTGAACGGCCCCTTAGATTGTTAGCCTTCTGGGGACAGAAGAATACCTACTGCACCTTGAACTTCTGAGTAAAACATGAGCTAAATCCAGTTCCCTTCCCTAATGTTACAAATACTTCTTTTTGTAAAGGTTATAAGAAGAGGCACTTTCCGCTTAGAGACAAATGGATGACTTATCCAGTAATCTTTGTGTAGATTATCAACAGGATATCCACTTATCTAAGCACTGCTGCATACACTGAGTTTAAAGATAAATGGATATCTTTATCCATTTATTATAGGTTTGCTTTATCTGTGGTCAAGAAAAACATAAAGTTAAGTGGATAGTGGCTGGATATCATTTCTTCTGATTTACTTTGACCCTCCCTTCCCCTTCTGTTTTTCTTCCATACTTAGCCAGAAATATTTTATTTGGACATTCAGTACCCATTTTGCAGAGGATGAGAACATAAGACATGCCATACTGGGTGAGACCAAGGGTCCATCAAGCCCAGTATCCTGTTTCCATCAGTGGCCAGTCCAGATAACAAGTACCTGTCGGGTTCCCAAAGGTATATAGATTCCATGCTGCAGAGGCATCAGAATTCCATGTTCCGTGGGGGGCGGGGCAAGTTCTGCTCCAGGCTGGCCAAACTCTATGAAGCTATGATCGCTGGCCTTCCCCTCTTGTTTGCATGCAGGGATCCAATCTCCCACGGGCAGGGATCTGTGGTGCAATCACAGCAGTCTTCTGCTCACAGGGGATGGGATCCCCATGAGCAGCCTACTGCTTGCCGGGTCACAATGTCTGGCCTTCCTCTACTTCTGCCCAAAGGAATCAGATCCCTACTGGCTGACATAGAGGAAGCCTCAATAGCAGCAGCAAAGTTTTGGTGAGTTTAGGGCTACTGTGGCCCCTGCCTTTCTAACACCTATGCCATGCTGCTTGTTCCATGGGTAAGCAGTGGATTTTCCCGATCCTCTTTAATAATGGTTTATGGACTTTTCTTCCAGGAACTCATCCAAACCTCTTTTAAATCCAGCTACACTAACAGCTTCCTCTGGCAACAAATTCCAGTGTTTGATTACACGTTGACTGAAAAAATATTTTCTCCGATTAGTCTTAAAAATGTACTACATTATAGCTTTATTGAGTGTCCCCTAGTCTTTCTACTTTTTTCAAGGAGTAAACAGCTGATCTATACTTATCTATTCCATTCCATTCATTATTTTATAGATCTCTATCATATGTTCCCTCAGCTGTCTCTTTTCTAAGTTCAAGAGCCTTTTAAAACTTTCCTCAAACATCCCTCAAACACCTACGCTCCCTGCTGGACCCAAACGATTTCCGAACCATATATCAAGCGCTGATCATGCCGCATTTTGACTTTGCAAATGCCATCTTACAAGGTCTTCCCCAATCCACACTAACCCCCTTACAGTTGGCCATGAATGCCGCAGCTAGGGTCCTCTATGGTGCATCCAGAAACGACCACGTGACTCCTATTCTCAAACAGCTGCACTGGCTACCGATCCACGGGAGAATCACCTTCAAATCCCTTTTACTAGCATTCAAGGCAATCAAAGGTACTTCATCCCTCTCACTCACGCATCTAATCCACATGGTCCCCCCCAACAGATCAAGAAGAACATCAGCTGTAAACCTGCTAGCTATACCAAAGGCTGCGACAAAGTCCAACATGAACACCACAAACAGAGCATTCAGTTTTTATGTCCCCAAATGGTGGAACACTCTACCCCCCGACATTAGGGCCATTACCAATCTATATCAGTTCAGGAAGGCTCTCAAAACCTACCTGTTCTGCCAATACTTCCCAGACAGCAACTGAACTAGATATCCCTTCCAAGAAATGACCCAGTCTAGAAATGCCCTCACAACTTATTTCTACAGTGTAGATAGCTTATGTATATAGTTAACCCAGTTATCCATGTTTATACTCCTGTTCAATGTAAAACCTGACAGTTTTTCGTTATGGTCGTTTTGTTATGATGTAAACCGCGCTGATTCTAAATAGCGCGGTATATAAGAAACTGTAATAAATAAATAAATAAATAAATAAATATCCTTCTATCCCCTTTACCATTTTGGTCGTTCCTCTCTACCTTTTCTAATTATACTATGTCCTTTTTAAGATATGGCAACCAAAATTGTACACAATTCTGGTCGCCAGTGAGGGGTAAAGAATTGAATGTCAACTACAGTATTTGTCTGGGAATATGTCAAGGTTATTCAGAAAAAATGACTTTGAATATCTATCTGACTGTATGCTTTGCAGATGGTACAAAATGTGGCTGTGTGCCTTATTTTGGATGTGGAGTAGATTGATCATATTTCTCCCGTGCTATGACAGTTTCGTTGGCTGCCTATAGGATTCAGAATTCATTTTTGTGTATTATGGATTATATTTAAGCCCCTGCAGCTGGCATACCCTTTGTATCATTTTCATTTTATCAGCCAACCTATTACACTTTCAGAACCAGAATCTTTCGGAGGGCACTTCTTTGTGTATAGCCAGGTTAATACAAACACAGAATTGCATGGACCACAGATTGCTGAATCATTTTCCTGAATCCTTACATCAGCTTTTTTTTTTTTTTTTTTTTAAGGAAAATGATTAAAGCTATTACTTTTTAGTAAAATGTCATCATTAAAAACCTTTCTATGTTATAATAGTAGCACACAATGGGGCGTTTTTGCACTTAATGCGCATTCAGCATAAAATCCTAAAGTGTGCTAAGTGCTAAGCCTCTATCGTAACTGTCAGGGGCATGACCGGCATGTTCCTAATTGTCAATGCACAAATGCGTGGCCCTAACACATGGCGCTATTACTGCGGATGTGCTTTCTTCCCCTTATTGATTTAGAAATAAATGCACCCACATTAATTACCACATCAGCAGCATATGATAGATCCCTCCCTCCCCCCCCCCCAGTCATTTGGCATCCTAACGCATAATTGGCAGTTAGCGTAAAAGTCAGGGTGCATTAACTGTCACACCTCCACAATAACTGTTATTGTGGGCCTGAGTGTGCAGTTAACATGCACCAAATCAGGCATTAGCTGCATAGCACACTTTAGTAAAAGGGCTCGTATATTAAAATAGTTTATATCTCTGTATTGCTATTTATATATATGTTGAATTATTTTCTACTGAGCATGTTGCATCAGCAGGCTCTAAATATTTTTAAACAAACAAATATGTATTGCAATGACATTACTGGTCTATCAAAGCTAGATCACAATGTTTAGTATAAATGTAATTTAGAGGTAGATCCCTGCATACAACCATAATTATTGCTCTAAAGATGAGGAAGGATTAATATCATTTTTACTGAGGCAACTATTACCTTGACTTACAGAGCAGAAATTTCCACCACGGGGGCATATTTCAAAGACGTTAATTAATTAATTAATTTTATTTAACAGGGGTTTTTTATACCACTTTATCATTTCAGTCAAACAGGGACATTGATAACTTGGATTTTTCTGAGGCAATGGAGGGTAAAGTGACTTGCCCAAGGTCGCAAGGATGCCGTGGTCGGGATCCCCTACCTTCATCCTTGATCCATGAATACCCTGCTCAGCTGGCACTGGGCTGATAGGTACACCCCCTCCCCCCTAATTGGCAACCATCTGATCCCCCCAGTCCTTCCCCCATCTGGCAACCATCCAACCCCCCTTCTCCTTTCAACTAGAGGCATATAGCAGAGCCAGCTCTCTCTCTCCATCCCTTCCCACCCTAGGCAGTCAGAAGCCTCCCCTCCCCTTATTATGTATTTACTGATAGTACTCATTTAGAACGGTTTATTTCCGAGCGACAGGCGGTAGCAGGGGTTAATCAGGGTGAGTGATTGTTATGGCCTCCTAAAGATGAGCAAGTTATTGCTTTGATTTCTTTTATACCTATTTTGTTTTCTGTATATCAAATGATCACAACCAGTTCCCGTAATGTGGGCTTTATCTAGTTTTCATTTTTCTTTTTTCTGTGTGATTCTTATGTTACATCAGTCGATTTTCTTGTATTATTTCTGATTTGTAGTAATTGTTTGGAAAAATCTATAAGTAAAAAAAAAAAAAGAAGCCTTCCCCCCCCCCCAGCAAATCGCACATCAGTGATCCCCCTCAAAGATTGTCAGCAGACAGTGAGTCATGCCAACCTCCCAGCCTCTTATAGGCCCTCCCAGGGCTTACCGGAACTCATTCAGATGAAAGGAAGGCAATGAGCGATGTGCCCCAGTTTTCGGTCCTGGGACTGGTACTGTTCAATGTATTTGTGAGTGATATTGCTGAAGGACTGAATGGAAAAGTCTGTCTTTTTGCAGATGACACGAAAATTTGCAACAGAGTGGACTCCCCTGAGGGAGTGGATAACATGAGGAAAGATCTACAAAAGATAGAAAAATGGTATAATGCTTGACAGTTAAGATTTAATGTGAAGAAGTGCAGTGTCATGCACTTGGGAAGCAGAAATCCAAGGGAATTGTATGCGATAGGGGGCAAGAGGTTGGTGTTCACAGACCAGAAGAAGGACCTCTGAGTGATTGTTTTTGAGGATCTTAAGGTGGTGAAACAGTGTGATAAGGCGGTGACAAAGCCAGAAGGATGCTGGGATACATACAGAGAAGAATTACCAGCAGAAAGGAAGAGGTACTAATGCCACTGTACAAGTCGCTGTTGAGGCCTCACTTGGAATATTGTGTTTAGTTTTGGATACCATATCTTGCAAAGGACATAAAAAGGCAGGAAACAGTTCAGAGGAAGGCAACCAAAATGATTTGGTGCCTGCGTCAGAAGACTTATGAGAAGAGACTTGAAGACCTAAATATGTACACTCTGGAGGAGAGGAGGGACAGGGGAAATATGATTCAGACCTTTAAATACTTAAAGAGTAGTAATGAACAAACAAACCTCTTCCAAAGACAGGGAAGTTGTAAAACTAGAGGGCATAACATGAAGCTGGAAGGGCATAAACTGGAAGGCAATGTCAGGAAATACTTTTCACTGAAAGGGTGGTGGATGTTTGGAATGCCCTCCTGATGGAAGTGGCGGGGGCAAATACAGTGACAGCATTCAAAATGGCCTGCTCTCATACGTTCCCCTTCCCTCTGAAGCACCCTGCATTTCTGCCATGAATTGAGGCCCCACACATTAATCGACATAACTCGTAGCCCTTCCCCAGAGCTATTTGAGATTGTTTGCCGCCCTTCTTGTTTTCTTACCCTTTACCCAAACCTTTCATTCAGCCTTTTATCACCCTTCCCTCTCCCCCTTCCTCCCCTCTTCCCAACCTGCCCTCCCTTCCTCCCCCTCCCCCATTCCCACCCTGCCCTCCCCTCCCCCTTCTCTTCTGCCTCATCATAGAGCACTCCCCACTCTCCCTCCCAACCTCTTGTTCAGCCATGCCCTCATGCTCCTTCCCCTGCCTGCCTCTTCCCCCTTTCTCAAACCCCACCATCTACCTCTGTCCCCATCCTCTCGTTACCAATACACTCACTCCCCCATCATTTCCATCCTCCCTCCACACAGCATTCCTACTCACTCTTCTAGGCACAGTTAATCACAACAAACGGAGGCTTAATACAAACATATTGCCCTTGCATACACCCCTCACTGCATAACATAATAACATAGTATATGACGGCAGATAAAGACCAGTACGGTCCATCTATTCTGCCCAGCAAAGTGGCAAGAGTAGGTGAACCTGCCGCTCCGTGCAGGTCACCCTTATTTGTTAAGATTTAAGAGATAGTTATGTTTATTTTGATTTTATACTGTTGGCTGCTTGTCCAACTTCAACTTCTTTTTTCCACCTTCTGTCAGGTGCTCCCAATCGCCACACCATTCCCTATTATCTCTATGGGAGCAGTCAGCTTCCTGTGTGGCCAGAGCCACTTCCCATGGCTCTTTTAGTGACTCCATTAGCTGTGAAAGCTTACTAGGAATAGCCATTTATAGCAGTAGTGCTTTTCTTTCAGTTTAGTAGTGTACACACTCTATGCCTTCCATCGTTGTAGGGTTGCTGCAGCCAAATATGCAAACATGGCAACTTGATGCCCTTCAAAGCAACACAACAATGCCCTTAAATACAAGATTTACTCCTAAATAGAATTACTAACACTCCAAATATCACTTTAATACTTCACATACCACAAAAAGTACTTCTGGGATTACCATAGATATTACATCTAATCACACTCACACTACATACACGACATCCATAATCACACAAATAGCGTCATAATAATATAAACATTAGGATGAGCGGCACAGGAACAATTCGTGACTCCCTAAAAAAAGGAGAATAAAGATAAGCTGATATAAACAAAGCTCACCAAAGAGTCATCAAATACTTATCTTTAAAAACGCTTCAAGCCAATCGCTACATTAGCGCTCAACCGCTACGCTGCAAACTTCCCAAACGGACATTCCAAAGCAGAGAGACTTTCAAGATAAGTTAAATCAAAAGTTCTTCACAAGAACAGCCCTACGAAAGCTCTCGTTTCACCACATCCAGGCTTCGTCAGGGGAAAGAATTATGATCTAAAGAATCCATTTAAGCTCTCCAAACTCTCCGCTCCTAAAGATCACAGCGTCTGACGCCTTCCTTATAAAACCCCATAGCCAATCAAAACAGAATACGTCACTAACTACAAATAAAGACTAAGAAAGCAGGAGGAGCTCCACAGCCACACAAGCCGGAAAAAATAATAGTTGTATAATAATTATAAAAACAGAGACCATTCAATTTTATCATTAAGACCATGTGGGTACATTGTATTTAATGAATAAATCCAGCGCTGCTCCTTCTGTAACAAAAGCCTATTACGATCACCCTGCCGAATATTAAAAGGGACATGCTCCAACACAGTACAGGTAAGATTCTCAAAACAATGTTCAAAATCTATACAGTGTTGTGTCAATGGCGTATCTACACGGGATTTGTGAAGACTATATTTATGTTCAGCAAGACGAGTCCGTAGACGGCGGGTAGTTTTCCCAACGTAAAGTAGTGAACAAGAACACCAAAGTCCATACACAACATGTGTAGTGTTGCAAGTAGTGTCACTGCGTAGTCGGCAAACTTTGCTTTTATACTTCTCACAGATCTCATTAACCATAATACCACAGAAAGAACAATGCTGACATGCCACATGACCCAAAGGCAAAGTTACTGAGGTATTCCGTCGTGGTACTGCAGGACATAAACAATCCCTTAAATTGCGTCCACGGCTATATGCCAATCGTAGCTTATAACCAGATAGTTTAGGATGTGTGCCAATCAATGTCCATCTTTTACGTATCACAGATGCTATCCGTCGTAATAAGCTGGAATGCTGTAAAACACAAGTAACTGTTGATCCAGAATCCGATGGCATAGAGCAAGGATGAAGTAACCATTCACGATGGTTATATCTTGCCCGCTTATATGCAGTTGAAAGAATCACATCAGGGTATCCACGATCTTCAAACTTACGTCGCATATTCTTAGCCTGTACTTTAAACTCAGATACAGTAGAACATATTCGTCGGCACCGTAAAAATTGTGAGTAAGGCAAACTACGGCGAAGATGATACGGATGAAAGCTGTCAAAATGCAGCAAGGTATTTCTATCTGTGGGCTTTGAATAAATTGTAGTCAAAAACCCAGTAGTAGTCTTCAAGACCTTAACATCCAAAAAGTGTATTTCTTGATCTTGCATGTTTATATCAAAGGAGATACAAGCTTTACATTAATTTAGATAATGAAAGAATTCTTCCAAAAAAAATTTCGAACCATGCCATAAAAGAAATATATCATCGATATATCTATACCATTTAATAATATGAGTAGCATAAATAGAGGAATAAATATATTGAGTTTCAAAAAAACTCATATATAGATTAGCAAGAGATGGAGCAAAAGTTGCTCCCATCGCCGTCCCTGAAATTTGTTGAAAAAAAATCTTCATTTTAGACAAAATAATTCTTCTTCAATGCTACTTCTGCCAAAGTTGTCAAAAAGAAAGTAGTAACCGGGCAAGGTGGACGTGTAGCTCTCGCCCCGTCACAATCACCCCACTCCCTCCCCCCCCTTCCACCAATCGTCCCCCCCCCCACCCCCCCTTCCACCTTGCAATGGCAACAGCCAGAGACAAAATGGCATAACAACTGGTCGCAGCTTTATTAATATAACATTATATAAACAATAAACAATCATAACTTCTTAACCCAGGTACCGGCAGCGGGAGGAACCCTCATCAGCCATGTTATTAGCAAAGTGAGTTCGCTCCCGCCTCCGCCGGGCACCGTCCACCGGCAATTCCAACCCCCCTACTCCGGCTTCGCCATGTTATTAGCAAAAGCCCCGGGGGCCCACCGGGTCGGGGGTACCCCACCCCCGCCCTGTGCATTGCCAAGCCTCCGGACCCCGGACACCTCCGGGATCCTGCCCACCCCCACCAGCTGCAACCCCCCTATATGCAAACCGCCCCCCGCAAGAAAAACCCCACCACAGGGAGGGAGGGCGGGAACTCCAATCTTCCGGCTAACCCTATGAGGACTGAAGTCTCGTGGCATGCGCCCTCGCTACTCCCCCCCCCACCAGACCTTTTCCGCCCTCTACATTGGCTCCCGCACAAACTGTGCCTTGCGGGAGCCAATTACTTTAAATAATGCCGCTGCCCGCGCCTCCCCAACTGCCAGATTCGCCGCCGATGACGGGGCGCGCACACGCCGCCCACCCGGTTATCGGCGGCCTGCTCGTATGTGGCCCCGCGGCCTTATCGTAACCGGGCAAGGCGGACGTGTAGCTCTCGCCCCGTCACAATCACCCCACTCCCTCCCCCCCCAACAATCGTCCCCCCCTCACCCCCCTTCCACCTTGCAATGACAACAGCCAGAGACAAAATGGCATAACAACTGGTCGCAGCTTTATTAATATAACATTATATAAACAATAAACAATCATAACTTCTTAACCCAGGTACCGGCAGCGGGAGGAACCCTCTCCAGCCATGTTATTAGCAAAGTGAGTTCGCTCCCGCCTCCGCCAGGCACCGTCCACCGGCAATTCCAACCCCCCTACTCCGGCTTCGCCATGTTATTAGCAAAAGCCCCGGGGATCCACCGGGTCGGGGGTACCCCACCCCCGCCCTGCGCATTGCCAAGCCTCCGGACCCCGGACACCTCCGGGATCCCGCCACAGGCTCAGAGACACCTGTCCCTGAGTCCCCCCACAACAGGAAAGCTGCGACCAGGTAACCTGCCAGGCACACCCTCCAAGGCCTCTTGCCAGTCATTGAGGAGTAAATCCACCCCCACCGGGGATAAGTGGACTCCATCGGACCAAAATAAACCCGCACAACCCACTTCCACCCAAGGGTGTAAAATCTGAGCCCCTCCCTGCTCACAAACCCAGCGGCCAATTTGCCGATTCACTTTTATTAACCCACGTGACCACCGCCGGTGTCCCCAGCAAGCAGGTCTCGGAATTATATCTGACCACAGCAACAAAACATCCTTAAACATTAACAACACAGCAGCAAGGTCCCTCTTCGCCGCCCCTATCAGCTGCCTGACTGTCCAAGTTCCTAAATCATTGCCACCAAGATGCAATAACAGCACAGCCGGGGAACCTCTCACCCGCCGATGGTGCCTCAGCAAAGGCAAGAGCTGCAACCAGCGAAGGCCACGCTCGCCCAGCTATGAGACGATCACCTCAGCAGGATTCAGACCGATGTTCGCCCCCAATGGTTTCTCCGCTGCTCGCCGCCCTGCCCAGTATACAAAAGAATGTCCAATCATCCAGCAGGCGTACGGCGTCAGACCCCCATCTACAAGAAAGCACAAATAGTTAACAAACAGCCCCCCACCCAAACCATCACATACTAACATATCCCTGAAAGGCCTTGGAGCGCCACCGGCCTATGCGTTGAATCACTCGCTTGTCGCACCCCGCCGCCGCGGCACTGGTGACAGCCCCAATCTGAAAGGAGTGTGGCGCAAAATCTCGAGGGGACAGACCCACGTGGCGCACCGCTAACCGCAGGACCGACGTGAACTGAAACCGCGTTAGACGGCGGGAATCCTGATGAAGAAAAAGGAAACCGCCCCCCGGGGGCGGCACCCGCAGGTATGCAGACATCGCAGCCACCGGGCAGGTGGATGCATTGGGAATAGCGAACAAATGTACCCAAACACCCCTGCCCCTCTGGTCAGTCTTAGACCGAGGCAACCACAGGCCCAATTCCTCAGCGGACAGCCGAACATGGTGCAACTGTAAGGACCCCTCCCCCCCCAGACGAGCTGGACGCTGCCACCAGCTCCCCAATACGGAAAGCCCCAAAAAAGGCCACACAAAAAACCGCCCGAAATAATGCGACCTCATAAGATGTGTCCCCCACCCACGGTAAGGCGGCACAGAGCTGCACCAGCAGAGCATGCGTTATCGGCTGCCAGCCATCCCCCGGAGGCGGGGAGCCCCTTTCCCAACCCAGCAGCATACGCCGCACGAGAAACCCCCAACCGTGCGTCCCCCATCCTACCGCTCTGCAGAAAAATGCAAATCCCGCAATATGGGACCTAACGGAAGAACGCGACATGCCCGATGCCTTCGCCTCCGTGATGTACAGACCCAGAAGGTGATCCGGGACAGAACCATGCCGCCATCCGCGCTCTGCCAGGAACTCCACAATCTTGTCACAGCCGCTGCAGTAAGATCGCCAAGTCGATGGGGACACAGAACTCCGCAGAAGGTTCAGCATGCTCACAGGCCAAGATGCCATAAATGCTCTGGGACCTGCAATCCAACAGGGTCGGCCTCCGGCGCCAATCTCCGGAACAGGTCCCACTTAAAACGAGAAAGAGCATCCGCCAACTGATTAGAATACCCAGGGACGTGACGAGCCCGCACCACCACATTCAAATGCAAACAGCCCAACACCACCTCCCGCATCAGCGCCGCCACCCGCAAGCACCGCGGTGTATATCTATTGATGACACTCACCACGGCTTCGTTATCGCACCACCAGAGCAAGCGACGGTCCCGCAACCGCTCCGGCCACAGCTCCAGCACAACCCGCACGGGAAATAATTCAAGAAATGTAACACTATCCGTCAGGCCGGCCGAATGCCACGCTGCCGGCCAAGGCTCTGCGCACCATGAACCCGCAAAATAAATTCCCAAGCCGCAACTACCAGCTGCATCCGTAAAGAGCTGAAGATCGAATGTAGACATTTCAGCCATCGGCAATGCGGTTATGCCGTTAAAATTCCAGAGAAACTCATCCCAAACACCCAAATCTGCCCGCATGCCTCTCGATACCCGAATCCGATAATGTGGCCGGAGCACCCCCGATGTCGCCGCCGATAACCGACGCGTGAACACCCGGCCCATCAGGATGACCCTACAAGCAAAATTCAAAGAGCCAATGAGCGCCTGCATCTCCCGTAGCGTCACCTTATGGGAACCATACACATTAGCCACCAGCACACGCAGCCACGCCACCTTCTCCTGCGGCAAGCGAGCAACCATGTCCCGCGAATCCAGCTCAATACCCAGAAACGTAAGGCGGGACGTGGGTCCCTCCGTCTTCCCAGAAGCCAACGGCACGCCCCATGACCGAGCAAGCCCCTCAAAACCATCCAAAAGCTCCTGACAGCGACCAGACGAGGCACTGCCGACGAAGAAAAAATCATCCAGGTAATGTACCACATTCGGACATCCTACCAACTCCACTAAAGCCCAGTGGAGGAAGGAATTGAACATCTCAAAATAGGCACAAGACACTGAACAACCCATCGGCATGCATTTATCAAAATAAAACTCCCCCTCGAACGAAAAACCGAGTAAATGAAAAGAGAAAGGATGGACGGGCAACAATCGGAACGCGGACTCAATATCTACCTTGGCCATCAAACACCCCGCACCGGCTTCCCATACTAAACGCACCGCCTCATCAAAGGACGCATAACGAATGGCACACAAATGCCGCGGGATAAGGTCATTAACAGACGCACCAACTGGGGAGGACAAGTTGTGAATCAAACGGAACTTCCCCGGGTCCTTCTTCGGAACAATGCCCAATGGAGAGACAACAAAGTGCGAAAAAGGCCGCTCAGCAAATGGCCCGGCCACCCTCCCGCAGGAGAGCTCGATGTCCAACTTCTCACGAACAATAACTGACAGACGCCGAACCGATGGAGAGTTCACCGCTCTGCCCAGACCCCCAACTCCAACGACCGGTATGGGAAAACCATACTGAAACCCCCCCTCGATCACCGTCCTCCTGCTACGATGCGGATATCTACACAGCCATGGCCGCAGCACCTCCAGCCGAATAGGCGTCGGGGCCAAGTGCCACAAGTCCTCATTGCTTGGCCGGGGGAGGAGGCAATGCAGATACTCCTTTTTTGATGCACCGAAGGGCCGAATGTCTTCCACCACAGACTGAGCAACTGTGCCGGAACTTACAGTCCGGAAAGGGGCAGGAGGATTTATTGAAACGCCAGCAGAGATCTCCGGCCCCTGAACCGCCTGGCTTGGGCAGCCCAGGAGCCGCGCCCCCACGAAAAGGCCGTCCCGCAGTCACGGTAACCACACTGCCCCCTTTCTGGCCACCGCCCCTGACCCCCCCCCCTTAGCCGACATTTGCGTTAACCATAAGTTAATGTCCTGCGTGCCCCAGGACAGCGACTTATTCTCCTCCATCTTATCCCGGAATTTTTCATCGTAGTTGAGCCATGCCCAACCGTCATGTGTCTGCGCCGCCTCCAGAATGGAGTCGGCATAAGCCAGCAACATGCCATACTGTCCCGGATAGTGATGCCCCCACACGCTCGCCAGCCGTAAAAAGGACCGCATCCAATTGATAATAGAACGTGACGCCTTCCGCACCCTCCCCGCCTTTTCATCCTCCTTGCGTTTTCGTTTGCTATCCCCCGACCGCTTTCGACCCTCCAACAACCGGAAAATATCAATATATCGCCGTTTGCGGATTTTACGCCGCAACTTCCGGGGAACCCCTTCCCATAGTTCCAACAAGGACGCCAGCATCGGACCGCCCGTAACTACCCCTCCCCCCCAGAACCGCCAACCTGCGCGGCCGCCCCGCTAATCCCTGAAGAAGAAGAAGAAACATCCGAGGAGGACGAGGACCGTGACCGCCGACGCCGCTTATGGCCCCGCCGCCCCTTCCGTTTGGCTTTAGCATTCCCCCTCCCCACGCCCCCCTCATGCAACTCACCAATCGCCGACGCCCCTGCTTGCGGAACTCCAGCGATGGGCACAGCCGCCGACCGACTGACCTCCTCCCGAAGCTCCTCGCGCGGTTGCTCGCTGGACGCCGCTGCCTGCAGAGGGTCCACAGACACCACATCAGTCCCCGCAGCCTGTACCGACAAACCGCCCGCCTGCTCCGACCTCTGCGTCCCGACGGCCTGCACCTGCGAAGAAAAAGAAGGGAAAAAAGGGGCAGGGCCTGCCATGGACCATGGTGTTTGCCACGCCCCCAACCACTCAGCCCACGAGGAACCCTGTCCACCTCCCCGCAGCAATAGGATAACCCCATGCCTCACCAGGGGCCCCTGCCAGCCCAAAAGCAGTCCCAAGGAACCCAACATCCCCCCCCCTCAGCCGGACAGATTCCCCCACCCCGAACTGCCGCCTTCCCCCCACCCCCCCTAGGAACCCCTCAGCGCACAGCCCCCCTGGCTCTGGAAGGCCGCCCTCCCAATCTCCGCCCCCCCCCACGCATAACCCCTGTAGGACCCAAGGCATCCCCACCTACAGGCCCAGGCCCTGAGCCCCCCCCCACCATGCACGGGCCCCTGCACTCCTCTCCTACCACCTGCCCACCGCCCACGAGCTGCAGCTGCCCTTCTCCCCGAACCCCTGGCCCCCCGACGAGTAGAACCTACACTGGCAGGCATTCTCACAAAACACGGGAAACCCCACTGCCCAAACAAAGTCCGTGCTGGGTATAAGAGTGAGCCCGAAGAGGCTGACTACACGGGCCCCCCTGAAATTGCTATGCAGAACCCGAACACACTCGCCTGTGAAGAGCACCCCGCTCAAAGCTGCAGCCACTGTCACTCCGGCCTGTCGATCACCCTGCAGGCAGCCGCTGTCACTCCCGCTGCTGTCAACAAACCGCTCAGCCAAAACCGCTCAACTGCTGCTGCCCAAGGAACAAGAACCGTGGGGAGAAAAACCGGAACTGCTGCCGTCAAATTAAACAAAAAACCCCGCCAGAGCGCACAGCAAAAAACTCCAATCCTCCGGCTAACCCTATGAGGACTGAAGTCTCGTGGCATGCGCCCTCGCTACTCCCCCCCCCACCAGACCTTTTCCACCCTCTACATTGGCTCCCGCACAAACTGTGCCTTGCGGGAGCCAATTACTTTAAATAATGTCACTGCCCGCGCCTCCCCAACCGCCGGACTCGCCGCTGATGATGGGGCGCGCACATGCCGCCCACCCAGTTATCGGCGGCCTGCTCGTATGCGGCCCCGCGGCCTTATCGGTACTTTATGCGGGAATGGTCTACTATCCCACACCATCTCCAAAACATTGACAGCCTCATCTTGCGGAATGGAAGTATATAATGCCGCTACATCTAAACAAGCCATCCAATCAACTTGTGCAAAATTATCCATAGCATCTAGTAACACTAAAAAATGCGTAGTATCTTTCAGGAATAAAGGAATTTTAAAAACTTCTTCTTTCAAAAACTCATCTAAATAAATTCCAACCCGCTCCAGCAGTGAATCATTACTGGACAGGATAGGATGTCCAGGAAGAGACTGCAAACTTTTGTGAATTTTGGGCAAAATGTAGAAAGCCGGTACCTTAGGAAAAGGTGGATTTAAAAAAGATTTTTCCTGCACTGTTAAGAAGCCTTGAGAGAGTGCAGTAGTAGTAAGCTCAAAAATAAGTTTTTGTAAATCTTCGGTAGGATCACATGACAACCATAGATAATGAGCACTATCATATACTTGTCGCATTACTTCTCTATCATAATCAACAAGATTTAAAACAACTACTGCACCCCCCTTATCGGCCCTCTTAATTACTATATTCACCATTTGCTGCAACTCTCGTAGAGCAGAAAACTCATCTGATGATAAATTCTTCGGTTGGTTACTATATTTTTGTTCTAATTGCACTAAATTGGTCAAAACAAGATGTCTGAAAGTATGTAAAATAGGATCCATTGGTCCCGAAGGAATCCACGTTGACTTAGGACGTACTACAGACAAATCCAACACATCAGATTTATCATGAAAAAAACTCTTAAGTTGCAAAGACCGTATTAATCGTTCTACAGATACTCGTCTATAAAAACCGTCATATATAGGACCATTAACAAAGGATAGCCCTTTAGATAATAAATTTAACAGCGCTGACGTCAATGATACATCAGATAAATTAATGACCGTTTGCATCACTGAAAGGTCACTCCGTCCTCCTTGCGTCTTGAACGTGTTGGAAGCCCAGAAAAATCCTCTTGCCTATCACGATCACGATCTATATTGGCAGAGTCAGATACAGGGACTTTCGGACCCTTATTCTTCAAGCGGAAATCTGAACTTTTATGTTCAAAATTTGAATCAGAAGAATATGATGAAACATCACTACTACTAGTCTTCCAATGTGAAGTTTGTTGACGTGATCTTCTCATATGCCAATTATAAACAGGACCGTCCTTAGTTCGTTTCTCATCTTTCATGAATTTCTTAATCTTAGCAAGCTTTAAATCACTTTTATACTTATCAATAGATTTAGTGATTTCAGCAAATCGAGAGGCAAAATCCTCGGCCAACTTTAATTCACTTAAATCAGTCTCAAGCTCTTTCTTAAGAGTAATATTCTTAGTATGCGCTGTTTCTATAACCAGCAACATCAAGTCCAGTGAGCACTTGTTCAGAATACTATTCTAACGGTTAATAAAGGCATCATCCTCCAAGAACATCCCGGGAGCCTTCCATATCCGTAAACCAGTAGGGATAACTTCCTTCCTGCAGTTTTATAATTATTTTACAACTATTATTTTTTCCAGCTTGTGTGACTGTGGAGCTCCTCCTGCTTTCTTAGTCTTTATTTGTAGTTAGTGACGTATTCTGTTTTGATTGGCTATGGGGTTTTATAAGGAAGGCATCAGACACTGTGATCTTTAGGAGCAGAGAGTTTGGAGAGCTTAAATGGATTCTTTAGATCATAATTCTTTCCCCTGACGAAGCCTGGAAGTGGCGAAACGAGAGCTTTCGTAGGGCTGTTCTTGTGAAGAACTTTCAATTTTACTTATCTTGAAAGTCTCTCTGCTTTGGAATGTCCGTTTGGGAAGTTTGCAGCGTAGCGGTTGAGCGCTAATGGAGCGATTGGCTTGAAGCATTTTTAAAGATGCTAACATTTGATGACTCTTTGGTGAGTTTTGTTTATATCAGCTTATCTTTATTCTCCTTTTTTTAGGGAGTCACAAATTGTTCTTGTGCCGCTCATCCTAATGTTTATATTATTATGATGCTATTTCTGTGATTATGGATGTAGTGTGAGTGTGATTAGATGTAATATCTATGGTAATCCCAGAAGTACTTTTTGTGGTTTTAGGGTGTATTAGTGGTGATTGAATATTGGTTGAATAAAAGTGGCTATATGACCTATGATGTGAGCATCAGCTGTTCCCTATAGTGATTTTATCACTACATGTAGGGCTCTAGCCATCCTGAGGTCATTTCTTGCCTATGTGAAGTATTAAAGTGATATTTGGAGTGTTAGTAATTCTGTTTAGGAGTAAATCTTGTATTTAAGGGCATTGTTGTGTTGTTTTGATTACTATATTGCTCTTAGACAGTTGGAACTTGATGCCCTTGCCATTCAAATCTGCCTGTTATCATTTTAGCTGCAATTCTTTCTTTAAGCAGAAAATCATGGACACAAATCACGATAGCACGTGGTCATTCCCCACGCACCAGGCCCAGTGAGCTCTATCTAGCTTTATATCACAGACCGTTTCCTCTACCTCTCTCTGAGTGTAACAGCACAGCACATATGGCCTTTGCCACTTTAAAACAGTCCTTATACGCATCCTCTTCAAGAACACCTTTAATCCTAAGATTATTCCAGCACGCTCTGTTCTCTAAATCTTTTAACTTCAGAGAGAGAGATTCATTAGCTTTTACCACTCTGCACTGTTTGCCCAGTGAACTTACATTTTCTTGCACTGCATCCATCTGCTCTTTGTTTTTCTCCGCACACGGGCCAATATCCCCCATATTTAGGAGGCTGCGGGCCCACGTGCCCGACGGCCGGCAGTAACCGGGGGGGGGGGGCTGAGTGGCTCGCGCCCCCCTCTGCGGCGGTAAGGCGCGCTCCCTGGGGTGTTGTGTTTTAAATCCATTGGCTCCCGCATGCCCAGGTGGCTGCGGGAGCCAATGAGGGGAGCGGAGGTCCCGACGGGAGCGAGCGGTCAGACGCCAGTCCTCAGGAATCGGGGGGAAAGGACGGGCGTACCCACCCTCCCTCCCCGTATTTTGGGGGGGGGGGATCTAGGGGCTGGGGAGACAGGGGGTTGCAGCTGGAGGGGGGGGCGGGATCCCGGAGGTGTCCAGGGTCCCGAGGCATGGCAATATGCAGGGCGGGGGTGGGGGTACCCCCGACCCGGAGAAGCCCTCGGCTTTTGCTAGTAATATGGCGAAGCCGGAAGAGGGGGATGGAATTGCCAGGGACGGTTCTCGGCGGAGGCAGGAAGGAACTCACTTTGCTACCCATATGGCTGGTGAGGGATTGTCCCGCTGCCGGAGCCGTAAGTTAATACAGTTATGGTTGTAATTTTATGTTCTGCTTGTTTAATAAAGCTGCGACCAGTTGATCTGCCAATATAGCGAGTATGTGGTGGTTATTTGAAGGGAAAGTGGGGAGGGGGGGTGGGATGTCTGGGGGGGGTGAGGGGGGGCGAGGGCCACGTCCGCCTTACCTGGTTACTGATTTCAACTCAGTGAAGACTTCCTCAAACTCCGCATTAACACCTGCTATTTCAGTTTTGAGTTCATTTAACCACAGCTGGAGTTAAGCTTTTGTAATTTGCAAAGTTGTTCCTCTCCCCATTGTGACTTCTGCATCTCCAGCCTGCTGTTCCTTATGGGATTTTGCTGCTGCACTTGCCGCCATCTTTGAGCCATCCTTTGGTTCGGCAGGCATAGTCTCTAAAGCCCACTGTTTTACGCTGTGTTGTGGCCATAATGCCTCCAGATGCTCAGGAGGGATTCAGCCAGATGTGGGCTTCAATTCTGCCCTCAGGGCCCAGTTTGATCACTTTGATTGAGCAATAAATGGGGAGCTCTTCACTCACCCACCTGCACAGGACGCTGACGTCACCGGAAGTCAAACATTTTTAATGTGCATTAGAATGTTTTAACAAGTGCTAAGTGACTTAATGCATAGTAATTGATAGGTTAATGTGTTAAACTGATTTAGCACATACTACATTTTTTAATGAACACTAACGAACTGAAGGAACACTAACCATTGTGCATCCCCAAAACAGCAATGATTCAGTCAGCGTATATACTATATTAGAAAGTAGACACAAAGTTTAGATAGTGGAGGTTATGTTAGAAGGGCTATGAACCAATTGCATGTGTAAATAGTAGGTTTACATGTGGAATTGCTCCTGTTCATGAAAGCTGCTACTTAGAATTGTATGCTGCAGCATGCAACATTTTCAAAGGGGCATATTTTGGGCATGGTTTGGTTGGGCCTGAGAAGTAATCATGTATTTCCTATATTACAAAGGAAATACATATATGAAGGATATAAACTGCCATGTAGTTAACTTGTGTTTGTATGTGCATTAATTACACATAATTTATAAAGTCAAATCCACACATATTTGACGTTATCAATTAAAAGCATAAGTGACTGCTAACATTCATAAATTTAAGCCATGGTCACTTAAACCAGTTTTGTAATTGGTGTAAATGATGAGAAGTATCTTAGATACATATGTCTGTATTCTATACATGCTATATACTCATGCTCTGTCCACAGTCCACCCAAGCTTCCTCATGTTGGATTAGTGATATTGCGTTAGGACTGTCAGGTAAGTTTTGCCTCTTCGCGGATGATACCAAAATCTGTAATAGACTAGACACCCAGGAAGGTGTAGATAACATGAGGAGTGATTAAGCTAAGCTTGAAGAATGGTTTAGAATTTGGAAGCTGAGATTTAATGTTAAAAAATGCCTGGCCATGCATTTGGGCAGCACCAATTCAAAGGAGCGATATAGTATAGGGGGTGAAGTACTTCTGTCCACCTAGGTGTTATTGTGTTTGATTAACTTTAAAAAAGCTAAACAGGTAGAAAAAGAGACGGCAAAAGCTAGAAGGATGCTTGGCTACATAGGGAGAGGAATGGCCAGCAGAAGAAAGGAGGTGATAGTGTCTATGTATAAGTCTTTGATGAGACCTCATTTGGAGTATTGTTTGCAATTCTGGAGATCGCACATGTAAAATGATATAAACAGGTTGGAGTTGGTACAGAGGGTGGCTACTAAAATGGTTAGTGGTCTTCATTATAAAACATATGAGAACAGACTTAAGGATCTTAATATGTACATTTTAGAGGAAAGGCAGGATAGAGGAGATATGATTGAGGTGTTTAAATACCTCCGTGGCATAAATGCACAAGAGGAAAGCCCCTTTCAATTGAAAGCAAGCTCTGCTATGAGGGGACAAAGGATGAGGGTGAAAGGGGATAGACTCGGGAGTAATATGCAGAAATATTTCTTTACAGAAAGAGTGGTAGATTCGTGGTAGAGATGAGGACAGTATCGGATTTCAAAAAAGCATGGGACAAACACAGAGGATCTCTAAAGGAAAAAAGGGGACTGTTGTAACGGTTGATATGGAAGGGCAGACTAGATAGGCCATATGGTCTTTTTCTGTCATCATGTTTCTATTTTTCTATGTGCATGTACGTAGTGAAAGTATGAATTATGGCCTCAGTATATGTACTTATAGAATTGTGACCATGTGATTTATGCTCGAAGTGCTCACTTATGCTTCTCACTTACTAAATTATCATGATTTATCTGTGTAAGTGATATTTAATCTTACACAGCTATTTACAGAATTATTGTCCAACTGCATTAAAATCTAGTATGTATGTCAGCCAAATAACACAGTTGACAGACCCTCATGTCCAAATGTGTAACTTCTCTAACATTAAAAACTTCCTCAAACATTCTAAAATGTCCTTTTTTAAAACTTGTCTGAACATAAGAACATAAAATATGCCATACTGGGTCAGACCAAGGTCTATCAAGCCCAGTATCCTGTTTCCAACAGTGGCCAATCAAGGTCATAAGTACCTAGCAGTTTCCTCAAAAGACAAAGGTTCCACAATGCTTGTATTGGGTCAAGCAGTGATATCCCAGGACCTTTTTAATACTGGTTTATGGATCTTTCCTCAGGAACTTGTCCAAACCCTTTATAAACCCAGCTATACAACACTAACAACTTTTACTACATCCTCCAGTAACAAATTCCAGAGTTTGGTTACACGTCGACTGAAAAAATATTTTCTCTTATTTGTCTTAAATAGGTCACCCTGTAGCTTCATTTCATGTCCCCTAGTCTTTCTATATTCTGATGATGTAAACAGTCTATCTACGTTAATCCATTCCACTCCATTCATTAATTTATAGACCTCTATCATATCTCCCCTCAGCCATCTTTTTTCTAGGTTGAAGAGCCCTAACCTTTTTACCCTCTCTTCATAGGGGTACCCTTCCATACCCTTTACCATTCTGGTGGCTCTTCTCTGTACCTTTTCTAATAACACTGTATCCTTTTTAAGATACGGCGACCAGAATTGCACACAATATTCAAGGTGCGGTCGTAGCATGGAATGATACAGATACATTATAATATCCTTTGTTTTATTTTCCATTCCTTTACTTATGATACTTAGCATTCTAGTTGCTCTCTTGGCTGCTGCTGCTGCACACTAGGCGGAGGGTTTTAACATGTTTTCCATGATGATGCCTAAATCTTTTTCCTGGGTGGTGGTTACTAATGTGGAACCTTGCATCATGTAACCATGGTTTGGGTTGTCCTTTCTGAGGTGCATAACTTTGCACTTGTCCAGATTAAATTTCATCATGTTAAAATCCTCCGCCCAGTGTGCAGTGGCGGCAAAGAGAGCAAATAGAATGTTAGGTATGATAAGGAAAGGAATGGAAAATAAAACAAAAGATGTTATAATGCCTCTGTATCATTGCATGGTGCAACCGCACCTTGAGTATTGGGTGCAATTCTGCTCACCGTATCTTAAAAAGGATATAGCATTATTAGAAAAGGTACAGAGAAGAGCCACCAAAATGGTAAAGAGGATGGAAGGATACTCCTATAAAGAGAGGCTAAAAAGGTTAGGGCTCATCAACCTGGAAAAAAGACAGCTGAGGGGAGATTTACACCAAAGTTACTTTTGAGATTTACACCAAAGTTACTTGTTTATAGTTCCAACAGTTTCAGTTAAATGTTTCTTCTTGTTCAATGTAAACCATTTTGCCTTGCAGAAAAATGGTATATAAAACCAGTTAAATAAATAAATAAATTAATAAATATGATAGAGGTCTATAAATTAATGAATAGAGTGAAATGGGTAAATGTAGATCGATTGTTTATGTCGTCAGAATATAAAAAGACTAGGGGACATGCAATGAAGCTACAGGGTAACCTATTTAATAAGAGACTAATAAGAGAAAATATTTTTTCACTCAACTTGTAATCAAACTCTGGAATTTGTTACCGGAGGATGTAGTAAAAGTTGTTAGTGTAGTTCGGTTTAAAAAAGGTTTGGACAAGGTCCTGGAGGAAAGGTCCATAAACCATCATTAAAAGGGACCCAGGATATCATTGCTTGACCCAATACAAGCACTGAGCAACCTGTGTCTTTTGGGGAGACTGCTAGGTACTTATGACCTAGATTGGCCATTGTTGGGAACAGGATACTGGGCTTGATGGACCTTGGTCTGACCCAGTATGGCATATCTTATGTTTTTATGTTCTTAACAGGATTGATATAAAAAATCTTGCAAAAAACACACTTTATTTCCAATTAGACGATAATTTTATAAATGCCCATGCGGTTCATATACCTTGTAATGTGGGTTTTGGGGGCCTGTTTTCTAAAGTGGCATATGTGCATATTTTATAAGATGGGGACATAAAGATATGCCTCACTCTGGTCACAGCAAGTATAAGTGCCTGCATTTAGATTGGTCAGAAATGTGCTTCAGTCATAATATTTTCTAACTCATGAACATAAATTTAAGCTGCATCTAAGCTCTGCCCCATGCATGCCCACAGGTGATCGGTCCTACATGTTCATTTAACTGCATTGTTAAATGCAATGTAAGTTCCCTTCATTTGGGTATGTCCACTAAAACTGGGACTTGCGCACATAATTAGCATGCAGCTTTCTGTGCACACCTTATAAAATCAGCTTCGTAATGTGCATTATTTTGCAAGGGGGGGTTTTCAAAGCCATTTAGGCAGTTTGCCAACCTGCAAACCTCCTAAATGGCACTCTACAGGTGCCACCTCTGAAAGCCCTGAGGCTAACTGGCTAGCGTTGGATGTTCCTGGGGGCAGATTGGAGGTGGCATCTGGGGTTAACCAGCTAGCGACGGTATTCAGCTACTAGCCAGTTATCCATAGGTGGCAAAAGACTTGCCTAACTTTCACTGCTGAAGCTGACCAGTTAGCGGCAGAATGTCACTGCTGCTTGGATAGCTTTGGTGCTATCTAGCTAAGCTGGATATTTAATGCCAGTTGCCATAGTAAAGTTCAGCAGCCACTGCTACTGAATATCCACCCCCACCATGTGTTTTTCCATTAATGCACCTTAATAACTCTGAGCTTAAATTTGGCTATTAACAGCTTGTTTAAATGTCCATTCTGTCTCTCACAAAACACAGTGAACCTGCCTTTGAAAGAAGGAGGAGTGGCCTAGTGGTTGGTGCAAGTTATCTCAGGTCAGAGGGCCTGGGTTTCAAATCCCATTAATGGACAGCAACCTTGGGCCAGAAGGACTGGGGTTTCTAGTCCCACAGGTGTTCCTTGTGGCCTTGGGCAAGCCACTTAACTTTCCATTGCCTCAGGTACAAAAACATAGATTGTGAGCCCTTTGGGGACAAGGTGAAAAAATATATATACAGTACCAGAATGTACTCTGCTTTGACTAGAAGAAAAGCAGTCTATAAGCCAATTTAAATAAATAAATGTCCCAGTAACTTTAGAGATTATCTAGAAATATTTGTAGGTTTTAAACCTTCCAGCTACCCCCTCCCCCCACCACTACCACCACCACTCGGCATTTACATTTTATCCTGCAAACTAAATATACTCAGATAATTTCTGGTATATTTAGTGGCAGTTTACCTGGATAAGTACTGATGATTATTTGAGTAAAGTTGTCTGATTAAATTTACTGTTCTCTGGGCTTCATATTATGGGCCTCTGTTTTAAATATTCTTTGTACTAATGGGTGTTAATCCTGGTGTCATGTAGAAGATAAATCCAATGCTTTACTGCCACAGGTGTTAATGGTACTGGCTATAAGAAGGCCACTGTGGGCCATGATGATTCTGCCCCCAACAATCCAGTAAGATCCCCAAGCAATCAGACTTTTCTACTCCATCTCAATTTCCTCTCTTGACTGTCAGTAAGGTCCCTCTGGCTGATTTCCCCATCGCTCTACACTGACAGCCATTTTGCATGATGGAAGTAGTGGGTATGATGCAGAAATGGTCTCTGCCCCCCTCCATCTTCTGCAGTTATCAGTGGTATTGGGGAAGAAGAAACAAATACCTGGTTCTAGTTTGCCTAGAAGAGGACTTGCTTGACACCATGGGAGTAGCTTCTAGCTTGATTATTAGAGAAAGGTGTTGGCTGGCATGTGGGGGCTTATTTGACACTATTGTGGAATGAGGAGTTAGGACTTGCCTTGTGGGCTTTTGTTTGACTATGGAGGGTAAGTTCATTAGGCACTGGGAACAGGATTGACAGTGAATTTAGATCAAGGGAAGCTTGGTTTGACTGTTGGGAGAGTGACTTGAAAGATGCGGATGTATGGACACTTTACTATGCTATCAGGTGGGCCTTGAATTATCCCATAGGTAATATAGCAAAAATGTAAAACCATCTTAGGGTAGTTACATTTTTGTATTATCCACAGGTTAACACAAATTATCTTGTTGAATGGGCTTCCTGTTAGCCTTATTTGAGTATTAAGGAGATGCATTCCATGCATTTTGCATGTCACATATTTCATTAACATTTAATATACATGTACATGTTAAGGAGTGGAGAAGTAGCCTAGTGGTTAGAACACTGGCTTGGTAACCAAGCAACCAGGGTTCGATTCCCACTAGCACTCCTTGTGGCCTTGGGCAAGTCACTTAACCCTCCATTGCCTCGGAAGAAAGGCCTGGCAATCTACTTCCAGTGACACTGCCAAGAAAACCCTGGAGCTTCTGGGTCACCAGGAGTCAGGACTGACTCAAAGGCACACATTGCATTTGCATACATGTTAAATATATATGTTAGCATTAACTTGGACTAACACAAATGGATAACTGCTTTAACACGTCAAAATATATATTAATCTTAACACACATTGCCAGTAAATTATGAAAATGGGCTCAGCAATTTGTCCATAATATCCACAGTTAGACACAATCAGCTTCAACAAGAGATTGCTGTAACAATAAATTCTATTCGTTACCTGACCAATCGGTTGCTTAAGGGAAAACACTTACCAAAACATTTTTATAGCACCTCATCTATATTATTCAAATAGGCTCACAGTTCTAAAGGTTTATTCATTTAAATCACTGGTACCAAAACACAATGTTTTTAAAAAATATTTTTTGATGGCAATGATATTCAATACACTATAACCACTGAGAAAAACTAGTTATTTAATTTCACCTTCCATATTACATTTAATGGTTGCCCTCTCAGATATATTATTCTAGTGTGATCTTTTTTGGAAAGGATATTTTTTCATAGAAAATAACAGTTGGCCACCATGATACTAAAGGTTTATGAAAGGTTTTAACACATGCTAATGACTTTAATGCAGATTAAGTGCCCACAACCCTTTTATTCCTACAGGCACAGTGGCACTTAACGTCCATTAACTTCATTAACACGTGTTAACCTTCAGTAAACATGCCCCTCAGTCTCACGCACATGCTTCTTTGTCAGTTTTGTTCAATAAATTAGCTTTCATTTTTGTATGTTAAGAAGTCAAATACTGCTACTTAGGGGCATGTTTATTAAGCTGCTCTGCCTGTTAACATGGCCAATAGCATGTGCTATTGTATTACTGAACATCTCAAACTGATCTTTTCCTATGGCCACTGTGTTTCTGATTCATTTTCATAGTTTTTATTCTCTGCAGCCTTTTAACTTTCAGTCGGAAAAACTTCACATTTTATCTTGTTTCATATTCAGAGACTTTTATGATAAAAACATCAGTAGCCAATAAAAATGTCTTCCAGCTATAAGTAACACCTACCAGCTTCCATTCCTACTCAGATTATGTAACGTTATTTGACTAAACCTCATCTCATAATTACCAAAACAATTATTCATGAAAAAATGCCATATGGAACTGATATCATCCATGGGGAAAATATCATTACCCAAATTTATCTATGGCACTTGTTCTAATCAGGGCAAAGTTGTTTTATGAGTGAGGGTAACTTGGTCTCCATGCATCTTTCATGGCTCTGCTGAGTCTATCAGTAATACCAGTTAGTGCCAAATTATTTTAGTGTTTCTTATTTTTCAGAAATGTGGATACTTCTCTACTAGGCAGTGAATTGAGGCCACCAAGTCATTTCACACAGACATACCAGTTTTTAGAAAATAATGACTTTTAGTCACTGAAAACTGACCCAGATTTGACCTAGTGACCTAGAGATTTAAAGCTCTACACAATATACACAAAGAACAATTATTGAAGTATTCAAAAAGTAATTAAGAAACCCAATGTCATGATGGTGTACTGTAAATCTTCACACCTTTTCTCACAACTAACTCAAATTAGGTGTATTTCCAAGAATTGCCGTAGCAAGGCCCATATTAAGTTAAATAAAGCCTATCTGTGTCCAATTGTAGTAGCTGAGCTGGTCTGAATACTTCTGAAATTAAGTTGCTAAGATTTAGTAAGGGACACTGAGAGTTGGACCCTTGCCCTGCATCTTTCCTTAAGCAACTAACTTTTAGTGAGTATAAATGGCTTAAATTGTTAATTTGACTTTAGAAGAAGGCTGCTTTCTTGATGAACTGGGTCAGGTCATTCTTACCCCAATCCTAAAATCATCAAAGGCCGGTAAAGCCTTATGTTTGTTATTGCCCAGTGACCAGCATTTCTTTTCTTGCTTAAACTCCTTGAAGCTGTGCTACCATCCCAACTTCAGAAATTTTTAGCTTCATTTGATATATCAGAGCAGATGAAATCAGGTTTTTAGAAGCTGTTATAACACCAAGACTTTATTATTGACTTTGAAATCTTAGAATAGAGAAATAATGCAATTTTACTTCAGTTAGATTTATCAGCAGCATTTGATCCAATTGATTAGTTATTTATTTTATTTATTTAGAAAGTTTTGTATACCACCTTATCCTTCAATCAAAGTGGTCACAACACAATTGGGGGATACATTTAACATGAGGGGATATGAGACACATGCGCTAATACTTACAGGGAACATGGGCAATGGAGGGTTAAGTGGCTTGCCCAAGACCACAAGGAGCACCTGTGGGACTAGAAACCCCAGTCCTTCCGGCCCAAGGTTGCTGTCCTCTAGTGGGATTTGAACCCCCGGCCTGAGGTAACTTACCCCACCCACTAGGCCATTCCTCCCACATATAATTTGTTGTTGCATGTTGTTGTAGGTAAGTGCTGTCAAGTTGGTGTTGACTCATGGCGACCCTCTGGATAGTTTTCCTAAACTGTGTTCAGTCTTCAGTCAGAAGGATCATTGACAGAGTGGCACCCATAGCTGCTGTTGTGTCGATCCATCTCATCGCTGGCCTTCCTCTTTTGCACTGACCTTCTACCTTGCCAAGCATGATGTATTTTTTAATGATCTCTCTCACTGCATGATGTGTCTAAAGTATGAAAGTCAAAGTCTTGCCATCCGAACTTCTAAAGAAAGCTTAGGTTTGATCTCTTCTAGTACTGACTGGTTTGTTCTTCAGGCAGTCCATGGTATATACAGTATTTTTCATCCGCACCATAATTCAAAAGCATCAGTTTTCCTCCTGTCAATCTTTTTCGCTGTCCAACTTTTGCATCCATATGACATTATTGAAAATATCATGGCTTGAACAAGTTGAATCTTTGTATGGAGAGAGACATCTCTGCTCTTGAGAATCTTGTCTAAGTCCTTCATAGCCATTCTGGCAAGAGCAATGCATCATCAGATTTCTTGACTGCTTGTTGTCTCTTTATTGATAGTTGATCCAAGTAGGTTAAAGTTGTCCATTATTTTGATTTCTTTTCTATCGACGATGAACTTATTGATTTTGACAGTTGTCAGGATCTTTGTCTTCTTTAGATTAAGGTGCAGGCCATTTTAAGACTATATTCTTTGATCTTGAGAAGCAAATGTTTCTGATCATCTTCACTTTCAGCCAATAAAGTAGTATGATCAGCATACCTCTGTTGTCTTCATACAGTCCTGCTTCTCTGAAGATTTGTTCTGCATATAAATTAAACATAAATTGGATGAAATCTGAGTTTCAGGAAAAGTACATCCAGATCATAGAAAGTAGAAAGGTGTGGCAAGTATTCATCTTATGGCCCTCATGCTGTGGCGTTCCACAAGATTCCCCTTTCTCCCTTTCTTGTTCAATGTATTAAAGTTTTGAGAAGTTTGAATTTGACTGATTTAATCTATGCAGTTGATGTTCAAATAATTATCCCAATTCAATCAACACTAACTTATGATTTGATTAAGGATTGATAAAATAGAGTGGGACCAAATGTTGATCATCATTTAAAAATGAATGTTGACAAAACAATACTACTTTGGGTTGGTGTAGATAGAACTTAGATGCCTACTTCAGGCTGTATTATTAATGGAATTCAGCTGGAATTGCAACAGTAGGTTCAGAGTTTGGGAATTACACTGGACTTTGCTTTAAATTTTTGAATCACAGATAGGTAAGTTACTCCGTAATTCTTTTTGTATCTATCACAGAAACATCTAGAAATTTTAGTACAAACTATTATTCTTACCCATTTAGATTATTGCATTTCCCTTTACGTAGGTTTACCACAAAGTGTATTCCTTTAGCTACAATACACATTACATAAAGCAACTCAAATAGTAGTGAAGGCAACCAAATATGACAATGTTACACCAATTCTGATTTTTCCTTCATTGGTTATCGTGAAACTTGGTGTTACCACCAAAACATGTTAGTTTTATCCTAGACTTGTAATTGCAGAAGTCATGTACCATGAAAAGAACCTTTCAAGGACACGCTTCTAACTTGTGGAAATGCCTGCCATTGTATTTGAGGACAAATTAAATTGTGTTATAGCCACAAAAACCTAAAACCGTGGCTATATAACAAATATTATGGACTGGTTTGATAATATGATCAATTTTAGTCCTTAATTTGTTAATTGCTGTTTTTTATTTAATCATTAATAAAGTCATTGCTTTCTGATATAACGTCAATTATATTAAGCAAAGTTGCTGTATCGATACGTCCCTGTTTGTAATCTGCCTTGAGACATGTCTGGTTAAGCAGAATATAAATGTACAACTAAGCTAGACTGAACTAAAGAATAACAAGAAGAAAGCTACTGTTGAAGAAAGACATCTTGCAGAGGGTAAATTTATAAGACATATTTCACACCTGTTTTAAAAGTAAGGTATGTGTATACTTTGTAAAGTAGGGGCATAAGTTGTCAGAGACCCATGTTAATTTAAGCTGTAGGCACTTACACCAGCTTTGTGGCTTGTATAAATGCCCACACTTAGATTTTTCAAGAACATATGTAAATCCTAGTATTTCATCATCTATGGGGTCTATTCCGTCCTGCGAATAGTGGGGATGGACGTCCCGCTGGACATCCATCCCCACTATTCACCCCTCTCCTGGCCCCATGAAAAGCCTCCTCATATGAACAACACATTTGTATGGGGAGGCTTAGACAGGGGCGGGAGGGGGCATTCTGGAGGCAGAGTGAGGGTGGGCGGTCCACGACCCCAGATGTACAGGGCTGATTCTGAGGTTGGCCCTGTATGTCCAGGGTCAGCAAACTGGATGGGAGGTGGAATAAGTCCCCCTGGACATCGGGGGATGGCAGGACCAGGCAGTGGTGAAAAGGTGAGGGGGTGCAAGGGTACCCTGCAGCCCGACACTGGCCATGGAAGGCCAGATCGGGAGTCGGGCTGCGGGGAAAGAAGATCGTGATCGGCCGCAACAGGATGCCATGGCACCGCGGCTCCATTCAGGATCCTCACTGAGGTAGCCCGGCAGGTGACTGTGCATGCAGGCTGATCAGAATCGGGTCCTGGCCTGCACATACAGGCCCTAGACTCAATTCTGATCCCACAGAGCATATCTAGCCCCTGCCAGATCAGAATTGGGTCTACCTCTGGGCATCCCGATTCCGATCAAACACACAGGGGTCTGGACGGACACATTGGAATGTGCCTCCATATGTGTAATCTTGAACTCTGCACATGCTCTGCCCAAGCTCCAACCTTGGCACATGCCCATGGAGAAATTACACGATTAGCCCATTGTGCATATTTCAGAATAGCAACCTTGTTACATGTGCACATAAATGCTCATTTATGGGCATAAATGATTAAAGTACTGTATTTAGATTTATATGTGTAAACAAGATTGAGGCACAACTTATAAAATTACACCTTAATGTACCATAAAACATGTACAAAGAAACACTTGGGGTTTGATGTTCTGATGAGACCAAGATGGAACTTTTTGTCTCAATGTTAAGTAATATGTTGATCATTAATCAAACAGAGCACATCACTCTGCTAACACCTTCCCTACAGTGAACTATGGTGACTGTACTGTGTTGTGGGGATGCTTTGCAGTTGTAAGGGCAGTAAGGTTTGTTAAGATCATGGGAAAGAACAATAGTGCAAAGGCTGATTCTGGAGGAAAAACTGTTCCAGTCTATCATAGACTGAGACATGAAGGAAGATTCCAGACTTAAATCTACTAGAAAATCTGTGAAAAGAATGCAGTCCATAGATGATATCCAGCCTACTTAAAAGCACGTGTGCTGTTCTACCAATAAGAATGTGCAAAAATGGTACTATCCTGTTGTGCAGCACTGGGAGTCAGTTGTCCTAAATGGCTCATGGCTGTTAAAAGTGTTTCCTCCATGTACTGAGTCAAGAAGTGTGAATCTTAGGCAATGAAGACACTTTAGTTTCATATTCCTAATTCTTTTTTCTATATTTGTATAATAATTTTTCACATTCAAAGGGCAGAATATATTGTGTGTATCTGTGAAACAAACTCATATTTTAATTCATTTTCGAAATGCATTTTTATGACAGCAAAAAGTACATTTGCTAGGGTATGTAGACTTTTTCAAGGGAACATACAAACCTTTTCCACTTCCATTGAGTCATTCAGTTCTTCCTAGATTCTGGCTTAAAACAATGTATAACTTTGAATTTATGCCAAAGGCATGTCAAAAGTTTAAACAATGATTGATTTTTAAATTAATAAAGCTGAACAAGATGGCAGGGCAGAGCTAGTTTTCACAAATTTTCACATTTTAAACGGTAAGACTAAAAATACATATGATGCTTAAGAAATGATCTATTAGTTACAACCTGATTTTAATATTTTGAAATAATATGGAAAGGATATGTATTTCTTCTTTCCTAAATAGCAACTATGATAACTGTCTATGATATTAGAAGGGGGGGGGAGGAGTGGCTCAGTGGTTGGGGCAGGTTACCTCAGGCTGAAGGCCCAGGGGTTTAATTCCCATATAGGGACAAGTAACCTCAGGCCAGAGGGACTGGGGTCTCTAGTCCCATGGCCACTCCTTGCGGCCTTGGACAAGCCACTTAACCCTCCATTACCTCAGGTACGCTTAGACTGTGAGCCATTTGGGATGAGGGAATAAAAAGTGCCTGTTAGCATATATCTATAAACCACCTTGACCTGGTGAAAAGTGGTATATAAGCACAGCTAAATAAATAAAGAAGTCATTAAGATATTCTACTCACTATGGCCCTCATTCTGAAATGTGGGAAATGCAACCCCACAATCTACCTAGATCATATTCCCCCACTGGCTCTCCCCATACACCCTGTGCTTCAGGACAGGGAGAGCCGATGGGAGGGGGCAGAGTGCAGGCAGGCCAACCAGCAGCATGTACAGGGCCAATGCACATCACAGTCCTGTACATACTGCCAGGCCCATGGGGACATGCTGCGTATACCACCTCCAAGGTGGTATAAGCAGCACTTTTTGCCCAGTCAGGCTTGGGGAGTCCCCACCAGAACTGGGTGCGGCAGAGGTCCCTGCTGCCCGATCCAAGCCACAGGAGGCCAGCCGTAGGTTAGGCAGTGGAGTTTTGGGGGGCCAGAACCATGGAGGGGGCATGCTGGGCCATCCTGAGGCCTGATTCTGGCTCCCGCAGGAACGATTTGTTCCCGCAGACCAGAATCGTGTCATAACAGCTCCATCTTCAGCGGGGACGTTCCGGACGATCACTCCCGGAATGGGGCCACATGTGGGGTAATTTTATACAAAACATTTTTTTACATGTATATGCCAGTGTATGTGTGTAGAATGCCACTTATAAAATTATATGAGAATGTGTGAACTTCTAGATGACTCTGGTGCTGGCATGTTGAAGGGTAGATATTAGCAGAGTGTGGGCAGAGTCGTGATTTGTGTGCATTCTTTATGAAATAGATGTGGTCCATGTACCGTATGTGTGTATATTTAAATCACATTTTTTATTAGTTTTTATTTGTATTTCTTGGAGCCTGAGACCTTCTGCCTCTCCATACTTTATACCGAATAATCACATGGTTCTGAGAATTCTTTTGTTTTTCCTTGCTACTATGTCTGATTATTTTTGTATCAGACTTTCTGTCAGTTGGAATTGGATAGCACAGCTTCTTCATTCTCCATACTTCTCTTGGGGTTGTGTTCCCAATATTTTTCTACTACAATTCTCAATGTTTTAAAGTACAGCTTCCAGTGGATGAGCTATGCAAGGTTAACTTGTGCATACAAAATTAGCACGCATTAAGTGCAACTTCACCCATAGCAATAAAAGGGCTTGTGGACACAACGCATGTTAATTTTTATTAACGTGCATTAAAACCTTTAGCAAACATGCCCCTTAGTGTACCATTCTGTATACATCCCTTTTAATATTGGCACATCACACAATCTGCATTTGCCTATTTTACCATATTTTTTCAGTACTTTTTATGTAACATCATGTTCACAATCCACTGAACTGTGCTATAACTATCAATCAGTCATGTTTAGGTTTATATTCACATCTCCTTAACTACTGCTGTATTGAATATCGATCAAGATATGGTTCCTGAACTTTTTTTTTGCTGATCTGACTCTTTTAAAATAATTTTTTTCTTGTTTTATTTATTTACATTCTCTTATATACCGTGCTATTCTGCATCAGTGTGGTTTACATTGAACAAACTGAAATTACATTGAACAGGGCATTATAACTTGGAGATAAATATTTTACAGGGAACATGGACTATGGAGGGTTAAATGGCTTGCCCAAGACCACAAGTAGTACCTGTGGGGCTAGAAACCCCAGTCCTTCCGGCCCAAGGTTGCTGTCCTCTAGTGGGATTTGAACCCCCGACCTTCCAGCTGGAAGTACCTTGTCCCAACCACTAGGCCACTCCTCCTCTCCTGAAAAGTCTGCTGCTCTCCTCCAAAAATAAACTAGTTGATTCTTACTTATTCCTTCTATTCATCAACATGCTGGATACTGGAATTTACCATAATACTTAAACATTTTTGCATAGTCAGGTCTGAAAGTATGCCTACAGGCCAGTCTTAGTAACTCTGTATTAATCTATTTCTGTGAAACACTTTCCTCCTTAGAATACAGAGGCTTGGCATACTGGAATTCTTATAGACTAAATCGTATTCTTGGAGGAGTTTTGTTGTTTGTAAACTCAGTTATTCAAGGTCTTTATGAGGCCAGTTTACTATTTCAAAACTGTATGTGAATACAGGAATTACTAGCTGATTCATAGTTTTTATCTTTTTATGTGTTGTTAAAACAATTTTTCAATTTCCCTTTCAGTCTCTTGTAATATTTTTGCTGATCTTTTCATTCAGAAATTTGTGTTGGACTGTTCCTTCCTCTGCTCCTAGATATTTATACACATATTCTTATTCAAGTTCCTTTATTGTCTCCCTGTTTGAGGGATATGCTGTTTCATATTTGGGAGTGAGATGCATGAAGGAACAATAGGGGTGACATTCAATAAATGCAGGTTAACGGGATATTCTTCAGCACTTGTTTGTGCCGCTGGTAACCAAAGTAGCCCGGACACTTGGGACTCCAAGCCCACAACTACCCTACTCCTCCCCCCCCCCTCTTCCCTTTTAGGATACAAGCACTCACAAGCAACACCAATCATGGTACAATTCTGGTAACAGATTTATTAACAAATTACAACATAGTAAACAGCTTCCCAACCTGAGCTATCAAACATTTCAAATTCAAACAGAAAAAGTATCCCCACACCTTAAAACTGACAATGCCATACTACTAGCAAGGTGTAACACCATCCTGCCCCCCTCCCGCATACTCGAGCGGTACTCCACTGCCCTCCCATCGCCAGCTTCGCCATATTGCTAGCAAAGGCTAGCTCCCACCCCCAAGTGAGGTATCCCAACCAGGCTTTTCCCTCACCCTTCTGTCTTTCTTTCCAAGCTGAGATCACCTGATCTTGCCCCACCGCTATAAAGCCATGACATCCAGATAACCAAACGGCTTGGTCTACTGTCTCCCCCCCCCCCCCCAGCAGCAACAAATGAATCTATCACCCCCAAGGGTAGGGAGGGTGGGTCAAACATAACTGGCCTGAACCTGCTGCTACGGAGGAAGGAGAGGGAGGAACGGCAACAGCAGGTAATATACCCAGGCACCAGCCTATCCTCCCCCTCCTTCCATATCCTTTATCTCCCAGCAAACCAATGAAATTCTCCCTCACATTAGTGAGATAGAATTTCAAATCTAAACTGACTCGCAAACCTCCCTCTCTTCTCTACCAGTCTAAGCCCTAACTGCCACCTACCCATGCCCCTACCCCTACTGACCTGCTTCTCCGGTCTACCCACTCCACAGCCTGCCACTGGACCTGGGGACCCAGGGGCTGGGAACCTGGTTACCTTTGACTACTGGGACCCTAGCCCAGTGGCCTCTAACATATAACAGCGGGTACTGCCGCTACATGCCCTGATGTTATGTGGTTAGGACTGGGACACTCTAGGGCAGAGTGGAGGTGGCATTCATTGCTAGCCAGGCAGTGGTGATATTTAGCCACTGCCCAGTTAGCGACCCATGGGTAAAACTAGAAGCATAAAGGCTGGCCTAAGTTTACCTGCAGGAGCTGACTAGACAGCGACCCAAATATCACTACTGCCCAGTTAGCTTCCAGGCTATACAGCGACCCAGATATTCAATGCCAGTGTAGCCATAGCAGCCTAAGAGAGGAAAGGGTTTTTTTGCACTCTGCTATAGCAATTATCTGAGGAGTGCAATGAACACTGTGGATGGAAGGCAAAGTAGTACCCCAGTTGCAGTAAGCACACTAAAGCATTTTGAGAGGAGTAAAATAGAAAGAAGATCAGTAAAGCAGTCAGATTGGTTGGAAGACCCTAAAATAGCAGAGGAGAACCAACACAAGGGCAGAAGAGGTGGCAAGATCCCAGGCTGCGAGAGTGGGGTAAGTTCAATTAAGTTGTATGGCCACAAGTTAGGGTCCTGGTACTTTGGTCTCAAAATATGAAACAACTACAGACGAATATTCCCCCAGGGAGGAAGGAGCATTCATGGAGCGCCTAGATGACATGCTGAGGGATGTAAAGAAGTCTCAGAGGATGAACTGTGGTGAAGGCCCCAAGAGCAGTGGGAGTGGGGCTACAGTACTGGTGGCAGCAGCAAGAAAGGCTGGAAGCCCCTGTGAAAGGATAATAATTGTAGCAGAAGACCAATATTTGACAAGTACAGTAATGGAGGATGGTGGATGTGAGGTCAGTCTGTCACCCCATAATAGCTAGGGTTGATCCAGCCATCAAGCTGGCTAGGTGGGTGTCCTCTTCCTCTTTCAGCACTTCATCTACTTCCTTTTAGATGATATATAGGACAGACTTAAGGATCTTAATATGTACACCTTAGAGGAAAGGCGGGATAGAGGTGATATGACTGAGACATTTAAATATCTCCATGGCATAAATGCACAGGGGGAGAGCCTCTTTCGATTGAAAGCAAGTTCTGCTATGAGGGGACATGGGATGAGGGTGAAGGGAGACAGATTCAGGAGTGATATGCGGAAATATTTCTTTACGGAAAGAGTAGTGGATCCATGGAATAGTCTCCTAGTGGAGGTGGTAGAAATGAGGACAGTATCCGAATTCAAAAAAGCATGGGACAAACACTGAGGATCTCTAAAGGTAAAAAGGGGACTGTCGTAGTGGATGATATGGAAGGGCAGACTAGATAGGCCATGTGGTTTTTTTCTGTCATTGTGTTTCTATGTTTCTGTGCTCATCCCGCCTGATGATAGAAATACATTTCTTCAATAGCTGTGCTCCTCTGCTAGAACTTCCAAACAAGTACAGCAATGAAAATTTGAAAATAACTTTGAAGATAGAGGGCTCAAGCCTCATCAGTGGTAGTAGGCTGGTAGTGTCCTCCCACTGTGCTGGGTTCATTTTCTCTCAGACTTAGGTTGTTAGGAACTGCATGCTAAAGCAGGTAGCAGAACACTTAAAAAAGTATATAGTAACAAGTCAAAGGCATCTACAGTACAAAGATGGAAAGCAGGAGGATGAGGAGAGGCTCAGAAAAAGCTAAAGCACTGCAGATAGTTGAACCCGACTCATTGAGCCAGAGATTCTTCACTAAATACTAGACTTTTTAAAATGATTTTTTATAAATAATTTTTTGTCAGACTTAATAATAGATCACATGTGTATCCTCTCAAATGATCAGCTCCCTTTAGTCCATTTTACTTTAATAAACATATAACATCCTAAATACCATATAGTTACCATAAAAAACAGGGCTGTTGAACTCTCTTGTAGCCACCCAAAACATAGTGCCATGTCGGGATTGGGATTACTCCATCCCCGTTTTTTCTGATATAGCAACTATATGATATTTAGAATGTTATATGTATATTAAAGTAGAATAGACTAAAGGGAGTTGATCATTTGAGGGGATACACATGTGGTCTACTATTAACAGTCAAAGGCTTTACTGAAATCTAAGTACACCACATCTACCACTCTTTCCATAAAGAAATATATCCGCATATTACTCCTCAGTATATCCCCTTTCACCCTCATCTTATGTCCCTTCATAGAAGAGCTTGCTTTCACTCGGAAGAGATTCTCCTCCTCTGCATTTATACCACGGAGGTATTTAAACATCTCTATCATATCTACCCTACCTGCCTTTCCTTTAAAATATACCTATTAAGATCTTTAAGTCTGTCCTCATATGCTTTATAATGAAGACCACTAACTATTTTAGTAGCCACCCTTTGTACCGACTCCAACCTGCTTATATCCTTTTGAAAGGGTGGTCTCCAGAATGGCACACAATACCCCAAATGAGGTCGCACCAGAGACTTGTAGATAGGCATTATCACTTCCTTTTTTCTGCTGGCCATTCCTCTCCCTATACACCCAAGCATCCTTCTGGATTATGCCGTTGCCTTTTCTACCTGTTTAGCTACTTTAAGATTGTCAGACACAATTACACCCAGGTCCCACTCTTCTTTTATGGACAGAAGTATTTCACCCCCTACACTGTACCATTCCTTTGGATTTTTGAAGCCCAAATGCATGACCGTGTATTTTTTAACATTAGATTTCAGCTGCCAAATTCTAGACCATACTTCAAACTTAGCTAGATCCCTCCTCATGTTATCTACTCCTTTCTGGGTGTCTATTCTATTGCAGATTTTGGTATCATCTGCAAAGAGGCAAACCTTATCTGATGGTCCTTTTGCAATATCACTAACAAATATGGTAAAAAGAATCGGACCAAGGACAGATCCCTGTGGCACACTACTGGTAACCACCTCCTCCTCAGAGTGAGCTCCATTTGCCTGCACCCTGTCTGCCTCCCACACAACCAATTTCTATCCCAATCATTAACTTGAGGGTCCATTCCTAAGGTGCTCAGTTTGTTTATAACTCGCCTGTGCAGAACAGTGTCAAAGGCTTTACTGAAATCTAAGAATACCACATCTAGGGCTCTTCCTCGGTTCAACTCCCTGGTTACCCAGTCAAATATCTCAGTCATATTTGTCAGACAAGACCTGCCTCTGGTGAATCCATGTTGTCTTGGCTTCTGGAGTCCACTTTTCTCTCTTTTAGTAGTCTTTCCAATAATGTACTAATCACAGAGGTTAGAATAACCAGCCTTTAGTTCTCAGTGTCATCCTTACATCCTCTTTTGTGTAAAGGGACCACAGGTGCCTTTCTCCAGTCCTCTGGCACCACTCTGGACTCCAAAGAAACACTGAAAAGGTCAGACAGTGGAGCCACTAGAACATCTCCAAGTTCCCTCAGTATTCCTGGATGTATCCCATCCGGACCCATGGCTTTGTCTACTTTTCGTTTAGCTAGTTCCTCATGAACAGACTTCTGAAAATTGTTTGGGATCCCCATTGCTTCTGTTCCTATTTGTTGGTGTTTTCTGAGGTTCTTCTCCTGGCCCTTCATCTGTGAACACAGACCAGAAATACTTGTTAAGAAATTCCACTTTATCCTCTTCAGTTACTACATATTTCTCTCCTCTACCCTTGAGTCTGACAATGCCACTTTTGCCCTTCCTCCTGTCACTAAAATATATCATATATGAGGAAGTACAGGTAGTATAATGCTGTACCTGGTATTCTTGATTAGAGAGATGATCCTTGCCACGTTTGAGAACAGTTGGAGCATGCTTGACAAGGAAAATGCCCTACTCCATAGGGAGAACCCTCAGTATTATCCCGCCGGAGTGTTGTGGAACTAGTAACCCAGTCCACTATATTTTTACCCCGTATGAAACATACCACAGGAAGTTCAGAGAAGACTGAATGTACCGAGAGCATGTCCCAGTGCTTTTTGACAATAGTTTTGATAGCAATAGCTTTCAGAGATTAAGGGAGAACATAAATTAGAATATCCTCCTCCGGAACACTTATATAGGATAGTAGGGTAGGATGGTGTACATACTGTTCCCATATGTATGCCTTTTTAACAATAACAGAGGGTTATTTTTTATTTATTTATTTAAATTATTTCTATACCGCGCTCTTTAAAATCAGCGCGGTTTACAGGTAACATTAATTTGTACAATGCGGCGGAACATGCAATGTATATTACAGAGAACAGGTATTATAACTTGGGTTTCAACGGGGTAACTATATACAACAGAGCTATTGTGCAACAGGTATGGTTATGGAGTCATGACACACTCTGAACTTAGAGTTTTAGTGAAATTTTAGATAACTATTTACAGGTTTGTGCAGGGGTACTTATGGATGTGATTATGTCAGTATGACATGAGTGTGCTGGTGGTGTCATTGTGGTGGGTGGAGGGTATGCTGGGTTGTGATGTTTCGCTGGACTGGGAGTAATGTAGGAGGAACAGATGGTGCTTTAGTGCCTTCCTGAATTGGACGAGGTCGGTATTAGCTCGAATGGTGGTTGGAAGGGCATTTCAGAGTGTAGGTGCGTAAAATACAAAGACTCTGCTCTTTGCTACCAGGGAGCCTTTTGTTATTGCGCTGGGGACTACAAGTGTGTTTGCAGCGAATGCCCTTCTGGACCTGTTTGGAGGGGTGGGGAGGATGAGGTCCATGAGGGAGGTGGAGGATTGTTTGTTGATGGCCTTGAAAGTCAGTAGTAATACATTCAACATTCTGCCACGCGACTAATCTTCCACCAGCCTCGCTATATACCCACATTACTGCTCTTCTCAAGTCACTTCACTGGCTCCCTGTCCGCTTCTGCATCCAGTTCAAACTTCTCCTCCTGACCTTTAAGTGCATTCACTCTGCGGCTCCTCAGTACCTTTCATCTCTTATCTTTCATTACAACCCCCCTCGGGAACTCCGCTCTTATAACAAACTATTTCTGTCTATGCCCCCCACTCCTACTGTTAATTCCAGACTTTGCTCCTTTCACCTTGCTGCACCTTATGCCTGGAACAAGCTACTGGTATCTGTATGCCAGGCACCCTCTCTAGCCCTCTTTAAATCCAGGTTGAAATCTCACCTTTTCACTGTTGCTTTCAGATCTTGACCTCTGTGTTTGTCATGACTAGATTGTAAGTGCCCTGTTTTTGTCTTGTCTAGGTTGTGAGCTCTGTGTTTGTCTTAACTAGATTGTAAGCTCTGACGATCAGGGACTGTCTCTTACATGTCTGTACAGCACTGTGTATGACTGGTAGCGCTATATAAATGCTCAATAGTAGTAGTAGTAGTAGTAGTAGCAGTAGTAGCCTGTTGTGGATCGGCAGGTAATGGAGGTGTTTCAGGATTGGAGTTATGTGGTCTCTTCTGGAGGCTCCGTGCAGGATATGGGTGGTGGCATTCATTGCTAGTTGCAGGGGTTTCAGAGTGTTCTTGTGGCGTCCATGCAGAATAGCATTGGCGTAGTCGAAGTGGGGGGTTACCAATGCTTGAAAAATCGTCTGGAAATCGTCTGGTTCCAGTAGGGGTCATAGGTGGAGAATTGTTCGTATCTTGTGATAGATTGCCCTGATGGTGTTGCTTATGTGTGCTTTCATGTCGAGCTGCTGGTCTAGTGTGATACCCAAGTAGCGGATGGTGGGCTTGCTCAGGAGCTCAGCGTCTCTTACTCTTATTGATGTGGGCGGGGTGAAAGAGTGATTCCTGGTGATGAAGAGGACATCTGTTTTCTTAAAATTAATCCTGAGGCTTTGCGTGTGGAGCCAGTCTGTGACAGCATCAAAGCATTTTGTTAATGTCGAGAAATCAGGCTGGTTGATTGAGAATGGTGTGAAGAGTAGTACATCATCAGCATACACTAGGCAGGAGACATTGAAGGAACGGATGAATGAGCAAATGGGCTGTATGTATATATTGAAGAGGAGGGCCGAGAATGATGAACCTTGCATTTGTTGAAAAGGCTTGGAGGTCTCGGAGCCTGTTCTTACCTGCTGCCATCTATCTGTCAGGTATGACGTGCACCAACTCAAGGCTGAACCATGGATTCCCTTCTCTTTCCTGTGAGACTTTAATCCAGATGCTTGAAGGTCAAAATCTTCCATCGAGGAACATAGTCCCTGAAACCTCAGGAATTGGCCAACTGGTAGCCCTGTCTTCAAAGGCTGTGGGTGAAAGCTCTGGTGGCACAAGAGTATTACAATCTGGGGATTTTTGGTATAAATGTAGTGTCAACAATTTCCTCATTTTTCTTTATACAGATGTCTTAAAAACTGTATCTGATATAGATGAAATGAAGGGACAAATTGAATATTGGATTTTTGGTTATTCAGCAATGAAATAAACTCATATAATGAGTCAATGATATCCTTCCAAATAAAAAAGATATTGTCCAAATATAGACACCACAAATCACATTTTTGGGATCAATGAGAAGTGTAGATAATCTTTTCTTCAGAGTTCACCATATACAGTAGTGCTAAGGATAGAGAACGTGTCTCAATCTGATGGTCTCTTCCTCACTTTTATATTTTTCAGTTAAATAAATGGGTATATATACACTAACAATCACTCAAGGGGATGGATAGTTCCTAGGGGTGTTTGTTTTGGTTTATCATGGGTCATCAAAATCTTTCATAAAACCTCATGTGCGGAAATACTTTAGACCTCCGTTTTACTTCCTTGGGGTGGGTGTTGGGGGTGCTGCTGCTCTTGGTGCTGCTGCTGAACCTGTGATTATTGTTAGAGGAGAGGGTGAAGGTCCTTTGGCATCCTTGAGGTGTTCTTGGCCTTGTCACTGCATTCTTACAACACCCTCTTCAACAGCCTTTTCAGCCAGTACTCTTTCAATATTTGATGATTCAGATGTAAATCCCATCTATGTGAATCCTTCAGATTCTGCATCTGCCATGACCATGTCCACATACGTTTAAGCAGGGAATAAGATATATCATCTGTGAGGCAGGGTTGCCTTCACCTGCTGCTTCCCTCATTTCCCCTCCCCCACTGCCGAGTATTTCAACCTTTCCTTACCCTTCTGTGGGAATTCCTGCTGGACACCTGCACTTTCACAGTTGCAAAGAAAGCTGCAACTCTTTCTACTATCCTTGTAAAGATGTTTTTCTTTAGCTTGGGTGGCAGACTAAAGGAGCCCATAGCAATATCCTGGGAATGCTCTGTCTCTACTGCACACTTGTACCAGTATTGCTCTTCCTTCTCTTCTTTCTATAAACATTCCATTTTCCAGACATACCCTTCCCAACCATTATTATATGCCTGGGGCAGGTGGTGCATTGGGAAGTTGCATTGCCTGCCTGCTGACATTCTTCAAAGGACCAGGAGAAGAGGGGATGTGTTTGTCCAGCAAATGTTCCAATGGGACTGGATTCCCAGTACTGAGGATCAGGGACTGATTTTTTTAGGTTTATTTGACTTTCTATCTTTATATTAGCATTATTATTCTATAAACATGGGATGGAATAGATACTGTTCTCCAGGACCAAGCAGGAAGTCAGTCCTCACTTATGGGTGACGTCGGCGCCGACGGAGCCCTCGCGGAGCAATTTTCCCCAGCTTTCAAAGAAAGCCTTTGGGAATTGCAGCGCGCATGCGCGGTCCTCTTCCCGCCCAAGGGTGCCATCTTAGCCAGTCTTCTTTTTTCCGCGGAGCCCTACAGACGTCCCCGTCTTGTCCCCGCGAAAAAGTTGATATTTCTACCAAGGAAAACAACCAACATACTACAGATGGCCCAACACGTAGCAGCAAGGATCATCATGAGAACTCGCGTCACCGAACATATCACACCTGTATTGATGGAACTACACTGGCTTCCAGTCGTTGCAAGGATTCAATACAAAACATTGGTAACTACATTCAAGTTAATTCACAACCTGGCCCCCTCATTCCTCTCCACCCTGATCTCCATGCAACCTGCAACCAGAAGCAGGAGAACCATGAACTCTGACACACTAAGAGTTCCAAACAGCTTTAGACACGTAAAGGTCAGTACTAGTCGCAGAGCGTTCTCCTTATCTGCCCCCACGTTATGGAACCAGCTCCCACACGAGCTGAGAGAAATTAAAGACATAAGCAATTTCAGAAAACAACTGAAGACGCACCTGTTCAATTGTCATTATACCAGATGAAAATCCAAAAGGACAAAAGAAATTGAATTGCAGTATGTACAAATGTAAATATATGGTGGTTAGTGCCTGTGTAAATGTATGATAATAGCTAAGGTCTTTATATGGACCCGCATATGTGTGCTGTGTATCCCCCTGCTCTCTCTATCTAATCCCCAAATAATTCTGTCTGTAATTTATGACAAATCCCGTAATTGTAATCAAACCGCTTCTGATCGCTGGAAGGAGCGGTATATAAGTCCTTACTAAATAAATAAATAAATAAAATTTCTTCGTTATTTTATTCTTTTTCCTTCGGTTCGACGCCGGTCTTTTTCCCGCCCGGACTCGCGACGCCGGTCACGAGTCCTCTTACTTTTTTTCGGTTTTTCTGACTTTGTCAGCTTTCGTTTTCGCTTTTTCCCTGGCAGCCCGGTCCTTTGACCTCGCAGGGGCCCTTTTTCCCCCGATGGCTGCCAGTGGGTTTAAGCGGTGTGGTCAGTGTGACCGAAATATGTCACTAACTGACACACATGACTTTTGCCTCCGCTGCCTGGGCCCGGATCATGAGGAACTGATCTGTGGGCCCTGCGGCAAAATGTCCTCAAAAGCGTTGAGAAGTCGGCGGCATCAGCGTGATAGAATCTTCGCTGACCCCGGCCGTACCCGGACCTCGTCGGAGGCCTCCGCGTCCAAAGGCTCCAGCTCGGACCGTCGCCGGAGTTCCTCCGACCGGGGTTCTCCCTCCGGGGACCATCGTCGGACGGTGAAACCCGCGAGGGCGGCGTCGGTGGACGCTCCTGGTTCCGCGAGGGCCAGGTCGCATAGCCCCGATAGCCGCCCCGGGTCCTTGGAGAAGGAACACCTCCCGAAGCGACCTCGCCTGGAGTCGGAGATGCCTGCTCGGGTAAGTCCTGTGGTCCTTCTGGACTCGCCTCCGCGACAGCCGACGTCGGGCCCGACGCCATCGGGGCCCGAGTCGGGGGCTGCTGGGTCACCTGAGCTCAGACTCAGGTTGACGGCCTTGGAGAGCAGACTGTCTGCCTTCATGGACCAGCAGCGGGCACTGCTCGCTGGCCTCGCTGGCGCCGCTGCCCCGACCGCTGGGACGTCGACGTCCAAGTCGACCCCGGAGACCGAGCCGATCCTCGAGTCGATGAGAACTCGAGTCGATCCTCGGTCGAGGTCACCCTCGGCCTCCCATTCGGGACCGAGGTCGCCGACGCCGACTCCCTCGGCGTCGGGGCGGCAGGCGCCGCGCCCTGCCCGGGCCGACCCCACCGAGTCCTCGTCGGAGTCGGTCTGGGAGTCTGAAGAGGAAGAGTCGCCTGATTCTTTCCGGACTCGGTGTGTCCCCTCGGACTCACCGGAGTCCGAGCCTTGGAAGCAGTCCCCCCCGGAGGATGCCCGGTTCTCGGACTTCGTTAGGGATATGGCCAAGGCTTTGGCCTTCCCTGCGGATCCCGAGGAGGAGCCTCGAGCCGAAGAGCTCGACGCCCTCCAGTATGACTCTCCCGCGAGGGAACACTTTACTGTACCGGTTCCTCCTATGCTGGAACGACTACTCTTCCGCATGTGGGAGAGTCCGGCCTCCTCGCCGGTCCTGAGCAAGCGGGTCGATTCTATCTATCGAGTCCGCAAGAGCCCTGGCTTCCAAAAGGCACAGCTACCACACCATTTCATGGTAGTGGAATCGGCCATGCATCGTCTTAAGAGCCAGAAGATGCACTCCTCGGTGCCCCCTGGCAGGGAGGCCCGTAACCTGGATGGCCTTGGTAAGAAGTGTTTCCAGGGCTCTATGCTCGCATGTCGTGTCCAGACTTACCAGCTATACATGGGCATGTATCTTCGGGATCTGGCTAAAGAGCTAGCCGGATTCTCCGCTGGTTTGTCCGAGGAACCCTTGCGGAGGTTCCTGGCCTTGTCCACTGGCATTCGGGAATGCTCAAAGTTCATGTCCCGGGCAGCCTATGATGGCTTTGAAGCGTCGGCTCGAGTGGCCGCAGCCGGCATCGGTGCCCGCCGACAGGCGTGGCTTCAGTCGTCAGACCTTGAGCCCTGGGTGCAGGACAAGTTGGTCGATGTCCCCTGCCGAGGCGAAAACCTCTTTGGCAAGCCCATGGCGGAAAAGGCTGCGCAAATTGAGACTGAGACTCTCACCAGGACCAGGCTTTCTAGGAAGACCTCCGCCCCTTCCCAGAAAAAGAAGGGCTCGGGGAAAAAGTCCTTTTACCCGAGGAAGGTGGCTGCCTACAAACAATACCCCCATTATCAGGCCCCTGCAGCTCCCCAACAGGGCCAGCAGGCCAAGGGACGGGGTAACGGGTCCCGTAGGCAGCAAGCCCCCAAGCCTGCACCACCAGCCCCTGCTCAGCAGGGTGGGGGTTTTTGACTCACAAAGCATAGCCTCTCCCCCCCCGCTGGTTCCTCCCAGCACCGGAGGCCGGCTGGTTCACTTCGCCCACAGGTGGTCCAGCATCACCGCAGATGCCTGGGTGCTTCAAGTCGTGCGAGAAGGCTATCTTCTCCACTTCCACCAGGTCCCTCCCTCCTATTTTCCGGGAGAACCTCCGCGACCCCCTCTGCACAGGGAATTACTCCTTCAGGAGTTAGCAGGTCTTCTGCAGGAACAGGCGGTGGAACCGGTGCCACACCACCTGAGAGGTCAAGGCTTTTATTCCAGGTATTTTCTAATACCAAAGAGAACAGGGGGCCTCAGACCCATCCTGGACTTGCGCAACCTCAACAAGTTCCTTGTGCGGGAGAAGTTCAAAATGCTTACCCTTGGAATCCTTCTGCCCTACCTCCAGCAGGGAGATTGGCTATGCTCCTTGGACCTAAAGGATGCCTACACGCACATCCTCATCCACCCAAGCCACCGCCAATACCTAAGGTTTGTGGTGGCAGGAAATCATTACCAGTACAGAGTACTGCCCTTTGGCCTGTCCTCCGCACCGCGAGTCTTCACAAAATGTCTCGCGGTCGTGGCGGGCCATCTCCGGCTTCACGGCCTCTATGTCTTTCCGTACCTCGACGACTGGCTCATCAGAGCAGCGTCCGCTCGGGAGGTCACCAACGCCACGCGCCGCACGGTGACTCTTCTGCAGCACTTGGGCTTTGTTATAAACTTCGCAAAGTCCACTTTGCTCCCCTCACAGGATCTCGAGTTCATCGGCGCAAGGCTGCACACTCCTCAGGCGCGAGCATACCTACCGCTCGACAGGGCTCAACGGCTCATGGACCTAGCCGACCGCTTTCGCAGCCAGCCCCTGGTCTCCGCCAGGCGCTTCCTGAGACTACTCGGCCATATGGCTTCCACCGTCCATGTGACCCCCAATGCCCGCCTGAATATGCGGTCTGCTCAATGGTGTCTCCGCCAGCAGTGGCGACAAGCCACAGGCGGCCTAGCAGACCTAGTGCGCGTCTCCGAGCCGCTGATCTCGTCTCTCCGGTGGTGGCTCCGGCAGCCGAACCTGATATTCGGAATGCCTTTCCAGTCACCTCAGCCGACCCGGGTGCTGACCACCGATGCATCCCTCCTGGGCTGGGGAGCACATTGCCAAGGGGCACGTACTCAGGGCCTCTGGACCACGTGGGAGTCTGCTCAGCAGATCAACTTCCTGGAGCTCAGGGCGATCCGCCTAGCTTTCAAGGCCTTCTCCCACCTGACTTCCCACCAGTCCATCCTTGTCCAGACGGACAATCAAGTTGCCATGTTCTACGTGAACAAGCAGGGGGGCACGGGCTCCTTCCTCCTCTGCCGGGAGGCACAGAAGCTCTGCTCTTGGGCCGTCAGTCACGGCATTCTCCTCAAGGCAGTTTATCTCCCGGGCCAAGAAAATTGCCTTGCGGACAAACTCAGCAGGGTCCTACAGCCGCACGAGTGGCGTCTGGATCCCTTGGTAGTTCAGAAGCTCTTCCTCAAGTGGGGCCTCCCCACGGTGGATCTCTTTGCCAGTCCTCACAACCGGCAGCTTCCTCGCTTCTGCTCTCGTCAGCCACACCCCCTTCGGGTTGCGGCGGACGCTTTTCTGATCTCATGGTCGGGGAGCCTTCTGTACGCTTTCCCTCCCATCCCGCTAGTCTCTCCGACTCTTTTCAAGGTTCTCCGAGACAAAGCCTTCATGATCCTGGTGGCCCCTCGCTGGCCCAGGCAGCCGTGGTTTCCGCTCCTACTGCAACTGGCGGTGGAGGATCCATTCCCTCTGGGGGTACAACCGGATCTCCTCACTCAGGATCAGGGGTCCCTACTGCACCCCAACCTCAGGTCTCTCAACCTCATGGCCTGGCTGCTGAGAGGGTAGTCCTTGCTCCCCTTCTCCTGCCGGCGGAGGTGGAGGAGGTCGTCTTGGCTTCGCGACGGCCTTCTACCCGCAAATGCTACGCCCTTAAATGGCGTCGCTTTGCAGTCTGGTGTACCCAACAGTCTCAGGATCCCTTCTCCTGCCCGGTGTCGGTGATCTTGCAGTACTTGCTATACCTCTCTAATCTGGGACTTAAGTCCAACTCCGTCAAAGTTCACCTCAGTGCTCTTTCGGCACATCATGTGCCGGTGGACGGTAGACCTCTCTCCAGCGACCCTCTCGTAGCGAGGTTTCTCCGAGGTCTCCTTCTACTTAAACCACCTCTGCGCCCGCCAGCGCCTGACTGGGACCTGAATGTGGTTTTGCAGCGGATCACCTGTCCGCCTTTTGAACCTATGGCTACCTGTTCTCTCCGTTTTCTGTCTTGGAAAACACTGTTCTTGATAGCCCTCACTTCCGCTAGACGCGTAAGTGAATTGCAGGCCCTCGTGTCTGATCCCCCTTACACTCGGTTCTACAAAAATAGGGTAGTCCTACGGACTCACCCAAAATTTCTTCCAAAAGTGGTCTCCCCTTTTCACATCAATCAGGAGGTGGTACTTCCAACCTTCTTTCCCAGACCACACTCCAGCCGAGCTGAAACGGTCCTCCATACCCTGGACTGTAGAAGGGCTTTGAACTTCTACCTTGACCGTACGCGGGAGCACCGTAAAGCTGCTCAGCTTTTTGTGTCTTTTGACCCCAATAAATTGGGGCTCCCGGTCTCCAAGCGTACTCTGTCCATCTGGGTTGCAGACTGTATCTCTTGGGCTTATGGGGCAGCCGGACTCTCCTTAGAAAGCCGAGTCACGGCTCATTGCGTTCGGGCAAAGGCTACGTCAGTGGCTTACCTCCGCTCTGTTCCGCTGGCAGACATCTGCTGGGCCGCTACTTGGTCTTCGAGCCAGACTTTTGCGGTCCATTACTGTCTCGAGAGGGAGTCCCGCAGGGACAGTGCTTTCGGACAGGCAGTCCTCCGTAATCTCTTTGAGGTCTGAGCAACTCCTACCCTCCATCCCGGATGTGGGCTACCGGTGGGTGACAATTCAGCGAAGATTCTTTCATTCTGTGCTGCTGAGCTAGAGGGAGCTCCTTTTTGTGCTTAGGGTCTCCGGTAGCCTTGAGCTTGGGAGTCCCATAAGTGAGGACTGACTTCCTGCTTGGTCCTGGAGAAAGCGTAGTTACTCACCTGTAACAGGTGTTCTCCAGGAGCAGCAGGAATCAGTCCTCACTACCCTCCCTCCTCCCCTTGGAGTTGCAATCGTCTGCTTATGTTTTTTTGCAAATATTTTTATGCTGTCTTTTTTAGCTATGTCATCTGACTGGCTAAGATGGCACCCTTGGGCGGGAAGAGGACCGCGCATGCGCGCTGCAATTCCCAAAGGCTTTCTTTGAAAGCTGGGGAAAATTGCTCCGCGAGGGCTCCGTCGGCGCCGACGTCACCCATAAGTGAGGACTGATTCCTGCTGCTCCTGGAGAACACCTGTTACAGGTGAGTAACTACGCTTAATGTACCCTCCCACCTTCATTGTTTCACTTTTTCAGATACTGTGCCTGGAGACCCAAGTCTGGTTTCAGCTAGCGCCTGCACTGTCTGGTTAGGCTGCCTTCCTGATAACATTCTTAAAAGGATGGGGGGGGGGGGTTTGCCCAGCTAATGCTCCAATGGGACTGAATTCCCAGCTTTTGGAACCATGGACTGCCTGTCTCCGTCTGAATCATCTCTCTCCCCTTCAATCTATTCAAAATTCAGCTGCACGGTTTATCTTCCTCCAGTATCCATATGCTCTTCTAACCCCTCTTCTCAAGTCACTTCAATGGCCCTTTATCCATTTCTGTATCCATTCGAACTTCTCCTACTGACCTACAAGTGCATTCATTCTGTGGCGCCTCACTATCTTTCCTCTCTTACCTTTCCCTACACCCTTCCTCGGGAACTCCACTCCTCTGGCAGATCCCTTTTATCTGTGCCCTTCTTTGTCACTGCCAACTCCAGACTTTGTTAATTCCACCTTGCTGCTCCATATGCCTGAATCATACCACCTGAGTCAGTATGTGAGGCTCCTTCTCTTGCCCTATTCAAATCCAGGCTAAAAACCTACCTTTTCAAGGCTGCTTTTGGATCCTGATGCGCCTCACCCTCTTGTTCACCATGTATGTCTATCTTACCATACCCTAGTCCTCAGTTTTGTGATGTTCTTCATCTTGATTAGATTGTAAGATTTGATGAGCAGCATCTGTCTCTTACATCTATATGTACAGTGATGTGTACACCTTGAAGCACTATGCAAATTATTAGTAGTAGTTGTTGTATTGTAGTGCCCTGAAAGCCTTGCTGTTCCAGAGCATCCTCACCCCATGTGTATTGCCTCAGAAGACGTGAATGAAGTCCAAAGTCTGGTTTCATTTAGGCCCTGCACTGGGAAGTTACACAGTCTACCATTGATACACCAATCCAACTTCTCCAGCCCTTGAATTGAAGAACCATTATGCAGCCCTGGAAGTGGAGGAGGTGAAAGCATCCCTGGAAAGGGAAGAACCAAAGCTCAAGTACCCCAAAGTTTCAGAATCAGTGACCAGAAGGAAACGAAGGGTAGTGGTGGTTGGAGAATCTCTTCTGAGGGGTACTGAGGCATCCATCTGCCGACCAGAATCGATGTCCAGAGAGGTATGCTGTCTGCCTGGTGCAAAAATCCAAGATGTTATAGAGAGCTTGCCGAGACTCATCAAGCCCACTAACTATTACCCAATGTTGCTAATCCATGTTGGAACAAATGATACTGCCAGGTATACCTCGGAATGTATCAAAAGTGACTTCATGGCTCTGGGACAGAGGGTGAAGCAGTTAGGTGCACAGATGGTGTTCTCTTCAATCCTCCCTGTTGAGGGTAAAGGCCAAGGCAGAGAGGCTCACATCCTGGAGATGAATGCATGGCTGTGCGGATGGTGTCATCAAGAGCATTTTGGTTTCCTAGACCATGGGAGGCTGTTCCAAGGGTTGCAGAGCAGAGATGGCATCCATAGCGGAGAGACTGAATGAATTCTTTGCTTCGGTCTTTACTGAGGAAGATGTAGGGATGTTACCCATGACTGAAGTGGTATTTAAAGGTGTGGAAGAATTGAAGGAAATATCGATACATCGGGAAGATGTCTTACAACTATTAGATAAACTGAAGAGTAGCAAATCACCTGGGCCGGATGGTATACATCCAAGGGTGTTGAAAGAACTGAAATTTGAGATTGCAGACCTGCTATCAGTAATCTGTGAACTATCATTAAAATCATCTCTAATACCTGAGGATTGGAGGATCGCCAATGTAACACCAATTTTTAAAAAGGGTTCGAGGGGTGATCCGGGAAACTACAGACCAGTGAGCCTGACATCAGTACCGGAAAAAATGGTAGAAACCATCATAAAGAATAAAATTACTCAGTATGTAGATAGTCACGACCTAATGGGAGACAGCCAACATGGCTTTAGACAAGGAAGATCTTGTCTTACTAATCTGTTATGTTTTTTTGAAGGAGTGAATAAACAGGTGGACAAAGGTGAGTCGGTTGATATTGTGTATCTGGACTTTCAGAAAGCCTTTGACAAAGTCCCTCATGAGAGACTTTTGGCAAAACTAAAGAGTCATGGGATAGGAGGCAGTGTACTACTGTGGATCAGGAACTGGTTAAAAGATAGAAAGCAGAGGGTAGGGCTAAATGGCCAATTTTCCCAATGGAGAAAGGTGAATAGTGGTGTACCCCAGGGATCTGTGCTGGGTCCGCTGCTTTTTGACATATTCATAAATGACCTGGAAAGTGGAATAACAAGTGAGGTTATCAAATTTGCAGATTACACAAAACTATTTAAAGTTGTTAAAACCCAGGAGGATTGTGGAAAATTGCAAGAGGATCTTGATAAATTGGAAGACTGGGCATCAAAATGGCAGATGAAATTTAATGTGGAGAAGTGCAAGGTTATGCACCTAGGGAAGAACAACCCAAACTATGGTTACACGATGCAAGGTTCCACATTAGGAACCACCACCCAGGAAAAAGATTTAGGCGTCATTGTGGATACCTTGTTAAAACCCTCGGCCCAGTGTGCAGCGGCGGCCAAGAGAGCAAATAGAATGCTAGGTATGATAAGGAAAGGAATGGAAAATAAAACAAAAGATATTATAATGCCTCTATATCGTTCCATGGTGAGACCGCACCTTGAATATTGTGTGCAATTCTGGTCGCCGTATCTTAAAAAGGATATAGCGATTTTAGAAAAGGTTCAGAGAAGAGCCACCAAAATAGTAAAGGGGATGGAAGGCTACTCCTATGAAGAAAGGCTAAAAAGGTTGGGGCTCTTTAGCCTGGAGAAGAGACGGCTGAGGGGAGATATGATAGAAGTCTATAAATTAATGAACGGAGTGGAACGGGTAAACGTAGATCGATTGTTTACCTTATCAGAATATGGAAAGACTAGGGGACATGCAATGAAGCTACAGGGTAAACTATTTAAGACTAATAAAAGAAAATATTTTTTCACTCAACGTGTAATCAAACTCTGGAATTTGTTACCGGAGGATGTAGTAAAGGCTGTTGGTGTAGCTGGGTTTAAAAAAGGTTTGGACAAGTTCCTGGAGGAAAGGTCCATAAACCATTATTAAGAAGGGACCCAGGATATCAATGCTTGAACCAGTACAAGCATTGTGGAACCTGTGTCCCTTGGGGAAACTGCTAGGTACGTATGACCTAGATTGGCCACTGTTGGAAACAGAATGCTGGGCTTGATGGACCATGGTCTGACCCAGTATGGCATATCTTATGTTCTTATGTTCTTATCTGTCCAAGAAAGGTCAACGAGTCTTCGGTAGTAGACTGGCTAATCTACTGAAGAGGACTTTAAACTAGATTCATTGGGGGTGGGTGAAGAAAGCCCCCAGGTAGGTGAAAGCCCCCAGGTAGGTGATAAATTAAATACCTTTATGGAGATGGGTAACAGGGGTAACATATGGAAAGCAGTGTGTATAAATGCCCGTAGCATGGGAAATAAGATCCCTGATGTTGAAGCTTTGGTGGGAGTGGCTGACTTGGATTTAGTGGCAGTTACAGAAACATAGTTCATAGGAAACCATGATTGGGATGTAACTATACCTGGCTATACTTTATTCAGAAAGGACAGGTTAGGAAGAAGGGGAGGAAGAGTGGCACTATATGTAAAAACTACTATTAAAGCTTTGGAATTACAGAGCTTAAAAGGGAGAGAGGAGGCATTGTGGGTTAAACTAAAAAGAGGGAAAAAGAAATCTATTTGCATTGGTGTGATATACAGACCTCCCTCACAAGAGGAAGAGGTGGACAGAGAGTTAATTGAAGACATACGCAGCATTGCTAGGAAAGGGGACGTGCTACTGATAGGAGATTTCAATATGCCAGATGTTGATTGGCACATTCCTGCTGCAGTATCATCTAGAAGTAAGGAGATCCTGGATTCTCTACAGGGAGAACTATTCAGGCAATTGGTAACAGACCCCACACGTGAAGGGGCCATACTGGACTTGGTGCTTACCAATGGTGAAAGTGTTTCTGATGTTGTAGTGGGAGATCATTTTGATGTTGTAGTGGGAGATCATATTGCATCCAGTGATCACCAGATGGTGTGGTTCAGTATTAGGACTAGGGATGTTAGAATCCATTCAAAGGTGAGGATCTTAGACTTTAGGAAGACTAACTTTGCAAAGATGGGCCAATACCTCAGGGAGTCATTAGTGGGATGGGAACAGCTGGGGGATGTAGAAAAACAGTGGGCAAAACTGAAAGGGGATATTTTAAGGGCAACCTACATTTTTGCTAAAATGGTAAATAAAGGTAAAAGGAAAAGGAGACCGCGATGGTTTTCGAAAGAAGTAGCTGAAAAAGTGAAGAAAAAGAGAGAGGCCTTCATGAAATACAAGAGATCACAGAGAGAGGAAGACAGGCATCTATATTTGGAAAAGCTTAGAGAAGCTAGCAAAGTAGTCAAGAAGGCAAAGATTCAAAAGGAGGCGGAAATAGCCAATGCAATAAAATGGGGGGATAAGACATTTTTCAGATATATTAGTGAGAAGAGGAAGGGCAAAAGTGGTATTGTCAGACTCAATGGTGCAGGGGAGGAATATATAGAAGCTGATAAGGATAAAGCAGAATTGCTTAACAAATATTTTTGTTCTGTGTTCACAGATGAAGAACCAGGAGCAGGACCTCAGAAAACACCCACAAATAGGAACAGAAGCGAGGGATATCTTGAACAATTTTCAGAAAACTGTGTTTGTGAGAAACTAGCTCAACTTAAAATAGACAAAGCGATGGGACTGGATGGGATACACCCTAGAATTCTGAGGGAACTTGGGGACGTTCTAGCAGTTCCACTGACTGACCTTTTCAATGCCTCGTTGGAGTCGGGAGTGGTGCCAAAGGACTGGAGAGAGGCTCATGTGGTGCCTTTACACAAAAGCGGAAGTAAGGATGTGGTTGAAAACTACAGGCCGGTTAGTTTAACTTCAGTGGTGAGTAAATTATTGGAAACGCTGCTGAAAGAGAAAATAGTGAGTTTTCTGGAGCACAGCGGATTACAGGATCCAAGGCAGCATGGATTCACCAGAAGCAGGTCTTGTCAGACAAATCTGATTGATTTCTTTGACTAGGTGACCAGGGAGTTGGACCGAGGGAGAGCCCTAGATGTGGTGTATTTAGATTTCAGTAAAGCCTTTGACACTGTTCCTCACAGGCGACTTATAAACAAACTGAGCACCCTATGGATGGACCCTAAAGTTACTGCTTGGGTTAGAAATTGGTTGGGTGGGAGGCGACAAAGAGTACAAGTAAATGGAGCTCACTCTGAGGAGAAGGATGTTACCAGTGGTGTGCCCCACGGATCTGTCCTTGGTCCGATTCTTTTTAACATCTTTGTTAGTGATATAGCTGAAGGGCTGTCGGGTAAGGTTTGCCTCTTTGTGGATGATACCAAAATCTGCAATAGAGTAGACACCTAGGAAGGTGTAGATAACATGAGGAGGGATCTAGCTAAGCTTGAAGAATGGTCTAGAATTTGGCAGCTGGGATTTAATGTTAAAAAATATAAGGTCATGCATTTGGGCTGCAGCAATCCAAGGGAGCAATATAGTATAGGGGGTGAAGTACTTTTGTCCACTAAAGAAGAGCGGGACTTAGGCGTGGTTGTGTCTGATGATCTTAAAGTAGCTAAACAGGTAGAAAAGGTGACAGCAAAAGCTAAAAGGATGCTTGGAGAGGAATGGCTAGCAGAAAAAAGGAGGTGATAATGCCTCTGTATAAGTCTTTGGTGCGACCTCATTTAGATTATAGTGTGCAATTCTGGAGACCGCACCTTCAAAAGGAAGTGAACATCTTTGCATCTTGAAGTTTCACTTACCCTGAACCCTCTTCAATCTGGTTTTCGCCCCGGCTATAGTACAGAATCTGTTCTTCTTTCTCTCCTCAATGAACTCCACTCTGCCCATGACCATGGTCTCTTCACCCTTGCTGTCTCACTCGATCTCTCTGCTGCATTTGACCTTGTCGATCACCGTACCCTCCTTTCACGTCTACATGATGCTGGTCTTTCCGGCATCGTGCTTCACTGGTTTTCAGTCTTTTCTCTCAGGTCGTTCTTTCTGCGTTTCCTCTGGTCCCTTATCTTCACCTTCTACCCCCCTCCCCTGCGGTGTCCCACAGGGGTCTGTCCTTGCTCCCCTCCTGTTTAACGTCTTTCTAGCCCCTTTCGCTCTCTTAGTTCAACAACAGGGTATATCTGCACATTACTATGCCGACAATATTTTTCTGCTCTACCATACTGACTCTGCTTCCCCTGATATTACGTCTCTCAATAACTGTCTTTCCACCGTGGCTTCCTGGCTTTCCTCTAATTTCCTGCACGCTAATCTCTCTAAGACCTCAGCCATATGGTTCACCGCTGGCAGTCCCGTTCCCCCTCTTCTCCCTTTGCTTTCCTCTTCTCCCATCCCCCTTGTATCGTCTTTACGATACCTGGGTGTCACCCTTGACTCATCCTTATCTTTTAAAGCCCATATTTCCTCCGTCGTTCAACGCTGCTTCTCTACTCTACGACAACTTCGCTCTGTTCGCCCTTTTCTTTACTTCTCATCTATGACCACCCTTCTCCTCTCACTCGTTGTTACCCGTCTTGATTACTGCAATGCCTCCCTGGCTGGTCTTCCCCAGTCCCAACTACAATGCCTTCAGAGAGTTCACAAGACTGCAGCCCGCATCCTTACCTGCTCCTCTCGCTTCGATCACATCACCCCACTTCTCATACGATTGCACTGGCTTCCTATTCCCTTCCGTATACAATACAAGGTCCTCACTTTTGCCCACAAATCCATTCACACGGGTACTCCTCTCTACCTCACTGACCAGATTCACCTTCACACTTCCTGCCGTTCTCTCCGTTCCATCCATGCTAATCGGTTGACTCTACCCTCCCCTTCACAAGCCCACCTTGAATCCACTCGCTCCTCTGCCTTTTACTTCCTTGGGCCCCGTTTCTGGAATTCGCTTCCCCCGGACCTTCGCCTGGAAGCCTCCCTGAAAACCTTCAAGACCCGCCTGAAGACTTACCTCTTTTGCCTTACGTTTGATCTTCCCCCACCTCCCTCTCCTCTCTCCCCTCCCCCTCGCTGATTTCTTATAGCCCCTATTTATTACCTGACCCTTCTCTTTAGCTCTTTCCTCCTCTCTTATCTATCCTATCACACATTTGGCGTTCCTTTCTTTTTTCCTTGCAGCTTTTATGTACTTTGTGCACCGCTCTGACGCAATTGCATTGAGCGGTATATTAAGCCAAAGATAAAGATAAAGAACAAGATGGAGTCGGTGCAGAGGGTGGCTACTAAAATGATTAGTGGTCTTCATTATAAAGCATATGAGGACAGACTGAAGGATCTTAATATGTACACCTTAGAGGAAAGGTGGGATAGAGGTGATATGATTGAGATGTTTAAATACCTCTATGGCATAAATGTTCAGGGAGAGAGCCTCTTTCAATTGAAAGCAAGTTCTGCTACGAGGGGACATGGGATGAGGGTGAAGGGAGATAGATTCAGGAGTGATATACGGAAATATTTCTTTACGGAAAGAGTAGTGGATCCGTGTGGAGGTGGTAGAGATGAGGACAGTAACTGAATTCAAAAAAGCATGGGACAAACACAGAGGATTTCTAAAGGTAAAAAGGGGCTGTTGTAGTTGTTGATATGGAAGGTCAGACTAGATAGGCCATGTGGTCTTTTTCTGTCATCATATTTCTATGTTTCTATGTTACTTTTCAAAGGACCAGAGGGAGGTGGAATGTGTTAACCCAGCTAATGCTGCAATGGTACTGGATTCCCAGGGACTGTATGTCATGTAGATTTTATTTTACTTTGTATTTATCTATCTTTTAACTCTATTTTTTATGAATAAGAGATGGAATAGGTAAGGTGCCCTCCTACCTCCACAGCTACTGTCACAGAGAAAAAATTAACTAGATTATTGCAAAAAAAAAATTGTGTTGTATCTTTTAGTTTTGCAATGGAATACATAAGTTTAGATACAGTAACCTTTCCTTGGCATCTGGCTCTGTTGTATTAATAAAGTAGAAAGGTGCCCTATGCCTTCCCCAAAACTTTCAAGCCCCTATTGGTGCAGAAGCAGACTACACAGCAGTAAATGAGGCAAAAACTCTTAGAGAAAAAAAATGCTTGAATATCTTTTTTTTTTTTGTGCTTTCAAGTATGTATGCAAGCAAGCTACCTGCCCCACTTCAGTGCCTGATAAACAGGCCTGAAGCTGTGTTTTCTGTCTTTTAAAATTCTTCTTAACCCTACAGTTCTCAGCAAGCTTCTATTCTGTTTTCTCCTTTGCAATCCTAACTCCCAGTCACAAACAGCTACAGCTAAGCTCCTATTTCTCCTTTTCAATGCTAATTCTAGGCCACAGGCAGCTAAAGCCAAGCTCTCTGCAATCCTCATTCTCAACCAGCATTTCTTCCTCACTTACTGAAAGTAAAAGACAAAATTGTTCTCTGATGTTTGGGATGGCTGTGTATTCCAGCGCTGCTATGACCTCATCAGAAGAAGGCGGTTATCAGTCATGTGCACAGGTATCTGTCCTTGGTCCAATTATTTTTAACATCTTTGTTAGTGAAATTGCGGGAGATAATAGGGGAGAGCCCACAGTCGCCCAAGAGCGCATGGTTAGGAACAATGTATCCTTCAAGGATACTACCAAAAAATGAAGTTAGGGTATATCAGCAGAGAGGTTCCAATAAAGAAAAAAGTAGCCCAAATGCCCTTGAGTACGGAGCAGACAGAGCTTAAAGATTCCAAATTGTCCCTGCCTACCGATAGACAGATTAATATGAATAAAATACAGTCTCTAAAATGCTTGCATGCTTGTATGCAAATGCTAGAAGTCTAAAGATGGGAGAGTTAGAATATATAGCACTAAATGAGAGGTTAGATATGATTGGTATCTCAGAGACATGGTGGAAGGAAGACAACCAGTGGGACACTAATACTTGGGTACAAACTATATCACCATTTTGCACATAGTCCTTAGTGGAACACCAGATCTGGTGCAAGAGATAAGGGTGTTGGGGCCACTTGGCAATAGTGATCATAGCATGATCGCGTTTGATTTAATTAATGGAGGAATATTACCTTTTAACTTTCCACAGTAATACCCTTTAACATTCGAAAGGGAGACTATGATACAATGAGGAAACTAGGTAAGAAAAAACTAAAAGGAGCAGTTGCAAAGGTTAAAAACTTACATCAAGCTTGCGTGTTGTTTAAAAATACTACCTTGGAAGCCCATACCATCTGTATGCCACACTTTAAGAAAAGTGGAAGGAAGTCAAAAACCTGCCAGCATGGTTTAAAGGTGAGGTCAGAGAGGCTGTTGTTGCCAAAAAAGCATCTTTCAGGAAATGGAGATAAGAGCCAAATGACAAAAAGTGGAAACAGCACAAGCAACTTAAATGCAAGGCATTGAAAAGGCAGGCAAAGAGAGAATTTGAGAAGAAGTTTGCTATGGAAGCAAAAACACATAATAAAAACTTTTTCAAGTACATTCCTAGCAAAAAACCTGTGAGTTAGTTGGACCATTAGATAATAGAGGGGTAAAAGGGGCAATAAGAGGGGACAAGGCTTTAGCGGAGAGACTGAATGAATTCTTTGCTTTGGTCTTTACTGAGGAAAATGTAGGGATGTTACCCATGACTGAAGTGGTATTTAAAGGTGATATTGCAGAAGAGTTGAAAGAAATATCAATACAATGGGAAGATATATTACAACTTTTTGATAAACTGAAGAGTAGCAAATCACCTGGACTGGATGGTATACATCCAAGGGTGTTAAAAGAACTGAAATAATTGCAGACCTTATTTTAATGATAGTTCACAGATTGCTAATAGCATCTGCAATACCTGAAGATTGGAGGATGGCCAACGTAGCGCCAACTTTTAAAAAGGGTTCCAGGGGTGATCTGGGAAACTACAGACTGGTGAGCCTGATGTCAGTATTGGGAAAAGGGTAGAAAATATTATAAAGAACAAAATTACTGAACATGTAGATAGTCATGGCCTAATGGGAGACAGCCAACATGGCTATAGACAAGGAAGATCTTGTTATGTTTTTTTGAAGGTATGAATAAACAGATAGACAAAGGTGGGTCGGCTGATACAGTGTATCTGGACTTTCAGAATGCCTTTGACAAGGTCCCTCATCAGAAACGTTTGGCAAAACTAAAAAGTCATGGGATAGGAGGCAGTGTACTATTGTGGATCAGGAACTGGTTAAAAGATAGAAAGCAGAGGGTAGGGCTAAATGGCCAATTTTCCCAATGGAGAAAGGTGAACAGTGTAGTACCCCAGGGATCTGTGCTGGGTCGGCAGCTTTTTGACATATTCATAAATGACCTGGAAAAGGGAAAAACGAGTCAGGTTATCAAATTTGCAGATGACACAAAACTATCTAAAGTTGTTAAAACCCATGAGGATTGTGGAAGACTGGGCATCCAAATGGCAGATGAAATTTAATGTGGACAAGTGCAAAGTTATGTGCCTAGGAAAGAACAACCCAAACTATGGTTACACGATGCAAGGTTCCACATTAGGAACCACCATCCAGGAAAAAGATTTAGGTATCATCGTGGATAACATGTTAAAACCTCTGCTCAGTATGCAGCGGAAGTCAAGAGAGCAAATAAAATGCTAGGCATCATATGGAATGGAAAATAAAACAAAGGACCTTGAATATTGTGTGTAATTCTGGTTGCTGTATCTTAAAAAGGATATAGCGTTATTAGAAAAGGTACAGAGAAGAGCCACAAAAATGGTAAAAGGGAGATGGAAGGATACCCTTATGATGAGAGGCTAAAGCGTTTAGGGCTTTTCAACCTGGAAAAGAGATGGCTGAGGAGAGATATGATAGAGATTTATAAATTAATGAATGGTGTGGAACAGCTAAATGTAGATCGATTGTTTATATCATCAGAAGATAGAAAGACTAGGGGACATGCAATGAAGCTACAGGGTAAAATATTTAAGACTAATAAGAGAAAATATTTTTTCACTCAACGTGTAATCAAACTCTGGAATTTGTTACCTGAGGATGTAGTAAAAACTGTTATTGTAGCTGGATTTAAAAAAAGGTTTGGACAAGTTCCTGGAGGAAAGGTCCATAAACCATTATTAAAAGGGACCCAGGATATCACTGCTTGACACAAAACAAGCATTGTGGAACCTGTGTTTTTAAGGAAACTGCTAGGTACCTATGACCTAGGTGGGTCACTAGATTGGACCTAGATTGGGCTTAATGGACCTTGGTCTGACCCAGTATGGCATATCTTATGTTTGGTTCTTATGTTAAGAACTGTCAGGTAAGGTTGACCTCTTTGCAGATGATACCAAAATCTACAATATAGCTGACACCAAGGAAGGAGAAGGTAACATGAGGAGGGATCTAGCTAAGCTTGAAAAATGGTCTAGAATTTGGCAGCTGAGATTTAATGCTAAAAAATGCAGGGTCATTCATTTGGGCTGCAAAAATCAAAAGGAGTAATACAGTATAGGGGTGAAGTACTTCTGTCCACAAAAGAAGAGCAGGATCTGGGCATGATTGTGCCTGTTGATCTTAGAGTAACTAAACAGATAGAAAAGGTGACGGCAAATGCCAGAAAGACGTTTGGTTGCATAGGGAAGGGAATGGCCTGCTGAAAAAAGGAGGTGATAGTGCCTCTGCATAAGGTTTTGGTGCAACTTAATTTCGAGTATTATGTGCAGTTCTGGAGACCACACCTTCAAATGGATATAAAGTTTGGAGTCGGTGCAAAGGGTGGCTACTAAAATGGCTAGTGATCTTCGTTATAAAGCATATGAGGACAGACTTAAAAATCTTAATATATATACTTTAGAGGAAAGGTGGGATAGAGGAGATATGATGGAGATATTTAAATATCGACATGGCAGTAATGCATAGGAGGATGTGGGTGAAAGGGGATACACTCAGGAGTAATATTCAGAAATATTTCTTTATGGAAACAGTGGTAGATGTGTGGAATAGTTTCCCAGTGGAGGTGGTAGAGATGAGGACAGTATCTGAATTCAAAAAAGCATGGAACAAACATGGAGGCTCTCTAAAGGGAAAAAGGGGACTATTGTAATAGTTGTTATGAAAGGGCAGACTAGATAGGCCATGTGGTCTTTTTCTGCCTTCATGTTTCTATGATATTTGTAGAACTCATGCAGAGATGTTTCTCTACCTTCCTGTTAAATATTTACAGCATAATTGGTTCAAGTGTCTTGTGCTGACTTTTCCATTGTGTCTGGTCATATGTGCATGCACAACAAAAATGAAGTTCAGAAATGGTGATTCATGCAAATTTTCTGAGCATGTGCATTTAGTTAATTTATATTGGGATGAGCCACAAATCACAATTTTCATTAATTTTTCCATTCAGACAAAAACTAATGTATATGCCTAGTACTGGGATAGATTCTAAAAAGATAGAAACATTCTGTTCTCCGTGGATTAGCGGCATATTATAGTCCTCACATATGGGTGATGTCATCAATGGAACTTGATCATGGGAGCAGCTCCTCAGCTTGCAAAGTTTCTAGAAGCTGTTGGGAGCACAATAGTGAGTTAAAGGTTGGAGAAGGCAATTTTTTCCATACCCGATCACATGTTAACCTTACGCTCATCAATTTCTCATACTTTGACTTCTCAAAACATGGTTGATTTATTTCCTTATGGACCAATACACAAATAAAGCCAGTACCTGATCATGACACTCAATTTTTAGAAGCCTAAGTTTAGGAAAATTTCAGCCAGATTTCAGCACCTACACTTTTAGCCTTTTTTTGCCTACACCTAAGTTAATCGCCTAATATTGAAAAATCAGTGCTAGGTACTTAAGGTATTTATCACAATCTTACCCGGCTCATGGTCCTGGCCATTTTTAGTATAGATGCTAACTGAATACACTGTTGCATGTCAAAATTTGCAACTGGATAGGTTCCATCTTCAGATTTCCTACCTGAAGAAAAAACTAGTCTGTCACCAAAACTCACATACTTTAGCATTTTTTTGAGCCAATAAAAAGCAAAACATGAAGTAGTCAGCAAAGCAAAAATGCAAGCATATACAGTAAAACATGGGAGCATTTTAAGTATGTCAGTGACAGGAGGAAGTACAAAGTTTCCATTGTGAGACTCAGTAGAGAAATGGAAGAATTTGTAGAAACTAATGAGATAAAATGAAATTGCTTAACAAGTATTGTTTTCTGTGTTCACAGATGAAAGGCTGGAAATGAGACCTCAAAAATAATACAAATAGGAATGGAAGTGAGGTAGAACTCAAACAATTGTCAGAAGTCTGTGTTTGTGAGGAGCTAGCTCAACTAAAATGAACAAAGTGATAGGGTCAGATGGGCTTCATTCAAGAGTATTGAAAGAATTTAGGAAAGTACAAGCAGCTCTGCTGGCTGACCCTTTCAATGTTTCCTTAAAGCTGGGACTGATCCTGGAGGCTAGAGATGGGCCAATGTGGTTCCTGTCTGAAAAATTGGAAGTAAGTAAGAGGTTGATACTACAGGCCAGTTATTCTGACCTCTGTGGTGAATAAATGAATAGAAACACTGGTAAGGCAAAGGATGGTGCAGTTTCTGGAATTCAAGAGATTCCAGGATCCAAGACAGCATGGTATTACTAGAAATAAGTCTTTACCGATAAATCTTATTGATTTCTTTGACTGGGTGACCAGAGAATTAGGAAGGGTGCTAGATTTCAGCAAAGCCTTTCACACCTTTCTACTATTTTTTTTTTTTTTTTTTTAGTGCCATCAAGTCAGTGTTGACACATAGCGACCCAGCTACCTCTGAGTTTTCTTGGCAATGTATCACCGGAAGTAGATTGCCAGCCTTTTCTTCCGAGGCAATGGAGGGTAAAGTGACTTGCCCAAAGTCACAAGGAGTGTCAGTGGGGATTGAACCCTTGATCTTCTGGGTACTAGGCAGTTGCTCTAACCACTAGGCTACTCCTCCACTCCTTTCTACTATTATGACTTATAAATAAATTGAGTGTCCTTGGGCTGGAACTTAAAATTAGTGAATGAGTAATAAAGTGATTGAGTGAGAGGTACCAGAGTATAGATGTACATGATGTTCACTCTGAAGATAGGGACGTGACCAGTGGTGTGCCTCAGGGATAAGCCATTGGTTATGTTCTTTTTAACATTTTTGTAAGTTATATTGCTGAAGGTCTTTTGGGAAAGGTATGCCTTTTTGCAGATGAAATCAAAATCTCAAGGTTTTGATAACATGAGGAGAGATTGAGCAAAGCTTGAAGAATAGTTAAGTATTTGGCAGCAAAGAATTAATACTAAAAAATACAAAATCATGGACTTGAACTGCAAAACTCAAGGGAGAGGTACAGTATAGAGGGTGAAGTGCTTCATTGTATGAAAGAATAGCTGGATTTGGGGGTTATTTATTAGATAATCTTAAGACAGTCAAACAGGCAGAAAAGGTGATGGCAAACGTCAGAAGGATGCTTGAGTGAATAGGGAGAGAAATGACCAGCAGAAAAAGAAGTTGAAGTTGCCTTTTTGTAAGTCTCTAGTGAGACCTCATTTGGAGTATTGTGTACAATTACAGAGACTGCACCTTCAAAAGGATATAAACAGGATGGAGTCAATTCAGAAGGTGGCTACTAAAATGGTCAGTGGCCTTCATCATAAGTGTCACGCCGTTGCTTGTCCCTTCAAGCTAAGGCGGAGTATTAAGCCGAGGCCTTGTGTTCAACCAGCCCAGAGACCTTCCTTGGCACTCTGGGATACGTAGTTTTTCTTAGGCCAGTCAAAAGAATAAGTTGTGGAAACGAGGTAAGGCTTAAACAGGTTTTATTCCCCTTCCGGGAGGATTCTTTCAGTGGTCAAAATAAAAGGTAAACAGCCCCACTTTGGGCACAAACAAAGGAACAAAAGGTGAACAGAAAAATGCTTATCTTCAGCTTTTAACATACAAACAAAAGTATTTAAACAGCCCTTTTCCAGCACACAAAAACCTTTTCTTGGTAGCTTCAAGGCTTGGCAAGTTTCACAGCTTGTTCACCGCAGAAAAGATATATTATCAGAAATTGTAAGCGTACAGTCCATGTATTCATTACACGTTGTGTCCCCCTGTACCTCACACTGCATATCCTCCTCTTCTGCCTTTAACAATTCTTCTCTTGCACAGTACGGCACATTATTAAACAGGCTCTCTTTGTTATTCAGAGATTCTCTTTCTCTCTCTGTGAGAATGTGTGACAGGCTACTACCACATTCACTGGAGTACTCAATTTGGGAGCCTCTCAAATGCTGAGGACCATAGGGGAAATTACAACATTCACCTTTCCCTCTATTAGCTACAATTGGTTTACCTCTTGGTAGTCTCTGACTCTGGCTTCTCTCAGCTGCTGCAGACACTGTAGTAAAATCAAGTGGAAGCTTTCCATGGCTCCTGCCTTTCGTCCTTCTCCCAGATATAAGATTATCTTCAGGTACAAAAGCTTTACTTTTCCTGTGCCAATTACTAGGGTAAATAGTTTCCTCAGGCTTCCTCCAACTAGCTTCCCAATTGATCTCTTCGTTACCTTTTAGATAACTTCTGCTGAGCTCTGACGCTTCTGTGCTCTGCCTTCCACCACAGGCACCTGGGTTCTCACTCTCTCCCTTGGAATAAAACCTTTTAGCTTTTACAGCTCTTCCACCGGCTTCATTCCAACCTGAGCTTCTCCCAGCACGTCCTTGGCTTTCTGAACACTCACAACTGCCTGTTCCCGTGTTCCTTCCGGGTTCTGTTCTGTTTCTCTCCCTAACTCCATGTGCATTGAGTTTATCTGCGTGTGTGTCAGCTCCACCCACTCCCAGCTGGCTTTCATCAGTTACTGATCCCTCAGCCTTTCTGCTGCTTGGGTGTGTTTCTCTAGCTCGTGACCTGATTTGTTTAGGTTGCCTATAGCAACATCCTGACATGTGTTCCCCTGCAATGTCAGAATCAGTTTCACTGCCTGCATTTCTGTCTATTTCCATGGGCTCTATTAAACCTACATTGTGACATAAGGCATACAAGAATAGACTTAAAGATCTCAATATACATACTTTGGAAGAAAGACAGATGAAAGATGATATGATAGAGACATTTAAATAACTCCATGGTATAAGCGCACTTGAGGTTGGCCCTCTTCTAATTGAAAGAAAGCTCTGGAATGAGGGATCATAGCATGAAGGTCAAAAGATAGACTCAGAAACAATCTGAGGAAATATTTCTTTGCAGAAAGAGTGGTAGATTTGTGGAACAACCTAGTGCAGGTGGTGGAAACAAAAACTATGGGCCCGATTATTCAAAGGCATTTACCTGGTTTTCTCAACTGTAAACTGTGTAAATGCTGCTGAACAGGATATTCAATGGCACTAACAAAGATAGTGCTGCCGAATATCTCCTACTAATGCCGCTACATGCCATGATGCTAACCACTATCTCCAGGAACAAGCAGGAATGAGACTTCACATATGGGTACCGTCGGTACCGACGGAGCCTGCGCGGGAACGTTCCCCAGCATCCAGTAAGAAAGCTTTTGGGAGCATCCCACAGCACCTGCGCGCTGCCTTCCCGCCTTTCCCAACCGCCTCTCTCCAGTTCTTCTTTTCCGCGGAGCCAGCAGGTCGTGTTCCTGTCACCGCAGAAGTTCTTTATTTTTTTCTTTATTTTTCTGTGTCGCGTCTGCCTTCGACGTCAGACCGGTACCGCCGGTCTTTTCTTTTCTTTCTTCTTTAAAAAACAAAACAAAAAAAACTTTTCTTTATTCAGCTGTGCATTTTCAGTTTGGGCCTTAGGCCTACATATTTTCTCCTCATGGAGAAGCCCGCTTCCGGGTTCAAAAAGTGCAGAAAATGTGGCGGTACTATTTCTGTCACCGACACCCATGATTGGTGTCTGAAATGTTTGGGTCCTGACCATTCCATCACGGATTGTGTGTCCTGAACCATGATGTCTAAAAGAGGTCGGCAGAACCGAGCAGCCAAGCTCAGTACCCTGTTTCCCTCTGATGCAGCCTCGGTGGCATCGACGTCTTCCAGGGCTGCTTCTTCCTCCCATGGATCTCAGGTAATCAAACATAAATCTAACCGGTCCTCGAAGGGCAAATCTCCCTCTAAGCATCGAGATGCCTCCGGGCTTGTCCTCGAGGATTCCGCTCTGGCAAAATTACCCCGGCGGGAAGTTCCGGCTTCCAAAGCATTGTCTATGGGGTCACAGGTTGACATCGATGGCTCGGCCTTGACCGATCACCTGTTGCCGTGTTCTGGGGTACTGGTGGCCTCCACTGGTACCGACATCCAGACTTTGGTGGTATCGATGGATCAGAAAATTCTGTCCATGCAGCGCACCCTTACGGCATTTATGCAGGCTTCGACGCCTCCAGTACTGCAACAATCTCCGTTGCCGGTACCGACCCCGGCACCGTTCCCGGTGCCGGTACCGATTGCATCGACATCGGCTTCGGTGTCGACTGCAACGGTACCCTGTCCTATGATGCCCATCGATACCGAACCGGTACCGCTTACTCCCGATGTCGATCCCACTCGGTACGCATATCCGGCTTTACAGGAGCATCCAGACAGGCGATACTTCGATTCCTCCGAAGACTCTGATGAGTCGGAGGCTTCTGTCAATGCACCGGTGCTTCTTCCTCAGGAGTCTGCTTCTCCAAAACGAAGAATGTCTCCTCCAGAGGACTTGTCTTTTCAAGACTTCATTACGGAAGTGGCTAGAGGCCTCTCCATCACAGTGGCCTCTGAGTCAGAGCCTAGAGCCAAGCAATTAGATATTTTGCAATATCCTAAGGCTCCTAAGGAAGCAGCTACCTTACCTATTCATGAGATTCTTTATGATCTCATGTTGGGCATGTGGGAGACTCCTCTCACCACCTCTCCTCATTCTCGTAGGTTAGACACCATGTACCGTGTCCCTCCCTGTCCTGGTTTTCATAAGACTCAGCTTCCTCACCACTCTATTGTGGTTGAGTCTGCTATGAATAAAATAAAGAGTGCAAAGAGACACTCATCTAACCCTCCAGGACGTGAATGTAGGACTCTAGATGCTTTTGGCCGAAGGATTTTCCAGGCCAATATGCTTGCTGCCAGAATCAACTCCTATAGTCTCTATATGGGGATGTTTCTAAAAGAAGTCACAGATCATCTGCAGACTTTAGCTCCTTTTATTTCAGAAGATAAAAGGCAGGAATTTCTCACTTGGCTCAAACATGCCCAAGATGTTTCCAAATTCTCCAACCGTGCAGCCTTTGACTCTTTTGAGTGTGTAAGCAGAGCCACGGCTATTGCCATAGGTGCACGCAGAATTGCTTGGTTACAAGCCTCTGATTTGGAACTCTGGGTCCAAGATGAGTTGGGAAACCTTCCTTGTACAGGTGAAAACCTGTTTGGCAGGGATTGGCAAGCAAAGGCCACTCAGATGGATGCTGAGAACTCTGCTTTGGATCGACTTTCAAAGTCTACCTCTGCCCCTGTTAAGAAAAGATTGTTCAAAAAGACATTGTTTATTATTGTTTATTGTTTATTTCACATTTAATATACCGCCTCCCATAATATTGAGGCGGTTTACAAACAAAATCAATAGTTAAAAAAGAGGAAAGTACAATAAATGATAGAAGGGAGGAAAGTAGAGGCAGAATAAATGTCCAGTTCAAAGACAGAAAACAGAGAAAGAAAACTTAGGGGGGAAAAGCTAGAGAGAAAAGATGAGTCTTAAGAAGAGAACGGAATTTGGGATAGGATTCTTCTGTACGGAGGTTGGTGGGGAGGGAGTTCCAGAGAGAGGGTCCTAAATAGTAGAATGCCGATTTCCTGGTAGATTGCAGATGAGCTTTGGAGGGTGCTGGAAGGTGAAGACGGTTAACGTGTATGGACCGAAGACTACGTGATGGGGTATGGTAAGTCAGTAAATCCGAAAGGTAAGCAGGTGTTGAGTGATAAATGGCTTTATGAGTTAAGGTGAGGACTTTAAATGATATCCGGTAGTCAAGTGGCAGCCAGTGGAGGTGATGTAGCAGAGGGGTGACATGGTCACGAGGGGAAGCGTGGAGGATCATGCGAGCAGCTGTATTTTGGATCAATTGAAGACAGTGTTTTTGATATTGGGGGAGACCGGCGAAAATAGTGTTGCAAAAGTCTAATCTGGTGATGACCAGAAGAGTAGTGAGGGCCTGAGTGGACAGAAAGGGACGAATAGCATGAATTTGCCGGAGACATAGAAAGGAGCACAGAGAAATGTGAGAGATATGGTCATGAAAACTAAGGGCGCTATCAAGAAATACCCCAAGGTAGCGAAGCTTAGGGACTACAGTGATGGTGGAGCCTGCAAGGGATGGAGCAAGTGAAGGAGTAGGAGAAGTGTGCGGGAACCAAATTGCAGCAGTCTTGTTAACATTGAGCACCAGACAGTTTGAGGAAAGCCAAGAAGAAATAGTGGACAAACAATCTTCTAAAGGTGATATATCAGGGTGGGATGAAGAAGTGTGATGCATCAGAAAGATATCGTCAGCATAGAAGTAACTTGAAATCCCGGATTGTTGAATGATTAGTGCCAAAGGGGCAAGAAAGACGTTAAACAATAAAGGAGCCAAAATGGAACCCTGAGGGACACCACAAGGGAGTGGAAAATGATCGGAGAGTGAAAAGGAGGAGGAAACAGCAAAGGACCGATGACAGAGAAATGAATGAAACCAGTGATATACCGAACCACGAATACCCGCATCCCGAAGACGAGAGAGAAGAAGGGCGTGGTCCACCAGGTCAAATGCTGCCGAGAGATCGAGTGATACCGCTAGAGTGATGTTGCCCTGGTCGTGAGAGGTATGAATTTCATTTAATACAGCAGTGATTGTGGACTCGACACTAAAACCGGGTCTGAAACCGGATTGCCTGGGATGAAGAAACAGTGTAGAGGCAAGGTAGTGAGAAAGTTGTGAGAAAACCACCTTTTCCAAGAGCTTAGAGGAGAAAGGGAGGTTGGAAACTGGGCGATAGTGAGCAGGGATGGAGGGATCAAGGGTAGGTTGCTTTAGAAGAGGGCGAACTGTGGCATGTTTCCAGGGGGTAGGGAAGAAACCAGAAGATAAGCTAGAATTAATGATGGTCAGCAGAGGTTGAAGTAATGAGGCAGGGGGTTCAGAGAACCATGAAGAAGGAATAGGATCCAAATCACAGGTAGTTTTCCGAGTAGTAGACAGTAAATGAAGCAATTCTGAAGAGGAAACAGATGAGAAGGTGGACCACGTGTGGGAAAGGCATGGAGAGAATGGGGGAGAGACAGGAGGGGGTGACGGCAGGGCTTGGGGGCAGTGAGGGAGAGAGGAACGGAGATTCTGGATTTTAGCGGAAAAAAAGGTCGCCAGGGTGGTAGGGCTAGGGGCTATGTTGGGATGAGAAGAGCCCTGAACAGAAGAGGACTGCAAGCGAGAGAGAGTGTTCAATGTAGCGAAAAGCTGACGGGATCTGTTAGGGGCAGCTATGATTGTGGAGGAGTAAAAAGAGCATTTCGCCTGATGAATAGCGGAGCGGTAATGGGCATGGCAGGATTTAAATTTGTGATAGGAGGAGGCAGAGGGGGCCTTGCGCCAGAGACGCTCAGCTCTTCGTAAATGAGAGCGAAGTAGAGAGAGCCCAGCGTGGTACCAAGACTGGTGAGTACGGCGCCGAGGTTTGACAAGTTTGATAGGGGCAACTTGGTCAAGGGTGCGTGACAGCTCAAAATTCCACGTTGTGACCTGGGAGGAGGGCGAGCAGGAAGGGAAATCAGACGGGAGAGGAAGGAGAGCAGTGGAGAAGGCCTGCATAGTGGACGGGTTGAGGCGCCGGGAAGGACGGGCGGGTGGAGAGAGGGGAGGGAGAGCCAAGGGAGGGGCCTGAAAGGTGAACAGAAGGTAGAGATGATCTGACCAGGGTATGGAGACTGCAGAAGGAGCAGAAATGATATATGGAGAAGACAGTGGGGAAATGATTAAATCAAGAATGTGACCTGCAACAAAAAAGGGAAGATATTATCCTGCTCATGGGCAGACATCTTCTGCAGGTCGTTTTGCTGCAAAACATCAGCAACCACCTAAACAGGCCAAGTCAAAGGCTGCCAGGCCTACCACAGCCCAGCAGCCTCAACCTCCTCAGGGCCTTTGACGTGCAACTAGAGAACTTAGCCTTTCTAGCTCTGGAAAAAGAGCCCCTCACCATTCCATGAAGGTTGACTTACTTTGCTCCCAGATGGGAGCAAATCACAGCATAGCAATGGACCCTCTCCATCATAAAGGAAGGGTACAAGCTTCATTTCTTAAGCCTTCCTCCTCACACCATGGTGAAACAGTTCAATTCTCCAACATCTCTCCTCAACCTTCTAGGTCAGGAGATTGCTACCCTTCTTGCCCAAGGGGCAATAGAAGAAGTACCTCTTCTTCAACAGGGCTCAGGGTTCTACTCCCCTTATTTTCTTATCCCAAAGAAAACAGGGGGCTACAGACCCATATTAGATCTCAGAGAATTAAACAAGTTTCTATTCAAGGAGAAATTCAAAATGATTTCTCTAGGGGCTCTGCTTCCATACCTTCAGAGTCAGGACTGGCTTTTTTCTCTAGATCTCAAGGATGCATACACCCATGTCCTCATCCATCCAACACACAGAAGGTTCCTTCGGTTCCTTTTTCAAGGAAAGCACTACCAATACAGGGTGCTTCCTTTCGGTCTGGCCTCTGCACCAAGGGTGTTCGCGAAATGCATGGCAGTAGTAGCTGCATTTCTCCGCACTCTAGGAATATTTGTATTCCCATATCTGGACGACTGGCTCATTCGAGCCCCATCCCAGTCAGAGGCACAGACTTGCCTAACCTGCACAATGCATATCCTTCAGTATTTGGGACTAGTAATAAACATCCCAAAATCCAATCTCACCCCTACTCAGTCTCTGGAGTTCATAGGGGCCTTGCTGGAAACCACAACTGCAAGGGCCTATCTTCCTCAGGCCCGTTGCCTACGTCTAGTGCAGTTAGCCTCCCAGATTCAGTTAAAGTCCCAATTAACTTCTCGAGAGATGTTACAACTATTAGGCCACATGGCATCCACCGTGCATGTGGTTCCATATGCTCGCCTTCACATGAGGGCAGCTCAATGGACTTTGTCCACCCAATGGACTCAGGCATCAGGTTGCCTGTCAGACAAAATAGCAAACTCCAGTCGCCTTTTTTGGTCTCTCAAGTGGTGGAAGTCCTCTCAAAACCTGTTGCTGGGGTCCCCTTTTCAGCAACTACTACCCCAAGCAACTCTCACAACAGATGCTTCTCCAAAGGGTTGGGGAGCTCATCTACAAGATCTCTCCACCCAAGGCATCTGGTCTCCACAGGAGACTTCTCTGCATATCAATCTATTGGAACTCAGAGCAATATTCTTAGCTCTCAGAGTGTTCCATACCCTGCTCAGCTACAGGACAGCACTCAACCATACGGACAACCAAGTAGCCATGTTCTATGTGAACAAGCAGGGCGGGACTGGCTCTCTGTCGCTTTGCAACGAAGCTTTGCGACTGTGGGCCTTCGCCAGAGAGCATCACATCCATCTTCTGGCAGTATATCTTCCAGGCGTTCAAAACTCTTGGGCGGACAGACTCAGTCGAGTTCTGCTTCCACACGAATGGTCCCTCCACATGGACCAAGTAGCCAGGATTTTTCGAATTTGGGGAACCCCGGACATAGACCTCTTTGCAAGTCCGTGGAATGCCAAACTTCCCCGGTTCTGTTCCAGAATTCTGTGTCAGGGAGTTCAGGCCAAGGATGCCTTCCTCCTTCACTGGGGTCAAGACTTCCTTTATGCCTTTCTACCAATTCCCCTAATTCCCAAAACACTATTTAAGCTTCAGAGAGATCGAGGGACCATGATCCTCATAGCACCACATTGGCCACGCCAAGTGTGGTACCCTCTACTTCTGCATCTCTCTCAAGCTCCCTCCCTGGACTTGGGCTCTGCACCAGACCTTCTATCCCAGGAAGAGGGAACATTTTGGCACCCAAACGCCCAGTTGCTCCATCTCAGGGCTTGGTTGCTGAGGGCTTAGACCTTCAAGATTTTCATCTCTCTCAGCAAGTCAGAGATGTTATTCATGCTTCTAGAAAGCCTTCTACTAGACGTTCCTATGCTTTCAAATGGAAAAGATTTACCATTTGGTGTTCAGAGAAGGCTCTAAACCCTCTTGCAATACCTCTGAATTCTCTACTAGTGTATCTCCTGCACCTATCCCATGCAGGTCTGAAAACGAATTCAGTAAGAGTCCATTTGAGTGCTATTGCAGCGTCCCTCAAGCTTTTCAATGGACAACCTATTTCCTCTCATCCTCTTATAGTAAGATTCATGAGAGGCCTTCTTTTAACTAAACCTCTCATTAGACCACCTCAAGTGGCATGGGACTTAAACCTGGTTCTTGGCCAGCTCATGAAGCCAGCCTTTGAACCTTTACCACCACCTCCTTGAAATTTCTTTCTTGGAAGGTTATTTTTCTCATTGCAGTCACCTCAGCACGCCGCATCAGTGAGTTGCAAGCTTTGGTGGCTAATCCACCTTATACAAGGTTCCATCATGATAAGGTAGTCCTCAGGACCAATCCACACTTTATGCCTAAAGTGGTCTCGCCTTTTCATCTGAACCAAGAGGTATATTTACCTGTCTTTTTTCCAGGACCTCATGCATCAAGTGCAGAGAGGAATCTTCATACCTTGGATTGTAAGAGAGCTCTTGCTTTTTAATTACAAAGAACACAGCAACATAGAAAGTCTTCTCAACTCTTTGTTGCTTTTGATCCTTCTCATTTAGGACTTCCAGTCTCTAAAAGAACACTGTCCAACTGGATTGCTCAGTGTATTTCTTTCGCCTACCAGAGTAAAAACCTTTCTCTGGAGGGCCATGTCACAGCTCACAATGTGAGAGCCATGGCAGCCTCAATGGCTCATCTAAACTCTGTGTCCATCGACCAAATCTGTCGAGCGGCCACCTGGGCCTCAGTTCATACCTTCACAGCCCATTACTGCTTGGACAAGGATTCCCGCCGGGATTTTTATTTATTTATTTAGACAGTTTTGTATACTGCCTTATCCTTCAATCAAAGCGGTCACAACACAATTGGGGGATACATTTAACACGCGGGGATATGAGACACATACACTAATACTTACAGGGAACATGGGCAATGGAGGGTTAAGTGGCTTGCCCAAGACCACAAGGAGCATCTGTGGGACTAGAAACCCCAGTCCTTCCGGCCCAAGGTTGCTGTCCTCTAGTGGGATTTGAACCCCCGACCTTCCGGCCTGAAGTATCTTGCCCCAACCACTAGGCTACTCCTCCTCCCGATGCCTTGTTTGGTCAGGCTGTTCTCAAACACCTGTTCCATTCCTAATCAACTCCTACCCACCTACCCTGTTTGGATGCCAGAGATCCATGGGAGGAGGTAGAGTCCTTTTCAAGGACACACAACCTGGGGTCTTCCCCTGGCATCTGCAGCTAGGGAGTCCCCATATGTGAAGACTCATTCCTGCTTGTTCCTGGAGATAGCACAGTTACTTACCTGTAACAGGTGATCTCTGGGAACAGCAGGAATAAGTCTTCACAACCCACCCACCTCCCCTAGGAGTTGTATCTCTCTATCTTTCTTTCCTTTCCTCTCTCTCTCTTTGTCTCAGCTTTAAAACTCGAACTGGAGAGAGGCGGTTGAGAAAGGCGGGAAGGCAGCGCGCAGGCGCTGTGGGATGCTCCCAAAAGCTTTCTTACTGGACGCTGGGGAGCGTTCCCGCGCAGGCTCTGTCGGTACCGACGATACACATATGTGAAGACTTATTCCTGCTGTTCCCAGAGATCACCTGTTACAGGTAAGTAACTGTGCTTATCATCGGGGCGTGTCGGCATTCCGGGGTATATCTTGGGTAGCGACAATTGCTGACTGGATAGTGGTGAAATTGCACCACTACCAGGTTAACGACACATGGATAAAACTGGGTGCAGCAGAAACTGGCATAACTCAGTATTGCCACTACCGGTTAGCTGCTCTAGCTACAGAGGCTGTGCAATGACCCTAGATATTCAATGCTGGGGCCGCATATGACCCCAGCATTGACTATCTGGGGTTAAAAATTAGCAGCGATGGCTATGCACCATAGCCATCTGAATTCAAGAAGGTATTGAATAAATACAGAGGAACTCTGAGGGACAGTAAGGCATTGTAGAATTTATCAGTTCTTATAAGTGGGTAGACTGGCCATCACTGTCTATATGGCTTAATGGGACTGTCTGTATGGTTTTAGCAAAAAAAGTATTGCCTTACCAATTTTATTATATTTTTTGGAATATGTAAATAAATACATCGATAATGGTGACCGATACAATATATTTCATTTTTCAAAAGGCATTTTACAAGGTGCTCCATGAGAGACTTCATAAGAAATTTTAAAAAGTCATAGGATAGAAAGATAAGAGCATAAAATAGGCCATACTTGATTTGACCAAGGGTCCACCAAGCCCAACAGCGGCCAATCCAGGTCATAACTACCTGTCAGGTTCCCAAAAAGGTACCCAGACTCCATGCTGCTTATCTCAGGCATAAGCAGTAGATTGTCCCAGTCCTCTGTAATAATAGTTTATGGACTTTTCCTCCAGGAACTTATTCAAACCTTTTTTAAATCCAGCTAGATTAACAGCTTTTATTACACCCTCCTGTAATGAATTCCAGAGTTTGATTATGCACTGAGTAAAAAAGAAATATTTCCTCCTATTAGTCTTAAATGGGCTATATTGTAGCTTCTTTGTACTTTTTGAATAAGTAAACAACTGATCTATGTTTACCTGTTCCACTATATTCATTATTTATAGACCTTTATCATAGGTCTATAACATAATGAATCCTCAGTGGTCTTTTTGCCTAACCTTTTAAGCCTTTCCTCATAGGGGTATCCTTTACTATTTTGGTGGCTCTTCTCTGTACCTTTTCTAATTCTGCTATATCCTTTTTAAGATATGGTGACCAGAATTTCATACAATATTCAAGGTGTGGATGCACACGGAGCAGTACAGAGCCATTATAGTATCTTTTGCTTTTTATTCTTCATTCCTCTCTTTATGATACCTAGAATTCTATTTGCTTTCTTGGCTGCGTTGCAACTTGAGTAGAGGGTTTTAATCATCAGCGGCTCCAGGGTGATGTGGGGCCATGTGTGGAGACTCTTTGTGGGGCCTAATTTGCATAGTTGGACAGGATGGACAGGTCTCAGCTGAGGTGCCAGACGAAGACAAACCACCCATCTGGGCAGCAGCAGAATGGGATAGTGTTGACGGCGGAGGATCACATTTCTGTGACAACGGCAACAACACCAAACTCAAACTGCGCAGAAGGAAGGCCCGGCAATCTACTTCTGTATCTTGCCATGAAAACCCAATGGATAGTTACAACAAAACAAATTGTGCTATGGTGCTGGAAGATGAGACTCCCAGGTCGGAAGGCACTCAACTAGCTACTGGGGAAGAGCTGAAGACTTTTCAGAGTAAAGCCAGCATTTATGATGTGGTTGGATCAAAGCCCTCAGGAAGTCTGACTGCTGATGTAGCTGCGCATGAAATGAGAGTCAGAAGCTGTAAAGATGTCTTACACATTGGAACATGGAACGTACGAAGCATGAACCAAGGGAAGTTGGAGGTGGTCAAGAATGAAATGGAACGTGTACAACTTGATCTGTTGGGTGTCAGCGAACTGAAATGGACTGGCATCGGGCACTTTGCATCAGATGATCACATGGTCTACTATGCTGGAAATGAAAGACAAAGAAGAAATGGTGTTGCATTTATAATAAAGAAGAAACTTGCAAGAACTGTAATGAAAACAATGCAGTCAGCGAACGCTTAATCTCTATTCGTCTACGAGGATTGCCTATCAATACAACTATAATTCAAGTATATGCCCCAACAACAGCTGCAGAAGAGAATGAAATTGAAGAGTTCTATGAACAAGTACAAGCTGAAATTGACAGAACATGCAAACAGGATATCCTGATAGTCATGGGTGACTGGAACGCAAAAGTTGGCAACAAAGAAGAAGGCAAAGTAGTTGGAAAATATGGACTTGGCAACAGAAATGAAGCTGGAGTAAGATTGATAGAATTCTGCAAGACCAATGATCTATTCATCTCAAACACCTTCTTCCAGCAACACAAGCGGCGACTGTACACATGGACTTCACCCAATGGATTGTATAAAAATCAAATTGACTACATCTGTGGAAGTCAACGATGGAAAAGCTCTGTAACATCAACAAAGACAAAACCTGGAGCTGACTGTGGTACAGATCATCAACTACTAGTATGCAAACTCAAGCTAAAGTGAAAAAGAGCAAACCACTCATGAATGCAGCAAAATATGACCTTGAGAATATACCACTGGAATTTAAAGACTGCCTGCAAAATCGATTTGCTGCTTTAGATACAAATGACAGAACTCCGGAAGAGTTATGGAATGACATCAAGAAGGTTGTGCTGGAAGAAAGCGAGAAGTCTCTACAAAAGGTGAAAAAGCAAAAACGGCCAAAATGGATGACGGAAGAAACTCTGAAAATTGCCCAGAAACGCAGAGAAGCTAAAGCCAAAAGGAGAAAGAAAGACAATCGCAGAACTCAACAGAGATTCCAACGTTCAGCTAGACAGGAGAAGGAAAATGACTACAATGACACTTGCAAGTAAATCGAAGCAGAAACTATTAGAGGAAGAACAAGATCGGCTTTCCTAAAGCTTCGAGAGTTACAGAAAAAGTTCCAGCCTCGCATTGGAACGTTCCCAGCTGCCCAAGGTTATATGTTGCATGATGCTGCGAAGATCACGAAAAGGTGGCAGGAATTTACGGAGTTTTTATATGATACAGATCAAGTGGAACCAACAGCCGTTTCAAACCTATACCTTATGATCAGGAACCATTGGTGATGAAAGAAGAAGTTGAAGCAGCATTGAAAGCCTTATCAAAGAACAAAGCACCAGGCATTGATAGCATTCCCATAGAAGTATTGCAGCAATCTGATGCAGCTGTTACTGTACTTACAAGGCTCTGCCAAGAATATGGACGACAACATCATGGCCAACTGACTGGAAAAGATCTGTGTTTATACCAATACTAAAGAAAGGTGATCCAACTGACTGTGGAAATTATCGCACAATCGCTCTGATCCCACATGCCAGCAAGATTCTACTGAAGATTATTCAAAAGAGACTACAGCCATACCTAGAACAAGAACTACCTGAAGTGCAAGCAGGGTTCAGGAAAGGGCGAGGAACGAGAGACATCATTGCGGATGTGAGATGGATCCTTGAAAAGACTAAAGAATACCAAAAGGATATCTATTTGTGCTTTATCGACTATAGCAAGGCTTTTGACTGTGTAAACCATGAGAAACTCTGGGCCACATTAAGAAGCATGGGTATACCAGAACACCTGATCGTTCTCTTGCGCAATCTGTACATTGATCAAGAAGCAATAGTTCGAACGGAACAAGGAGAAACAGAATGGTTTAAAATAAGCAAAGGTGTAAGACAAGGCTGCATACTTTCCCCCTACCTGTTTAATTTATATGCAGAACAAATCATCAGAGAAGCAGGATTGTATGAAGACAACAGAGGTGTGAAGATTGGTGGAAGACTCATCAACAACCTTCGCTATGCTGATGATACCACATTACTGGCAGAAAGTGAAGATGATCTGAAACATTTGCTTCTCACAATCAAAGAACATAGTCTCAAAATGGGCCTGCACCTTAATGTAAAGAAGACAAAGATCATGACAACTGGCATAATCAACAGGTTCATCGTTGAAGGAGAAGAAATTGAAATCGTGAACAACTTTAACCTACTTGGATCAACTATCAATAAAGAAGCAACAAGCAGTCAAGAAATCAGACGACGCATTGCTCTTGGCAGAATGGCTATGAAAGACCTAGATAAGATTCTCAAGAGCAGAGATGTCTCTCTCCATACAAAGATTCGACTTGTTCAAGCCATGGTATTTTCCATAACATCATATGGATGTGAAAGCTGGACAGTGAAAAAGACAGACAGGAAGAAAATTGATGCCTTTGAATTATGGTGCTGGCGGCGAATACTGTGTATACCATGGACTGCCCGAAGAACAAACCAGTCGGTACTAGAGGAGATCAAACCTAAGCTTTCTTTAGAAGCTCAGATGACAAGACTTCGACTTTCATACTTCGGACACATCATGCGAAGAGAGAGATCATTAGAGAAAGACATCATGCTTGGAAAGATAGAAGGTCAACGCAAAAGAGGAAGGCCAGCAATGAGATGGATCGCTACAATAACAGCAGCTACGGGTACCAGTCTGTCAACAATGAGCCGCCTGACTGAAGACCGAACACAATTTAGGATAGCTATCCAGAGGGTCGCCATGAGTCGACTCCGACTCGACGACACTTAACAACAACAACAACAATTTGCATATCTTTTGGGCTTCATTTCTATAAATATTTATTTGGTCAGTGCTATGATCAGGTTAATGATGAAGGAAGATATAAAATGAGAAAAAAATCCTGGTAATGTAGCTGTGAATTCAAGATCATGGTGTGCAAGCTAGATTAGAATGTGCCAGAGTTGGAAAGGCCAGACATTAGTAACAGTGAAGATATCCATGAATCTGAACTGACAAAATATTTTAAATTTAGGAGCGGCAGCATCAAAAACACAAAACTGCACATCTTAAAGACCATCACTGGAAGCAAAAAGAAAAAGCAAGAACCACAGTGCTGGACTTACAGAGCAAAACTACCTTTCCACAACAACACTCACAGATTTCATAGAAAGATCTTAGAAAAGGACAGCACCATAAATACTGATGTGGTTCAGCGTTATTATATCAGACTAACACAACGAGTACCTATTACTGCTTTTATACAAATTGAATCTTACTGAGTTGCTACTCAGCGACTATTTGAGTATTATTTGTTTATTGAATTACAACCCCTGACTAGGCAACCAAGCCAAAACTTGCCAGGTCAGGTGTTTTTTTCAATAAATACGATTAATATTCAGTACACATTTTGTCATCTGGGCCATGGCCCACTTCCGTTTTTCTAGTTTAAAATGACAGGAAACTACTGTGTTGCCACATGTCTTGCATTTTTAAAATTGCCAGTGCCTTAGAATGGTTTGTGTAGAGTCAGAGAGCAAAACCAGTGCCATGAAATGGCAGGTCTCAAGGAAGGACTCAAGGACTCAGAAATTAAGGTGAAATTAGTGAAAAGAATCTTCCAACATCATGCTCTATAGTGGCTCTTTAAACACATTTTTACCTAGAAGAAAATCCTGGTGGTTAAAAAAAAAAACACTTCAGTTTTTTTACAGATTGTCACATTAATTTTGTGACAACGCAGATATTTTTATTTGACCTGCAAAATTCATAACCAGTCCGAGACTACCTCAATTTTTTGGGGTATGTCTACTAAAGTATCTATTGAGGGCTTGCTCAGCATTTCCCCAGCAGATACCATGGTGAAAATGCAGGGATCGTAGTCAGCCAGCATTGCAGATGCAGCTATCGCCACCTATTTATGTGATGACAGGTGCACCCATGGTGTCTGTAACTTTGGCGATTACCAAATAATGTTTACATCCATGGTAATCGTGCATTACAGGAACGTCCACTCTAATCCTGTCCACTTCCTACTCAAGCCTGCCACTACCACGCGAAATGCAGATATCACAAAAAATTGCTGCGATGTCTACATCCCCATTTGAGTCAGCCAGTTCTCATTTCCCACCCCAGAGATGTAAAGACCTGGAAAAAATTTCTTTTTTTTCCCTTGAAGTTTTATTTCCCATAAGTCAGAAGTGAAAATATTAGAAGCTTTGGAAGAACTGAAAAAAAATTGAAATATTGTCTCCTATAGTATGTAAAATATTTAAAAAACATGTTTTTAAAATATTAGCACAAGCAAGCAAAAAAAAAAAAAATCATGTTTTTACTGCCTGCAGAGTCTGTAAAGGGCCTCCATTTGGAGGGGTGGGTGCGGGGGCGGGGGGGGGGGGGTGCTGGCTGTGTTGCCTGAGTTTTATTTTTGGTCCCAGAAGAGAAAAAAACACACATGTAGAGCTGCGATGGTTGACGTTTTAAAGGAAAACAAGAAAAAAAAACGGTACTAGATTTTAAAGTGAGAAATGTGGAAGGCTGTAGCCTACTTCACGCAGTCACAGCCTCGGTGGTAGAGGCAGTGATCAGGCTGGTTGCAGAGTTTGGTGATAAGGGAGAGATGTGCTGCTGGCTGCCAGCTGCTTAAGCTGGCCTGAGGCTGACCCCGGCAGCTGCAATGAGAGCTGCAATGTACTATCCCAGGAGCCACAGTCTCGGAGCCACAGTCTCGGTTGGTGGATGAGACCTGTATCGGGCCAATGCTGAGCTGAGAGGGAACTCTGACAGGCCACCCTATTCCTGGAGACCCAGTAGAGGAATGTATTGGCTCACAGAGCATGTGATGGAGTGGGACCATGTGCAGGCAACATGCCTGAACATGCCTAGGATGGGTCCTGGTTTCAACATATTATCCATGATGACCTCTAAATCCTTTTCCTGGATGGAGGCTCCTAAAGTGAAACCTTGCATCATGCAGCTGTATTTTGAGTTGTTCTTCCCTACATGCATAACTTTACACTTGTCCACATTAAATTTCATCTGCCATTTGGATGGCCAGTCTTGCAATTTATCAAGGTCCTCTTGCAATTTTTCACAATCCTTTTGGGTTTTAACAACTTTGAAAAAAATTGTCTCATCTGCAAATTTGATAACCTCACTCATTATTCCTATTCCCAAGTCATTTATGAATATATTAAAAAACAGTAGGCCTAGCAAAGATCCCTGGGGTACTCCACTATTTACCTTTCTCCATTGAGTTATACTTTCTGTTTTCTATCTTTTAACCAGTTTCTGATCCACAATAGTACACTACCTCTTATCCAATGACATTTTAATTTCCCCAAGAGTGTCTCATGAGGGACTTTGTCAAAGGCTTTCTGAAAATTCAGAACCTCATAGACTATGGGCTCGATTCTGAGACAAATCCTGTGGGGCTGCACATCCTGGCAGGATTTACAGCCCCACAGGTTGTCTTGCCCTGATTTCTCCTCCAGCTCTTCCCACATGGCTAGAGCAGCAGAATGGGGGGTGGGGTCTGGGCAGAGCAGGGGCAGGCTGAGGAGGCAGGAAGTACAGGGCCGATTCCGGTCACAGCCCTGTACATCCTGCGGAGTCATGGGGGATGTGCTGATTATTCCACCTTGAAGGTGGAATAACCAGCACAAATGGTGCAATCAGGGCTGGGGATCCAGGGCTGGGACCAGGTGCAGGTTGGACCCAGCCACTCGATCCAGTCCCCAGCTGGACAGCCGTTGATCGGGCATGGGAAAGAGGGGGGGTCTGAGCCACAGGCGCCAGATGAGTCTGCGGGGTGGACATTCCCACAGGCATGCAGGGACACGCCGGGCTGTCCTCGGGCCCAATTCTGTATGCCATGGGAATGTTTGATCCCATGGTACAGAATCCCATGGTACAGGAGTGGAGGAGTAGCCTATTGGTTAAGAACACTGGCTTGGGAGCCCAGAGACCAGGGTTCAATTCCCATTAGTACTTCTTTGTGGCCTTGGGCAAGTCACTTAACCCTCCATTGCCTCAGAAAAATCCAAGTCATCAATGTCCCTGTTTAATGTACATTACCAAGTTTAAGTTTCAATGTAAACCACTTTGATTGAAATGATAAAGCAGTATATAAAACCTATTAAATAAATGTATACCATCCAGTCCACGTGATTTGCTAGTCTTTAGTTTATGATCTAGTTGTAAAACATCTTACTGATTTATCAAGATTTGTTTTAATTCTTCCAATATATCACCTTTTAATACCATTTTAGGCATGGATAACTTTTCTACATCATCTTCAATAAAGACGGAGGCAAAAAATTCAGTCTCTCCCCTATGGCCTTGTCCTCCATTAGCTCTCTTTTTACCCCTCTATCATCTAATGGTCCAACTGACTCTCTGACAGGATTTTTGCTACAAATGTACTTGAAATAGTTTTTATTATGCATTTTTGCTTCCACGGCAAGCTGTTTCCGATTTCTCTCTTTGCCTGCCTTATCAAAGCCTTGCATCTAACTTGCCAGTGCTTATGTTGTTTCCTGTTTTTGTCATTTGGTTCCTTCTTTCCATTTCCTGAAAGGTGTTTTGTGGCTACAACAGCATCTCTGACCTCACTTTTAAACCATGCTGGCAGTTGTTTGGCCTTCCTTGCACCTTTCTTAAAGTGTGAAATACATTTGGCTTAGGCTTCCAAGATAGTATTTTTAAACAATGCCCATGCTTGATGTAAGCCTTTAACCTTTGCAGTTGCTTCTTTTAGTTTTTTTCTTAACTATTTTCCTCATTTTATCATAGTGTCCCTTTTAAAAGTTGAAAGCTAGTCCTGTGGATTTCCTAAGCCCTTTTGTAGATTGCATTTTGGCTAAAAGACAGGAATTAAGAGTGTAGGATTAATGGTCAACTATCCACATGGACTGCTCCAAGGACATGTACTGGGACTTGTGAAGGCTTTTAAAGGATAATGACTTTTAGGACTAGCAATCAGTGCCTAGAGGTGAAAGGTTTTATAGTCATGTGTCAATTTACCAGGCCATCCATTCCTCCAATGAATTATATTTTACTATGATGAGGACAGAAGCAGAATCAGGTAGTTGTATTGCTTGCAGGCATGACAATAACATTACAATTTTCCATCTGGTCCTGCTGCTACTGCACATTCACCACTTTAAATATGAGCCTTTACATCCCTTTTTATGAGTCTCCTTAGCCATCTTTGCAGCAGTAATTTAAAAGTTAGGTAGCACAAGCAAAGTAAAGTAGCTTTCTGTCTGTGACTGTTTCTGTTCCCTTAATCCTCTCTCCCACCAACTCATTCAAGATTCCTCTCTCTTTTCAAAATAATACAGTGGATTTTAACCTAGTTCTCGGGACACACCTAGCCAATCAGGTTTTCAGGATAACTATAATGAATATGCATGAGGGATTTGCATATACTATATTCCTTGTATACAACTCTCTCTCATTTATATTTGTTGTGGTTGACTAGGTGTGTCCCAGCAACTGGGTTGGGAACCCGTGCTCTAAAATGTACTCTATATATACTATGTGATGTAAGTTTTAGTGTGTACTGTATGCTGGTATGAACGGTGATGATTTTTTTCCTAAGTGCTGTAGATACGGTACTATTTATTCTTGTGTCTATTGGATACAACAGAAACAACAACGAATAGTTTCTAAGCAGTAGTCACTATATACTAGAGGTGCATTACTGTCTCACTACAAGGTATAGTTAAATCCTATATATAAAGTCAGTTCCCATAGGGCCCACTCTATATTTTCTTTTAAATATTGATTTAACTTTTACATATGAACATTAGATGTGCTAAAATGGGTCATGTGCAAATTCCATCAAGTTCATCAACCTGCCTCAAATAGTGGCCAAACTTGGTCCGAAATATGCAGCAAGATCCCAAAGATTAAATACATTTCTTGTTGCTTACAGCCAGAAATAAGCACTGGTTTCCCAAGCCTAAATGTCTAATATTGCTTTATTAACTTTTCCTCCAGCAACCTCTCTAAACTCTTTCTAAACCCAGCTATACTAACTGCCTTGACCACATCTTCCAGAAATAAATTCTGTAATTTAATTGTGTTGAGTAGGAGAGTATTTTCTCTGGCTTTTTAAATATGTACTACCTATTAGTTTCATAGTGTCTCATAGTTTAGGACTATGTGAAAGGATAAGCAACCATTCCCTATTACTCATTCCAAGCTACTCATAGTTTTCCAAACATTTATTTATTTATTTATATTCTCTTATTTACCGCGCTATTCTGCATCAGTGCGGTTTACATTGAACAAACTGAAATTACATTGAACAGGGCATTATAACTTGGAGATAACTATTTTACAGGGAACATGGGCTATGGAGGGTTAAGTGGCTTGCCCAAGACCACAAGGAGCACCTGTGGGACTAGAAACCCCAGTCCTTCCGGCCCAAGGTTGCTGTCCTCTAGTGGGATTTGAACCCCTGACCTTCCGGCCTGAAGTACCTTGCCCCAACCACTAGGCCACTCCTCCACTTCAATCTTTATCTATATCTTATATAACATCTATATCTTTTCTTAGCCGTCTGTTTTCAAAGTTGAAGAGCCCTAACATGTTTATAATATATTTGTCTGAGAGCCATTCTATCTCTTTTATTATCATGGTTCTATTTCTCTGTATCCTTTATAGTTCTGCTATATCTATTTTGAGATGGGTCAACCAAAACCGCATATAGTACTCAAGGTGTGCGTGGAACCTGTTTACTAAAGTACACTAAGGGGGTCATTCTGCAGGGACGTTATACGGGGAGTGGGGAAGGGGCAGCATGGGGCAGATAGTGGGCAGGCAGTGGGCTGTTACCGGCCCTGGATGTACAGGGCCATTTCTGATGTCAGCCCTGTACGTCCATGGCCAGCAAAATGTCCAGGGAAGTTATTGGGTGGAATAACCCCTGGACGTTTCTTTAGGTCTGTAACGTGACATGGAAGGGGCTGGACGGACGAAGTTAATCACCGTAGCCCCACACTGGCCTTAGGAGGCTGGATTGGGGGTCGGGCTGTGGGGAATTAACTTGTAGCAGACGGCCGGCATTGCGGCTTTTAAATGGCGTCATGGTGCCATGGCAACATGACACCATGGCATCGTGGCTCCATTTAAAAGCCCTGTCTGAGTTAGACGGGCAGTGCCTGTATCTGCAGCTCGGACCAAAATCGCATTCCCAGCCTGCACATACAGGCTTGTTTGTGATTCTGATCCCGCGGGACTAGATGTGCCCCACAGGATCAGAATCACAATCTCTTTTGTACGTCTGGGTTGGAATTGGGCCCTAAATGGTTAACAGGTTGGACAATCCAGCGGTTCCTTGCAGCCCAATCCCGTCCCTGTCAGGCCCTTTTGGGGGTCGGGCAGTGGGGAAGCCAACATTGAGGTACAGTGGGGTATCATGGCATCTGCATGGCATCCTGGTGCCATGGCGATGGGACGCCATGGCACCAGGGCTCTATGCATGCGCTCTGGCTTGGTTGGACAGGGTGAGAACAGGGCATACAGTGGCTGGGAATTGGAGCACAGCCTGTCCATCCAGGCCCGTTGCACCCAGTTCTGATCCCAATAGGACGTCTAACCCCATGGGATCAAAATCATCTGCAAGACCGGCCCATCCAGATTTTGGATATCCAGACAGGCCAGACGTGCCCCGATGGGAATTGGCCTCCACATGAATTGGCTCACCTTTATCTACCTGTTTATTCATACATTCAAAAATATAACAGATTAATGGGACAAGACTTTCCTTGGCTAAATCCATATTGACTTTCTCCTATTAAACTATGACTATCTGCATGTTCAGTAATTTTGTTCTTTATAATGGTTTTCTACCATTTTGCTTGGTACTAACATCAAGCTCACTGGTCTGTAGATTCCTGGATCACCCCTGGAACCATTTTTAAAAATTGGTGTTACATTGACCACTCTCCAATCTTCAGGTACTACATTTCATTTTAATAATAGAACATGCAAAGAAGATACTGTACAATGATAATCATGGATGGCTGGAACACAAACGTTGGGAACAAAGAAGAAGGTAAAATGGTTGGAAAATATGGGTGTGACAACAGAAATAAAACTGGATAAAGACTGATAGAATTCTGCAGGACCAACTATCTATTCTTTAGGGCTATGCGGACCCAAAACTTGTATTTCTTGTTTTGTTTTTTAAGTTCATTTATTTTTGTATTATTGTTACCATTCAATAGTGTGCTCTATAGCAAAATAGTGTACATTATTGCACAAAAACACACATTAACATGCAGAAATACATGCGTAAATAGTGCATGCTAATGGGAAATAGTGCATGGTCTTGTTCAATAGTGCACATTACTGTGAAATAGGGAGAACTATTAAATAGAAACCAGGGAATGCTGACAATTTTATCATTTCCTGTTTTGTCTGGTCTCTACTTTCATTCCAGAAACCTCCTTCCAGCAACATAAGCAGTAAATGTACACATGGATTATACAAATATCAAATTGACTACATCTGTTGAAGTCAACGATGGAAAAACTTGATAACATCAACAAAAACAAATACTCAAGCTGATAGTAGTGTAGATCACGAGATACTAGTATGCAAACTCAAGCTAAAGCTGAAAAAAGAGCAAAATATGATCTTGAAAATATATTGCCTGAAAAAATTGGTTTGCCACTTTGGATACAAATGGAAGAGCACCAGAAGAGTTATGAGATGACATCAAGGAAGTAGTACTTGAAGAAAGTGAAATGTCTCTGCAAAAGGTGTAAAATTGAAAATGGCCAAAGTGGATGACCAAAGAAATCTTAAAATTTACCAGAAATGCAGAGAAACTAAAACCAGAGGAAAAAGAGAAATAAAATCATAGAATTTAACATACATTTCCATTGTGCAGCAAAATGAGACAAAGGGGTATTTTTACCAAAGTGTGTTAGCTGGTAGATATGTTTTATTGTGCAGTTGGCACACGTTTGGGCCATGTCATAGCAAGGAACATGTGGCCCTCTGCAGATAGTGGCAAAACATCCACAGACACATCAACAGCTGTCCTGATGAACTGCTGGACTTGATGTCAGAAGTCTCTTGGTGTTGTATGCTGTGGAGATGTCAGGAGATAGGGCCTGTGCTCTGTGCTTCAGTCAGTTCTGACCTCATAGCCAGAGTTGGAACCACAAGAGAACAGTGAGGGGATGGACATGCAAATTAGGTAATGCACTTACTAGCAACATCAATATATTCAATGGATCAGTGCGGGAATTAAGTTTCCACAAGTGACTATGCCAAAAAATCCTGTATTCTAATATAGCTCCTTACATAAACATTTTTTTTGGACTTTATTAACCAAAGCTGCTTTAAATAAGTTATTTCCCTATTTAGTCTGTTTTAGTCTTTATAATATCGATTATGTAAAAAATATTGTTTAGTCCTCTTTCTTAATAATTATCCATTTAAACCGACCACAACTGTCGTGTTTCAAATTACTCATGCTTAAGTCTTCTTCAGGGTAATAATAATTTGAAAGTTACTCATCTGAAATCAGCATACTGTGGACTTCCCAACTTGAATCAGCATGCTACAGACATCTGCTGTATTGTGATCTGCCATTTTGCTGCCAGGGGGCTATGTTTCTCATCCTGACCAAGGCAGAATGGGCCTGAGGCTTCCCCTTATGCTCCTTGCTGCACCTTAGTAAATATGCCCCAAAGAGAAATACAGGGTCCACAAAAAAACAGCACTAGCCACTCAAACGAGCAGGAACAAAGAAAAAAAGCAGCAGATTCACACCCAATAACTTATAAACTTTATTAAACCAAAAGGGTGGCCAATGCCCAACACAGGCCGTGTTTCGTAATCACTTCATCAGGGGCTATCCAGGCACACTGTGGGTGTGAAGTACAAAGACTTCACCAGGCTCAATAGAGACAATGGAAGTCACTAATATCAGAATAGCTTCTTTATAACGTCCGGTGGACTCCTTACACCACGTTATCCACTCAGAGATTTAGACGTATTATCCGGAAAACCAAAGGACCATCTGTAGAAAGCCGTTTGAAGTTTCTCAAGGAATTCCAAACGGCTTTCTACATCATCAGTTAGGAAAGAACATAATACATTTTTACAACCATCCCAATAAGGTTTTACTCCAAGCAAAGTAATTGATACAAATATCCATCCATATACACTGACAAAAGTCCCCATTTCATAACAAACTGGTTCACCCTCCTGCACCGACTAGCCAGGGCTGTGTCTCACCCATACATCAAATATAAGGAGTTTCACCAAATATGTTCATTAACCAACGTTAAATTCTTCCATTATCAAGAATTGTTAGGAGGACCACAACCAGCAGGAGAGCTTACCCACTTAGGAGTAGCAGATCTTAGCATCACAATATGGTAGGACAATTGACAGTCCAAACATACAATCAAAGATATTTATTTATTTATTTATTTAATGTCTCTTCTATACCGCGCTATTTAGTATCAGTGCGGTATGTACAGAGAACAGGTACTGTAACTTGGACATTGCTGGGGTAACTATTTACAGAGTATGTATAATCTTTACAGGGTGTGAGGGCATATACATGCTGCTATTTACAAGGTATGCATAATCAAGGCTGGCACGGCTTCTACCAGGGTAGGGGTGTATGTAAACTGCTATTTACAAGTAAACATAGTCGGTGCTGCTATTTACAAGGTATGTAATTATCAAGGCTGGCACCATTTCTACCAGGGTAGGGGTATATACCAGCTGCTATTTACAAGTAAGCATAGTCGATGCTGGCGCCAATGGGTGTGGATGCCTCATCACGTGCTTCGTGTGTTGGTGTGGCGGGCCTGGTGGTGGGGGGTAGTTGTTTGTGCGCTGTCGTCTGAATAGTGTTTGAGGAAGAGGTGGTGCTTCAATGCCTTTCTAAATTGGGCAAGGTCAGGGATTGCCCTTATGTTGGGTGGGAGGGCATTCCAGCATCTGGGCACATAGAACCTAAAAGCCCTCTTTGTCATTGCCTGCGTGCATTGTGTTATTTCCTTCGGGATTACCAGTGTGTTGACTGCTGCGGATCTTCTGGATCTGTTAGAGGGCATAGGCTGGATAAGCTCGATGAGGGAGGTGGAGGAGAGCCTGTTGATGGCCTTGAAAGTCAGTAGTAGGGATTTAAACGAGAGTCTGCCGTGGATGGGGAGCCAGTGGAGATGTCTCAGGATGGGTGTCACATGATCCTTCCTGGAAGCACCGTGTAGAACTCTGGCTGCAGTGTTCATTGCTAGCTGGAGTGGATTTAGGGTGGATTGTGGGAGCTCTTCTAGAATTGCATTTGCATAATCGAAATGCGGAATCACCAGCGCTTCAAAGATTGTCTGGAAGTCATCAGGCTCAAGCAGGGAGCGCAGGTGCTTGAGTGTCCGGATCTTGTGGTAAACTGCTCTTATTGTGTTGCTTATGTGGGCCTTCATGTCCAGGCATTGATCTAATGTGACTCCTAGGTAGCGGATTGTGAATTTGGTAGTTAGTTACGCCTCCTTGACCTTTAAGGAGGCTGGAGGGGTGAAGCTTTGGTTCCTCGTGATGAAGAGGACTTCTGTGTTCTTGTGCTGTATTCAAAGGTTTTGAGTCTGGAGCCAGTTTGATATGGCGTTGAAACAGTTTGTCAGTGGGGAGAGGTCCAGCTGGTCAGTTGAGAATGGCATGTAGAGCAGTACGTCATCGGCATATATCAAGCAGTCGACATTGAAAGATTGGATGAGGGTGCAGATGGGCTGCATGTATATGTTGAACATCAAGGCGGAGAGGGAGGATCCCTGCGGTACACCCTGCCACTGGTGGAATGGTTCTGAAGTTGTAGCACCAGATCTTACGTGCTGCTATCTGTCGGACAGGTATGATTTGCACCAGCTTAGGGCTGTGTCACGAATACCCTTCTCCTTAAGCCGTACCAGGAGGAGCTCGTGGCTTACTGAGTCGAAAGCAGCGGCTATATCCATAAAGATGAGGGCAAACCCTTGTCGGGTGTTGTTGATTCCAGCGAGTATGTTATCGAAGAGGGTGGTGAGGAGTGTTTTAACACCTTGAGAATCCCTGAATCCATGTTGGCAGGGGTCCAGCAGAGCAGCGGTCTTGATGTGGTATTGTATTTGGTGTTGGGCTTCTTTTTCAATTATCTTGGCAAGTAGTGGTATGCTTGATATAGGCCTGTACGAGTCAACCTTCTGGGGGTCTAGTTTGTTATTTTTCAGCAGCGGTCTGATAGATGTGTTTGAGGCTTCGCGGGAACGAGCCTGTTGAGAATGACAGATCCATGATTCTGGCTATGAACGGGCTAAATTTGCTGCGTAGTGTCTTTATCCAGAAAGCAGGACAGGGGTCGGTTTGTGCGGTGGTGGTGTTGATAGTAGCGATGGTGTCCTCAATGTTTCTCTTTGAGGGGGTAGCGAAGGTGGTCAGTGGTGTTGGATAGGGTGACTCCGGTGCGGCGGCTGTCACTGTGGACTTATTGGTCTGGCATAACTTTGATTGCAAGATATCTTCTGACAAGCACATCTCCAAAATTTACTAGGACAGGGGCAGGAATAAAACAGATGCTGAAAAGTACCAAAACCAGCACAAACTGGACTTGGCCACCTGCATTTGATGCAACCAGGCAAACTTAAGAGTTTTAAAAATACTGCGCCAAAACACAGACCAATCAATATCTTCATATGTACAGGCACAATCCCGTACTCACTGCCTCAACAATGACTTAGCTTTATTGCTCCTCAGATCATGCAAACTACAGTAAAACACAGAAGCTACATGACCGCCCCGCAGTGATTGGCGTTAACAGCACCCATGTGCCGGCATGAACAGTGCCTTGTCTGAAGCCTGCACTAACTGCCATTGGACAGAAGCACATACTATCTGAAGTTTAAGCTGACCTCCCCAAGCTAGTAACATGGCCCACACGAGCATTACTGGGAGAGGGCTTAGTAAGTGTGACCCGTACTTTTTATTTCTGTCTTCTTGACTTCTCCAATCAGTGGAAATGACCAAACATTATCCGAGTCAGTGGCAACTAATTATTGAAAAAATAAGATTTCAGACTTTTCGTCTTAAATATTATGGGAGGGATATTCAAAGGCATTTAGATGGGTAGTGCAGTTGAATATCCATGGGTGCTGCTGTTACGTTCCTGAATACTAAGCGGTTAGTATCGTGACATGTCAAGGTGTTCTGGGGCTCCATTAACCGAACAGCGGTGATATCGAGCCGTTGCCCGATAGACAGTGAAAATCAGGTGCAGGGAATCCTGGCCTAACTTTCACCGCAGAAGTTAACCGGGCATGGCTGAATATCACCACTGCTTAGTTAGCTTCTCAGCAATTTGGGCAGCCTAGATCTTCAGTGCCAGAGCCTGGATATGGTCCCGGTATTGAATATCTGGATTTTAATTTCAGCGCCGGCGGTTAGCTACTTAGGAGTGCTAGCCGTCTGTTCTGAATATCGAACCCTTTGTTCTTGTCCTTCCATCACTTAATAGAACTGTCTTGTCTCACCACTGAAAAGAAAGCTTACAATATATCTTGACTTTAAGAAACTTGGGAATGATCTTGCTGGGGGAGACTTTATTCTAAGATGATGTTATTGTAAAAGGCTATAAGTAAGAGTTTGAAATTAAAACAGTCAGATGGATACAACAAAAAGTTTATTTTCTTTCAGCAGAATGAGAACTGTAGCTTCAATGACATTTGTAACTTCAGAACATTTTATTACAGTAGGACACTACTAGATATTAATTGTATCTTAATAACACCCTCGTGACATTCAATTAGGCCCTATGCCCTGCTGTACTCGAGGCTTGTGGATGAACATCACTACATCTTCCAGCTTACTTTGGAAATATGCTGAGACTTTGTTTTCTGTACAAACTTGCTGCTGACTAGCTAGGGGACATTTAACATAGTTAGACTGATTGTAATAATAGCAGTAATTATGCCATTTCCTGTACAATCCATAAGTGAGTAACTATGAAGTCATTAGGAACTTCTAAATAGTGACAATTTTCACTACAATTTTCTGGCTGATAAACTGTTTTATTAAATATATATATTTATATACTTTTTTTTTTTTTTTAGATCTGCTGTGAATGAGGTTTGACAAAATGCCACAGCAACTTTGTGATTGGAAATGGTTAGCTGTAGGAATAATGTTTGGTACCATCTTCTCAGATTGTTTTGCCCAGAATGATGAAGGTAAGTTTGTTCAAAATATTTCTTCTGAATTGATAAGGAGATTGCCGTGATTTAAATGTATTGAAACAGATATTCCCAAAAGGGCAAAATCTGATTGGCGCATTTTCTTTTTTCTAAATAGCAAATAACAGACTAGAAATGTGATAACCGAACCTGACATCTTACATCTCAGTTACTTTCATTTTAAATTTCGAGTTTTCATCATCTTTTGTTGCACAAATTATAAGATATCAGGCATTCTGAAATATGAAACTGTCTCTGTAACTGTATTAAGGAAAATGATTTCTCATCATTTCAAGATTCTACAATTGAATTTGGCATTCTTTCCTTTCTCTCACATTTCAAAGGATCAGTATTATTTTTGGGCTTCAGTAAGCATTTGCAGAAATAATAACATTTGTAGAATTTTACTTTATAGTAAATACCTGGCTTATGGAGAACTTCAGTTTCTGCTATGGAAAAAAAACCCTCTTAATCAAATCCCAAATCATTTTGGGGAGCATTTACTAAAGGTTAACGCGCGTTAAGTACTTTAATGTCAGTTAAATGCTGGCACTACCTATTCATTTCTACGGGCCTTTGCAGCACTTAACGCGCATTAACCTTTAGTAAACATGTCCCTTTGATTCTGCTCTTCATTTTAAGTTTATATTCAGTGCTTATCAGGTTTATACCTATTTATTTATTTATTTGGCAGTGCTCAAATACTGCTTTTCACTGGGTCAATGCAGTGCATTTTCAGGTATGGTATATATTTCCCTTGTCTCCGAAGGGCTCACAATCTGTCTTTTTGTACCTGAGGAAACAGAGGGTTAAGTGGCTTGCCCAAGGCCACAAGGAACAGCTGTGGGACTAGAAACCCCAGTCCTCCAGCCCGAGGTTGTTGTCCTCCTGTAGGATTTGAACCTCTGGACGTCGGCAAGTCACCCCAACCACTAGGCCACTTCTCTCTGATATCTATTGTCTGAAAGAAACACCTGGCTGTTTATATGGATTTTAATACTTTATGAGGTCTTCGTGCTCTAAACATTTTTAACACAGACACAAAATAGGACAAACCCAGCAGTTCATCAGGCCCTTTCTTTTTTATATGGGTTTCATTCATGACCATCCCTCTTTATCTTTACTTTCTATTTCAGACTTAATATGCCGCCTTTCAAGTTCTTTTCAAAGTGGATTACAAATAAAAAAGAAAACCACGTTTAACAGGAAGGTAGGCAAATTAGTGGAAATTCAATGACAGATGAGAGATGACACAAGCAGAAGTGTCTGAAAATTTCCAATCTAGATGTCACCCAGGAATTCAAAATGCAAGGATAAAGAGAGCTGAGAGCTGCCCTAAAGTTTTTGTAGGAGGCTTCAGTATGAAGTAGGGAAGTGAGAGAATTCCATAAGGTCTGACAGCAAACTAAAAAAATAGATGTTCTTGTAGGTTTGAGACAGGAAAATGTTATGTTCCAATTGAAGAGCATGTGCAGAAACACAAGGGATAATATTTTATATACCCAGGAGTAAAAGACTAATTTATTTGTAAAAAAGTTAATTCTCAGTTCAAGCTATATGTAATACTTTCCAACTTAAGTTAATTGCACACCGCTTTGACAGGTACATAAAGCGGTATAAAATAGTTGTTAAATAAATAAATGCATATACTAGATTTTATGAAATGTATTTCTTTCACGTAGAGCCCGATCCCAGTTGGGGCACATCCGGGCTGTCTGGACCACCCCGACCGTCAGTGCCCGATTCTGCCCCACAGGAGCAAGACTGCCCCATGGGTGCAGGATCGGGACCTGGGAGATGCCCGGTGTGCTGTTCTCCCTGTAGCACAGCCTGCCTGCTGCCTAGGAATCCCCGTTTCTCCACTGCCCGAACCAGATGGGGGAAGCCAGGGCCCATATAAGGCGGCGGGGACTCACCCTACTCGCCGCCATTGCTGCTAGGGGGCCTGACTGGCCAATGCAGAGGGGCAGCCAGTGCTCATTCCACTTCCAAGGTGGAAATTAGATGAGAGCCAGCTCAAGCTGAATGTCCCCCCCGGTGATCCCTGGACATACAGGGCCATGACCGGAATCCATCCCCTGTGCCACCCCATCCCCTGCAGCATGCAGAGTGACTCTGAGCATGTAGGGGGGCCTAGAGGAGTTTGGGGTTCAGGCAGCTAGCAGGGCTGGACGTCCCATTAGTCACCTTGTTGGATCAAGCTCATAGTGTTTGATTTTCACTCAACCTCTCTTGAGAACTAATGAGTGCAAATATAGGGCCCAAGGTTCAAAGGCATAAAAAAGATTGAAACCAACTTACCAATGTCATATTTATCCCAGTTTCAGATAAAAGATGAAATAAAATCATACGGGAGACTGAACTGAAGACTGCTGCTGCAATGGGTCCAATATGCAAAGGGAGTAACATGGATAGCAGACCTGCTGTTACTCCCTCTATCTAGGATATTCAGTGGTATTAACATGGTTAGTGCCACTGAATATCCATGGGTACCACCATTGCATGCCTCGATGCTAACTGGTTAGCATCGGAGCGTTCCGGAAGTGACATCCAGTCATAACTGGACACTGGCAATATTGAGTCGCTTCCCAGTTTTAGCTATGTGGTGAAAACAAGATTCAGGAAAGAATGGCCTATCTTTCACCGTGGAAGCTAAATGAGCAGCTGCTGAATATCACTGATGCCTGGTTAGCTGACTGCAATTCAGGCAACCCAGTAGTCAATGTCAGGACTAGATATGACCCCTGCATTGACTTATCCAGGTTTAAAGTTCAGCAGAGGAGGCTAGCCACATTTTATTGGCTAGCTGCCGCTGCTGAAAATTCAGCCCAACATTTTTAGTGGTACCTTTGCCTAATTTCAGCAACCACAAATTACAAGCAGACAAAAGCAATGTTTCAATACATCTTCTAATACAGGACCCAAACTGAAAATCATCTAATATCCTGATGGAATCCAGAAAATCTAAAAACTGTTGCAATGCTACTTGATCAATTAATTTGACAATAAAAGGCAAGTTGGAACACATATCCCATGTTAAATATGGGGAGAGATGAAACTGGGGTAGAGAAATGTAATGGTGGCTGGTGACAGTCAACTTAAGGGCAATATCCGCATGCTGGCTGTCCAAATTGCTGATAGTATGGATGCAGATAACATCATCTCAAGAGATGGCATAGATGGCAGCCAAGCTATTGGCAGGGCAGCATCGCGGCCATTACTGATTGCAGCAGTGGCAGCAGCTGAGGTGGCCCCTCATGGCCTCCCTATAACACCACATGTTATTGAGAAGCTTGGTGCCACAGATTGAAAGACCCACAGAACTCATACAGACCCTCCCCCCAACCATCAGCACCTCATCGCAGAAAGCACCCAACATCATGGGGATGGCTGTCCTTCCCCACCCCTAACCAAGCTTTGACTCAGCTATCTTGGTCCCCTCCACCCGCCTAACTCTACCCCTTTACTCGGGTATTCCTGGTGGTCCAGCAGTGTATAAGGCAGGAGCGGCCCCCCTCTGCTTCTGCCTCATCTCTAACACTTTCAAAATGGCACCAGTCTTGCTGTACGACCAGGAAGATTCCATTAAGGACTGGTGTAAGGTTAAGGGAGTGTGGGGGGTGGGGCATGACTGGTCATTGAAAACAGTCCTGGCCTGGTTGGCGGGCAGAACAGCCAGCCCCATGATATTGGGTGCTGTCAGGGAGCGGGGTGCTAATGTTTGGGGTGGGGATCAAGGGGATCTTAAGGGTGCCATGGATCTTCCAATCCATAGCACCAGGACTAGCATTAAATTATGGTGTGCTAAGGGGGCTGTGGGGGCCTCTGTAGCCAATACCACTGCTGCAATTGGGGGAGGCATAGTGTCAACTGCCGCTTGTCCTCTTCCTGCTCCCTTGCTCTGGCCCACTTTCTCTGCATCGGCAGGAAGAGTGGGTCCTCCTGCCTGCCTGCCAATACTGGGAATGCAGGCTGTTGTGATAGTGAAATCTTTGTATGGTATCTGCAGGAGAGATGCTGGCCACTTCCTCTGCATTTACCACACAGGATTTGCACCCACCATATGGCCTTTTGACATATGTTGTACGGTAAGTGCAAATCTCTTAACGCACTTTAGTAAACATTCCCTTAAATAAGACTCATCTTGACAGTATATAACATGTCTATCCAAGACTTTAACAAACTTCTCAAGAGGATTTATAGTTCCTGAAATGTAGCTGATTAGGTTCTGTTTAGACTGAATATTTAAAAACAGTTTAGAAAGGTTGCTTAGGTGCATTCCAGGACATTGAAGTTAAAACATATAAAATTCCGTGGGAGGGACAGTAGAAAATATGGACTCATGTAGGTACTATCTAAAATTGACCTGCCTCCACTCTAAAAGATAAACATCTCTTGCAAGGGAAAATGAAACAGGGAAATGCACAATAATGGGTCACACACATGTAGGTTTTCAACTGATATTAGAAATGGGAATATGTCAGATATGGATGGGGATGGGTCCAGGAACATAGGCGTGTCTGCGATGCATTTTCAGAACATACACATGTATCACTCACCACATAAATGTCTCGGCTTGCCATTTTGCAAATGGTTATGCATAGAGGTACAGTAGCTAGGAAAAAGGTCCCTCTATTTACTAGAATGCTTTTTGAATGAGCAAAAATTATTAGGGTAGTGAGAAGGCATTCCCCTCTTCTCTATATAGTCTTGAAGTTACTAGAGCAAAAACACTTCTCAGATGGTTATTCATTTCTAGGAGCAGGTATAGATGTGTCCGCTGGCAGGTTTGGATGTGCACCAGTATTCTAAACTCAGGGCACCATGTTCATCTCTTTTGGAATGCTCCAGACTCGCTTCTGCCACACCCCCTTGCGATCGCGCTGGAGATGTGTAAATTAAAGGCTTTCTAAAATGGCTGTTGGAACTTTTAATGATTGGCAGATATGAATGAGAATTTTCAGACATGCAAATTACAAATAGAGCTTCTAAATGACTCCCTTAGTCGATGTAATTTTTATTTGTCAAAACAATTCTTTCGTCTGTTTTGTTTTAATTGAGCATTTTGCTTTTTACAAATTAATTAATTAAATTTATTTATTCACAAGTTTTATATACCACTTTATCACATAATTAAAGTGGTTTACAGATAATTTAACTCTTACTGCATTGAGCAGTTTACATAGAACATGGAACATATTTACAAATTTAGTACATCTTAACAAGTATTATAAATTATTACAACAACCTCTGGCCTATAGTGTGGTATGTAACAGCCAACTATATATATTTAAGGGTACATTTTAAGGAGGATGCATTGTTGATGGTTATATTACTTGATTATTGAGTTACTGTTCTGTGTTGTTGAGTCTTGCTTGTCAATTATTGTTTGGTAAGCTTCAGAGAATAATGTAGTTTTGAGCTTTTTCCTGAATACGGACAGATCTTTTATTTCTCTTCGGTTGTTAGGTATAGAATTCCAGAAGGTCGGTGCACACAATGAGAAGGCTCTGTTTGTGGTTGATAGGTTTGTTTTTCTTGACTCTGTTGGTGTGGCTCGTAGGTTTCTCATGTTTTCTCTCCTGCTTCTAGTTTCCTGTTGGTTGTGAATTAATGAGGTCAGAAATGTAGGGGAAATGTTGGTTATGACCTTGAATATAATCAGGATTGTTTTGAATTTGATTCTTTGCGAGTCTGGTAACCAATGTAGTTGGTACAGGTTTGGGGTTATGTGTTCAAATCTTGTAACTTTCATTATTGTGCAGGCTAATGTGTTTTGCGCCATTTGCAGTGGTTTCAGGGTTTGTTTAAGAAGACCGTGTATTACTGAAATCAAAGTGTGGGCAGATAAATGCTTGTGCTATTGTGTGAAAATCTTCTGTGGATAGAAGAGGTCTCAGGTGTTGTATCATTCGGATCTTGTTGTACATTATTCTCGTTATCATGCTGATGTGTTTTGTCATGTTGAGGTTATGGTCAAGTAGAATACCTATGTATTTTATTTTGTTTTTGATAGTGAGGGAAGCATCTTTTACTAGAAGTTGTTGAGGCAGTGTGAATAGTTTATTCCTGGAAATTATCAAGACCTCTGTTTTTTAAAGTTGATGGAGAGGTTCACAGAGTTGAGCCATTGTGAGCTTTCATTGAAACCGTTGATGTTGTTTTCATAGTTGGGGTTTTGTGTACTGAATGGTGTGAATAGCATGATGTCATCAGCATATATTCTATATTCAACATTGAATTTACAGATTATAAATGTTGAATATAAATGTTGAAAAGCAGTGCTGATAAGGCAGACCTCTGTGGGACTCCTTGAGTTAGGTTGAATGGTCTGGATGATGTGTTGTTGAATCTGACTTGTGTGCGGTTGGTAAGGTATGATGTAAACCACTGAATTATTGTGCCTCTGATTCCAAGGTGTTTTAGGCATTTGATTAGGATTTCATGTTTTATGAATTTGAAGGCAGATGTTATATCCAGGAATATCAGCATGTATGCTTGTTTACTATTTTCGATTCCTCGGATAATATTGTCTAGGAGGGAGGTTAGTTGAGTCTCTACATGATATAATTAAATATAAATGGTAAATGAAGAAATAATGGCAACAAAAGAAAAAAAATCTAATAAACTCCTAAAGTTCACATCACAGGAAGGCTAGAGTTTAGAATAAAGAAAAAAATCTTTAACATATTCCAAAAATTAAAATATCAAAAAGAGTGCTGGGTATCCAAATACCAACATAAAGCCCCATTTTTTTCTCAATACAATCTAACAAAACATCTAGGAATTAAATAGTATTGCTTTTCAAAAAATATTCTAATTAAGTTGCATCAAAGAATGTATAGCAGTTACCCTGAAACAAAACTAGGCACTTACGAGGAGGTTTACAGAAAAAAGTTGCCTTTAAAGTAAAAAAGTAAAAAAGCCTTATACCTCAACTGCGTTGGCCTGAATACGTCTGGGAAAATGCTGACCTTCTGACCACAGAAAACTTTGTTTTTAGTTGAAAATACAATTTCAAGATAACATTTTTGTCTAGTTCAGAATTAAAGGATACTAACAGCATGGCCCATGTAATGATCTCATCCTAAGAGGATTTGAGGAAAACAGAAAAATCTAAACTAGCCATAGGAGTAGCCCTTCTGCAACTTCCATATTAACCTTAATACCTTGAGGTAAAGAATAAACATTTTCAGACATAATGCATCAAGATCCTGAAACCTCAAAACCTCTTTAAGATATTTTTGAAATAAAGTTAAGGGGTATGTAATGTATTACAGAAAAAATCAAACAACAAAGATTTTTAGCTCTAAAAGCATTTTCTAAATTTTCCAATTGACGGTGCAGCAAGACACTATTTTTCACAGATGTGGTCTTTATCCCCAGAAATGTAGACTCCTGGGATTCAATTAAGCCTATTTGTGAGTCATGTTGAGAAATTTTAACCACAGATTCCTTTGTAAATTCTTAAAATTTTTGCAGAGTTCCACACAGGGAAGCATTGGTACAAAACGCAATGTCCCAAATGTCTTTTGAGAAAATATCAACTCCCTTGGCAGCAGAAGCCACCTTGCCAGAAGTTATTGCAGAAGAAGGTTCTGTCATAGGAAACTGCACTACTCGAGGGAGAGGAACTACAACTTCCTGAGACTGCAGAGTTACTGAAAAGGCCTTCCCTGGGAGCTCTGACTGAACTCCAGCCAACTCTCTCTCTCTCCTTGAGAGCTGACATTTGAGTTCAAAGTCACATTGCCTGGTGAGATCTTATCACCCATGGTACTATTAGAACCTCCAAAGGAGTCCATACTGCCAGACATTGGAGATATTCCTCTCCTCTAGAAACCATCAGGACATGCCCTATGATTTTAACAGCCTTAGTAGAATTAATGTTACAACAGCAGTTTTTTTTTCCTTTTACCCATGCCGATATTCCATCAGCCTATTCAGCTCCTCCATGTTCCAAAGGGGCGAGACATGCTCCTTTTGGCATGCACCCATGGGCGCACGGATGTATCCAGAAGTCGGGGCTATGATTTTAAGGCCCCTTGTTATATCATCAGATTTGTGTCAAAGCACTCACTGGCCCGGGCAGCACAGCAAAAAGGAAATAGCACAGCCAGGTAAACACCAACCTTCTGGTTCTCCTGAGGTTGGGGCCGCAATTTTAAGGCCCCTTGGGATGATGCCAGACTTGTACTGAAGCACATATAGGCCTGAGCAGCACAGCAACAAGGATTTAGCACACCCTTTGGAACGCACATTCTGTCTCTAATAAACTCTCTTTTACACATGATGTTTTCCTCTCCAACGCTTTTCATCTTCTTGCTTTAACTGAGACCCGGCTCCTCCCTGACGATACCACCTCTGCTGCTGATGCTGCCCTCTGCTTTGGTGATCTCCATTTCTCCCATACTCCTCTTCCTACAGGACGTGGTAGTGGGGTTGGCCTTCTTCTCTCCCCCTCCTGTCATTTCCAACCTCTTCCTCAGTCTCATTCCTTCCTCTCTTTTGAGGTCCACTCTATTCGCCTCTTTGCCCCACTGCCTCTCCGGATTGCTGTTGTCTCTCGTCCTCCTGACAAGGCTTTTTCTTCTTTTCTCTCTGACTTTGACTCTTGGCTTTCCCTTTTTCTTATCCCTACCTCCCCTACTCTTATTCTTGGTGATTTTAACATCCATGTTGATAACCCCTCTGATCCTCTTACTCTGAAGCTCCTCTCTCTTACCTCTTCATTTGGCCTTCAACTTTGTTCTTCTGCCTCCACTCACCTTCATGGCCATTGTCTGGATTTGTTTTTTTTTTCTTGCTCCTCTCCCTCTAACTTCAGTAATACAGTTCTTCCTTTATCTGATCATCACCTTCTCTCCTTTAATCTTCACCTCCTTCCCCCCCTGCCTTGTCCTGTCTCCTCCACTCTTTTTAGGAACCTTCTTGCCATAGATACCTGGTTCTCTCCTCTACCATTTCTCCTTCTCTCTCCTCTGTTTTGTCCTCCAAGTCTGTTGATATGGCAGTGATGTCCTATAATGCTGCGCTCTTCTCAGCTCTGGATGTTATCGCTCCTCTCATCCCTCGTCCTGCAAGGCGTTCCTTAACTCAGCCATGGCTGTCTCCCACTATTCACTATCTTCGCTCCTGTGCCCGCTCTGCTGAGCGTACCTGGCTCAAATCCCACTTCCCTGAAGATTTCCTTCATTTCAAATTCATGCTCTGCTCTTTCAAATCTGCTTTAGCTTGTGCCAAACAAGATTACTTTATTTGCCTGACTAATTCTCATGCCTCTGATCCTCGCCGTCTCTTGATTGCTCTCAATTCTCTCCTCAAAGTACCTCCACCACTGAATCCTCCTTCCCTTTTTGCCCAGGCTCTGGCTGATTACTTCCATGATAAAATCCATAAGAACACTCTCCAGTTTCCCTCTAAATCCCCAATTTCCCTTTCCTGCTTTCATTCTCTCCCCCCTTCTCATCCCTACCTTCTCTTCCTTCCCCACGATTTCTATTGATGAAACTGCTCTTCCTCTCTCCTCCTCCAAGCTCACCACTTGCTCCTCTGATCCTATCTCCTCCCATCTCCTCTCCTCTATTTCCTCTACCATTGTCCTCTCCATTTCTCATATTCTCAACCTTTCACTCTCCTCTGCTACTGTCCCGGCTGACTTTAAACATGCTGTGTTCACACCTCTCCTTAAGAAACCCTCACTTGATCCCTCTTGTCCTTCTAATTATCTCCCCATCTCTCTCCTTCCTTTCATTTCTAAACTGCTTGAACGTGCGGTTTACCACCATTGTCTTGACTTCCTCGATTCCCATACTCTTCTCGATCCCTTACAATCCGGTTTTCGTCCTTTGCACTCTACTGAAACTTCTCTTGTCAAAGTCTCCAATGACTTGTTCCTGGCTAAATCTAAAGGCCTTTACTCTGTCCTTATCCTCCTTGAACTTCCTGCTGCCTTTGACACTGTTGACCATGATCTTCTCCTTGACACTTTGTCCTCACTTGGCTTTAGGGACTCTGTTCTCTCCTGGTTCTCCTCATATCTCTCCCATCACTCCTTTAGTGTATGTTCTGGTGGCTCCTCCTCCTCTGTTACCCCACTCTCGGTTGGTGTCCCACAGAGTTCTGTCTTGGGTCCTCTTCTTTTTTTCTCTCTATACCCAATCCCTTGGTGTGCTTATTTCCTCACATAGTTTTCAGTACCATCTCTATGCTGATAACTCCTAAATCTATCTCTCTACTCCTGATCTTTCTTCTGCTTTCCATTCCTGGATCTCTTGCTGTCTCTCTGCCATTGCCGCCTGGATGTTCCATTGTCGCCTGAAATTGAACATGGCCAAGACTGAACTTCTCGTTTTTTCTCCTAAAATTTCCCTTTCTCCTTCTTCTTTTTCAGTCTTTGTTGATGGCTCTGTTCTCCAACCTGTTTCATCTGCTCGCAATTTGGGTGTTATTTTTGACTCTTCGCTCTCTTTCTCCTCTCATATCCAACTCATCGCTAAGACCTGTCGCTTCTTTCTCTTCAACATTGGCAAAATCTGCCCCTTTCTCTCTGAGCTCACTACTAAAACCCTCATCCATTCCCTAATCACCTCCCGCCTTGATTATTGTAACCTCCTTCTTGCTGGTCTCCCTCAGTCTCATCTCTTCCCTCTTCAGTCTATTCAGCACTTCACTGCCCGTTTGATTTTCCGTCAGCCTCATTTTGCCCACATCACTCCTCTCCTCAGATCTCTTCACTGGCTTCCTATCCATTTCCGTATTCACTTTAAGCTTCTCCTTCTGACCTATAAGTGCATTCACTCTGTGGCTCCTCAGTATCTTTCTTCTCTCATTTCTCCCTATTTCCCCCTTCGTGTACTCCGTTCTTCTTCCCAGTTGCTTCTTGCTATGTCCTTCTCCTCTATTGCCAACTCCAGATTCCACTCTTTTCACCTTGCTGCTCCCTACGCTTGGAATAAACTTCTTTGTCTATATGTCAGGCATCTTCTTTGCCCCTCTTCAAACTCAAGTTAAAAGCTCATCTTTTTGCCTCTGCCTTTGGCTCTTGATTTTGCTGTTCTCCTTCCTTCCCCTATTTTATTTCACCTTTCTTTCTTCCTCTTACACTTGTTCTTACCTCTTTCCTTTGTCCTGTCTCTCCTGTTCTTGTCTCTTTGCCCTTGTTCTTATCTTTTTTCTACTCCTTTTCTTGCTTTGTCTTTTTAGATTGCAAGCTCTTTTTGTGTTTTCATTGTACAGCGCTGCATGCGCCTGGTAGCGCTTTATAAATGCTTAGTAGTAGTAGTAGTAACTAGGCAAACTCCAAACCTTCCGGTTCTCCTGCAGTTTGGCGCCATAATTTTAAGGCCCCTTGAGATGATGTCAGATTTGTACCAAAGTGCACGCATACCAGGTGAATACAGAAAGAAGAAAATAGCACAGCTAGGTAACCTTCCGAATTCTTTAATCTCTAACTTTAAACCATTCCATTTTAGATTAATGTTTTCCCAGTATTTTCTTTACTCAGTGACTGTAAGTAAAGGCTATTTCACCTCATTTCTCATTTTAAGAGCAGGATACAAGTTAGACGGCTTTTTTTTTAAATTCATTGATTTGTTTTTAAACAGCCCAGTCATTCCGACAATTGGTTCCATACATGGAGTTTGCACATTTTTTTTTTGTAATTTGGACAATTAATCATCCTGAATGAGTAAATGAAAGCTTTTTCTTTCTTCTTCACTATTTTTATCTGTAATATCACTGACTTTCACCCTAGTTGCCCTGTTATTTTCAACAGCTGCTTTCAATAACAGTGAGAAATGTGAACTGCTGCTGAGTTTTCTATTTCTAGAACAGATTATTCTATAAAGAAATGGGGCAAATTTTGAGACTATAAAAATGCCAACACTTTTGAGGAACACTTAGCTATTGCAATCATTGTATTTTCAGAAGGGGTGAACATGTACTGCCAGAGATGGATTAGATGTATAATATAAAGTGCAATCCTGTTTTTCTATGTAAAAATGCATTTTTTAAATATTGTTTTGAGCACTGCAGAGGCCGAATATGTTCATTTAATTCTGTTGTCCAAGACCAGTAACATCATGTACCAGGATAATAAGAAGTAAGGGCCCAATATTGTGCAAGGCATTTACATGGTTTACAGAGCTGTAAACCATTTAAATGCCCCTACATGGGATTTTCTGAATATCACTGAGCAATGCCGCTGTACGTCCTGATGCTACGCTTAGCTTTGGGGTGTGTTGGGGAGTGTTCCAGGGGCAGTAGCCAGGGATAACTGGTCAGAAGCAATATTCAGCCGCTGCCCGGTTATCTCTCAGCGGCGAAAGTTAGGCGCAGCAAAAGCTGTCCTAACCTTTGCTGCCGAAGTTAACCTGGCAGTGGCCGAATATTGCCGCTGCATGATTAGCTTCTGCGCCATGAGCAGCTGTGCGGCAAACCTCAGTGCCGGTCGCCAGATATGAACTTGGATATTCAATGCTGTGACAAGTCTTCAGTGGCAACGGCTATGTGCGGTACTGGCATTAGCTGCTGCCGCTGCATATCAGGCCCTATGTTATTGATAGTACCAGGTAGCAACGCTCTTACTAAAAGACATCTTTGAATCTGGTAACATACCCTTATGGAGGCATTAATGAAGTGTCAGAATATTGATAAGTTAATTTAATTCAGTTCTTTTATTGCACACCCACTCTCCTCAATGTTCTGAGTGTGGAATACAACAAAAGAACTGTAGCAATGCTATTTACAACAATGATACACAAAATGTTACATTAAAAGATGAATTTGAATATTTCTGAAACAGCCAGGTTTACAATGTTTCTACATTATCACAGGACTTCACAGATCTGAAATATAATGACAGCAGATTCTAGAAACTGTCATTTGAAAAGTGCACGTTAAATAAATAATCTGCAGAAGGAAAAAAGAGAATTAGTTTAGAAGCCCTACTCATGACTAACATATGCAGAATCAGGCACATACTGTAACTGTGTAAATCACATCCATGTGTAAACAGCTATTTTAGAAAGGATGTCCTCAGTACGTGAGAGTTTGGAAGGGGTATGGTTTGGGAGGGACAAAAATCAACACATGCATTCCCCATTTTGTATAGAGAATGCATGTGGAAACCCAAAATTCTCTGTGTCTGGATTTGCACCTACACTCCGGCACATGTGTGAGGTCAATATTCAGCAGTGGTGGTCAATGCTTTTAAAGGTCCTGGCTGTGATCTCTGAAAGTTAAGCCATATATTCAGTGCCAGAGCCTATCGGGCATCCGGTGCCGACTATCCAGTTTCATTGCCTACTGTGGTAGCTCTCCAGTCAGTGGCAACAGGGCCTTACCGAGACTGAAATGCGCCCTGTACGACTTGCACATCGGGTGTGCGCACCCCTCCCGCACTTCCATTTAGACACTTTATGGGGGTGCAGGCGGGGGGGGGGGGGGCACCTGATCTGCAAGTAGTTGGCATGCTAAACAGGTCTGGTTCCTCCCGGAGAGACCAGACCTGCTTAGTGTGCCGGTGCGAAGACTTAAGGGGCGCATTTCGTCTCTCTGCTGCTGCCTGCCGCTGAAAAAGGGGAGGAGATTGGTAGAAGAATTTACATTATTTGGAACAGCATTGGATTTTTAGTCAACGAACAGTAGCCCCAGGTAGCCCTGAAAGGGAACTTTCCCTCTCTCGTAGCAAACCCTCCTTTTTTCTTCAAATTAAAAGGGTGCACTCACCCTTTTAACTTCCACCGAGGCAAAATTATAAAATTATCCTCACGGTCTGAAACACGATATTGTGTACAATTTCGACATGTGTCTTCATAGAGGGATCCATTGTGAAATTTGGAATATGTTGCCCGAGAGGGTGAAGAGAGCAAAAATATAATCATTGAAGAAATACATGAGGGACAGCTTTTATCCGCTATAATTCAGCATCCTATCCAGTGAAAATAGTAAGCTCCATTGATGACGTCAATAGACGGGGGATGTGAGTGTTTTTTATAATATAAAGGAGTGGAGGAGTGGCCTAGTGGTTGGGGCAGGGTACTTCAGGCCAGAAGGTTGGGGGTTCAAATCCCACTAGAGGACAGCAGCCTTGGGCTGGAAGGACTGGGGTTTCTAGTCCCACAGGTGCTCCTTGTGGTCTTGGGCAAGCCACTTAACCCTCCATAGCCCATGTTCCCTGTAAAATAGTTATCTCCAAGTTATAATGCCCTGTTCAATGTAATTTCAGTTTGTTCAATGTAAACCACACTGATGTAGAATAGCACGGTATATAAGAGAATGTAAATAATAAATAATAATAATAATATGCATATTGGAGGCAGAATCAAGTGGACTTTAAGTTAAGTACTCATTTACTTTGTTCATCTCGGGGGGACTGGGGATAATTTTATAATTTTGCCTCAGTGGAAGTTAAAAGGGTGAGTGCACCCTTTTAATTTGAAGAAAAGGAGGGTTTGCTACGAGAGAGGGAAAGTTCCCTTTTAAGGCTACCTGGGGCTACTGTTCGTTGACTAAAAATCCAATGCTGTTTCAAATAATGTAAATTCTTCTACCAATCTCCTCCCCTGCAAATGGAGGAATTCAGTTAAGTATCCTCTATTTAAATTGATCAAATGTTTTTTTGTTTTGTTTTGTTTTTTAAATCAGTGCTGTGCCAGACAATAGGAGCAGCCAGTTTCCTATTATTAATACAAGATTTTTGTTCAGTCAGTCTAACCTTGCAAGAACATTTTGTGTGGCCCACATTAATTAAATTAAATGGCACACCAAAAAATAAATTACAAAAGAAGACAGACAGGTAGTCCTGTAGTGGGACTTGAATGCCCAGCCTGTGCTTGCTTGTGTCCATTGAACTCCATATAGGGTTTTCTCACAAAACCACAAACACCACAGGGAAAGGGGCCTACTGGTTCTTTATTTTTGGCAACCATATAATTTCTCTTTACCACCAAATCTCCATTGTTCTATCCCCTCTTACAGATACAACTCGAAAATTTTGAAACAAGAATGCACAGTCAGGATCCATCACACTATCAGTCTTTTGCATATGTCAGTTTTCTTAAACCTTGTGGCTATTTTGTTTGCCATTTGTGTATCTATCTAAATATATTTATATATATTTCTGTTCCCATTGCACTAAATATCTGAAGACATTACCCCCTTTCCTAACTGTTCATGCCTCGATTACAAAACATTTCAAATCCTCTACCAAATGTGTTCTTGCTTCCAACGTAATAATTTGGGGCTGTCTCTATTTGTCTGTAAATAACAGAACAATGCTCAATCCTTCCTTTCCATTTTAATTATATAGATTTTTTGGCAAGGTTACATTGCAAATGCAATGCAATGTGTGCCTTTGAGTCAGTCCTGTCCACTCATATTGCAATCCATGCACATTCTAAATATATGGATGAATCTTAATGCAGGGTGATTCAACATTCCTATTTTTAATCCATGCTTGCTCACTATGGGGGTCATTCTGACCCGCGTTTAGTGGGGATATACATCCAGGCAGACATACATTTCCTTCTAAATGCCCTGGTGCTATGTCAGCAAATGATCTCCCCGCACATACAGCAGAGATGTACGGGCAGCTCAATATGAGGGCGTGAGGGAGCAGGCCTATGGAGCAGCGTGGGCAGGCTGGAGGCGTGACACTGACCCAAGATTTACAAAGCCAGTTCTGGCATTGGCCCTGTACGTCCGGGGTCGGCCATCTACACGGGAACTTATTCCACCTCAGAGGTCAAATAAGTTCCCCCGAATTTCATGGCAGACAGCCGAGGGCCCAGGTTAGTAGGGACAGAAGGTTCCCCGCAACACAATCCCGGTCTTGGATGGTGGGGAATAAATAAGCCATTTAATGCAGCACCAGCGATCAGGGCTCTGGCATGGAGCCGCAGTGCCATGGCACCGTGGCTCCATGCAGGAGCCCAGGCTGAGCTAGCCAGGGAAGCAGTGAGACATCCAGCTGTATGGAATTAGGCATATCCTGCCCATCCAGACTGGTGGCACCCGATTCTGATCCCATGGGTCTTTTGTTACACTGATGCACAGATGTCCTCTATATTGGGGAAAGGATCCCTCTTAGAGGAAGGATCTTTAATGGGAATTGATAATAGATGATCAGGGCTGGTTGATCTACAGAAAAAAGTTTGTTAGGATTGAGTTACATGGAGCTACTCTATGAGAATATATTCAGTGCATAATGATCCCTAGGGGATTGAATTTATTGGAATGTCCGCGTTTATTTGTTAATGTTGTCTCTTTTTTGGAGAAATGGAATTCCATCCTAAGCAAATATGCTTTAGATTTAATGTTGTTAATTATTGAAAATACTGTTGAACAAGAAAAAGAATTGCAGCAACAAATCACTGCCATGTTAGAATCCTTGTCTAGTACCCTAAGTTCTGATGAGTTAGCTTCTAAAACAGCTGAGAATTCTAAATTCATTACTTCTTTTCCGGACTGTTAAATGGGTTAAGATAAAGAAATTAAAACTTGATAAGCTGGATTATGAGCAAGATCATGCATAACATTGGAAGAAAGCTGGATATTTTGATCAGAAGAAAAATGTTGTGTTTGACCTTTCTTCGGATGAACCAGATCCTGACAATCTTGTGACAATGGGGGAATTTTTTAGACTTACTTTGTCCACACAGAGATCATGGCAGAGACAGATCCAGATGACTATCTCATGATGTTGAGTGGAACATGGTAACCCAGTCAAAATCTTGGCAGACACAGCTATTATAAATATTTCATTTGTGGAGTTGATACCAGCTTGAATTTTGTACTTAAAATTTCTTATGACCCTTTTGCAGCCCGAGTGGCTATATATGCTTATCTCCAGGAACAAGCAGGAATGTAGTCTTCACATATGGGTATTGTCGGTACCGATGGAGCCTGCGTGGGAACGCTCCCCAGCGTCCAATAGGAACGCTTTTGGGAGCATCCCTCAGCACATGCGCACTGCCTTCCTGCATTTCCAACTGTCCCTCTTCAGTTCTTTATTTTCCGCGGAGCCGATGGGTCACATACCCTGTCACTGCAGAAAATTTCTTCTTTAAACTTGTTTTTTTGTGGTTGCGTCTGCCTCCGCACGACACCTTCCGGTACCACCGGTTCTTTTTTCTTCTTTTCAAAAAAAAAAAATATATATATACACTTCTGAACTATTTCTCTTCAGAAACTTTTTCTTTTGGTGCTAGGCATCATTTTGGGTATTAGGCCTCATTTTTCCTAAAGATGGAAAAACCAGCTAATGGTTTTAAAAAATCTACTAAGTGTGGCGGTACCATCTCCGTCACCAACACCCATGACTGGTGTCTAAAATGTTTAGGCGCTGACCATTCTCCATCTGAGTGTCTCTCTTGTATGGGAATGACTAAAAGAGGAAGACAGAACTAAGCTGCAAAGCAGGGTACCCTCTTTTCTTCGAATGCCAGGTCCATTGCATCAACGTCTTCAAGAGCCTCGTCTTCCTCCCATGGATCTCAGGTAACTAAACATAAGAGCCGGTCCTCAAAGGGTAGCTCTCCTTCAAAGCATCAAGAGGCCATTGGCATTGCCCTTGAGGAAACTTCACCGGAAAAACAGCTCCGGCGGGAGGCTTCAGCCTCCAAAGCATCAACGGGGTTCCAGGATGTTCTCGAGGCTTCAACCTCGGCAGAACTACTGGTACCATGCTCAGGGGTTCTGGCCACTTTTACCAGTACCGATACCCAGGCATCGGCAGCATCAATAGACTAGAGATTCCTCACTATCGAATGCAGTCTTGCAGCTCTCCTTACAGCTGCGGTACCGTTGACACCGGAAGTTCAACGGGCACCGGTACCAGCACCGACGGAACTGGCCCCAGTGGGAATTCTTCCCATGCTGACTTTTTCTGGCATTGACAGATCGGTACCGGACCAACATGGTATCGACTTCGATCGATACCAAGGCCGTGCTTTGCATGAACATCGGGATCAGAGATACTTCCAATCTTACGATTCCGATGACTCTGATAATTCTGCCGGTACCAGAGTGTTTCTCCCGGAAGATTCCTCTTCTCCCCAATGCAGAATGTCTCCTCTGGAAGACATATCTTTTCAGGATTTTATTCATGATGTGGCCCGAGGCCTTTCAATCATGGTAGCTCCTGAAAAATAACCTAGAGAAAAGGAATTGGAAATTATCCAATACCCTAAGGCTCCCAAGGAGGCAGCCACTCTGCCCATTCATGAAATTCTTCATGATTTGATGCTCAGAATGTGGGAGACACCTTTGGCCACATCTTCTCATTCTAGGAGACTCGATTCCATGTATCGAGTTCCACCATTTCCTGGTTTTCAAAAGACTCAGCTGCCACACCATTCAGTGGTAGTGGAGTCAGCCATGCATAGGACGAAAAGTGCAAAAAGACATGCCTCTAATCCTCCAGGTCATGAATGCAGGACTCTTGACGCTTTTGGGCATCAAACATTTCAGGCTTCCATGCTTTCAGCTAGGATTAGCTCATATATTTTATTTATGGGAATGTTCCTCAAAGAGGTCACAGGAGATTTGGAGCTTATGAGCCCCCTTCTCCCTGATGACAAATGACAAGACTTCATTACTCTTGTCAGGATGCTCAAGACGTCTCCAAGTTTGTAAATCGTGCAGCCTTTGACTGCTTTGAATGCATCATCATTACCTCTGCTATTGCCATTGGTGCACGTTGGATTGCCTGGCTCCAGGCATCAGACTTGGAGATTTGGGTACAAGATAAAACCTCTTTGGCAAGAATTGGCAGGAGAAGGCTAATGAGATAGATGCTGACAATATCACTTTAGATAGATTGTCAAAATCTACAGCCACTCCAGCCAAAAAGAAACCCTATAAAAAAAACCCATTTTCAGCAAAAAGAGGAAGTTTTATCCATCCTATACCCAGCAAGGGCAAGCTCAGGGTCAAATTACCCAGAAAGGTCCTCAGAGAATTGAACAAATATTTGTTCTGAGAAAAGTTCAAAATGATTTCTCTGGGAACTCTTCTGCCATACCTTCAAAGTCAGGATTGGCTTTGTTCTCTAGATCTAAAGGATGCATATACTCACATTCTGATCCATCCAGATCACAGGGAATTCTTATGATTCCTTTTCAGGGGAAAACATTTCCAATACAGGGTTCTTCCCTTTGGTCTGGCTTTGGCACCAAGGGTATTCACAAAATGCATGGCAGTAGTAGCTGCATTTCTGTGAACCCTAGGGATATTCGTCTTCCCTTACTTAGATGACTGGCTCATTCGAGCTCCCACGGTTCCAGAAGCCATCTCTGCACTGTCTCGCACAATGCAAATCCTTCAATACTTGGGATTGGTCATAAACTTCCCAAAATCCCAACTTGCTCCGTCTCAGTCCCTGGAGTTCATAGGAGCTCGTTTAGATACCAGACAGTCAAGGGCTTTTCTCCCACAACCCCGCTGTCGTCACATAGTGCAGCTAGCTTCTCAAGCAGCGGTGAAGTCCTCCCTAATTACTCGAGAACTACTACAACTATTTGGACATATGGCATCCATGGTTCATGTGGTTCCCTATGCTCGCCTTCATATGCGAGCAGCCCAGTGGACCCTATCCACACAGTGGACACAGGCCACAGGACATCTGTAGGACAAGATATCAAACTCACAACGACTGATTTTGTCCCTCCAATGGTGGCAATCACTGGAAAATCTTATAGTGGGATCTCCTTTCTAGCAACCCCTATTCCAGGCCACCCTAATAACAGATGGATCACAGGTGGGATGGGGAGCACACCTGCATCATCTCTCTATCCAGGGTACCTGTACTCCACAGTAGGCTTGTCTTCACATAAACCTCCTGGAACTCAAAGCAACCTATCTAGCTCTTTGAGTATTCCATGCCCAGCTCAGCTACAAGACAGTCCTAGTCCAAATGGACAATCAAGTAGCTATGTTCTATGTGAACAAGCAGGGGGGAACAGGCTCTCTGTGGTTATGCAATGAAGCTTTATGACTATGGGCCCTCACCAGAGAGCATCAAATTCACCTTCTCATGTTATATCTTCCAGGCATTCAAAACCTTTGGGCAGACAAACTCAGCCGAGTACTGCTGCCTCACGAATGGTCTCTCCACCTAGATCAGGTGGCCAGGATATTTCAGATCTGGGGAACCCCAGACATAGACCTATTTGCAAGTCCACTGAATTGCAAACTTCCCCGGTTCTGTTCCAGAATTCCGGCTCAAAATTGCCAGGCAAGGGACGCTTTTCTTCTTCACTGGGGTCACGACTTCCTCTATGCCTTCCCACCCATTCCCCTCATCCACAAAAGACTCTTCAAGCTTCAGAGAGACAGAGGTACTATGATCCTCATAGCGCCATGGTGGCCACACCAAACATGGTATCCCCTGCTTCTGCATCTCTCTCAAGCTGCATCTCTGGAGTTAGGCTGTGCTCCATATCTCCTCTCCCAAGAGAACAGGATGCTATGGCATCTGAATCCCCAGTCCCTGCATCTCAGGGCCTGGTTGCTGAAAGCTTGGACCTTCAGGATCTCAACCTTTCCCAACAGGTAAAGGATATCCTTCAGGCTTCTAGAAAACCTTCCACAAGATGCTCTTACGCCTTCAAGTGGAAACGTGTTCACAGATGGGGTTAAACCCCCTTATGATACCTTTGGAATCGATACTAGAGTATCTACTTCATTTATCAAATTCTGGTCTAAAGACCAGTTCAGTAAGAGTCCATCTTAGTGCAATTGCAGCTTCCTATAAGCCTCTAAATGGACAACCAATTTCCTCTCATCCACTCATATCAAGATTTATGAGAGGTCTTCTATTAACAAAGCCTCCCATCAAGCCACCACCGGTAGCATGGGATTTAAACCTAGTTCTCAGGCAGCTCATAAAACAGCCTTTTGAACCTTTAGCCACTACAACCCTAAAGCTCTTATCCTGGAAGGTCATCTTCCTAATTGCAATCACCTCTGCACATAGCATTAGTGAATTGCAAGCTTTAGTGGCTGATCCTCCTTATACTAGGTTTCACCATGATAAGGTTGTTCTCAGAACTCATCCACACCTTATGCCAAAGGTGGTTTTGCCTTTTCATTTAAATCAATCAATTTATCTTCCTGTATTCTTTCCGAGGCCTCATGCCTCTAATGCCGAAAGGAACCTTCATACTTTTGATTGTAAAAGAGTCTTGGATTTTACCTACAAAGAACACAGCAACATAGAAAGTCTTCTCAGCTTTTTATTGCTTCTGATTCTAGTCATTTGGGACTTCCAGTCTCCAAGAGAACTCTATCCAAATGGATTGCACAATGCATATCCTTTGCTTATGAGAGTAAGAGTCTTCCTCTTCAAGGCCATGTCACAGCTCATAATGTGAGAGCCATGGCAGCCTCTATGGCTAACCTTCACTCTGTGTCTATTGATGACATTTGTCGAGCGGCCACCTGGGCTTCGGTACACACCTTTACAGCCAACTACTGCCTAGATAAAGCCTCCCATTGGGATGCCTTCTTTGGCCAAGCTGTTCTTCAAAATCTCTTTCAAACCTAAACCAACTCCTACCCACCAACCCTGGTGGGATGCCAGAGATCCATGGGAGGAAGCATGGCCCACTTTACTATAGGTGGCAGCTTCTTGGGGCTATCTCCCTGGCATCTTCAGCTAGGGAGTCCCCATATGTGAAGACTACATTCCTGCTTGTTCCTGGAGATAGCGTAGTTAATCACCTGTAACAGGTGATCTCTGGGAACAGCAGGAATTTAGTCTTCACAACCCACCCACCTCCCCTAGGAGTTGTCTCTCTATCTCTCTTTCCTCTTTCCTCTCTCCTCTCTCCCTCTATCCTTTCATTCAGCTACAAACTTAACTGAAGAGGGACAGTTGGAAAGGCGGGAAGGCAGTGCGCATGTGCTAAGGGATGCTCCCAAAAGTGTTCCTATTGGACGCTGGGGAGCATTCCCGCGCAGGCTTCATTGGTACCGATGATACCCATATGTGAAGACGAAATTCCTGCTGTTCCCGGAGATCACCTGTTACAGGTGAGTAACTACGCTTTATATGACAACTCTATCTTCATAATTATGTTCATGGCAGTGATTATAAAACAGTGGATTTAGTTTCAACCTTGATCAACCTGGTCCCTTCCAGGCCCTATCCCAACAGATTTTCTTATGTTTTGTGATTAGTTTTAAAAAACCTTTTTGAGCTAGAGTGGTCCACTCATGGTAAATAGAGGTCCAATTTATGTACCAAGGAGTGGGGAGCTTTAAATCATTGCATCAAGATGATTCTTTAGTTATCTTTTCGGTGGATAAGGGCAGCAGTATTGTAGTGCAATCAAAACTTCAATACTAGTCTGAAGTTTATTCAAAGCTATCGGGTAATCCTTTGCAATCTATTTTACAGTCTATTATTGGGATTGTTCAGGAAGCTCTTAGTGCTCAGATTATTACCTCTTGGAAGGCAACTTTTCTAATTAATAAGCAACCTACTACTCTTTATAAATAAATAAAGAAATAAATAAGTTACCAAAGGTTCATAAGAATGCGTCTTTGCCTCCTGGTAGACCTATAGTGTCATTAAGAAACACCACTTTAGAACCATTATCAAAATTTATAGATTTATTCTTAAATCCAGTTGCTATGCAGGTTCCATTGCTTGTGAAAGATACTTCACATTTTTTGCGCCTTATATCTGAGATTGAGACAATCACTTTGGATTTTTGGTTAGTTACTCTTGATGTTCAATCTCTGTATACTGTCATTCCTCAAAATGAGATCTTAGCAATAGCTCAGCAGAAGTTGGAAGTTTCATAAGAGTTCCATTGAGTTACCTTGGTATTTTTAATGCAATTATTGGAGATTGTACTGACCCAAAATTACTTTTATTTTGAAGGTCAATTTTATCTCCAACATCATGGGAATGCTATGGGGGCATCAGTGGCCCCTTCATTGGCTACACTATATATTGCCCGATTTGAAGAAACATACATCTATTTTTTGATTTATTTTCCCTACATTAGTCTGTGAAAATGGGTTCTAAACATTATTATTATTTGGCAGGGGTCCATCCAGCAATTTCTTGAATTTGGTGCTTGGATTAATGATTAAAATTAATTCTTGAAATTCTCTATGAAATATTCTAATCAATGCATCAGTTTTTAGATGTCTTGGTTACAGTACATTCTGGGGCCCTGTCTACTTCTCTTTATCGGAAACCTGTAGAAAGAAACACTTTGGCACTTCAAAAGTGATTACCCCTAGCATTTAAAGGAAGGCCTTCCTATTGGACAATTCTTATGTTTGCAACGTGTTTGTACTTCATTTTCTGACATTTTGGAGGAAGCAAATGAATTACAAAGTTGACTAATATGTGACAAATATCCACTTTTGGCTATAAGATGTGCATTTAAAAGGGCTAAATATGCTCATCATGAATGATTATTGTTGCCAACCCATGCTGATCAGTATACTGATGAGGAAATGGTATCTGTACTCCATATTCCAATATGACCTCTCAGATGGCTGGTTTGATTAAGTGTCATTGGTGCACCCTGTGGGTAATAGAGAGTGCCTCTGAGATATCTCCTTGCTTTGCCTACAAACAAAGTAGGAACATCAACAAATTGATTGCAAGGGAGGCTACAGCCTGATAAAGGGACCCATATGCGCTGTGGTGATTGCCTATAGTGTGCCAATGCAATTGTGGGTTCAGTATGGTCTCTTCCTATCACTCATGAACAATTTAGCCTGTACCATACAACGTCTTGTAGTTCTAGTTATGTAGTCTCTCATAATTATCCTTGCCCCAAAATTTATGTGGAGCATACTATCCATTCTGTTTGCAAGCATTTGAATGAACATTATTGCAGGATTTCCAATAACACTTTATCAACCCCTATGATTGCCCGTTTTGATGAATGTGATCACACAGCATTACAATTGCATTGGATTGTGATTGGCCAGGTGCTTTTGGATTGGCAAAGGTGGGGATCCCTTAAAACATTTGAGCTAATTAGATAAAAAATTGATTTTATTATTTATTTATTTAGCTGCATTTATATCCCGCTTTGACCCGGTGAAAAGCGGGATATAAATGCAGCTAAATAAATAAATAGTTTAGGCTCATTGGAACCAGCTGGATTGAATAACAGAGATTGAATGGACCTCTCTAACTCTGGGTATTTATTTGATTTAGTTATGTAATTCAGTTATTGGAGATTCATTCATTGTTAAACAGTAAGTTTGATTGTTGTAATTGTTGGTATATGTGTTTCATTGGTGGATTCAAGGACATCTGTTTATATTCTGAGGCCAGTTACGAGTGTACTAAGACAGCTAAATGCTTGAGACGTTATGGTGGCTGGAAGCTGTGTGAATGTTTTCCCCTGAAACAAGACTTGTCAGTCTGAAACATGTTGTCATGTCAGGTATTGTGTTGTGATGTTTGAAGGTATTGTATAAGCTATTGTAATTCACTTGCAGATGAAACTAGTGAAATTAGAAATCTGTGACTTAAGAAATGGTGATTGGTCTCTCCATCGTAGTCCTAAAGCAAATATCTGAAGGACTCTCTGTTCATGCTTTGTCTTTAGCTAAATAGCTTCAAAAATAAAATAGTGGTGCACACATTAGAGAGTTAATTGTTTTGATATTGAATAATCATGTCCTGGCAATGTCCCACAATTTCCTACAATTTCCTTTTTTAATTGGTCTTGTTTTATTTCATTCTTTTTTGTGTCAAATATGTATACTTATATAATCCAAAGCCATTTCACTGGCCACTTTTTTTAGGAGATATTGGACATTAAGGGATTGAACTGCAAGGGTGAAAATCATGTTGACCGCAGCTGTAACTCCCTTAATCCCTCATTTAAATCCCTGACTGAAATGAGCACTTCTGAAAAATCTATTTTTATCTTACAGCATATATGTGGATTCCCTTTCTAAAATAGGAACTGCACATGTAGATTTTTAGCCTGCCCAGCTCATTCTCAAACCACACCTCCACATGTGCCATTTGAATGTTTACATGGTATGCAGGGTCGGTGTCCTAGGTGAACCTCATCCCTTGCACACCCCCCCCCCCCCCCCCTTTCTGGCATCCTTTGCTGCTGATGCTTCTCCTGGGAGAGACAATAGCAGTGACAATGGATGGCCAGTGCTCTAGGCCCTTGTGTATTTCCATGTGACTTTCTAACATCCCATTTACATATATGATCCAATCTCCATGTGCAAATGTCACTATTTACATGTTCAGGTACTTCAAAAAATAGCCCCCACAGTCTACCAATAAAAACCCCAGGACTCATGGTCATGGCGATGTCCCCACAGGAGCAACCAAGAAATATCCATGAAGTCACAAAGAACCCCATATTGACATATAGAGATCTGCAGGCCTTTCTCGCTATGTCATCATGTGAAAAGTGAATGGTGTTCACGACAGGATAAGCAAAAAGAAACTACTGTTCTCTATAAAGAACATTTGCTAAAGATCCACAAGATGCTAGAATAAATTGCTTTGCGCAAATGAGTCAAAACTTGAACATTTCAGTCACTATTACAAATGTTTTGTTTGTCAAAACCAAATACTGCCTTCCAAAGTAAGGATTTTATGCCAATCGTTGAGCTGCTTTGCTGTATGAGGGCCTGGTTAGCTAGCCATCATTGATAGAACCATGTATCCTGCTTCATATCAGGAATTCTAGAGGAGAATATCAAGCCATACATTCATGAGCTTCAACTGAAAATGTGTCATGTAGCAAGACAATAACCCTAAACATTGAAGTAAATCATCAACAGAATGGCTGAAGGAGAAGAGATTTTAATATACTATTTATTTATTTTATTTATTTATTTATTTTATTTAGACAGTTTTGTATACTGCCTTATCCTTCAATCAAAGCGGTCACAACACAATTGGGGGATACATTTAACACGCGGGGATATGAGACACATACACTAATACTTACAGGGAACATGGGTAATGGAGGGTTAAGTGGCTTGCCCAAGACCACAAGGAGCATCTGTGGGACTAGAAACCCCAGTCCTTCCGGCCCAAGGTTGCTGTCCTCTAGTGGGATTTGAACCCCCGACCTTCCGGCCTGAAGTACCTTGCTCCAACCACTAGGCTTCTCCTCCCTAACCAGTTGTACCCCACTAAGAGGGATCTCCGGTAGTACTAACCAACTACTGCTGTTGAATATGCCTGCTAACCACTGCCGCTCAATAGATCTCCTAACTTTATGTGATTTGGATATACAGAGAGCAGTTGAATAACACCACTATCCAGATAACCACATCAGTAAGTGCTGAAACCAGATATTTAGTACCCGAGGAGATCTGGATTTCAGCACTAAATATTGTGGTAAGGAGAGTGCAGCTCAGCATGGAAATAAAAGAGAAAGAAGAACTTTTTCTTCTTTTCGGGGGATGGGTGCACTAGAACACATACATCACAGCAAAATCCCTGAGAGAAACCAAGAGGGTAGAGCTAGGTTTAAGCCACTCCCAGATCCCATGACAACCCCAGGTAAGAGTAGGAGGTACAAGTGGGTGGAGTCAGGAAGGGAGGTGCCCTGCTCAACGTTTAAGTTTGAGAAAACAAACAAAGTTGAGAGAAGCAGTCAAGGGAGAAGCAGCCAAGAGAAAGGCAGCCAAGCAAGAAGCAGCCACAAAGAGAGCAGCAGCAGAGACAAGAGCAGCCAGCAGTGTAGCCAAGGAAGCTACAGAGAAGGTTCCAGGCAGAGGACCAAACAGACTGGCAAGAGGGAGAGAGAGAAAAGGTTGGCTTTGAGAAGGCTAAGGCAAGAGTGCTTAGACTCCTCTGAGGAAGGGTCTGTCTGCAGGCAGCAGAAGCCCCAGGAAGGGAAGTGGAGGTCTGACTCTGATTCCCTGTCTAGCTCAGAGGCAGAGAGAGTCATAAGCCACAGAAGCCTCAGCCAGGAAGGTGCTGCAACAAGACTCCAAGGTAGGAGAAAGAAAGCAGTAAAGCCAAAACCCTGTGTTTCTTGCTCTTACTCTGAAGAGAGGTTTAGGCCTGAGAAAACCCGGATTAGGAAGAAGGGGTGGTCAGGAGAAACTGAACAGGAGAAGCCCGTTGAACTCCTACCTAGAGGAGAAGGGGCCATTCAGTGGAATAGGCTGTTTAACCTGTTAAAGAAAATTAAGCATAAAGTGCCCGAGCGTTTTCAAACTTTGCCAAGATACAGCTCAGCAGAAAGCATGGAGGTAGAAGGTAAAGAAAGTGACCTGACTTCAGCTTGTTCTGAGATGGACTGTGATATGTGCATTGTGGCTAAGTAATGAAAGCCTGAGAGCAGTGAGAGAAAGCCTGTGTAAATAATTCTACTACAACACTGGTTGTAAGCTTTGCTTTAATGGGAGAAGATTATCCTTTATTTTCTTTGACTTGAGTGTACAACTGCTTTAAAGATTTGTTACCCGCTTGCCACGGAAGCTAATAAAATTCCTGTGTGCTTTGAAACAACCACTTGGTTCATTTATCTCTATACACAACTACAATCCTTGGTAAAGAGGAATTCAAGATGGCTTCCCGTCCCTACTAGGCGACCGCCTGGTAGGGGCGCGACCGCCACAATATCCATTTTCACTTTTATGCGCAGTGACCAAGGGTTTTACAAATGCTGATCACCATGAGCTGAATATCAGGTCCTTTGCTTTTTTTGATTGGCTATGTCAAATTCCTGAGAGAAACTCTATTGAAAGTTTTTGGAAAGACCTGAAAGAAACAGCACTTACATGTCCCAGCAAGGTAGCTAAAAGAAATGAAGATTAAAAAAAAGCAAATGATTCTTCATTGTCTAGTGGTGCTATTCTTGCTGTCCTGTATTAATGTGTTGAAGGCTACTGTAGAATGTGAGTCCATGACCGTTTTGCATGTATAATATCAATTTTGCACCTAGGTAGGCAAAACAGTTGTCATCAAGGAGAAATATGTATTACATTTAATAGAAAAAGTTGGGCCCATTCATTAAAGTATGCTAAGTGGTTACCACATGTTCAGCATGCGCTAAACCTCCATGGCAACTGGTACCGAAGGGCAAGTGTGGACAGTAAGGAAACTGCACTGTTTGCACTTGAAGAGGTAGGGCAGGATTGAGAGGGATCGAAGCATCAAGTGGGCATGTCAGCCAGTGTCACAACTGTCAATAATGTGGCTATAATCACTACCACCTTAGGGGTGGAGGTAATTGCAGCTGTTCTAGCAGCTGTCTGGGAGCACGGCTTCAGCTAATGCTCTGGTGGTTCCCTCAGGCAACAGTCCTCCCCAAGAAGTTTTCACCCTGTGATTCCCCCCCTCCTCGGATCTTCCTGCTAGAGAACTCCCGCAGTGATCTTCCTCCCAAGTGGTGCCCTTTTTCAGGAACACCATGACCAGAAAGTCTTTTGGCCATAGAGGCCCTGCAAAGGTATCCACCTTCCCACCTGCACCCTCCCCAACATTTAACTGAGGTCCAGACAGGTCCTCCCTGGTGGTCTAGGGCCGAATGGGGCAGGAGTGCTTCCTCTCCACTCCTGCCCCAAATCTAGCAGTCTTCAAAATAGCATCAAGAAATCTTGTACTAGTCTTATGGTACTACTGCTAGGGGACCTGAAACTAGCATGAGATGATACTGACACCATTTTGAAGAATGTTGGAGCTGGGGAAGAAGCATGGTGGGACTGCATCGGCCCAGAACACCCCTAGATCACTGGGTAAGACCTGGTGGAACCCATATTGGTGTTGGGGAGGGTGCAGGTGGAAAGTTGTGGAAGGGGGCTTTCCTACTATGGCATTGGCCAGCCCCTTTGCAGGGCCTCCATGGTGGTCCAGAAAGGGATGCTACTTCATGGGGGGAGATCACTGTGAGGGTATCTCTCTGGGTGGGGGGAGATTGCATGAGGAGATCTTCATGGGTGAGTTCATAATGGAGGGGATCTTCAGGGGGCTTATTTATAGAGGGGTGCTGGATTGACCCTGGGCCTGCAGTGGACACGCATGTTTCCAAGGCAAGGAATGTAGGGCTGTACAATATTTGTCTGCCCTATATGATAAATACAGGGCAGATGATGGGCACACCCCATGCATTTACAGCACAGGATTTGCACTTACCATGTGATTTTTACAGTGGAAAACCCACGGTATGTGCGAAGCTGTATCACACTTCAGTAAAAGGACCCCAATGTTTTCTAATCTTTTAGCACATTCTGACCTTGCATATCTACAGATTTTTGAATTGACATGCAACTTTTTTGTCTTCATATCTTGCTGCTCATTTCCCCTTGTATCCTATAGACCAGGGGTCTCAAATGCCAGTCCTAGAGGGCTGCAAACCAGTCAGGTTTTCAGGGTATCCCTAATGAATATGCATGAGATATATTTACATACAATGGGGCAGTGCATGCAAATATATCTCATGCATATTCATTAGGGACACCCTGAAAACCTGACTGGTTTGCGACCCTCCAGGACTGGAGTTTGAGACCCCTGCTATAGACCAAGAGCAAATACATGTTTTAGAAAATATGCAAATGAGGCAATATGATAACCAAATAGGATCAAAAATAGCTGGATTCTTACTCTGTCTGTGCTAAATCATTTGTTGCGCATACTCTATTAATATACCCTGCCAAATTCCAGATGTTCTAGTGTCATTGGACTGATTTTGCATTTCTAAAAGGGATACTAAGGCTAATTAATATGTTAATGAGACTAATAATGCGTTTGGTGGCATCAAGCCATCTTGACACTAAGCACCTCATTATATGCTATTCTGGCTTTCAAAGCTGCATTTTTCTAAGACAATGTTTAAATCAGCCACCTAACCTTCCTGGTTAGCTGTTCGCTAGGGTCTCCTTTCTAGCTTGAAATTGAGTGATGACCCTTAGAAGAGACTCACTCTAGCTCTTGGGCCTGCAAGAGTATCTTGAACCATCAGAGCATTGTCTGGAGAAAAGAGAGAGAAGCTGAAGGATAAAATGAGGAAAATGAAAGGAACCACCATAGTTCTGGCAATTTAATGTTATTTAAATTAAAACCTTTTTTTTTTAATCCACAACCCATGCCACAAAGAAGACTACCATGGTTTTGAATTTGCTGGTGAATCTATGACTTGCCTGTCCATGGATTTTCAGTGGCTTCTGCTATCCTCACTTACCCCTGCACGCATCATTTTTAGCCTCCGGTTTCTATCTCGTCTCAGCTCTTTGTTTCTGTTCTTATTCTGTTTCATGTCCGCCATCCCAGTTCACTGGGGCTGGCGCCCTGTAACGCCTGCCATCACTCCCCCTGGCCCTCTTTCTCGTCAATCATCAAATCTCATCTATTGTCCATGTACCTCATCTCTTCCCTCCCCTCCCCTCCGCTCCCTTCCTCTCTTGTGTTCTTGCAACTTGCACTCCTGAATTGTCGTTCTATCCGCTCCAAAACGTCTCTGGTTCACGATCTAATCACATTTCATAACTTAGATGTCTTTTTCCTGACAGAAACTTGGTTGAAGGAGGGTGATGAACCCCTCTTAAACTGCTGCCTCCCGCCTGGCTACTCTTTCCTTTCCACATCTCGCCGGGATAGAAGTGGTGGGGGAGTGGCGGTTATTTATCGCTCCTCCCTTCCCTTCACTGAGCTCGTTTCTTCCTCCTCCCTGCTCTACCCGGAGTCTCTACTTGTGCGGTTGGACTCTTCTTCCACTCATTATTTTCTTCTTATCTATGCACCGCCCTCTCTCTCAACTCCCTCCTGGGACTCTCTATTAGCTACTATATTTGAAGTTTCCCTGCTTTATCCCCACCTTTTAATCCTGGGCAATTTCAACGTTCACGTTGATTCCCCTTCTTCAGCGAGGGATCTCTCATTCCTTGCTCTTTTATCCGACCTGTCTCTTCATCAATCTGTTTCCTTTCCCACCCACGTTGCTAGCCATTCGCTTGACCTCCTTCTTTCTTCCACCTCCTTCCCTCCTTTCCGCTCTTCCCTTTCCTCCTCCTCTCTTCCTTGGTCTGACCACTACTGTCTCCTTTTTTCTGTCCCTGCCCCCCCGTCAGTTTCAACTCATATCTTAAATCCTGGTTCTGCGCCACTATTTGCTCGTAAAATCACCACGGACACACTTTTCCAGCTTCCATCCCCTACCGCCCTGTTCCCCGTAGATTTTGAGTCCCTTTCTGTTGACGCCCAAGCTCACTGCTGGCATTCCTCACTCTCAACTGCCCTAGACACTATTGCTCATCTCCGCCCCCGTCCCCGCCCTCACCGTCACTTACGCCACCCTTGGTTCCACCCCGGTCTCCTTTTACATCGTAGGCACCTCCGTCTGGCGGAACGCCTTTGGCAAAGGCATCCCTCCCCCACTACTTTGTCAGGTTTTCATCATTGCCATCGCTACTATCATTCTCTCCTCTTCACCGCAAAGTGTGACTATTACTCTAATCTCATCTCCTCCTCCTCAAACTCCTCTCGCCAACTGTACTCCATCCTACATTCCCTCACTGCGTCTCACTCTACTCCTTCCCCTTCCCCTCTTCCTGCATCCTCCCTTCCGGATCCTTCCTCTCTCGCCTCCTTTTTTGTTGCCAAGGTCGACACCCTCCATCAGTCTTTCCTCTCATGTCCCCCACCCCTTTCCCCTCCTGCTATGCTTTTCCCCCCCTCCCCTCCATTCCCCATCCTGCTCCACTCCTGCTCTTTCTCACTCCTGGTCATCCTTTGAGACAATAACTCCCAGTATTCTTCAAAAGACTTTCCTTTCCATTCATAAAACCACCTGCTCGGCTGATCCTATTCCGTCTCCCTGGCTTCTGGAACCCGCACTAGCTCTTTCTCCCTACATCCTTTCTATGTTCAATTCCAGTTTGTCCTCTGGCACTTTTCCATCAAGCTGGAAACATGCTGTCGTTCGTCCCATTCTAAAGTCCCCTTCTTCTGATCCCTCTGTTCTTTCTAGCTGGCGTCCTATTTCCAATCTTTCCTTTCTCTCTAAATTTCTTGAGAAGCTGGTCTTTAATCAACTTTCCTCTCATCTTGAAGCCTCCCTCACTCTCCACCCCCGGCAATCATGTTTTCGTCCCGGTCACAGCACTGAAACTGTCCTCCTTTCTCTTCTTAATGAACTTCACGCTGCTCACGATCGTGGTCTTTTTACTTTAGCTGTCTCCCTTGACCTTTCTGCAGCCTTTGATTTAGTGGATCACCGCACTCTCCTCACTCGTCTTCGGGAAGCAGGTCTTTCTGGTATGGTTCTTCAGTGGTTTCACTCCTTTCTTTCCTGTCGCTCCTTTTCTGTAGTTGCTGGGTCCTCCTCTTCTGCCCCCACTTCCCTCACATGTGGGGTTCCCCAAGGATCTGTCCTTGCTCCCCTTCTCTTTAATGTTTTCCTAGCTCCTCTTGCCCTTTTAATCCAACAGTTCGGCATCTCTGCGTACTATTACGCAGACAACATTTTTCTCTTGCTTCATACAGACTTTCTCTCTCCTGACATTACCCCTCTTAATCACTGCCTTACTGCCATTGCTTCATGGTTTTCTTCCAATTTCCTTCACGTGAACCCTGCTAAATCCTTTGCTATTTGGTTCACGCTTGGGAGTCCCCCCCCCCACCTGTGCCCCTTCCCTTTCCTCCCAGTCCATTCCTCTTGTCTCCTCACTCCGTTACCTGGGTGTTACCCTTGATTCTTCTCTCTCCTTCACGGCGCATATTTCTTCCATCGTTCAGCACTCTTTTTTATCCCTTAGACAGCTCCGAGCTGTCCGCCCTTTTCTTTCTTCCTCTGCTCTGGCTACTCTTCTTCTTTCCCTGGTGGTGTCTCGTCTGGACTATTGTAACGTTTCCCTGGCTGGTCTCCCCCAATCCCAGTTGTCTCGTCTTCAGAGTGTCCAAAATACTGCTATTCGTCTCCTAACTTACGCCTCTCGTTTCGGTCATGTCACCCCTCTTCTTCTTCATCACCATTGGTTGCCTGTCTCTTTTTGTGTTCAATATAAAATTCTTATCCTTACGCACAAGGCTGTTCGCACTGGCACCCCCTCCTATCTTGCTGATCAGATACGCTTTCATACCCCTCATCGTCTGCTTCGTTCTATTCACACAAATCGGATGTCTCTTCCCTCCCCTTCCCAGGCCCGTCTTGTCTCTACCCGGTCCTCTGCCTTCTATTTTCTGGCCCCAAGCCTTTGGAACTCGCTCCCCCCCCTCGCTCCATGCAGAAGAATCCTACCAGTCTTTCAAAACCCAACTTAAAACCCACCTTTTCCACCTAACATTTGACCTCCCATCCTCGTTTTCCCCCTCCCTCCCCGTCCCATGATGTTATATTGTAATTGCTATCTGTATTGCTTTCTTCCTTCTTTCCTTTCCTTTTCTTTTCTATTGTTTTAATTGGCGTTCCTTTTCCTTTCCTTTCTTGCAGCCTCATTTTTAAATTGTTTAAAGTTTTATTGTAAACCGCTCAGGTGCCTATGGTGTTGGGCGGTATAATAAGTTTTAAATAAACATAAACATAAACATACATTTTCAAAATAAAAACTATGTGGTCCTTTTACTAAAGGTATAGAACTACTGCAAGATTAGCAGCAATACCAATGCGTAGTAAGTGCAACAGTTAGCAATCAATTGCAAATGGTGAGATTAACATAGATGCACCTGACACACACGAGGTATCATTATGTGCACTTGCACTAATTGCCACTGAGCACATAACATTTGCCCTCATACTAGTAGCAATGTACTCGCCATGCTCACACTCCACCCTAGCACATGATGGCTGATTACCATGTGTTTTAGTGGCCAGTTACTGGCATTCATGACCATTACTATTTATCTCTTCCAGTTACCGCACTATACAACATGTATTAACTGGTTAGTGGCATTTAGTAAATCATCATTTTCAAGGGCACAGAAGTACTTGCTTCTTGCTGATTTAATGAAAATTGCCCTAAGTTGAAATACTTACAAACACACCAAGGGGCCTTTTACTAAAGTGTGCTAAGCATTTAACATGTGAATTAGTGTGTGCTGTTACCACATTGACATTACTGTGAGCACTTAATCGTGTGGTAGCTTCTTGAAGGGGCGAGGACTAAGCTGCTTATGGGTGGAGAATGGGAATGGACTGCACATTGCAGTTAGCACAGGGTAATTACCACATGCTATCAATGTTGCAATTAACATGGGGAGGCACTTAACACCATGTCAGTATAGTGGTGACTCTGCTATAATGTTCATTATGTCATTTATATATAATTTAGGACAGGGACAAATTAGATATATAACATACTGAGAACTGCAAGAGGTCGAATAGCCAGCCCAATAGTTTTTTTTTTGAGTGACAGGATAAGGCCAGTATTCACTTTCAATGGTATATTCTCACCAATGAAATGACAATGAACATTATAGCAGAATTTTATTTATTTATTTATTTATAAGCTTTTCTATACTGCGCTCTTTACAATCAGTGCGGTTTACAATTAACATTTCCTTGTACAATGCAGGAAGGGCCTGCATTGTACTTACATTGAACAGGTGACATAACTTGGGTTTATAACTGGGCAACTATATACAGGCTGAGCCCTTTGTCGCTACAACGTTCAACGGTATGGCTGGGACTCGTAACTGTGTACAAAACTTGTCGATTGTTTACAGTTATTTACAGTCTTACTTTATTTACATTTGTTAACAGTTCGTTGGCCTATCAGGTTGCTGGGTTAGGGCTCCCAGTAGTCTCGGTCTGCATAGGGTGTATTGGGGATGCTGTCGGGGTGGGCTGAGGTGTAGCAGTTGAGGCTGCATCATTGGGCTGTGAGTAATGTCGAAGAAACAGATGATGCTTTAAAGCCTTCCTGAATTGGGTGAGGTCCGTGATCGCTCTGATGTTGGGGGGTGGGGGCGGGGAGGTTATTCTAACATGTTGGGGCATAGAATGCAAAAGCTCTGTTCCTTGTTGCCTGAGAACATTTTGTTGTTTCCTTGGGAATTACAAGTGTATTGGTAGCAATGGTCCTTCTTGATCTGTTATGGGGGGTGGGGTTGAGGAGGTCTGTGAGGGAGGCAGAGGATAACTTGTGGATGGCTTTGAAGGTCAGCAGAACTACTTTGTATGTGAGCCGGCAGTTGATCGGTAGCTAGTGTAGGTGCTTCAAGATGGGGGTTATGCGGTCTCTTCTGGAAATCCTGGCGAGGACGTGGGCAGCAGCATTCATCGCGAGTTGCAGCAAGTTTAGTGTGCTCTTGGGGAGACCGTGTAGAATGGCATTGGCGTAGTCAAAGTGGGGTGTTAACAGCGCTTGGAAAATTGTTTGGAAGTCATCAGGTTGCAACATGGGTCGGAGATGCTGAAGTGTTCGGATCTTATGATAGATGGCTCTGACAGTGTTGTTTATGTGCGCTTTCATGTCGAGGTGCTGGTCTAGTGTGACACCCAGGTAGCATACTGTGGATTTACTTGGGAGCTCCACGTCTTACACTTTTATTGTAGCAGGAGGGGAAAGGTTTTTGTTTCTTGTGATGAAAAGAACCTCTGTTTTGTTAAGGTTGATTCGGAAGTTCTGTGCGTGGAACCAGTCAGAGATTGCATCGAAGCATTTCACTAATGTCGAGAGGTCGGGTTGGTTGATGGTGAATGGGGTGAGTAGCAGGATATTGTCCGCATAAATCAGGCTGGAGATGTTGAAGGAGCAGATGATTTCACATATTAGCTGCATATATATGTTGAACAGGAGAGCAGAAAGTGAGGAGCCCTGGGGAACGGCGATGTCCAGGAAGATAACCGTATACCCGTTTCTGATGTTATCTATCCCTCTGCTTAAGGTATTGATTAGCATGGTGAGAAGCGTCTCAACTCCATGTGATTCTCTGAAACCATGCTGACATGGATCCAGGGGGGCAGTGGTATCGATGTGCTGTTGAATCTGCCTTTGGACGACCTTCTCAATTATCTTAGCCAGAATCACCATTGGCAATCTTTTGTCTCCACTGGTATCTCATTTTATTGAAAATAGTCATACTGCCAACCAGTTCTCTTGGTTATCAATCAGGTTAATATTGATTGGTGAGGGGGTGGTTCATTCTGCAGAATAAATTATATTGAACAACTATGGATTTTTAGCTTCTTTGGAACCCACAGGAACTGATAGAACAGGGTCAGGAGAACTGTGGATAAGGTGGAGACTAAATCACAACCCTATCAGAGTTGAAGCAGAAGGTAAGTTCATGTCATCACCCATGGGGAAAAGGGTCTCCCCTTGCAAGAAACCAGACCATAATGTTGAGACTGCCTCGGGTTTGCCCCAAAGATCTGCTGAGAGCTTCTCCATTTGGTAGATATCCCAAACCTTGACCCACCAGTCAGTTATTGTGGAGGGAATAGCATGTTTCCAGTAGTGCGTTACAACACTGCATGCAGCCAAGAATAGACAGAGAGTCATTGTGATTCTACATCTCCCTAGTCCATGGGTAGGTATCCCAACACACAGGTTTCTAAAGTAAAGGGAAGCATATGGCTAGTAGCTATACAGATATGGTGATGCACCTGTGACAAGAAGAGCTGTATCTTGGGACAATGCCACCACATATGTGCAAGGTCTCCTTTCCTCCCACAGTTTCATCAGCAAAGAGGATCATTCCCTTTCCCCCACCTGACTAGATCCGTTGGGGTTATCAACATCCATAGCAAGATTTGCAATTAAGGATGAAGGACAAGGATATTGAGCAAGAGTATAAAGACAAATCTCCTTCCAGAACTCCTCTGGCTTGTCCCCCAGTTCTCTACTCCAACTTTCCCTATAGGAGAGTTCTCTACTAGGATGTGGGAGGTCAGGATCCAGTGCTCTATTGAGCCGGGCAAAGAATTTAATGCAAATGGATTCAAAGAGAGCTCTTTCCTGTTGTCTGTAGAGTGAAGGGGAGATCCAAAACAGTGCTGCAGCTAAAAGTACTGTAATAGGTTCAGTGAGGAGCCCCATTTCTCAGTCACCTGACCCTTGGAGGCGAAGGAGGAGTCAGTGAAGAGTGGGGCGATCCTGAGGGACTGTCTTAATTGGGATGTTTTACATTCTAAAAATTTTATAGGGAACACGCTTTGTATTGTATTAGGACATGATTATTGGCACCCTTTTAAACAATTCAAATCAGTTTGAACAGAATAACCACAATCCAACTGCAGCAAAATTAGATGCACCTGTGATCAATTGCCAGTACTCACATAACTTGCATCAAGCAATAAATGATGGCTATAATATTTAAAATGGTCACATTCACTCCCTGTTCCATTTTCACAGTGGTGAAGACAAGAAAGCTGCCTGAGACCATCAGAAAAGCCATTATTGGGAATTGAAGATGGTGCCTGAACCAGATGTGTTTTAAGATCTCAAGGTGGCAAAACAGTGCGACAAGGCGGTGGCAAAAGCCAGGAGGATGTTGGGCTGCATACAAAGAGGGATTACCAGCAGAAAGGAAGAGGTACTTATGCCACTGTATAAGTCACTGGTGAGGCCTCACTTGGAATACTGTGTTCAGTTTAGAGACCGTATCTTGCAAAAGATGTAAAAAGACTGGAAACGGTTCAGAGGAAAGCGACCAAAATGATTTGGAGCCTGCGTCAGAAGCCTTATGAGAAGAGACTTAAAGACCTAAATATGTACACTTTGGAGGAGACGAGGGACAGGGGAGATATGATTCAGACCTTCAAATACTTAAAGAGAAATGATGAGCAAACAAACCTCTTCCAAAGACGGGGAAACTGTAAAACTAGAGGGCATAACATGAAGCTGCAAGGTGGTAAATTGAAGGGCAATGTCAGGAAATATTTTTTCACTGAAAGGGTGGTGGATGCTTGGAATGCCCTCCCGATGGAAGTGGTGGGGGCAAACACGGTGACGGAATTCAAAAAGGCATGGGACAAACACAGTGGATCCATTTACAGCAATAGGATAAAAACAAAATAAATGGTACCATCTAACTTCTGAACCATATAACGTCTCAACAAATATATAACATCGCAACAAATAGGGGTGTCCTACCTGGAGTGGTGGGTTTACCCCTAAACAAAGACATCAGGAGGGGTGGCCTGCACAGAACGACAGGTGCACCTACTCTTGCCATCTTGCTGGGCAGACTAGATGGACCATGCTGGTCTTTATCTGCCGTCATTTACTATGTTACTATGTTACTATGTAAGATACTCTCCCTATCTGGCTTTTATTTCTTATAGTTTCTTCAATGGCTCCTAAGAGGAAAGGGAAGGGAACTGAAGTAAGGCTAAAGATCAGCAGCAACAGATGGCTCCAGGTAGTCTTCTAAACCGGCATGTTATACCTGCCGTGTCCTTAAAAATTCCTGTTGTCCCGAAGTCTGAGAATCCTTGGCAGAGCTGCGGGTTTCCCTCAGCTCAGGTGGACTGTCTTCCCCACTGCAGCCTGGCCAAAGCTCAGCCCTGCCTCCTGATGATCCAGAGTTCCTGTGGTTGAGTGGGGTGGCAGAACCTGGAACTCAGGTTTTTGCAGTTCAGTCCCGGGAGGAATGTGGCATGACTGGAGGAGTAGAGGCAGTCAGCCCTGGGAGGTTGGATGGAAGCTCGAGCTCAGTGTCCCCGGCATCGGGTATGCCTTGGAAAGCCTTGGTTTCTTTGCCTAAGCCTTTGCCTGGTGTGGTTTTACCTGGAGTGGAGTCATCGGTCTAGAAAATTGGCCTCGAGGACATTTGGGCAGTGTTGCATAAAATCGAGGCTTCTGTGAGTATAAATATTTCTCAAGTGTCAGACTTTTCTCTGCATGCGGTGGCCAAATTAGAAGAGCATGAGTAAGGTCTGGGTGTACTGCAAAGGCAAGCTGGCTTGGTTGAATCTCAAATTTCATCTGTTCAGTCTGCAAAGGGAAGTTTTGTGAAGGATAATGTGTCACTCCATTATAAGTTGGAGATGGCTGAGAATTCTAGACATTCCAAGAACATATGCCTGCTAAACTTTCCAAAGGTTAGACTATTGTCTGCTATGGAGCTTTGGCGAATGTGTTTAAGGGATGTTTTGAAGATCAGTAAACCAAAGGAGATTCAGGTGGCCCAAATATTCTACTTGCCACCTGGGAAGAAGTTGGAGTCTGACGAGGAGGGTGGTATGGACTCATTGGTGTCAGCAGATTACCTGTACTTGTCAGCTTTCTTGGAGTTCTCAATGGACAATATAACAACACAGGCCATGCTTGTAGTAATTTTAGGGTCTACTTCTGATAAATTATAGGTTGTTTAAGTTGTATTTCCAATGGAGAAATGTTTCCTTTTGTGGTAAAAGATGCAGTTGTTCCCTGATGTCTCCAGGGCAATGCAGGCCAAAAGGAGCAGTTTCCTTGCATTAAAATCTAAGGTCTTTTTACTTAAGATTCCCTTGCAAGTACCTTGTGAGGTTCCGGGGTAACATTTTTATCAGTTTATTTTTTTCTTTCTGATAAGAATGTTTCTTGATTTTCTCTTATTTTTGTTTGTTTGGGTTTTTTTTTTGGGGGGGGGGGGTGGGGGGGGTAATAAATACACTGGCTTGGGTACAATTAACTATATTTGTCCACAATGATTTGGCTCTTTCTTGTGTTATATTTTTCTGGATTCCCCTCCTTGGGTTTCTTCAATGATGAACTGCAGTATGTAAGAGATAATCTTATTGTTCCTATATTGCTTGAATTAGCTTTTCTTTATTTTTGATTATTGTGTTTTTTAAACAAATATTTCTTTAACCGTTTTGTTTGTAAAGTGAAAATGCTATAAAAAAAAGTAAAGCCATTATCATCAAACATCAAACTTCAAAGGGGTACACGGCCATCTCCAAAGACATTGGGATTCCTGTGTCTACAGTTCACAATGTTATTAAGAAGTTTTCTGCTCATGGAAGTGTCAAGAACCTCCCAGGACGTGATAGTAAGAAGAAAATTAATCCAAGAAGTCCTTTGAAGATTAGTGCAAACTGTTGGAAAAACACCACGTACAACATCCAAAGAGCTTAAGGCTGACTTGGAGCAATCTGGAGTTGTGGTTTCAATCCACATCATATGCTGCACACTGACCCCCATGGTCTGATCACTATATAATAACATTTAACATAATGATTACCACCCCTGATATGCCCACTCAGTAGCAATACATCAGGAGAAGATTTAGGACATATAACAAAGAACAATTCTTGAATGAAGTATTACCTAGACTGGACCAAAACCACACTGACCTTGAAAGCACAATAGGGAACTGGAACCACTTAATCACGAACAATGCAGAGGCACAACGTAGAATGGCTACAGCACAAAAAAACCCACAAACCCCCTGGTATTCTAATGAAATCAGAGAAGCCAAAAGGAATCTCAGAGGAAATGGAGATGAACAAAAGACCATGATGCATTACAAAAATACAGAACTATGCAAAATGATTACAACAGCATAATCAACAAACACAAACAGGAATATAACACAAACCTGGTTATGAAGTCAGTGAACAAACCAGGATAACTCTTCCTACTGCAACAAACTGAGACTATCCCAACAGTCAGACAATTAGAATACATCATAACAACCCTGAACACAACAACCTCACCAAATGATCCCTGTCCAGTGACATGGATAAAATCAGCTAAGTAACCACTCATCCCTATTATCCACCACATCATACACACATCCCTTTCATAAGGGCATAGGCCTGCATCCCTCAAACTGGCATCAATCAGGCCCATTCTAAAGAGCTCCAAATCTAACAAGACATACCCCAAATCATACCGACCGGTCTCCAGCTTATCCATCATGGCCAAAATAATAGACAGTTCCGTTACAACTACAAGACCACATCAACTCGTATGCACTCTTGGATCCACATCAACATGGATTTAGTCAACACCATGGGATCGAAATCTTGCTAATGGCTCTCTTTGACCAAATCATCAGAGAAATTGACACTATTAAAAAGGGCATTATCCTAATATTTCTCAACATATCAGCTACCTTCGACTCAGTGTCACACTCCATACTTCTAAAACGCCTACAAGAAATTGGTCTCTACAATAACACTCTGAAATGGTTCCAATCATACCTAAAGGATAGACAACAGTATGTCAGATGTGGGAAAGAAACATCCTCTCCATTCACACTAACACAAGGAATCCCCCAGGGGTCAGCATTATCATCCATGCTTTTTAATATATACATTCAGCCACTTTGTGAAGTCATATGGAAACATAACATTCACTACAAAATCTATGCTGATGACATCATGATTTACAAGCTATATGATGCTGAGACCCCAGACTACACAAATATAACTGAATGCCTCACAGAAATCTCTGGTTGGCTAAACTCTCTCAGCTTAAACTACAGCAAAATGGAAGCACTTACAATGACAAGAAACAAGACCTTCAATCATCCCTCCACAATAGCTAGAACGGATGGGTGCATTGCCTTCAAAGGTGAAATTAAATATCTAGGAGTCATCTTTGATCAGAACTTAAACATACAAGCACATATTAAAAGGACAACACAGAGTGCTTACCACAAAATGAAAATCATTCAGAGATTAAAGCCCCTGCCAAGTTACAATGACTTCAGAACGGTCCTATAGGCCATAATCACTCCAATACTGGACTTTTGTAACTCAGTTTACCAAGGACTGCCAGCAACAACAATCCATTCACTACAGATGGTACCGAACACCGCTGCTTGCATTCTTACAGGAACAAATAAATGTGAACACACAACACCAATCTTGGCACAACTTCATTGGCTCCTGATCAGATGTCATGCACGATTCAAGGCAATCACTATGGTATTCAAAATACTCCAGAATGATTAGCTGAATCACTCCAAGTCCTAATAAAAAAACACTCCGAAAACTGAACGACTAGAACAAACAATAAAATACACTTTAACCGCACCAAAGGAATTCTCCAAAGGCACTTCAAATAGAGCCTTTTCACTATATGTGTCAAATCTATGGAACTCTCTACCGACCAATATCAGATGCAGAAATGACGCTAAAAACTTCAGGAAAATGCTGAAGATATTCCTATTCATTGATCATTTTGGCAACATCACATCAGACTTGGACAATAAATAGTTTACTTATGTGAATAAATTATGGAAACATACTGTTATGACACTATGATGTCTCCAAGTTATAGAGTTTTTTAAAACATCTTGTTACAATGTAAATGGTTGAGTTCAATGATGGTGTTTAATCTAAACAATCTTGTTTCACAAGGTAAAATTGAATTTAATGTAAACCATCTTGTTTAAGAAAAAGGTGGTATATAAATACTGTTAAATAAATCAATAAAAATAAACAAAGAAGGACTTCATGGGCGAAGGCCAAGGAGGACCCCACTGCTCAAAGACAGACATAAAAAAGCATGCCTGATCTTTGCCCAAACCCACCTTGAGAAACCACAGTCCTGGAAGAATGTTCTGTGGTCAGATGATACCAAAAATGAGCTCTTTGGCAATGCAGACCAGTGATACATTTACAGGCAAGGAAATGAAGCTTATATGGAAAAAACATCCTTCCTGCAGTTAAATATGGTGGAGGTTCCATAATGTTGTGGGGCTGTTTTGCTGCCTCAGGAACTGGAGACCTGGAATGTATTAAAGGAATCATGACGTCTGAGGACTGCCAAGGTATTTTGGAGTGAAATGTGCTATCTAGTGTCAGAAAGCTAGCCCTGGGTCGAAGGTCATGGGTCCTCCAGCAGGACAATGACCCAAAACATATATCCAAAAGTACAAAAGTATGGTTAAAAAGTATGTTTTAAACTGGCCAGCAATGAGTCCTGATCTTAATCCAATCAAAAACCGTTGGAAAGAGCTGAAAGCTGCCATTGGTAAGAGCAATCCTGGAAACATTCATGAGCTGGAACAAATTGCAATTGAAGAGTGGGAGAGACTACCAGCAGACAGATGTATGGAACTGATAGATTGCTACAAGAAACCTTTGGAGGCTGTCATCACTGCCAAGAGTTGTGCAACCAAATATTAGTGAAGGGTGCCATTAATCTTGTCCAGGTCATGTTTTTTTGGCAGAAATTGCTACGTCCAAGTTGCACAGATATCTTTTTTTTCTTGTTTACCTTTGAACATACAGTACTATTAAAATATTATGATGACACAGAATATTTCCAGTTATTTCCTTGACTTTTTAAATTTCCTCAAGAGTCTCTCATGAGGGACCTTGTCAAAGGCTTTCTGAAAATCTAGATTCACAATGTCTGAAAATGGGGCATTTAGATATGCAAATCACAGGATATCCCTGGACCTGCAGTGCAAGCACATCTATGTAGCACGAGGGTGGAAAAAAGGAATGCCTTGGGCGGAACAAGGAAGATACACCTCGTAGTGAAATTTCAGAATGGTACAATCATATCTGGCTCTAATTGAGAAAAATGTGCTCTCATTGCCACAGTTCCTGACCAAAGAAACCTGCATGTAAGTATATACTCCAAACATATTACAGACCCATCATTGCATGCCTGAATATGTCAAATGTCAAGCCAGGGCGTGCCCCTCCTCTGAAATACTCCTCCCAGCAAGTCCAAGTACCCAGTTCTGAGGTTGTATAATTCGGGGACATCCACATTTGTGAAATAGCCTATAACTGTACACACACCCAGCCTTGCAATCTGCCAAAGTCCTGTCTCCGTAACTGATTCCTGGGTTGTTTGTTTGTTGGGGTGGAGATGGAGCAATTTCAGAAGGCACTTATACATGCCTCCCTTCACTGCTGCTACTCCCCTGGATTTTTGAACGTTCTGCTCTGGACATCCCTGATTCTTCCTAGGCGCCCTTTCTGAAATCACACTTCACATCATGTTTATTCACACCTTCAAAAAAAATGTAGCAGATTGGTGAGGCAAGGCTTCCCTTGGGTAAATCCATGCTGGCCTCCTTCCATTAAACCATGATTCTATATGTTCAGTAATTTTGTTATTTAACATAGTTGCTGCCATTTCTCCTGGCACTGATATCCATCTCATCTGTTTGTAGTTTCCTGGATCACCCCTGGCACTCTTTTTAAAATCTGGCATTACGTTGGCCACTTTCCAATCTTTCCAGTAGTGTAGAAAATGTTAATGATGGTTTACAAATTGCTAATAGTAGGTTTGTAATATTTTTAGTTTTTTCAGCACCCTGTGATTATATACCATCTGATCCAGATAATTTGCTACTCTTTACTCTGCTCACAGTGATTTGTTTCAATTACTCAGATTTATCATCTTTAAATATAATTTCTGGCATAGGTACATCCCCTATACCTTCTTCAGTAAAGATCAAAACAAAGAATTTATTTAGTCTCTCCGCTATGGCCTTGCCCTCTCTTAGTGTTCCCTTTACCACTATATCATCTAATGGTCCAATTGTCTCCCTCATAGACTTTTTTCTTTGAATTAAGCTGACAGTTTTTTATTATGAGTTTTTGCTTTCACAACAAGCTTCTCTTCACATGCCCTCTTTGCCTGCTTTATCAATAATTTGCATCTAACTTACCAGTGCTTATGCTATTTACTGTTTTCTTCATTTGGATCCTTTGTCCATTTTTGAAAGACTTTATTTTTTTACTATAATAGCCTCTCTTATCTCATCTCTAAACGATGCCAGCTGTTTGTCCTGAATTCCATCTTTCTGTGTTCCACTGAGGACTAGGTCTAAAGTATCTCCCCCTTGTGTTGCTTCCTGAAACAGCTGATCCATGAAGCAGTCCTGTTGTGACATTGAAGCAGTTGATTCTGGGGTAATTGAAATGACCCATTATTATAGGGTTGACAATTTTGTTAGCATCTGTTAGCAGTTAATTATCTATTTGTTCATTCTGGTCAGGCATAGCATAGCCCCACTGCTATTCTCTTCTTTTTCTCGCATGGAATGTCTATCCATAAGGATTCTCTAATGCATTTTATTTCCTGCAGAACTTTTATCCTGTTTGACAATGCCTCCTTTAACATATAGTAATATAATTAGTGGTTAGAGCAACTGCCTAGTACCCAGAAGATCAAGGGTTCAATTCCCACTCACATTCCTTGTGTCCTTGGGCAAGTCACTTTACCCTCCATTACCTCGGAAGAAAAGGCCTGGCAATCTACTTTCGGTGATATATTGCCAAGAAAACCCAGAGGCAGCTGGGTCACTAGGAATCAGCACTGACTTGATGGCACTAAAAAAATAAATAAATCACAATGTTCCATTGGTATACCATCCTCCTATCAGGTCTCTGAGATGTCAATTATATCTACTTCTTCATTCAGTGCTATATATTCTAACTCTCTCATTTTACCTTTTTAGGCTTTTAGCATTTGTATACAGGTATTTCAAAGTATGATTTTTGTTCATGTTAGCAACTTTTATCAATTGACAGAGGTAATTTGGGATCTTTCAACCTTTCTGTTCTCTACTTAAAGATATCTGGGCTACTTGTATCCTTATTGGAACCTCTCCATCAGGATGTCCTAAATTCCCTGTTTTGGTAGTCTCCTTCAAAGATACATAATTTTGAACCACCTCCTGTGCAATTGTCCACTTTCCTCCAATATCTAGTTTCAAAGCTGTTCTGTCTTGTTTTGAAAGGTTAGTGCTAGCGGCTTACTTCTACCTTTGTTAAGGCTGAGTCGATCCTTTTGGTAAATGCCCCCTCTAACCTAGAATGTTGCACAGTTCCTAACAAATCTAAAGCCCTCTTCCCTGTACCACTGTCTCCTGCACACATTGAGACTTCAGAGTTTTGTCTGTCTCTTGCATCCTTCACATGGAATGGGGAGCTTTTTCAGAATGCTATTGTACCTACTCTGAAGATCCTAGATTACAACGTTTTACATAAAAGCCTAAATTTGGCTTCCAGACCATCCCTCTCTTTCCTATGCCAGCGGTACCAACATAAGCTGAGATAGCTTTTTCCTCCCCATCACTGTCTAAATCTTTATTTGATGGCATATGAGGTTCATCATTTTTGCATCAGGCAGGAAAGTTACTGAGCAATCCTCACATTCACCATATTGTAAACCCTGTCCACCCGCACCTAGAACTTTTTTTCAACTTTATAATGTACATTGTTAAGCTTATACAATCTTTTGCATCAAAATCTTTACATGGAAACATATCACCAGAACTTTGCCATACTTTTGATACACCTTTGAGCTGTTTCGGTGGTTATTTGTGGTACTAGGCAATCACCCCAATTTATAGCTGTCCCAGGATCTAAAAAGCTCCAAAAGTCATTCAAATAGGGTTCTCTGACCCTCTATCACCACTTGAAGACACTTTATAAATTTAAAAAGTTTAAAATCTTTGGTTTTTATTCTCAAGCTGATTCTGGCGTTAGCCATGCCCTCTTTCTCTATTTCACAGTAAAACATATTGATCTTATACATAAAATTAAAATGAACACTTTTCTAAGCTCCCCAGACCTTCTCCAAAATTATGCCATGCTTCCTTAAACCTCTTTCTTTTAAAATGCTGTAATCTGCAGCAATTTTACTTTAAAAATGAAAATACCCTCATGACAGGATTTCCCTGCCCTGGCCCAGATTTTTTGGACACTCAAATCTTTAACTTTTACATTTTAACTTTTGCCCAATTTCAAGCTGTTTTAAGGGTGCAGTGTCCCTTTAAAGCCACAGTCGGTTTGCATCACATGATGACCATCTCAGGCTCCTTCCTACCATGTAGCACTACTCGGAGCTCCAACATATATTTCTTATCTATTTGCTTACCACCCTAGGGCCTTCTGCCTTTCAATGAGCCCATCACACATTTTGGATCATTGGATGGCCCACGATTATACATACCCAAGTTCCCTAAAATCCTGATATTGAAAATGTATCCTGTACTGTAAATAATAGCTACACTGTAAATAGTTATCTCTTCCTTAAAAATTACATGGGATTGGGGATTCACCTATCTGTAAAAAGGACTACAAAAGTGTTAGGGGTATGTTTATTAAAAAGCTCTAACGGCGCAGCTGCAACGTTATCGCGTGATAATGGCGCATTACCGTGTGAGAACATCACGTATCGTGTGATAACGTCTCCTGCGGCATTAAGATGTGCAGAGGGCAGAGTAAGGCTCCCTAGGGGCGGAGATAAGGGGTCAATGGGAGGGGAGTGGGCGGGGAGAGTCCCCATGCACACTAATGCCGTGAAATGAAGGTCTGAAAATTAGCGCCAGTGAAAACCTCATGCTAGAGGTCAGGGGTGGCCCAAGAGGGGTGCGGCCCATGTGCGGAGACTGGGTGCTTGGCCTCATTTGCATAAGGGTCCTTATTTGCATAAATATTTGCATAATGTTACCATACGCTAACTTTTAGTAAACATGCCTCTTAATGAGTGTATGGATAAAGAAAGATTAAAAAATTTCTACATTACTATAATCCAGTGCCAACAGCCAGGCACATTAGGAACTACTACAAACACTGCCCATTTAGAACCCATAGCAAACCCGCCGTATCATAACAGCACTACCAGGACTCACAAAGCACCATTACCTATCAAAAGGCAACACTGCAAATATTAAACCAATACATTTCAGAGAATAACAATACATGACCTACTGGGGAGAGAGAACAAGTGGCAATGTCAAATAGGAATTACATAAACAGAATACCTCAGCTCAGTTACACATGCAGAACATAGACCATCACCAAACAAGGAATCACAATTTAGAAACAGGAAGACAATAATTAAACTGGGAACCCCAAAAGCCAAACTTGGAATGTACAACAACACTGTAGAAATAAAACTATAAATTAATTTCCTCTTGTACTAAACAAAACACAGACATTAAAGATACACATTTCCCAGAGCTGACATATTCCAGTTCATAAATTTAAAATAAAGAGATATTTTTCTACCTTTTTTGCATTTTTTTTTCAGTTGCAATTGCTCCAGCCACGTTTTTCTGGTTTCTTTGTGTCTTCTGCTAACTCTCCTTCGTCTGCTGTCCATTTGTCCTTTCTTCTCTCTTCTAGTTTTTTTTTCCATTCTCTCTCTACATCTGCTTTAACATACTAATCTTTCTCCTTTTGCTCTTTCCTCATTCCTATTTCATCCACTCAAATTTTACCCCTCCATCCTCAATCCCCACTTCCTCTCCCAATACCCGGCCAATTGTAGATTTGTCTTCCCTCCCACACAAAATATTTTTCCCCTCTCCATTTCACTCTCCCTGCTCCATCCCATTCTAATCCTCCCCCAACATCAGCTCCCTTATAGTTCCAGCCCCACCCAGCATCTGCTCCCTTCTAGTCCCCGCATCATCCCATTTCCAGTCTTAGCCCCCCAACAGCCCATTTCCAATCCTATCCTAGCCATACCATCAGCCCATTTCCAGTCCTAGCTTCCCCATCCATTTCCAGTCCTATCTGAGTCCCTCCATCAGCTCATTTCCAATCCAAGGCCCCCATCAGCCCTTTTCTAGTCCTTTTTCTAGCCCCACCATCAGCCAATGTCAAATCCTAGCTCCCCTCCACTCAGCCCATTTCCAATCCAAGTCCCACATGAGCCTACTTCCAGTTCTAGCCCCTCTATGAGTCCATTTCAATCCAAGCCCCCACCACAGCCCATTTCCAATCTTAGCACCCCCAACAGCCCATTTCCAGTCCTATCCTAGCCCCTCCATCAGCCCATTTCCTGTCTTAGCTCCCCCCACTCAGCCCATTTCCAGTGCTAGCTCCCTCCCCTCACAGCCCATTTCCATTCCAAGCCGCCCTCCCCATCAGCTATTTGCAGTTCAAGTCCCCCCTTCCACTCAGCCCATTTCCAGTTCTAGCAACCCCATCCCATTACAAGTCCTAGCCCCACCCCCATAGACCATTACCAGTCCTAACCCCCATCACCCATTTTCAGTCTTAGTCCCCCCATAGCCCATTACCAATCCTAAACCCCCCATCAGCCCACTTTCAGTCCTAGCCCCCCATAGCCCATTAACAGTACTAGCCCCCCATCAGCCCATTTCCAGTCCTAGCCCCCCCCTCAGCCCATTTCCAGTCCTAGCCCTCCCATCAGCCTATTACCAGCCCTAGCCCCCCCATCAGCCCATTTCCAGTCCTAGCCCCCCCCCCATAGCCCATTACCAGTCCTAGCCCCCCATTAGCCATTTCCAGTCCTTGCTCCCCATCAGCCCATTTCCAGTCCTAGCTCTCCAATAGCCCATTACTAGCCCCCCATCAGCCCATTTCTAGTCCTAGGCCCCCATAGCCCATTACCAGTCCTAGGCCCCCATCAGCCCATTTCCAGTCCTAGCCCCCACATAGCCCATTACCAGTCCTAACCCCCTATCAGCCCACTTCCAGTCTTAGCCCCCCCCCCACAGCCCAAGTAGATTAAAAAAAAAACAAACTTGCTGCTGCTGCCGCCATGGCAACGGCAGAATCGAGCGTCCCGCGGGGCCCCCCTGCCCGTCAGAGTCCTCCATGCGGTCTCAGTTCCCTCAGCGCAGGCTTTTCAGAGCTGCAAAGAGAGAGTTTCCCTTTCTCAAAGCTCTGTTTAAGCCCGCGGGGCTGATGGGAAACAGGAAATCCTGTTTCCCATCAGCGCCAGCAGCTTAACAGAGCCGTGAGGGAGAAGCTCTCTCCCTTCGCAGCTCTGAAAGCTGGCACTTAGGGAGCTGAGGCTGCATGGAGGACTCTGCCGGGCAGGGGGGCCCCGTGGTACGCTCGATTCTGCCGCTGCCACGGCAGCAGCAGCAGCAGCAAGCTTTTTTTTTTTTTAAATTTACCGGCAGTTGCAGAATATTGTTTGTGCGGGGCCCTGTGCAAACAACATTCTTGCACAATGGACAGGCCGGCCCTGCTAGAGACACATTTGCAGGGGAGAGAGACCATTTCAGTCAGCAATGTGCAGCAAAGGCAGGTAAAAAAAAGATAAGTGCTAGTAGTGATACATGTGCAGCAACATTATAGTGCCCAAGTACAAGAGGGCACTACGGTGAGGCTGCAAATGGGGTACAGGGGACAGCAGGCAGGACATGCAGTGTGGCAGCTGGGGCACAGGTTGGGCTAGGTAGATGCCTAGGTTACACACAGGAATGTGGAAGCGGAAAACCAGCAGGACAGCAACTGACCAAGGGCAAACATGGCCATTAGTGTGTGTCCCACAGTGTCCCAGGGGATAGTACCCAGCAAGTACCCCAAAGGGCACATAGCATTGGTAGGCAGTGCCGGGGGGAAGCGTTGATGTCTATGCAGGCACCCCTACCCCATAAAACATACCAAAGGCAGCCGCCTACCAGCACACTGGATGGCCTGGGACTGCGCACCACCAGCACCATGGCATGTCAGCATGATGGCGGAGGGGGGAGTGGCATCTGCCCACAGCAGACCATGACCAAGCCCTGTTTAGGTGGGTGCTGTGCACTGTAACAGACAAGGTCTGTCTGATGAACAATCATGGTATCCCCAGCGAATGATCTGCCCCTGTGGCAACAGTTTGGTGCAGTATACACAGTCAGTGTGTTCAGGGGCAGAAGGTCACAAGTTTAAGTCACAGCTGTGGCTCCTGCCAACCTTGTCCCCCTATTTTACCCAGTACTCAATCAATGTGTGGCTTTGAGTCAGTCCTGACTCCTGGTGACCCAGAAGCTCCTGGGTTTTCTTGGCAATGTCACCGGAAGTAGATTGCCAGGCCTTTCTTCCGAGGCAATGGAGGGTTAAGTGACTTGCCCAAGGATACAAGGAGTGCTAGTGGGAATCGAACCCTGGTTGCTTGGTTACCAAGCCAGTGCTCTAACCACTAGGCTACTCCTCCACTCCTTACCCAGTACTAAACTGTGGTAATAAAGAGGGAACCTTTATTGCAGATAAAATAAACATGCCTGAAACGCCTATATTTTACCCTACAGAGCACAGACACCATAAACATATGCAATCCCTAGAGCAGAGTTCCCCAACTGCAGTCCTGGAGAGCCAAACACCATTCAGGTTTCATGCTGTCCCTAATAAATATGCCTGTGCTGCATTTGAATGCAGCGCCACCATTGTATGCAAATGTATCTCATGCATATTCATTAGGGACAGCATGAAAACTGAACCGTGTTTGTCCCACCAGGACCAGAGTTGGGAACCTCTGCCCTAGAGCAGCGGCCAACTTGGGCACAAACATCTGCACCCACAGGCTCCATTATCCAAACCCTCATGAAGAGTCAGTCTGTAGGGCCTTGCGCGGAGCAGCATCTCCCAATACTGGCACCTGCATACCTTAGTATTGCAGTCCTAAACTTGGGAACAGGTTCCACATATATTAAAAGGTTGCTATGATTAATGTCCTAAGTTAAACACTATTTGTTGACAGAGCTTCATCATAGCAACCTTTCTGATATCTGTGGCGTGTGTTTCAGTTTTTGCTTCTGACAGTGTTTACCACCCCGGGGAGTGACCCCAACAGTATTATGTACCATAGCAATGCCCGCACTGTACCCAGGACTGGTGTGGCGGCCAGGGCTGCCACAAACCTCTATATTTGCACAATGCTGCCATAGATGTGGGAGTGTGTGTATGTCTATTCAGTGTGTTGTGGCTGCCAACAGTTACTGAGCCCACACTGCTTGCACTGTTTCCAGTGTTAGCCTGCCAATGTGCATAATGAGGAGCAAGGTAGTGTGGGTATTGCCTGGACAGGGTGGCCTGGGCAGGATGCATCTGCATAGGGCAATGGCTGGGACATTGTAGTACCCGACCACCACATGTCATGCTGGGAGGTCACTCTCACCCTGACTGAGCAGTGACCACGGCATGGCTAGGTTCCCCCATAGTGCTATACAGTATTTCTCTCAAGTGATATTTATGGATTCCCTTTTCTGGGGCCCAATCACTGACATACCTGCTTGGTGTGTGTACTCACATCCCATTTTTGGGTGCACACATTTCCTCCAGGAACATGCACTATGTACTAGCTAGCAGACTGTCTGCAGTTAGCATGTGTATGGCTGGAACACCTTACAGCAGGGGTCTCAAACTCAAATTGCTTTGAGGGCCAAATGAGGACTTGTAAAGTAACCCAGGGGCCGCATAAGATGCGGGGCCTCATTTGCATAAGGGGCCTCATTTGCATAAATATTTGCATAATGTTACCATACACTAACTTTTAGTAAACATGCCTCTTTAATGAGTATGGATAAAGAAAGACTAAAAGATTTAGAAACAGGAAGACAATAATTAAACTGGGAACCCCCAAAAGCCAAACTTGGAATGTACAACAACACTGTAGAAATAAAACTATAAATTAATTTCCTCTTGTACTAAACAAAGCGCAAACATTAATGATGCACATTTCCCAGAGCTGACATATTCCAGTTAATAAATTCAAAATAAAGAGTTATTTTTCTACCTTTTGTGCATTTTTTTCAGTTGCAATTGTTCCAGCCACTTTCTTCTGGTTTCTTCATGTCTTCTGCTAACTCTCCATCGTCTGCTGTCCATTTGCCCTTTCTTCTCTCTCCTAGTTTTTTTTCCATTCTCTCTCTACATCTGCTTTAACATACTAATCTTTCTCCTTTTTCTCTTTCCTCATTCCTATTTCATCCACTCAAATTTTACCCCTCCATCCTCAATCCCCACTTACTCTCCCAATACCTGGCAAATTGTAGATTTGTCTTCTCTCCCAGACAAAATATTTTCCCCCTCTCCATTTCACTTTCCCAGCTCCATCCCATTCTAATCCTCCCCCAACATCAGCTCCCTTCTAGTTCCAGCCCCACCCAGCATCCGCTCCCTTCTAGTCCCTGCATCAGTCCATTTCCAGTCCTATCCTAGCCTCACCATCAGCCCATTTCCAATCCTGGCCCCCCATCAGCCATTTCCAATTCTAGCTCCCTCCCCTCACAGCCCATTTCCATTCCAAGCCCCCCTCCCCATCAGCCATTTGCAGTTCTAGCCCCCTTCCACTCTGCCCATTTCCAGTCCTAGCAACCCCCCCAGCCCATTACCAGTCCTAGCCCCCCATAGCCCATTACCAGTCCTAACCTCCCCATAGCCCATTACCAGTCCTAACCTCCCCATAGCGCACTTCCAGTTTTACCCCCCCATCACCCCATTTTCAGTCTTACCCCCCCCATCACCCCATTTTCAGTCTTACCCCCCCATAGCCCATTACCAGTCCTAGTCCCCCCCATAGCCCACTTGCAGTCTTATCCCCCATCACCCCATTTTCAGTCTTACCTCCCCTCATAGGCCATTACCAGTCCTAACCCCCCAATCAGCCCAACTCCAGTCCTAACCCCCCAATCAGCCCACCTCCAGTCCTAACCCCCATCTGCCCATTTCCAGTCCTAGCCCCCACCATAGCCCATTACCAGTCATAACCCCCCCTGCCAATAGCCCACTTCCAGCCCTAACCCCCATTACCCCATGTCAGTCAGCCCCTCCATAGCTCATTACCAGTCCTAACTCCCCCCAGCAGCCCACTCCAGTCCTTCCTAACCCCCAACTGCCCATTTCCAGTCCTAGCCCCCACCATAGCCCATTACCAGTCATAACCCCCCCTGCTAATAGCCCATTACCAGTCATAACCCCCCCTGCCAATAGCCCATTTCCAGTCATAACCCCCCCTGCCAATAGCCCATTTCCAGTCATAACCCCCCCTGCCAATAGCCATTTTCCATTCAAAACCCCCACAGCAAATAGCCCATTTCCAGTCATACTCCCCCCCTGCCAATAGCCCATTTCCAGTCATAACCCCCCCTGCCAATAGCCCATTTCCAGTCCTACCCCCCCCCAATAGCCCATTTCCAGTCCTACCCCCCCCCATCAACCCAGGTAAATAAAAAAAAAACCTGGCTTCTGCTACTGCAGCAGAAAATCAGCTGTCCCGCGGCCCCTTCCCCTCTGTGCGGAGAGCCCTGAGTGTGCTTCATCAGCGGGTGCTTTTTAAGCCGCGAAGAGAGTATTTCCCTCTCGCGCGGCTAAAGCCTATTCACTTTTCAAGCCTCGCGAGAGGGGAATACTCTCTTCGCGGCTTGAAAAGCACCCGCTGATGGAGCACACACTCAGGGATCTACGGGCAGAGGGGAAGGGGCCGCAGGACAGCTGATTTTGCTGCTTGAGCAGCAGAAGCCAGTTTTTTTTTTTAAATTTGACAGTCGATTCTGCCGCTGCCACGGCGGCAACGGCAGCAGCAGAAGCCAGGCTTTTTTGTTTCCCTCCGTCGCGGGCCGCACAACGTTCTCTCGCGGGCCGTGTGTTTGAGACCCCTGCCTTACAGGGTGCAGTGGGTGGAGACTGATTGTGCCCTCTGATGGTGAAGGTCAGATAGTGGTGGGGGGCAGCTGAGCTTCTCCAGCATTCTGCCCGTCTGCCATTGCCTTATGTGATGCATACAGATCTGCATTGACTGCCCTGTAGGGTGCCTGTTCCCCAGCAGGACTGGGGTTGATGGTCCCCTCTACTGCCACCATTGCAGAGATGTAGAATGTGGATCTGTTGATGGGAGATCCTGTCCCCCACCATGAGCCACAGAGGGTGGGTTGGGTCATGCTACATAATCCGCTTTTGGGTCCAAACACCCTCCCTTCACTTATAACATGTGACCATGGCACCCACGGGATATGCACTATTCTGGGTACATCATAGTCCACAAGGGCTAGACGTGACTGGGAAATACAGATGAACACAGGTGTATCCTAGGTGTGTCTGCAAGGACTACTAATCACACACTGGCACTGATGGGGACCTGCAGCATAGCCTATCTCAGCCAAGCCAGGTGCTGCAGACCTGGTGCTGGGCGCCACACCTCACCCTCAGGGTGAGCACAGGACTGTACACAATGTCACAGGACTGTACACAATGTCACGGTCTGTAGCTACTCTGTGCCAGTAACACACATGGTCAGTTCCCCCTTCCAGGCCGAGGTGCTGTGGGGGTGCATACCCCATCTTGTGATCAGCTGTAGACTGCTGATCTGCATGTGCGGTGCATCATGGGTACGGGTGGGTTTACCCTATCCTGGTAACCAGGGCCGGATTTACCTTGAGTGAGGCCCTACGCCAACAAAAATTGTGGGCCCCCAGAAAAGATAAAAATGAGCACGCCGGATCCGCTGTTGGCCCTGATGTCATAATTAAACTGGGAATCCCAAAAGCCAAACTTGGAATGTACAACACTGCAGAAATAAAACTATACAATAATTTGCTCTTGTACTAAACAAAGCGCAGACGTTAATGATGCACATTTACCAGAGCTGACATATTCCAATTAAATTCAAAATAAAGAGATACTTTTCTACCTTTTGCTCATTTTTTTTCAGCTGCAATTGCTCCAGCCACTTTCTTCTGGTTTCTTCGTGTCAGTCCACCTCCAGTCTTAAATCCCCCAGCCCATTTCCAGTCCCAGCCCCCCCCCCCCATCGGCTCAAGTAAAATTAAATTTAAAAAAAAAACCGCTGGCTGCTGCCGCGGCAGCATGGACTGTCCCGCGGGGCCCACCCTCTGCTGTCGCGGCAGCATGGACTGTCCCGCGGGGCCCCCTCTGCCCGCTGAATCCGTCCCTCCCTCCCTCCCTCCGTGCCGGCTTTGAGAGGCGCGAAGGGAGAGTGTCTCCCTCGCGTCTCTGTTAAGCCCGCAGGGGCTGATGGGAAATTTCTTAAATCATGAGTTTTTAAATACTTAATATTGTAAACCAAGCATATTTTCTACGTCCCTGGACCTTAAGGACCTCTATTATTTACTTTACAACTTATAACACTTAAAAAAATACTTTTAAAAAATAGGTATAGGCCCCGCCCCCTAAACTTTAATGAGCTCCGTTAAACATTGAAACTATAAAACACTTTAAAAAATCACTTTGACCAACTCACCATTCCATTTGCATGGACTGTCCCGCGGGGCCCCCTCTGCTGTCGCGGCAGCATGGACTGTCCTGCGGGGCCCCCTCTGCCCGCTGAATCCATCCCTCCCTCCCTCCGTGCCGGCTTTGAGAGGCGCGAAGGGAGAGTGTCTCCCTCGCGTCCCGCAGGGGCTGATGGGAAATTTCTTAAATCATGAGTTTTTAAATACTTAATATTGTAAACCAAGCATATTTTCTAGGTCCCTGGACCTTAAGGATCTCTATTATTTACTTTACAACTTATAACACTTAAAAAAATACTTTTAAAAAATAGGTATAGGCCCCGCCCCTAAACTTTAATGAGCTCCGTTTAACATTGAAACTATAAAACACTTTAAAAAATCACTTTGACCAACTCACCATTCCATTTGCTTTTTTTTTACTTTTATTTTGCAGCATGGACTGTCCCGCGGGGCCCCCTCTGCCCGCTGAATCCGTCCCTCCCTGCCGGCTTTGAGGGAGGGAGGGAGGGACGGATTCAGCGGGCAGAGGGGGCCCCGCGGGACAGTCCATGCTGCCGTGACAGCAGAGGGGCCCCCGCGGGACCGTCCATGCTGCCGCGGCAGCAGCCAGCGTTTTTTTTTTTTAATTTAATTTTAGGAACCCTAACAATTTTTTCAGTTTTTGTGGGCCCTTGTCAGCTGTGGACCCTACGCCACGGCGTAATTGGCATATAGGTAAATCCGGCCCTGCTGGTAACCACAGCAGACAGTTTGCGTGGTGACCTGCAGTCTTTCTGTAGCCAGCCAGCGGTGTGTTAGTAGTTATAGAGATGTAACCCACTGGTTACTTCAATGACTGTGGAGCCAGCTTTTAATAAGTCTTCTTTCCCTCCCTCCCTAACACCCACCCCTGGGATAATCGTAGCTTTATAGGTGTTTGCGCCTCTTAAAGGAAAGTAGGTGTCATATTCACTCTCAGGTGCAGCTGTTTATCCTCATCAGGTATACATTAAGGACCTGAGATTGATTAAGCTTTAGGTGAACAAGGTACGTTAAATGTATTAGGTATAGTTTTATTACTATAAGTATCCCCAGCAACCCTTAGTAAGTAAAGAACTTAAATATCTAAACACAGCCTTAAAACTAAGATGCAGACAGCAGTCCAGCAGTGAGATGGGGGATCTCCAGTCTTCTGCATTGAGTGTCACATGTATGATTTTCTCCAAGTTGGTGAGGGGTCTTACGTGTATACTAGGTGGAAGGAGCTCTTTGCTCTCAGGGAATGAGTCTGATCTCTGGAGGCTAGAGTAGCAGACTTGGAGGATATAAGGAAGGCAGGTATATAGACAAGACCTGAAGTCCCAACTCCAGTCTGGCAGCATCCCTGTTGCCATGGAGGAGAGAGGTCATGTGACAGGAGAGCATCACCCTGGTGTGGCAGGAAGTGATCTTGTAGCTAGGACCTGTCCTCCAAGGAGATATAAAACCCTCTCACACTGAAGAAGTTTCTCTAGGGCCATGTGCCCATGAGGGAACGGTTAGGACAGCCATTATAGTTACTGATTAAGCATGTAGATAGATGAGTGGCTGGTGGATGTGAGGATCTCCTGGTAACATGCCTGCCTGCTGCGAAGGTAGCGGATGTCACGTGCCACCTAGACAAGGTCTTAGATAGTGCTGGGGAAGAGTCTGCTGTCTTGGTACATGCCGGTACCAGTGACATAGGAAAAATGTGGTAGGGAGGTTCTGGAGGCTAAATTTAGGCTTTTAGGTAGGAAGTTGAAATCCAGAACTTGCAGGGTAGTGTTCTCCGAAATGCTTCCACGCGCAGGACCCAAAAGGCAGGCAGAGCTCTGGAGTCTTAATGCGTGGATGAGACGATGGTGCAAGAATGAGAGTTTTGGATTTGTTAGGAACTGGGGAACATTCTGAGGAAAGGAGGGGCTCTTATGAAGGGATGGGATCACGTTAAACGGGATGGAACCAGGCTGCTGGCTTTAACCTTTAAAAAGGAGATAGAGCAGTTTTTAAACTAGATATTGGGGAGAGCTAACAGTCACCCAAGAGTGCATGGTTTGAAACAATGTATCCTTGAAGGATTTATTTATTTTTATTTATTATATTCTCTTATATACTGCGCTATTCTGCATCAGTGTGGTTTACATTGAACAAATTGAAATTACATTGAACAGGGCATTATAACTTGGAGATAACTATTTTACAGGGAACATGGGCTATGGAGGGTTAAGTGACTTGCCCAAGACCACAAGGCGCACCTGTGGGACTAGAAACCCCAGTCCTTCTGGCCCAAGGTTGCTGTCCTCTAGTGGGATTTGAACACCCATCCTTCCGGCCTGAAGTACCTTGCCCCAACCACTAGGCCACTCCTCCACTCCTACTACCAAGGATACTACCAAAAGAATGAAGTTAAGGCATATGAGGTTCCAATAAAGACAAAAGTAGCCTAAATGCCCTTGAGTACAAAGCAGACAGAGCTTAAAGATTCCAAATTACCCCTGCCTACCGATAGCCAGATTAATATGAATAAAATACAGTCTCTAAAATGCTTGTGTGCAAATGCTAGAAGTCAAAAAAATAAGATTGGAGAGTTACAGTATATAGCACTAAATGAGAGGTTAGATATTTTTGGTTTCTCAGAGACATGGTAGAAGGAGGACAACCAGTGGGACACTGTGATACTTGGGTACAAACTGTATCATAATCATCGAGCTGATAAAATTGATGGAGGGGTTGTGCTCTGTGTTAGAGAGCGCATTGAGTCACAAAGGACTAAAATTTTGCAGGAAACAAAATTTGCTGTAGAATCTCTATGGATTGAAATTCCATGTAAAAAGGGGAAGGTGATGACAGTGGGGGTATACTATCGACTGCCTGGCCAAAATGAACAAATAGATGATGAAATGCTCAAAGAAATCAGGGAAGCTAACAAAAGTTACAGCACAGTAATATTAATGGGTGATTTCAATTACCCCAGTATTGACTGGGTCAGTGCCACGGCAGGACATGCTAGGGAGATAGTTTCTAGATGAAATAAATGACTGCTTCCTGGAGCAGCTGGATCATGAACTGATCAGATGGGAAGCCATTTTGGACCTAGTCCTTAGTGGAATACCAGATCTGGTTCAAGAGATAAGGGTGTTTGGGGCCACTTGGCAATAGTGATCATAGCATGATCGTGTTTGATTTAATTAATGGAGGAGGTATGATAAGAACATCCACAGTACTGCCTTTTAACTTTCAAAAGAGAGACTATGGGGGGGGCGAAGCCTGATGTCCAGCGGGTAAGACGCTTCGCGCTGAAGCTCCCGAGAGGCCTACTCAGAATCCTGACTTAATACCTATACAAACTTAATATTTTGCTCCGAGCTTACCGGGGTACCTCGGGGGGGATGGCGGCCCATAAACCAGCGCGCTTGGACTTCGGGTCTCCTTCTTCTTCACACGGAAAACGCTCCAAAACAGAGGTGTCTTCCCCACAGAAGATGGTTCCACTTCGTGAAAACCCCGAAATGCACCTGGAGATTTTAGAGGAAATACGCGGCGTGAAGGAACTGGTGCAGTCCAACGGAGAAGCGCTTCGAGCCATGCGAGAAGACTTCGGAGTGCTCCAGGACCGACTTGAAAGTCTTTCATTACGGCAGGACAACATGGCGGGGGTCCTCGACTCGCACGCGGTGCGCTTGGGCAAACTGGACAAGGCTGAGCGCCAGATACAGAATCTTCAAAAGGAGTTAGAAGATAGCAATAATCGAGCCCGTCGCAACAATGTGAGGCTCATTGGAATACCGGAGGGGGTGGAAGCAGGAGATATAAGAGAATTCCTGCTCAAAACTCTTCCCTCCTTGCTGAAGATCACTTTTCATAGAGATCTGGAAATCGATCGAGCACACCGTGTTCCTACCCACATGGCGCTCAACCGAACGACCCCCCGGCCTATTATCTTTCGATTACTACGATATCAACAAGTGGAACAAATTTTAAATGCTGCCCGGGCGAATCATCATTTGGAATTTGAAGGTCATAAAGTCTCCTTCTTCCCTGATCTGGCAAAGCCCACCGTTGACCGTCGGAAGAAACTCCTTGCTTTTCGCCCTCGACTTCAACAACTACAGGCTCGCTTTGGCCTGTTGTATCCAGCGAAGCTCCGAGTGACTCTCCACAACCAAACTAGGACATTCGAAGATCCTGATCTACTATCAACATTTTTAGACTCCAAAGAAGCAGAGCAGATGCGCTAATCCAACAACTTGGACTTATTATCTGCCGGCTCTGTCCGCCATTTTGAAGGGCCCGACGCGGCGGTCATAGCCAAGCACAGAGACTACCTGGACTTTCTTTCTTTCTCTATATGACTTTTTTTTTTTTGGTCTCCTATCCCTCCATGATGTGTGCCTCGGTCGGATTCGGAGCACGCACAGTTCTACAGGTTATATGTTTTTTCAATTTCGGCCTTCTCTGGGGTTTCTCCCCGCAGACACATGGTCGCCAGTAATTTCTGGGGTTCTGTTTCTTCTCTACCGCACCGCGGTTTTTCTTTTTTAATGTGGGGCGCTTCATTGTATTACATTAGCTTATTTTCTTTCATGTCATGTGTACAGCCAGATAAAGTTAATATGAGGGACATTGTGAAATTATGTGCGCTATCATGCTCAGAATTTTTAACCTTTCTGAATGGCCTTATGTAAAATCTTATCACTTAACGTAAAAGGCATCAATAGTCCAATCAAAAGAAAGAAAATCCTTAGCTATCTTAGCCATGAGCATGCTGATTTAGTGTTTCTTCAGGAAACGCATCTAAACTCTGCTGAAACACTGAAACTCAATGCTAAACCTTACATGGTGGCTGCCTATTCTCCCGCCGTTTCCAAACGGTGTGGGGTAGCCATTCTGGTTAAGAAGTCTTTGCAAGCTACTGTAATGGATACTAGCTCTGACAAGGAGGGTAGATGGGCCCGTGCACACCTTAAGGTTGGAGATAGTGAATTCACGTGTATTTGTATTTATGCCCCGAATGTGGACAACCCTGCTTACTATGCAAGAATTGCGCAGTTGGCACAGGCCTCTGCCAATACTCCATTAATACTTGGTGGTGATTTCAATCAAGTGTTAGACCCTTTGATAGATAGACAACCGCCTAGAACGAGTAGTCCACCCAAGAGTCTTGCTACCCTTACAGCTCTGATGCAAGATCTTGCGCTAGTAGATATATGGAGGCTGCTTCACCCCTCAGACTTAGAGTTCACCTTTTTTTCTGCCCCCCATCACTCACAATCTAGAATAGATTTCTTTCTCATTTCCAAAGCACTGATTTCTCAAGTGGACACGGCTAGGACTCATCCTCTCCATATTTCAGATCATGCTGCCATATCTTTATCATTACATGTCACTGCGCGAGACGATTCTCCCCGAGCTTGGTTTTTTGATAGATCCCTACTAGATCAAAAAGATTTTCAGGTTGATATAAAGGCCGCTATCCAAGATTATTTTCATTTTAACTCACCCCATGACACAGCGAGCTGGGCTTGGTGGGAGGGTTTTAAGGCATCTATCCGTGCAACTATAACCAGCTATCAAATTCGGCAGGGGAAACAAAGAAAGCAACACTTACTGATTCTAGAGCAACAGATACAAGCTGGGGAGCGTCTCCTCACGTCCCGTACTGACCCATGTATTTTACTCCGTTTACAACGCTTGCGTTTTCAATACAATCAGCTTTTGTATACTGCTGCTGCTAAAAATATTGAATCACAACAAGGGATATATTACCGGGAAAATAACCATGCTGGCAAATTGTTAGCAAATGCCCTGAAAGGTCAAAAAGAAGCCAAGCGTGTTACCGCTCTCCGTAATCCGTCGGGGGGGGGGGGCTTGGTCACTAAAGATACAGAAATCTTAGAACTCTTTCGTGATTTTTATACTCGGCTTTATCAATCTGAATGTGATTTTGAGCCAGAAGTATTTGAACGCTTACTTTCAGGGGTACAAAGACCGACCCTATCTGACGAAGATAGAGTGGCCATGGACAAACCATTCACTTTATCAGAAATTCATTCTGCTATCAAGAAATGTGCCACAGGTCGAGCTGCAGGCCCAGACGGTCTCCCTGCTGAATTCTACAAAACCTTTAACGCTGACTTAGCTCCAGTTTTGAAACTTTATTTTTCTGCTCTGGCCGAGGAGGGCTCTCCTTCTGGGTCCTTCTCAATGGCAAATGTAGTAGTTTTTGAGAAAGAGGGGAGAGACCCGCAACTAACAGCTAATTATCGTCCAATTTCCCTCCTAAACGCGGACTATAAAATATTTGCCACCATTCTCTCCACCCGGCTCTCTGATAGGATGTCTACCTTAATACACCCAGATCAATGCGGTTTCATTCCCGGTAGATCAACTGCTGACAATGCTCGGACTCTATGTCATGTACTGACTGCCGCAGTTAATCTTGATCGCCCATTTGTTGGCCTCTCACTTGATGCTGAGAAGGCCTTTGATCGCTTAGAATGGCCCTTCCTGTTTGCAGCCCTCCGTTGGTACGGATTCGGAGAAGGTTTTTTCCGCTGTCTCCGCACCATGTATGCACAGCCTACAGCCAGTATCTGTGCTAATGCTTTAAAGTCTCAGCCATTTCCCCTTCAACGCGGTACTCGCCAGGGATGCCCATTGTCTCCACTTCTTTTCGATCTTGCACTCGAACCCTTAGCTTTACTAATCCGGCAATCGGAGGAGATTCATGGAGTCCCCTTCTCTCATAGGGAAATCAAAATTTCAGCATATGCTGATAACCTTATGCTCTTTGTCTCTATAGACTCAGTGCCGGCTGTCCTAGAGCAAATTGGTAAATATTCACAACTCTCCGGTTATAAGATAAATTGGACTAAGTCGGTAGCCTTTCCACTAAATCCTCTGCTTCATCAGGCAGATATGCAACCCTTTCCCTTTTTATGGCAACCTCGCATGGTCAAATACCTTGGGGTTCACTACTGCTCTCCTTTGGAAGACACTATCTCTTTTAATGCCAAAGACTTAACCTCTAAAGTCCGGGCGCTTACTCACCGTTGGACTCCTTTAACACTTACCTGGTGGGGTCGCCTAGAAACCATAAAAATGATGATTGTTCCGAAAGTGAATTATATTTTAGAAATGTTGCCCTGTCTCCTACCTCGACGTACATATAAAGATATAGAGGGCCTTCTGACTAGATACCTATGGCAAAACAAGACACCTAGGATAGCGAAACATAAGCTGCAAGCAGATAAGGAAAATGGGGGTGTCAGATTCCCTGATTTCCTGAAATACCATCAATCTTTTCTTCTCAAACAAGGCGCTCGTTGGCTGGAAGATCTAGCACCGAGTAGACCTGTGTGGCTAGACATAGAGGAGGACCTTTGCAAACCGATTCCTCTTACTTTTCTCCCTGGTATGACTCTCCCATCAGACTCCCACTATCCACCAATGCTTTTAGACACTTTAGGTGCCTTTAATACTCTTATGCAATCTTTAGACTCCCGACTCTGTCCGTTAGACAGGCTCCCGCTTTGGTACAATACTCGATTTCAAATACAAAATAAACCGATGGCGTGGAGCCCCTGGTACACTAGGGGCATTTGGATTCCTAACCAGTTGTTCCATGATGGTCGCTGGAAAACTTTTAGTGAATTGCAAATTGAATTTGGTCTCCCAGCAAAACATTACTTTCAGTTGGTGCAACTTCAGCATTGTCTTCGGAGTGCTAAGGTGCTCCCGCCATCGGCATCCCCTACACAAGGATTGTCGGAGACTATCCGATCTATCGGGAGTTCACCGGGTGTAGCATCTAACTTTTACAAAACCTTATGTAATGCTATAACTAGAGGTACCCCTATAGCACAGAAAGCATGGGAGCGAGAATTGCATGTAACTTTGACCCCGGAGCAATGGAGCCTTGTCTGGAGTAGAGTGACACGGGTTTCTCGATCCGCCTCACTCACTCAGACACTCTTCTTTCTAGCCCACCGGTGTTTCTACACTCCTGACAGATTAGCCAAATGGAACACCACTCAGGGCAATAGCTGTTGGACATGCCATGCGGCCATTGGTTCACTGCCTCATGTTATGTATGAATGTCCCGCACTACAGTATTACTGGCGTCGGGTCTGGGGTCGTATCCAATCTATTTTGCACTTTCAAGAGCCCCTTTCTTGGAGGATAGTGGGACTTCGCTCAGCTGCGGGGATCCCCTCTCTTCCAAAAACGGCTTACTTCCTTTTGGACTTTATGCTAGGCATCGCTATTTCCCTAATTACGAAATACTGGAAAAATAGCTCCCATCTGAGCCCCAATGAATGGTGGAATCATGTCTGTCTCTACAGTAAATATGAACAAATACCTCGTATGCTTGCTTCTTCCGTTCAGACTCCTCATCATCTGTCTAAATGGAAGATGCTCAATGACTATGTTCACACTGCTAAATGCTCTCATCTGACTGTTTAAATTTGTATAAATCTCTGTCCCATGATCATTCTGTATCGTAGATACTCTTTTGTTCGTTTTGATGTACAATCACTGTTGTTTGGAAGCGCTCACATGCTGATATTATCGGCTCAGAGAAGAAGCATGGGGGTGGGGGGTAATAGGGTTTGCTTTTCCTTATTGTATACTTGTTTTGTCTCCTTTGGTGTGTTGTTTCTTTTGTTTGTTGCAAAATGAAAATAAAAGTTTAAAAAAAAAAAAGAGAGACTATGATAAAATGAGTAAAATAGATAAGAAAAAACTAAAAGGATCAGTTGCAAAGGTTAAAGACTTACATCAAGCTTGGGTGTTGTTTAAAAAATACTATCTTGGAAGCCCAGACCAGCTGTATTCCATGCTTTAAGAAAAGTGGAAAGAAGTCCCAAAACTGCCAGCATGGTTTAAAGGTGAGGTCAGAGAGGCTGTTCTTGCCAAAAAAGCTTCTTTCAGGAAATGGAAAAAAGAGCCAAATGATGAAAACTGGAAAGAGCACAAGCAACTGGCAAGTTAAATGCAAGACATTGATAAGGCAGGCAAAGAGAGAATTTGAGAAGAAGCTTGCTGTGGAAAAAAAATGTGTAATAAAGACTTTTTCAAGTACATTCATAGCAAAAAACCTGTGTGAGAGTCAGTTCGACCATTAGATGATAGAGGGGTAAAAGGGGCACTAAGAGGGGACGAGGCCATAGTGGAGAGACTGAATTAATTCTTTGTTTCGGTCTTTACTGAGGAAGATAAAGGGATATTACCTATGACTGAAGTGGTATTTAAAGGTGATACTGCGGAAGAATTGAAAGAAATATCGATACACCGGGAAGATGTATGACAACTATTTGATAAACTGAAGAGAAGCATATCACCTGGACTAGATGGTATACAACCAAGGGTGTAGAAAGAACAGAAATATGAGATTGCAGACCTGCTATTAGTAATCTGTGAACTATCATTAAAATCATCTGTAATACCTGAAGATTGGAGGATGGCCAATGTAACGCCAATTTTTAATATGGGTTCCAGGAGTGATCCAGGAAACTACAGATCGGTGAGCCTGATGTCAGTACTGGGAAAAATGGTAGAAATCATCATAAAGAACAAAATTGCTGAAAATGTAGTCATGGCTTAACGGGAGACAGCCAACATGGCTTTAGACAAGGAAGATCTTGCCTTACTAATCTGTTATGTTTTTTTGAAAGTGTGAATAAACAGGTAGACAAAGGTGAGTCAGTAGATATAGTGTATCTGGTCTTTCAGAAAGCCTTCGACAATGTCCCTCATCAAAGACTTTTGGCAAAACTAAAAAGTCATGGGATAGGAGGCAGTGTACTATTGTGGATCAGGAACAGGTTAAAAGATAGAAAGCAGAGGGTAGGGTTAAATGGCCAATTTTCCAGGTGGAGAAAGGTGAATAGTAGAGTACCCCAGGGATCTGTGATGGGTCTTCTGCTTTTTGACATATTCATAAATGATCTGGAAAAGGGAATAATGAGTGAGGTTATCAAATTTGCAGATGACACAAAACTATTTAAAGTTGTTAAAACCCATGAGGATTGTGGAAAATTGCAAGAGGATCTTGATAAATTGGAAGACTGGGCATCCAAATGGTAGATGAAATTTAATGTAGACCAGTGCAAAGTTATGCACCTAGGAAAGAACAACCCAAACTATAGTTACATGATGCAAGGTTCCACATTAGGATCCACCACCCAGGAAAAAGATTTAGACGTCATTGTGGATTACATGTTAAAACCCTCTGCCCAGTGTGCAGCGGTGGCCAAGAGAGCAAATAGAATGCTAGGTATCATAAGGAAAGGAATGGAAAATAAAACAAAGGATATTATAATGCCTCTGCATTGTTCCATGGTGTGACCGCACCTTGAATATTTTGTGCAATTCTGGTCGCCGTATCTTAAAAAAGATATAGCGTTATTAGAAAAGGTTCAGAGAAGAGCCACCAAAATGGTAAAGGGAATGGAAGGATACCCCTATGAAGAGAGTCTAAAAAGGTTAGGGCCCTTCAACCTGGAAAAGAGACGGCTGAGGGGAGATATGATAGAGGTCTATAAATTAATGAATAGAGTGGAATGGGTAAATGTAGATCGATTGTTTACGTTATCAGAATATAGAAAGACTAGGGGACATGCAATGAAGCTACAGGGTAACCTATTTAAGACTAATAAGAGAAAATATATTTTCACTCAACTTGCAGTCAAACTCTGGAATTTGTTACCGGCGGATGTAGCAAAAGCTGTAATTGTAGCTGGATTTAAAAACGTTTGGACAAGTTCCGGGAGGAAAGGTCCATAAACCATTAGTAAAAGTGATCCAGGATATCACTGCTTGACTTAATACAAGCATTGTGGAACCTGTGTTTTTTTCAGGAAACTGCTGTGTACCTATGACCTAGATTGGCCACTAGATTGGGCCTAGATTGGGCTTGATGGACCTTGGTCTGACCCAGTATGGCATATCTTGTTATATTCTTATGTTACTAGAGGATGTAGTAAAAACTGTTAGTGTAGCTGTATTTAAAATAGATTTGGAAAAGTTCCTGGATGAAAGGTCCATAAACCATTATTAAAAGAGACCCAGGATATCACTGCTTGATTCAATACAAACATTGTGGAACCTGTGTCTTTTGGGGAAACTGCTAGGTACTTGTGACCTTGATTGGCCACTGCTGGAAACAGGATACTGGGCTTGATGGACCTTGGTCTGACCCAGTATGGCATATCTTATATTCTTATGTTCTTATCTTATGTACTTGTTACTAGTAATGGTTAATTGTTCTATGTAAACCACCTTGATTTACTGATGGGGAGGTATATAAAATCACATAAATAAGTATCCGGGGCCAATCTTCGAAGGCCGTCTGCCTATTGATTAATTTTGGGCTCTCTGGATTCCACTACAGGCTTCTCCAGCCCCTCCCCTTCAGTTCTACGGCCTCCCACTATCATCGGAGACATCCTCAGGTTAGCCACTGGCAATCGCTGCTCTCTCTGATGCTTGCTCCACTCTCCCTGCACTGATTCTTCTCCTGCCTTTCCCCAGACAAACGCTCCAGCCATCGAGTGCCCAGGTTCACGGGTGATCCTTTTCATTTATTTATTTTACTTTTAATCCTCACGGCTGCTGCCAGCTCTTCCCACAGCTGCGGGATAGAAAAAAATGACTTGGTTGCTCATCACATTCCCGGAATGTCCCACTGAATCTGACCATCCTCTTGGAGTCCCTAAAAGATACTTAATTTTAATTTTATTTATTTATCTATTTAAAACAGCACTCTAGTTACATTATGCCCAGCTAACTGCAGGCCTAATAGTTGAATCACCAACTACAGCATCTATTTTAAGCCTTCCCTCCAGGGGTAATGCTCCTAGAGACAAATCCTTGATGAGAAAGGATAGTGAATCCCCAGGAGGACAGGTTCTGGCTAGAACAGGGGTCGGCAACCCGCGGCTCCGGAGCCGCATGCGGCTCTTTCTCACCTTTGCCGCGGCTCCGGAGCACACTGCCCGCCCGGTGACAGGCAATGGTGTTGTAAGCTCCCTCCCTTCTTCTGCAGCCGCGGCTCCCTGCCTCTTAGGGAACCGCGGCTGTGCTTTTAAAATCATCACGGAGCCCTTCCTGTCTTGACGGGCTCCGTGCAGCATTGTCCCGCCTCTAAAGGAAGTTTGGAGGCGGGAAGACAGGACGGGCTCCGAGATGTTTTTAAAAGCACCGCCTCGGTTCCGTAAGAGGCAGGGCGCCGCGGCTGCAGAAGACGGGTGGGGAGCTGACATGGAGGGAGGGAGCTGATATGGATGGATGGAGGGGGGCTGACATGGAGGGAGGGGGGGTGCCTTGGAGGGAGGGAGGAGTTTTGGATGGATGGATGGAGGGGGGCTGACATGGAGGGAGGGAGCAGATATGGATGGATGGAGGGAGGGGGGCTGACATGGAGGGAGGGAGCAGATATGGATGGATGGAGGGAGGGGGGCTGACATGGAGGGAGGGGGGCTGACATGGAGGGAGGGAGCAGATATGGATGGATGGAGGGAGGGGGGCTGACATGGAGGGAGGGAGCAGATATGGATGGATGGAGGGAGGGGGGCTGACATGGAGGGAGGGAGCGAGCAGATATGGATGGAGGGAGGGGCTGACATGGAGGGAGGGAGCAGATATGGATGGATGGAGGGAGGGGGGCTGACATGGAGGGAGGGGGGCTGACATGGAGGGAGGGAGCAGATATGGATGGATGGAGGGAGGGGGGCTGACATGGAGGGAGGGAGCTGATATGGATGGAGGGAGGGAGCAGATATGGATGGAGGGAGGGGGCTGACATGGAGGGAGGGGGGCTGATATGGATGGATGGAGGGAGGGAGGGGGGCTGACATGGAGGGAGGGAGCTGATATGGATGGAGGGAGGGGGGCTGACATGGATGGAGGGAGGGGGGCTGACATGGATGGATGGATGGAGGGAGGGGGGCTGACATCGAGGGAGGGAGCTGATATGGATGGATGGAGTGAGGAGGGCTGACATGGAGGGATGGAGGGGGCTGACCTGGCGGGAGGGAGCTGATATGGAGGGATGGATCGAGGGGGGCTGACATGGAGGGAGGGAGCTGATATGGATGGAGGGAGGGGGGCTGACATGGAGGGAGGGGGGCTGACATGGATGGAGGGAGGGGGGCTGACATGGAAGGATGGAGGGAGGAGGGGCTGACATGGAGGCAGGGAGCAGAAATGGATGGAGGGAGGGGGGCTGACATGGAGGGATGGAGGGGGCTGACATGGAGGGAGGGAGCTGATATGGATGGAGGGAGGGGGGCTGACATGGAGGGATGGAGGGGGCTGACATGGAGGGAGTGGGATGATATGGATGGAGGGAGGGGGCTGACATGGAGGGATGGAGGGGGCTGACATGGAGGGAGGGAGCTGATATGGATGGAGGGAGGGGGGCTGACATGGAGGGGGCTGACATGGAGGGATGGAGCACTGGTAATGGGGTTGAGGGGACTAGCACTGGAAATGAGCTGATTAGGGGAGGCTAGGACTGGTAATGAGCTGATGGGGGGTAGGACTGGTATTGGGCTGATTAGGGGAGCTAGCACTGGTAATGGGGTTGAGGGGGGATTAGCACTGGAAGCGAGCTGATTGGGGGGCTTTGAATGGGCATGGGCTGATTGTGGGGAGGGGAGGATAGAGCTGCTGGCCCTGGAAGATAACTGGGGGCTAAGGCTGCCATGGTATTTGTACTAGAAGGGACTGGTCAGTGGGGAAGGAGGGGGATTGGAAGGAAATGGACACCAGTGGCAATCATGGGAATGCAAGTTGACATTGGAAGGTACTGGGAGTGAGGACTGGAAAGGGGCTGATATTGGGGAGGGTTACTGGGACTGGAAATAGGCTGATGGAAAGAAGTGAAGAAAACGAAAGAAGAGATAAGAAATGGCAGATGGACCATAGACCACAGAAAGAGAGCTAAGAGAAGACAGGAAAGCAGAAGCCTCAGATCGGGACCAGCATGATCAAAGAATAAATTGGTCAGACAACAAAGGTAGAAAAAATAATTTTATTTCATATTAGTGATTTGACTACAAAATCATCATAATTTTGAAATCAAATATTGTTACTTGTTGTTGTGATATTTTCTGGCATATTTTTTTTGGTGTGCGAAGGAAGAGGGGTAGTCTTATACGGCGAGTATAGGCCAAACACCTATATTTTAACAGGAAAAGTAGGGGGTCATATATAGCATTAAGGTAAGAAACAATATATGCAGTGTTAGATTTGTTTTAAATGTCGCAATGGTTTTGCGGCTCCCAGTTTTTTTTTTCCCTTCGGAAACGGGTCCAAGTGGCTCTTTATGTCTTAAAGGTAGCAGACCCCTGGGCTAGAAGATCACTCTCTGCCACACCAAGGTGATGCTCTCCTTTCAGATGACCTTTCTGCTGCATAGTATAAAGACTGCCAAACTGGATGTGGGGCTTCTCTACTATGTCCTTGAAGATCTCCTCTATATATCTCTCTGTCTGTCTCAGCTCCTCCAAGTCTGGTACTTTAGCCTCCAAAGATCGGACTTTTCACTGAGAACTAGGAACTCTTTGTACCGAGTGCACATATATGACCTCCCACCACCTGGGAGTGTAAAAGATTGGATAGCCCCCAACTCACTATTGGCATTTTGTATTGTATTGGTGAGTTGTTTAGTTATTTAAGATTGCTAAAGGAATATGGATGCTTAATCCCTTAAGAAGTCCCTTAAGCTTATTAGGTATATTGCATGCTGTTATTTATAGGCACATTTTTGAAAGAATGTGGAGATTAGAACTGAGATGTTGAGGTCAGCATGTAATCAATTCTAATGGTATTTACGGAGCAGCTCTGCTAAACGTGGAGCCGTTTTTAAAATACACAATCACATGCAGTGGAAGGAGCCATTTTAGAAATATAAACACAGAAAGTATGGATGGAAGAAATCAGGCAACTTACAAAACTGTCATCATTTTACAACATGTATCTATAAATGCCACCACTTACATGTTTATCTAAGACATTTTGCAAATGGAGATGTACAGATGCTGCAACTCAGCTACAGAGGACCATATCTTTAGGTCATTTCAATTTGAAGGGGAAAATGAACATACCCGCCCCCCCCCCCTTAGTCCCTCTTGTAAAGAGAGGGGAGAACCAACTACTTTTTCCATAGGGAGGAGTGGCCTAGTGGTTGGGGCAAGTTACCTCACTAGAGGACAGCAACCTTGGGCCGGAAGGACTGGGGTTTCTAGTCCCACAGGTGCTCCTTGTGGTCTTGGGCAAGCCACTTAACCCTCCATTGCCCATGTTCCCTGTAAGTATTAGTGTATGTGTCTCGTATCCCCCAATTGTGTTGTAACCACTTTGATTGAAGGATAAGGTGGTATACAAAACTGTCTGAATAAATAAATCTGTTTGTGTCAGTGAACAGGTGTAAATCCGGATCTGGGCAATTTCGGTCTTTCACATGCATCCCTTATATGAAATGGGGAATTCATGTGTAGATTTTGATCCTTTCGAGGCCACACCCCAAAAATGCCCCTGCTTTCATTGTCTTATGGTCATCCACATGTACTGTAAAATGAACCCTTTCTAAAATGGCCATTTACAGGTGGAAACATTTACACATACAAGTCATTGTATTGGCATGTGTAAATCACAAATAAGGCTTCTTAAACAAGCCCCTCTACTTACCTCAAGATGAATTGCAAGAACTTTGAACCAGTCTATTACTGAGGGCTAATAATTTGCTGAAGATGATGCCCAATTAAACCTGTCGGGGAAAGGAGAAAAAATACCTTCTATCTTCCTAATTGGCTTAGCAGCCTATAAATCAAAGACAGCCCTGGGTGGGTGGGTGGTAGTTGGGAAGGGAGGCTGGGAATTAAATTCTAATTTGTACCTAAGCTATATTCTAACTTTAATTAAAACTCTTAAGAGAAGAAGTTGTACCTGAGTTATATTCTAACTCTAATTAAAACTCTGAAACAAAAGTCCATACCTAAGCTGTCTTTATTAACCATATAAAGAGATGCAAATTTTTCAGCACAGAATTTAATTTCATCCTAACCCTTTTTTTCACTCCAAATTTTAAAGAAGATAAATACTCACAGTACAGATTTCTTCCCAGTAGTAGCATGTCTGTACTAATGTAATATTTTTTGTGCATAAGCAGTTAACTACACATTATACATAAGTCTTAATGCTCATTAACAGAATATGTGTTAGCATCAGTGATTCTGATCTTCCTAATTTTCCACGCCTTTCCCATCTCCGTTGAAGCATTTGCATTAAATTCCACATCGGCACTTTAATGCAAGATTTAGCATGTGATAATTATTTTAATGGAAGAAGGTAATATTTTAGCATGCATTATCACTTTACCTACATTAAAGTGCAAACATGGTGAATATGTACAGGCCCACACTTCTTTCAAAATACATCTTCTATTATAAAATAAACATCCCATGTGTATTTGTCAAAGCCGTTTAAAGAATTCTCTCACCTTTGTTTTAAATTAATTCTGTGGTAAAATTTTTACTTCAGATGATTGGCTGCTAATTTATTTTATTTATTTAACTTCTCTTTTATACCACCTTTCAAAATTATCAAGGTAGTTTACATGGAACATAATTAATGGAATGCAACTTAGGATTCAATAGGAATAACGCATGCAACCTACAGGGAGGGGAGTGATATGAACATTGACAACCTATGTACAATGTATTATTTGTTTAAAGATATTAACTTGATACTTGTTAGTGAGAGCTTGCTGGTTGCATCATGGGAGCTTATGAGGCTTTGAGGCTTTTCTAACCAGGGCTCCACACATCAAACAGTAAGTAAAGTTTTGAGGGTTTCTTTGTTTGGTTTGTTTTTATTACATTGCTAGCTCTCTGACTGGGAGCTCTTAAAAGGGTTTTGTGTATATTTTTAAAAGCAAGGTTACTTCATTTTTGCTGTTTTAGGGGAACCTTAATTGAGCACAGTAGGTTGCTGACTCCAGTGACCTCCTCAGCTTTAGAAGCTGCTAACACCTAATCAGGTGTTAGTGGGCCTGTTTCCTGAGTGCAGTTGAAGCCTGCATAAAAAGGCTCCTGTGCCCTGCCCCTTTGAGGCTTTTCTAACCAGGGCTCCACACATCAAACAGTAAGTAAGGTTTTGAGGGTTTCTTTGTTTGGTTTGTTTTTATTACATTGCTAGCTCTCTGACTGGGAGCTCTTAAAAGGGTTTTGTGTATATTTTTAAAAGCAAGGTTACTTCATTTTTGCTGTTTTAGGGGAACCTTAATTGAGCACAGTAGGTTGCTGACTCCAGTGACCTCCTCAGCTTTAGAAGCTGCTAACAGCTAATCAGGTGTTAGTTCCCGCCCTACCCACCCCGAATCCCACCCACCCCTAGTGAGCAGCCTTGCTTTATAGGGCGCCTCCCCTTTCACAAATCACAGTGAATTGGACCAGCACATTTGTATGTAATTAAAGTGTTTTAACTGCTTTTTCTCTATAAAGACAGCTGCGAAACCGGCTGGTACTTGGTAGATCTCTCTCTTTTGCTCTAACAGATACCTAAGCTCCACGAAAAGAACAATGGCTGGGAAAAATCATATTGCTAAAGCTGTTGCTCCCGTTACAGCTTCTGCCTCGGTCCAGACAGAGGTCCTAATGCCGGTTGAAGGACCGGTTCCATGTGCAGGGTGCCTGCATGCTGAAGCTCTGAGGAAAGAGGTGGAGGAACTCAGAGAGGAGGTGGCGAGGCTGAGGAGCATTCAAGACAGTGAGAAGTACATTGATGAAATGCTACTTGCAGCAACCAAGCTCTCCAGCTCCGGAGAAGATGGGTGCCAACAGAATGTCGATGGTTGGACACAAGTCACCAGGGCCTGCAAAATCACCAATCCAACTTCTCCATCCCTTGAATTGAAGAACCATTATGCAGCCCTGGAAGTGGAGGAGGTGAAAGCATCCCTGGAAAGGGAAGAACCAGAGTTCAAGTACCCCAAAGTTGCGGAATCAGTCACCAGAAGGAAACGAAGGGTGGTGGTGGTTGGAGACTCTCTTCTGAGGGGTACTGAGGCGTCCATCTGCCGACCAGACTTGATGTCCAGAGAGGTATGCTGTCTGCCTGGTGCCAAAATCCAAGATGTTACGGAGAGTTTGCCGAGACTCATCAAGCCCACAGACTATTACCCAATGTTGCTAATCCATGTTGGAACAAATGATACTGCCAGGTATACCTCGGAACGTATCAAAAGTGACTTCATGGCTCTGGGACAGAGGGTGAAGCAGTTAGGTGCACAGGTGGTGTTCTCTTCAATCCTCCCTGTTGAGGGTAAAGGCCAAGGCAGAGAGGCTCGCATCCTGGAGACAAATGCATGGCTGCGTGGATGGTGTCATCGAGAGCGTTTTGGTTTCCTAGACCATGGGATGCTTTTCCAAGGGTTGCAAAGCAGAGATGGCATCCATCTGTCCAAGAGAGGTCAACGCATCTTTGGTAGTAGACTGGCTAATCTACTGAAGAGGGCTTTAAACTAGATTCCTTGGGGATGGGTGAAGAAAGCCCCCAGGTAAGTGAAAGCCCCCAGGTAGGTGATACATTAAATACCTTTATGGAAATGGGTAACAGGGGTAACATATGGAAAGCAGTGTGTATTAATGCCCGTAGCATGGGAAATAAGATCCCTGAGGTTGAAGCTTTGGTGGGAGTGGCTGACTTGGATTTAGTGGCAGTTACAGAAACATGGTTCACAGAAAACAATGACTGGGATGTAACTATACCTGGCTATACTTTATTCAGGAAGGACAGGGTAGGAAGAAGAGGAGGAGGAGTGGCACTATATGTAAAAACTACTATTAAAGCTTTGGAATTACAGAGCTTAAAAGGGAGAGAGGAGGCATTGTGGGTTAAACTAGAAAGAGGGAAAGAGAAATCTATTTGCATTGGAGTGATATACAGACCTCCCTCACAAGAGGAAGAGGTGGACAGAGAGTTAATTGAAGACATATGCAGCATTGCTAGGAAAGGGGAAGTGCTACTGATAGGAGATTTCAATATGCCAGATGTTGATTGGCACATTCCTGCTGCAGTATCATCTAGAAGTAAGGAGATCCTGGATTCTCTACAGGGAGAACTATTCAGGCAATTGGTAACAGACCCCACACGTGAAGGGGCCATACTGGACTTGGTGCTTACCAATGGTGAAAGTGTTTCTGATGTTGTAGTGGGAGATCATTTTGCATCCAGTGATCACCAGATGGTGTGGTTCAGTATTAGGACTAGGGCTGTTAGAATCCATTCCAAGGTGAGGATCTTAGACTTTAGGAAGACTAACTTTGCGAAGATGGGCCAATACCTCAGGGAGTCGTTAGTGGGATGGGAACAGCTGGGGGATGTAGAAAAACAGTGGGCAAAACTGAAAGGGGGTATTTTAAGGGCAACCAACCTTTTTGTTAAAATGGTAAATAAAGGCAAAAGGAACAGGAGACCGCTATGGTTTTCGAAGGAAGTAGCTGAAAAAGTGAAGAAAAAGAGGGAGGCCTTCATGAAATACAAGAGATCACAGAGAGCAGAAGACAGGCATCTGTATTTGGAAAAACTTAGAGAAGCTAGCAAAGTAGTCAAGAAGGCAAAGATTCAAAAGGAGGAGGAAATAGCCAATGCAATAAAATGGGGGGATAAGACATTTTTCAGATATTAGTGAGAAGAGGAAGAGCAAAAGTGGTATTGTCAGACTCAAGGGTGCAGGGGGGGAATATGTAGAAGCTGATAAGGATAAAGCGGAATTGCTTAACAAATATTTTTGTTCTGTGTTCACAGATGAAGAACCAGGAGCAGGACCTCAGAAAACACCCACAAATAAGAACAGAAGCGAGGGACATCTTGAACTATTTTCAGAAGACTGTGTTCGTGAGAAACTAGCTCAACTTAAAGTAGACAAAGCGATGGGACCGGATGGGATACACCCTAGAATACTGAGGGAACTTGGGGACGTTCTAGCAGCTCCACTGACTGACCTTTTCAATGCCTCGTTGGAGTCAGGAGTGGTGCCAAAGGACTGGAGAGAGGCTCATGTGGTGCCTTTACACAAAAGCGGAAGTAAGGATGTGGTTGAAAACTACAGGCCGGTTAGTTTAACTTCGGTGGTGAGTAAATTATTGGAAACACTGCTGAAAGAGAAAATAGTGAGGTTTCTGGAGTCCAGCGGATTACAGGATCCGAGGCAGCATGGATTCACCAGAGGCAGGTCTTGTCAGACAAATCTGATTGATTTTTTTGACTGGGTGACCAGGGAGTTGGACCGAGGGAGAGCTCTAGATGTGGTGTATTTAGATTTCCGTAAAGCCTTTGACACTGTTCCTCACAGGCGACTTATAAACAAACTGAGCACCCTAGGGATGGACCCTAAAGTTACTGCTTGGGTTAGAAATTAGTTGGGTGGGAGGCGACAAAGAGTACAAGTAAATGGAGCTCACTCTGAGGAGAAGGATGTTACCAGTGGTGTGCCCCAGGGATCTGTCCTTGGTCCGATTCTTTTTAACATCTTTGTTAGTGATATAGCGGAAGGGCTGTCGGGTAAGGTTTGCCTCTTTGCGGATGATACCAAAATCTGCAATAGAGTAGACACCCAGGAAGGGGTAGATAACATGAGGAGGGATCTAGCTAAGCTTGAAGAATGGTCTAGAATTTGGCAGCTGGGATTTAATGTTAAAAAATGTAAGGTCATGCATTTGGGCTGCAGCAATCCAAGGGAGCAATACAGTATAGGAGGTGAAGTACTTTTGTCCACTAAAGAAGAGCGGGACCTAGGCGTGGTTGTGTCTGATGATCTTAAAGTAGCTAAACAGGTGGAAAAGGCGACAGCAAAAGCTAGAAGGATGCTTGGGTGCATACGGAGAGGAATGGCTAGCATAAAAAAGGAGGTGATAATGCCTCTGTATAAGTCTTTGGTGCGACCTCATTTGGAGTATGGTGTGCAATTCTGGAGACCGCACCTTCAAAAGGGTGTGAACAGGATGGAGTCGGTGCAGAGGGTTGCTACCAAAATGATTAATGGGCTTCATTATAAAGCATATGAGGACAGACTTAAGGATCTTAATATGTACACCTTAGAGGAAAGGCGGGATAGAGGTGATATGATTGAGATGTTTAAATACCTCCGTGGCATAAATGTTCAGGGAGAGAGCCTCTTTCAATTGAAAGCAAGTTCTGCTACGAGGGGACATGGGATGAGGGTGAAGGGAGATAGATTCAGGAGTGATATGCGGAAATATTTCTTTACGGAAAGAGTAGTGGATCCGTGGAATAGTCTCCCAGTGGAGGTGGTAGAGATGAGGACAGTAACTGAATTCAAGAAAGCATGGGACCAACACAGAGGATCTCTAAAGGCAAAAAGTGGACTGTTGTAGTTGTTATGGAAGGACAGACTAGATAGGCCATGTGGTCTTTTTCTGTCGTCATATTTCTATGTTTCTATGTTTCTATGTTTCTATATGTTACAAAGTATTCCTGAAAGATGTAAGTTTTAAGCTCTTTTACATCTTTTGTTGCTCTTAGGTTGCATAGAAGGGAATTCCATAATGTGGGACCATAGATGGAGAATGCTCACTGACATGTTGATTGTCTGCTGGTTGCCTTATGTTTTGGGGTTTTTAGTAAGTTCTGATTTTGTTGTCTTCTTAGTCGAATGTGTGGTAAGTTCTGTATGAGAGTTTGTAGGCAGTCTGCAGTCAAGTTGTGTATAGTCTTATATTAATTCATGATTGATTTGTATTTTATGTGCGCTTGAATGGGAAGCCATTGTAAGTCTTTGAGAACTGGGGTGATGTGTTTGTGTCTTGGTGTCCTTGAGATCATACAGGCTGCAGTGTTTTGGGCAAACTGTAGGGTGAGTAGTGCCTATTTTGGAAGTCCTTGAAGTGTAGAATTACAGTAGTCCAAGTGAGGAGCAATGATTGCTTGACAAACTTGAAGAGGTTGGCATCTAATAGTCGATGAAGGTTATGTAAGGTTATGCTGAATAGTGCGGTATATAAGAGACTGTAAATAAATGTAGTATCTTGATTTTGTGTTATACTGAAGTAGATGTTTTCTTGATATGATTCTGGAAGTTCAGTTTTTGGTCTACTGTCACACCAAGGTATTTGACTTCACTTTTTATGGGGATGTTAAAGTTGTTGTTCATGACAGATTTTGGGGGGGGGGGGGTGAATATAAGGGGCCTCTGTTAATGATTAGAATTTCAGTTTTATTGTTGTTAATTGAGAGGCTGTGATCTTTTAGCCAGTGTGTCATTTCTTTGATGCATGAGTGTTTTTTGTTTTTTTTTTCCGTTTTAAAACTTCTTTATTGAAGTAATGAAAAGGTAATACAAAGAAATCATTTGAAAAAACAAACAATCTTTACACCAAATAATAACTCCCAGCCCACAATATGGAGTGTGAACATTGCAAAAAAGAAATTATATAAGAAAGAAAAATGACCCAGTATGGAATGGAAAATATAAACGGACTCCTTTTAACTTAGCAAGGTACCTAGAAGAAAAAACACATAACTATAAGATTTTACAGAGCCAGGCCCTTTAGAAAGGTCTCCAACTGTAGAGCATCAAAAAATATATAAGTTTTGCCTTGATAAACTACGACACATTTACAGGGATATTGATGCATGAGTGTTTTGAATAAAATTCTGGATTTGTGGTTGTGAAAGGGTATATAACATGAGGTCATCTGCATAAATGTAGTATTTTATAATATGCTTCCGGATAATGCTACAAATGGGTTGGATGTATAGGTTAAAGATGAGGGCAGAGAGTGTGGATCCTTGGGGTAATCCTTGGGGTAGTCTGTAGGGAGTCGGATGTTTTGTTCTTTATCTTGACTTGCTAGGTGCATTCAGATAGGTAGGAACAGAACCATTTTAGAGGGATGCCACTTATCCCAATGTCAATCAGATGTTCAATGAGTTTCTTATGGCTAATGGAGTCAAAGGCTGCTGTTACATCTAGGAATATGAGAATGAATCTCTGTTTTGGCTTTTCTATTCCTTTGAGCAGGTTGTCTATTAGAAATGTGAGCAGTGGTTCAACACTGTGATTCTGCCTGAACCTGTGTTGGGCATTAAGGGGAGCATTTGTGTCTATGAAATCTTGGAGTTGAAGCTGAACAACTTTTTCTATTAATTTGGCTAAGGGGATGCTGGAGATAGGTCTATAGGCTGCAGGTAGGTTAATGTCAGCTGTTGGGGCTTTTTAAAATGGGTCGGATTGAAGAGGTTTTCAGTTTGGTTGGCATGTTTTCTTGAGTGAGTGATAGGTTTATTATTTTGATAAGAGGTGGGGTTAGTTCTTTTCTGGTCATCTTAATCCATGAAGTTAGGCATGCGTCGAGTGAGGAAGTGGTGGTGTTTAACATTGATAGTATTTGATAGAGGCATTCATCTGAGATTGTGTTGAAGAATGTCCACTTTGATGAGTTTGCTGTGTTGAGGGTCATCTGATCTATTGCTATTGCGACATCAGTGTGTGAGGACATTTGCTCAGTAGGTGTGTGGCAAATTTCTGTCAGTGTAGAGGTGAGTCCTTCTGTATTGGAAGGGTTTAAGTGAATGATTAGGCTATATCACTCTGGGGTGATTTAGGGATTTAAGGATGTGTTCGGCCCGTCTACAAGCAGCAGCACGTCACGGATCAAGTGGGCGGTCGGCCCTTTAATTCAGAGGGCGCCATCAGGCACACCGGAGATCCCTGTGGGTAGTCAGCTCTTCTACAAGCAGCAGCACGCTGCGGATCACATGGGCGGTCGGCCCTTTAATTCAGAGGGCACCATTGGGCGTGCCGGAGATCCCTGCAGGCAGTCGGACTTTCTACAAGCGGCAGCATGCCGCGGATCTCGTGGGCGATCAGCCCTTTAATTCAGAGAGCGCCATCGGGCAAAAACGCGAAATAAAGACCTTTTCAAGTACATTCGTAGCAAAAAACCTGTGAGAGAGTCAGTTGGTCCATTAGATGATAAAGGGGTTAAAGGAGCACTAAGAGGCGACAAGGCGATAGCGGAGAGACTGAATGAATTCTTTGCTTCGGTCTTTACTGAGGAAGATGTAGGGATGTTACCCATGACTGAAGTGGTATTTAAAGGTGTGGAAGAATTGAAGGAAATATCGATACATCGGGAAGATGTCTTACAACTATTAGATAAACTGAAGAGTAGCAAATCACCTGGGCCGGATGGTATACATCCAAGGGTGTTGAAAGAACTGAAATTTGATATTGCAGACCTGCTATCAGTAATCTATGAACTATCATTAAAATCATCTCTAATACCTGAGGATTGGAGGATCGCCAATGTAACACCAATTTTTAAAAAGGGTTCGAGGGGTGATCCGGGAAACTACAGACCGGTGAGCCTGACATCAGTACCGGGAAAAATGGTAGAAACCATCATAAAGAATAAAATTACTCAGCATGTAGATAGTCACGACCTAATGGGAGACAGCCAACATGGCTTTAGACAAGGAAGATCTTGTCTTACTAATCTGTTATGTTTTTTTGAAGGAGTGAATAAACAGGTGGACAAAGGTGAGTCGGTTGATATTGTGTATCTGGACTTTCAGAAAGCCTTTGACAAGGTCCCTCATGAGAGTCTTTTGGCAAAACTAAAGAGTCATGGGATAGGAGGCAGTGTACTATTGTGGATCAGGAACTGGTTAAAAGATAGAAAGCAGAGGGTAGGGCTAAATGGCCAATTTTCCCAATGGAGAAAGGTGAATAGTGATGTACCCCAGGGATCTGTGCTGGGCCCGCTGCTTTTTGACATATTCATAAATGACCTGGAAAGTGGAATAACGAGTGAGGTTATCAAATTTGCAGATGACACAAAACTATTTAAAGTTGTTAAAACCCAGGAGGATTGTGGAAAATTGCAAGAGGATCTTGATAAATTGGAAGACTGGGCATCAAAATGGCAGATGAAATTTAATGTGGAGAAGTGCAAGGTTATGCACCTAGGGAAGAACAACCCAAACTATGGTTACACGATGCAAGGTTCCTCATTAGGAACCACCACCCAGGAAAAAGATTTAGGCGTCATTGTGGATACCATGTTTAAAACCTCGGACAAGTCTGCAGAGGAGGCCAAGATAGCAAATAGAATGCTAGGTATGATAAGGAAAGGAATGGAAAATAAAACAAAAGATATTATAATGCCTCTATATCGTTCCATGGTGAGACCGCACCTTGAATATTGTGTGCAATTCTGGTCGCCGTATCTTAAAAAGGATATAGCGATTTTAGAAAAGGTTCAGAGCAGAGCCACCAAAATGGTAAAGGGGATGGAAGGCTACTCCTATGAAGAAAGGCTAAAAAGGTTAGGGCTCTTTAACCTGGAAAAGAGACGGCTGAGGGGAGATATGATAGAAGTCTATAAATTAATGAACGGAGTGGAACGGGTAAACGTAGATCGATTGTTTACCTTACCAGACTATAAAAAGACTAGGGGACATGCAATGAAGCTACAGGGTAAACTATTTAAGACTAATAAAAGAAAATATTTTTTCACTCAACGTGTAATCAAACTCTGGAATTTGTTACCGGAGGATGTAGTAAAGGCTGTTAGTGTAGCTGGGTTTAAAAAAGGTTTGGACAAGTTCCTGGAGGAAAGGTCCATAAACCATTATTAAGAAGGGACCCAGGATATCAATGCTTGAACCAATACAAGCATTGTGGAACCTGTGTCCCTTGGGGAAACTGCTAGGTACGTATGACCTAGATTGGCCACTGTTGGAAACAGAATACTGGGCTTGATGGACCTTGGTCTGACCCAGTATGGCATATCTTATGTTCTTATGTTCTTATGGTGGGCCCATGCCTGAGGTCCTCGCCAGAGGGCCCTTTGGCGTGGCCCTTAGGCAGGGACCACAGGCGCCCTTGGCTCTACCTGACCAAGGCGGGCACCAGCTGATCACCTGGGTAGCTGCTGCAGCGTCGAGGAGCCGAGCAGGTAGCGATGCTCCTCCTGTTCGGCCCCCATGGCCCCACCATCACCCACACGAAATAGGCACTCCCCAGTCTGCTCCACTATTATCCCAGTGCTACTCACAGCCTCCTGTCTCCATTGCTACCCTCAGCTACCTCATTACTGCTACTGCATTACCCACAACTACCTTCGCTGCACAGCCTTAGACTCCACTGCTATGCCACTTTCTCATTATTGCTGCCTCTCTGCCTGCAACTAACATTACTGCATAGCCTCTCTGCTATGTCATTGCTTATACTTTATCATATGCTGCATAATGTGTTGACCCCACTACCTCATTGCTTATAATGTAACATACATTGCTGCATAGTCCATTGCTGCCTCATTGCTTGTAGGTTACCTTTGCTGCTTGCCTGGGCATTGCTTACACTGAACTTGCTACCCACTGCTTACAGTTAACCTGCCGCCTCATTGCTTGTAGGTTACCATCTGCTGCTTGCCTGCTCATTGCTTACATTGAACTTTCTATCCATTGCTTACATTGATCCTTGCTGCACAGGCTATACTTTCCCCACTTCCACTGCTTGCATTTTAACCTAGAGATACTTTAGCCCTCCTCATTGCTGTAAGTGAACATACACTGAATAGCTCCCTCTACTCCTCTTCTATGGCCCCACATCTCGTTGTCCTTCTCTTCCTCATCCTCCCCAACTGCCTCCCCTCCCCCCAGCACCCACACTCCTATCCCCCCTACTCTCTCTTCACCTTCCTCACTTCTCCCTCCATTCTGTCTTCTCACCTAGCATCTACCCTTGAGCTTCATCACACCCTCCTCCTCATCCAACCAAATCCCCTCTCTTTAAGTCAACCTTACCCTCGCTTCTGCCGCACTGCCTCCCCTCTACCCCGCTCTCTACTACTACTCCTCTTTCTCTCATCAGGTAATATCAACCCCAACACTGGCCCCACTTGATTTGTCTCTCACTCTAAGAAGAGTTCCTCACGTACCTTATCTAATCTCATCCATATCCCTCTCCTTTCCCCTTCCACCCCCCTCACTCATGCCCCAATCACTCATCCAGAGATATCAACCCCAACCCTATTCCCCTTAGCGTTCTATCTCTCTCAAAAAAGAGATCCTCACATAACCTATCTAATATCATCGAGACCCCCCTTCATGCCCCCTCTTCTTCCCCTCCCTCATGTCCCTCAGGGAGGGCACACTCATCCAGAGACACTCACCCATATCCCAGCCCCTCTAGATCTCTGTACTACTCTGGAAATAGATCCCACGTAACGGCCCCCTTAGACCCCTGCCTTACTCTCTTAAGAAATCCTCATGTAACTTTCCAAACTCATCCATATCCCTCTCCTTCCCCACTCCACCCTCCCATTCTCATGTGCCCTGTGGAACGCATGCTCAGTCTCTAACAAACTTCCTTTTACTCATGACCTCTTTATCTCTAACGTGCTACACCTTCTTGCCCTAACTGAGACCTGGCTCCTCCCAGATGATACCGCATCCACTGCTGCTCTCTGCCATGGGGGCTTCCAGTTCACCCATACACCTCGATCCACTAGCTGCGGTGGTGGTGTTGGGATTCTACTTTCTCTATCTTGCCAATTCCAACCCCTCCTGCTGCCTCAGTCACACTCCTCCCTCTCTTTTGAAGTCCACTCCATTTGCCTCTTCATACCACTTCCCCTACGAGTAACTGTTATCTATCGTCCACCCGACAAATCCAAATCAACCTTCCTTACTGACTTTGACTCTTAGCTTTACGTCTTTATGGATCCCTCTTCCCCCACCCTTATTCGTGGCGATTTTAACATTCACATCGATAACCTCTCTGATCCCCATGCTTTAAAGTTCCTCAGCCTCACTTCCTCCTTCAGCTTCCAACTCTACTCCACTGCCCCCACCCACCTGCATGGCTACTGCCTTGACCTGATACTCTTCTCCAAATCCTCTCCCTCAAACCTCCACAATTCAATCCTTATTTCATCAGACCATCACCTTTTAACCTTTAAACTTCAGCTTCCGCTGTCTCCCCCTCGTTCTGTCTCCCCCAACCTATTTCAAAACCTTTATAATATTGATCCTTTGACTCTCTCCACCATTTCTCCATCCCTTTCTTCCATTATGTCTTCCAAATCCATTGACGAAGCAGTTTCCTCTTATAATGCTGCACTATCCTCGGCTCTTGACACTCTTGCCCCACTCACCCCATGCCCTGTCAGGCGTTCTACTCCCCAGCCATGGCTCTCATCTACAACCCACTATTTACACAACTGTACCTGTTCTGCTGAACGTGCTTGGACCAAATCCCGCTCCGCTGAAGACCTTCTACACTTCAAATTCATGCTTGGCTCCTTCCAGTCAGCCATAGCACTTGCCAAACAAGAATACTATTTATTTATTTATATCTCTTATTTACCGCGCTATTATAATCAGTGCAGTTTACAATTGAACAAAACATACTACAATGCAGCAGGTCACATTGAGTTTACATTGAACAGGGGTAGTAAACTTGGAAGAACTGGGATAACTATATACAAATTATGGACATTCTTACAGGACATATAAGGATAGTAAACAGATGCCTAAGCTCCTCGGTCAGGGAGAGAGGGTAGGGGACAGGTGATTAACCATTCTCTAAGGGAGGCTACATCCATCTGACTAACTCCCTTGCCTTCGATCCTCGCCGCCTCTTTAATACTCTCGTCTCTCCTCAAGGTGCTGCCGCCCCTGGCCCCACCCTCCCTTTCTGCCCAAACCCTAGCCGACTACTTCCACGACAAAATTCACAAGATTACCCTCCAATTCCACACTTCCTCATCTACCTCTCCCCCTCCTCAATTCTCCCCTCCCATCCATACTTTCCCTTCTTCCCTCTCCTCCTCCTCCTGTGATCTCCGAAGAGGAAACCGCAGTCCTTCTTTCCTCTTCCAAACGCACCACCCTATCCCCACCCATCTCCTACACCCCATCTCCCCCACCATTGTTCCCCCCATCTCTCACATTCTAAACCTTTCACTATCCACTGCAACTGTCTCCATAGACTTCAAACATGCCATTGTCACACCTCTCCTCAAGAAGTCCTGTTCTTCTAACTATTGACCCATCTCCCTCCTTCCCTTCATATCTAAACTACTAGAATGGACAGTCCATCACTGCTGCCTCAACTTCCTTACCTCCCAGGCCCTCCTGGACCCACTACAATCTGGCTTCCGTCCCCTACACTCCACTGAAACGGCTCTTACAAAAGTCTCCAGCGACTTGTTCCTGGCTAAGTCTAAGGGCCTTTACTCAGTCCTTATCCTTCTCGACCTCTCCGCTGCCTTTGACACTGTTGACCACAATCTTCTCCTCACCACCCTCTTCTCGCTTGGCTTCAGGGGCTCCATACTATCCTGGTTCTCCTCCTATCTCTTCCATTGCTCCTTTAGTGTGTGCTCTGGTGGATCCGCTTCTTCTCCTACCCCACTCCATGTTAGTGTACCCCAAGGATCCATCTTGGGCCCCTCCTTTTCTCCCTCTATACCCAATCCCTTGGCGCACTTATCTCTTCCCATGGCTTTCAGTACCATCTCTATGCCGACGACTCCCAAATCTACCTCTCTACACCTAATATCTCTCCAACAATCCAGACCAGGATCTCTGCCTGCCTTTTGACATCACTGCCTGGATGTCTCCCCGCCTCTTGAAGCTGAACATGGCCAAGACTGAACTCCTTGTCTTTCCCCCCAACTCCTCCTCTCTTCTCCCTCCCTTCTCACTCTCCGTGGATGGTTCTATGATCCTTCCTGTTCTCTGGGGGTTATCTTTGACTCCTCTCTCTCCTTCTCCACACATATCCAGCACGTAGCAAAGACCTGCCGCTTCTTCCTTTACAACATTAGCAAGATCCGCCCCTTCCTTTCTGAACACTCTACCAAAACCCTTATCCACTCCTTAATCTCCTCTCACCTCAACTACTGCAACCTATCCTTGCTGGTCTTCCCGCTAGCCATCTCCTTCCCCTTAAATCTATACAAAATAATGCTGCTCGACTAATCTTCCATCAACCTCGCCATGCCCACATTATTCCTCTTCTCAAGTTGCTTCACTGGCTCCCTGTCCAATTCCGCATCCAGTTCAAACTTCTCCTGCTGACCTATAAATGCATTCACTCTGCAGCCCCTCAATACCTCTCATCTCTTATCTCTCCTTATACCCCTTCTCAGGAACTTTGCTTTGCTAACAAATCACTTCTATCTAGGCCTTTCACTTGCACCGCTAACTCCAGACTTCGCTCCTTTCGCCTTACGCCTGGAACAGGCACCCTTCCTGGCCCTCTTCAAATCCAGATTGAAGACCCACCTCTTCACTGTTGCTTTCAGATCCTGACTTCTTTCTCTTATCTCAATTTGACGCCCATCAATTTTCATGACTAAATTGTAAAGACCATATTGTGCTTTTGAACTGAATTGACTATTTCTCTGTATTGTCTCAACTAGATTGTAAGCTCTGACGAGCATGACTCTGACGAGCAGGAACTGTCTCTTGTATGTATACCTTTACAGCGCTGTATGCGTTATGCTATATAAGTGCTAAATAGTAGTAGTAGTAGGTATGGTATTCTCTTTTCCTCATGTTGATCAGTTTGTTTTACTCCTCTTGTTTGTTTGTATATTCATTCTGGTGTTATGGGTCTCTGGATCATCTCCATCATCATTCAAGATGTCTCAGCTTGAGCTTTGTTTCTTTTATGTCTTTGGAATACCAGGGTGCTCTGATGGTCGATGTGGAGGTCTTTTTCTGTGGCGCTAGTACAAATGGTGTAGTTGTGTTATTCCAGTTTTCTACTAGGTCTGTTATGTCCATTGAGGGTGAGTCTAATATTGATGTGGTGTGTTAGAGTAGAGCTTCTTTGTTGAATTCCTGAAGTATGCGTGGTTCCTTGGTACTAGGTTTGCCTTGTGCTGTTACTATAGCTTAGGGGTAGTTCAAAAGTGATCATATGATGTTTGGACCAGGGTATCATTGGACTTTGATGTTTTTAGCAAGTACTGTATCTTCTTGGGAATGAATACAAAATCAAAAGTGTTTACTGCATTGTGTGTGGGAGAGCTTATGATTTGCGATAGTGCCACTGTGTCAATGGCCTCTATAACTTGGCTTGCGGTTGCTGAGTTTAGGTTAAAATCTCCTAGTATAATGAATGGTTTGCCTCTCAATGATTGTGAACATGACAGCTCTATGAATGATGATAGGTCATTCAGTGTTGAACTGGGGGATTTATACGCCGAGCATATGGAGATGTGCATATTTTGAATTACTAGTGCATTCAGAGTATTGTTTGTTAGGACTGTGGATACCTTAAAGTTGAGGTGTTTGCCTGTGAGGATTAATATCCCACCTCCTCTTCTATTAAGTCGTGGGCAGTTGTGTAGATCTATAGTTGGGGTGGTAAGATGGTTTTCTGACACATTGTCAGTTTCTATGAACCAGGACTCAGTCACGCACATGATATCCAAGCTGTTGTTGTTGATGTAATCAGTGATGAGGTGGATCTTCTTACATGCAGAGTGTGCATTCACTAGGCCACATTTAATTTGCTGAATATGCTTTATGTGACACTGTTGTGGTGTTGGGAGGATAGTTGTGTTGATGTTTATTAATCTTGGTTGTCTTCTACATGATTGTGCATTTTAGTGTCATGGGTTGAGGTCTCTTAGTTTATGTAGAATTGGTATTAATCCAGCTTGCATGGTGGAAGGACTGGAAGTCTTAATTGGTATGACGGTAAGTAAAATTATTATTCCAGGGGCTATCCATGACATATTCCACTGGCTTGGTGGTTTGTCAATGTTGGAGTAATTGAATATTCTGTTGTGGTGCAATTAGTTGTGTATGAATGGGGGGCATCAGGTTTTAGTGATGAGTATACCGTTTGACTCCTTGTGCCTATTCAATGCTACCACTGTGGAGCTTCGCTAATGAGCCTGGTGATAGGTTCTTCCAGTAGTGGTTAAAATATCAGATTATAAGTAACGTCTTAGATACCTTCAGTGGTGGTTTGTTTTCAATCCAGTGCATATAGAGTGGGTTCCTTGTGTGGGCCACTCTTAATGGCCATACCTAAGGACCCTTTGGCTTCGACCTTAGGCGAGGTCCACCAGGTAAGATCCACCTCTGAGCAATGTTACCCTTAAAAAGTGATGCGCCATTGAAGGGGTGGAGCTTACCACTGCGGGTGCAAGCCCTGAATCCAAGGCAGTTTGGAGGTGTCCAGATTGCTCTGGAGGGCTCTGATGTGACCAGGAGCTGGTGGGGAGAGACAGCATGCTCCTCTCTGCACGTTATGTGTTGTTCATTTTTCAAGTCTATTTGAAATGAATTCTGTTTAATCATCAAATAAATTGTATAAATTGTTTTATAGGGTTTTTGGTTTAATTTTATTTTGTATTGTTTTTACCTTGTTTTTTTGGTTCAATTTCAAATTTATTTGCTCTTGTTTTTCTTATGTATATAAATTTGTGAACCACATAGGATTAAATGCGGTCATATTGTGATATATAAGATTTTACAAATAAATAACTACTTTGCTTCTACTTGAGAAAATGTTTTTCTGAAAAACACCGGTGACATTCTCTCTTTTTCCTCTCCTGATATTAGTTGTTTTGGGAATATTTTAATTTTGTTGTACCAACAGAGTTTTATAAAAATATAGTGGGTAGGCTATTTTTTTATGCCTTTGTCTTTCTGGAGCTTTTTTTTTTCACTTTTTCTAGTGATGTCTCTTCTACCCTTTTTACTTCAAATGTCTGTTTGATACTCCAAACGTAACTTCAGCTTAGATAGAACTTCAAGGACAGCAGGTTACTGGTGAAAATTATATTGGTAACTCAGCAAGGAGAATTCTTCCCTCTGAGCCAGTACTAAGGCAGTGAGTGAACCCTGTGTTTGAGGACTTCAGGTTGCTGTGGTCTTTGAATGAGATGTTAAACTGTTGTCCTGTCAGCTCTCTAAGCATTAAAGTTCCCAGGATACTTTTTTCAGAGGTAGAGATGCTAATCCTGGCTTCCTGGCTAAATTCCAACCCAGGCTGAACAATCTCGACTGCAGAAATTTCCCCTGTGTAGACAAACTAATTAGGTTCAGAAAAACGTTGCCTCTTTGATTTATATATTCCTTATTAGGCGTTCTACAGTGTTTTAGACCAAAGTGCCAAACAAATGTGACTAAAAATATTTTATGAATGAAAGTGGTAGGAAATAATTACAGCCGGAGGAGTATTGCTTATTTTGTGCAATCTGAAGAAGATTTAGACATTTTGCGGATGATGTTATAGGAGTGTGTGGAAAGTTAAAAACTAATTATATATATGTCTATTTTTAAAGATGTGTGTAAATGGGCACTTACGTGTGCGCTTTAGGCGGTCACAGTTCTGTAGCATGCACATACGTGATATTGCGTATTTTCAATTTGTGTGCAGAGACGTGGAGTTTGGGCGGAATGTTGGCAGAGTCTACATTTCTGAAGAATCTAGGCATGGGCATTTACATCTGTTCTAGAGCAGGTGTTGTTGCTGCTACTTGATTGAGGCATATCTTTATGTCCCTATTTTATAAAGTAAAGAATGGGCACACTTCACTTTAATAGGCCTCAAATAAGCACGGTGCAATGTGCATTAACTGCATGGGAGTTTATAAAATGTCCCTCTTTATAGAAAATATACATAAAATTATACTGATTTTCTGAAGTAAGATAAGGGGCATGCATCATATGCATGTAAAATAAAGTATCCATGGTGATAATAAAGTTCTGAAGCATTCATTAATCAGTCAGAGTTGGGTTATTTTATGATTTTTAATGTCATCTGTTGATAGGGATTTTATTTACTGCTTATTCGTCACAAACCAACAAAATGCTGCTCTAATTTACTAAATGTTGTCCCCATGGTAACTGAATGGGGAAAAAAATCCATTGAGCCCGATCCCATAAGGGACATGTCTGGGCCATTTCGATGCCCCCAAACAGGATGGCCACATTAGTACCCGATTCTGCACCGCTGGAGCTAGGCGGTCCCACGGGCGCAGGATCGGGAACTGGGATGGCCTGGCATGCCTCTGCTACCGCACAGGAAATGTCCACTCCTCTCCATGGCCAGCCTGCCACAGTGCTGACTCCTGTTTCCCTCGCACCTGACCCTTGGTGGGGGCAGTCAGGGCCAGAATCAGGTGGCGGGGACTCACCTGTCCCTCCGCTGGCCATGTGGTTGGGTTAAGTGGGCCGCCAGCTGCCGCCCCCAGAGCTTATACCCCACATCCTGAATGCAGTCGATGGATGTACAGGGCCATGACCTGAATTGGCCCTGTATGTCGGGGTGCCTGTTCCACCCCTGTCCCGCCCATACTCCACCCCCTTGCTGCCCCCATCCAGATCTCCCCACACTGAGGCTGTGTGCATGGGGGGGGGGGGGGATCGCTTTCCTGAATACAGGCCAGATGGATAGCGAGGCTGTAAGTCCTACTGGGACATACAGTCCCTCTATTCACATATCTAGATCGGGCCCATAGTAAATTAGTTCTCATAAAGGAACATTTTACAAAGGATGTCCTAGTGCAAATTGGGATGTCCAAGCCTGAATGTCCCTAAAAACAGCAAGCAGGTCCAAGTTCGGGTACAACTTCGAAAACGTGGATGCACCCGATTTGGATGTTTGCAGGGGCATCTACATCGATACCAGGGATGTCTACAATATATCCAATGATGTTGCAAACCCAATCCAAGTTTCCCAAACACACACAGTACTGTACTTTATGGGCCCAATTTCCGAAGGCCTTTACATGGGTAACTGCGTAAGTTACCCATGTTAAGGCCGTATCCAGGATTTTCAAAGGGCACCTACACAGTTAGTGCCCTTCGAAAATCCCCGATATGTCCCTAACGTGCCCCAATGCTACCGCATAGCATTGGGGCATGCTAGAGGTGTTCCAGGGTAGAGTGGAGGTGGGCCAGGTGCTACCTGTTTAGCACTGATTTTCAATACTACACGGTTAGTGCTCTGTGCCTTAAAGATAGGCATGTGAAAACCTCACCAATCTTGAAGGCACAGGGGCTAACCGTGTAGTATTGAAAATCAGTGCTACATGGGTAGCCCCTGCGGCTTCCAGGGTGTGCGTCATGACCCGGATTTTCAATGCTGGGGCCATATTGAAAATCCAGGTTAGGCGGGAGGTAGGCGGGCTATGCGCTGATGTGGTGCATAGCACTGCCCAACTGAAATTTGGGCCCTATGTTCTCCTATAATGCGAGTTTTGTTCTTGGGAAAACCTCACGTAACGAAATTTGTGCTACAGAAATAATGACACTTACCTTTCATTGAAAATATTTTTATTGATACAAACAATAACATTCCGGCATATAAACAGTCATACTGTTAACCGATCAAATATTTAACTATCCAACATCATTTACACCTTTTTACTATCAAACACCATTTATAGCACTTTACTGGTGGAAGTGGGTGAAGGAGGATCACTATCTTGTTCATCTTCTTCTGCTCTTGGTTTCAGATGAAAAGTTGTAGCACCAGATGTGGATGGCTGTATTGCATTGTCTTCTTGATGTGTCTTCTTTGGCAGCTTAAAATAGAAACCCCGCTTCTGTTGCTTTGCAAGTGCCCTCCTTTGATAAAGCTGCTGCTTGTAAGGTTCCATATCCATTTGATGCCACACATGGCTATCCTGCTATGTTCTGCGTAATGATCATTATCTTCCAGCCACTTCAGATCCCACCTGCTTTGCTAGTTGAATGCAGCTGTAAGTGATTTTTTTTTTTAATTTGGTCTGAAGGTTCAAAACTTTCAAAATCACAAATTAAATCTGGGATATCTTTCCACCCCACACAATGCAAACACTATTTTGATACCTCATTCCAAGCTTCTACAATGTTATTGATGAGCATTTTTATGTTATATCTCTTCCAAAATTATAGTTTCAGCATTTTCCCCTTCAGTAGCATCAGTAGCATCTTGAATTTTCATCTTAAATAATAAGCTTTTGAATGCTTCTATCACACCTTGGTCAAGAGGCTGTATCAGAGACGTGGTATTTAGAGCTATAAAGACAAACTTGACATTTGAGTTGAGCTCAACTATGATCAGGCGATAGCTTGGTGCATTATCCATAATTATAAGAACTTTGAAAGCCAAGTTCTTCTTGCAATAATTTTCAATATCGATGATGTAATCCTCAGCAAAAATATCAATGCAGATATGGGCAGTCATCCATCCTTTCTTGCTATGTCTGTAGTAAACACAAAGCTGGCTTTCACAATGTTCTTTAAAGCTTGTGGGTTGCAGTGATTAATTACCAAATGCTTGAGTTTTAAGTCACCATTGGCGTTGATGCTAAGCATCATGCTTATGTGATCTTTAGCACTCTTAAATCCTGGAGCAAGTTTTTCTGCCCTAGGAATGTAAATTCTCAAAGGCATACATTTAATATAGACATCTGTTTAATCAAAACTGAAAATTTGATCCAAAGTATAACCTCCTTCTTCTATTCATTTCCGTACCTCCAGTTGAAATTATTTTGCTACTTGATGATCTACATTTGCGGCTCTGCCAGTCAGCTGAAGGTTATGAAAATTGTGCCAATTTTTGAAACTGCTAAACCAGCCTCTAATAGTACTAAAGTGTAAACAACTTCTGCAGGATTTGGAGATTGATTTTTAAGATCATTGTATATAGTAAGTGCTTTCTGTTTGATTCTGAGAAAGGTTTTTCCAATTGTTTTCTTTGATTGGCCTTCAGTCCATAAGCTCAGCAAGTTCTTCATCTTTTCCATTTCTCTAGGCCTTGTTCTTATCAACATCACAACACTGAAGTTGTTCCCACTATAGCAGCACTTTGTTTAATTTTTGTGGCATTGTCTCTTATGGTGTGCAAAGTAGATTCCTTTATGCCTGTTGCTCTCACGATATCACATGTCTTCTCATTCAGTTAGAAATGCCTTAATATGTCAAGCTTCTCCTTGATACTTAGCACTTTCCTTTTGCACTTTCTGCTTGGCTCTTTATATTTATTGTTTTGAACATATTTTTATACCACCCTTTCCAGAGATCAGGGGCGGTTTACATCATAACAAGCTAAACAAAAACTTTTGCATGGAACAGTATTCATGAACTTTATACAAAGAACAAAGTAGGTGATGTACAACCTCTAATTATTTACATAGAGTGGTACAGAGTGGTACCACTTCTAACTATTTACAACGCTATGTACAGGTAGATGAGGATTGTAGATGACATTCTTATTACTAAGAGCATCAATTGATAACAGGAGTATAAGAGGGGTATAAGGGGGGAGAAGGGCGTGGGGGGAAATAACATGGAGGGGCAGAGTTGGGAGAGGAGGGGGCTGAGAGGAGTGAGAACCTTATGAGTTACTGTTCTTGGGGTTGGTATAATGTTGTCTAAATAGATGTGGTTTTAATTCCTTACGGAATGATTGCAGGTCTTTATTTCCTCTTAGCGTATCGGGGAGGGCGTTCCACTATGATGGTGCTATGTATGTAAATGCCCTATTGCTGGTGGATTGTTTGGTGTTGCATATTGTGTGGGGTACTTTTAGAATGTTTTGATTGGGAGTTCTTTTGAGTCTGTTGGATGGTTGTATTTGGATGAGTGTTGAGAGGTGGGAGGGTGCTAAGTTATGTACCAGTTTGAATGTGGTAATTATTATTTTGTATCTTACTCTTGAGGAATTTGGGAGTCAGTGGAGCTCAAATAAATGGGTGTTATGTGGTCAGAGAGTTGTGCTTTCATTATGATTCTGGCTGTGACATTTTGGGCCATTTTGTAGTATATTTAATGTTTTTTGGGTATTCCCTGCAGGAGGCTATTACAGTAGTTGAAGTGAGGTATTATGAGCGCTTGGACTACTGTCCTGAAGTCAGACAGCTCAATGAGGTTTCTCAGAGGTTATATAATCCTTAACTTATAGAATATGGTTCTGTTTAGAAGTTTTAAGTGGGGTTCCATGCTGAGTGTTTTATCCAGTATAACTGAGATATTTCACTTCCTGTTTAACTGGAAATTGATTGCTATTTAGGTAGATTGTTGGTGGAGGGTTGAATTCAGAGGGGTTTTTTTATATGAACATTACTTCGGTTTTCTTGAAATTGATACTCATATTGTTCTTTCGAGCCAAATTTGGGTTTTTTCCAGGCAGGCTGCTAATTTATCATAAGTCAGTTGACATACGTCCAAGTGGGTGTACAACATAATGTCGTCAGCATATATGTGGTAATTTATTTTGTGTTTTTTGAATATTGAGCAAATTGGTTTTATGTATAAGTTAAACAGAAGGGCAGATAATGCAGATCCTTGGAGTATTCCCTGGGTTTGGGGGACAGTCAATTTGAACATATTGTACGCAGTTAGTTATGTATGATGTAAACCATTTGAGGCTGTGTCCTTTTATGCCTAAGGTGTTGAGCCTTGATATAAGGTTCTTGTGATTCATGTTGTCAAATGCCGCAATTATATCCAGGAAAATGAGGATGAACGCTTTTTGGGCGTTTTCCATTCCCTGGATTATTTTGTCAAACAGAACTAGAAGGAGTGTTTCGACTCTATGGAATGGGCAAAATCCATATTGTTGTTCATCTAGGGCATCTGTTGAAACTATGAAATCCTGAAGTTGATGTTGAACTGCTTTCTCAATGGTTTTAGCTACAAAAGGGATGCTTGAAATTTGCCTATATGCAGCAGGATCTTCTTTGTTTAGGTTTTTATTTTTTAATATGGGTCGGATTATGGATCTTTTGAGGTTGCTCGGCATGATTCCCTGCTGTAGAGAATGGTTTACTATGTGTAATAGGAAGGGTGCAATTTCTGATTTTGTCACTTTGATCCATGAAACTGGACATGGATCCAGTGGGGATGATGTTGTGTTTATATTTGAAATTATATCCATAATTTGTGTCTAGGGTGTGAAATGCATGCCAGCTGTTTTTAGTAGCTGGGTCTGAAAGTATCAGTGGGAGGCCTGGGGTGTCTTTGGGATTTAGTTTGCTAGCATAGAAATCAGCTAGAATTTGGGGCTGGATTGGGATTTCGAAAGATGCATCTTGCGGGGGCTTAGTAATAGTTTTTACCAGTTCAAAAAGCTTCATTGGGCGATTGATGGCATTACTTAATATTTTTGAGTGATAGGTCTTTTTTGCTGCATTTAAAGCATCTATGTAAACTTTAAGTTTTATCATGTAAAGTGTTTTGTTATCTGTGGTCTTTTTGGATCTCCATTTACATTCCATTTTTTTGAGATATTTTTCTATCCTAAACTAGTTCTGGGGTGTACTATCTTTCCGACTGTTTGTATGAGTGTTTTTGGTGTTTGGGTGTTGGCTTAGCAGCTGAGGCAATTCCTGTGTTCCATTGTGTTATAAGTTTGTCATGGTCAGTTCGTGCTGGGCTGAGATGGGTAATAATCAATTTTAAGAATGTGTCTTTATTTTATCAAATGATTTAAATCTAGCTGTTTGTTGGGGGTTCAGTATTGATGTATGATCAATGTGGTATAATGGTAAGTTAAATGTAAATTGGATCAAAAAGTGCTCTGACCAGGGGACCTGTGTTATATTGGGGGGGGGGAGGGGATGAGGTTGCGTAGGTTGGTGTAGAACTTGGAAGGAACACCATGTCTAATATATTTCCCTTAACATGGGTGGGGTGAAGTATTATTTGTTGGAAACCCATCTGTTCCATTGCCTCTAAAAATGAATTTGCATGTGTTAATGAGAGAGGTGACAGATTGAAATCACCCAATACTATTTGAGGCTTTCTTATTGGTGAGGTGCATACTGTTTCCAGTACAGATGACATGCCTTCATGGTCAGCTGTGGAGGGTCTATATAATAAGCAAGCTGTTATATTTCTGTTTTCTGTTTTTAGGATATCAATTCCTTCATGTTTGTTGCATGCATTGGTGGATACCTTTAGGGCTTCCTTGGTAACTATAGTTACTCCTCCACTTCTTTTCTTGTCTCTAGGGCAGTTAAAGAGGCTGTAGCCCAGGATTCTTAGTTGGTTAAGGAGAACTGTGTCAGTGTCTGTTATCCATGATTCCATAATACATGCTACATCCGGCCTTTCATCTTTGATAAGGTCCTCTATGATAGTGATTTTATTTCTGATGGACCTGGCGTTGACTAGCATAAAATGTATTGGGTCTACTAAGGGAGCACTGTGCGCCAATACATTTGGTGTTGTGTTTATTTGGATTAGTCTAGAATGGAGCTGCTTCTGTTTTGAAGAGGGCATGCTGTACTGGAGAGTTCTATAGGGTGTGATATGACGGTTTTGTCTAGGGTAGTGAAAATAGATTGGGATGGGGAATGCCAATAGTGGGGTCATAGCTTGGGAGTAAGCCGTGGTTGTTTGGGTGTACAGTAGCATACAATAGTATAAGCATATCATCACTTTTGTTATTTCTATTGTTGTCTATGATTGTTGTGTATAGCTTACAGCATAATGTAATATTGCAAAGAGACACTTTGGTTACCGTGTATAGGTGGAAGGTAGGGTTTTCAATGACTGATTAGATAAGGTAGATGCTATCAAGATACTTAAGAGTATAGAAGAGTTCCTATAGTTAACTTTGGTTTTCTGTAGACTGGTGGTGTAGCAATTATTTTTATTTTTTATATACCGCACTATTTGTTATCAGTGCGGTTTACATTCAATAACGAGAGCTCAGTGCAGTCAAGACTGTTTGAGTTTACATTATAACAGGAGTTAGAACTTGGACCATACAGGGTAACTATTTACATGTTGCAATATCTTTAAACGATACAAATACAGAGTACCTATATACACGCTGAGTTTGGTAAGGCTAGATACAGGCTTCTCACATGCACATGCTTTAGCTATACTTTACAATTATTCTAGTGAGGCACTTGACATACATTTCTAGTTATACATACGTTTTGGTAGCGTGATTTCACCTTCTGTGCCTTGGTTCCATGCCTAAGGGCCACGCCAAAGGGCCCTCTGGAGAGGCTCTCAGGCACGGGCACGCCTGCAGCGTGCTTGTTCTTAAGGCATTTGGCAGGTCTCCCGATTGGTTACTGGTGATGAGGGAGGAGTGCGATCCTGCTGCTGCTGCTTCCCCGATGGCTGTAAAGGTCCGGTCCGGAGATGGTGGAGGGTCTGGCAAAAGAGACTGGTTTCCTGCAGCGTGCTCATTTTTAAGGCATTCGGCAGGTCTCCCGTTTGGTTGCTGGTGATGAGGGAGGAGTGCGGTCCTGCTGCTGCTGCTTTTGAACCTGGATGCTCGGGCATCTTTTGAACATTAGATGAGTGTGGAAGAATAGTCAAACCACTTGTTTTCAAGTGTGTGCGTGTGTGTGTGTGTATGCATGCATGTGCAGGTACGCATGCTTGCAGGTTGGTTCTGCTTGGTATTATTTTCTGAGTGGAACAACACACAAACAATGTGAACATCATGCTATACTGTAATAGTTCCCTAATATATCAGTCACATTACAGCAAATCCTCATTTTCAAAACACACATTATAGGACAATGTACTGTGTTATCACTATGAAGCGTATTGAAGATAGTGTGCCAACTTTTCTATGCAGTCCAGGGGTATTAGTGCTACAATAAGCACTTTTCCCATGCCTTTTCATGCTTGGAGCATGTCTACGTTTGGACACAGGTGCAGATGTTGCCAAGAGGTTCTAAAATCGATTGGGGAAATCTATGTCCGTAGCTCCACTTCGGACATACCTCCATCACACCCTTTGTTTATTTAGACATCCCCACAATTGAGATGTCTAAAAATCTCATTTCTAAAATCGCTCAGATGTCTCCATGATTTGGACATCCATATGCACATTTTGGATGTCCAAATTACATCTAAAAAATACTAATTAGTGAGCAATTAAAATATCTAGGAGATCAGTAAAAATGTCTTTTTTTCACATATGGAAAGCATGTTTTGAATGGTAGAAAAGGCCTTTCATTAAATTGTGCAGACACAGACACTCATGAAGAAGGCAATTTTATTGTCGTTTTCACATGTGTGCGGCTACATAGATGTATAGCAGGTCTTTTATAAAATTCTGATTAGCTTAAGCATACACACTTAGTGATGAAGGCATGTAATTTGCTAGTAGGCACAGTGGGGGCACATTTTCAATAGAACATGCATGAAGTTTGTAAGTAGTTGCACAGTTTATAAAATACTTTACACATGTACTTGAGAGCTGTCTATACAAACATATATACTTGCTCACTGCTGATTGTGAGGAAGACTTTTAAGATATAAGATTCCATTTATTGTGAAATAACCAACCCTCAACATCTAGTGGTCCATGTTAAAAAATAGAATGAAATCTGATGAGGTGATTGATGAAAACAAGTGGTAAATGCAGTTCAGAGGGTCATTTTAAAAAGTTTAGTTGTGATTTAGGTGTCTGAAGATGTTGCACATGGATGTCAAAATCATAGACACGTTTCCTTAGCCATTCCGTAAATGATGTTCACAGATGTCTCTGGTGCAGGGACATCCAAGTAGCCATGGGGGTGTGGCAGAGCCCCTAAATCCAACCTTATACAATTAATTGAAGTTGCTGACATTTAACTTTTATTAAGCAAAAACATTTTTAATGGCTATACAAGTATGTAGAGATTACCCCATATCTAAGAGCAGTAGAATGGCTGCCTGGTTTTTGGCGAGTGAGATTTAAGGTATTGATTTTATCATTTGGAGTTGAGGAATAGCCTAATGACTACCACACTGGCTTGCTAACCAGAAGATCAGGGCTTGATTCTCACTAGCACTTCTTGTGGCCTTGGGCAACCCTCTGTTGCCTCAGAAGAAAGGTCTGGTAATTTACTTCCAATTACACTGCCAAGAAAACCCAGGAGCTGCTGGGTCACCAGAAGTCAGCATTAACTCAAAGGCACATGTTGCATTGTTTTCCATTATTTGATCAGTACATTATCAAGCATCGAACTTCATAAAATTCTTGGTTTCTTTACAAGTCTCTGGATTTGTATTGCAATGTAAAGATATTGAGCTACCATCAACAAAACTGTCAATTCACCAGGTCTTCCTTGCTGTTACACTCAATTGCAGGGCCTCTCCTTTGGAATGCGTGGCCCCCTGAGATAAGCTTTGAAGTGGATTATCTGGCCTTTCATAAAAGAGTGAAAAGTTATCACTTTATAATAGCCTACATTGAATAACATGCCAATATGTTTGTTTGTTTATTGTGTGCGTGATGTTACTGTATATCTTTTATCATAATCCACACTGAGCAAATATGTTTTTGGATTTGTGGACAATTCGCCTTTGTGAATAGATATAATACACTTGTATATATACAGTACAGTGCCTTACATGTATAAAAGTCTTACAGTATTATGTAAATTCTGCAAGGAAGTTTTATGCAAAAACATGAGATTTTGATAATTACAAGATTCAATTTGCAAATTTGATTAAGGAATCAAAAACCTTAAGCTGCTGTGTGTAACTCAACATACTTACACAGATACTATCAGACTGATAAAAGTTAAATGTTATCTAAGCCATACAGGTAGAGCCCATTTCTTAGATCTCAAGTGTATAACCTGCAGGAAGGCAATATTATTTTTCATTTAATTAGCTTTAGTTCATGAACAATTAGGAAAACATAATTGAATGAAGCTAATCAGCAAGAAGCAGGAGCTTGCCTCCGGGATCTTGCTGAAGTCAATTGCCACATTTATCTGCAATTTTATCTGTTAAACTAATAGTACCAATGGGTCTAAAGGCACAGAGTAGTAATTGTGCAGCTCCGGGGACCTTATGCTCAAGAACTGTATATCTAAGCTCTAACAATAATAATAAAAAAAAATACTGTAGCTTTGCCTTTCCTTTTCATGGGTCTCTCATTAGATGTATACTTTTCATAACAAGATAAATTAAGGAACCTGACCATTTGATAGAATGCTTTCCTTAAGGATACATTTCTTAAGAAATAAAAAGAATGGCATGTGCTTTTTTTTAATGTGCATTAGGTTAGAAACTGTGGAATTTGTTGCAAGAGGATGTGGTCAAGGCATCTAGAAGAGCTGTGTTTATAAAGGTTCCTAGAAGAAAAGTCCAAAAATTGTTACTCGACGGATAAACCTAAGAAAGCTACTGCTTATCCCTTGAAGAGGGCAACTAGAAGTGAATCTACTTTTTGGATCCTGTCAGATGCTTTTGACCAGATTGATTAGTATTGACGATAGAACGGTAGGCTCAATGGACTTTTGGTGTGATCCAGTATAGAACATCTTATATTCTGTGTCCATGAGCTGAGAGGAGGATAGATTATTGCATTTGTAGTTTATTTTTCCCATTTAAATTGATCTTATCTAGGAGTTGTCCTCGTGGTTCAGGAAAGAAGGGCTTGAGTTCCAAGTCTGAGTTCGCCAAGGTCGGGAATGAATTTTGCAACTGAAGGTGAGGGAGGAGGAGAAGGAGTACTCTAGTGTTAGAACATTAAAATGAAAACCACAGAAACCAAGCTTTGGATCTTTCTTCTCACACCAATGAAAGCCCTATGGGAGAGCCACATTCAAGCATTAGCTCTGAATGAAGCACCTTTGTGCCCTATCCTTAATAAACACAAGTTCTAATTGAACTTCAATCATAAAGTAGCAGACAAACTCCAGCACAAAATATTTTTTCACATAATGCTCTTGGGAAAGTACTAGGCCGCAGGCAGGGTCATGGCGGCCGCTGGTAACCAGGCGCGTGGCCCGGAGCGGGTACCCTGCGCGAGGCTGGGAGCAAGGGCATCATGGGGGGTGGGCTGTTAGCTGTTTGGGCTAAGGTTTTGAAATCATTGGCTCCCCTTGGATGCAAGCGCTGGAGAGCCAATGGTAAGAGGGGAGCTGGGGGCATGGGCGGGAAAGGTCTGGCCGGCAGGCACTTTCCGGCTGGGGAGCTTCAGCGGAAGACTCCGGGTGCTGTCTTGTCTTCCGCGGGGCCTGGCCGGTGTGGGCGGTGGAAGCACGACGGTGTGGAAGAGCAGCGTCGGGAGCCGGACCAGGGCAGCGCAAGTGCAGAGAACCAGGCTTTAGCCCAGACACATGGTGGAGTGTGGCTTGTTCCGGACGTGCCAGGCTGCGGGCCGGAGAGGAGCGCATTGGCGGCCATGCACGTGATTTGGCCCGATCTGAGGTGGGCCACTTTTGATGGTGGGCTAGGGGAGCATATAAGGGATCGTGAATTCCCTGCGATAGGGCTTGAGGGATAGTTAAAAAAAAAAAAGGGGGGCTCAGGATTAGGCAGTAACTGACTAATTGGGGTGTATATATATATATATATATATATACATATGTAAAAATCTATCTATATATATATAGACAGATACATATATATATATATATATATATAGGAATAAAGCTTAAAATAAAGATAGTCAGATGCCACCACGCAGGGGCTGGCAAGGTCGATCAGGAAGGCTGGGTAGGGCGAGTAGGGCAAGAGTCCGGGGTGCCACACCTTCCATGGTGGATGTGGGTAGTAAGAACGGTGATGTGGGTGATGGGAGTGGGGTCCAGAGCGACAATGACGGAAGGAGTATGGGACTGTGGGGTCTACGGGCTGTCCGTAGGGGACCCACAACTATGCAGTGGCCAGGAAGGAGGCTGGGGGGTTTATTAGGCCTAAAAAGGGGTGATAGAGGCAGAAGTAGGGTGCGGAGGCCTGGGGATCACGGGCTGGGGCCTCAGCAGAGTGTTTCTGGGACGGGCTGCAATCAAAGGGGGAGCAAGGGGTTACAGGAGGTAGACAGTGGTGTGATGGCAGGTGGTCTGGGGGGGCAGCTGTGAGGCCTCGCCCGACATCCCAAGGGGACTCGGACAAAGGCACTGGGGGGTAGGGTAACCGGGGTTAGGGTATGACATGGCCAGGGAAAGTTGGGGCTTCTCGGGGCAAGAGGCTCCCGGTGTGGGGGGGACAGGATATATCCACCCGTTTTGGTTGGACGGCGCTGCAAGGTGTATTCCGGCCGGTGCAAGGACCTGCAACTTGGGAAATGTGACTTGGGGGGGGGCCAAGGTCCATCCAGGGCTGAGTGGTGGGAGGCCTAGCAACCTTCTTGGCCTCCGGCAGTTCCCCCTCCCCTCCACCCAGTTTGTTCCTTTATGTCTCCACAGGGTTCGGCAACAAATCAGCACAGCGCGGATCTTGGAGCGAGCGGAGCTGGAATGGAGGCAGCCAGAGGGGGTCGAGGCGCAACGCCCCAGAGGAGTGAGGATGTTCGTGACGGCGAAAGGGGTACAGCTTCGGCATCGGCAGCTGATGCAGTAGCGACAGGTGAGTGGCAAGCGGACAGGGGAGAGGCGTCGCAGCAGAATTGCCTGCAGCAAGAAAAGGGGGGAAAATCACACAAGAAGAGGAAGCATTCTTGTAGGCGGCATCATAGCTCGGAGTCGTCCTCATCATCTTCATTGACCTCCTCGTCCTCGGCGACAGGAGTCGAGGGAGAGGGGCAGGGGACAGGCAGTGGTTTGGGAGGTGGGACCAGATCGGGGGGTGGAGTCCCTAACTTGGTGTCCTTTTAGGAGTTATGGGCGGTAGTTCCGAAGAAGCTACGCCGTAAGATTGGAAAAAAGATATATAGATATATTCCGCTTACTGGAAGGCAGGAAGTGGTCGGGGGAGAGTAAGAAGAAGAAAAAGGAAGATGAGAAAGCAGGCCGAACTAAAAAAATGTCACGCAATGTGGTAAACTGGACGCGAGCGTTCCTACGATTAGCGATTGTCTGGGGTCATCACTCACCCGAGCATTACGGGATGCTCCTAGCTTATGCAGACTCTATTTTAGAAGCGTCACAAACCCATGAGGGATGGGCATGGCTCAATTATGACAAAATATTTAGGGACAAAATGGAGGAGAATAAATTACTGTCATGGGGCACGCAGGATATCAACCTTTGGTTGACACAGATGTCAGTCAGGACAGGTTCGGGGGGTTGGGGTGGGGGAAGAGGAGGGATGCCGTCCATTGCAGGTTTGGGTCATTCCTTTCATGCAGGTGGGACCATACCATCGCAAAAAGGCATGGCAGGAGGAGTCGGGGACATCTGCTGGCGGTTCAATAGGTCCTCCTGTCCGTTTCCCGATTGCAAGTTCAGATATGTCTGCTCAGCTTGTAACGGGGGACACCCGGAAGAAAAATGTACTAAAAGAGGGGCTGCAATTGCCCATGTGCCGGCCCCCAAGCAACAATGAGTTAGTCAGCCGGGCCCCGACCCCAATATGCTTGGAGGTTTTGGGGACTTGGCTTGGGCAGTACCTGAGAGGTGCGGATAGAGAGGTCCTGCGGTTGGGTTTTCAGTTTTATTATCCCAGTTCGAGGTGAAGTGTTAATGTCTACAGCAAGAAATTTGCCATCGGTATGGCACTTTGCAGACAAGGTGAGGGATAAGTTGGCAGCAGAGTTGAGTTTGGGCAGAATTGTGGGCCCGTTTGCGGAGCCGCCCTTCGCAAACTTTAAGAGTTCACCATTGGAAAGTTCCGTCTAATCCATAATTTGTCTTTTCCGTTGGGAGATTCCATTAATGACCATATCCCGCGGGAGTTGTGCACGGTACGATATGCATCATTCGACCGCGCGGCGGAGATGGTTAAAAGAGCTGGTCATGGGGCGTTAATGGCAAAGGTGGATATTGAATTGGCTTTTCGACTGTTGCCGGTACACCCTTCCGCCTTTCATCTTTTGGGCTTCCGCTTTGAAGAGGGAATTTATTTTGACAAATGCATGCCGATGGGCTGTTCAGTCTCCTGTGCTTACTTTGTTAAGTTCAGTACCTTCCTGCATTGGGCGTTGGAGCAGAAAGTGGGTGGAGGGAATATCATGCATTACCTGGATGATTTTTTCTTTGTCGGAACAGCGCTGTCTTCCGGGTGTCAAGAGCTATTAAAAGGTTTTGTGGACTTGACTCGGGAATTGGTTGTACCCTTAGCGGTAGAGAAGACAGAGGGTCCAGCGACAAGAATTACTTTTTTGGGAGTTGAGTTGGACTCCGTGGACTTGGTGGCTAGTTTGCCTGTGGAAAAGGTCACCAGATTGCGAATTTTAATTGCTAACGCCCTGGCTTCTGAAAAGTTGACCTTAAAGGAACTGCAGGCATTAATAGACTCTCTGAATTTTGCGTGCAGGGTCATACCGATGGGCAGGGTGTTTCTGCGGCAGTTGTCATCCTCCACTTCAGGTGTAAGAAAACCACATCACCGTATTAGAGTTTCGGCAGTGATGCGGGACAATTTGCGGATTTCGAGCAGGTTTTTAACAGACTTTAATGGGACTTCTGTCTTACTGAAGCCGGAGGTGTCTAGTGACGACTTACAGCTGTACACGGATGCAGCGAGAGGGGTTGGTATGGGAATTTATTTCACGTGTGCGTGGTGTGTGGATCGATGGCCATAGTCTTGGCACGATGATGACATAACCAGCAACATAACCTTTTTAGAGCTGTTTCCCATTTTGGTGGTGTTGGAGTTGTGGCCGGAGAGGCTGCGCAGTCATCGAGTTGTGTGGTGGTGTGACAATGCGGTGGTGGTCAGCGTGGTCAATCATTACGCACCAAGATGTTTGCGAGTGGCAACGCTAATGTGGGAAGTGGTGTTTGCACGTTTGTATTTGAATGTGTCGGTAAGGGCACGGCATATCCCAGGTTGTACTAATGCAATTGCTGATGCTCTTTCCCGTTTCAAGCTGGACTGCTTATGGAGGTTGGCGCCAGAGGCCGACAAAGAAGGATTCGCGGTCCCGGGGAGATTATGGAGCATTGGCTGAAGGAAATGCTGAATCTGCTGCGGAGCTCGGTGTCCAAGGGGACATGGTTGTCCTATCAGAGGGGGTGTGACAGGGTGGTCGAATTCTTGTCGGCGTATGGCTGGCAGCCGGGATTGGTGTCCGAGCAGCTAATGGGCCAGTATATAGTTGAAGCAAAGAGAATCGGGTTTTCCAGGGCATCAGTTAGGACATATTTAGTGGGCTTTAACCTTTTTGCGAGAGCGGTGGATTGGGGCTCGCCCGGCGGGGGATTTTTAGCCCGACGTCTTCTGCAAGGGTGGGAGCGCTCAAAGTCCACACCTCGCGACTCCAGGCAGTCCATAACACATGAATTTTTGGTTAGACTGTTTCATGCCTTACCAGGGGTGGCTTCAATGCGGTATGAAACGGCGCTCTTCCGGGCAGTTTTCTGTATAGCCTTTTTTGGAGTCTTCCGTATAGGAGAGTTGGTGGTGAATTCCAGTAGGCTTGGGGCAGAGGGGGGCTTGCAGTGCCAACATGTGCAAGTGGAGGAAGGGCAGCTTCGAATATTTTTAGCCAAATCAAAGATGGACCCCCAAGGGAGAGGTTTGTGGGTGGTGTTACGAGAGAGTTTAGGAGTGATTACCTGCCCGGTGTCAGCATTAAAAAGGTATTTACGAGTTCGTCCAGCACAAGGGGGATGGCTCTTCATCCATGAGGATGCAAAGGTGCTGACCCGTTTTCAGGTTTCAGCAGTGCTGCGGATGGTGTTGCGGCGCTTGGGAGAGGACCCACTTCTATTTGCCACACATTCCTTCCGCATTGTTGCAGCAACCAGTGCAGCTGCCATGGGGTTGCCCGAGCATGACATTCGAAGTATTGGCAGATGGCGTTCTCAGGCATTTTTGGGATATGTGTAGCTCTGAGAGAGTGGGGGCAGACAGGGTTGTGGATTCTAACTGGTCATTTGTTTTTTCAGATTTAGAGTCGAATGCCTGGAGATGTTGGCTGATTGGTCACTCATTTGTCTACTGGCCTGGCAGAGAGCGGAGACCAGACCGGTGGGCCTTTATTTAGGCCTTGATCCTGTGACAGTGTCGGTTATATGGCTGGGCGAGCGCGGCCTTCGATGGACACAGCTTTTGCCTTTGCTTCGACATCACGAGCGCATAAGGATGAAGCCGGTGTTGATTCTTTTCCACTTGGGGGGTAATGATATGGGGCTCTGAACATGCAAGCAATTAATCAGAGCAGTAAAGAGGGATTTGTCTGTCGTTTTGCGAATGTTCCCTGGTGTAGTTTTGATATGGTCAGACATTATTCCAAGGCCTGCCTGCTGGAATCAATGGCGTTGGTCGCGGGGACTGACAAAGGTTAATCGGCAGATTGGCTGTTGGGTCTGTGAGCACGGGATTTATCAAATTATGCATTCCTGGGTGGAGGTTGAGTGTACGGGGCTACACAGGAGTGATGGAGTGCACGTATCCCCAGTGGGTTTTGATTTGCTACTGAATGACTGGCAGGAGGCCTTGGAATACGTTTTTAGGCGTGATGCTCGCTGGTCGCAGCTAGAGGTGGGAGGGGGGGTGCGGCACAAGGACAAGGATGTCACATGTGCCGGTGGCGGGATCTCAGAGGTTTCCGGGGTCTGGAGCCGGAGATTATGCGGGGGGGGGGGGGGGGGGCCGGGTGCCCCCTGACCCGGACAACCCCTGGCTGACTTTTGCAAATGGAACACAAGAAAAGAGCGCCCGCTCTTGCAGCAGATGTCAGTGGAACACAAGAAACAAGAGACGTGTTATGGTCGCAGGAATCTTTATTAGAAAAACCCCAACACGTTTCGGCAACGCCTTTCTCAGGGGGCATGCAGCTTGCAATGTAAAATAAAATAAATAAACAAAATTACCTTTTATACAATCCAAACGATATTAATACATTTAAAACATTCAAAACAAAAACATCAATAAACGGATGGACATGAGTAGTAAAAGAGTAATAGTTGCATAAAGATTAAGAAATAAAACAATCACAGATACAAAACGCAGGACAATAAAAGGCGACCCTTATATTAAAAATGTGTAAGAAACGAGATTATGAACACTGTTATAAAAAGGAAAATTAAGTAAAACCATTGAATTGTATAAACTAATACTCACAAGAACACCTTGTGATGCGTCTCACATGTAAGGTAGTACACAGTTATATTCTTACTATAAAGTCAAACAGTAAAACAAAATTATGCAATCAATAAATGTAAACAAAAATTTATGAATTCATTTATATGGTGCTAATGCTACTAAATAGCAATGATAAAAAACACCTCCCTTTTAAAACTTGATGTTACATGTTACTTTATATGGCATATAAAGTAACATGTAACATGTAAGCAAATATGAATTCATTTATATAGTGCTGATGCTACTAAACAGCAATAGTAACAAATATCTCCCTTTCAAAATTAGATGCTGTATATTAATTAGGTGTTATATATTAATGTTAGCCATATAGACAACATACTGAGAGAACATGTCGAAAGTGAGAACTATTGGAAACCCTGGAATCTTGTGTGAGTAAAAGAGACCTAAGCTTATGACCAAGCAAGTCTAACAAATATTATTCACTTTTTGACATGATGAATCAATACATTATTTAAAAGCATATATAAAAAGTTTATTTTAATGCAGAATTTGTAGAGGTGAGCCTCAATATAATATTATGTGTGTATCTAAATGTCCGTTGTTAATAGACCGAACCCTAAAACAAATCCAAAAACATGTGATGACGGGTAGACAATATTAATGTCTAAAATGTGAGTCTACAAAGATTAAAACGATGCTAGGTCACTAGCTACTAGTGATTAATCAGCGCTATGGTTGATAGACAATATCTAAAAAAGCACTGACCTGTAAACATTAGTACAAAACGCTCAATTTTGTTAACATATATCATCGAATTTTAAAAGGGAGGTATTTGTTATCATTGCTATTTAGTAGCATTAGCGCCATAGAAATGAATTCATAATTTTTTTTACATTTATTGATTGCATAATTTTGTTTTATTGTTTGACTTTATAGTAAGAGTATAACTCTGTGTACTATATCACATGTGAGACACATCACAAGGTGTTCTTGTGAGTATTAGTTTATACAATTCAATGGTCTTACTTAATTGTCCTTTTTATAACAGTGTTCATAATCTCGTTTCTTACAGATTTTTAATATAAGGGTTGCCTTTTATTGTCCTGCATTTTGTATCTGTGATTGTTTTATTTCTTAATCTTTATGCAACTATTACTCTTTTACTACTCATGTCCATCTGTTTATTGCCCCCTAAGGAAGGCGTTGCCGAAACGTGTTGGGGTTTTTCTAATAAAGATTCCTGTGACCATCACACGTCTCTTGCTTCTTGTGTTCCACTGACTTTTGCTAATTACATGTCAAAGTCGGGGAAAGGGGGTAAGATGCTTGCTTTGGCAGATCTTCAGCAGTAGCGGCGGCAAGGTCACCTTGCTAATTGTATGGCTGGTGAGGAATTGCTTCGCTAGTGCGGGTGTTAAAGGTTGATGATTCAATGTATGGTTAAAATTGTTATAAAGTTAATAAAGCTGTGATCAGTGCGTTTCCACGATCAGTTGTGTGTGTGTATTTTGTGGAAGAGAGGTGATGGGGGGTTGGATATAAAGGGTCCGGGAGCACCGGGTCCATGCTGCCTTCGGTTATCACTTATTTCCATTTGCTTAATATAATAGTAGTTCACAAAATACATTAAAAACCCCCAATTCTTTAACTTTTACTTTGGCCAGCTTACTTGAACTTAGTAACCGAGGTATCCGGATGCCAATCCCTTGCCTGCTATCAGCCTTGACATCCTGGCATCACTTCCAACCCCTCCCCCCCCCCTCCCCGTCACCACCACAAAACACACACACACTGGAATTTGGTAACAAATAATTTGGTCGCAGCTTTATTGAATGAATTATAAAACTGGCCCCAACATGGGCCCAACTCAACATTCTTAAATCCCAACACTGCCACCCCCCCTTTCTGGATGATGCCCCCCACCAGCCGTTTCTAGCAAAGTGGTGCATCATCCATCCCCCCATTCCCCCTACCGCCCGCCTCGCCATGTTATTTAGAAAAGGCAGGCAAATTGCCTTCCACCGGGCAGAGACCCCAACCGTGATGTCTCTCCCAACCAAGGAGCACTGCCACTCCCCTGCAAAGCGGCATCAGCCTCAAATGCCCCACCGGGTCGGCGAGCGCCAGCTCACTACCCTGCCACCGGTGCAAGGTAGACCTCTATCCTTGCGCCGCCCCCACCAAGTAAAGCTGCGACCAACACCAACCTTCCAGGGCCTCCTGCCAATCTTTCAGTGAAAGATCTTGTCCCCACCGGGCCAGGTGAACACCGTTGAGACGGTACAAGCCAGCACACCCGTCTGCTGAACCCATCGCCCTATCTGCCTGTTAATCTTGACCAGGCCCCGCGACCACCGCCGCTATGCCCAGCAGGCAGGGCGCGGGACGATGTCCGACCAAACAATGGCCACATTCGGAATTAGGTCCCGCACCGAACCAATGTCTCTTTGTACGGTTCTGATGATCTGCCGGCAGGACCAGCTCGTCAAATCATTGCCTCCCAGGTGAATTAGCAGCCCGACTGGCCGATGTCGCTGCGCGAGCTTCGCCTGAATGAAGTCCAAAAGCTGCCACCATCGCATGCCATGCTGTCCCATCCAACACAGCCGCACTCCAGCATCTGCCAGCCCGAGGTGAATGCCCAATGGCCTCATTGCCGCCCTTCGCTCAGCCCAGTAAACAAAGGAATGGCCGATGATACACCAATCCGGAGCAGGCACCATCAGAAAGGACAAATTGGACGGCCAACAGCCGGCAGCTCTGCAATAGGAAGAAAACTGTTAGTACCCCCCACCCCTTTCCCCCCCCCACCAACTGCAAGGCGGTCATCAAGCACGCATCACCACCAGACCAGCCTGGCACAGGCCGCCTAAGGACAAACATAGCCTTCGTACGCACCCGAGCGCCTCTTCCAATCAGCTGTATGACCCGCACGTCAAGACCGACAGCCGCCGCACTCGTGGCCGCCCCAATACGGAAGGAGCGTGACCCATAGCTCCGCTCGCCATGACCCAGGAACCTCAAAACCAAGCGCAACACAGACGTGAACTGGAACTGCGTTGCTGGCCCGCCATCCTGATGAATAAAGAAATATCCGGGGACCCACAGCTGCTGCTGCAAATAACTCCACAGGGCATGCACTGGACAGGAAGGCAAGGGAAAAATAGTGCACCTTACCACCCAGCCCCCTTTGCCCATCTGATCCGTCTTGGACCGCAGGATAAAATTACGCACCTGAGACTCCTCCTCCGTCACGTGCCCAAAGTCACGACCGCCAAACGCACCCCCCCCCCATGAGGAGCGCGGTACTAGTTCTGACACCCGAAATGCCCCATAAAAGGCTGTTGCAAAAAAAATGCGCGAAACAAGGCAGCCTCGAAACAAGAGGCCGCGACGTGAAGTAAGGCTGCGCAAATCCGAAGCAACAGTTCGTGGGAAACCGGGAGTCGCCAGTCGCCATGAACTGGGCTGAGCCCAGGCCCATCCTGCCATCAGGCGATTAACTAAACCGATACCATGGGGTTCCCCAAACCGGCCGCCTTACAGAAGAAGGAAAACCCGGCCAATGCAACCTTGACCACCTACCGAGACAAACCCTCCCTCTGTGCCCACAGCATGAACTGCCTAACTAGCCCATCGGGAACACTCCCCCCAGGCCACGCACACGCACTCACCAACATACTCCCTGGGAGTATCCTCCCCGATACTGTGCCCAAGTGCTGCGCGCCACTGACGAGGACAGCAAAGCCATCAAGTCTGGATCCCAACCCTACAAAGATGCTCCGGGACCAGCGTAGCCGTCTCTTCTGCCTCCGGAGCCAACAGCTGGAACTATGCCCACTGGAAACGATAAAATCCTGGGAGCCCGGCACATGCCATGCCCTGGCAGTAACATTCAGATGCAGGCAAGCGAGCACAAAGATCCGCATCAAGGAAGTTACCCTCAGGCACCGATAACCTCAACAACCGCGGCATTGGTCACACCAGAACACTTTCCGTCGATCCCGCAGACGCTCCAGCCAAACCCAAAACGCTACAACGATGGGGAAAAGCTCCAAGAAGGTGATATCGCGGGTCAAGCCGGAATGAACCCATTCACTAGGCCAAGGCTCTGTACACCACACCCCCTGACAATAGGCCCCGAACCCCGAACTACCCGCCGCATCTGTGAACAGATGAAAGTCCACAGTTGAAAGCTCAGGCAGCTGCAAAACTGAGCAACCATTGAGACCGGTCAAGAAAACCTCCCACCCACGCAAATTCTCACGCATTCCCGACGACACGCGAATCCAGTGGTGCGGACGATGAACCCCCGCCATGGAGAGTGACAACCGTCGCGCAAAAAGACGCCCCGTTGGCAAAACCCCGCAAGCAAAGTTAAGATGTCTAACCAACGACTGCATGACCCGAAGGGTGGTCTTGCCCGACGATCCCATGACAGCCACTAGCTCCCGGAGTCGCTTGACTTTCTGCTCGGGCAAGCGCCCCACCATACACTCAGTATCTATCTCGATCCCCCAGGAAGGTAAGGCGCGTCACGGGCCAGAGGGTCTGGTTAGCCGCTATGGGAATACTGAAGTCCACCCAGCACAAAAAGTCTCAAGCAGGTAGGCGCAAGTTCGCACCTGGCTAGGCCCGACAAACAGGAAATCATCCAAGTAATGCAGTATGTTTGAGACCCCCGCCTGTCTTTCCAACACCCAGTGCAGGAATGTACTGAAAGCCTCGACGTAGATGCAGGATGTCGCACAACCCATAGGCATGCACTTATCTAAATTAAACCGCGATGCAAAAACGGAAACCTAACGAAGGGAAAGCCGAAGGATGAACAGGCAACAAGCGGAACACAGATTCAATGTCAACCATCGTCAACAGCGCGCCGGACCCACACTGCCGCACCAAAACTACCGCTGCATCGAAGGACGCATAGCGCACCGCGCACTGGTCCCGAGGGATGCGGTTAGTCACGGAATCCCCAGGAGGGCAATACAGATTATGGATCGACCGAAACTTGCCCGGCTCCTTCTTGGGAACTACTCCCAATGGGGATACCGTAAATGGGGAAAACAGGGGCTCCCGAAAGGGCCAAGCCACTCGGTCCAGCACGCACTCCTCCCCAACCTTCCCCCGCACCACCTCGGCCAGTGACCACACAGAACCAGTGTTTCGCGACCCACCCCTCACCGGCGCACCCCTGAAGGGAATCCAAAAACCCTCAGACAAAACCCTGCAAGAGCAAACTCAACGCCCCCCCAGAACAAGACCACCCATATTGCACTAACCACGGGCGCATAGCATCAACTCGCACGGGCGTGGGGGCCAATGGCACGAGGGCCCCCTCACTTGCCCCCCCCCCACCAGGGCACCATCCACTCCATTGCGACTACACTTAGTGGCGGCATGTCCGCCCCCACACACGGAGCAAGCATGCTTAAATTTACAGTCGGGGGAGGGGCACGACGACTTATTGAAACGCCAACAAATATCTCCTCCCACCGCCCCACCTTATAATTCAGCCAGGCCCACCTGTCGTGCGCCTTTGACGCAGCTAATAACGCATCGCCATGAGCCAGCAGCACCCCATACTGCTCCAGGAAATAATGGCCCCATACGCAGGCTCATTGCAGAAAAGCCAGGGTCCAGAGAAGAGCGGTACGGGATGCCTCCCACCCCCTTCCCACTTTCTCGTCCTCCTTGCACTTTTCTCTACTTTCCCCCAAGCGTTTCTGACCCGCGAGCAAGCGAAAAATGTTGATAAATCTGCGATGCTTGATCTGATGGCGCAGTTTCCGTGGCACGCCCTCCCACGACCCAGCGCAGCGCACCAAGGCCCCCCACCCCTACCCTTCTCACCCGCGATCCCCAAACTCACCGGAGGACCCCGATGATGATGTCGAGGACGAAGATGAAGAAGAAGCATGCGGGCAGTGGCACCCGCACTTGCGCTTCGCACTCGCCTTCCCCCCCCACCGGGAGTCCCGTCCCCAAGGTTCGCGCGCCCCCCCCCATCGCCGCCCTCACCCCCCACATACTCACCAGCCTCGCCGAAAGGCGCTGCCAAGACTCCAATGGTCCGCACCCCCACCGCCGAACCGGATAACTCCGCCGCAGAACCGGTGGGCCCTGCACCACCAGCCCAAACAGTGTCAGTCAAGGTCATCCCGGGCGGTACACTCTGTGGGACCTGCAAAGGAAAAGAAGGAGAAAACCAGCAGCAACTGCCCCCAAAGAGCTTGGCGCAGCACGTGGCCCACCACCCCAGCCCCAAGCCAAGGAGCCAGGCCACCGGCCGCCCAGGCCGCTGAACTCCTATCTGTGATACCCCTGGCCACCTGCCCTGGCCCCCATCCGGTCAGCCCAGCCCCCCCCCCCACACCCAATGCCCTATGCCACCCCAGGGGCTGGCCCCATATGCCCAAGGACCCGGAGACCCAGAGAAAACCAAGATGTGGGAAACGCCTGCCCCCCAAACCGGGAGCGTAACAGCCAAACGCTGCAGGGGGTGAGGGTGGGCCAAGAGGCCCTCCCACCAAGGCGTCAAGCCGCAACCCGGAATCCGTTATCGCCCCCGCGACACCAGAGCCAGCCATTGACCCCACTGCCCCATCCCCAGCGAGACCATCGGCCACGGGCACGCCCACTGCAATGCCAGCCACCTCACCGCCACCCTCCATTGACGGGGGGCGACGCTCCCCAAACCCTGACCGCCCTGCGAGGCCCGACCTGCTGTGCCCCCCCGGCCCCAGCACCCCTTAACCTCACCCTACCCCACCCCACCCCTGCCGAGCACCCCTAGCTGCCCCAACAGCCAACGCCCTCCCCTCCACCACTCTACCCCCTACGGGCGCCACACGCCCTCGCCGCCCTGCCCATTGCCCGCCATCGTCCGCTCCCGAGGCCCCCTCCCCACCTCTGACCCCAAACCGTCGAGACCGACGGACCATAACACCCCTTCCCCTTTTTTCACCCAAAGACAAACCCAGCCCTATACACCTTCCTCCCTATATTATTTGTCAGTTTTAATAATCATTTATTATGGTATTAGTTGAACCCCACAGGTTCAACCTCCCCCCGTTTCCACCAAAGCCCAACAATGCCCGAGTAAACCCAAATGCTCACAGGCCCCCCCTTCTTTTCTTTTTTTTTTTTTAAATCCACATGCGGCTGGCCAGGCACTCACGGCGCAACTGCCTCTACGCCCCCGCAACACACCTCCCGAGACGGATCCCGCAGCAAAAGAGACCCGTGGCCTAGCCCCCCCCCCCCACCACCTAGAAGCGCAGCAGGAGCCCGGACCAACACACCTTTTTCCTGCAGCGTTCGGCGAGGAAGAGGGAGATCACTCGCCGCGATCTCCCTCTCATGCCGACGCCATGCCGCCCTAACTGGCATCAGCACCAATCGCCAGCCTCCACGTCACTGACGTGGGTTGCTGATGCCGGCATCGCCGTGCTGCATGCCTCCTCGTCCCCCCCCCCCAAGAATCCTCGCGCAACCGCAGCAAGGGATTTGGGCCCTGGGAACCCGGTTACATACCGGCCTCGGGACCCAGGCCCTGCGGCGCGGCGGGATTAGTGAAATTTGCATAGTGCTGCAAAGTCACAATATATGTTTCTTGCAATCAACCTTAAAAAGTTGAAGTGCATAGCTGGAATGTAGTCTTTCATTGGAAGTTATTTTCACCAGCTGTTAGTTATATTCATTAGTATTTAACTCATACTTTTCTAGTAGTGGTTCAAGATGAGCTACAATCAGCATTTCCCTGTTTGTAGAGAGCTTGCAATCTAAGTTTGTACCTGAGGGCAGGACCATATCAAACTAGAAATACACCCTGTGTTACTAACAAATCTGTGGCCCCTCTCCACCCACGTTCAATACCTCACTCTTTTTGAGCTTCGTGGAAGCCCAGTGATGATCTCAGCACCTTCTTTGGTACTTGGGCCCTGTGCAGCTGCACTGCTCACACAGCCCTGCCTGAGGAAATGGAAGGTTAAGTGATTTCCCCAAGGCCATAAGTGGTGTCAGCAGGATTTGAACCTCTCTCTTTTCGGCACAGGCCATTGTTCTAACCACTAGATTGTTCCTTCTCCAAGTGACTGAACTCTTTGAACTCCCATAAGTGCCTATTACTATTAATACTGCTGTTCTTTATCATTTCTATAGCACTGCACACAACACTATACACTTATACATAAGAGAGAGTCCCTGCTCCACTCCACAGAGCTTATATTCTATTCAAGACTAACAGAGCAAATAAGAGATTAAAGAGTCTCATTTATTATGCAAAATGATTCAAAATAGTATGGGAATTAAACAGGGACAATAAGGGGTGAGGATTTAAAAACCTCCAAAAGGAGATCTTTTAGCTAGGATTTGAATAGAACCAGAGGCAGCTTATGATATACCAACTCAGGAAGTCTATTCCAGGTGTACAGTGCAGAATATCCGGAGCTGGAGGTGATGGAGAAGGGCACAGATAAGAATGAGTTACCAGATGAGCAAAGTTCCTAAGGAGAGATGTAGAGAGAGAGGAGAAAAAAGAGGTAATGAGGAGCTGCGGAAAAGAATGCACTTGTAGGTCAGTAAGAGAAGTTTGAATTGTTTACGGAAATGGATAGGGGGCTAATGACGTGACTTGAAAGGAGGAGTTATGTGAGTGTAGCAACACTGGTATAGGATTTGTTGTGCAGCTGAATTTTGAGTAGACTGAATGGAAGAGAGGGATGGTTCAATCGGAGACCTGTGAGGAGCAGGTTGCAGTAGTCTAAGCAGGAGATTTTAGTTAAAGATTTTGGTAGTGAGTTCAGTAAGGAAGGGATACATTTGGTAGAAGTTTTAGAGAAAAAATAGGTTTTAGCTTCCCCTGGATATGTGCAGAGAAAGAGAGAGGGGAGTCAAAGATGATTCCAAGGCTATGAGCTGAGTAGACAAGATATCAGCATTATTTACAAAAAGAGAGAAAGTGGGAAGGGGAAAGATGGATATGAAGGATGGGAGAAAAAAGAAGCTATGTCTTGGTCATATTCATTTTTAGATGGTGGTGGGAAATCTAGGCAACAATGTCAGAGGAGGAGGATAAGATCTGGGCCTGGATTCCTGGTGATGCGTCTGGTGATCGTTAGTGTCAAAAACAGCAAACAGGTCAACAAGGAGGAGGATCGAGTGCTTTTACATTTGACAGGGCAACAAATCACAGTTATAAACAGGAAAGAGTTGATAGTAACTCCTTTCTCAACCTTTGAAAAAATGAAATCAATCAATGTCTCAGCAAATATAGTAGAGCTAATTAAAATTGTTATCTTACCATGGGAAGGATACACTCAGCCTGTGAATTTTGACAAGTGATACACAACTGATAAACAAAAACAAAAGTTGATTTCCAAATTATATTGGCTGTTTCGAAAGTAACAAGTAGAAAGCTTGCATGTGTTGTGACCCATAAATCATGTGATATGGGATATGTACTGATGCATCCTGTAAACTTTGAAACCATACTTCTTATTATCTGTGATTGCCTTTGGGAGAGCTTAAATTAAAATGTCCTATAAATCTACAAGCCAACACTATTATTTAGGGCTCTCTGGGAGAACTGAATAAGACTGATGTTTCAGTCTAGCACCATTTATTAATAAAACAGAGAGGATAACAATTTGAGACAGTTGATAACCACTGTCACCCAAGGGGAGAAGTTGCAAAATTGCAACTCTTCAGGTGTCTCACAGTTTAATGTCTTAGAGCGTACAGAACTCTAAACAGAGATCCAGTCCTTTGTTGCCATTTGCTTTTGCGACCTGATTTTCTTTCCCTGCATCACTTTATTTTCGCACACATCCAAACACAATAACCCTATTGGAAAATATGTTGCAAATGAGGTCTCAGAGATGTTTTGTGAGCATGCCATTCTCCCTCTCTCTTATTCTTTCTATTTTCCAGAATTGTTTTCCTTTTTTTCTAGTCTAAAGTGCTGATTCATAAATAGTTGCTGACCTGTTGCCACCTTCATCGGTTCTTCATGCCTGTAACACATGCTTGTTTATTTACATTTTTCTGAATTTTGACGTGCTATATCCTATTATGATAACAAGGATACAAGCAATACCTATAGCGAATACATGCATTTCTCAACAAAAAAATATAAAGCAAAAAAGAAAATGACATGGAGAATAGGACTTTTAGCTCACACTAGAGATCCCAAGCCAGAACACTGAAATTAACACATAACTCTCCAAAATACAAAACACGACAGTCATGCCTACACAGTAAGGTTTATTTTAAAACTGGAATTCTCAACCCAATCCTCAGAACATACCTAGCCAGCCAGGTTTTCAGGATAACACAATGCATATATAGGAGAGAAATGTGCATGCACTGCCTCCATTGTATGCAGATCTCTCTAATGTATATTCATTGTCATTAGCCCAAAAGCCGGACTGATTAAGTGTGTCCCAGCCTGTTTTCAGGGCTGGCATGACCATTAGATGGACTAGGTGGTCACCTAGAGTACCAATGGTCAGAGGGTACCCATTGCCACCACTCCTCTCTGGGACATGCACTATGGCAATACATTTAAAAAGATATTGTGGTGACAGAATTACCTTCTCTTCTGGGCCGCGGTGCTGTTCACTCTTCCGCTCCCCTCTGATTCAACTTTCTTCAACAGGAAGTAGGATTGGAGGGGGAGTGGTCAGAGAGAAGAACAGCACTGAGGCCTGGAAAAGAAGGTAATTCTGGCGCCACAATGCCTTTTTAAATGTATTGCCACTGCTGTGCATCCCTGAGAAGGCAGCAATGGGTCAAGGGCCCATGCAGGGGTGGCACTGGGAATGAGGTTCACCTAGGGCACCTGATGTCCTTGCACTGGCCCTATCTGTTTTAGAAACGTTCACATGTTTAAATAGCGACATTTGCACATGTAGACTGGAATGTTTGTGTAAATGTGATTTTAGAAAGCTGCTATTTGTACATCGTAATGCACACCATGTCCCGATTTCATAGTAAGGGCATGGAGAGGGTGAGGTTTGGGTGAACCTATAATACTGACATGCATCTTGATGACAAAAAAGCTAGAGGTCATCATTTATTTATTTAGGAATTTAGAAATGCTTATATACTGCTTTTCACCGGGTTAAAAGCGGTGCACATTCAGGTAAGGTATATATTTTCCTTGTCCCCAAAGAGCTCACAATCTATGTTTTGTACCTCAGGCAACGGTGGGTTAAGTGGCTTGCAGCTGCACTGAGGTATCAATATCTCCCAACATCTATTCCCCCAAACAACCCTCTCCTGACATCTGATCTTCCTCTGACTCCCCACCCTGCCATTCAGTCCTCACACCAGACCTCCCTCCCCCTATCCCCCCCCCCCACCTACATCAACTTCCACTTGCCAATAGCCCCTGGAATCCAGATCACCCATTTCCTTGATCTCCCTCCCATGGCTCTTACTAGGATCCATGGGTACCTGGTGTTTAGTGGGAGCAGAAAAATCCCTAGACACTCCTTCTCTTCCATGTCCTTGGTCCTAGTAGTAATCTTGCAGTACTGTCCTATAAGGCTGCTTTCTCTCTCTTATTTGGTAGTCTGAACTACATTGGCTTCACCTCCTCTGCCGCATAAAATACAAGGCAATTATGACTATTTTCAAAATTCTACACAACATGTCTGCCACTCATCTGAAAATGCTGAAAAACCTCCCAGTAAACAGACTCAGAAGATCATACTCTATAAATACTCTAACAGTACCCGCAGAAAGGCTGAAATGTAACCAAACAACCTGTGCAAGGGCCTTCTCATTATATGTACCTGGACTATGGAACAGCTTACCTCCTAAACTCAAAAAACATAGATGGCATCTACCAATTCAGGAAGGAACTGAAAACTCTGCTATTCAAATAATTTTTTGAGGATAAAATATAATTCAGCTTCAACCACAAGCTCTCTACATCTTACCACCACACAGTCCACCATGAACCTCGATCCCAAACACTCAAATTGATCATCCAAACCACTAATCTATACACTCATATAGATAATCCACAAGAACCAATACTGTAAGTAGTGAACATGACATGCTTCACATTTTAAAGAGTGACAGACCCGACTTTCATCTTTGTTTTTCTGCATATGTGATGCAGTTGTGCAAATAGTTCTTTACATTCAGCTTAATTTCAGGATTGTATATTAGCCAAGGTTTGTTTTTTTTGTTGTGCCATCATATCAGTGCTGACTCCTGGTAACCCAGCTGCTTCTGGGTTTTCTTGGCAATGTATCACTGGAAGTAGATTTCCAGGCCTTTTCTTCAGAGGCAATAGAGGGTAAAATAACTTGCCTAAGGGCAAAAGGAGTGCTAGTGGGAATGAAACCCTTGATCTTCTGGGTACTAGGCAGTGACTCTAACCACTAGGCTACTCCTCCACTCCTATTAGACAAGTAGGCATGGTTTACAGGGCTTTAAACCATGTAAATGCCTTTCGAATACTGGGCCCATAGTTTCTACTTTAGTTGTCTGGCCATTTTATTTTTCCAATCTTGTTGGTTATAGTCTCTGGTTTCTGCTTTCATCCATCATCTCTTAACTCTTTCTAGCATCCCAAGTCCATCTGCTGCTACTTCTCTCTCCCCCTGTCATTTTTCAACCCTAATCTCAACTCTCCTATTTTCCATCTCTCTCTTCTTCCCCGGCCTCTTATTTCCCAGTCTTTCATCAACACTTCCCTTTGTTTTTTTTCTGCTGTGGAGGAGTAGCCTAGTGGTTAGAGCACTGGCTTGGTAACCAAGCAACCAGGGTTCAATTCCCACTAGCACTCCTTGTGGCCTTGGGCAAGTCACTTAACCCTCCATTGCCCCAGAAGAAAGGCCTGGCAATCTACTTCCAATGATACTGCCAAGAAAACCCAGGAGCTTCTGGGTCACCAGGAGTCAGGACTGACTTGAAGGCACACATTGCATTGTGCCCAGCATCTTCCCTCTCTCTTTATCCCCACTCTTCAGCTTCCCCCAATCCAGTATCTGCTTCTCCTACCCTATCCAGCATCTTCTCTTCTCTTTCTCCGCCTATTGACCCCATTACCAACATCTCCCCTTTCTGTCCCCTATGTCCAGCATTCCATCCCCTTTCCCTATTTCTTCCCATTCCCAGCATCTCCTCTCCATCTCCCTGTAGCCCCTGTGTCCCATCTGCCAGTGTTAATAGAGGACCACTGAACTATTGTGTGAGAACAGTAGGAGCAACCAACAATCACAACTAGTCCACCAAACTAGTGAAGGCAAGTGAACTATTTTGGGAGAAATGTCTCAGCTTTACTAGATTATTCTGAGGATGTTAAGAATTCTAGATTTCTGGTTGTTTTTAGAATTGTTTCTAAAAGACTGTTTCGGAGATCTGAGGGGTTTCCAATGAGACATACTTCTATTTCTCTCCTTAAACTCTGACCCTCCATATGTCCAATAATAGACCGTGTTTTCGTATCTTTTTTTAGTATCTAGTTTGAGCTTTGTGTGCGCCGTGCATTCAAAGTTATCAATAAAATAAACCAATATATTTTTCTCAATAAAAGAATCCTTTATAACACTGCATTTTCAGTTCTCATGTTCTTTTTTAAAAGTATTAGTTCTCCATTGGAATCTGTATTGCATTTTAAACGTTCATATGCAGGTAGTATTCAATTTTAAGATGCTTTTACATGGATGAATGAATTTTTCAAATTATCGTTTATATAAGAGACATTTAGATATATGCATAACAAATGTTGGTATTCACCCACATATGCTTTACACTAAATAGTTATTAATAAGATGATTTTTCATGGATACGATATAGAACAGGATCATAATAGTTTTTAGTATAGTTTAGATTCAGTCCTCATTTTTAAGATCATCCATTTTTTATATCTTAAGACAAGCTCTTCTATACATTCAGTCAATTAATTATATTGTCTGCTTCAATGCATAGAAACAGTTTTTAAGAAGGAATCATGTATTGTATAGGACTTTCTCAGTTCTCTTAAACGAGCACTGCATAAAGTCTAACCGGCGATTCAACTCCACCCACAAGATCAGGTTTCACTTCCACTTTGGCGCGTTTTTTAGCGTCTATAAATAAAGAGCTTGTTTAATTTGAAAGTTTTTCAACCTTGGATACGAGAAGGCCGAGGAGCCTCGTGCACGCGGCCTCCGTTAACCGGGGGGGCGGCTGGTCTCATGTGCCCGGTGCGTCTGTGGCATAAGGGAGCCGTTAAGAGTGAGGTGGGCGTCTTTCAAGCCCATTGGCTCCCGCGGGCGTGGGAAAGACGTGGGAGCCAATGGGATAAGGGCGGTCTCGGCAGAGTGGGAGGCGCAGGGTACGGCGTGGCTCTTTCGGATCCGGGGCTGGAGGCGAAGGTTGTGCCGGGGGGGAGCTATGCATTCCTTTGGAGGAGGGCGGGCGGGCCAGCGCAAGTGGCAGTTGTTTCGGTGGGCAGCGGTGTGAACGGCGTGACGAGTGGATGTAGCAGGCAAGTGCGGCTATGCGGCGCGGCTCGAAGGCGTGAATTCATTTAAATATATTAATAATTAATTAAAGGGGCAAATGCAGAAACGTTTAAACCCGTCTATAAATCATAAAATAAAGTAAAAAGGGAAGGCAGTGCGATTCCGGATGCAGCCACATCGGGGGAGGGGGAGAACTAGATGGGAAAAGGGGGCAAGAAGGGGTAGGGGGGCTAGAAGGGGGGTTGGGGTGGAGGAGCAGCCAGTTGTGGTTTCTTCAAGGGGGCAGAGGGGCGTGGGGTATGGGGGGGGCCCAGGATACAAGGGGTGAGCGCAAGGGGGAGCAGCAGGCAAAGCGGAGGATGGGGCGGATCCATGGGCAGGTGCAAAGGAGGGCAGCAGGCATGGGGAAGGCGTGCCTCATGTTCGGAGGGGGGTTAGGGGGTGTGACCCTGTTGCGGGGGGGGGGCAAGTGGACCCTAATGGTCCTGTGCAGCGGGGCAGGGGATTGGTAAGGGGTACCCTTGGATGGGGGGTGGTGTGGGGTTCGGAGGAGTGCTCAAGCTTGGAACCCGATCCTTTGGAATGGGAGGGGCACGCGGTGGGGGGATGGCGGGGGCAGAGGGGATGGGGTAGCGAGTGCTGCAAGCTGGCACGGTGCATGGGGCGGTGGGTACCCACCGGAGTGGGAGCATTGGTGGGGGGCAAGGCTCTTCTCGGGCATAGTGGGTGGGGTTGTGGCAGCCGCCTTGGCCCATGGCAGGTGCCCCTTCGCCTTTTGGTGTTTTATCTCCTCAGGTACCACCTGGATGGCAGTATGTGGGAGGTCCCGGGATGAGCAGACCGCAGCAACAGGATGGAGCGACAGTGAGCACGGACGGAGGTCCGGGGCAGGAGAGTTGAAAGCAAGGCCTACGTCTGTGGCGGAGCAGCATGAGACAAGTCTGCAGGATGGGACAGCGAGAGGCGTTGCAGGTGAGTTGGCTCCGGAACAAGGCGCGGAAGTGGGTGGTGGAATGGGGGGCAGCCGAGGAGTTGGGGAAAAAGGCAAAAAGACAATGTATGCATTACCGTCGACGGTTTCGTAAGTTGGGATCCTCTTCCACGTCGTCTACTGCTTCGTCGGCGCGTTCGTCTACGTGGGAGGAGAGCGGGCGTGGAGAGCGTCGCAAGAGTGAGGTGCAGCTAGTGGCGGGCGGGGGGATGCTTATGCTGGAAGCTTTCTCGGAATTATGGGAAGGGGTGCCGAGGAATTTGCGGCGGACAATCAGAAGGGGGTGTTCCGTTGACATTTTTCCATTGGTTGGAGGGTAGGAAACGATCGGGGGACAGCAGGAGGAAGGAGGATGAGAAGGCGGGTAGGCTTCGTAGGGCGGCTCGGAATGTAATTGACTGGACTCGGGCCTTTGTGCGTCTCGCTAGTGTTTGGGGACACCAGCATCCAGAGCAGTATGGGATGCTATTGGCATATATGGACTCCTTCTTAGAGGCGTCTCAGTAGCATGAAGGTTGGGCATGGCTCCACTATGAAAAATGTTCCGCGATAAAATGGAGGAAAATCAGCTCTGGTGTTGGGGGACACAAGATATTCATTTATGGTTCACGCAGTTGGTGGTCCGAATGAGCGGCGGGGTGGCTAGTGGAGAAAACGGAGGACTAAGTGCTCCGGTTGGTGCAGGGCGGTCCTTTCGATCTAGCGGGTTCCCGACAGGGTAGAGGGCAGCTGGGGGGGGGGGCACAGGAGATGTGGGTTGGCGATTCAACAAGTCTTCTTGCCCCTTTCTGGATTGCAAGTTCCGGCACGCTGGTTCCGTATGCAATGGAGGGCATTCCGCACTCACGTGTGTTTAAGAAAGGAATGGTCAGTTCCAGGATGCCGGCTACCGAGCAGTAGGGGCTTAATGGGTTTAGCTTCGATTCTAATCCGGATTGAAGTGCTTCGACCGTGGTTGAGGAAGTATCCCAGGCGCAGGGACAGGGTGGTTTTGGAGGAGGGGCTTCAGGGGGGGTTTCAATTCCAGTGGAAAGATAACAACAAAGGGGCCTGGGAAATACCGGTTAATTCATAACTTGTCCTTCCCAACTGGATCTTCCGTCAACGACCACATCCCGAAGGAATTGTGCGCGGTGCGCTATGCATCTTTTGATGAGGCAGTGGAGCTGGGGTTGGCGATGCGGTCGTGAGTGCTTGATGGCCAAGGTGGATATTGAGTCTGCGTTGCGTGTGTGCTGGTACACCCGTCAGCGTTTCATTTGTTGGGATTTTGCTCTGAGGGCAAGTATTATTTTGCTAAGTGCAGGCCTATGGGTTGTTCGGTATCCTGTGCTTATTTCGAGCAGTTTAGCGAGTTTATGCATTAGGCTTTCGTGAAAGAGTTGGGCTGTGCGAACATAGTGCACTACCTGGATGACTTCTTATTTGTAGGGGAGCTCCGTCGGGACGGTGTACGGCGTTACTGGATGGCTTTCTACAGTTGGCACTGGATTGGGGTGTCCCGTTTGGCAACGGGAAAAAACGGGAGGCCCCGCGACCAGTATTCCCTTTTTGGGGGTGGAGCTGGATACGGTGGTCAGGGTGGGCGTGACTGCCAGTTGACAAAGTGGTGAAACTGCGTGGGTTAGTCGCAAATGTATTGGCTTCAAGTAAGTTGACGCTACGTGCGAGGCAGGCGTTGATAGGCTCACTTAATTTTGTGTGTGGGGTAATCCCAATGGGAAGGGTGTTACGTTAGCTCGCAGTAGCCACGGTAGGGGTTACTAAGCCCCATCACCGTATTAGGGTCTCACAGGGCATGCGGGCCGATTTAGGGGTTTGGGACGAGTTTCTGCAGGACTTCAGTGGTACTATGGTCTTGAGGGAGTCAGAGATTTCCAGTTGTGAGTGGCAATTTGTTTGCTGAAGCCGCAGGTGGATTGGGCTGGGTGTTTACTTCGGGGGCTCGTGGTGTGCGGCACAGTGGCCACAAGAGTGGCGCGAGGTGGGCATCACCAGTAACAGCACTTTTCTGGAATTGTTCCCGATGCTGGTGGTTTTGACGGTGTGGCAGGACAGGCTTCAGAATCGCAAGGTAGTTTGGTGGTGTGACAATGCGGCGGTGGTCAGTGTTATCAATAATATTGCTCCGCGCTGTATGCAGGTGGCCGATTTGACGCGTAAGGGGGTATTAGCGTGCTTGAGACTGCATGTGGTGGTGTGGGCTCGATGTATTCCCAGGAGTACTAACAAAATTGCTGATGCCCTTTCCCGTTTTAAGTGGGAGCTGTTTCGGACATTGGCGCCGGAGGCGGACGAGGTTGGGTCTTCAGTCCCAGAGCATGTATGGCAGATTGGCCTCAGGAGATGATGGAGCTGCTGAAGAGTTCGGCATCGGCGGCAACGTGGGCTGCGTATCCACGCGGCTGCAGCGGTGGGGTGAACTTCCTGGCGGAGCAGGGATGGCTGTGGGGACCGGTGTCGGATCAGCTACTGGGTCAGTATGTCCTGACGGCTAATCGGTTAGCGCGATCCACGACGGATCCGACAAGGAAAGGAACGTGGGTACTCTTGAGGGTGGTGGATGGGGCACCCACGTGCCCGGTTACCTTACTGACGTCTTATTTGCGTGTACGGCCGGGCGGGGCGGGCAGTCTTTTCTTCACAAAATGAGCGGGTCTTGACGTAATTTCAGTTACAGCGGTGTTGCAGCTGGTGCTGTGGCTGATAGGTGAGGAACCGCGCAGGTTTGCGCCGCACTCTTTTAGAATCGGGGCAGCGGCCAGAGCAGCGGCGGTGGGACTGCCGGAGCGGGAGATACAGCGGATTGGTAGATGGAAGTCGCGAGCGTTCCAGAGATATGTGCGGTTATAGGAACTGTCTGGAGGCTAACTGTTACAAACTGTCTGGTGGCTAACTGTTACAATTTTGCTTTTACAGAAGTGGGGCCTGGATCATGTGGCTGTTGGGTGATTGGCCATTCGTTTGTTTACTGGGCCGGTCGGCGAGCAGCAACATGGCCGGTAGGCCCGAACATTGGATTGGAAGCTTCGATGGTGACCATCTCATGGCTGGGCGAGCGCGGCCTACGGTGGGTCCAGCTCTTGCCTTTGCTTTGGCACCACGAGCGTATGAGAGGGGCACCAGACATCATGTTGATACATCTGGGAGGCAATGACCTGGGGTCCTGGACTTGTAGGCCATTACTTTGTGCAGCTCACAAGGATTTGGGGGAACTGTTAATAATGTTTAAGGGTGTGGTTCTCGTTGGTCTGCGGTCATTCCAAGGCCTGCTACCAGAGATCAGGGGCGGTGGTCAAGGGGGTTAACAAAACTTAATCGCCAGATTGGCCGATGGGTGGGGGAGCACTGGGGGTGCCAGATTTTGCTCCCATGGGCAGAGGTTGCCGGTGCCGGCTTATACAGACAGGATGAAGTACATTTATCCCCGGTGGGGATGGACTTGCTCCTGAATGATTGGCAGGAGGCCTTGGAGGGTATTATGCAGGGGAGAAGGGCTGGTCACAGCTTAGCCTTGGGGGGCGGCTCAGGACAAGGGTGACCTGAGCCGGTGGCGGGATCCCGGAGGTTTCCGGGGTCCGGAGCCGGAGGCAATCCTTAGGGTGGGGGTGGGGTACCCCCGACCCGGACAATCCCTCGGGTTTTTGCTAATAATATGGCGAAGCCGGAAGAGGGAGGGCTAGGAAAATAGCCGGGGCCTGGACCCGGCGGAAGCGGAAATGGCGTCACCTTGCTACTGACATGGCTGGTGAGGGCTTGGTCTGCAGGGGGGGCAATTATGATGTGGTTTGAACATTGTTCGGTTATTGTTAAAAGGTTAATAAAACTGCGACCAGTTTAATCCCAGAAATGTGTTGTGTCTATCATTGTATAAGGTGAAGGGGTGAATAAAGGGGGGAGTAAAAGATGGGGAATGGAGGGCAGGAAGCGACTAGTCCGCCGTACCCGGTTACAGATGCTTAACAGTTTGGAATCTCCACTTCAAACTTAGAGGTTAGTAACTTTCCCTAAATAATTCCTTAAACATTAGTTTTTATCGATTGGAAGTGTTCATTAGGTGCTAGCAGCAAGGTTCCTTATTATTGAATTGAACTCTGTGTGCATACATATTCAGTTTATTCATATCTTTATTTTACATACATCTCCCTTGTTCAAAAGTATTGTTTTTTCATCGCTATCCGTTTTACGATTACATACAGCTAACTTTTCATGGATGCATATTGTAAGCGATTGCTTTTATAAGACACATTCAGATATATGTACAGTAAATATTGGTGTTCACCTACATTTGTCGTGCACTAAAATAAGTTATCAATATGCGCTTCTCTATTTTAAATAATGTGTGGTTGAATCATTTTAAGAAAACACACTCAGTATTTGTTTTAATTGGACCAGGAGGCTAGGATTTTTCTATTTATGAATGGACTATAGAGCTCCTAACAGTGACCAAATTAAATGTATAAAGATTACAATTTAAATTTTTTACAGTTAGTGTTTCTACAATATCAGTCCAAAGTGTTTACTCTCATAACAATATATGTATACAAGACTTTTCCATATATTTTAATGATACTGGTGACATCTTTGGTTTTTAACATGTTTTCCCAATATGTTGTACATTATAATATAGTATTTAGATTTTTCTACAAAACCAATTGTTTACAAAATTTCAAAGAAACTGATCTTTTATTCTGTTAGATTGTCAGCAACATGAATACTGTTAAAAATGTATTTTTGATGTTTAATATATCGAGATTACAACTCTGTTTTGTCATTGATCCTATAGTTAGAATAGAGCACCTTAGACTACTCCACACGTGAAATACACCACAGGGTGTTCTAGTGAGTATTTGCTTGCATATACACAATTAAATGACTCTATCTCACTGTCTTTCAAAATTCTTAACAGCAATGTTCAAAATCTCATCTTTAATGTCTCTGTATGTTTTTGTCATTTGTTGCCCTGCGTTTTGTCTTTTATTTTTCATGGTTTTAAAACAATGTATTTATGTTTTAGTTTTGACTCTATAAATATTGTTTTGATTGTATAAATGTTATATTGTATATCTTATTTTATCTTACCCCCTGAGGAAGACGTTGCCGAAACGCGTTGTGGTTCTTCAAATAAATACTCCTGTGACCTTCATTCATCTCTTGCTCCTTGTGTGACCCGGTCTCTATTGCAAGAGGTTTTGCTCTTCTTTGTGTTCAGCTTACTTAGCATTGTACAGTAATGTTCCTGAGATGTTCACAATGTGCATACATCGGGAGGTCATTTACTGCCATGTATGTAGTGCTGCACTGCATCTTGGGCCAGTAGATTCACTCTCTACTTGTTTTCCTGCTTCATTACTGAGCATTGCAATTGTTTTGCATGCCACAGACTAGTTTCTATTGTCTAACTTGCATCCACCTATAGGTATCGCCAACTATCATTGTCATTCAGCCTTATGACAGCACTGTGCCCACAGCATCTTTATAGATGCACGTTTTTAAGGGGGCATGGCTGTTTGCGGGGACGGGCAGGGTCGCAGATGTACATCATTTCGGAATACGGTTAATGCGAGGACGTTCAAAGCCATTGTTAGGGTATATTTATTTATTTATTTATTTAATTAAAAATTTCTATACCATGGTTTACAATTAGCAATAATTTGAATAGTACAATAACAGGTACATATTCAGTTACATGGAACATTATAAAACTATATACAGTAGCATAGTTTAAATTGAACTATATACATCAAAATAATTGATATAAGTTAAATGGTGAAGAAATCTTAACAAGAACTATATACAGCTCTGGATGTGAGATAGAGTAGGAATACCCTTGGTAAGTTTTAGGAGGATGGAGGTGCTGTATCAGAAGTATTGTATTCATATTGTGTGCCCAAATGGAGGGTAAATAGTTGAGTTTTAAGGTTTTTTTGGAACGTGTGGAGGTCATTTAATTCTCTAAGGTTGTCTGGAAGAGCGTTCCAAAGGTTAGGAGTAATGTGAGAAAATGCTTTGTTTGTTATCTTTCTGGATTTCCTGAAATCAATTGGTATAGCAAGTTTATTTTTGTTCTAGTTCTGTTGAATGTGATTGTAAGTTTCCTTTGAGATGAGCTTGGATAGGTATGAAGGGGCATATCTGTCTTCGTACAAAGTTGCGTTATGAATGTGCCATGCCTAGCACTTCTATGTGTTGATTCTGTGAATGTGGCTGCATCTATCCTCATGTGTGCCGAATCAGGTTCTATTTCTGCCTGTTTCCATTTAGACGTGCCCTCTGCCTGGATGAGTACGATTTTGGAATTGGCCTCCATGTGTCTATATATACACCCTCGGGGCGGTGATAGGATTTATTGATTACAATGGCTTGAGCAGCGCTGGATATTCCATTTAAACACTTTAAGCCCTGATGGATTAAACTTGGAGAACAATTGGACAAGTTTGTTTTAGTTTCAGACAATGGGAAGAGGGCATTCCCGGTTCCATGAGGATTTCCCTTTTGTTTGATTGGCAGTTCTGAAGACTGACTGTTCGAGATTGACAGACAATAATAAGAAGAGCAGATACTCAAAAGATGGAGTTTGGTGATTTCTGTGGCCCTATGTTGTCTGATTCAGAAACTCATTTGGAATGAGTGATATTGTCCCGCTGCACATGAAGCAGAGCAGAATGGCGGCTCGAAACGTGCACGTCATGCAGGGGGTTCCAAAAAAAGGACTTTTTTCGCTGATGCTGGACATGTGTAATATGGGCTATCATCAGATAAGTTTGTTGGTGTTTTTTAGAACCAAAATTGAAAAAAAGTATGTTTTAGTCATTGGAGAGTGATTTTTCCTCTCCTGACTATTTATACGACAAAACATTTTATGTATGAGTTATCTGCATGGGGTGATCTTTTCTATGTTGTCTATATAAAATAAGCCTGAATTAAGCAACAACTTTACACATCAAGGACGTGCGATGGATGTGATCTACCTAGATTTCAGAAAAGCCTTTGATACTGTTCCTCATAGGAGGCTTACTGTAAACTGAGCAGCCTGGAGATGTGCCCCAAGGTGGTGAACTGAATCAGAAACTGACAGACTGATGACAAAAGATGATGATAAACGGAACTCATTCAAAAGAAATGAAAGTGAGTAGTGGTGTGCCCCATGGATTAGTCCTTGGACCAATACTGCTTAATATATTTGTGAGTGTACTGTTGAAGGACTAAAGGGAAAACTCTACCTTTTTGCAGATGACAAAAAATTTGGAACAGAGCAGACTCTTCTGAGGAAATGGACACCATGAGGAAATATCTACAAAAACTGGAAGAATGGTCTAATACTTGGCAGTTAAGATTTAATGCAAGAAGTGCGGAGTCATGCACTTGGGATGTGGAAATCCAAAGAAATTGTATGCGATGGAGGCGAGAGATTGACATGCATAAACCAGGAGAAATACCCTGGAGTGATAGTGTCTGAGGATATCAGGTTGACAAAACAATGTGACAAGGCAGTACCAAAGCCAGAAGGATGCTGGGTTGCATATAGAAAGTAATAACCAACAGAAAGGAGGATGCATTAATGCTCCTGTACAAATCATTGGTGAGGCCTCATTTTGAGTATTGCATTCCATTTTGTAAACCTTATCTCACAAAGAATATAAAAAATCTCGAAAAGGTTCAGAGGAAGGTGACCAAAATTATTTAGAGCCTGTGCAATAAAATGTATAAGAAAAGACTTGATTTCTAAATATGTATACCCTAGAGGAGAGGAGGGACAGAGGAGATATGATATAGACCTTTAAAAATTCAAAAGGTACTAATTAACAAACAAACCTTTCAAAGAAGGGGAGGGGGGGGGGAAGCACATCTTCATCAGGGAAAGACTCCTAAAAGAGTTACTGAGCGGTACTCCAGCCAGCTGTACGCTCACCAGCAAAAAATGTAGATAAGTGCTTTTCTCTCTTATCAAAAGAACAATATTGTGTTGGATGTAGTTAAAATTTGTCTCTGATATTCATTGTATTTTTATTGTAGTTCTTTAGATTCACAGTTTAGAGCTTTTTCATGAGCATTTAGAATACTAATACAAAACTATATTGCTCCTTGTGGTCTTGGGCAAGCCACTTAACTCTCCATAGCCCATGTTCCCTGTAAAATAATTATCTCCAAGTTATAATGCTCTGTTCAATGTAATTTCAGTTTGTTCAATGTAAACCGCACTGATGCAGAATAGCGCGGTATATAAGAGAATGTAAATAAATAAAATAAATAAATATATAACTAAATGGGCCTATGATGATCTCAGAGCATATGTAGTGGTGACCCTAAGGGCTGTTATACCGGAGAACCTGTTTGGCTCATTTACAGTTGCTATTGTTTGAGGTCCCTCTAAGTCTTAAAGTTTTTGATCTGAATTATTATGTTTTGTTGGGTTATTGTACAGCATTCTTGTTGGTCTTCTAGATACTCTCCATTACAACTTCTTCTAATCATTGCTGCAGGTCTACCTTTCCACCACTCATGCTATGATTACGGGGTATGTTTGCTAAAGCACAAATGGCTTTTGCAGCCAGTGCTAGGCGATAGCTGCAAAAGTCCTGCAGTATATGCAATGGGCATTTCCCAGCATTTCCTCTGCAGATACTGCAGAGAAAGTGCTATGACTGTGGGGGCCAGCTTCACCGATCAGCTATCCCCACTCATTGAGATAGTGATAGCTGCATAAACAAAACTTGCAGAAAGAGCTGCTACCGCACAGTATGAATCCATGCAGTAGCTGTTGGAAACTGGAATGGCTATTATCTACCCATTGCCCGTCCATTTGAGCAGCCTATGGCTGTTGCATTTTTCCCACATTAGCTGTCTTTGCAGAGTGATGATCCCACATTAAGGCTGAGAAGAAAGCTAAGGTGCTTTAGTAAACATATCCCTATGTGTCTCCTGTACTGGGAGTTTTGTATTAGTTTACTTATAAATATTCTTCCAGATTTAAACTTCAGGCTCAAATAAAAATACATTCACAGCCTTGCTGTAAACTACTTCTGCGCCCGTCTTCTCCATTATACAACATTTTATTGTCTTTTCTCACCATCGTGCACCACATAGGCAACTTTTCACTTATGAACTCTCTTTATTGACATCTATTTTCTGATGGTCCAATGTGTCGTCTGTTTTTCTACCTTCAGGACCAAACTGCAAACCAATCTGCTTCAACTTGTCTTCTCTGATATTTAATTGATTTTTTTTTGTATCCTGCCACAGTATTTAGCTGTCTATTTTCTTTTATAAAAAAACAGAAACAGAAGAATAAATAGATGATTCTGGCAGGCTGCCGCCTGATACAAGGCACGCTGAGATTTTGCTTTGCGTGACAAATGTTAGCATGCTGAGAGCTAAACAATCAGTGGTAGCTGTGAGAGTGAAGGCAGCTGATACAGCCTAGAGTTACTTCTACAACTTATCATTTATATAGTGCTATGAGGCATATGCAGGGCTGTATACATACACATAAAAAAACAGTCCCTACTCCACAGAGCTTATAATCTGCTAAAACAGACAAACAAAACAAAAATGGAACTAGGGAATTTTTAAGGGAAAGCTGTAGCTTCTCTGTGTTTCTGGGCAAGTTTCAGAGTTTCTTCCATCATCCATTTTGGCCGTTTTTGCTTTTTCACCTTTTGTAGAGACTTCTCGTTTTCTTCCAACACAACCTTCTTGATGTCATTCCATAACTCTTCTGGAGCTCTGTCATTTGTATCTAAAGAAGCAAATCGATTTTGCAGGCAGTCTTTAAATTCCAGTGGTATATTCTCAAGGTCATATTTTGCTGCATTCATGAGTGGTTTGCTCTTTTTCAACTTTAGCTTGAGTTTGCATACTAGTACTTGATGATCTGTACCACAGTCAGCTCCAGGTTTTGTCTTTGTTGATGTTATAGAACTTTTCCATCGTTGACTTCCACAGATGTAATCAATTTGATTTTTATACAATCCATTGGGTAAAGTCTATGTGTACTGTCGCTGCTTGTGTTGTTGGAAGAAGGTGTTTGAGATGAATAGATCGTTGGTCTTGCAGAATTCTATCAGTCTTTCTCCGGCTTCATTTCTGTTGCCAAGTCCATATTTTCCAACTACTTTGCCTTCTTCTTTGTTGCCAACGTTTGCGTTCCAGTCACCCATGACTATCAGGATATCCTGTTTGCATGTTCTGTCAATTTCAGCTTGTACTTGTTCATAGAACTCTTCAATTTCATTCTCTTCTGCAGCTGTTGTTGGGGCATATACTTGAATTATAGTTGTGTTGATAGGCATTCCTTGTAGACAAATAGAGATTAAGCGTTCGCTGACTGCATTGTATTTCATTACAGTTCTTGCAAGTTTCTTCTTTATTATAAATGCAACACCATTTCTTCTTTGTCTTTCATTTCCAGCATAGTAGACCATGTGATCATCTGATGCAAAGTGCCCGATGCCAGTCCATTTCACTTGGCTGACACCCAACAGATCAAGTTGTACACGTTCCATTTCATTCAGTACCTCATTTACTAAGTTGTGCTAAGGTTTTGCAGTTATCATGCCAGAATGAATATACAATAACTTGAAAACCTCTATATGAACTCTGAGGGCAATTCCTAGTGATTTTTGTGCAATTTTTTCAATGAAAATGTTGTTTCAATGTTTTAACTGCATGGATAATAACTGCACTTGATGAGGTAGCATGACTTGTTCTATCTTATCTCCTGCATTGCTAAGTGTGTCATAATTACCTCCATATTAACTGTAAGGTGAATTAGATTTTGGCTTGGTCTCTGTGGATATGAGTTTTGTGAAATGTAACACCTACACATTTAAGGGGTGGCATCTGCATGTCTTTATCTTAATCTTTATTTGAGCATTTGATTAACCGCCCAGGCCAAGGCATCAGGGTGGTGTACAGTAAACAAACAAACTCTGTTAAAGAGAGAAAAGAACACCACATTTATGATAGGACAGTATAAAAGATAGGGCACATAGAAGAGATAGAAAGGCATATATACATGGAGAGTCTACAAGTCAGGAAGAGCATGTAGTCTGATCCTGGGTTGGGGACAGATCATAGGCGAAGAAATGGGTCTTCAGCATTGCCTTGAATTGTGGGATTGACTGCTCAGCATGGAGTAAAGGTAGTAGTGAGTTCCATAGGGTTGGACCGAGGAAAAAGAAGGTGGAATGGCATGTAAGTCTTGAAGAACTAGAAAAGGGGACTGTTACTTCTGGAGAGATATCTGCAATTGTGAGTATATACTTCTGGGAATTTTCTGAAAGGAATTCTTTGTATTAAAGCTAATTAATCTGTGAACCCACTGTTTTTTTGTTAGGGTTTCAGTCAGGGTCTAGTAGCAGCAGTTTAAGTTTAAATTTAAAACACAGAAGAGAGCTTTCTGGATAAATTTGGAACCCAGCAGAGAGCTTGTAGTTTAAATTTAATAGTCACTCAGGGCCTAGCATCAGCAAAGTACTTTTAGTTTAAATTTAAAACACAGAAGAGAGCTTTCTGGTTAAATTTAGAACCCAGCAGAGATTTTGTAGTTTAAATTTCATAATAAGTTAGAGCCTAGCAGCAGCAAAGAGCTATAATTTAAATCGAATCAGAATATAGCTTACCTCAGCAGCACAAGACAGGGTACTGTGTAGCAGCCCTCTTTTAATTAGTTTTATTTCCCTCCCTCTCTCCCTCCCCAACACCCACCCACCCCTGGGATAATCATAGCTTTATAGGTACTTACACATCTTAAAGGACAGGAGGTGCGCTCAGGTGAAACTCATTACCCAAATCAGTCATACACTAAGGACCTGAGATTAATTAAGCTTCAGGTGAACAAGGTATATTAAACATATGTTTTATTATTTGTATTTATTTATTTTATTTTTATTTATATTCTCTTATATACTGCACTATTCTGCATCAGTGCGGTTTACATTGAACAAACTGAAATTACATTGAACAGGCCATTATAACTTGGAGATAACTATTTTACAGGGAACATGGGCTATGGAGGGTTAAGATGCTTGCCCAAGACCACAAGGAGCACCTGTATAAATTAGTATAAATGTCCATAGCAACCCTTAGTAAGTAAAGAACTTAAAGATCTAAACACAAGCTTAAAACTAAGATGCAGACAGCAGTCCAGCAGCGAGATGGGGGCTTTCCAGTCTTTTGCATTGAGTGTCACATGTATGATTTTCTCCCAGTTGGTGAGAGGTCTTACGTGTGCACTAGGTGCAAGGAGCCCTTTGCTCTCAGGCAAACGAGTCCATTCTCTAGAGGCTAGAGTAGCAGACTTAGAAAACATAAGGAAGACAGAGAGGTACATAGACGAGACCTACAGGGATATAGTCCTGAAGTCCCACCTCCAGTCTGACAGCAGCCCTGTTGCCATGGAGGAGAGAGTTCACGTGACAGGAGAGCATCACCCTGGTGTGGCAGGAAGTGATCCTGTAACTAAGACCTGTCCTCCAGGTGATGTAAAACCCTCTCACACCGAGGATGTTTCTCCAGGGCCATGTGCCCATGAGGGAAGGGTTAGGACAGCCATTATAGTTGGTGATTCGATCGTTAAGCATGTAGATAGCTGGGTGGCTGGTGGACGTGAGGATTGCCTGGTAACATGCCTGCCTGGTGCGAAGGTAGTGGACCTCACGCACCACCTACATAAGGTCTTAGATAGTGCTGGGGAGGAGTCTGCTGTCTTGGTACATGTCGGTACAAATGACATAGGAAAATATGGTAGGGAGGTTCTGGAGGCTAAATTTATGCTTTTAGGTAGGAAGTTGAAATCCAGAACTTCCAAAGTAGCATTCTCCTAAATGCTTCCTGTTTCACGCGCAAGACCCAAAAAGGCAGGCAGCGCTACGGAGTCTCAATGCGTGGATGAGACAATGGTGCAGAGATGAGGGTTTTGGATTTGTTATGCACCGGGGAACATTCTGGGGAAAGGAGGGGCTCTTCCGAAGGGATGGGCTTCACCTTAACTGGGATGGAACCAGGCTGCTAGCATTAAGCTTTAAAAAGGAGATAGAGCAGCTTTTAAACTAGATAATAGGGGAAAGCCGACAGTCGCCCAAGAGCGGATGGTTCAGAAGAATATATCCTTGAAGGATACTTCCAAAAGCAGAGAGGTTCCAAAAAAGAGTAAAGTAGCCCAAATGCCCTCGAGTATGGAGCAGACAGAGCTCATGTCTACCAATAGCCAAATTAATATGAATAAAATACAGTCTCTAAAATGCTTGTATGGAAATGCCAGAAGTCTAAAAAATAAGATGGGAGAGTTACAGTATATAGCACTAAATGAGAGGTTAGATGTGATTGGAATATCAGAGACATGGTGGACGGAGGACAACCAGTGGGACACTGTGATACCTGGGTACAAACTATATCGTAATGATAGAGCTGATCAAATTGGTGGAGGGGTTGCACTCTGCTAGAGAGGGCAATTAGTCAGAAACGATTAAAGTTTTGCAGGTAACAAAATTTGCTGTAGAATCTCTATGGATTGAAATTCCATGTAAAAAGGGGAAGGCGATGGCAGCGGGTGTGTACTATCGACCGCCTGGCCAGAATGAACAAATGGATGATGAAATGCTCAAAAAAATCAAGGAAGCTAACAAAAGTTACAGCGCAGTAATAATAATGGGTGATTTCAGTTACCCCGGTATCGACTGGGTCAGTGTCATGGCAGGACATGCTAGGGAAATAAAGTTCTTAGATGGAATAAATGACTGCTTGGAGCAGCTGGTTCATGAACCGACCAGAGGGGAAGCCATATTGGACCCTAGACCTTAGTGGAACAGCAGATCTAGTACAAGAGATAAGGGTGTTGGGGCCACTTGGCAATAGTGATCATAGCATGATCACATTTGATTTAATTAGTGGAGGAGGGATAGTAAGGAAATCCACAATACTACCTTTTAACTTTCGAAAGGGAGACTATGATAAAATGAGGAAAATAGTTAAGAAAAAACTAAAAGGAGCAGTTGCAAAGGTTGAAGACTTACATCAAGCTTGGGTGTTTTTGAAAAATACTATCTTGGAAGCCCAGACCAGCTGTATTCCACGCTTTAAGAAAAGTGGAAGGAAGTCCAAAAAACTGCCAGCATGGTTTAAAGCTGAGGTCAGAGAGGCGGCTGTTGCCAAAAAAACATCTGTCAGGAAATGGAAAAAAGAGCCAAACGACAAAACCTGGAAACAGCACAAGCACTGGCAAGTCAAATGCAAGGCATTGATAAGGCAGGCAGGCAAAGGGAAATTTTTAGAAGAAGCTTGCCGCGGAAGCAAAAATGCGAAATAAAGACTTTTTCAAGTACATTCGTAGCAAAAAACCTGTGAGAAATTCAGTTGGTCCATAAGATGATAGAGGGGTTAAAGGGGCACTAAGAGGTGACAAGGTGATAGCGGACAGACTGAATGAATTCTTTGCTTCGATCTTTACTGAGGAAGATGTAGGGATGTTACCCATGACTGAAGTGGTATTTAAAGGTACGGAAGAATTGAAGGAAATAACGATACATCGGGAAGATGTATTACAGCTACTAGATAAACTAAAGAGTAGCAAATCACCTGGGCCGGATGGTATACATCCAAGGGTGTTGAAAGAACTGAAATATGAGATTGCGAACCTGCTATTAGTAATGTGTGAACTATCATTAAAATCATCTCTAATACCTGAAGATTGGAGGATCGCCAATGTAACACCAATTTTTAAAAAGGGTTCCAGGGATGATCCGGGAAACTACAGACCGGTGAGCCTGATGTCAGTACCGGAAAAAATGATAGAAACCATCATAAAGAATAAAATTACTCAGCATGCAGATAGTCATGGCCTAATGGGAGACAGCCAACATGGCTGTAGACAAGGAAAATCTTGTCTTACTATTCTGTTATGTTTTTTTGAAGGTGTGAATAAACAGGTGGACAAAGGTGAGTTGGTTGATATAGTGTATCTGGACTTTCAGAAAGCCTTTGACAAGGTCCCTCATCAGAGACTTTTGGCAAAACTAAAGAGTCATGTGATAGGAGGCAGTGTACTATTGTGGATCAGGAACTGGTTAAAAGATAGAAAGCAGAGGGTAGGGCTAAATGGCCAATTTTCCCAATGGAGAAAGGTGAATAGTGGTGTATCCCAGTTATCTGTGCTGGGTCCGCTGCTTTTTGACATATTCATAAATGACCTGGAAAGTGGAATAACGAGTGAGGTTATCAAATTTGCAGATGACACAAAACTATTTAAAGTTGTTAAAACCCAAGAGGTTTGTGGAAAATTGCAAGAGGATCTTGATAAATTGGAAGACTGGGTATCCAAATGGCAGATGAAATTTAATGTGGACAAGTGCCAGGTTATGCACCTAGGAAAGAACAACCCAAACTATTGTTGCAGGATGCATGCTTCCACATTGGGGACCACCACCCAGGAAAAAGATTTAGGCGTCATTGTGGATAACATGTTAAAACCCTTGGCCCAGTGTGCAGCAGCAGCCACGAGAGCAAATAGAATGCTAGGTATCTTAAGGAAAGGAATGGAAAATAAAACAAAAGATATTATACTGCCTCTATATCATTCCATGGTGAGACCTGTCAGACGGCTGCCTAGGGTGAGAACTTACACAATCTTGACGATGCATATATTCATATGATTCTTGCAAGGTATTGTGGGTAATGTAGTTCATTCACTCCCAAACACAGCTGAAGACAATAATTTAGTTGTGAAACCAGTGGTAAGGCCAATAAAATGCTTCTTTTATTGATGCGGTTTAATTCACCCAGCACAAATATGCTTGGTAGCAATATAAATGAGGTTACTTGCTTGCAGTGTTTAAATGGATAACATAAAGTCACAAAGCAAATCAGAAAACAACCTTAAGCTTGTCAGGCAATTAGCTAATGTTTTCTTAGCAAATAATTACCAAATGAAAAGGCACAAAGAAATAAATAAACTTTGCTGGTTAGATTAACTTCTGCTTATTTTCCACACTTGATCTTGCAGTGATTCTCTCTTGCTCACACACATAATCAGGTGCAGCTTTAATTACTATCAATTGACCAGCTGAAACCCTTTAGCTGGCTGGCTGCTACTGTGTGAACCCAAATCCTGCTTTAAGAGCTGTTTTGCAGTGGAAATAAGAACAAAGTTAGGTTTCTTTGTGATGGCTGATGTGTTTGCTCACAGAAAGCTAGCAATAGCATTTAGATATAGAACAGTCCATGTAATTAATAGTTTCATCTGCTGTATCTCCCCCTTCATCAATCAGCATAGGGTCACTATCATACATTGGCATAGACGAGTCTTTCAATAAGGCACTATCATGAGAATGCTTATTCCCTTGCTGCCATTCACTATTATAGATAGGGTCTGGATCAGTGTTCATACCTGAGCCTCTCCTGCTATCATAATTCCTCTCTGTATAGCCTGGCCAGTATGTAATCCAATTCTGATGTCCAGCCTTCCAATCTTGATCCCTGGACACTGGATCTCCTCTCATATACCTTCTGGCCTTGGTCTGAAAGTCCTTTCCACGTGCAGTCTTCTCTCTTCCAGGTAGCCACTGGTGATTCCTATCTCTGCCAATCCATTCCTCTGGCTGACTCCAGTCCAATGGACTCTGCTGGCATTTGGAATACCTCCCAGTATAGGTACTGCCTTGGACTCTCCCAGACCGTCCAATGGGCTTTCTTCTCTTCCTTCCAGAGAGTTTCCTTCTTTCTCTATCCGCTTGGCTTGGCTTCTGTTTCTCCAGGTGATACTGGTGCTTGAGCTTGAAGCTGTTGCTGTCTCCTTTCCTGAAGCTGCTATCTGTAGAATAAGCTCTATTCTTATTCTGTCCTAATGTGTGCTCCTCCCTAACACAGCACAGCTGTGTTGAATCATGCCCTGCCCTTTGAGATGAGTGCTTAGGGATTACCTCATAGCTCTCTTGATTGCACACACGTTTTCTCACTTCAGCCCCTCTCATGGCTGCTGGAAACTTGGTGCATTCTGGGACTGGTAGTCTTTTATGTGAAAATTCTGTTTTCTTGCTTCTACCAGAACTGACAGGTTGCTTGTTCAGAGTCACATCATCTTTTCTATAGCTCCTACCTGAGCTATGATAAGCTTCCTTATCACAGACCGCACCTTGAATATTGTGTGCAATTCTGGTCGCCGTATCTTAAAAAGGATATAGCGTTATTATAAAAGGTTCAGAGAAGAGCCACCAAAATGGTAAAGGGGATGGCAGGATACTCCTATGAAGAAAGGCTAAAAAGGTTAGGGCTCTTTAACCTGGAAAAGAGACGGCTGAGGGGAGATATGACAGAAGTCTATAAATTAGTGTACGGAGTGGAACGGGTAAACGTAGATCGATTGTTTACATTATCAGAACATAGAAAGACTAGGGGACATGCAATGAAGCTACAGGGTAAACTATTTAAGACTAATAAAAGAAATTATTTGTTCACTCAACGTGTAATCAAACTCTGGAATTTGTTACCGGAGGATGTAGTAAAGGCTGTTAGCGTAGCTGGGTTTAAAAAAGGTTTGGACAAGTTCCTGGAGGAAAGGTCCATAAACCATTATTAAGAAGGGACCCAGGATATCAATGCTTGACCCAGTACAATCATTGTGGAACCTGTGTCTCTTGGGGAAACTGCTAGGTTCATATGACCTAGATTGGCCACTGTTGGAAACAGGATACTGGGCTTGATGGACCGTGGTGTGACCCAGTATGGCATTTCTTATGTTAGCTCTAGGTGTGCACGTGCAGGGGACGCATGAGTCAGGCGGTTGTTGCGAATGGAATGGAGGGTACAGAGAGGGACATGCATATGTAATAGGTTGGCTAAGTATTGAGGCATGCCAGTGTGAAGTGCCTAATGTACAGTGATAAGGACCTTATATTGAAACCAGAACTGAAGGGGAAGTCAATGTAAACGGATAAGAAGGGAGGACACATGGTCGGTACATGAGGCATAGGTGAGGAGTCGGGCAGCTGTATTCTGCAATAACTGTAGGCGATGAAGCTAATAAAGGGGAAGGCCTGCCAGAACAGAGTTGCAGAAGTCAAGTCATGACAAAAAAAGAGATACTGTAAGAGTGATCAGGGAGGGTGTTGGGAAAATGGAGTGCACTGCCCTTAACTGACGCAGTGTGAGAAATGAATGGCGTATAAGTGAGGTGATAAGTTGGTGGAAAGAAAGGGAGGTGTCGAGCATAATGCCCAGATACTAGAGAGTTGAGGTGAGGGGTATAGACATATGTGTCACTTACATGTCTATTTCTGCGAGTTTATAGATATGTTACAAAAGAAGCTACACTCAGCAAGTCTGTTGTAAAATACACTTAAAATGGTGAATGTCTGGACATGGATGTCCCTTTGCTAACAAAGCAAAGTTAGGTTTGTGGAGGGCAAATTTTAAAGCTTTTCAAGCATGTGGTTTTATATGTATAAAAGGGCTTTTATAAAATTACTCTACTGAGTTCACATGTACCTTTATACCTGATCATAAGAATGTGTACTTGTACCTGACTCACATGTAGGTGTGTTCTTAGGTGGAGTTTGAATGGAGCATGGGTAGAGTTGCAAAGTGCACACATAGGGCTTGCTATTCAAAGGCATTCACACAGTTATGAGACCTGCTGGCTGAATATCCCTTATCTGGGATATTCAGCTGCACTAACATGGCTAGTAAAACTGAATATTCCCGGGTGCCACCACTGCAGGCCCCAATGCCACTCCTGAATATCCTCACACACGTACGTGCATACTTTACCTGCATACAAAAAAGTGTATTCTACCTCCAATTTCTGCAGGATTTAGGATAATATTTCATAAAGACACATAAGCATCTACTGTATGTATCTTTCTAAAAGTGAAAGGGTGCGGGCAGGGTCCCGGCGCCCGCACGTAACCGGGTGCCCGGCCCGGCGCGGGACCCTGCACGTGGCCTTGGAGAGTGGGGGGTGGGGGGGGGGGAGTGATGGTGCGGCAGTTGGGGAGCGCGGCATGGTGGGGTTTTTTAATTGATTGGCTCCGCCGGGCTGGCGGGCTGTGCAGAGCCAATCGGAAGGCAGGGCGCCATGTGCTGAGGCTGGGGGCTGGGGAGGCTGAGCACATGCAGCGCGGTGGTGGATTGAGCAGCCCTCCCACCCACCCTGGAGTGGTAGGCGGGGGGGCAGAGTTGGGGTGTCGCAGCGGGGGGGGGGGGTGGGTAGGGGCGGGATCCCGGAGGTTTCTGGGGTCCGGAGCCTTAGGCGACTTGGGGCGAGGGCGGGGTGCCCTTGGCCCGGATAACCCCTGGAAGACTTTTGCTAGTAATATGGCGAAGTCGGAGAGGGGTGCTAGGAACTTTGCCGGTCGAGTGACCATGGCTTGAGCGGAGTCCGCGGTTGCTTTGCTAATTGCATGGCTGGTGACTCGTGGCTCTGCCGGGTGGGGGGGTGTTAAGTTTGTTCAGTATTACTGTGATGTTCAAGATGTTGTTGGAATAAAGCTGCGACCAGTTTGTACCAAACAGTTGTCGGTGAATTTGTGGGGGGTTGGCGGATAAGGGAAAGGGTGGGGGCAGGGGTTTGAGAAGAAGGGTGAGCGCGGGTACGGCTACCCGGTTATAGGCTACAAATAGGGGCCTCCTTGCTCTCTCAACCAGGGCCAGCGTTAGGGGGTAGCAAACAGGGCAATTTCTGTGGGCGTCCATACCACAGGGGGCCCCATGTCTGCCTCAAGATGAAGGAGGCATAGCCTGCAGGCAGAATTTGGGGCTCCTTTATCAGTTTCTGTCCTGGGCCACTGCATGTCTAAAACCACCCCTGCTTTTAATATAGGTAACATGTTATGAAATTATCTCTATAGCAGGTCATTCCAGAACAGGAATAAGCCCTTTGGCATGAGGCATAGATGTTTTTCTAGCGAAAACGTCTATGATTGTATTCTGATACACCCATGGCCCTCCCCATACATGGCGCTAGCACAGGGATCTCAGAAAGTGGGCAGGAGGGGGTGGAACAAGGGTGTGGTCAGCAACTGAGACATTCAATGCATATTCAGGAAAGGCCCATGTACGATCTGCATGGGTCCCGCGGATGTCCATGCTATATTAGCAGAAAAGTGGAATAAGGCCAGGACTTAGAAATGTTTCTGCTCTGCAATGTGTCTCATAGAGATGAGTGGCTGTGACAAAGACACTGTGAGCTGGTGTATCTGTTGTCTGAAAGACCACCAGATGCAGTTGTAAAGAACAGAATGACGAGGTGGGGGAAGGTCGTATGGTTAAGACACATTATTAAACACCCCTACAGAAATATTCAGAGGTTCAATGGTGATTATTCCAGCTATGCTGACAATTGCTCTGTGAGCTAGAGGAAGTGATCTAGGGCACCCTCGGAAAATACGGCCACCTCACTGATATTGATGATAAAAAATGTAGGCACATCTCTGGGAAGTGAGACGGGCAAGATGGCAGTTTAACTGGTGCCGGGTGCTATAACAAAGTCCATGATGGGAAAACAGAAGGCTAAAGAGGTTAGGAAGCCTTCCTCTATCCCTTCAGCTTCTTCCCCATTACCTGGAGTGGAGCAGGCAATTGGTCTGCTAGATTCCTTGTTCTTACATCTTCAGCGGCAGCCAGGAGAAGCACAAGCAGAACCTTATAGGTGTTGTGTTGGAGCTGAGCATTTTGGTGGTTAGCTCAGGGCCTGACATCTCTCCCCCAGAGCAGTGGCGTCCTTTGAAGGTGGCCTTGCTGGCACAAAGTCCTGTGAAGTTGATGGAGTTGCTGTTTTCCCAAGCGGGTGAGCTAGCTCCAGTTGGAGGGTCAACTCCAGGACTGAATGGAGGGGAGTTTCTAACCCTTCCGGGCCAGCGTTCCAGTATTCTATCACCACAGAGGCATGTCAGTGGGTTGGTTGAGATTATACCTGCCCCTGGGAGTCCAGCAATGGAGCGGCAGATGTCGGAAGGCAGTACTAGAGCAGCTGAAACCCTGGTAACTTTTTTTCTTTGAGCAGCCAGAGCTTTTTACTTTAGAATCCATATGGTCGACTGTTGTAAAGCTTGGGGAGGTTAGTGCTTTGGCAGTGCAGTCTCAGTCTCATACTGTTTTATTGGAACAGCATACATAGGAAATTTCTGCTTTGTGGTTATCAGTGACTGAGTTACAACAGAAAGTGGTTTGGATGGAAGATGATGGTATATCTTTTCAGAAGGACGCTATGGCATTAAAAGCAAGGATCTTATAAATTTCCCAAAGTCATCTGTTATTAGTGCTAAAGAGATGTTTAAGTCTTATTTATCTGATACTTTTGGGGTGCCAGTGGCTTCTCACCCACCAATGACTAATTTGTATTAATTGAAGGACTAGAAAAAGGGACTGTTACTTCTGGAGAGAGATCTGCAACTGTGAGTATATACTTCTGGTAATTTTCTAAAATGACTTCTTTGTATTAAAGCTAATTAATCTGTGAACCCACTATTTTTTGTTAAATCAGTCAGGGCCTTGTAGCAGCAGTTTAAGTTTAAATTTAAAACACAGTGGAGAACTTTCTGGTTACATTTCATACCCAGCAGAGAGCTTGTAGTTTAAATTTAATAGTCACTCAGGGCCTAGTAACAGCAAAGTACTTTTAGTTTAAAGAATAAAATTACTCAGCATGTAGATAGTCATGACCTAATGGGAGACAGCCAACATGGCTTTAGACAAGGAAGATCTTGTCTTACTAATCTGTTATGTTTTTTTGAAGGAGTGAATAATCAGGTGGACAAAGGTGAGTCGGTTGATATTGTGTATCTGGTCTTTCAGAAAGCCTTTGACAAGGTCCCTCATCAGAGACTTTTGGCAAAACTAAAGAGTCATGGGATAGGAGGCAGTGTACTATTGTGGATCAGGAACTGGTTAAAAGATAGAAAGCAGAGGGTAGGGCTAAATGGCCAATTTTCCCAATGGAGAAAGGTGAATAGTGGTGTACCCCAGGGATCTGTGCTGGGTCCGCTGCTTTTTGACATATTCATAAATGACCTGGAAAGTGGAATAACGAGTGAGGTTATCAAATTTGCAGATGACACAAAACTATTTAAAGTTGTTAAAACCCTAGAGGATTGTGGAAAATTGCAAGAGGATCTTGATAAATTGGAAGACTGGGCATCAAAATGGCAGATGAAATTTAATGTGGACAAGTGCAAGGTTATGCACCTAGGGAAGAACAACCCAAACTATGGTTACACGATGCAAGGTTCCACATTAGGAACCACCACCCAGGAAAAAGATTTAGGCATCATTGTGGATACCATGTTTAAACCCTCGGCCCAGTGTGCAGCAGCGGCCAAGAGAGCAAATAGAATGCTAGGTATGATAAGGAAAGGAATGGAAAATAAAACAAAAGATATTATAATGCCTCTATATCGTTCCATGGTGAGACCGCACCTTGAATATTGTGTGCAATTCTGGTCGCTGTATCTTAAAAAGGATATAGCGATTTTAGAAAAGGTTCAGAGAAGAGCCATCAAAATGGTAAAGGGGATAGAAGGATACTCCTATGAAAAAAAGGCTAAAAAGGTTAGGGCTCTTTAACCTGGAAAAGAGACGGCTGAGGGGAGATATGATAGAAGTCTATAAATTAATGAACGGAGTGGAACGGGTAAACGTAGATCGATTGTTTACCTTATCAGAATATAGAAAGACTAGGGGACATGCAATGAAGCTACAGGGTAAACTATTTAAGACTAATAAAAGAAAATATTTTTTCACTCAATGTGTAATCAAACTCTGGAATTTGTTACTGGAGGATGTAGTAAAGGCTGTTAGTGTAGCTGGGTTTAAAAAAAGGTTTGGATAAGTTCCTGGAGGAAAGGTCCATAAACCATTATTAAGAAGAGACCCAGGATATCAATGCTTGAGCCAATACAAGCATTGTGGAACCTGTGTCCCTTGGGGAAACTGCTAGGTACATATGACCTAGATTGGCCACTGTTGGAAACAGAATACTGGGCTTGATGGACCTTGGTCTGACCCAGTATGGCATATCTTATGTTCTTATGTTCTTATCTCCTGCTAAGAAAAATCAAGGTGGGGGGTTGATCCAGCAGGCTGATTCATTAGATCTCTCAGCCATTTTAGAGTCTTTCATGTCCGAACCTTTGTCACCTTCCATGTTACTTGCACGTACTTCTGATCATGATTGGTTTCTAAGATTGTATTTTCAGAAACTTTAAGGGTTTAATTGTACGTGTTTTTCCATATCAAGGGAAACTCAAAGGAGAAGGGAAGAGTTTCTATTGCTCCATCCCAGGGTTCAGCATCTGGGAGTTCATTTTTTCTAAAATTGTTATGCAAATGCATGATTAAGTTACATTCTACTTCTTATAGTTTCTTTGAGCCGTCCCAATTGCTGGCTTTTTTGAGTGTCATCGCTCAGCCATGATGAACCAGTCTCCATTGCAATAGAAATAATGCTTGGCTGTTTAGACATCTGCTTATTTCTTCACATATTTTGTTTGTAGGATTGTCACTTGTCTTCCTTGTTTATTGTGGGTTGGAGTTGGGGACGGACTGGGCAGTTTTACTGCTTTGCTCTTTGTTTTTCTTGTTCCATTGTTGTTTTCAATGGGTGTTAATGAATCTGTATCCCTTATTTATTTACAAGTGTGCATATGCTTGGAAGTTTTGTAAAATGTTAAATACAAAGTCAAATAAAAACAAAACAAAACCTTTTATTTCAAAACCTTCAAGGTTCAAAGCCTGACTTATCCAAGTTTTGGCTGTTAGCCTGCATTAGGAGTCTGGAATATGAACATATATATTTGTCATAGAACAATACAAATAAACACACTTAAAATATAATGCATACATATGTATAAATAAAGACATATATATAAATAAAGACATATAAAGACAGGGGTTAATTAATAAAAGAGAGTAACTCTACCGGTAGGAGAATGGTCAAGGGAAATCTCTATTAGAAACTTCAAAGTTCAATAGACGACATATCTAAAAGGCGATGATAAAAATGTATAATACAAAGAAGGTTCACATATCAAAACATGAAAAGCATAAAAGTACATACCAATCAAAAACATTAAAATTATATGTGTACATATCACGCCATAATCATATATAATTATATCTGATAAGTTACAAAAATAAAAGAAATCCACAATGAAACAGATGAACAATCTAAGAAAAAATGCTGTGAGTGAAAAATGCAAAATACGTTGTTTAGATAATACAAAACATGTTTGAGGTAGAGGATGCCAACCATGCATTTCCTTAATCTAAGATGGAGAACACGTTAATGGCTATATCTATCTAGACAGTGCTAAACCACTGAAGAAAGAGAACCGTGTCATACTCTTCCCTAGTAGAAAAAAGAATAGAAAACACATTTGAAGCCATAAAATGCAGTAATAAAGGTTGTAGACCATTTATAATTTAGCAACAGAAGTGTTTAGTTAGATAAGTTAAATGAAGATACGTCGGTTACTGAAAAACATTTTTTGCAAACTACATGAAGAAACAGTGATTACTAAACACAGTTAAAGAATATGTCCTACCAGTTAACACGGTGCAACAAAACTCCACAAGCACCTATGAGAAAAATGTAATGGTGGTTCAAAAAAACATGTATACAAGAAATATTAGCATATGTATAAAGAATCAAAGAGGACATGTGTCAAACCATGAATAGATCATGTTTTACAAAGGTCTAGATTTAATCAAATTACTAGAACATAGAAAGGGGAGGCTCCTGGAGATGTTACAAACCACAGAAAAATGTTAATGCTTCTCCTCTAGGAAAAATACATATACAAGTTGTGATAAGGAAGCTTATCATAGCTCAGGAAGGAGCTATAGAAAAGGTGAAGTGACTCTGAACAAGCAACCTGTCAGTTCTGGTAGAAATATGAAAACAGAATTTTGCCATAAAAGACTACCAGTCCCAGAATGCACCAGGTTTCCAACAGCCATTAGAGGAGCTGAAGTGAGGAAACGTGTGTTCAATCAGGAGGGCTATGAGGTAATCCCTAAGCACTCATCTCAAAGGGCAAGGGCCTGATTCAGCACAGCTGCGCTGTGTTAGGGAGGAGCACTCATCTAAGCAGAATAAGAGTAGAGTTTATTCTACAGATGACCATCTTCATGATCACCTTGGATATCCAGAGAATTGTCCTCAGTATCCTGAGAATCAGCTTGAGTTTGATCATCAGTTTCATCTGAAGGATCATCAGAAGCAGAAGCCAAACCGGACGGACAGGGAGGGAAAGAGACCCTCTGGAAGAAGGAGGAGAAAAGCCTTTGAGAGGTCTAGAAGAGTCCAAAGCAGTACGTATACTGGGAGGTATTCCAAGGGCCAGGATACACCATTGGACTGGGGAAAGCCAGAGGAATGGTGCTGCAGAGCTAGGAATCACCAGAGGCTACCTGTGAGGGAGACGGCTGCACGTGGAAGGGACCCTAAGACCTGTGCCAGAAGGTATGTGAAGAGAGATCCAGTGTCCAGGGATCTGGATTGGAAGGCTGGACATAAGAACTGGACTACATACTGGCCAGGCTATATAGAGAGGAACTCTAGCAGCAATGGAAGCTCAGGTATGAACACTGATCTATGCCCTAGCTATAACCTTGAAAGACAGCAGGGAAACAAGTATTCTCCTGAAAATGCTCTATTGAGAGATTCATCTGTGCCAATCCATGATATTGAACCCATGCTTGTTGAACAAGGGGGAATAATAGCAGATGAGGATCCTGTTTATATGGACTGCTCTCTATCTAAACTCCGTTGGTAACTTTCTGTTATAAAGTACAGCAACCATCACAAAGAAATGCAAATTTGTTCTTTAATCTACTCAGAAAAGCTCCTGAAGCAGGATTTGACCCACACAGTGGAAGGCAAGCCAGCTAAGTGGTTTCAGCTGGTAACTGCTAGCAATTAAGCCTTACCTAATTGCTTGTGAGCTAGGAGAGAATCACTTCTGTATCTATGTGGGAAGTAATCAGAAGTTAACCTGAAAAGAACAGTTTGTGTCTTGCTTTGTGGCTTTTCATTTGTTGTTTTCCTGATTTTGACTTTGTTTTTCCAAGTTAACACTGAAAGCAAGTAACCTAATTTATGTGCTACCAAGCATATCTGTGTTGGGAGAAATAACCCCATAAATAAATATCTTATTGGCTTTACCCAAGAGCACAACTAAATTATTGTCAGCAGCTGTGTCTGGTGTGAATGAACTACATTGCCCACAATACCTTGCAAATCATATAGAAATATGCACTTGCCAAGAGTGTGAAGATTCTCACCCAGGCAGCCGTCTGACAAAGTAAAAACAGAATGCTGAAAGTTATAGTAGTGGCAAAACCACAGGAGGGACAATAGGTTTAATGAATCTGTAAGCTCAAACCCCTTACTTTGGTCGATCAACTGTCTGGAGTTGGGGACAGTAGTAACCGTGGTAGATCGGACCTGGTACCCTACCCTTCCAGCCCCTCCACAACCCCTATTCCCCTCCCCCCACCTCCCTTCACCACCCCTCCTCTGCTTCTCCAAAAATTACACATAGAACATCTTAGTGGGAAGAACCAACTGGTCGCAGCTTTATTATATTTGTAAACAATTGAACATTACAAACCAGAACAATCCTCTTAACAATCTCCTAACAGTGGAACAATGCCTCACCAGCCATACAATTAGCAAAGTGACCTCGCCTCCGCTTCGGCCGTGTCCTGCCACCGGCCAACTTCCTACCGCCCTTTCCCTGACCTCGCCATGTGACTAGCAAAGGCCAGGCAGGGCTTATCCGGGTCGGAGGCACCCTGCCCCCGCCCAAGTATGTCCTAAAGGCTCCGGACTCCGGAGACCTCCGGGATCCCGCCACCGGCACAGGTGACGTTAATGTCATTGTGCCGCCTCCCACTTCCCAGCTGCGACCAGTCAGTCTCCCGCTGCGCTGCCCCTTCCAAGGCCTCTTGCCAGTCATTCAAAAGCAAATCGACCCCCACCGGGGATAAATGTACCCATCTTGCCGGTACAACCCGGCACAAGTAACTTCCACCTAAGGATGTAAGACTTGAATTCCAGACCCTGCTCACTTATCCATCGTCCTATTTGTTGATTTATTTTTGTGAGACCCCACGACCAGCGCCGCTGGGCCTGGCAAGCAGGCCTTGGAATAATGTCGGACCATATTAACAATACCCCTGGTAACATGCGCAGCACAATTGCCAAATCCTGCTTCACAGCTCTGATGAGCTGCTTACAAGTCCACGCCGCCAGGTCGTTGCCACCTAGATGCAAAAGTACAAACTTCGGCTTGCGCCTCACTCACTCATGGTGCCGCAGCAAAGGCAGGAGCTGAGTCCACCGCAGACCTCGCTCGCCCAGCCATAGAATCACCACCAGAGCTGGATCAAGTCCCAGGTTAGGCCCAAACGGATGCACTGCCACTCGCTGACCTGCCCAGAAGACGAAGGAATGCCCAATCAGCCAACAACTTTGAGCATTCCTTTCCTCATCTGCAAAAGAAAAAACAATCAACCATGAAATAGGTACCCCCACCCAACCCATCATAAACGTACATAACCCCGGAAGGCTCGAGAACGCCATCTCCCAATATTCTGTATGTCCTGTTGCGACAATCCCGCAGCTGCAGCACTGGTTGCCGCGCCTATGCAAAAGGAATGTGCCGCAAAATGCTCCGGACATTCGCCCACGAACCTCAACGTCATTCTTAGCACTGCCAACACTTGAAAACGCGTTAGCAGCCGCTCATCCTCATGAAGGAATAACCCTCCGTCCACTGCCGGGCGCACTTGTAAGTAATCTCGCATGGCGGCAGCCGGACACGTTGACAATCCCCCAACCCCACTCAACCGCACCCACAAACCCTTCCCTTGTTGATCTGTCTTAGATTTTGCCAATAAAACTCTCAACTGGCCCCTCTCAAGGCAGACATGCTGCCATTGCACAAACCCGACTGCTCCGGCCCTGCTCGAGTTCGGCACCAGTTCCCCCATCCTGAAGGCACCAAAAAATGCAAGACTAAACACTGCCCAAAAGAGAACAGCCTCATACTGAGACGAAGCCACCGCAAGCAATGACTTGTATAACTTTTCCAACAATTCATGTGTGATCGGCCTCCGAGCATCCGGAGGAGCAGGTGCGACTCGGCCCCACCCTTGAAGCAGCTTACGAGCTAGGAATCTCTCTACAGGGAAATCCCAACCAACAGCTTTCGCAAAAAATTCAAAGCCCGCCAGGTGGCTATGCACTGAAGATCGAGCCACGCCATGCGCTTTAGCCCAAACTACATACTGTCCCATCAATTGAGCAGATACCGTCCCATACTGCCACCCACAGCTGTCAGAAAGGCCACCACCTTTTCTCATCCTCGCAGCTACGCTGCCCATGTCCCAGCAGCAACTGAAGTCTGCAGCAATTCCTTCATCCCTGGTGGCCAAGACTCCATAACTTCCAAGGGACCGCGCCTCCTTCCGCATCTGCTTCTGGTGCCAATCTTCAAAATCGATCCCACTTGAAATGAGAAAGAACATCCGCAATCTCGTTAGAGTGCCCTGGTATATGTCTAGCCCTCAGTGACACATTCAAACGTAAGCATGCTAAAACCACTTCCCTCATCGAGTTCGCTACCTGGACACTATGCGGCATGTAATGATTCACCACACTGACCACCGCTTCGTTATCACACCACCATACCACTCTTCTATTACGCAGTCTTTCTGGCCACAACTCCAATGCCACTAACATAGGAAACAGCTCTAAGAAAGTTATATTGCTGATGAGTCACGACTCGTGCCACACTTGCGGCCACTGCTCCGCACACCAGACCCCCCGAAATAAATACCCAAACCTATGCCCCCCGCTGCATTGGTGTACAATTGCAGATCCACACTACTGAGCTCTGCCTCCATCAAGACCGTGGTCCCGTTAAATTCCTCCAAAAAGACCTGCCAGATCCTCAAATCTGCCCTAATCGACTTCAAGACCCTAATATGATGATGTGGCCTGCGTACTCCCGCCGTCAATGCCACTAACTGACGCAGGAATTCCCTTCCCATTGGGATCACCCGACACGCAAAATTTAACGATCCTATCAATGCTTGCATTTCCTTCAAGGTTAGTGTGGATGATGTCAATATGTTGGTCACTAGCATGCATAATCTCCTAACTTTTTCTTGAGGAAGACGCGCCACCATTAAGTCGGAATCGAGTTCCACTCCGAGAAACGTGATCCTTGTGGCCGGGCCCTCCGTCTTATCTTTTGCCAGTGGCACACCTAATTCCTGCGACAACTCTACAAAACCTGCCAGCAAGTCGCGGCATTCCTCTTATTGTGCTTCCAAAATTGCATCGGCATATGATAACAGCAGCTCGTATTGCTCCGGATAATGCTGTCCCCAAACACTCGCCAAACGCAAAAATGCTCGGGTCCAGTTAACCACATTCCGCAAAACTTTCTTAACGCGCCCAGCCTTCTCATCCTCCTTACGCTTCCTTCTACTTTCCCCCGAACGTTTCCGGCCCTCCAACAGCCGGAAAATATCAATATAACGACGCTTCTTAATTCTTTGTCTTAACTTCTTCGGAACTCCCTCCCATAACTCTGAGAAAGCTACCGCTGTAGGAGCTCCCCGCGCTTGCCCCCCTCCCGGAACCCCCTTACCGCTCCTTCTTTGATGCCTACCATCTTCCGAGGATGACAACGAGGACGACAAAGCCGAGGACGACAATGACGATGCCGATGATCTAGATCTCCGATGCCTCCTACAGGAATGCCTCCGTTTTTTACTTCCTTTTCCTTTTCCTTTTTCCCGCCTACTACTCCCCTCCCAACCCTCCTCCAGTGCCTCCCATAACTCACCCGACACAGCTGCCGCAGACGCCACCACTTCCGAAGGACACACATCCGCCGTGCTGAGCCCAAGATCCTGCCGCTGACCAACCTCCTCTCGGGACGTGACCGCACCTGACCCCATCCGTTGCATTGCAGAATTCCCCGGATCCAAGTGCTCAGCTGGCAGCTGTCCTCCTGCTCCCTCATATCCTCCTGTTTCTCGTGCCATAACCTGCGACTGCATCACTGGAGACTGTGGACACATAATAGGAAAAGGAGGTGGGGAAACAGCAGGGGGCCAACCTGGGTGCCATGCCCCTAACCATTCAGCTCTGGAGGAACCTTGACTACCTTCCAACCAGTGCGCCCAAGCGGGATGGCCACCCCAGAACCCACAGCCAGTTTGGCCTGACTGTCCGCCTATAGGGGATGCCATGCTTCAACCCGCCAAATTGTGGGATCCCGCAGACCCAGCCACAGACCCCATCCCTTGCTCACCACTGCCCCCCCTCCCTTGTGCAACATTCCACTGCACCTGTTCTATCCCCCCTTCCCTATCCAGCTCTCCTCCAAACATAACAGCTCTGTGCTCCCCGCTACCTACGGGCACCACCCCTGAACCGGCCCCTCTACCCACAGACTGCGGCTGTCCTCGCCTTCTTGTCCCCCGCAACCAGGACCCCGTACACCCTTTGCCCTTCGCCACTGGAGGTCCACCCCTCCCTCAAGGAGGCCCTTTTGCCCTTGCCTGACTCCTACTCGAAGTCACCAGGCACCCACGCCCACCATGACTGCTCTCCCCTTCTGAAACCTCCTCAATCACTCTTCCCCCACTTTGGCTCTGCGCGCCCCGCCCCCGCACGCTCCCCCTCACCCTGCCGGGTCCCCGTGCTCAAGCCCGCTCCCCACCTCGAGCCATCTACCAGCCTGCAATCTGCACCACTGAATTTAGTTCTCTAATCGCACTGCCTCAGTTTTATTTATTTATTTATTATTTATTACAACCCTTGACACTGGCAATGGCTTAAAAACAAAGGAAAAAAGGAGCGCTTGCCTTTTACGGGCCCTTCTGCTCTCAACACCTACTGCCGCAGCTCCTGTCCCTTCCCCCTATGCACTCGCCCTCCTGCTCCGGGCCCGCTGCACGTGGCGAACCTCACGTGCTGCCTCCGCTCCCTCTCCTGATGCAGTACCTCGCAGCTCACTCAGCTCAGGCCAACCCCAAGAGAATCACCTCCCGCACCACCTCCGCTCCCACTCCCGATGCGGTACCTCACGGCACTGAATTCTCCACCTTATGAAAGGCACACAGTCGAGGCTTGCCATCTCCACTCCCCGTACGCCAAGCCAGACCGCCACACACCCACTGCTGGAAAGACGGAACCCGCCAGCCTCCTTTACTTTTAAAGCTTCGGGCACGTCAGCTCCCTCTCATTGGCTCCGCTCCTGTCCTCTGCGGAGCCAATGATTTTAAATGAAGCTGCAAGCGTCAGCCGCGTCACATTCTCTTCGCCCCCACTTCTTCCCCCTTCAGAGCCATAAGCAGGGCCCCGGGTCCGGGCCGATCACCCGGTTACTGGCGTCCACCGGGACCCTGCCCACGTACTTTCCATTCTGGCGCTTTGGGCTTTTGAGACCACCGTAAAGGGTTGTGCAGTTTGAGTACTATCGGACAATGCAGCAACAGTAGCGTACCTCAATTGGCAAGGTGGCACGGAAAGTGTGGCAATGAAGGAAGAGGCAGAAAATCTGTTTGCTTGAGTGGAGCCGCATCTCCAGGCACTGTCGGCAGTACACATTGCAGGATCAGACAACGTGAAGGCGGACTATCTCAGCCAAGTAAGGGTAGATCCAGGAGAATGGGAGCTCCACCTGGAGTTCTTTGCTCAAATAGTCACCAAGTGGGGATCTCTGATTATGGATCTCATGGCGACATTTCGGTCGGCAAAGGCAAATCGTTTTTCAGCTGGAGGCAAGAAAGGATGTCGGAAGGACTAGATGCCTTGCTTCAGCAGTGGCCCACGATCTGTCTCCTCTACGTTTTCCCTCCTTGGGCTCTCATAGGGCATGTGATTCAGTGCATCGAGGCTCATCAGGGAAGAGTGATCTTAATGGCTCCGGATTGGACTCGCCGGCTGTGGTATGCCGATCTGGTGCATCTTCTCGATGGGAGCCCGTGGTGACTGCTGGTTCATGAAGATCTTCTGCTTCAAGGTCCTCTGCGGATGCCACAGGTGGTTTGGTTCTTGCTTACGGCTTGAAAGGGCAGAGTTAAGAAAGAGAGGCTATTCCAATGCGGTCATTGCCACTTTGCTGTTGGCTAGGAAGAGGTCGAGGTCCTTGGCATATATATATTTTTTTATTTTATTTTATTATTTTTTTATATACCGCACTATTCAAAATCAGCGCGGTTCACAGATAACAGTATTGTGTGTAACAGGAACATTATTAAGCACTTACATTGAACTGGTATACAAAACTTGGGTTTCAACTGGGGTAACTATGTACAACTAATTACAGATATATACAGCATTGATAAGAGTTGTCAACTCATGAATTCTTAGTTATGCGTGAGAAGATGAGGTTAGGTTACCATGTTGAGAGTTGCTGGGTTGGGAGTAGTGCAGGAGAAAGAGGTGGTTTTAGTGCCTTCCTGAATTCCAGCAAGTTTGTTATGGTCCTGATTGAAGCTGGGAGCACATTCCAGCAGATGGGTGCATAGAATTTGAAGACCCGTTTTTTTTGTTGCCTGTGTGCATTTTGTTATCTCTTTGGGGATTTTTAAGGTATTGGTGGAGAATGTTCTTCTTGCTCTATTTGATGGGGTGGGTTGGAGGAGGTACGTTAAGGATGTGGAGGATATCTTATTGATAGCCTTAAAGGTTATGAGTAATATTTTATAAGTGAGCTGGCAGTGAATTGGTAGCCAATGTAAATCCTTAAGGATTGGGGTGATGTGGTCCCCTCTAGCAGCACCGTGCAGAACCCGTGCAGCCGTGTTCATTGCCAGCTGTAGAGGGTTTAGTGTATTTTTAGGTAAACCATGCAGGATTACATTAGCGTAGTCGAAGTGGGGCGTTACAAGAGTCTGAAAAACTGATCTGAAATCGACTGGTTGCAACAGGGGATGAAGATGTCGGAGTTTTCTTATTTTGTGGTAGATTTGTTTGATGGTGTTGCTGATGTGCTGTTTGAGGTCAAGCCGTTGGTCTAGTGTAACACCCAGGTAGCGGATGCTGGGTCTACTTGGGAGTTCAGCATCTCTTGTCTTTAAGGTCGGCGGTGGAGAGAAGGACTGGTTTCTAGTGACAAACAGGACGTCGGTCTTGCTGAAGTTAATCTTGAGGCTCTGTGCCTGGAGCCAGTCGGTTATTACATTGAAGCAATCCACAAGTGGAGAAAAGTCCGGATTCTCAATCATGAATGGGGTGAAGAGTAGAACATCATCGGCATAGATCAGGCATAATATTTTGAATGAATGGATTATGTCCCATATGGGTTGCATATAAATATTAAATAGGAGAGCGGAGAGAGATGAGCCTTGGGGAATAGCATGTTCTTGTTGGAAAGGCTCAGAAGTTGTGGTTCCCACCCACACTTGTTGCCATCTGTCGGCGAGATAGGATTTGCACCAGCTCCATGCTGTTCCGTTAATTCCCTTGTCTTGGAGCTGTATTAGGAGTTGCTCATGGTTTACAGAGTCAAATGCGGCTGCAATGTCTAGGAAGATGAAAGCAAATCCTTGTTTAATATTGTCGACCCCCGTGATCAGCGTGTTAGCAAGTGATGCAAGTAGAGTTTCAACTCCATGCGAATCTCTGAAGCCATGTTGGCATGGGTCAAGGGGAGCTGAGGAGTCGATGTGATCCTGTATTTGACACTGTACAACCTTCTCAATTATTTTTGCAAGCAGCGGGATACTTGATATTGGTCGGTACGATTCCATCTGGGAGTTTAGCTTTGTGTTCTTCAGAAGAGGCTGGATAGATGTTTGCTTGAGGCATAGGGGGAAATTACCCGTAGAGAAGGATAAGTCAATGATCTTGGCTATTTTTGGGCTGATTTCCTTGCGTAGTGACCTTATACAGAATGCTGGACAAGGGTCATTTGGGGCAGTGGTGGCGTTTATGTCGGCTATGATGTCCTCGATACAAGCAACCGATGGTGTCGTGAGAGATGCAAGTGGTTTAGGAGGGTTGTTAGTAGGGATAGATAGTGTTGCTTTGTTGATGTTCTTGGTTTTGGTCTTCAGGTAGTCTGCGTAGTCCTGAGGTTGAATCATGGCTGGTTGGGAGGATGTAGGTTCCTTTGTTAGGGTCTTTACTAAATAAACAGCTCATGGGGCATGATCAGAGAACGGCTCGAGTTCAGAGTGATGTTTTTTAAATTTGGCTGATATTAATTCTCGGTGTGTTTGCAGCTGAGAGTTGTAGGCCATCTGTGCTGATTGTGATTGTGAACGTCGCCATTTTCGTTCGAGTTTCCTTAGTGTTTTCAGTGAGGTTCGGAGTTCAGAGGTGAACCAGCATAACGGTTTTTTCCTTCTTGGCTATTTGTGTGAAGTATGTGGCCTAGTCAGGTTCAATCTGCTTGCGAAGGAGCTTAGGTTGTTGTTCCATGATGCCATTACCTCCTCAAGGTTTGATGAAGCAGTCATGATTTTAGGCAGGACATTTTTGACTATCGTTTCTTTGTCAAAGGGTCTAAATCGTCCGGCGGGGGCTTCTGCTTTATCGGTCGGTTTTGATGTCTGTCCACTGTCTTGGAACATGGGTATTTGGAAACAGATTAGATAGTGGTCAGACCATGGAACAGGGGTGATGGTCGCCATACATATATACGTGTATGGCATGTTTTTGAGGACTGATGTGTGCATAGGCAAGTTCGCCCGGTTACGGTGTTGGTTCCGGTGGTGTTGAGTTTCTTTCAGGATGGTTTCAATAAGGGATTGGTGGCCAGTTCCTTAAGAGTCCAGCTGAAAGCTATTTCTTGTTATCGAGGTAAAGTGCAAGGGGTCGCTTTGGGGGATCATGCCGATGTAGTACGTTTTTTGAGAGCAGTATCAAGTCTGCGTCCTTTGCGCAGGGTGGCATCTCTTCCGTGGGATCTCAACATGGTTTTGGGGGCTTTAACTAAGGAGCCCTTCGAGCCATTGCAGCAGGCTTCTCTGAAGAATCTGACATTGAAGACAGTGTTTTTGGTAGCCATTTGCTCGGTGTGTCGAATCTCAGAGTTGCAGGCTCTATCCTGTCGGGAACCATTTCTGACTTTCTCTAGAGAAAAAGTGGTGTTGTGTCCCATTCCATCTTTTCTACCAAAGGTAGTTTCAGCTTTTCATGTGAATCAATCTGTTTCTTTGCCAGTTTTAGGGTACTCAAAAGCGCGGCGGACCATAGTTTGCGTTTATTGGATATTAAGAGGGTTCTGGGGCGATATTTGAAGGTCTCGGAGCCCTTCCACAAATTGTAGCGTTTGTTCCTACTCTTTGGGGGGCTGCGTAAGGGGGAAGCACCAGCAAAAGCTTCAATTTCCAGATGGATCCGTGAAGCGATTGCTTCGGCGTATATCTTGAAAGGTCTTCAGGTGCCCTTGGGGCTGAGGGATTATTCTACAAGGGTGCCAGCAGCGTCGTGGGCAGAACATAGCTTGGTTCCTCCGGTTGAGATTTGCAGAGCGGCCACATGGTGGTCTTTGCATACATTCAGTAAGCATTATCGCCTAGATATTCAGGTTCCGGGAGATGCCTATTTTGGTTCTGTGGTCTTGCAGTCCGGGTGGACAGGTCCCTCCCATTAATTTACTGCTGTGTTACATCCCAGAAGTGAGGGACTGAACTGGAGGGATGATATGGAAAGAGAAATTAGACTTACCTGCTAATTGTTCCTTGAGGAATTCCTGTTCAGTCACTATTCCTGCCCATGTTCTCTTCAGTTCCGCAGAGTCCTTTTTTTAGTCAGGAGGTATAACAGCAGCTAAGCTGTAGAAAAGCAACCAGATTTTTGTTTGCAGGCAAAGTATGTTCTATTTTTCTGGCAGTATATTCTGTATTCTACCCTCTCTCTCCTTTCTGTTCTGTTCTTTCCATGCTAACAGGAGAGAGAGAGTTATCCTCTAGGTAGAGATGAGGACAGTAACTGAATTCAAAAAAGCATGGGACAAACACAGAGGATCTCCAAAGGAAAAAAGGGGAATGTTGTAGTTGTTGATATGGAATGACAGACTAGATAGGCCATGTGGTCTTTTTCTGTCGTCATATTTCTATGTTTCTATGTAAAGGGGATTTAGTTCCGTTTACAAGTTAGATGTTATATTTAATATTATAGCTACTTATTTGTTGCTCCTCTGAGTCTGCTTTGTCATTAGATCACTGGAAGCTGGTGGGTGGTGCCAGCCGGATAGGTACAGTGATGTCACAAGTCTGACATGCCCAGTCTCCATGCTGCAAGAAGTGATGCACAACCCAGAGGTGAGGGACTGAACTGGAGCTCCTCAAGGAACAACAATTAGCAGATAACTCTAATTTCTCTTTGTGTAGCTATATAACAACACATTATGCCACAATGCTATTAAGCATGCAGTGACCTAGTTATGTGCTCTGCATGTGCAGAGTGTGGCATGGCTGCAGCACAACTGTACTTTTTTAAATCATGTGCTGTTTCATATCGTGTAAAAGCAGTTTGTCAGATTTATGATGAGTGAAAAAATTGAAAAGCAAATTTGCATTATATTCTGCAAGAAACTTGGAGATTTGTGCAAAGAGACTTATGACAAGTTACAGCAAATGTATGGCAATGAATGCATGAGTTGTGCTCGAGTTTGTGACTAGTACAAATGTTTCCAAGAGGGCCGCCAAAGAGTTGACAGTGACGAATGTTCTGGAAGGCCATCCACGAGCAGGATTGAAGACAAAGTTGAAGCAGTGCATGCCACAATATGCCCAAATCATGGATTGACTATCAGCGAGCTTGCTGAATGGTATAATCCATTCTTACTGTCACTATGGGGCTGAGATGTGTGTCTGCAAAATTTGTGCAAAACTCCTGTCCCTTGACCAAAAAGACAATTGACTGTCTGCAGCCAGGGAGTTGTTGGAATGCATTGAAAATGATTCAGATTTCATCAAAGATTATTACTGGTGATGAATCATGGGTTTATGGTTATGACCCAGAAACTAAGGCTCAATTCTTACAGTGGAAGACCGCAAACTCTTCCAGACCCAAAAAAGCCTATTAGGTGAGCAGCAATGTCAAAGTCATGCTCACAGTTTTCTTTGATTACAAGGGTATTGTTCATCATGAGTATTCTCCAAAAGGCCAAACAATGAACAAGGAGTACCACGTCCAAGTTCTGACTCATTTGAGAGATGCAGTTTGTTGATACAGGCCAGAGTTGCACAGGAATGGTGAATGGCTACTTCATCATGATAACACCCTAGCTCATGCATCACATCTTGTCTAGCAGTTCTTGGCCAAACACCAAATTGAGCAAGTCCATCAGCCTCTATACTCACCTGACCTCACACCTTGTGACTTTTTCATGTTTCCAAAACTGAAATTACCACTGAAAGAAGGAGATTCAATGACTTGGAGACCATTAAGAAGAATCTGACACAGCAGCTTCACAGCATAAGAAAAGAGGCATTTCAAATTTTTTTCCAGCAGTGGCAGGAATGCTGGAGGAAGTGTGTTTTATCAGAAAGGGACCACTTTGAAAGAGACTAAGTCCAATAACTGTCAGTGTTATACTTATTGTGTTATTGTACAAGTCTTGATACTTTTTGATCACACCTTGTAAATGTCAAAGCATATCCCTGTCAGCGATAAGGGACCCTCAGAATGAGTGCATGCAACAGGTCACACAGCACCATCAGTGCTCTCACAAATGTGCTGATGCCCTTAGGCTTGCGCTGGTGCATGCAATCAATCTGAGGATCCCTATTTAATGTCAGGGATATGTTCTTTTTTTTGAAACTTTTATTTTCATTTTGCAACAAACAAAGAAACAACACACCAAAAGAGACAAAACAAGTATACAATAAGGAAAAGTAAACCCATTACCCCCCACCCCAGTGCTTCTTCTCTACCCGTTTGTATCAGCATGTGAGCGCTTCCAATTAACAGTGATTATACATCACACGATCAAAAAAATATCCACAATACAGCATGATCATGAGACAGAGCTATATACAAAGTGAGACAGTCAATGAGAGCATTTAGCAAAATGTACATATTCATTGAAACATCTTCCATTAAGACCAATAAGAAGTCTGAACGGAGGAAGCACACAGACGAGGTATTTGTTCATATTTACTAGAGAGCATGATTCACATTCATGAGGCTCAGATGGGAACTAATTTCCCAGTATTACTCATGAGGGAAACAGCAATGCCAGCATAAAGTTCAAAAGGAGATAAGCCATTTCTTGGGAGAGAGGGGATCCCCGCAACTGGGCGAAGTCCCACTATCCTCCGAGAAAGGGACTCCTGAGAGTGCAATATAGACTAAATACGACCCCAGACCCGACGCCAGTTATACTGTAGTGCGGGATATTCATGCATAACATGAAAGGAAGTAATAAACCAATGGCCTCAGGACGTGTCCAGCAACCATTACCCTGAGTAGTGTTCCATATGTCTAAACTGTGAGGAGTGTAAAAAAAAACACCGGTGGGCTAGAAAGTAGAGGGTCTGAGTGAGTGAGGCGGGTCGGAAACCCGTGTCCCTCTGCTCCAGATAAGGCTCCATTGCTCCGAGGTTAAAGTCACATGCAATTCTCTCTCCCATACTTTCTGCGCTATAAAAGGTATCTCTAGTGATAGCATTACATAAAGGTTTAGTAAAATTGGATGCTACGCCCGGTAAACTACCGAGAGATCGGAAGTTTCCAATCAACCTTATGCAGAGAGTGCCGATGGCGGGAGTACTCTAGTGCTCCGAAGCAATGCTGAAGTTACACTGACCAGAGTCGGGAGTCGAAAGGGTTTTGCATAGGAATATTAAAGGCACCTAAAGTGTCGAAAAAACATTGGTGGATAGTGGGAGTCTAATGGGAGAGTCATACCAGGGAGTAAGGTAAGAGGAATCGGTGAGCAAAGGCCTGCTACTATATCTAGCCACACAGGTCTGCTCGGTACTGGAGCTTCCAACCAACAAGCACCTTGTTGAGAAGAAAAGATTGAGGGAGCACTTGAGTAAAATCGCCACCAAGTATTAATGGAGCATTAGCGGAGGCCGAGGCCAACTGCGCAAAACTTGCATAGTGAGCAGGGTTTGTCCACATTCGGGACATAATGCAAATACACGTGAATCACTATCTCCAACCTCAAGGTGTACACGGGCCCATCTACCCCCCATGTCAGCGCTAATATCAGGTACAGTAGCGTGCAAAGACTTCTTAACCAGAATGACTATCCCGTACCATTTGGAAACGGTGGGAGAGTAGGCAGCTACCATGTGAGGCCTAGCAATTGAGTTTCAGTGTTTCAGCAGAGTGTAATGCGTTTCCTGAAGAAACACCTAATCAACGTGCTCGTGGCGAAGATAGCTAAGGATTTTCTTTCTGCTGAGTGGACCAGCAATGCTTGTACGATGAATAATAAGATTTTACATGAGGCCATTCAGAAAAGTTAAAATACTGAGCATGATAGCACACATAATTTCACTGTGTCCCCTCAAACTGACTGTATCTGGCTGTACACATGACATAGGAAAATAAGCTAATATAATACAATGAAGCGCCCCACATTAACAAAGATAACCGCAGTACGGTAGAGGAGAAGCAAACCCCAAAATTACTGGCGACCATGTGTCTGCGGGGAGTAACCCCAGAGTAGGACGTAATTGAAAAAACATATTACCTGTTGGACTGTTCGTGCTCAGTTTCCGTCCGAGGCACACATAATGAAGTTAAAGGAGAACAAAGACAAAATTCATACACATAAAGAAAGAAAGTCCAGTCTATTTCAGTGCTGAGCTCTGACCGCCGCATCTGGCCCTTCAAAATGGCGTACAGAGCCGGCAGATAATAGTCCAAGATTTGGGATTAGCGCATCTGTTCTGCTTCTTTGGAGTCCAAAAATATTGATAATAGATCAGGATCCTCGAACGTCCTGGTCTGGTTATGGAGAGTCACTCGGAGCTTCGCTGGATACAACAGGCCAAAGCGAGCCTGTAGCTGTTGAAGTCGAGGGCGAAGAGCAAGGAGTCTCCTCCGACGGTCAACGGTAGGCTGTGCCAAATCAGAAAGAAGGAGACCTTACGAACCTTCATATCCCAATGATGATTCGCTCGGCAGCATGTAAAATTTGTTCCACTTGTTGATATCGTAGCAAGCTAAGTAATAGGCCGGGGGGTCATGCGGTTGAGCGCCATGGCGGGCAGGAACACGGTGTGCTCGTCGATTTCCAGTTCTCTGTGAAAAGTAATCTTCTTCAGCAAGGAGGTAAGAGTTTTGAGCAAGATTTCTCTTATATCTCCTGCTTCCACCCCCTCCGGCATTCCAAGGAGCCTCACATTGTTGCGACGGGCGCGATTATTGCTATCTTCCAACTCCTTTTGAAGATTCTGTATCTGGCGCTCACCTCGTCCAGTTTGCCCAAGCGCACCTCGTGCGAGTCGAGGACCCCCGCCATATTGTCCTGCCGTAATGAAAGACTTCAAGTCGGTCTTGGAGCACTCCAAAGTCTTCTCGCATGGCTCGAAGCGCTTCTCCATTAGACTGCCCAATTCCTGTTCACGCCGCGTATTTCCTCCAAAATCGCCAGGTGCATTGCGGGGTTTTTCCACGAAGTGGAACCATCTTCTGCGGGGAGGATACCTCCGTTTTGGAGCGTTTCCGTGAGAAGAAGAGGAGACCCGAAGTCCAAGCGCGCTGGTTTGTGGGCCGCCATCCCCCCCGAGGTGCCCCGGTCAGCTCGGAGCAAAATAGTAAATTTATATAGGTATTAAGTCAGGATTCTGAGTAGGCCTCTCGGGAGCTTCAACGCAAAGCGTCCTACCCGCTGGACATCAGGCTCCGCCCCCCCGTCAGGGATATGTTCTGACTTTTAACTGTAGAGGATCATTTCTGATTTCTTCTGGTCCATACATACCATTGTACAAACATTGTCAGAAATTACCAATGCAAGCACAACTAAAATGTTCACCTACTACCATGTATGTTGCCCTGCAAGGTATGTCAGGACACTCATATCACTTTCTACTTGCTGTTGTAACATCTCTGAGTGCACAGAAATCACCTTGCAGTGCTCTGGTCATGCAAAGGACTAGCTAATATGGTCTGTTTTGCATCAGAACATCTGTATCATCCATTTTCAAGAGCAGTTGGCATGGGCACCACCGTCAGTGCATGGAGCATCTTCGGGGATGCATGTTTTAACTGAGGAGGCATTGCCCCATGGAGACAGGCAGCAGCAGAGCCATACATACATCTTTTCAGAATTCGCCAAGGGCAGAGATGTCCACGCTGCTTGCTACGTATACCTATGTCCTGGGGTTTTGGCGTGCCACACCTATTCCAGACCTGCGGGCACATCCAGACCTGTGCATGCATATTATAATTAGGGTCAAACAGGGTCTGTTTTTCATTTAGACATGTCTGCGGGCTGGAATCGTGCTCCACATGTATTAGGGATGTACCGTATTTATGTTTGCAAAGACGTTGATATATAATCATCATTTCCCTGGCTTGTTTTTTTTTCATTCTAAAATGAAATAACCCACAAAATGACATTTCTTTATACAGTTGTATCTTTTTGAATGTCTGCAATTTAAAAAAAAAATGTGGTTGAGTATGGGATCTTCCCTCCCATTCTTTTCTCCCACTCACCCTCTGAAAACATTTATGAAAATCCCCAGATCTCTGTTCCAACCCAATTTTATAAAAGCAGGCTCCTTGTGATTTTGGGCAAGCCACTTATCCTTTCATTGACACAGGTACAAACTTAGATTGAAAGGGGTCAATTCTGTTCTGCAAATAGCAGGGATGGACATCCCGTTGCGACGGCCATCCCTGCTATTTGCCCCCCTGCTGGCCCTGTCAAAAGCCTCCCCAAATGAAAAGGAGTTTGTATGTGGAGGCTTAGATGGGGGTGGGAGGAGGCAGGGGCGGCCCAAGGGGGGTGCGGGGCCATGTGCGGAGACTCGGTGCGGGGCCTCATTTGCATAAGGGGCCTCATTTGCTTAAATATTTGCATAATGTTACCATACACAAACTTTTAGTAAACATGCCTCTTAATGAGTGTATGAATAAAGAAAGACTAAAAGACTTCTACATTACTATAATCCAGTGCCAACCGCCAGACACATTAGGAACTACTACAAACACTGCCCATCTAGAACCCATAGCAAACCCGCCGTATCCTAACAGCACTACCAGGACTCATAAAGCACCATACCCTAACTATCAAAAGGAAACGCTGCAAATATTAAACCAATACATTTCAGAGAACAACAATACATGACCTACTGGGGAAAGAGAACAAGTGGCAATGTCAAATAGGAATTACATAAACAGAATACCTCAGCTCAGTTACACATGCAGAACATATACCATTACCAAACAAGGAATCACAATTTAGAAACAGGAAGACAATAATTAAACTGGGAATCCCAAAAGCCAAACTTGGAATGCACAACACTGTAGAAATAAAACTATACATTAATTTGCTCTTGTACTAAACAAAGCGCAGACGTTAATGATGCACATTTCCCAGAGCTGACATATTCCAATTAATAAATTCAAAATAAAGAGATATTTTTCTACCTTTTGTGCATTTTTTTTCAGCTGCAATTACTCCAGCCACTTTCTTCTGGTTTCTTCGTGTCTTCCGCTAACTCTTCATAGTCTGCTGTCCATTTGTCTTTTCTTCTCTCTTCTAGTTTTTTTTCCATTCTCTCTACATCTGCTTTAACATACTAATCTTTCTCCTTTTGCTCTTTCCTCATTCCTATTTCATCCACTCAAATTTTACCCCTCCATCCTCAATCCCCACTTACTCTCCCAATATCCGGACAATTTTAGATTTGTCTTCCCTCCCACACAAAATATTTTTTCACTCTCCATTTCACTCTCCCAGCTCCATCCCATTCTAATCCTCCCCCAACATCAGCTCCATTCTAGTTCCAGTCCCACCCAGCATCTGCTCCCTTCTAGTCCCCGCATCAGCCCATTTCCAGTCCTAGCCCCCCATAAGCCCATTTCCAGTCCTAGCTCCCCCATCTATTTGCAGTCCCATCCGAGTCCCTCCATCAGCTCATTTCCAATCCCAGTCCCCCATGAGCCCATTTCTAGTCCTTTCCTAGCCCCACCATCAGCCCATGTCAAATCCTAGCTCCCCTCCACTCAGCCCATTTCCAATCCAAGCCCATGAGCCTACTTCCAGTTCTAGCCCCTTCATGAGTCCATTTCAATCCAAACCCCCACCACAGCCCATTTCCAATCTTAGCACCCCCCCAACAGCCAATTTCCAGTCCTATTCTAGCCCCTCCATCAGCCCATTTCCTGTCCTAGCCCCCCCCACTCACCCATTTCCAGTCCTAGCTCCCTCCCCCTCACAACCCATTTCCATTCCAAGCCCCCGTCCCCATCAGCTATTTGCAGTTCAAGCCCTCCTTCCACTCAGCCAATTTCCAGTCCTAGCCTCCTCATAGCCCATTACTAGTCCTAACCCCCCCATCAGCCCATTACGTCCTAACCCTCCATCACCCTATTTCCAGTCGTAGCCCCCCCATCAGCCTATTTCCAGTCTTAGCCCCCCCCATAGCCCATTACCGGTCCTAACCCCCCCCATCAGCCCATTTCCAGTCTTAGCCCCCCCCATAGCCAATTACCAGTCCTAACCCCCCCCACCACCACCACCACCACCACCACCACCCCACTTCCTGCCTTAGCCCCCCCATAGCCCATTACCAGTCCTAACCCCCGCATCAGCCCACTTCCAGTCTTAGCCCCCCCATAGCCCATTACCAGTCCTAACCCCCCCATCAGCCCACTTAGCCCCCCCATAGCCCATTACCAGTCCTAACCCCCCCCCATCAGCCCACTTCCAGTCTTAGCCTCCCCCCATGGCCCATTACCAGTCCTAACCCCCCCCCCCATCCCATCAGCCCACTTCCAGTCTTAGCCTCCCCCCCCGGCCCATTACCAGTCCTAACCCCCCCATCAGCCCACTTAGCCCCCCCATAGCCCATTACCAGTCCTAACCCCCCCCATCAGCCCACTTCCAGTATTAGCCTCCCCCCCATGGCCCATTACCAGTCCTGACCCCCCCCATCAGCCCTCTTAGCCCCCCCATGGCCCATTACCAGTCCTGACCCCCCCCATGGCCCATTACCAGTCCTAACCCCCCCATCAGCCCACTTAGCCCCCCCATGGCCCATTACCAGTCCTGACCCCCCCCCCCATGGCCCATTACCAGTCCTAACCACCCCCCCATGGCCCATTACCAGTCCTAACCACCCCCCTCCCTCATCTGCCCACTTCCAGTTTGGCCTCCCCCCCTCCCATAGCCCATTACCAGTCCTAAACCCCCTTCTCCCCTATCATCCCAAATTCAAACAACAAAAAACCCCAAACCGGCTGCTTCTGCCGCGGCAGCAACCAGAGCTCTGCCGCGGCAGCATCAAGAGCTCTGCCGCGGGGCCCCCCCCCTGCCCGGCAGAGCCTCCCTGCCACTCTGCTTTCATCAAGTCACCGAACTCGGGCTTCTTTCAGCGCCGCGAGAGTTTCTTTTCTCGCGGCTCCAGAGCCGCGAGAAAGGAAACTCTCGCGGCTCTGAAAGAAGCCCGAGTTTTGTGACTTGAAGAAAGCAGAGATGCAGGGAGGCTCTGCCGGGCAGGGGGGGGGGCCCGCGGCAGAGCTCTTGATGCTGCCGCGGCAGAAGCAACCGGGTTTTTTTTTTTTTTTTAACTTGCGATGCTGAAGAATGTTTTTTGCGCGGGGCCCCCTGAAACGCGGGGCCCTGTGCAAAAAACATTCTTGCTCAATGGACGGGCCGGCCCTGGGAGGAGGCATTTGTGGAGGCAGAGTTAGGGCAGGCAGTGGGCGGTCCGCGACCCCAGACGTATAGGGCCAATTCTGAAGTCAGCCCTGTATGTCCAAGGTTGGCAGACTGGACATGGACTTATTCCACCTCGGAGATGGAATAAGACCCCCAGGATGTTGGGGGATGGAAGGCCAGGCAGCGCAAGTAAGGTGAGGGGGTGAAGGGGGTTCCCCGCAGCCCCACCCTGGCCATGGAAAGCCAGATTGGGGGTTGGGCTGCGGGGAAAGGAAAGAGTGGTCAGTAGCTGGGGATCACAGCTCGTAAGTGGAGCCATGGCACCACGGCTCCATTCAGGAGCCTGACTGAGTTAGCTGGGCATGGCTCTGTACATGCAGGCCGATCTCAATTGGGTCCCAGCCTGTACGTACAGACCCTAGACCCGATTCTGATCCCATCTAGTCCCCATGGGATCGGAATCAGGTCTATTTCTTTGCATCCCGATTCCGATCAGGCACATAGGGGCCTGGACACCCATGGAGTGGAGGAGTGGCCTAGTGGTTGGGGCAAGGTACTTCAGGCCGGAAGGTCGGGGGTTCAAATCCCACTAGAGGACAGCAACCTTGGGCCGGAAGGACTGGGGTTTCTAGTCTCACAGGTGCTCCTTGTGGTCTTGGGCAAGCCACTTAACCCTCCATAGCCCATGTTCCCTGTAAAATAGTTATCTCCAAGTTATAATGCCCTGTTCAATGTAATTTCAGTTTGTTCAATGTAAACCGCACTGATGCAGAATAGCGCGGTATATAAGAGAATGTAAATAAATAAAATAAAATAAATAAATAAATGTTGGAATATGCCTTCAAGCCTCTGGGGACAGGGAAATACCTACTGTATTTGAATGTAATTCACCTTGAACTGCCATTGGAAAGGTGTGAGCTAAATACTAATAATAAATGATACCTTTGACTCACCCCAGTGCCCCAGAACCACTTATACTGATACAAAGAAGAACCCCTCTTTACCCGCACGGTGTTTAGTTGGAAACAGAAAAGGAAAGAAGTAATAGAAATCCTGCTTCCAGCTCAGCATGAGGGGTTCTGGGGCATCGGAGGGGAACAGTGATTGTGGAGCTGCCAGGTGCTTAGAGTCACCTTCTTTTCAAAGGTCAGGTAGAGTGGCAAGTGGAATGTATTGACCTCTGAAAATAAGACGATTCTTTAAACATAATTATATGTAAATCTATGTAGCAAATTGTAAATAGTTCTAAATCTGGTTTTGCTTCTTTTATATAATTATCTGCAGTTCCAAGTATGCTTTATAGTTTTTACTCCTTGTACATAGTTATCTACAGTTCCATGTATGTTATATAGTTGCACATTGTTCTATGTACTTTAACATTGTTCAATGTAAACCGCCACTGATCCTGGGAATTGGCGGTATATAAAAGTTTTGAAAATAAATAAATAAATGTACTGAGACCTCACAGACCTTTTAAACTGTTGAATTTTTTTATAATGAATGTCTTTCATTTAGTATTTTTATCAGTTATTTTGTATCGGCCTTTTTCATAATCTTGAATTGTTAATTTTGCACTTCCTTTAATTTATATTTTTAACTTAAAGTTTGCAATAGTTGACTTTTCTCTGGACTCATGGTTAACGCTGCCTGTGCTTTTTACTGGCTGTGAAATTGGCAGAGAGAAAAGACAATATGCAGCTGTCCAGGAAACAATTGTTGTCTTTTAAGTTTTGTAGTTTGCTCTCTATTATGCTCTGTCCATGGACTATCACACTCAGGAGTATAAATTGCTTCAGTGATAGTCATTCTTGATTTGTAGACATAGCATTCAATAGCCTGCTTCAATCCGCAAGCAACATAATCTAGTATTGCATTAAGAACTACTGTGTATTTCAGTAAAATGTACACACACACACACACCTGTTTATGGTGTTATTGTTTTAATGGGCATCACTTATTTGTGATACTTGTCTATGCATGTGTGTTAAAAAGTGTCATATTTGATGAGCATGTGGTGTCTAATAAAGATAACATTGCCATTAACAGTCATTCTTGGTGGGGCTTATTTCAAGCTAAGGTAATTTTCTGCCTTTTTTCAACAAGTACACTGCCAGATGTTCTTTGTTGTAATATTTATTTTGCTGGTTAAGTTGGATTATTTTTAGAACTTTTACAAAGGGGGATTTTTGAAGAGGCTTTTTTTTTCCTTGAGATTTTTCATTTTACTAGTTTTATTACTAGGAGTCCAAGGGAAGAAAGCATATTATAATGATTGAAATTACTGCACTTCTGAGGTGTAAGGTCCTCTTTCCTTATCCCAAGTCCCATCTACTCCGCTGTTCAAACTTGCTACATAGACTGAAGATAAGAACATAAGAAATGTCATACTGGGTCAGACCAAGGTCCATCAAGCCCAGTATCCTGTTTCCAAAAGTGGCCAATCCAGTTCACAAGTACCTGACAGGTACCCAAAATCCATAGCTTCCACAATGCCCATCCTGCGGGGTAAGCAGTAGATTTCCTGGGTTCTCTTTAATAATGGTTTATGGATCCTTTACTCCAGGAACGTGTCTAAACCTTTTTTAAACCTAGATACACTAACAGCTTTTACTACATCCTCTGGTAACGGATTCCAGACTAACTCACTGATTAGGGGGGTGGATTAGATAGAATTGGTTGGAAAGGAAAACCATCATAGGGTGAGGAAGCAACAGTATTTATAGCTGCAGAATCAGCAAATCCTGTGCCTAGGAAGCAAAGGTTACTGTAGTTGGTGACTCTCATCTGAGGGGTAATCAACCAGACTAAGGTATGTTAAGGATCCCTTTAAAATGGCCATGGAATAAATGGATGTGGAATCTGTCTTTTTCATGTGCAAGGCCTAAATCTAGAATTCTTCACCTGCAAATATCAAGACATTGACAGATCTATTTGATTTTGGGAAGAAAATGTTTATTTTGAGCAGCCCCAGATTGTTATCAGAATAGTTGTATAACCTATTTGTCTGGAATATGAGTTTTGATAGTTTGTAAGATGTTTGGCATTTTCTCTGTTTTATTGTAATGGTTGTATATGTTTTATTGAAAACCACTGAGGACTTTGAATTAGGGGGCTTTAAATGATCAAAAATAAATAAATAACCAAAAATTGGCATAATTGTTTATCTGTGAATAGAACAAACAATGCATTACAGGAGGTCTTGTCTAGTAGTATCTTATTAAATCTTCCCATGTAGTATTAATAGAGTGCACAGTCGGTGCACTCTGTGAACAAATAATGCACACTATAAAACCATAGTGTACTCTATTATGCAATAAAATATGCTATATCCTTAATCATGAATAATGCATACTATTGCATAATAGGGTGAGCAATGGCTTGATCATATGCACTATTAACGATACACGACATGACAAACATAAAATGCAAGAAAACAAAATGAAAAATTCTCTACACCAAAAACTGAAAAGAATAAATATATTGCGTGCCTGCACACCCCTAGTGTTAACTTCACAGCAACCCTCCCGAAGTGTTAGGAATGCTCTCAAAAGCAGGACTGGCTGAACCACTAGGCAAGACTAGGTGGTTGCCTAGGCCAGCAAACCCTGAGGGGCAGTAAATAGCAGCAGCAGTCAAAGCAAAACATTAGATCCTGACAGCCACATAAACTCAAAAATCCATCAATACCTTCTTTAACCTACAGGGAGTGGGGGGAGGGGGGATATTTAGCAGCGGAAGCTAGCCATTCTAATGCAGCTTGCCGCTGCCGCTGAACCTTAAACCCAGATATGTTGCCTGGATTGCCAGGAATCTAATAGGGAAATGGAGATATTCAGAGGCTGTCTGGTTAGCTTCTGTGGTGAAAGTTAGGCCAGCCTTTAGTGCACCTGACTTTACCACATGTTGATAACAGGGCAGTGGCTCAATATCTCTGCTGCCTGGTTATCAACGGGTGCCACTCCGGCATACCCCAATGCTAATTGGTTAATATTGGTGCATGCAACTGCAGCACCCACAGATATTACCATGTGAGAGCCACTGAATATCCTGGATTGCAGGTCTGCTAAGCATGTTAATCCTTTTGAGTATCCCCCCTATGATGTCTAATTGTGCATTTTGTAGACCAAAATATGTTTATTAGTTGGTTATTCACAAGAGGAACTAAAGGAATCAACCCGACACGGCCATGTTTCAGCATTGCCTTCATCAGGGTTTTTGGTCTCTACAAAATAAATAAAATAAAAATATTAAAAGACAAATAAATAGTCAAACAATTAAAAATACATTTAACTTAAATTAATATTAAAACTTAAAATTAAATATAGTTGGCATCCTATAAATGGCATATCATAATGACTCTAAAGAGAAAAACTATAGTAATAATAAACATACTACCACATTCATATAAAATAAATAAGGAGAGATTTATTTATGTATTTAATAGTTTTTTTATACTGCTTTATCCTTCGGTCAAAGCAGTTTACAATGAAACAGAACGTTTACAGTAAACAGGGTAGTCAACTTGGAGAACTTTGATATATGTGAGTAGGGGTAACTATTTACATTCTTCTATTATGGGACTGTGGTAGAGGGATTTATGGGATTTTCAAGGGGGGATGGAGGGGGGAACTACTGGGGGGTTATGTTAGTGGGTAGCATTTTTTGATTATGTGGGTTTTGAGGAAGCTATGTCAGTTGTAGTCCTTAGCTTTTCTGGGATAGAGTTCCAAAGTAGCGGTGCATTGAGAGAGAAGACCCTCTTAGCTGTAGTGGTGTTGGTCTTTGTGATCATTGATGTTGTCTGTAGCATGTTCCTTGTGTTTGTCCATCATCCTCTTTTGTCAGGTATGATCTGGATCAGGGTTTGAAGGTGCACTGGAGCAGAATCATTTAGGATTTTGAAAGTTGTCAGTATGGATTTGAACTTTATATGTTCAGCTATGGGGAGCCAATGTAGTTGCATGAGGAGAGGTGTGATGTGGTCTGATCACTTTGAATTGAAGAGAATTTGTGTAGCTGTATTAAGTGCAAGTTGGAGGGGGAGGATGGTTTAGTTTGGTAAGCCTTAGAAGATGATGTTACAGTAATCAAAGTGGGGGAATATTGTTGCTTGAAGGACAGAACGGAAGTCATGGTCTGTTAGGAGTAGTTTAAGGTTCTTGATTGTTTTTAGCTTAAAATATATGCTCTGTTATGTTCCATATGTGTGTTTTGAAGGTGAGGTGATGATCTATGGTGACTCCAAGGTAGCGTATGTATTGTTTCACTTGGATAAGTGTTCTATCAATAGCTATGGTGGCAGGTGATGTGATAAAAGAGGTAAAAGAATAAGATGAAACAAAACCATAGTTCATAAAAACAAACATTCTTAAATTTGTTTAAAATTGTGTGTTATTAGTAATAACTCTCGCACTTGCCACTCAGCCTTCTTTTTCCTAAGCCCTGCCCTTTGGAACTCACTACCAAATACCATCTCCCGGTTCAAGGCCCTAATCAAGGCTCATCTTTTTCTCCAGGCCTTTGACTACCCTTGAGTCCATTCCCCCTCCCTTAGTCTCCTCCCTTTGTCATCCTCCCCCCCCCTTTTTCCCATCCCCTGTTGATAACTGGAGTCTCTATTCCTGTCTCTTTGCTTCTTTCTCTCTTTACTCTCTACCTGTTTCTTTCCTATCAGATTAATGATGTTCCCCTCTCTATTTCTCTTTCACTGCAGACTGTGTTTTATTGTGCATGCCCTGACACTTATGCTTGGGTGGTATATCAAGCCTTGCTAATAAAGATAAAGATAAATCATAAGATCATCGAAAAAGAGGGAAGAAAGGAGAAGGAAACATATGTGGCTTATATTAAATACCAGTGTGGTCATGCTGTACTGTTTCTAGCATGACTGTGAAATCCAATTCACATTGAGGCACATCCCAATCAGGCCGTCCAGCTCCCTGTGTGGCTGTTCAGAAGCGGGACGTTCAGAGGTAGACCTGATTCTGATCCCGCGAGGGCTAGATATACCCACGGAATCAGAATTGGGTCTACAGCCTGGACATGCAGGCCAGTCCCCTATTCTATTTGGCATGCATGCTCAGCCACATGCCCGGCTACCTCAGTCAGGCTCCTGAATGGAGCCACAATGCCATGTGTCCCGTAGCCATGGCACAGTGACTTCATTCAGGAGCCACAAATGCCGGCTGCCACCAAAATCCTCCTTTCCCTGCAGCCGGACCCTCAATCCGGTCTCCCATGGCCAGGGTCCAGGTTCTGGGAACTTACTGCACCCCCTACCTGTTTTTATAGACCCGGCAGCATCATCCTCCAAAGTCCAGGGGGCTCATTCCACCTCTGCGGTGAAATAAATCACCCATCTAAGTTCACTGCCCCAGACGTACAGGGCTGACCTCTGAATCAGCCCTGTACATCCGGGGTCGTGGCCTCCCCATGCCCCATCCTTGCTCTGCCTCCAGGAAACCCCCTCCCGCCCCATCTAGGCCTCCCCTTACAAACGCTCTGTTCGTACAGGGAGGCTTTAGTCGGGGCAAGCAGGCGGGCGAATAGCAGGGATGGACGTCCAAATGGGACGTCCATCCCCACTATTCAAGGGACAGAATGATCCCCATTTTGTTTGAAGGAGAGGAGATCCATGTAATAGTCAGTTGGTCAGTAGTCCAGAAGTTAAAATGGCAAGCATTCAAAGTCTATCTAATCAAATCTTGATACAGCTGCATTGACTTTATTCTATAATTGTATGAAGACACCCTGTTCGAACTTAGTATAGAAAAAATTATAATTTAAATCCATAATGAGCACATAAGAATGTGCAATGATAGTATCCATCTGTCAGAGAACTTTTAAACTTTAACTGGCATCATAAAATGAATGTTATTTTACAATGCGTATAATACCAGCTTCTCATTAATATTGAGAAACTGGTATGTTAGAATTTGTTAGGAGACAGGCTATTAATATTTGTTGAGTAAGGGAAGGGGATATTGTAGAAGCTCCATTCATATTTTAAATGTGGTTAAGGTGGAAGCTGTATCCACATGGTAAATAGAATTTTGGAAATACCACAAGATCCATATTTTTGCACCGGACACATCAATCTGCATCTTTTTTTTCAGTCACTTCCATGGCTTGGGCGGCACTGGTGTTTGCATATTTATGACGTATTTCAAATTGGGTGGGGAAGTAGAAAATAACCAAATATAACTTTATGCATCCAGGCATATGCAGTGAGGTCTTGGACCAGTGGAGTGGAGGAGATATGTTGTATAATTAAGTAGATAAATACCAATAAGTGTTGGCTGGCAATTGATGCGTGACAGTATCGCACAAGTTATGTGCAATTTTGTGAATGCCTCTTTTAGGAAATGGTTAGTATCCTCACCACTAAAAAAGGCAGTGATTAGACCCTTTCTAAAAAGAAGCCACAATGGTCTCCTAATAACCGTGCTCATTATCGATTGATCTCAAATACTCCATTTATGGCAGTTACTTGAGAAAATTGTAAGGAAGCAATTATATGATTTTGTACAGAGAAGGAAGATCCTGAGCAAAATACAGCATGGTTTCTAAAGACTTTACTTACAGTGTAGCTCTTTATTAAATGACTTTTTGAAAGAGATACAATCAAATACATATTTGCTGTTTATTAATCTTTCAGCAGCTTTTGATTATGTAAATCATTGACTACTATTGACTCGGTTTCCCAGTTTAGCATAAGAGGGTTTGTTGCTAATTGATTTAAATCTAATTTTGAAGAGTGAGAATGTACAGTATATGCAGGTTCAAGAGTCACACTGGATAGCACTGCCATCAGGGGTGCCACAGTGATCTGCCTTAACGGCCATCTTGTTTCATGTATATTTGCTTCATTTTTGTCAATTATTGCACCATTTAAATATTAATTATAAGATTTATGCAGACAATATTTTATTGTACTTTCCTCTAGATGAAAATGAAAAACTGGAAAATTCATGCTTGACATAATCTTGGTGATTAGCAGAGGTTAGCCAATAATAGGCTGCATATTATTTTGGTAAATCAAAGGCAATGGTAATTTCTAGAGGTAAGGTGATGAAGCCCCAGCAATTCTGCATCTGGGTGATGTCTCAATTTCCATAAGATAAGAAGTACAATATTTGGGAGTAAAATTAGATTGTATTTTTGGGCTCACATTAATATGATGATCCATAATGCATTTTTCAAGGTGTGTACTATCTACAAATTACAGGCATTTTTTTGCAACAAGAACTATTCAGATGCCTAGTACAGGTGGTTATATTACCATATCTTCATTAATATAATTTGAATTCTATTGGTTCACCAGTTAAATATGTTTATGCATGCCAAATAATACAGAATGTGTCAGCGCATTTGCTTTTTGGTTTCTAAAAATTTGATCATATTTCTGGTTACCTTCACTAATTACATTGACTGCCAGTTCAACAATATAATGAATTTACTGTAAATGTCTATATCTGATACATAAGATGATTTGACAAGAACTAGAAAATGAGCTGGTTGATATGGTGGCATTCAGCTTGGCAGTGTTTGCATTAAAATACTCAGGAATTATTAAATATTCTTTTTGTTCAAGAAGGGCAGTTAACCTCAACTCAAAATAGGGCTTTTTCTATCTTTGCTCTGAGATTGTGGAATGCGTTGCCCTTACCATTGCAGCAAGAACAAACTCTACTACTTTTCTGGAGGAAATTAAATTCATTGGGCCCAATATTTAGTGCTAGTGGCTAGCACCGCTTAAGGGGTTAGCCTCCAGCAATGAACTTAAATCCCAGATATTGAATGCCAGAGCACTATTCAGGCTCTGGCATTGAATACCTGGGCTGGCCCAATTAGCTTCTGAGGTGAAAGTTAAGCCAGAGTTTCCTGTGCCGTATATGGCTAACCGGAAAGCAATTCAAAATCGCTGCTGCCCAGTTAGAGATAGGTGCCGCCCCATCATTGGGGCATGTAGTGGCAGCGCCCACGGATATTCAGCAGCACTAACCATGTTAGTGCCTTTGAATATTCCACAGAGTGGCAATTACACAGTTTGCAGTTCTGCAAAAATGTACAGTAAATGTCTTTGAATATCCCCCCATTGTCTTTTGTCTAATGAAAGAAGAAGTGTCATTAATTTATTGTACCTTTTTTTTTTTTTTTTTTTTTAGTGATAGGTAATAAACTCTCAGTAAATGTGGTACAGGTATGGTAGAGGGGGGATGGAGTATAGGTTTGAAGAAAGTTTAAGAGTTTCTGCTAGTAATGAATGAAATAAAAACATTGATGTGATTTTAATTCATTATTTATTTTGGGTTCCTTTTATATACAGTATGTAATGACTTTATTATATTGTTTTTCTGTTTAATATATGTTCTGATTTATTTACATATGTTATTGTAAACTACATAGATGTGTTAATGTATTGCAGTGTATAAGGGTTGAGCCCAATACCTGAAGCAGGACATCCGGGCTGTCCAGATGTCCCCACTGAAAACGGGGCCTCTAGGACCTGATTCTGGTCCATGGGAACAATACGTTCCTGTGGGAGCCAGAATCGGGCCCAAGGATGGCCCAGTGTGCCCCCTCTGCCTATGGGGATGTCCTCCCTGCAGGCTTCCCAGACAACTGCATCTCCAGTCCCCAATATCCCTGCCACCCGACCCAGGCAGGCCTCCCACGGCCTGGTTTGGGTAGTGGGGACCCCCCCCTGCACCCAGTCCCATGGGTGGCTTCCGTGCCCCGATCCTGTGCAAAATACTGCTTATACCACCTCTGAGGTGATATGAGCAGTATGGCCCTGTTTGTGCTTCTGGGTGGCCCGCCCCCAATCCCGCCCCCTCCTGCCTCCCGCTAGCTCTCCCTGTCCTGAAGCACAGGATGTATAGGGAGAGCTGGTACGGGAATAGGGATTATGCGGATTACGGGGCTGCACGTTCCTTAGGACGTACAGTCCTGCAACTCACAATCATGAATGAGGGCCATAATGAATGGAAGGAAATGAAAGGAAAATTAAATTTCACAAATGTGTGAAGCCTACTGATTGCAAAATTACTAACTTGTAGAAGGAAATTGTGATGAGACTTCTATTGGGCAAGCTGGAAGCCATGCATTTCCCTGTTTTCCATATCAACATTGCCCACCCCAATTCATGTTAGAGAAGAACACTGCACATGAATGGGTTTCGCCTGCATTTATTTATTTATTTATTTATTTACATTCTCTTATATACTGCGCTATTCTGCATCAGTGCGGTTTACATTGAACGAACTGAAATTACATTGAACAGGGCATTATAACTTGGAGATAACTATTTTACAGGGAACATGGCCTATGGAGGGTTAAGTGGTTTGTCCAAGACCACAAGGAGCACCTGTGGGACTAGAAACCCCAGTCCTTCTGACCCAAGGTTGCTGTCCTCTAGTGGGATTTGAACCCCTGACCTTCCTGCCTGAAGTACCTTGCCCCAACCACTAGGCCACTCCTCCACTCCATGTATACACTGGAAGCCTCCACCCGCCCCCCCCCCCCCGAGGTTCTGGCTCTGAGTTCCGGCAGGAAGGGGGGGCATTTCTGAGATGGCTCTGTGTGCGCCTCTCTTGGCAGGTAAACTCTAACTCTATTGTTCATTCTTTCTGCAGATGGCAGCAAATGCTTGGGAAGTGACAGCCACTAGAGGTGATAGCCACTAGTTGCTGTGAGGGAGGAGTGGAGAAGACCTTTTAAGTGTTTTTACAGTTATATATAAGAAGTCGCCAGGATCCCCCACAACCCATTTTAATCTGTACAAAGGTGCAAGGAGCCTTGGATGCCTAAACTGTACTATATATGTTGTACAATCATTTTACTCCTATTGATGTACCAATGGCTGCTGCTTGATGTGGTTCTACTATGACCACACACATAATAAAATATATATCCTATACTGATCTCTGGAAGCTAGCTTCAAATCTTTATGTGTTAATATAAGATGGACTGTGAGGTGGGGCCCTTGCCACAGTATGTTAATGTTCTCTAAATTACTCTGAAATAGTATCTGAAAGTACAATGTATCTTGCAATATTACTTTAGATAGTTTTGTTATTTATTTATATTTTGAACTCTTGCTTATAGCGACTAGCAGGGTCTCAGACTCAGGGCAACCAAAAAACTTCAATGTGTCATTGGATTAAGCCCCTATTACATCAACGACCCTTTTTGCATAGTCACTCTTCATGCCAACTATTGTATAGTAAAGTAATAAACAGTGCTTAGCTTTCGTTGTTTTCCCCAACGCTAAGCCGGTAGGCTCAGACAGTGGCTGTAGCTGATATCTCCATTTGCTAGAAAGAAATATTGGAACAAAAAAGGTGCTTTCAAAGTTGCCCCCTGATGAAACCAGATTGGGTGAAACGCAAGGGAAGCGCGGTTGATAGCGTTGGGGAAAACAACGAAAGCTGAGCACTGTTTATTACTTTACTATACAATAGTTGGCATGAAGAGTGACTATGCAAAAAGGGTCGTTGATGTAATAGGGGCTTAATCCAATGATACATTGAAGTTTTTTGGTTGCCCTGAGTCTGAGACCCCGCTAGTCGCTATAAGCAAGAGTTCAAAATATAAATAAATAACAAAACTATCTAAAGTCATATTGCAAGATACATTGTACTTTCAGAATACTAGCAAAATAGAGAAGGCAGGGCATCCTGATAAAGAGGTTCCAAAAAAGTGCTGTTAAGTTAAAAAGGTGCCAGGTGCCGTTAAGTAAAAATTGGACAGAGTTGAACAGTACAAAATTAAACCTGTCATCAAATAGCCAGACTTAATATTAGTAAAAAAATAAACTTTGGAATGCCTGTATGCAAATTATGGAAGTCTAAAAAATGAGATGGAAGAGTTGGAATATATAGCAGTGAATGAAAGGTTAGATATAAGTGGCATTTCAGAGACCCTTGCTCAGGACCATACTTGCATTCTGGTGCATTCTTCTATAATTAGCTAATTCTTGTTCCTGCTGTCTAGGGTCCCCAGTTGTGTGATTTGCTACTCATGTCTGTACCCCTCTCCATTGACCTTCTTGGGCCCTGGGCCTTGTCAGATTTAAATTATCTGACCTCTGACCCATTCCTTCAGTTCTTTACCTGGTTATCTTGCTTGGTTCTCTCCCACCCTTCAGTTCCCAAGAAATATATCTCTTTAACTCCCCGTGTTCTGACAATTATACTGGGGGTCATTTGTTCTTCTTCATGCTAAGCTGGCATGTTTATATCTCACGATTGCCTTTTACCCTCTCTCTGTCCACCACTTACTGATGTGTGTTTTCATATCTTTTCCATATGATGTCACATATCTCTGAAAGCTTCACGTATGCATCTCAGTACAATTTCAGCATTCAGACATTTCAATGATTTTTTTTTTGTGCTACTGTGTTAACCCCTTCTCCTCTGGCTCCCATACAGATGACATTTAATGTGGACAAGTGCAAAGTTATGCACTTAGGGAAGAACAACCCAAGCTACAGTTACACGATGTAAGGTTCCACATTAGAAACCACTACGCAGGAAAAAGATTTAGGCGCCTTCGTGGATAATACATTGAAACCCTCTGCCCAGTGTGGAGTGGTAGTCCAGAAAACAAATAGAATGCTGTGAATCATAAAGAAAGGAATGGAAAATAAAATAAAGGAAGATATAATACCTCTGTATCGCTCCATGGTATGATCACATCTTGAACATTGTGTGCAATTCTGGTTGTCATATCTTAAAAAGGATATAACACCTTCCCTCTCAGGTCGTTGGACCCTTGGATGCTTTCGTTATGCCGCTACGGCAGTTGCAAATGTTGACGGATCAGAGCCCTGCTGTTCCCCCCTCGGCGGAGCCTGGAGACTCGACGGGTGGTTCTGGGCCTGAGATCTCTCCGCCGGTGCAGTGGCAGCCTCCAAAAGATCCTCTGTTGAGGCGGACCCATGCGCAGCTGGAGGGAAAGCTTTCTTCTGAAGATGGAGGGGGTTCTGACCCTGGAGGAGCGGCTGTGCAGCGGAAGAATGTAGATCTGGGACCGGCTTCTATTTTCCGTTCAGAGGAAGTGATATTGAGGGGGCCCTCAGGCGGAGCTGTTGGATATTCTCTCTGCGTCTGGGGAATCAAGGTTTGAGCGTCGGGTAACAGAGGGTTCCTCTGGACAGGTAGATGCTTTTACTTTTGATCGACCAGCCGAGTTTACTTTGGAATCGATCTGGACTGCTATAGTCAAGCTTGGTGAACTTCTTGCTCCCCAAGTGGTGGCTGTAGGGGCACAGGTTCAGGGGCATACTACTCTACTTCAACAACATACCCTTGAAATCTCTGTGTTGCAATCATCGGTAACAGAATTACAGCAGAAGACTTCTACTTGTGAAGATGGTGTATCGTTGTGTCAGAAGGACATGTTGGCATTAAAATTTCGGATTGAACTTTTGGAAAATACTTCTAGATATTCTAATTTACGTTGTTTAAATTTTCCTAGACTCCCTACTGTATCCGCTAAAGATATGTTTAAGAAGTATTTACTGGAAGTGTTAAATGTCCCAATTGACTCCCATCCTCCTATGCTTAAGGTATATTATCTCCCCTCTGGGAAGAAAGTGTCTGGGGCTGGAACAATTGATGTAGAGGGTCAGGCAGATTTATTAAATATATCTGCTTTTTTGGAGTCCTCGATTGAGGAGGCTGCTTCTCCCTGTACATTGATAGCTGTATTTGCTTTATCCTCTGATAGGGACTGTTTTTTGCGTATGTTTTTTAAGAAGCGCTCTGTATTGTTTCATGGGTTAACAGTCCGTGTTTTTACAGACTTAGCCAAAGAAACTCAAAAACGTAGAAAGGAATTTCTGTTATTACGTCCTGGGGTTTTGTTGTTGGGTGGTTTATTTTTTTTTTTAAAGTTTCCTTGTAAATGTATGGTCAGGTTGAATAATGTTTCATATATTTTCTTTGACCCATCTCAGTTATTGAGCTTTCTGAATGCTCAGCGCTCCCTTAATGTGGCCCCAGATCCACTGCCAATAAGTTAATGGTGACAGTTTTGCGCACTTCTCTTTATCCTTCTTTTGTAGGGTGTTAATTATATATTTTCTTTCTTGGGATCCCTCATTTTAGGGGGCTATAGTAGGAATTGGGATGATTTTTTTTCATGACATTTCACATAATATTGATTAATATTATTTTTTCCTTACCAATTTCCTAATTTCCATGAAGTTTGTAATATGCTTCATTGTATGTAAAAATTTATAAAGATTAAATAAAAGAAAAGTATATAGCAGACTTAGAAAAAGTACAGAGAAGAGCAACAAAAATTTTAAAGGGGATGGAAAGATAGCCCTATGAGTAAAGTCTTAAAAGGTTAGGGCTCTTCAACTTGGAGAAGAGATGTCTGAGGGGAGATATGACAGAGGTCTATAAAATAATGAATGGAGTAGAATGAGAAAATGTAGATCGGTTGTTTACTTCTTCAAAAAGTAGAAGGACTAGGGAACATGCAATGAAGCTACAATATAGCACATTTAAAACAAAATTGGAGAACATATCTTTTCACTCAACACGTAATTAAATTCTGAAATCCATTACCAGAGGATGTAGTAAAAGCTGTCAGTGTAGCTAGATTTAAAAAAGGTTTGGACAAGTTCCTGGAAGAAAAGTCCATAAACCACTATTAAAGAGGAAGGTGAAATCCACTACTTACCCATTAGACAGCAACATGGAATATGGATATCTATGGGAATCTGACAGGTACTTGTGACCTGGATTAGCCACCATTTGAAATAGGATACTGGGCTTGACGGACTCTTAGTCTGACCTAGTATGGCATATCTTATCTTCTTATGTAACATACTTCATCTTAGCATTGCTGCCTTAAATATCTATATGTTACTTGGCTAGAACAAGGTGGGGCTATATCTGAGTTATACTGTGCTGGCCAAAGCAATAGAAAGGAAGATGGAACACATGGGGCTATGGGCAACCACTGCAAACCACATGTTGGGGGGGGGGGGTGCTAAAACTGAATTGGATAAGGCCTTACTATTATAACAGGTACTATGGATCTGTGGGTGAAGGCAGAACTAAAGATGATGTACATTGTTACCTGCAGTTACCCTAAACAGGTATTGCAGTACATAAGGAGATGCTGTCAGTGACCATTCCCCTTTTGTACACATTTGAAATGACTGGTGCAAAAACCTACAGGGCTCCCACAGGCCACGCACTGATTGAATGTACATGTCCATATCAGTGGTTCAAGTTGGATCTGGAAACTAGGCAGCCATTTTAACATTGAAGCTTCATGGCTGTGGTTGTGTGTGAGTCTCTACATGTCACCAGATATACCTATTTAGGAAGTGATTTGTTGTAATTCTTTCTTTGATGTCTGGTGGTCACATAGCATGGGGATTAGGGTCAGCAATTGTGGGTGTTGTCCGGTGGATGGATGCGTTGAGTTCCATTGCCCACACTCTTTTCTCCACATGTGTATGGGTCAAGGTAAAACATTTATGTATGCTGTCCAAAGAGGGTTACTGTATAGCTATTCATTCTCATACAGAAATCTCCAGCCTCGTGGCCTTCTTTATGTGAACTTTGGCTCTAGTGCACATACCTCCTGCATTCCTCAAAGCATGATTGACAGCTACCATTCTCATTTAGCTACATATCCCATATCAAACCATTGCACTACCTCACTTGAGTTTCTGACATAAGTCTCTTCTTCAGGAATGGGGCGTCCTTTATTTACTCCCATTCCAAATTGTGAGAGCTTAGGTGGCATGTTTCCACCTTTGATTTCTGAGATGTCCTCAGATGCATAGACTATAGTTGCCTGTGACACTCTGCAAGCCACTGTCATTTTTTCCTAACACATAATCAGGGATTATAATAACACTAGAACAACTTCCAGGGCTGCATAATGACTATTGCCATATCACGCCCTGCCCCTCTACAAGTGCATCACCTTTGATACCCTCACTCATATGAGTGGCTACCTATAATGATACAGAGTCTTCATAAGCTATGACATACCTTGGCATTCTGCCAGCTCTTGCTGCATATGATGCAACTCTTCTGGATTCTAAGGGGTATGTTTACTAAACCGCGGCTCAGATATCACATAGAGTCCGCTACCGCGGTTTAGTAAACATACCCCTAAGTCTCATACACATTAGCTTGTTGCTGCATATTTTTAAAAGTACACTGATTTCATGTGGTGGAGATGTGTCAATTCCATAACAATACACGTGCATATCCTTTCTTCCAAAATTGCCACTGATTTTGAGATGTTTTCCTTGTCATTCCCATTTGCACCTAAACACCCTTTCTAAAATGTGCCTTCGCATCTTTAAGTTCTGATTTCAAACTAACATCTCTAATCCACTGTGTCTGAGAAATTAGTTTCTTACAGTTTGACTTTTCAGCGATGTTAAATAGAAGCTTTGGCAGTTCAAAATGTTTACAAAATCCACTGTTGAGTCCATGCCAAATGACAGGAGCAGACATGCTAGGGAAGTTTAAAAAGACTTCTAGCTTTGTATGTATACTTTGTATTTAAATTGCATTCCTTAGGCTAAGTGTATCTTGAATCAAGAGTTTTGTAACTTTCCTTGTTCTTTGTATCATACATACCCAGTGAGAGAGGAAACAAGACAAAAGATGACAGCACTCTGTACCCACATAAATGCAAAATGTTTTTATTCAATGAAGGCCGCGGGAGCAGCGTCCCAAGCCGGCCGCCCGTAACCGGGTGTCTCGGCGAGATGCGGAGCGCGGTTTCGGGTTCGTGGGATGGTGGGGGGGAGGAAGGAAGAGACGCAAGGACGTGGGAGCGTCTTTTAAATGCATTGGCTCACCAGCGCATGGCGCGAAGGGAGAGCCAATGAGGTAAGCGGGGAGGTGGGCCTGCGGCGCGAGGAGGCTAAGACAGGGGCCAGTCACGGAGAGTTCTGGAGGACAATGGTGGCAGGATCCGTGCGGTCCGGGGGGTGGGCGAGCCAGTCAAGTCAGGCGGTGGTGGAGCTCGGTCAGTCAGCATGGTAGCCGGGAGGCAGCAGCTCGGGCAGTCAGCGTTGTCGCCTAGGGGCAGTGGTCGGCAGAGCAGAAGGCAAAAGCACGTGGCTGAGTACAGCACAGCGTGTTGAAGTGCAGCCGACACACCACAGCATACGGCAATTCAGCCAGGGCAAGGCAGAGGTGCTGGGTGACTAGAGGAGGCCCCGAGGCAAGTGTGGGGGTGGAGGAGGTGATACAGAAACCAGTAATAATGGCAGGCAAGGGGGCGCAAAGCGGGGGAGGAAGGTGCAAGCACGTGGCAGGAATGCTGGCGAGGGGAGGCCAACTGAGAAGGGGGAGAGGGCTGGGGGGGGGGCTACCAGGCAATGAGGGGGCAGGCTAGAGGTCGGGCTATGGCAGAAGGTGTGGAGGTGTCCGAGCAGTTAAGGGAGGCAAGCAGGCTACCTCGGGGAAAAGGAGCTGCGGGGACAGGCAGAAGGGGGAGGGGGTCGGGGTTGCCTCCGGGGAGGGGTGTGTGTGGAGAGAGTGCACGCGGGGCCAAGGCGAGGGCCCAGAAGTGAGTTGGGGCTCACAGGGGCGGGTTGGAGCCTCAGCCATTGTGGCTTCAGGATGTGGAGTCTGGGGAAAGAGGGTGTGGGCCAGAGCAGCCGACGGGGATGCCTAGTGCAGGGGGGAGAGGCAGCTGTGGGTCAGCAGGGCTGGGGGGACCTTGGGGGGGGGGGTGGGGGGTCTGGGTCAGGGATGGCAGGGGGGAGCCGGGTCCAGAGGCTATGTATCTTGGATGGCAGGGGAGTCACCCTGTGGTGGAGAGGGGAGCTGGACAAGGGGGTGAGCGGCCTGGGGGGGGGTCCTGGCAGCATCGGCTTGGGGGCGGGCAAGGTTCATCAGGGGCAGAGTGGCTGGGGGTGTGGCAGCCAGCCTGGCCATCGATGGTCCCTCCCCCGGTGTTCTCTTTTATGTCTCCACAGGTGCCGGCGAGGATCCCTTGCCCGACAATGCCTGGAGGTGGAGGCCATGGGGGAGCGGAGCAGCAGCAGCGCAGCGTGGTGGACAGTGTGGTGGAACCGGTGACAGTTACTGAGAGGGCGGAGGAGTTGAGGGCGGCAGGTGAGTCACAAGAGGAACCGGGGGGGGGTAGGGGACCGGGGGGGTAGGGGACTGGGGGAAAGGCACATAGGAAGTGAAAACATGCGTGTCGGTGACAGCATGGTTCAGATTCTTCTTCTTCATCCTCTTCATCAGTATTGTCCTCGTTCGCGTCAGAAGGGGGCGGGGTAGGACAAGAGGTCAGTGTTAAGGAAGGTGGGGTTGGCAGAGCTGGAGTAGGGGCCCCTTCATTAGCGGCATATGCTGAGTTATGGGAAGGGGTACCAAGGAATTTGTGGCGCAAGATTAAGAAAAGGAGATATATTGATATTTTCCGATTGTTGGAGGGCCGGTGGCAGTCGGGCGATAGTAAGAAGAAAAGGAAGGAAGATGAAAAGGCCAGTCGCATTAAAAGAAAGTGTCTAGGAATGTGGTGAACTGGACAAGAGCTTTTTTGCATTTGGCCAGCGTATGGGAACATCACTTTCCGGAACAGTACGGGATGCTGTTGGCTTATGCGGATTCCATTTTGGAGGCCGCGCAGACGCATGAAGGCTGGTCGTGGTTGAACTATGATGAGAAGTTCCGAGATAAAATGGAGGAGAACTGGTTTTTGTCATGGGGGTCTCAGGATATTAATCTGTGGCTCACGCAAATGTCTGTGAAGTCAGGGGTGGGGGGTCTGGGGGGAAAACCAGGGGTGGGATAGTAGGGGGGATGGGACATTCCTTTCAGCTGACAGGAGCCCCGTTGCAGCAAAAAAGTGGAGGTACGAGAACAGGGGACATGTGTTGGAGATTTAATAAAGCTTCGTGCCCATTTCCTGATTGCAAGTTTTGACATGCATGCTCAAGTTGGGGGGGGGGGCATTTGGAAGCTAAATATATTAAAAAAGGGCCAGCCCCACTTAGTGGGTCAACCTTTAAGTAAGGGTGATGTGAGCAGTCTGGCAGGTACCCCGATATGGGTAGAGTCATTAATGGCCAGGCTGCAACAATACCCGAGATGGGGAGTAGGGAAATGTTGGGAAAAGGGTTTCAGGAGGGCTTTGTCATCCCAGTGGCCGGTACGGTGGTAGCATGCTCGTCACACAATTCGCCTTTGGTATAGAGCTTTGCATCAGTAGTGCAGGATAAATTGTTAAAAGAATTAGAGCTAGGAAGGATTGCAGGCCCATTTGCGGAGAAGCCATTCTCGAATTTGGTAGTGTCCCCGTTGGGTATTATACCCAAAAAAGAAGTGGGAAAATTTTGATTAATTCATAATTTGTCATTCCCAGAAGGAACATCGGTCAACGATCACATACCAAGGGATAGCTGTACAGTTAGGTACACGTCTTTTGACCGGGCGGTGGAGTTGGTGAGGCATGCAGGGGTGGGGGCATGAATGGCAAAGGTCGATATTGAGTCAGCATTCCGCCTGTTGCCGATTCACCCAGTTTGTTTTCCATTGCTGGGATTTTGGTTCAAGGATATGTTTTATTTTGACAAATGCATGCCTATGGGATGCTCGGTGTCATGTGCCTACTTTGAAAAATTCAGTACCTTCTTGCACTGGGCGTTGGTTCAGCAAGTGGGTTGTGCAAACGTAGTGCATTATTTGGACAATTTTTTATTTGTGGGAGCAGAGCAGTCAGGGGAGTGTCGGCGGTTATTGGACAGTTTCATGGACTTGGCCAGGGATTTGGGGGTGCCATTAGCGGAAGAAAAAATGGAAGTTCCTACGAGACAACTAACATTTCTGGGTGTAGAATTGTACTCCAGGGCAATGATGGCGAGGCTTCCAGAGGAGAAAGTGACGAAGCTGCGGGTGTTGGTGGCCAACGCTTTAGTCTCCAGCAAGTTGAAGTTGAGAGAGTTACAGTCATTGATCGGTGCACTGAATTTTGCATGCGGCATCATCCCGATGGGTAGGGTGTTTCTGCGATGGCTAGCGGGGGCAACAGCGGGGGTGCGCAAACTGCATCATAGGATTAGAGTGTCCAGGGTGATGAAGGAAGATTTGCAGATTTGGGACATCTTTTTGCAGGAATTTAATGGTACATCGATAATGATGGAGGGTGAGATGTCATTGGCGGATTTGCAGCTATTCTCGGATGCAGCTGGGGGGGGGCAGGTTTAAGCATTTATTTTGTGGGGGCATGGTGTACTTACAGATGGCCCCAGACGTGACAGGAAGCGGGCTTAGTCACTAACATTACCTTTCTAGAGTTGTTTCCCATGCGGGTGGCATTGGAGTTGTGGCCGGATTGCTTGCATAACAGACAGGTATCGTGGTGGTGTGACAATGCGGCAGTGGTGAGTGTAATTAATCATTACACCCTGAGATGTATTCCAGTGGCAGAATTAATGCGGGAGGTGGTGCTAGCTTGTTTAAGACTGAATGTTGTGATCAAAGCGCGTCATATTCCAGGCTGTACTGATGAGATCGTGGATGCTCTATCTCGTTTTCAGTGGGACGGGTTCCGGAATTTGGCACCAGGAGCTGAGGAGATTGGAATGCTGGCCCCAGAGCACTTGTGGCAGGTTAGCCTGAAGAGATGCTGAGTTTGCTACGAGGCTCAGTGGCGAGAAGAACATGGGTGGCTTACCAGCGGGGCTGTGACAAGGTGGAGGAGTTCTTGCAGGTGCAGGGGTGGTGACCGGAAGTGGTGTCCAATTGGATGTTAGCAAATTATGTAGTGGATGCCAAGAAAAAGGGGTGGTCCAAGGTGGCGGTCCATTCGCATTTAGCAGGGCTTGGTTTTTTTCGCAAAGGCGGGGGGTGGATCCCGGTGGGGGGGTGGGTTTTTAACCTGGCAGTTGATGCAAGGGTGGAGAAGAATGAGCCCAATGCCTAGGGACAGCAGACGGCCGATTACACACGACTTGCTGGTGAGGCTATGTGCATCTCTCCCGGTGGTGGCAACTTCTGCGTATGAAGCAGCATTATTCAAGGCAGTGTTTTGCTTGGCATTTTTTGGGGCCTTCCGTATCGGGCCATTCATTTGTCCATTGGGCAGGTCGGTGAGTGGCGGTGCGGCCTGCAGGGGCTAATCTGGGCCTGGATCCAAAAGTGGTGTCCGTATTATGGCTGGGTGAGTGAGGTCTCCGGTGGACACAGTTGCTCCCTTTGCTTTGGCACCACAGGCAGCTGTGGACTGCACCAGACTTGATGTTGATACATTTGGGGGGCAACGACTTGTCAGCCTGGACATGCAAGCAACTGATATGAGCGGTGCAGAAAGATCTGGATGTGGTGCTGCAGTTGTTTCCAGGAGTAATACTGATGTGGTTGGATATTATTCAGCGGCCTATCTGCCACGACCAGCAGTGCTGGTCGTGGGGTCTGGTGAAAATTAATCGGTAGATTGGCCGCTTGGTTTGTGCACATGGAGGGTACCAGGTGATGCATTCATGGGTGGAGGTGGGCTGTGTGGGATTGTACAGGAACGATGGTGTGCACTTATCCCCGGTGGGGTTGGACTTACAATTGAACGACTGGCAGGAGGTGTTGGAGTGGGTAATGTTGAGGGATGCTCACTGGTCGCAGCTTTTGGGGGGGCGGCGCGGGGATAGTGAGGTCACCGGTGCCAGTGGCGGGATCCCGGAGGTTTCCGGGGTCCAGAGCCTTGGATAAAATTGGGACGGGGTGGGGTACCCCCAACCCGGATAATCCCTGGGCTGGCTTTTGCTAATTATATGGCAAAATCGGGGGCCAAGTGGGGGAGAGAAGTTGAAAAAAGCGGAGGCGTGCGCACCTTGCTGTTGACATGGCTGGTGAGGCATCATTCTGCTGGGGTATTCAAAATGATGGTTAGTTGATGTTGATTGTTAATCGGTTTCATGGTTCAATAAAGCTTCAACCAGAAGTGTTTACCAAAAGCATTGTGTCCGAGTGTTTGTGGAAGATTGGGGAGGAGGGGAAGGGGTTGGTGGAGAAGCATTGAGTCCGACCTGCTCCGGTTAATGAAGGCCGCGGGGGCAATGTCCCAAGCTGGCCACCCATAACCGGGCGGCTCGGCGAGATGCGGAGCCCAGTTTCGGGTTCGCGGGACGGTGGGGGGGGGGAGGAAGGAAGAGATGCAAGGACGTGGGAGCATCTTTTAAATGCATTGGCTCACCAGCGCATGGCACGAAGGGTGAGCCAATTAGGTGAGTGGGGAGGCGGGCCTGCGGCGCGAGGAGCCTAAGACGGGGGCCAGTCGCAGAAAGGTCCAGAGGACAGCGGCCCGCCCGCCCGCCTTATTGTAAAGGATTTCGGGAATGGGGGTGTCACAGTGGGGGGGGGGGTAGGTGGGACCCCTGGGCTGGCTTTTGCTAATTATATGGTGAAGTTGGGGGCCAAGTGGGGGAGAGAAGTTGAAAAAAAGCGGAGGCATGCGCACCTTGCTATTGACATGGCTGGTGAGGCATCATTCTGCTGGGGTATGCAAAATGATGGTTAGTTGATGTTGATTGTTAATCGGTTTCATGGCTCAATAAAGCTGCGACCAGGAGTGTTTACCAAAAGCATTGTGTCCGAGTGTTTGTGGAAGATTGGGGGGGGGGGGGGGAAGGGGGTTGGTGGAGAAGCATCAAGTCCGACCTGCTCCAGTTACCTGATATAGCTTTAAACAGTAGGGAGCTGAACACAGCAGGTTATCTTATTTGTCAAAGCAACTGCACTTTATAACAGTGAATATTTAATTTGCTTAAGTTATTTCCCAGGATATACATTTAAAAATAATCTACAATAGCACTAAGAAATAAAATGATATATGCAGAAGGATCATATAAAGGATAAGGTGGTATATAAAACTGATTAAATAAATAAATAAATAAATAAAAGCCATGGTTTAATATAGTTAAGAACATTGTGTGTTATTTACCATCGGCAGCATATATTTTATTTATTTATTTAGCTATTTTTATAGACTGCTTTTCTGAGAGTCAAAGAGATGTACATACAAAGGAATCTTGAAAACATTTACATAGAATAAAGATGATTTTAACTAGGAGAGTTGAGATAAGTTGCATTGATTTGAATCTAATTTGGCATTGCAACTAGGATAAGTTAATAGGGAGTGGTAAACTAACATTAACTTAATATAATATAGGGTAACTGTGAAGATAAATGTAAACATTAATTTAAACTAGCTAGGAATTGTATTAGAGGCAATAAACTCGTGCCATAAGAGACAAGTTTAGTTGAGAACTGTTCTGGTCGAGTTGGAAGTGAGGAGATTAGGCCCGGGAAAAATGTGGGTGTCTGGGCGGGAGGGTGGAAGATGGAGGGATTTCAGGTTTTATTGTTGAAGTATTCATTGAAAAGGTGCATCTGAAGTCCTTAAGGTCGGGTATAGATCGCAAACTCTCAGGCAGGGAGTTCCAAATGGTTTGTGCATATGTTTATGTTTATGTTTATTAAAACTTGATTGACCGCCCTTCAAATAAAATCAAAGCGGTTTACAATAAGTAAAAACCAATAAAAGCAAGGCACAAGGCCGGAAAAGGAAAAAGAAATTACAATTTGTAAAAGCAAAGTGGGTTAAGGAACAGTAGAGGAAGGAGAGTAGAGCTTCAAGGGGTGAGGGGAGGTGGGGAGGTTAAAGGCTAGGGAAAAAAGGTGGGTTTTTAGCTGTTGTTTGAATGCTGCGTAGCATTGTTCTAGGCGGAGGGAAGTGGGCAGGGAGTTCCAAAGTGCGGGGCCTATGAAGAAAAAAGCTGAGGAGCGGGTGGATTGAAGATGGGCAGCGGAAGGGGGGGAAGGGTGAGACGGTTTAAATGGAACGAGCGGGGGGTATGTCTGGGGGTGTGAAAGTGAATAAGATCAGCTAAATATTGTGGGGTACTGGTGTGTAGGGCTTTATGAACCAGGGTGAGTAGCTTATATTGGGAGCGAAAGGGAACAGGTAACCAGTGTAGATGGAGGAGAAGGGGGGTTATGTGGTGATAAGGGGATGAATGAGAGAGAAGGCGAGCTGCGGTGTTTTGGATTCTCTGACGGCGGTGAAGTTGGGAGGAGGCCAGGCCGATTAGGATAGAATTAGAAAAGTCGACCCGGTACATAACTAGAGAGAGAAGTAGAGTGGAGAGAGCGGAAGGGGCGAGGAAGGGACGAATGGCGCGAATTTGACGTAAGAGATAGAAAGAGGTTTTGGTAATGTGAGAGATATGAGCGTGAAAGGTAAGGTCTGAATCAAAGAGGACACCGAGATAGCGGAAGGTGGTGACCAAGGATATGGGAGTGTTGGAAAGGGACGGAGCTAGAGAGGGGGAGGGATGACCGTGAGGGAACCAGATGGCAGTGGTCTTGGCAAGGTTGAGGTGAAGGCAGTTCTGGGTCAACCAGTGAGTGACGACTGTGAGGCAGTTATTTAAGGGAGTGGGATCGGGATGGGAGGGGGGCGTGTGATGAAGGAGAAGAATATCGTCTGCATAATAAAAGGCAAAGATCCCAAATTGTTGGATGACTAGTGTGAGGGGCACCAAGAAGAGATTGAAGAGAAGATGAGCCAAGACAGAACCCTGGGTGACCCCACAGGGTAGAGGGAAGGGGGCAGAGGGTGGTGTAGAGGAAGAGGCAGTGAGGACTGAGGCTGATTGGGCGTAGAGAAAAGAATGAAACCACCTGTAGACAGTGCCATGAATACCAGCTTCACGGAGACGGGCTAGAAGAAGGGAGTGATCAACCAGGTCAAAAGCCGCTGAAAGGTCAAGTGCTACCGCAACCGAAATGTCACCACGATCATGTGCCACATGCAGGGAATTAGTGAAAGCAAGGAGGATGGTTTTGACACTGTGACCTGGCCGGAAGCCTGATTGACGGGGGTGAAGGTAGTTGGTGGAATCGAGATGGTGCAAAAGCTGTTCAAAGACGATCTTTTCAAGGAGCTTAGAGAGGAATGGAAGGTGTGAGACGGGGCGGTAATGGACTGGGTCAAGAGGGTCAAGGGAGGATTTTTTGAGGATTGGACGGATTAAAGAATGTTTCCAGGGGTTGGGGAAAGTTCCTGTGGAGAGACTATTATTTAATATGGAAAGGATAGGGGGAAGGAAAGAAAGAGAGGGTGTAAGTAACCATGAGGTTGGGATGGGATCAAGGGGACAGAAGGTCTTGTTAGAGGTAGAGATGAGTTTGTGAATTTCAGCTGAGGTGGTTAGTGCGAATGTTGACTATGTGTGGGAGAGGTGGGATAAAGGAGGGGGGGAAGCTGTAGGGGGTGGGGAGGAAATGGATGGGGGACAGGCTGGCAAGGACGCTCTTAGAGAAGTGACCTTGGCGCTGAAAGTAGAAGCTAGCAAAGGAGGGGCCGGGGTGGGATGGGTAGACGCAGAAGAGGAATTGGGACGAAGGGAAGTGAGAGACCGGAGTGTAGAGTAAAGGTGTCGGGTCTGATTTGGGGCGTTAGTGATGGCATTGGAAATAAAGGTGTGTTTTGCCAGGAGAGTCTGGGAATGGTAGAAGGCATGATGAGTTTTAAAGGAAGACAGGGTAGTCGGGGAGGGGTTCTTACGCCAGTGGCGTTCAGCTCTACGAAGTTGAGAGCGGAGGAGGCGGAGACCGGAATGAAACCAAGGTTGTGAGATATGCCGCTTTGCTAGGCAGGGGCGAAGGGGGGCGATAGAATCAAAGGCGGAAAAGAGGGAGGAGAACCATGTGGATGCTTGGGTGTCGGGAGATAAGGAGGAGAAATCTGGGGGGAGAAGGGTGGTAACCGGGGGAAAACTTTGAACCGTATTAGGGGTGACTAGCCTTGATAGTCGAGGGGGCGAGGAATGCAAGGGGGGGAGTGAGGAATGGGGAGGGAGTGGGAGGGAGCAGGAGGCAGTGAGACAGACATGATCGGTCCAGGGGAGAGGGAGAGCTGCTAGATTAGAAAACAGGAGCTGGGATGTCGCAGGGGTAATGAGGAGGTCAAGAGTGTGACCGGCGGAGTGGGTGGGAAAGGGAACATGTTGGGTGAGGGAGAGATCTTGAAGGAGAGCAAGAAAGGCATGATCCCTTGGGGAAGAAGGTGAATCGAGGTGAAGATTGAAATCCCCAGCAATGAGAAGGTGTGGAAAAGCCAAAGAGAGGTCTGAGAGAGTCCGAAGAACAGAGTCCCAAAGGTCAGGGCGAAGGGCAGGGGGGGAATAGATAAGAAGGATGTATAGTGAGGGTGCAGTGTGAAGATGAAACAGAAGGGATTCAGAATAGTAGAGTAGAGGAGAAGAGACCTGAGAAGCGGGAAAAGCGGGGGATAGGATGGCCGCCACCCCACCGCCAGAGCGACCTATGCGGGGGACTGAAATTGCTGAGAAGCCAGGGGGAAGGCAGCGGGCGAGAAAGGCGTCCTCACCGTCCTTTAGCCAGGTTTCAGTGAGGAGGGCACTGTCAAGAGAAGATTGAAGAAGAAGATCCTGGACAAGAAGGGTCTTGGATCTCAGGGATCGACAGTTCAGAAGACCTAAATTGAAAAAAATGGGGGAAGGAGAGATAGGGTGGGTGAGGATGTGAGTGTAAGCTAGACAAGGGCGGAGGTTAGCTAAACAGCGAAGACGTTTGGAGGGAGCCTTGATTGGGCGTCGACCCCATAAGATGGGTATGGAAGCCATAGGATGATAAACCGAGAGGGAAGGAAGAGAGAGGTTTGAAACAGTGCACTGTACCTGTGGTAGCTGAGCAGAGACGCAAGTGGTGAACCCCGAATAGGAGATGAAATGATCCAGTCCAGTTGGGGTGGAAAAGGAGAGAGCTAAAATGGAAAGAAACAGCGGGACAAAATTAGAGACGTGGCTTCCGCTGCTGGAGCGGCCCCAAGGAGCGCACCTAAGGAGCACGTCGTTCTGTTAGCGGGTGACTGGTTGCTCTAAAATACTCTTTCAACCACTCTCTCATGGGCATGCGCCTGTGGCTGTGTCCTGTGGTGGGGCCTGCTTTTTCAAGGACCGTTGATGATGTCAGCAGCTCAGCTGGCTCATGCCCTATAGAAAATTTTAGTATATGCTCACTCTTTGACTTTCTTTAATTTCTAGGTAGACATGGGTATGCATAACTTGTTAACTTTAAAATCTGACATGCCCAAATGAATCGAATCTGCACTCTTGAATGTACTTCCCTACCTCAAATGGACATATAATCTGTTTTTTACTGTTGCGCATGGGCATACTAATACCAAGTATCCATCTTACTTTTTGCAAGTTTTTATAAAGCTACTACTAGAACTAGAATACAATCCTTATAGTGATACTTCAAACTATATATAATTATAGAAAAACATAATCACTTTATTTGAAATTATCATTTTTGAGAAAAGTACCAACACTTTTCCTGTTTAGATAACATGAATGTAATTTATAGGGGCTATGTTCCGCAGCGGTGGAAAAAAAACACTTGAAGCAGCTGTCATCACTGCTTTAATTTATACTCGGATATCAATTCCGGGATCATATCTGGTTACTGGCTGATTATCTGGGTTGCCTGGTTAGTTGATTAGCTGACTGGTCAGTGACAATATTCAGCAGGCTAAAGGTGGACAGCCACCGGTTCCATCCTGGAAATGCCCTGATGCTAGCCAGCTAGCATCAGGGCCTACAAATCGGATAGCAGAAGATATTCAGAAGCACCAAGTGGTTTAGGGATGCTGAATATCCTGCTGATTAACTGGTTAGCAGTTCTGCTAACTGGTTATATTGCTTTGAATATACCCCCGTAATTTGTATTTTATGATAAAACAAAAACAAAAACCATTTAGCAGCCAAATAGTAAAATATTCATCTGCAAGAATTTGTTGTTTAAACCAATAAAATAACTAATTTGGTCTCTTATTTACTAACCTGCAGTAAAATAGCACATGTGTGAGCTATTTTACTGAAGGAAAATATACTATGGGATTCCTTAGCCTATGGTACTTCAATATTCTGTTAGATAAATCCAGCTGCTGTTTTCTGTTTGGTCAGGGCCCAGCTGATTACTAAGAACTTACAGACTATTGGCTGAACACCAATACACCATTGCTGTAACATCACTAGTACATGTAGACTCACTTTACTTCTCAATAGAGGCTATTGGCCATATACTACTGACTTACTGAGCAATGTAGAAAACTGCCCTTAGGATGAGCCCAGGATCCTGATTACTTCCCTGCCTGAAATGAAAATATATATCAATAACTCTCCATGAACTGTGAGCACTGTGCTTTGAGAATTTACTTCTAATGTATCTTGAAATAAGATTAAAATGCACCCCATCTGAGGCAGACCCTGGAGGTGCAGCGGGAACATAGGGATTACATTTGTGACCTCCTAGAGAAAATGCATGCACTCCATCATGACCTGAGGGGGACATACAGCCAGCAGTGGTCAGCTACCAACCTTGTGCAGGCTTCTGCCAGTGCTCCGAGTACAAAGAGTACCATTAGCTCACCATCCTGCTCCTGCATCTATAACTGGCAACAAGGTGGCACACAGGTCTCATTGAGCTATACCAAGCAGTGCAACCCCCGCCATCCAACATACTGAGCATTGAATATGTGGTCTGGATTGTCATACGCTTATATTATGGTAACCTGCTGTTCCCTTTCTTTTCTTTGCCTATCCTTTTGACTGTTTCTCTCCTCAACTCTTTCCTATCTTACAAATGGCGTTCCTTTCATGTTTCCACAAATGATATATTATTGTAAACCGCTCTAATGCTTCGGCCTGAGCGGTATATCAAATTCAAATAAACATAAACATAAAGGCCACTGCAGTATTATAAAAAGGGCATCTTAATTGCCAGGTTCACAGCAATGAACCTTTTCACCTGCCTGTTCAGTCTTATTTTTAAAAAGTCAACCCACTCCACAGAAAACAAAGCACTCTATTGCTACAAGGTAGTAAAAAAAATCTTATTTTCATTCACCGAGGTTTCTTATTAGTCCAATAAACACAAATGGGAGGTCTCAGAACTAGTGGGCAACCTTTCTTGTGATAAACTGTTCTGCGGCATGACGTTTGTTTAGGTTGGCAATATTCCCCTGAGGAAGCTTGTTTGCAAAACGCTTGGAGAGCGCTAGTTTGAAGCGTTGGGGTATTATACAGATTGCATGAAGTTCAAGATCATTTTTATGAAAGCTAAGTTGTACTGATGCGTTTTCTATATATTGCTTCACTATTTATGAGGGAAGGTCATTGATGCAATAGGGCAATGGTTTGTAGATTTTCTATAAGCCTGTTGAATGCCCGCTAGTTCTGAGACCTCCCATTTGTGTTTATTGGACTAATAAGAAACCTTGGCGAATGAAAATAAGATTTTTTACTACCTTGTAGCAACAGAGCGCTTTGTTTTCTGTGGAGTGGGTTGACTTTTTATGATGTTTTGCACTCTGAAACTTGACCTGTATATATTTTCAGTCTTATTTTTAGCCACAGTTGCTGGCAGGTATATTTTGGGAACCTGACAGGTACTTATGACCTAGATTGGCCACTGTTGAAAACAGGATACTGAGCTCAATGGACTTTTGGATTTGAAAAAGGCCAGAGATGAAGCCTGACACACAGACTCAGGTAGTTTGTTCCAGGCATAAAGAGCATCAAAGTGGAAGGATAAAAGTCTGGAGTTGGCAGTAGAAGAGAAGGGCACAGATAGAAGGGATCTGCCAGAAGAATGGAGCACCCAAGGAGGGGTGTAGGGAGAGATAAGCGAAGAAAGGTTTTGAGGAGCAGAAGAATGAGTGCACTTATAGGTCAGCAGGAGAAATTTGAACTGGCTACAATGAATAGGGAGCCAGTGAAACGACTTGAGAAGAGGGGTTGTATGAGCATTTCGAGGCTGGCAGATTAGCTGTGCAGCTGAGTTTTGAAAAGATTGAAGGAGAGAGAGATGATTCAGAGAGGAACCAGCAAGGAGGAGATTGCAATAGTCTAGACGGGAGGTGACTAAAGAGTGGATAAGTGTCTTAGTAGTGTGCATAGAAAGGAAGGGACACATTTTGCCAATGTTGTAGAGAAAGAAGCGATAGGTTTTAGCTGTCTGTTGGATGTGTGTAGAGAAAAAGTAGAGTCGAAGATGACCCCAAGATTTTGAGCTGAGGAAACAGGAAAGAGTGTAGTGTTATCCACAGAAATAGAAAAGGGGAGGAATGGGGGAAGTGGGTTTTAGAGGGAAAGATAATTAGCCATGATCAGTTTCAGATGGTGGTGAGACATCTAGACAGAAGTGTCGGATAAGTAGGCAGATATCCCAGCCTGGATTGGATTCCTGTAGAGTTCTCAAGCATAAAAAGGTAGATCTGAGAGTTGTCAGCATAAAGATGGTACTAAAAACCATGGGAGGAAATAAGTGCACCAAGGGTCTGTGTAGAGAGAGAAAAGGAGAGGTCTCAAGATAGAGTCCTGATGTACACTAACTGAAAGGGGGATGGCGGAAGAGGAGGAACTACCAGAACAGACACTAAAAGTGCAAAGGGAGAGATAAGAAGACAACCAGAACAAAACAGAACCCTTAAATCCAAGCAAGGAGAGGGTATCAAGGAGAAGGTGATGATCAATAGTGTCAAAGGCAGCAGAAAGGTCAAGAAGGATGAGAATCAAGTAGAGGCCTTTGGATTTGGTGAGGAACAAGTCACTGGAGACTTTGGCAAGAGCCGTTTTTGTGGAATGTAGAGTACAAAAGCCTGACTGCAGTGGGTTCAGAAGGTCTTGAGAGCAAATAAAGTCAAGACAGTGGTGGTAAACCGCTCATTCAAGTAGTTTTGAAGCAAAGGGGAGGATAGAGATAGGTCAATAACTGGAAGGGCAGGTAGGATCTAGTGAAGACTTTTTGAGCAGAGGTGTAATCACAGCATATTTGACGGCCACAGGAACAATTGCAGTGGAAAGTGATAGGTTAAGGATATGATAGATGGAAGGGATGACAGTGGAAGAAATAGAGCTTAACAGACGGGTGGGAATGGGATCAGTTTGGAGGAGGAAAGAAGTTTTGCAGTTTCATCCTCAGAGATTTCAGAAAAGGAAGAAAGGGTAATTGAAGGTGAGGAAAGGATATGGGATTGAAGAGGGGGAATATGAGGTGGAGGTGACCTTTCAGAGAATTCAAGGCTATTCTTATGGAATTTGTCATGGAACTAGTCAACCAAGGCCTGGGCAGACAGTGAATGAGAGACTGGGGTAAGAGGGACCTTGAGGAAAGAGTTGAGCATAGCAAAGAGACGGCGAGGGTCAGAGGCAAATTAATTAGTCAGATGGACATAGCACTCTTGCTTGGTGATGCTATGGTTGACTGGAAAAAGGTTAGCATGAATTTGAAATGTAGGTAGTTAGCAAGTGTATGTGATTTAAGCCAAAGGCGCTTAGTAGAGAGGGCACAGGAATGAAGGTACCAGGTTGTCAAGGGCAGCCAGAGTTGAGGTATGGTGTGCCGCACAGGGCATGGAATGGGAGGATCCAGTGCATCAAAATGCAAGGCATAAGTGACTTTGTGCATATATATATGCTAGTAAACAGCATCCCTTATGTGTGCATTTTATAAGATATATATGCAAAATAGCTGCCCACTGCCTATCCTTCATCTCCAGAAATGCATAAATATGTTGCAGAAAAGATATATATTTTGTAAGAAAAAGGGACTAGAGACCATACAATAGAGGAAAACATATAAGATGAGGGTAGTTACAAATGTGCAATGAGAATAAGACACAATTTTTGTCCGTTAACTTGCATTAAACAGCAAAATTGTGCATTATTTTACTGTAATGCCTGCTAGTTTTAGGCAAAGCACATTCCATAATATTAAGATGCAAGGCCTGTAAATGCATTCAAAACACCTCATTATGGAAATCAAATACAGCTGCTTGTGTTGAACTTCACAAGCTGCATTATTCCTGGAAAATAATGCTAGTTCCAGCTGGCCATATTTTTCCACCCAAGAGAAGCTGCATTATTTAGCTCTCTTAGACATACTCCAAGCTCATCCACCCCCTGTAGAATAACCTCCAAGGAAGTCTCCACTCCTGAATAATCCTCATTCCCCTATAAACTCCCCTAGGTCTGCCTTAAGGCTTCTCTAGTAATCTAGAGGTGTGGTAGCAGGAATGATCCTCAGTCACTCCTATTGGTGCCAGGTTCAAAATGGCACCCATAACTCCTAGTGGTAGTCTTATGGTACTACTGCTAAGGGTCAAGCTGCCACACCATGAGACTATCACTAGAGGCAGCTGGTGCCAATGGGCAGGAGTGACTCTGGATCACTCCTGCTATGATACTCCCTAGACCACCAGAGAACCTTTAGATTAAGTTCAGGGGGCCTACAGAGGAGGGAATGTGTCTTTGGGAGGCAGTGAGTGTCTATGTGGAAGGTATCTTTTGGGAAACCTTTGCTGGGAGGGAGGGTGAAGGGGCTCTTTGGACCAGACTTCTGTTCCACACACCAGCCCCTTTAAGTAAGGTTCCCTTCTTGAGTTTAGTATCCGAATGTTGTAGCATCTTTTTGTAGAATGACGCCTACAGTAAATGATCTACCTATATTAAGAAGGTCATTTTAGAAGCTCTGTTCATCAATTGCACATCCCAATAGCCATTTTAGAAAGACTAGTGCAATCACATCTATGTCTGTGTGATTTCAGAAAGGCCCCCACACGTCTGGCTGCTGACCACCCATGCCTATACGTGCTCCAAGGGTCAAATAAGTATCAGAGAAGTTCTCATTTCAAGAAAGCAATACTTATAGAGAGAAGAGGGCAATGTGCTCTCACTTCCCCACTATTTTTTACCAGGTGAAAGGAATGTCCAGGTAAGTAAACACATCTTTCATTTTACCACTGTATTTCTGCACTTCTAAAATGGCAGGCTGGCATGTGTAAGTAGCAGCGGATGCACGTGCACATTCTGGAATAACATCATGGGCATATCTATGTTGCTGGAAACTGGCACATACATAATTGATGTTCAAGTTTCTGAAATCGCTTGGAAACTTGCATATGTCTAGAGTTCCATTTGCATATATTTTTGCAGTGATATCTACATTTTAGGGTGGACAGAGCTTTATTTCAGAAGACCCACCTTTACTGCTACCTTTCCCACAGAATTTAAGACATTTTCAGCCAGACATCCTTTCCAAAATTTGCCTTTATTTATCTTTGATATAACATTCATGAAAAACAATGATGCACAAAATTACTTACTGTATATCAAAAGCAATTTTAAAATAATTGACAGACATAAATTGCACTTTTATAAAATGGGTCATTTGTTATGACAAATATTTTTGCAACTGTGAACCATATGGAGAGAGCCATATGTTCTACATGAACTCAAATTAAAGCTGCTTCTGTGAGGTAAGCAAATCACAATGTAATTAGCTTTAATTTCATTTTGAAATTTCCAAATGACACCAAGAGAAAAAGAGAACAAAATACATAAAACTCATTTAGTCTCAAGCCTTGATTCTTATTAATGCAGCAAACTGAGACCCTGCACTGGTTTCATAGTGTAGGAGATTAACAGCCAGAAAATAATGACCTCTGAGTTTTTAAAATGCATGTTATGTTGGCACAGACTGTATATGATTGTTGGCAGCTTAGTTAGGTTATTTGAGGAAAGCAAGGGGGAAAGCAGATGCAGGGAAAGGGAAGAAGGTAAGAGGTAGGGGTAGATAATGAATAAAAGGGCAATAAGCATGGATAGTTTCTGAAAAAGAGAGGAATGGAATGTTGATAGAGACCATGGTCAAAAATGAGAACAAGAAAATGGAAGAGAGATAATATGGAAATGTGAAATAAAAGGAATAAGAGGAGATTGTCATGCATTTTAGCAGGTGGTTGCTGCTGTGTTCATGTATTAACATTCCAGGCTGCCTGTTGCGAAATACAGTATGTGCTATTGAGTCAATGCTGATGCCTGGCGACTCAGCCCCTGGATTTTCTTGGCAAGGTGTGACCAGAAGTAGATTGCAAAGTCCTTAACTAAAACCAATGAAAATGAATTAGACACCACCAACATAAAACCTCAAACACTCGCTGACTACTTTGAAACCAAGCTAAAAAAACAAAAGCATAGCCAACACCCCCCCCCCCCACCAGAACCACCGATAAGCCACAATACGTGGAACAACTTCCACCAAATAGATCAGAAACACTTAAAAAACACAATATCAAACATTAACACAACCACATCCCCCCTGGACCCATGTCCAGTCTCCTGGATTAAGCATACAAAAGCAGAGCTAGCTTCATACCTACTCCACATAGTAAACCAATCCCTTCTACAAGGTACCATGCCCACAGAACTTAAGATATCCTCCATACACCCAATACTAAAGAACAGAACACTCAACAGAAACAAACCCAGCTCATGCAGACCAATAGCAAGCACCCCCTTTGTCACTAAAATCATCGAAAAAAATCACCCAAATACAACTTCAAGATTACGTAGAGAGCAACGCCCCCCTAGACACCCAACAATTCGGCTTTTGACCTTTTCATGGAGTCAAAACCCTGCTGATATCCTTACTAGACCACCTCATCTGAGGCCTAGATAACCCTAAATGTATATTCTTATTAGTTTTCATAGACATGGTCTCAGCATTCGATAATATCAATCACAACACCCTCATCACCAGACTAACACAAATTGGAATAGGAGAAATGGTCCTACAGTGGTTCAAGTCCTATATCTCGAACCACAGACTATGCATACAGTTAGGAAATGAACCACCAGTTACCTTCCCACAAGACCAAGGAATCCCCCAAGGGTCTGCCTTCTCAGCCCTATTATTTAACCTTTACCTGCAACCAATCACCGATATATTTAAAAAATTCAACATCAATTACTATATCTATGTGGATGACATCATGTTATCCCTCCCCGTAGATACGGATAACCCCAATTTTAACAACCTATCCGACTGCATTAGTGAAACCGAATCATGGCTACACGCAAACATCCTTAACATTCATTTCAAAAAAACGGAAGCCATGTACGTTACAAAAAATCAAAACCACACCCTCCCTCAAAGCATCACCCTAAACTCTGCTACCCTCCCAATGAGGTCAAATACCTTGGTATTACTCTAGATCAAACCCTCAGCATGCTCCCCCACTTAAAATAAACAGTGAAAACCGTATTCTACAAGTTAAAGACAATCCAACACATACGACCATTCCTAGAAGCAAACGATTGCAGATCAATAGTCCAAGCAATTGTCACACCACACTTTGACTACTGTAACAGCCTGCCAAAAACCTACACATCCTCCAAAGAGCACAAAACATCACAGCAAGAATTATTTGTAAAGCCCCACTGACCACATCACACCCATACTATTTGACCTCCACTGACTCCCAGTAACAAATTGAATAAAATTCAAAATACTCATGACAGCCTTTAAACTAATTAACAATATAGCACCATCCATACTCGCAACACTCATTCAAACCCCACCAGACACAAGAACTAGAAGAGAAAATGCACTTCATTCCCTTGAAATACCCAACACATTCAGGAAAACAAAGCAGGCCACAAGCTCCAGGGCATTCACATACACTGCCCATCTCCCTCTGGAACTCCCTACCACTATCAATGTGTTCAATTAAAGACCTCCAGATGTTTAAAAAAATCGCTCAAAGCACACCTCTTCACAGCACATTATGGAACACAAAACACAATTCAAAACACCACCCAAACCCACAGTCAAACTAACCACATGCATAATGCTGACCGACTGCCATCTAACCATACTCAGAGGTGAACCCCATCCTACAAGCTCAGCAACACTTGCTTATAACTGCCTGAATATAGTTTGAATATGTTAAGAATGTTCAAAAGTTATAATGTAAAAAGTTCCAAAAACTGTTTTATGTAACATGTTAGATATCTGTAAACTACCCCTGATCTCTGGGAGAGGTGGTATAGAAAACTGTAACAAATAAATAAGTCTTTCTTGAGCACAGTGAGCTTACAGCCCTAGGTATTCCAAGGTGGTTACCCATCCAAGTATTAGCCAGGCTCAACCCTGATTAGCTTCAGAGGTCAGACAAGAACAGGTTCATCTGCTTGTTATTGCTCACTAAAATGTGCATTAAATGGTTTTCAGGCTTTAGTAAGAGGACCCCTAAATATGTTAAGGCGCCTTAGCAAACTGAATGCACACTAACAAATGCAGAGCCATAGGAAGACAGTAAAGTGGGTAGGAGACAAAGAAGTTGTTGGAAGGTTAGGAGAGAGAGAGAAGTGTGGATGGGTAGGTGAGAGAAATGGAAAATGAAAAAAAAAACTACAGGGGAGTGAGAAGAAATGTCAGTGAAAGGAAGAGAAATGGAATCTGATAAGAGAAGGATGGAGAGAGTTGAGGGACAAATAAAGGAGGGATTTGACCATTGTTCCACTTTCTGCCAAAACAGATATATATTTTTAAAGAATATTCAGAACAACTGTAGTTTTCTTTTAAAATAATATTACTGCTTAAACTTAGAATAATAGGGGGTTATTTTAAAGTCTTAGCCGTGATTTGGATGTCTGGAGCCATTTTGCAAATGGCCTTTAAAGACATCACTAATGTGGGGACATCCAAGTAGGTAGTGGGTGTGGAAAAGGCATTTCTGGGGAAGTGCAATGGACTTGCACATTCCTGTTCGATTTCAGAAATGGTGGGGACATCTACAAGCATATCCATGTTTAGACCTGCTCCAGGCACAAATAGAAATCAGGCAAGTGCTTGTTTTTGACTTAAAACATCCAGAGGCTGTAGAGTTAAGTGACAAGCCTAAGATCACAAAGGCCCACACTGTTCCTAACCCACTACTTTAGCCATTAGGCTATTAGATGTCCCTGTTCTGAAATGTTATTCTGGGGATCTCTATATAGACGCCTCCATAGATGCCCATATTGGACACATCCATGTTTCTGAAATTGTGCCTAAACTTGCACATGCCTGCTTCTTTTTTTATTCTAGAATTTCTTGTTTTAACATCCCAGATTGCATTGGACATCCTTTGTAAAATGTGCCATAAAGGAACCAATATTTAAAGGTACCTGCTAACTGGATAAGTGCCAGTGAGAGGAATATTTGGTTGGCACTATCCAAACAGTGCTGCTGAATACTTCCTCTCATCAGCTCAGTGCTACCTGAATAGTTCTGGGGCAGTCTGTGGGCTGAGCTGGGGCTTTCATGAGAAATCGGAGCCATGGCCCCATTGAATAAAATAGAACTGTGGCTCCAATTTTGCATGGAAGCTGCCAGCGCACCCTGGTAAACAGACCCTTAAGTTCCTCTGGAAAACCTTCTCCCAGTAAGAGAAGGAACCACAGTAGGAAAAAAAAATCTAAAATGGATAAAGACCTGGATCAGTAAGGTGTTAGAAACAGGAGTATTTATTTTAGATCCGAATAAATTATTTGTCCAATGGAAACTATATGAACAAAATCATTTTTGTAACAGGTGTTGGAATAATATAAGAATTAATTTTGTTCCATATAATACTAGGCCTTGCATGATCACACTAAACTTTTCAATGAACCTCTTTATATGTGAATTTGATTCTTTCAAATAAAAACCCCTCAACTACAAGGCTACTGGGTAAATATGCCAGCTCAAATATTTTAAATCTTAGCTCAGATACAGTTGGTAGCTACTTAGCATCTGTTGTCTTCTTCGTTGGGGCCCAAAGACATCACCAACAGGGCTTGGAACAAGAACTCAGGATCTCTCCCACCTTCTTTCCAGCTGAAATGCTTCTGAAATTGCAAATAACTGGTTTCCTTGTTCCTGACACTCCTTCCTCTCATCTAGAACCAGCCTTACGAAAGATTGCTTACAAGTTTATGAGGACCAGTAAGCCATGAATATGTGTTTATTTTTCCTTAGATGCCCATTTTAGGAGATACATACACTAACCTTCTAAACCTCCACTCACAAATGCATCCTTTTCTTACACTCTAAAGCTTCTCCCTTGCTTGCCTAACACTTTCAGTCACTCTTTATCACACATGCCCAATAGCGTACCTTCTATCCCTATCACAAGCACCCACATACCCAGAACACTCTCTCCCTCTCTTGCTTCTAACAAAAATTCTCTTAAACCCTAGAAGAGGTACTACCCTTGTTTTTGCTAAGTGCCGTCAAGTTGGTGTTGACTCATGGTGACCCTCTGGATAGTTGTCTTAAAGGGTGTTCAGTCTTCAGTCAGGCGGCTCATTGCTGACAGACTGGCACCCGTAGCTGCTATTATAGTATCGATTCATCTCATTGATGGCCTTTCTCTTTTTCATTGACCTTCTACCTTGCCAAGTATGATGTCTTTCTCTAATGATCTCTCTCTTCGCATGATGTGTCCAAAGTATGAAAGTCTAAATTTTCTCATCAGAGCTTCTAAAGAAAGCTTAGGTTTGATCTCCTCTATTACTGACCGGTTTGTTCTTCTGGCAGTCCATGGTATATACACAGTCGCCAGCACCATAATTCAAAGGGATCAATTGTCTTCCTGTCTATCTTTTTCATTGTCTAACTTCCACATCCATATGATGTTATTGAAAATGCCATGGCTTGAACAAGTCTAATCTTTGTATGGAAAGAAACATCTCTGCTCTTGAGAATCTTGTCTAGGTCCTTCACAGCCATTCTGCTAAGAGCAAGGCGTTGTTGGATTTCTTGACTGCTTGTTGCTTCTTTATTGATAGTTGATCCAAGTAGGTTAAAGTTGTCAACTATTCAATTTCTTCTCCATCAACGATGTTTCGGAAGGATGTATCCTTGAGGGATACTAGCAAAACAGGGAAGTTAGGACATCCTGACAGAGAGGTTTCAACAAAGATAAAAGTAACCAAGATGCCCTTCAGTACAGAGCCAAAAGATTCCAAATTACACCTATCAACTAATAACCAGATGAATATGAATAAAATGCAACCTCTAAAATGCCTGTATGCAAATGCAAGAAGTCTAAAAATATAAGATAGGAGAGCTAGAATATATAACACTTAATGAAAGGTTATATATGACTGACATCTCAGAGACCTGGTGGAAGGAGGACAACCGATGGGACACTGTGATACCTTGTACAAACTATATTGCAATGATATAGTAGATCAAATTGGTGGAGGGGTTGCACTCTATATTAGAGAAGGCATCGAATCACATAGGATCAAAGTTTTGCAGGAAACAAAATACACTGTAGAATCTCTATGGATAGAAGTTCTATGTAAAATGTGGACGGCAATGGCAGTGGGGGTGTACTACCGACCGCCTGGTCAGAACAAACAAATGGATGATGAAATGCTAAAAGAAATTATAGAAGCTAATAAAAGTTATAAAACAGCAATAATGGGTAATTTCAATTACACCTGTATCAACTGGGCCAATGTTACAGTAGGACATACTAGAGAGATAGTTTCTAGATGAAATAAATGACTGCTTCTTGGAGCAGCTGGTTCATGAACCAACAAGAGGGGAAGCTATATTGGACCTAGTCATTAGTGGAACATAACATCTGGTGCAAGACAAAACGTTTTTGAGGCCACTTGGTAATAGTGATCATAGCATAATCTAATTTGATTTAATAAATAGAAGAAAGACAGCAAGGAAATTCACAGTACTACCTTTTAATTTTCAAAAGGGAGACTGTGATAAAGTGAAAAAAGTTAAGAAAAAACTAAGAGAAGCAGCAGCAAAGTTTAAAAATTTACATCAAGTGTGGGCCTTGTTTAAAAGTACTATATTGGAAGACCAGACTAGATGTACTGTATTCCACGTTTTAAAAAAAGTGGAAGGCCAAAAAACTGCCCACATGATTTAAAGGCGATGTCAGAGAACCTGCTGTTGCCAAAAAAACATCCTTCAGGAAATGGAAAAAGGAGTCTAATGGCGAACAACAGAAAAAAACGTAAGCATTAGCAAATTAGATGCAGGGCATTAGTAAGGCAGGCAAAGAGAGAATTTGAAAAGAAGCTTGCTGTGGAAACAAAAACACATAATAAATCTTTTTCAAATACATTCTTAGCAAAAAAAACTGTGAGAGAGTCAGTTGGAGCACTGGATGATAGAAAGATAAAAGGGGCACTAAGGGAGGACAAGGCCATAGTGGAGAGATTGAATTAATTCTTTGCTTCAGTTTTTACTGAAGAAGATGTAGGAAAGTTACCCATTTCTGGAATGGTATATAAAGTTGATGCAGAGGAAGACTTGAAAGAAATATCAATAAACCAGTAGGATGTATTAAAACTGTTTGATAAATTGAAGACTCGCAAATCACCTGGACCAGATGGTATACATCCAAGGGTGTTGAAAGAACTGAAATATGAGACTGCAGACCTACTATCTGTGAACTATCATTATTGTCATCTGCAGTACCTGAGGATTGGAGAGTAGCCAATGTTTTTAAAAAGGGTTCCAGGGGTGATCCGGGATGCTACAGACTGATGAGTCTGACGTCAGTACCAAGCGAAATGGTAGAAACCATTATAAAGAACAAAATTATTGAGCATGTAGATAGTCATGTTTTAATGGGAAAAAGCCAACATGGCTTTAGCCAAGGAAAGTCTTGTTTTATTCATCTGTTATATATTTTGAAGGTAGGAATGATATAGTGTATCAGGATTTTCAGAAAGCCTTTGACAAGATACCTCATAAGAAACTCTTGGTAAAATTAAAAAGTTATGGGATAGGAGGCAGTGTACTCTTTTGGATAAGGAACTGATTACATGATACAAAGCAGAGGGTAGGGCTAAATGGTCAATTTTCCCAATGAAGAAAGGTGAATAGCGGAGTTCCTCAGGGATCTGTGGTGGGTCCGCTGCTTTTTAGCATATTCATAAATGACCTGGAAATGGGAATAATGAGTGAGGTAATCAAATTTGCAGATGACATAAAATTGTTCGAAGTTGTTAAAATGCAAGGGAATTATGAAAAATTTCAAGAGGACCTTGAAAAATTGGAAGACTGGGCATCCAAAAATGGCAGATGAAATTTAATGTGGATAAGTGTAAAATTATGCACCAATGAAAGAACAACCCAAACTAGGTTACACAATGCAAGGTTCCATATTAGGAACCATTACCCAGGAAAATAGATGAAGGCATCATCATGGATAGCATGTTGAAACCCTCCACTCAAGAAAGCAAATAGAATGCTAGGAATCATAAGCAAAGGAATGGAGAATAACACCAAGGATATGGAGTGGAGGAGTGGCCTAGTGGTTGGGGCAGGGTACTTCAGGCTGGAAGGTCAGGGGTTCAAATCCCACTAGAGGACAGCAATCTTGGGCCGGAAGGACTGGGGTTTCTAGTCCCACAGGTGCTCCTTGTGGTCTTGGGCAAGCCACTTAACCCTCCATGGCCCATGTTCCCTGTAAAATAGTTATTTCCAATGTTCAATGTAAGTTCAGTTTGTTCAATGTAAACCGCACTGATGCAGAATAGCGTGGTATATAAGAGAATATAAATAAATAAAAAATAATGCTCTGTATCGTTCCATGGTGAGACCACACCTTGAATATTGTGTGCAATTCTGGTCGCTATATCTTAAAAAGAATATAGAATAATTAGAAAAGGTACAGAGAAGAGAGTTCCTGTTAACATTTTTGTAAATAGTATTATGGAAGGGGTGCCTGGTAAGGTTTGCCTCTTGGTGGATGATATCAAAATGTGTAATAGGAAGGTGTGGATAGCTTGAAGAGAAATCTAGGGAAGCTTGAAGAATGATATAGAATTTGACAGTTAAAATGTAATGCTAACAGATGCAGGTGAATTACTTAATGAAAGAAGAACAGGACCTGAGGGGGTGATCATAGTTAATAAATTTAAGGTGGCCAAACAGTCAGAAAAGGTGAAAGCAAAATCCACAAGGTTGTTTGGGAAGCTACAGACCGGTGAGCCTGACGTCAGTACCAGGAAAAATGGTAGAAACCATCATAAAAACAAAATTACTGAACATGTAGATAGTCATGGCTTAATGGGAGACAGCTAACATGGCTTTAGCTAAGGAAGGTCTTGTCTTACTAGCCTGTTATGTTTTTTTTTTGAAGGTGTGAATAAACAGGTAGACAAAAGTGAGTCAGTTGATATAGTGTATCTGGACTTTCAGAAAACCTTTGACAAGGTCCCTCATGAGATACTTTTGGCAAAATTAAAAGGTCATGGGATAGGAGGCAGTGTACTATTGTGGATCAGTAATTGGTTAAAAGATAGAAAGTAGAGGGGGCGGAGCCTGGTATCTGGTCAAGATGGACGTGTAGGAGTGCTGCTTCAGAGGGCAAAAGACAAGAATCCTGATTTTCTGCAATATTTGATCAAATAGTTCCTACCTACTTAGTTGCCATTCGATCCCGGATATGTCAGGTTCCAAGCAGATGTGGCTGGATTTCCAACTATCTCAGAATGATATTGCAAAGAGAACCAAGACTGAAACTCTCTCACCTCACAAGAAGGCAGTCATCTGAGATAGCCCTGAGACTTTGCAGGAGATCTTGGCTGAGATTCAGGTAGTCAAAGAAATGGTCAAAGCTAATGGAAAATCGCTACGTGCAATGCAGGAAGATATTAACGCTTTGAGATCTTCATTGGAGTATAATACGGCTCATTTGGAGAAGGTAGAGAAGGTGGTGGTGTCGTCACATGGGGAGAGGCTTGAGGCCGTTGAGAAGCAGGCAAAGTTGATTCGCTCACTGCAAAGAGAGGTGGAAGATGGCAATCATCGCTTGCGGCGAAACAACATAAGGATACTAGGAATGCCTGAGGGAGCAGAGGGGCATGACTTGATATTCTTTCTGCAGGTTATGATTCCAGGTGTGTTAAAGCTGCATTTCACTATGCCATTTGAGATCGAGCATTCCCATTGAGTGCCTACGCAGTCTGGGGCCATGAACACGCATCCACGCCCAATCATCTTGAAAGTTTTGCATTTTCAACAAGTGTTGCAAATAATGGGAGTAGCCAGAGCACTTACAGCTTTGGAGTACCAGGGACATAAACTCCTGTTCTTCCCTTACTTTGCAAAGGTGACGGTGGATCGGAGAAAGAGTCTTTTGGCAACGTCCACGCTTGATACAACTGAAGGACCGTTTTGGACTGCTATATCCTGCCCGCATGAAAGTCACGTTGCATAACCAGACCAAGACTTTTGACGATCCTGGAGATCTATGTGCATTTCTGGAGGATAAGGAGTCGGCGTTGATGCAGTGAAGGATGTATTGCATCTTCTGCTTGCCGCAGATTTATGGCGCTTGTTATTATGAGCGTTCAACTGGTCTGGGGTCATGTGAAGGCAAGCTATCCACATGGAAGCGGCATATAAGCGTGTCATACTGCTATTTTCTGGGACATTTATTCAGTCTCGTTTGTAAATATTATTTTTACTTTTAAGAAGGGAGGTGGGCAAGATGTGAAATGTGATGTATTGAAGAAATGTGGGCGTGTTGGTTCACTGAGCCCTCCATGTCTGTCTTGTCCTAGTGGGCTCACCCATTAAGTTTTGTGTGATATATAGCCCCCCCCCCCCTGGTTTTAGGTAGCTTTAGGAAATGTTCTCTGTTTTGTTTTTTGTTTTTTTAGAGTTGAGTGTTCTAGTGCGTTTGATCATATAACATGGCCTCTTCCCTTTTCTTTGGGCTATAGATGCAGCCATACTTTATAGGCGCTTAAGAAATTGTTCTACAATGTTAAATCAAAGTTTACATATTGATCTGTTTCTGTAACTTATGACTGATAATTTGGAGTTATATTCAGTTTGTTTTCTTTAGGTACTTGAATGTTAATGGTATTAATAGTTGTTACCAAGAGGACTGTTCTATTCTGTATGGTAGGATAGGAATGTTGACATCTCATTGCTGTAAGAGACACGAGTGTAATGGAGTTATTGAAATTTCTCACACAGGACCGATTTCAAAGGAATTTCTACTGCCCATTATAAGAGTAAGGGAATGGCCATTTCAGGAGGGAAAGGGGTTTCCCCCCAAGTTTGTTAATTCTTAGTCCTGATTTCCCTATCTTCCAAGGGTATTGTTCAAGACTCAGTGAGTTTATTATGCATGTGGTTCACAGCTAGGTTTATGCTATAATCTCGTTCACCCTCTTTGACTTAAAGAGCTCTAATTATACACAGTAGTGTGGTTGTCGGTCTGTTTCTTGGTGGGTGGTGGGGTTGTCTTGAAGATATAAGTAAGTTTATCACTCCTAAAGTGAATGGTATAATAGGAATACTATCAGTGTTCCTTCAAACAACGCATATTGTTAATACTGTTAGAACTTTAGTTCAGCTCTCATTGAAAATAACCGCCTAGACTTGCTAGCTGGAAACTTGGGTTTTAATAGGAGGGGGGGGGGTCCCTGATTGTCTGACCTATACTATGGCTTTTGCCAAAGCGAGGTTCACAAGGGGTGAAGGGGGCTGTAGGCATATGTTCAATATGCAGATGAGAATAAGTGTTAGTCTCATCAAGGAAATGTCAACAACTTGGATTTGTGGTGTAGGCATGACCTAACATTCAATTGCACTGGGCTTAAACATAGACTTGTATTGGGTGATGCTGGGACTCAGGGCCACTCTCTCCTGATTTGGGGTCATTTTTCAATCAGCAATTTTGCATCTTGTCCTTATAAAGGGACTGTCAGTCTGAACTAGTTCCATGTTGGGAGTGGCCCTTTTCCCATTATTCCTAATTGGGAACATACTACTGAGATTGGTAGATATGCATGGTGGCACATTTGTGCATATGTCCTCTGCAGTGGAGTATTGGCTCTTGCATAGCCCTTGTAGACCTGAAGAAGTTTTATGATTTCTTATTTTTTAATCTGGCTCCTGATGATCGTAGGATAATGGGAGGGACAGGGTGGGGTGGACTGTGTTCTGTCTTTGAGCATCTCGTGTTACAGAGAATAATTGTGTATTTAAATTTGTTGTAATCTGGGGTTTTTTTATTTCTTTTTTGTTTGTATTTGTTAGAAAATATAAATAAAGTAATAAAAAAAAAAAGAAAGATAGAAATTAGAGGGTAGGACTCAATGGCCAATTTTCCCAATGGAGAAAGTTGAATAGAGGAGTACACCAAGGATCTGTGCTGGGTCTGCTGTTTTTTTACATATTCATAAATGACCTGGAAAAGGGAATAACGAGTGAGGTTATCAAATTTTCAGATGATACAAAACTATGTATTTAAAGTTGTTAAAACCCATGAGAATTGTTGAAAATTGCAAGAGGATCTTGATAAACTGGAAGACTAGGCATCAAAATGGCAGATTAAATTTAATGTGGACAAGTGCAAAGTTATGCACCTAGGGAAGAACAACCCAAACTATGGTTACACAATGCAAGGTTCCACATTAGGAACCACCACCCAGGAAAAAGATTTAGGCGTCATTGTGGACAACATGTTAAAACCCTTGGCCCAGTGTGCAGCGGCAGCCAAGAGAGCAAACAGAATGCTAGGTATCATAATCCAACACCATAAAGAAAATGACTAGCTCTACCACCATATCCCCTCACTTATTTATTATTGGTACTGATCACACATCTTATTGATTAAACCTCTTATAAATATGTTGAAACCAAGCTATACTATATGTATAATTTCTCACCATACTCCATGAATAATTACTCTGTAATTAGTTACCCCTGTTACCTCCAGGTTATCTCGTCCATGTTCAATGTAAAAACTCAATTGTCGTGTGACATTGCAGTATGTTTTTTGTTCAATTGTAAACCACACTGATTTTAATAGCGCGGTATATAAGAGAAGTAAATAAATAAATAAATAAATAAATAAAATAAGGAAAGGAATGGAGAATAAAACAAAGGGTATATAATGCATCTGTATCGTTCCATGGTGCGACCGTACCTTGAATATTGTGTGTAATTCTGGTTGCCATATCTTAAAAAGAATATAGCGTTATTAGAAAAGGTACAGAGAAGAGCCACCAAAATGGTAAAGAGGATGGAAGGATACTTCAGAGTCACACTGGACAGAAATCTGAACCTCCAGTCTCACATCAACAAAACTACCAAGAACGCCTTTCACAAGATGCGAGTTATCAGATGACTCAAACCACTACTCTGCCTAGAACACTTTTATACTGTTTTCCAAGCCATAATCACCCCCATTTTTGACTACTGCAACCCCATATACCTTGGACTACCAAAACATGCACTCTGCCCCTTACAGATGACACAAAACACTGTTGCCAGAATTATAACTGGATATTCAAAGCAGGAACACATTTTTCCTGATGTTTCTCGTGAGATTCAGCTCCGACGGAGGCTATTTTTACTATTAAAGCCCAAGGTTTTAGCAATTGGAGCTACGTTCTTTTTGCGTTTTCCATGTAAGTGTGTTGTTAACCTTGCGGGCGCTACATATATCTTTATGGATGTAACCCAGTTAGAGAAATTTGTGTTAGAACATGCAGGCACAGGTGGTGAGACTAATGTTGGTTGATTGTTAGGTATGTTCTCCATTATACGTGGTCCTCGACCTTGTTTTCTGATTATCTCATTTTTTTTCTTATTAATCTCTGACCGTATCCCGAGATGTGGACTTTATCGTTGTTTTTTTCTTCCTATTTGTTTTTTCTTCATATTGTGTATTTTACTGTGATTTTCCTTATCACTTTGGTGTAATTTCATAAAAAATCAATTTAAAAAAAAAAAAAAAAGCAGGAACACATCACTCCCATCTTGAACCACCTGCACGGGCTCCCCATTAATTCCCGCATCAAATATACATAAAACATTATTAAACATCTTTAAAATCAAACATAACCTCTCGGCAAACAGTCTGCAAACCCTCATCACCACTGACTCAAACACCAGGCCCAGGAGACAGCACACCACGGACAGGATCATAGCCCCCAGAGCCTACACAAAAGTGAATCAATCCACATCTGGAAGAGCAATATCCCTTGCCGCTCCTGCCCTATGAAACTCTCTCCTGGACCACCTAAGATCCACTGAAGATCTCAAAAACTTTTGGAAGTTGCTTAAAATCACACTCTACATAGAACACTTTGGAGACATTACATAAGCTTGAACACAGGAGTCAAATTATCTGCTTCTCAAATGCTCCTACCTCTGTCTCCATCCCAATCTCCTTGCATTTTGTTTTTCACCTTCTGACCCATCTCCTTTTTTGCTAACGTATCTAGTTCTTTGGATGTTTTCAGAATATCCACCTTGTAAATAGCTCATTTTGTATTTAACTCATATTGTACATAGTTATATTACAATAATCACAACCTGAACACACTGTACAAAGACCCATTATAGTATCCCCCTGCATGCCCCACACCATTGTTTTATGTAAGATGTTTAGTATTGTGAACCACTTTGACTTAAAGATAAGGCGGTATAGAAATTCTTTTAAATAAACAAAATAAAATACTCCCATGAAGAGAGGCTTAAAAGGTTAGGGCACTTCAATCTGGAAATGATATGGCTGATGAGAGAGGTCTATAAATTAATGAATGGACTGGAACAGATAAACGTAGATCGATTGTTTATGCCATCAAAATATAGAAAGACTAGGGGGGACCCAGAATATCCACTGCTTGACCCAATGCAAGCATTGTGGAACCTGTGTCTTTTGGGGAAACTACTAGGAACTTGTAACCTAGATTGGCCACTATTGGAAACAGGATACTGGGTTTGATGGACATTGGTCTGACCTAGTATGGCATATCTTATGTTCATAGTGAAAGAAATGGCAGCAGCAAAAAAGTGATGACAGTGCCTCTGTATAAATCTCTGGTAAACCCTCATTTGAAGTACTGTGTGCATTCTGGGGATCACACTTTCAAAAAAATATAAGCAGAATGGAGTTGGTCCAGAGGTCAGCATACTGATGACCACCACACAATTATCTAATTTTTTGATCTATTCTTCCAGTGCTTTTTAAACATATTTATTAAGGATCTTGAACTGGGATCAACAAGCAAGGTGATTAAATTTGCAGATGACACCAAGATATTCAGTTCTTAAATTGCATGTGGATTGTGAGAAACTGCAGGAGGCCCTTGTGGGATTGGGAGACTGAGTATCCACACGGCAGACAAAATTTAATGTTGACAAGTGCAAAGTGATTCATGTAGCAAAGAATACCTGAACTATAGTTACACAATGCTTGGTTCCACGTTAGAAGTCAGCACCCAGGAAAACGATGTAGGTATCATTATGGACAATATGTTGAAATCATCTTTTCAGTGTGCAGCAAACAAAAAAATAAACAGAATGTTAGAAATCATTAGGAAAAGAATAGGAAATAAAATAAAAATATATAATAACACCTCTGTATAGCTCTATAGTGTGAGCTCATGTACAATTCTGATCTCTGCATCTGAAAAAGATATAGCAACATTAGAAAAGGTACAGAGACTAAAATGATAAAGAAGATTGGAGTCCTCTTCTATGAGAAAGGACTAAAAATGTTAGGGCTCTTCAGTTTGGAGAAGAGATGACTGAGGTGAGATATGACAGAGGTCTATAAAATTCAAAATGGAGTGGAATGGGTAAATGCAAATCATTTGTCTACCTTTTCAAAAAGTACAAGGGGTAGGGACACACCATGAATCTACAAAGTAGTATATTCAAAACAAATAGGAAAAAATATGTTTTTCTCTCACATAGAGTTAAGCTTTGGAGCTCATTGCTGTCAGGATAATATGGTAAAAACAGCATAGCTGTGTTTAAAAAGGGTTTTGAGAAATTCCTAGAGGAAAAGTCTATAAATCATTATTAAGGTAAACCTGGGGAAAACCACTGCTTAAGTTAGTAAATTCAACTAGCAAGAAAATGCAAGCTTTATTTGTATTGCATGTACTTTCACTATGGGTAGGCATAGGGACATAGTTTGGATAAAGCATTGATGGTGCGAGCAAGTTCATGCATAGATTATAAAATTCCTTAATTTATGTGCAAAAAGTAGACACGGTCATTCACGCCAACTCTAGGGTTGGTATAAGTGATCGTGCCTTTACATATGCAAGAATATTTACACTTATAAAAAGGGGAGGCAAGATGGCAGCAGGAAGTGGATTCCCGGTGACAGCTCTGCAGTGAAGGGTCGGTGTTTGCGGCAGTGAACTCTGCGCTTATTCTATCATGGGGTGGAGGAAAAGGAAGCAAGCGGGTTTACCTGTGGATTCCTCACTGCCTCCTATCGCTGGCCAGAAAACTTTGGGCCTCTGTGGATTTGTGGCTGCTGGGTCCGAAGTGGCATCTTCGCCGGCACAGCATGATGATTTCTTTGCTGTGCTGGGCGCATCAGAGGTGAGTTTGTCCCCGGAGCAGCGTGTTCCCCCGACTCAACCAGGAAGTGTGTCATCAGCAGACACAGTGCTCTTTCCTCCCTCTCCCGGCTTGCTGGAGAGCACGCCAGTGTCTGGAAATGAGGCAGATGTTGGAAGCTTCAGTCTTAGACTCTGGGTCACTGCAGCAGTTGGATGGAGTTGTTGCAGTTGGCTCATCTCCCTCCACGGTGGATTCGTGGCTGACAGTGTTTGGAGGAGTTCAGCTTCCTGCCAGTCAGGGTTTGGTTAAACGCGCTTTCATAACTTTGGACATGCTGTGGGATGCCATAACGGCCTTGACTTCTTCTCTAACAACTGTTGTGGGTACAGTTAGTACTGAATTTTCTAATATGAAATTGGCTATGTCTGAGGCTTCCAGGGACCAAGAGGCACAGGCTGGTGCTTTATCACAATTGAAAGAAGATCTGGGACATCTTCGTGAGGAGCATGTGGCTTTGATTAAGGATAGATCGGTATTGGCTAGGAGGACAGAACAACTGGAGAATCAAGCACAAAGGAACGATTTCCGTTTATTGAACTTTCCAAGGTTTCCTCTCATGTTTCCCCTGGAAATGGTGAGGAAATACTTCTGTGAAGTGCTCAAGATCCCACAGGAGCATTTGCCTCCCCTGACCAGGGTACAATACTTCTCTGTCAGTACTGGTGGTGTTGCCAGAGTAAGTTTGGAGGATCTACACTGTGGGACTGGGGACTTGACTGGCTTCTTGGAAAGCTCTTTGGAAGTGATAACTGAGAGAACTACTATGCTTGTTACCTTAGCACTGGAATCCGATAAGGTTTTGATTATTCATTCTTTCTTTAGGAACATAAATGAGAAATTCTTGGGTTCTCAAGTTTGTATATTCCCTGACCTTTCTCGGGCTATACATTTAAGGAGGAAGGGATTCCTGGCTTATCGGGCCAGGACCCTGTCCATGGGGGCTACCTTTTTATTAAAATTTCCCTCTCATTGTTATACAGTATTTCCTATCAAGGTAAAAATGTCCTTTTCTTTCAGCCCAAGCAGCTCCTTGAGTTCCTTACTGCAAGGGAAGATGCTAGGGTAGATGTGATTTCCCACACAGCTGATGCTTAAGTCATAACCTGCCTTTAATTTGTATTTCTTGACAGGAAGGGCTTAATTGTGATTGGGATCGAATTGTAATTTGGGGTCTTGTTGTATTGTGTTTTCTTGATGCCTCCCCATTGATGCCTCCCCATTGTTTTCCTTTTGATTTTTCTTGTGGACTAATATTTGGATTGTACTTTTTTTTCCTCTTTTAGTTATTTCTACGTGTATAACTTAAGATATTCCATATTTTCCTTGATTCATTCGTGTGAATGCTTGAGTGTTCTTGTATAAATGCAAATAAAGATTAAAAAAAAAACCATTTACACTCGTCTTATTTTATAAAATCAAGTGCTGGCGTACTTGACTTTATAAAATAGGTGTAAAGTACACTGATGAAAATGTACATTAACTAGGCATGACTTTATAAAATTACCTCAACATATCTCTTAAAAGGATCCTTCTGGCTTCCTTTAGAAATCAATGCTTGATATAAATGCTTAATTAATAGAAACAAGCTTTGTAGTACTCTACTATTAAACTGTCCAATCCAGGCCATTTCAAGAGTGATAAAAACTTGGGATAGTATAATTTTCTGCCCATCGATGTCCATCACCAATTTATGTTTCTATTCTGTAGAGAGCTCTGGGTACTAGGGATGTGTGCCCAGTGGTTGGGGCAAATTGCATCAGGCCAGAGGGCAGTGGGGTTCAAATCCCACTGGAGGACATCAACCTCAGGCCAGAGGAAATGGGGCTTCTAGTCCCACAGATGCTCCTTGTGGCCTCGGGAAAGCCACTTAAACCTCTATTCCCTCAAGTACAAAAAAAATGTAGAATGTGAGCCCTAAAGGGACACGGGAAATAGGTACCTGAATGTACACCGCTTTGACTCAGTGAAAAGCAGTATATAAGCATTGCTAAATAATTGACTCAAAACAAGCTATAGTATTTCTTTGTTGACCCTATATCTATACCATAGAGGTTCTCATAAAATTGTTGAAACTGATGGATTATTTCCTTGTCTTTATAAACAGAATTTCTTACGGGTGTCTGTAATTCCAGTATCTAGTCTTGATTTCTTTTTGCTTCTAAATGTTAATGTAGTAGCCGAACACTTCAATTATGCTCTGTTTAATGTGTACAGCCTTTTAGGCAAAAGGCACAGGCCTCAGCCTGATATTTCAAGATTCTATTATATATACATTTTTCCATTTATGTGAATCCAAGATGGAACATTGAAACAGTTTGCTGCCTGCCATTCTCCCCTTTGTGGGCTCTTTTATGGCAAAGAAGAACAAATCTTTGCATATCAGTTTAGAGGAGACTCATTAGATGTCCATTCTCCCCTTCCTTGTGAAGGAGGATTTAGCTGTGGTCAAGCTGATGAGATTAGGGAAAATTGCTTTTTATCCAGGATCCCAGTCTATCATTTGACTCCCAAACCTGATTGCTTACTGCCTTCAAAGATGCAGTATCAGATTTCTTCTATTCTGCAGCCGCTTGATAGTACTCCTCTTCAGGGGATACCTTTTGCCCCAACAATAGTTGCATCACAGAGGAAGACCATGGTGATTTTGGATTCTTGGCCTTCAGACAATGAACTTGTGTTATCAGCAGAGAAGGCTGGAAGCTTTCTGGATTAGTCATTGACCGAGTTTGCCTCAGGATTGGGCATGGTAATGTTGCAGTGTTGTCAGGAGATTCTGAAGGCTCATGGAGTTATTGAGGCTACACAGAGGCAAGATGCAAAACCTAATGACTCCGTTATATAAAGCTGAGATATAGTCCGAAAAGATGGTAAATTAGAAATTTGGCAGCTCTAATACAGTGAAGCTGTATGAGCATGAAAATATTTCAGCCAGAACACAGGAGGTTCATGCTGCTGAGCTTGATGGAAATAATTATAATCAGTTAAAGAAAAATAAATTGAGTGACATGCTATCACAGGAGAGTTCAGTGGACAAAGAAGTTGGCAAATAAGTTTGTATTCTCATAGATACAGTTGTGGTCAACATTATTGGCACTCTTGCAGTTCAACTCCTTAATGTCCAATATCTCCTAAAACACATAAGTGGCCATTGAAATGGCTTTGGCCTACATATGCACACATAAAATAATTAAATAAAACAAGACAAATTAAAAAAGGAAATAGTATAAAAACTTGAACATTGCCAGGACATGATTATTAATGTTCAAAGCAAACCCCTTTAAAAAATCCCTTCAAACAGAAAACCTAGAAATTTGATATACTTGTCGGACCATTTGCCTTGAGAGAAACCCTCTTGAAACAAATCTTCCTTTTTATTCATTTTTACGAGCTAATCCACAGCTCAAAATCAGCAAACATAAACAAAACCAAGGGGAATTGCAGCATGCAAGCCCCTCAAATGTATCAAAAGCACAATGGAAAAGTAACTCCTCTAATTAATGTGAAAAAATGCCAACTTAGCTTTCATTCAAGTGCTTCTAAGAATCATTGTTGTCCCTTCTTTGAGGCATACATGCAAAATACATGTTCTTTCCCATCGTGTCCACAGCAAGAGCAGCAGGCAACAATTCTTTTCATATCACTGCTGCTATAACAAGACAAGAAATCACACCGCTACATAACACCATGTTTCAGGCCGTCATCATTCTCCAGGCCCTTCTTCAGGAAAAAAACAAGACTGAATACCATGCCCTGATACTCAGTCATTTATATAGTGAAGCAATTGATGACATCCTAAGTTCGAAAATCAACCAATCATAGATACCAAAAAGCTGTTCATAGTAAACTCCACCAGTCAAGCTTAAGGTTGAGCCCCCGGGGACATGATTATTGGCACCAATATAAACAATTCAACCACATTCCCACTGCAGTAAAATTAGATGCACCTGTGATCAATTGTCAATACTCACATGACTTGAATTAGCCAATGAATAATGACTCTAATGTTTAACACTAGAAGCCCCAAAGTATGTCAATTGACACAAATGCATCTTCGAAGTTGTATACCAGCGCCACTGCTAGAATGATGTCAGTTATGTTCCATGACTTTGTTAGCGAGGTCAAGATGTTCAAATATGTGCATCGAAAATTAATGACAGATGTGCCACCTAGCGGGAAAATGAATTTATACCTAGAAGCCCCAAAGTACGTCAATTGACGCAACCAAGAAAATCGAGTGGTTTTCACAAGTTTTCTTATAACGACTAACATAAGAACAGCGTTGACTAAATTTAAAAGTAACTTCAAATTCAAAAGTAACTGCAAAGTCTTTGTCAGTTAACGAACGAACAGAATAAGCATGTACGCCTGCACAACCTGTAACATGTATGTCAACGTTTGAATCTGATTCAGTCGAATCAGAGCCACTGTCAATTTCCAAAATATCTTGCAGCTTGGCAAGTGCTTGTGCTGCTGTCATGCACTGCAGACGCTGTTCTCTTGTTTTCTGCATTGAAGCGGTAGCCGCAGCTGGCAACAGATCAACTGATTTTGCAGCTGCACATCTAGGCACTGCTGTCTTCTTACGAGGTCTCGGCATTCTGTAAATAGAATCGTAGAAAAAAAATGAATAAAATGTCAGGGAGGAAGCAATATGCTAAAAGTTCTGGAGTGTCAGCCTGATCTAGGGCATGTTCGAAAGTCATGACATTGTACATACGAGTAAATGTCGGTTTTAAATCAATCACTGTTTACAGTTTTACTCCGATATTACAAAACAATAAACACACGATGACGTCATGTAATGACATCACATACTGCACGTATTTATCAAATAAGTAACTTCAAATTAATTCACATCTGCATTTCATGCTAAACGCAGTTGTCGTGATAATGTGTCAATTGACGCACTTTGGGATTTCTAGGTAAAATGCCTTTTGGGGCTTCTAGTGTTAAAATGTGTTCACTCCCTGTTCCATTTTCACAATGGTGAAGAGAAGGGAACAGCCTGAGACTGTCAGAAAAGCCATCATCAGTAAACATCAAACTTCAAAGGAGTAGGCCATCTATAAAAACCTTGGGATTCCTGTGTCTACAGATCACAATGCTATTTAGAAGTTTTATGCTCATGAGACTTTCAAGATCCTCCCAGGACATGGTGAGAAGAGGAAAATTAATCCAAGAAGTCTTCAAAGGTTAGTGCAAACTCATGGAAAAACACCACGTACACCATCCAAAGAGCTTAAGGCTGTCCTGGAGCAATCTGGAGTGGTGGTTTTATGCCACACGCAAAACAAAGAAGGACTTAATAGGCGAAGGCCAAGGAGGCCCCACTGCTCAAAGACAGATATAAAAAGGCGCATCTGATCTTTTTCCAAACCCACCTTGAGAAACCACAATCTTTCTGGGAAAATGCTCTGTGGACAGATGAAACCAAACTTGAGCTTTTTGGCAATGCATACCAGTGATACATTTACAGGTGAAGAAATGAAGCTTATAAGAAAAATAAACACCCTTCCTACAGTTAAGTATGGTGGAGGTTCCATAATGTTGTGGGGCTGTTTTGCTGCCTCAGGAACTGGAGACCTGAAACATATTAAAGGAATAAAGAAGTCAGAGGACTACCAAGGAATTTTGGAGAAAAATGTGCTACTTAGTGTCAGAAAGCTAGGTCTAGTTCAAAGATCATGGGTCTTCCAATAGGACAATCAGTGGCGTAGCGTGAGTTGTCAGCACCCGGGGCAAGGCAAGTAATTTGCGCCCCCCTGGTCTGGTGTGGTTCTCTCCCGCAATCTGTCCCTCCCCCAGATAGTCCCTCGCTCTCTCTTCGCACCCACCGCACCGCATGCCTGGCACCCCCCCCTCCACAGTGGGCGGCGACCCGGCGGCTCGGATCGGATTCGCACAGCCAGCACTGCAGAGAGCTGCGAGTGGAGCGCGCCCCCCAGGGCCGGATTTACCTTGAGTGAGGCCCTACACCAACAAAAATTGTGGGCCCCCAGCAAGGGGGGTGTGGGCCTCATTTGCATAAGGGGCCTCATTTGCATAAATATTTGCATAATGTTACCATATACTAACTTTTAGTAACGTGCCTCTTAATGAGTGTATGGATAAAGAAAGACTAAAAGATTTCTACATTACTATAATCCAGTGCCAACTGCCAGACACATTAGGAACTACTACAAACACTGCCCATTTAGAACCCATAGCAAACCCGCCGTATCCTAACAGCACTACCAGGACTCACAAAGCACCATACTCTACCAATCAAAAGGCAACACTGCAAATATTAAACCAATACATTTCAGAGAACAACAATACATGACCTACTGGGGAAAGAGAACAAGTGGCAATGTCAAATAGAAATTATATAAACAGAACATCTCAGCTCAGTTACACATGCAGAACATAGACCATCAACAAACAAGTAATCACATTTTAGAAACAGGAAGACAATAATTAAACTGGGAATCCCAAAAGCCAAACTTGGAATGTACAACATTGTAGAAATAAAACTATACATTAATTTGCTCTTGTACTAAACAAAGCGCAGACGTTAATGATGCACATTTACCAGAGCTGACATATTCCAATTAATAAATTCAAAATAAAGAGATATTTTTCTACCTTTTGTGCATTTTTTTCAGCTGCAATTGCTCCAGCCACTTTCTTCTGGTTTCTTCGTGTCTTCTGCTAACTCTCCATCGTCTGCTGTCCATTTGTCCTTTCTTCTCTCTTCTAGTTTTTTTTCCATTCTCTCTCTACATCTGCTTTAACATACTAATCTTTCTCCTTTTGCTCTTTCCTCATTCCTATTTCATCCACTCAAATTTTACCCCTCCATCCTCAATCCCCACTTACTCTCCCAATACCCGGCCAATTGTAGATTTTTTATCCCTCCCACACAAAATATTTTTCCCTTCTCCATTTTACTCTTCCAGCCCCATCCCATTCTAATCCTCCCCCAACATCAGCTCCCTTCTAGTTCCAGCCTCACCCAGCATCCATTCCCTTCTAGTCCCTGCATCAGCCCATTTCCAGTCCTAGTCACCCATCAGCCCATTTCCAGTCCTAGCAACCCCCCAACCCAATACCAGTCCTAACCCCCCATCACCCCATTTTCAGTTTAAGCCCCCCTATAACCCATTACTAGTCCTAACCCCCCATCAGCCCACTTCCAGTCCTAACCCCATCAACCCATTTCCAGTCAGCCCCCCATAGCCCATTGCCAGTCCTACCCCCCCATCAGCCCACAGCCCATTACCAGTCCTAATCCCATCAGCCCACCGCCAGTCTTAACCCCCCCAGCCCATTTCCAGTCCTAGCCCCCCATAGCCCATTACCAGACAGCCACCATCAGCCCACAGCCCATTACCAGTCTTAACCCCCCCAAAGCCCATTACCAGTTCTAAACCCCCCCCAACAGCCCATTATCAGTCCTAACCCCATCAGCCCACCTCCAGTCTTAACCCCCCAGCCCCTTTCCAGTCCTAGCCCCCCCATAGCCCATTACCAGACAGCCCCCATCAGCCCACAGCCCATTACCAGTCTTAAACCCCCCCCAAAGCCCATTACCAGTTCTAACCCCCCCCCAACAGCCCACAGCCCATTACCAGTCCTAACCTCATCAGCCCACCTCCAGCCTTAATCCCCCAACCCATTTCCAGTCCCAGCCCAGCCCCCCCAATAGCCCATTACCAGTCCTACCCCCTCCCCCTGCCTAAAGTAAAATTTAATTTAAAAAAAAAACTGCTGGCTGCCGCCGCGGGGCCCCCTCTGCTGCCGCGACAGCATGGACTGACCCGCGGGGGCCCCCTCTGCAAGCTCGATCCCTCTCTCCGTGCCTCTGTGCCTCCCTCCGTGCAGGCTGTGAGATGCGCAAAGGGAGACTGTCAACCACTGTAGGTGGTTGCTATTCTATAAAAAAGTCCTCAAGACCAATTGCGAGTACTTCCAGTGAGGGCATGGACAAGTGCAGAGTATGGGTGGAGCACAGACAAAGTGTAAATTTACACATGTAAGTTACAAAATATTATAATTTACATGCATGCTTGAAAAATCTAGGCATGGGCATTTACACGTGCCATAGGGCAGGCAGAGGTCTACAGTATGTATGAGTATTCCCACCACTTATGCCCCATATTTTATGAAGTAAAGTACCTCCATACTTCACTTTATAAAACAGGCCTAAAATATGCATTTACTAATGAGCATTAACTCTGTGGGCATTAATAAAATTAGCCTTCACACTGCAATTCAATTTTAAGACCACTTTCTCCAATCTTGTGAAAGCATGCAACCAAACTTCAAATGGAGAGCATTTCATATCCAATTGCTCTGTTTCTTTCAAATTACAGTTGTAATTAACATTATTGGCACCCTTGCATTTTAGGTATGTTGTGTACAATATCTTGAGAAATAATTGGAAATATTTCAACTCTATGGGGTATGTTTACTAAACTGCGGTAACGGTAAATAACGCGCGTAATGTAACGTTAACGATCGTTAGCACATCATAACGCGCGCTATGATGCGCTAATGATCGTTAATGTTACATAACACGCGTTATGATGCGTTAATGATCGTAAAGCTCCGTGGCGTGGTAAAACACCGCAGAAGGTGGAGAGAGGGTGGAGAGAAGGGGTCAGTGGGCGGGGAGAGGCTCCCTTCACACTAACGCGCTGATCTGAAGAGCTAAATCCCAATGCGAATGAAAACCTGCCGTTAAATGCACATTACAGGGGAGAGAAACCATTTCAGTGTCAGCATTGTAAAACCTAGGCAGGGAAACCTAAAAAAAAAGATAAGTGTGATACATGTGCACAGAACAAAAGGGCACATAAACACTGAAAATGCTCTCAACAAACTGGAAAAAACCCATAACCAAGCTGGCCAATAGTGGTATTAATGAGAAACATCAACCCCCCACCCCCCTGAGAAAGCTCCATAGAAAAGATATAAATCGTAGAAGGGTCTACACTCCGTCCCCATACAAGGTGAATGAGACCACAGTGAAATAACGCTGCTCAGGGTTCTCCACTCCATCGGACAGGGTTCCTATGGCGTGCACATGTCCCGCAACATCAGGGCGGGCATGTCTGAATGGCAACTGGACAGATGCCAGAAAAGGGGATACAGAGGGCCGCAGGCGGCACATGCTGTGGTGCAGCTGGGCCACAGTGTGGACTAGGGCGATGCCTAGCTGGCCCATACGAATGCTGAAACAGCAGAGCAGCCAGACAGCAACTGCTGAAGGCCCAACATGGGCACGACTGTGTTTCCCACAGTGTCACAGGGGATAGTACCCAACAGCTACCCCCAAGGGCACAGAACATTGGCAGGCGGGGCTGGGGGGGAGCGTGGACGTCTATGCAGGCACCCCTACCCCAGAACCCGCACCATAGGCAGCCGCCTACCTGCACACTGGATGGCCTGAGACTGCGCACCACCAGCACCACCAGCAGAAGGGCATGTCAGCATGGTGGCTGAGTCTCCCAGTAGAGGTGATAGAGATGAGGACAGTAACTGAATTCAAAAAAGCATGGGACAAACACAGAGGATCTCTGAGGGTAAAAGGGGGACTGTTGTAGTTGTTGATGTGGAAGGACAGACTAGATAGGCCATATGGTCTTTTTCTGTCGTCATATTTCTAAGTTTCTATGTTTCTATATATTTTTTTCCCTTGTACCTGAGGCAACAGAGGGTTAAGTGGCTTGCCCAGTCCACAAGGAGGACCTATGGGACTATAAACCCCAGTCTTTCCAGCCCAAGGTTGCTGTCCTCTAGTGGGATTTGAACCCCTGGCCCTCCTTGCCCCAACCACTAGGCCACTCTTCCCTATGCTATGGAGAGTTTGCTGAGACTCATCAAGTCTACTATTATCCAATTTTTCATCCATGTCGGCACAAATGTTACTGCTAGGTATTCCTCCGAGCATATCAAAAGTGACTTCATGGCTCTAGGAGAGAGGTTGAAGCAGAAAGATGCAAAGGTGGTGTTCTCTTCAATCCTCCCTGCTGAGGGTAAAGGCCAAAGCACAGAAGCTCACATCTTGGAGATGAATGCATGGTTGTGTGGATGGTGTTATCGAGAGTGTTTTGGTTTCCTGGACCATGGGATGATGTTCCAAGGGCTGCAGAGCAGAGATGGTTTCCATCTGTCCAAGAAGTGTCAAAGTGTCTTCATCAGCAGACTGGCTAACCTATTGAAGAGGGCTTTAAATTAGATTCATTGGGGATGGGTGAAGAGAGTCCCCAGGCAAGTGAAGAAAGACCCCAGGTAAGTGAAAATATCTCTGTAGAAATGGGTAATAAGGGCAACATCTGGAAAGCAGTGTGTATAAATACCTGTAGCATGGGAAATAAAATCTTGGATGTTGTGGCTTTAATGAAAGAGGCTGACTTGGTTTTAGTGGCGGTTACAGAGACATGGTCCACGGAAAATCATGACTAGGATGTAAGTATACCAGGCTATACTTTAAGGCTATAATTTATTCAGAAAGGACAGGATAGGAAGAAGAGGAGGTGGAATGGCACTATATGTTATGAAAAATAATATTAAAGCTATAGAATTGCAGAGCTTATAAGGAAGAGAGGAGGCATTGTGGGTTAAACTAGAAATAGGGAAAGAGAAATCCATTTCTATTAGAGTTATATACAGATCCCCCTCACAGGGCATATTAGTGGATGAAGATTTAATAGAAGACATACACAGTATTGCCATGAAAGGAGAAGTGCTACTGATAGGTGATTTTGAAATGCCGGATGTTGATTGGCACATCCCTGCTGCAGTGTCATCTAGAAGAAAGAAGATCTTGGATTCTCTACAGGGAGACCTATTTAGGCAACTAGTAACAGAACCCACATGTGATGGAACCATACAGGACTTAGTGTTTACCAATTGGGAAAGTGTTTCTGATGTTACAGTAGGAGATCATCTCTCATCCAGTGATCACCAGATGGTATGGGTTAGTATTAGGACTACGGATGATAAAATCCATTCAAAAGCAAGGGTTTTAGACATTAGGAAAACTAACTTTGCCAAGATGGCACAATACCTCAGAGAGACATTAGTGAGATGGAAACGGCTGGGAGGGCATAGAAAAACAGTGGGGATGGCAACCAACCTTTTTGTTAGAAAGGTAAATGAAGATAAAAAGCAAAGGAGGCCACTATGGTTCTCAAAAGAAGTAGCTGAAAAGGTGAAGAAGAGGGAGGCATTCATGAAATATAAGAGATCACAGAGAGAGGAAGACAAGCATCTATATTTGGAAAAACTTAGAGAAGCTAGCAAAGTATTCAGGAAAGCAAAGGTATAAAAAGAAGAAGAAATAACCAATGCAATAAAATGGGGGGATAAGAAATTTTTCAGAAATGTTAGTGAGAGGACAAAGGGCAAAAGTGGTATTTTCAAGACTCAAGGGTGCAGGGGAGGAATATGCAGAAACTGAGGACGATATTGCAGAATTGCTTAAAATATTTTTATTCTGTGTTCTGTGGTGAGGAATGCCCTCCAGAAGAAATGGAGATAGGGGAAAATCCTAGTAGAAGTAATGAAACAGCACTAGCACACAGGATTTCCAATGCAGAGTTGAAAAAAACACAGCTCTCTGCTGAGCACAGGACACGCCCCAGCTCAGGGGAGGAGACAGGCTTCTGCACTGATTGGGCACGTTCAGGGGAAGGTCAGGGCGTGCCGGGAAATGAAGCCCTTTTAAATCCCCAAGCAGAGAGGGAAGAGGAGAGGAGGAAAAGAGAAAAGGAGGAAAGAGAAAAAGAGGGAAAAGGAAGGAGGAAAACGCTAGAACCCTGGAGCAAGGCAGAACCTTGGAACAGTAAACCTTGGAGCCAAGCACACTCTAAGAAAGAACCTTACTACAAGGTAGAGCCTGGGCATGGGAAGGCTAGCAAATTCAGCACATGGAAAGAAGGTATCTGGTCTGGTAGCAAACAAGGCTACGGAAGCAAGGAAATGAAGCAGGAAGAAAGCTTTTCAAAGAGAAATTCACAGAGCAGAGGAAATAGCAGTAAGGCTGCTGAGTTTTTGAACCAGAGAGACTTCTGGAGGAAAGGTGCCAGTTCTTATTCAAACCCTGCTAAAGGTAAAGCTGACTTTTCTACTTTTAATGCTTTACTAGAGAAACCTTTTATTTGTGCTAACCTTCACAAGGTAAACCCAGCTGCAGAAGCTGATAGCAAGTGGGGGAAGGGTGTTACCCTTACCAAAGACTTTCACGCGGATAAAGAGCACTTACAGGCTGAATTGCTTTTAAAACAGTTTCAAGAGTTTCTGGAACTGAGGTCAGGGAAGCTTAGCAGGCTTGACAGAGACAGTGATAGCCTTAGCTCTGATGAATGCATGCAAGTGGATAATTACCTGCCTGCCTTAGAAGGGGACCCTTCTCCAATGGATCGCTCAATCTGCCTCAAAGAGGACAGCAATGTAAGAAACCCTTGAACACTGTATGAAAAGAATACAGGGAGTTTGCTGTACTTGCTGCCAAGCTAAAAGGTTTACAAATTATTCATATGTCCTTGAAAATAGTGGCGTATGCGCATAAACTGGCACACATTTTTACAGTACATGCCTCCCTTATAAAATCAGCCCCACAATGTCATGTTACATTTGAATTGAGTTCAGGCTTATAAGACGAAACTAGACATATGTCAAGAATCCATCATTTACTATACCATCTAAATTGAAGCCTAAAAGAAATGGACTCGAATGTAAGGAAATTGTCACCCATGTTACATTCTTTGGTGGATGATTTCTCAGAGGAGGAGCTTCTCCAATCTGTTGAAGAAGTCACTTTTTTGTGAATTTTTTATCACAGTCAGACAGTCTGGGGTTTTAAGTTATTCTTTTCATAGGCTTACTTAGGAAGTATCTGAATGTTACATTTGAAACACAAAACCGCCATCAGCAATGTCTTTCTTTAAAGCCTCACATATTAGCAATAGATGTTAGTTTATCTTTGAATTTCTTTGATCCTGAACAGCTTAAAACATTTCCATTAACTCATCAAAATAATTTATTTTTGAATTCTAACTTAGATTCTTCAAACATTTTTGAAGCGTGTTAGCTTTCATGGTTGGTTTGATACAACTGTTTTTTGCTTTGGGGCGTTTTTGTTCTGATTTCTGATTCTTGGATCTCTAAGTATTAGGACTTATGCTTGTGCATTGTCCATTATATAAATTTGGTTCTGGCTCTGTAATCTTAATGGCTTATTATAAATAAAGCTTATATACATTTTTGTCTCTGTGATTAAGGCAATACTGAATTATCTCTAGCTTTGGTATGTTCATCCTCCAGCTTATTTTATCAGGCTCTACATCCTTCAGCTCTTTATCTCTTTCCATATTTCTCGTAGTGGGAAGGAAGCCAGACATAGTGATGAAGGAGAAAAACACCAGAAATGCATTGATTATAGAGGTGTCAGTCCCAAGTGACTATTCTCTGAATTATGTTGAGAGAGACAGAGAAGATCTTCAAGTACCAAGAAATGCAGTCAGAGACCAAGAAAATGCGGCAGAAAGGAACTGAGATATTTCCCATCATGTTGGATACCACAGTCTTGATTAAGAGGAACTTCCAGGCACACATAGACAAATTACCCATACACATTAGATCTTATGAACTCCATAAGGAGGCACTCTTTGGCACAATGCAAGCACTACACAAAGCATTAGCAGTAAATTTGAGAGAACAAGATCATACCCCACAAACCCTGGCTTAGGAATAAGTTCATGAATGTCATGGTATGCATGAAAGTAGCCCATTTGGAAAAATTGCCCCAGAATAGTTTATGATCACTTCGGTCATTGTAGCTTGTAGGCATCTCAATTGACTGGTACAATAGTATCTTCTGCCTTATTAAACTCAGAAAATTCCCAGTATAGGTCCCTGGTGCATACCACTTTTCAGCTTTCTCCAAATGGGTTAGTTTTGCACACACATGTCATTAACCTCACTTATAAGGTAGGGTATGTGTAATATGATCTTAGTCTCTCAAATTTATTGCAAATGATCGGCGTAGTATTTACATCAAGCCAAAGAGAGCTTCCTTCTAGAGTTCGTAAGATGTAACAGATATGGGTAGTTTGTTGAGATGTGCTTGGAAGTTCTTTTTACCAAGACTGTGGCTCCCAATACAATGGGAAATATTTCTGTATTTTTCTGCTACATTTTCATGGTCTCCGACCGCATTTCTTGGTACTTCAGAATCTTTTGCTTCTCCACACGATTCACAGAATATCCACTTGGAACTGACACCTCTATTATCAATACCATTCTGGTGGTGTTCTCCTTTTCCACTATGTTGCATCCAGTTTTTTTATCCATCGTAATGAGAATATCCCCGGTTGATCATGGCCTCTTCATTCTCTGTAATTCTCTTAGGGTCATGATCCCAGTGCTTTTCAGAGACAGTGATATTGTAGTGTTTACAGAGTTTCAAATGGCTACTTTGTTGTGCCATTCTGTATAGAAACTTTCTGCCATCAGAACTTTACAGCCAGCTATGAGATGAGTCACTGTTTCCAGCTGTGTTTTAGAGAATTAACATATGTCTGTTTTGCCTGTTTTTTCAATGCTTGTTGTAAACTATTTCATCTGTAATCCGCTGTCCTGGCTGCAACTATCAACCTCTCATTCTTCAGTTTCAATTCACCTCTCCTTAACCATCCATGTGTCTGTTCTTGATTGACAAAAGATTCCTGGGGTAATACTTCATATTTATGGCACTTTTTTCTCTTTCTTCCAGTTTTTGGTGGATTCTCTTTGATTTAAATATAGGGTTTGTAGCATAAAAATAGCAATACATTATCTCCTCTTTATCTGTAGAAGTCCACTTAACCATAGTTAATTCTCTTAACTTTTTCATTAATTTTGGTGGTTTATCTCCTGCCACAGAGGGTCCATGAACACACTCAGCATGACCTTTATCTGTGGCAGGGATGTTATCTACATCTGCAGTGCTTGCAACCACCATCCTTAGCCCTAGTTCATAAGCTATAGGTGGGCGCTTTTTTATCCTGGGCGATGCGCGGCCAGTATTCATTTTTCTTTTTCGTTCCTACCATACTTCAATTGTAGTATCGCCTTGTTGAGATTTAGTATAGATGTTTTACAATGGGGTCACCATGTGAAGGTACTCAGCAAGACTTGAGAAGGGCCTTATTCTCTCCCCCTAAGAGGTGCACATCAATTCATCAACAACTACCAAATGAGTGAGTTTTGCGCATACCATGACAGTCATGAACTTCACTTTGAAGCCCCAGGGTATGGGGAGTATGATCTCAGTGTCTCAAATTTACTGCTATTGCTCAGTGTAGTACTTGTATTGTGCCAAAGAGGACCTCCCTCTGGAGTTCATAAGATGTTACAGGTATAGGTAATTTATCAAGGTGTGCTTGGAAACTCCTCTTAATTAGACCTGTGGCATGCAACACGATGGAAAATAACTCACTATCTTTCTGCCACATTTTTTTGGTCTCCGACTGCATTTCTTGATACTTGAAGATTTTCTCACTCTCAACACGATTCACAGAGTAGTCTCTTAGAACCAACACCTCTATAATAAATGCCATACTGGTGTTTTGTTTTGTTTTCTTTACCACTATATCTGGCTTCCTTGCATCAACTTTTTATCAGCCAGAATGGGAGTATTCCAGGTGATCATAACCTCTTCACTCAGTAATTCTTTTAGGATCATGATCCCAGAGCTTTTCAGGCACAGTGATGTTATAATGCTTACAGAGTGTCTAATGGATAAGGTGTGCTACTTTATTGTGCCTTTCTGTATAGAAATGTTCTGCCATCAGAACTTCACAGCCATCTATAAGGCAAGTCACTGTTTCCAGCTCTTTCCCAAAGAATCAACATATGTCTGTTTTGCCAGTTTTTTCAATGCTCACTGTAAACCATCTCATCTGTAAGCTGCTGTCCTGGGCTACAACTATCAATCTCTCATCCTTCGGTTTCCATTCCCTCTCCTTAACCATCCATGTGTCTGTTCCTGATGGACAAAGGGTTCCTGGAGTAACACTCTGTATTTCACACTGTATTTGTGCATTTACCACTTGTTTTTCCTTGTTTGTTGATCTAATTCTTTGAAGTTTTTTCTCTGTTTTTGCAAATTCTATTACTTCCTTCCCTGTGTATGCCTGTGTATTGTTCGGGGCGAAGGGTCAGCTGAACTGTTGGGCCAGACAGTTCCAGAGCAGACACCTTCCTTCGTCCAGAAGGGGAACCACTCAGGGAGGACATATTACTTCCCAATAAAAGAAACATCACAGAGAGTACTTATACTTCCCAATAAAATCTCACCTTATGCAGGACAACACGCTTCTACATGGTAATAACTATCTCACAGATTTTTCTTCCAAAGGATCTTTTTATTATTCCCTATTTTACAGAAACAGAAAACTAAGAACAAAGGAAAACAGTCCAAAGGAATTACAGATCTTGCCATCTCTCACAGCAGACAAACAGAGTCATTCTGTCTTATCTTAGAAGCAGATTTCTAAACAATTACAAGTCAGAATGTCTGGTCCTGCCTGCATGATTCTGTCTTACTTCCTGACTCAACAGCGAGTATGACAGGCTTTCCTGTACACAAGAGATCAGTGTAATAGACAATGCACAAGACAGAACAATGTACACACAAAACTCTCAGACATGACAACAGGGACACAGGGGCCATAGAGAACCAATGAAATCCATACTTCCCCACAGCCTCCACTGTGAAGCAGACTGATTCATCGTGTATTTGGTCCTGCCACATTATATACCCTTGCTCAGGACCATACTTACTATCAGGACATTCTTCTCTAATTAGCTCATTCTTGTTCCAGCTATCTGGGGCCCCACTTGTGTGATTTGCCATGTTATTCTATTCATGTCTGTACCCCTCTCCGTTGACCTTTCTTGGGCCCATGTTTGACCAGTCTTGGCCTTGTCAGATTTATATTGTTATCTGACCTCTGCACCCCTCACTCAGTTCTTTACCTGGTTTTCTTGATTGGTTCTCTCCCAACCCTTAGTTCCCAAGAAATATATCTATTTAACTCCCTGTGTTCTGACAACTATACTGGGGGCCATATGTTCTTCTTCATGCTAAGTTGGCATGTTTATCTCTCATGATTGCCTTTCTACCCTCTCTCTGTCCACCGTTTACTGATAAGTGTGTTTTCACATCTTTTCCATATGAAAGCTTCACGTTCGCACCTCAGTACAATTCCAGTACAATTGTGTTACTGTGTTAACTCTTTGTCCTCTGACTCTCACAGTATTCTCGCTCATTCCTCCTTATTCATCAGAACACTTGTCCAAGTTTGATGATGGAGACAAATTCTGGATGTTTACTTTCATATTTCAGCTCTGTTTGTGTATTTATTTTTTTAGCTAAACTTATACACCGCTTTTCACCAGGTCAAAGTGGTTTACAGTGAAACAAAAACTTGAAATTGAAAAAGCAAAATTGCTAAACAAATATTCTACTCTGTTTTTACTAAAGAAAGTCCTGGAGAAGGACCATCTGTGACTCCCAAATATAAAAATAGGAATGAAGTAGATACCACACCATTCACTGAAGATGATGTGTTAGAACAACTTGCAAAACTGAAAGTGAACAAGGCCATGGGATCGGATGGGATGCATCCCAGGATTCTGGAAGAGCTCAGAGAGGTTCTTGCAGGGCTGTTAAAGGATGTTTTCAACATATCCTTGGAAACAGGAGTAGTTCCTCAGGACTGGAGGAGGTCGGATGTGGTACCTCTTCACAAAAGTGGTGACAGGGAAGAAGTGACACACTACAGGCCCGTGAGCCTTACCTAGGTGGTGGGAAAAGTAATAGAGGCGTTTCTGAAAGAGCGAATAGTGGACTTTCTCAAAACCAACAGGTTGCATGATCTGAGGCAACATGGTTTTACCAAGGGACGATCTTGCCAAACAAATCTGATTGAGTTCTTTGACTGGGTAACCAGAGAACTAGATTATGGATATGCGATGGATGTCATCTACCTGGATTTCAGCAAAGCCTTTGATACTGTTCCTCATAGGAGGCTTATCAATAAACTCAGTAGTTTGGGGATGGGTCCCAAGGTGGTGAACTGGATCAGAAATTGGTTGACTGACAGATGACAGAAGGTGATGGTAAATGTAGCTCACTCGGATGAAAGGAGGGTGATTAGCGGGGTGCCCCGGGGTTTGGTCCTGGGCCCGGCACTGTTCAATGTATTTGTGAGTGATATTGCTGAAGGACTGCATGGAAAAGTCTGTCTTTTTGCAGATGACATGGAAATTTGCAACAGAGTGGACTCCCCTGAGGGAGTGGATAACATGAGGAAAGATCTACAAAAGCTGGAAGAATGGTCCAATGCTTGTCAGTTAAGATTTAATGTGAAGAAGTGCAGTGTCATGCAGTTGGGAAGCAGAAATCCAGGGGAAATGTACACGATGGGGGGCGAGAAGTTGGTATGCACGGACCAGGAGAAGGACCTTGGTGTGATTATTTCTGCGGATCTCAAGGTGGCAAAACAGTGTGACAAGGCAGTGGCAAAAGCCAGGAGGATGTTGGGTTGCATACAAAGAGGAATTACCAGCAGAAAGGAAGAGGTACTAATGCCACTGTATAAGTCACTTGTGAGGCCTCACTTGGAATACTGTGTTCAGTTTTGGAGACTATATCTTGCAAAGGATATAAAAAGACTGGAAACTGTTCAGAGGAAGGCGACCAAAATGATTTGGCGCCTGTGTCAGAAGCCTTATGAGAAGAGACTTGAAGACCTAAATATGTACACTCTGGAGGAGAGGAGGGACAGGGGAGATATGACTCAGACCTTTAAATACTTAAAGAGAAATAATGAACAAACAAACCTCTTCCAAAGACGGGGAAGCTGTAAAACTAGAGGGCATAATATGAAGATGCAAGGGGGTAAATTTAAAGGCAATGTCAGGAAATACTTTTTCACTGATAGGGTGGTGGATGCTTGGAATGCCCTCCCGATGGAAGTGTTGGGGGCAAATACAGTGACAGAATTCAAAATGGCATGGGACACAGCCGGACGACCAGCATGAAAGCCTCGAGTCACTACCCCGCCCTGCCCCCCCTCCCCCCCCCTACCAAATTAACTGCACTCACAGGGAATTTGCAACAAAGAATCCAGTATTTTATTTGGTTAACGACATATTCTTGGAAATTACAGTACACAAAACTGTTGGCCACAGCATGATCCTATTGCGTAACTATTTACAGAATCCTCTATCCATACTATACAACCATTCTACAATAACTGACAGTAAATGATATATTAAATTACATTTTCTTTCCGCCCGTCTCCAGAGGCACAGCCCACTCTGATTTGGTTCTTGTCGCCCGGCAGGGATCTCTGGAAAGCGGCCGTCCAAGCCTTTTCCCCACTGCCGTCGTTTCTTACTAGCAGGATATCTTCAGGGGGATGTTTTCGCTAACAGGCCCTGTTCTGGGCTCTGTCTCTCTTGCTACAGTGTCGCTATCCGCCTCTGCCCAAGTCCCATCAGAAGGCTTGAGCAGGGCTACGTTGGGAATCTCTATACTCGTTTCTCCCGCTGTGAAAGCATCGGGAGGCCCTGTAGACACTGTTCCTGCTTCCCCTCAGTGTCCCGTTTACGGAGACATCCTCTCTGCTCCATTCCCCTTATCATGTCTGGCTGTGCGCTCTCTCGAGAGGAGGGGTCCCTATCTCTCCTGCCCCCTCCTCCCCTCAGTCTGCTGTGACGGAGCCTAGCCCCAGGGTGGGTCGGGTGGGCGACCGTCTTCCGGACGGCACCGTGAGGGGGGGTAGAGAGGACGAGCAGCGGCGCTGCCGGCCCTTATGTAGCCTGCCGTGCTGCCCGCCCCGCCCCGAGGCTGACCCTCGGCCCGCCGGTGCCCGCCTGTGCCTGGCCGCATTTAAGGTCACGGCCAGGTCTGACACAGTGGATCCCTTTACAGCAACAGGATAAAATAAAAATAAACTTAACTAACTAATTTCTCAACATACAGGGGTGTCCTACACGGAGCGGTGGGTTCACCCCTTAAACAAAGACATGGGGAGGGGTGGCATTTACTATGTTACTATGTTGTTCACATATAACAAAAACTCGTTTAACAAAAAAACATTTACATATAATGATAACAGAGAACTTTGAAACAGACATAACACTATGTATATTAGGTGTCATTTAACTAAGTATATGGGCTATTTTTGTTCTCTTATCTATAATTATTGTGTGGGTCAGGTCAGGGGAGGAGTTGGTAGTAGGTCCATAGCGTTCAGTGAACAGGAGGGTTATTAGGTGTTTATGGAAAGTGGAGAGGTCAGAAATCTTTCTTATTGTGTCTGGTAAGATATTCCAGAGGGATGGTGCAAAGAATTTGCATGCTCAAAGACAAGTTTGTTGTCAACTTTATCTTTGAGTACAGTATGACAAGTACATTTATTGTAGTTGATCTTCTGGGTCTGTATGGAGTGAGCAGCTGCAATAGGGATTTGAGGTGGGTGGCTGGGTGGAGGTGTAGTGCTTTGTGAGTCAGTAGTAGAGATTTGTATTTGATTCTGCCTGGGAGGGGCAATCAGTGGAGCTGTTTGAGGATAGGGGTGATATGTTCAAGTTTAGAAGCTCCCTGGATTGTACGTGCCGCAGTGTGTAGGGCAGTTTGAAGTGGGAGGAGGCTGGCTTGTGGCAGACCCTGATCGATTATGTTGCAGTAATCTATGTGGGGGAGTGTGAGTGCTTGGAGGGTTGAGTGGAAGTCTTTTGGATCGAGAAGTGGGCATAATTGCTGTGGTATTTTTATTTCGAAGAATATTGTTTTGGCTGTTGCTTTTATCTGTTCCTTGAAGGTTAACTGCTGGTCAATAATGATTACAACATATTTTGGTTTCTACAGATGTATTTGAATCCAGAGATGCAATTAAGTAGGTCTGGAGGCCAATGATAATAGCTTTGTATGTGCAGTCAATCTCTGAGTCCTAGTCCTCCTCCAGTTCTAGGGATGTACAGTCTTGGCATACACTGATTCTTGTAAATTACCTCATGCGCATGGAAGAGTTTTCATGTTCACATATCCAGTTTTTCAAGATCTTTAAGAGGCCAGTCCACAATCCCAAAGCTGTAGGAAAGTACAGGCATTGTCAACTGAATGATGGTTCATATCTTGTTCCGTGATGTTAAAGCACTTTTCAATAATGATTTTAATCTCCCATAGTATTCTTTAATGATCTTTTCTCTCAGTAATTTCTACTTGTGTTGTTCCTTCCTGTACTCTGAGATACTTATATATGCCTCCCTATTCAAGGTTCTTGATGTCACAGCCTTCAGACAGGGAGATGTTTTCTATTTTGCTCAATTTTCCTAAAAAAAAGTTGCCTTAGCATATTTGTCAAGGCCAAAAGTCATCCTGATGTCATCAGAAAAGCTTTTTCATCACACAGAGTAGCTCTGCTAACTGTTGGTTTCTGGAACTATAGAGCTTCAGATTATCTACAAATAATAAATGGTATCTTGTTTCTGGGTTGTTACCTTCTTTGTCTCTTTGCCCTTGTTCTTATTTTTTTCTACTCCTTTTCTTGCTTTGTCTTTTTAGATTGTAAGCTCTTTTGAGCAGGGACTGTCTTTTTGTGTTTTCATTGTACAGCACTGCATGCGCCTGGTAGTGCTTTATAAATTCTTAATAGTAGCAGTAGTAGTTCTTTGGGATTTAGACTAAATTTGTATCCCAAAGAGTTGATGAGAGTATTCATTGGCTTAAGTACCACACAAAACAGAAGGGTCAACAGGGAATCCCCTTGAAATATTCCTCGCTGGATCCTGATGTTAGAAATTATATACTGACCATCTTCATATTTCAAAAAGAGTGTGATTTGCCACATTTCATGGGGAACTTAATGTACTCTCTGAAACCATTTCAAGGCATTGTATTATCGAAGAGTGTGGGATTCTGTCAAAAGCTTTCTTATAATCAATCCATGCTATACTGAGAATTCTGTTTTTCTTAATGTTGGCCATGATGGCCTTATTCAACATTAACTGGTCTTTGCTACCATATGCCCCCCTCTTATTGCCCTTTTTCTCTTTTGTCATGATGTTATTGGACTCAATATAATCATATATTCTGTTTGCATCTATTGTAGTGAACAGCTTTAGAATGTAGGTAGACAAGTTATCGGTCTATAATGTTTGAGAGTGTTACTTGGGTCTCATTTTGGAAGGAGAAATGTTTTTCCTGTAGTAAGCCATTGTGGTGTAAAGTCTGGCTGCTTAAACAATTGATTTTTGCAGTTTACCGGGTCTGGACGGAGTGATGTTAACTGTTTGAGCCAAACATTGGTTAGTCCATCTGGGCTAGTTTGGGGCTTGCTTTAACCTGCTTTCCAGCTCTTGTTGTTACTGCAGGCCATTCTATAGGTTTGCTTTTTCTAAATGCTCCTGTATGCAGAGTAACCATTTTGCTTCTTTATTTTGGGGGTTCTTGTATAGTATTCTCCAGAGGGTTCCTGTTTCAGCTTTGGTTTTACCATCTTTTACCATCCTAATGTTCTTTCCCAAATCCGTGTAGAATTGTTCTGGATTCTCTCTAGATAGCTTAATTTGATATCATTATTTTTTGTTTTCTTCATATCTTCTCAGTTTTTGTGCTTCTGCTTTCAATTTATTGTTGGAACATACAAATTTCAGGTCTTCTTCTGTTAATGCAGCATGCTTCAGCTTGATGTCTTGAATCTTCCTTAATATCTTTGATGATCTTAATCCTTTTAGATGCCCATCTATTAGGGATACCTCTGTGCTTTTTCCAAGGAGGAACTGTTGTTTTCTTTTTCTTCTGGCCCTGCACTTCAGCTGGTAGTATTTTTGCAGTAATATTTTTAGCTCCACACTATTGAATTTGATATATTTTGGTGATATCAAGAAATGGTCCTTTATACTAGATATAGCCTTGTTCATCTTTATAATTATACTTTTAACCTTAGCTGTTAAATTTAACTTGGGTAATCTTTCCCTTGCCTGAAACCAAGCATATTCATCTTTTGCCATATGGACTCAGAGTTCGATCTTGAATTCCTCCATCTATGGGTCTTTTCCTCCCTTTCTTCCTCCTCTTCAGTTGATTGGTTGACCTGTCCTGTAGTTACCTCCAGGGCCGTACTGAGTGTGAATTGTGCCCTGTGCGATTTGCACATCGGGCATGTGCTCCCCCCCCCCCCGCACCTCCATCCAGCCACCTTTTGGAGAGTGGGAGGGTGTCAGGAGAGAAGAGGCATGCCTGATGTGCAAGCCATGGCGCGCTAAGCAGATCTGTCCCTCCCTGCTCTGACACGGCGTCAAAGCAGGGAGGAACCGGACCTGCTTAGCGTGCCATGAGAAGGCTTAAGGGGCGCATTTCAGCTGTCTGCTGTTGCCTGCCACCGCTGAGAGAAGAAAAAGTGGTGGCAGCAGGTGGCAGCAGACAGCTGAAATGTGCCCCTTAAGCCTTTGTGCCCTGTGCGGCTGCACCGCTCACACAGGGCTAGGTACGGTCCTGGTTACCTCACTCTCCTGCGGTTCCATATCTCCAAGTTCCATCTCCCCCTCAACTGCTCTTTCTGTTTCTGTATATCCCTTTCTTCTGGTATTCTCACCCAGGCCTCCTCCTCCTCCCTGTATTTCTTTTTTTCCACAGAAGCTCTTAGTTGCTTCAAGATGTTATACTTCGCATACTTCTTTGCTTTGATCTTAAGTTTGCATCTGTTACTTTTTGTGGCAATTTTCCTATCTTCCAGTTTTTGGCAGATTCTCTTTGTATACCGTTTTGATTTAAATACAGGGTTTGTAGCATTTAACTTAAGCAGGACACGCCCCCTGACCCCACAGGATGTACAGGGCTGTGACCTGAATCGGCCCTGTACGTCCTGCTGCCTCAGCCCATTCCTGCTCCTCCCAGACTCTGCCCCTTCCCGCAACCTGTCAGCTCTCCCCTTCCTGCTGCTCTAGCCATGCGGGGAGAGTCAGAGGGGAAATAGGGGCAGGATGGCTTGCAGGTCTGCACATCCCACTGGTATATGCAGCCCTGCAAGTCTCATCTCAGAATCAGGCCCATAGTGTCTGTATCTTTAAAGATAGATTTTACATTGTGTATAGAGAAGGGAATTAATTAATTAATTTATTCTAAAAGCTTATATACCACCTTATTGGCATAAGTTGTCCAAAGCGGCTTACATAAAATTAATAATATATGTATTATAAAGTACAATAGCATCTAGGTTGGAAAGTAGAAAATTCCCAGAGTATTTTACATGAGGATCTGCCTTTTGTAGAACCTCTTGTAAAATAGGCGCAGGACTGCATGTGCATGCTTTTCAATTAGGCATTTGCATTAGTTTTTGTATGAATGGGAACATCAACAAAAAAAGACAGTGCATGTTTGGTAAAACTTCACAACAGAGACACTGGAGCCAATCTGAGAAAGGGGTGAAGGTCAAGGAGAGGTGACCAGCAGTCAGCACAAGGCCCTTGAGCTAATCGTGCTACAAAGCCTTGATAGGCAGCTAGAGAAACTTAGCCCTACCTGAGCTCTGTAAATCCTGTAGGTGATGAGCTCACAGCAGGGCTGTTACACACAACCCAGCATAAACCACAGAGAACTATTTTGTCTCAGAATTTCAAATATTGTTGGGGGAGTGCTGGGGGTTAGAAATAGAAAGGAGTGTCAAAAGCCAGCAGCTTCAAGTCTGTCTTTGAGGGATTGGAAGGGCTACTTTGGGGCTTAGGACTTGAAAGCAGAAAGACAATAGTTTTAAGTACAACTTTAAGCCACTGAGGAAGGAGTGCTGGCTGGCATTTGCTACTTAAAAGCACAACAACAAAAAAAAGACTGAGATAAAAATGCACCTTCAAGGGAGCAAAATGTTTTTGCCTTCCTTAGTGCTTAAGCGCTGCTGTGTCTCTGCTTTTAAAAGTAGGTGGTTGAAAGTTTTGCTAGGCTTGCCTTTCTCTTCCTATCTGTTCCTCCAGGGAGTGTCTCTCTGGGGTGGGAGGAGGAGGAGATCATGGAAATCAGACAGAAGCAAGGAAAAATCTGCCTTTATAATTTCTCAATTGGAAATTGTTTTTACTGTCCTAAGCATTCAACTCAGTGACAATAATTAGATGCAGTAAAATTATTTTTTAACAAACTTGGTCACCTATTGTCTGTAACAGCAGCTAGGTGGTGGGAGGGAGGGACCCTTACCTTACTGTATCTATCTATTCCATCCCATGTTTATAGTATACATTTAAATAAAGGTAAAAGTTAAATAAAAGCTAAAACACAGACAGTTGGTGCTGGAGAATTAGCCAGGAAAAGGCATCCCCTTCTCAGTCTTTTGAAAAGTATGAGTGGGCAGGCAGTGTAACTGGGCAGTATATGGCCTACCCCAGGCCAGGTGGGTGATCCTGGAAACAGTATCTGAGGCAGCACACTTAGAATGACAGTACTCCAGTGCTCCACAGGCTTGATGGTTGGCTAAAGACAGGCAGTTCCTGCTGTCAAGAATATATCATAATGCTTTGGAAGGCAATGTCTGGAAAGTTAAATGGTTCTAGAATGATTCAACTTTATCCATGCACTCTCAAATATTGCATATGGTCCATTCTTCTTTTTGTTTTTTAGCTACACATGTGAGAGGTTCACAATCTTACTTATGAAATGAACATTTTTCTATGGTGATTCAGATATCAACACTTCTTACCTCTGTTATTGTAATATGTTATATCTTGATCTACCTGTTACTGTTAATCATTTACTCAACATGCATAGCTATATACCAGTCCTGCAATCGTTCAACAACAATCCATTTCATCACCCATTTCAAAACAATATATACAGGAGGCATAATAGACTACTTCAAATTAATTTATCGAGCACTATAAATCAAATAAAGATCAACAACCTAAACATACATCCCTTGAAATGTGCTCTAATTCAATATACATTCCATAAGGAACAAATACCACATCATCACTGATTATATAGATGGACAACAATTGGATATAATTTGTATAACAGAAACATGGCTTAAAAATACAGATCAAGTAATATTAAACCAAATTTCTTCTCAAATATATGAAACCCACAGCTGCCCAAGAATCAATAAAAGGGGAGGTGGAGTTGTCATCATCACACGAAAATCCCTATGTTTCAAAACCCTTTCAACTCGAAGCACAGAGAGCTGTAACATGATAACCATTTCAAACAAATACATAGTTTTTCTTTTATATACAAAACACCTGGTACAAATAATGCTGACCTCTCACTACTACTTGAAGAAATCTGCTACAATTCTAATCCACAGAAGCCTCTTATCATCCTAGGAGACCTTAATATACCGTCTAAAACCACAAGATATGGCAAAGCAATTGAAGACCTACAGTATAAACAAATAATAAACAACCCATAAGAGAGGAGGAACCCTTGATCTCATCTTTATACCAATAATGCTCTTAGATAGGAAGCTTATTCAGCTTCCAACAGTGACGCCTGTCCCATGGTCAGACCACTACATCATAACCTTCCAGTTAACCACTTCTGTACTAAATGCACAAAATCAACTATACTAACAAAATGCAGGAATACCAGTCTCTAATAAATGCTTGTAAGAGGGCATAACACACAAATCTAATCATGGGTTCATTAAATAAACCACGAGAGCTATTCAGTATAATAAGAAACTTGACAAAAATCTGAAGAGCACAAACTAATTGAACCTCAAACCATGGCAAACTTCCTTCAATCAAAGCTCAATCCTAATCAAAACCAAATGAAACTATTAATAACAGAAAGCCAATCAATAACTGAGCAAGTCTTTTTGTGGACACATTTCACATACCATCCATAAAAGAATTAAAACAAATCATAACTAAGGGGAGGAGTGGCTTAGTGGTTGGGACAGGTTACCTCAGGCCGGAAGGCCAGGGGTTCAATTCCTGCATGGGGACAAGCAACCTTAGGCCAGAGGGACTGGGGTCTCTAGTCCCATGGCCACTCCTGTGACCCTCAGTCTTGAAGGACTAGAAAGGGGGGCTGTTACTTCTGGAGAGAAATCTGAAATTGTGAGTATATACTTCTGGGAATTTTTCTGAAAGGAATTTTTTTTTCTTTTAAAGCTAATTAATCTGTGAACCCACTATTTTTTTGTTAAATCAGCCAGGGCCTAGTAGCAACAGTTTAAGATTCAATTTAAAACACAGAGGAGAACTTTCTGGTTAGCTTTCATACCCAGTAGACAGCTGTAGTTTAAATTTCATAGTCACTCAGGGCCTAGCATCAGCAAAGTACTTTTAGTTTCAAATTAAAACACAGAAGAAAGCTTTCTGGTTAAATTTAGAATCCAGCAGAGAGCTTGTAGTTTAAATTTCTTAATAGGTTAGAGCCTAGTAGCAGCAAAGAGCTATAATTTAAATCAAATCAGAATATAGTTTACCTCAGCGGCACAGGACAAGGTACTGTGTAGCAGCCCTTTTTTAATAAGTGTTATATCCCTCCCTCCCTCCCCACACCCACCCTCCCCTGGGATAATCACAGCTTTATAGGTACTTGCACAACTTAAAAGACAGGAGGTGCTGTCAGGTGAAGCTCATTAACCAAATCAGTCATACACTAAGGACCTGAGATTAATTAAGCTTCAGGTGAACAAGGTATATTAAACTTCTTAGGTACAGTTTTAGTGGTATAAATATCCATAGCACCCTTTAGTACATAAAGAACTTAAAGATCTAAACACAAACTTAAAACTAAGATGCAGACAGCAGTCCAGCAGCAGGATGTGGGCTTTCCATTCTTTTGCATTGAGTGTCACATGTATGATTTTCTCCCAGCTGGTGAGAGGTCTTACGTGTGCACTAGGTGCAAGGAGCTCTCTGCTCTCAGGGAACGAGTCTGTTCTCTAGAGGCTAGAGTAGCAGACTTGGAAAACATAAGACAGACAGAGAGGTACATAGACGAGACCTACAGGGATATAGTCCTGAAGTCCCACCTCCAGTCTGGCAGCATCCCTGTTGCCATGGAGGAGAGAGGTCACGTGACAGGAGAGCATCACCCTGGTGTGGCAGGAAGTGATCCTGTAACTAGGACCTGTCCTCCAGGTGATGTAAACCCCTCTCGCACCGAGGAGGTTTCTCCAGGGCCAAGTGCCCATGAGGGAAGGGTTAGGACAGCAGTTATAGTTGGTGATTCGATCATTAGGCATGTAGATAGCTGGGTGGCTGGTGGACATGAGGATCGCCTGGTAACGTGCCTGCCTGGTGCGAAGGTAGCGGACCTCACACGCCACCTAGATAAGGTCTTAGATAGTGCTGGGGAGGAGTCTGCTGTCTTGGTACATGTCGGTACCAATGACATAGGAAAATGTGGTAGGGAGGTTCTGGAAGCTAAATTTAGGCTTTTAGGTAGGAAGTTGAAATCCAGAACTTCCAGGGTAGCGTTCTCCGAAATGCTTCTCGTTCCACGCGCAGGACCCAAAAGGCAGGCAGAGCTCCAGAGTCTCAATGTGTGGATGAGACAATGGTGCAGAGATGAGGGGTTCGGATTTGTTAGGAACTGGGGAACATTCTGGGGAAAGGAGGGGCTCTTCCGAAGGGATGGGTTTCACCTTAACCGGGATGGAACCAGGCTGCTGGCATTAACCTTTAAAAAGGAGATAGAGCAGCTTTTAAACTAGATAATAGGGGAAAGCCGACAGTCGCCCAAGAGCGCATGGTTCGGAAGAATGTATCCTTGAAGGATACTACAAAAAGCAGAGAGGTTCCAAAAAAGAGTAAAGTAGCCCAAATGCCCTCGAGTATGGAGCAGACAGAACTTAAAGATCCCAAATTACCCATGTCTACCAATAGCCAAATTAATATGAATAAAATACAGTCTCTAAAATGCTTGTATGCAAATGCTAGAAGTCTACAAAACAAGATGGGAGAGTTAGAATATATAGCACTAAACGAGAGGTTAGATATGACTGGAATATCAGAGACATGGTGGAAGGAGGACAACCAGTGGGACACTGTGATACCTGGGTACAAACTATATCGTAATGATAGAGTTGACCAAATTGGTGGAGGGGTTGCGCTCTATGTTAGAGAGGGCACTGAGTCAGAAAGGATTAAAGTTTTGCAAGAAACAAAATTTGCTGTAGAATCTCTATGGATTGAAATTCCATGTAAAAAGGGGAAGGCGATGGCAGTGGGGGTGTACTATCGTCCGCCTGGCCAGAATGAACAAATGGATGATGAAATGCTCAAAGAAATCAAGGAAGCTAGCAAAAGTTACAGTGCAGTAATAATAATGGGTGATTTCAATTACCCTGGCATCGACTGGGTCAGTGTCACAACAGGACATGCTAGGGAGATAAAGATCCTAGATGAAATAAATGACTGCTTCTTGGAGCAGCTGGTTCATGAACCAACCAGAGGGGAAGCAATATTAGACCTAGTCCTTAGTGGAACACCAGATGTAGTGCAAGAGATAAGGGTGTTGGGGCCACTTGGCAATAGTGATCATAGCATGATCACCTTTGATTTAATTAGTGGAGGAGGGATAGTAAGGAAATCCACAGTACTACCCTTTAACTTTCGAAAGGGAGACTATGATAAAATGAGGAAAACAGTTAAGAAAAAACTAAAAGGAGCAGTTGCAAAGGTTAAAGACGTACATCAAGCTTGGCTGTTGTTGAAAAATACTATCTTGGAAGCCCAGACCATCTGTATTCCACGCTTTAAGAAAAGTGGAAGGAAGTCCAAAAAACTGCCAGCATGGTGTAAAGGTGAGGTCAGAGAGGCTGTTGTTGCCAAAAAAGCATCTTTCAGGAAATGGAAAAAAGAGCCAAACGATGAAACCTGGAAACAGCACAAGCACTGGCAAGTCAAATGCAAGGCATTGATAAGGCAGGCAAAGAGAGAATTTGAGAAGAAGCTTGTTGCGGAAGCAAAAACGCGAAATAAAGACCTTTTCAAGTACATTCGCAGCAAAAAACCTGTGAGAGAGTCAGTTGGTCCATTAGATGATAAAGGGGTTAAAGGAGCACTAAGAGGCGACAAGGCGATAGCGGAAAGACTGAATGAATTCTTTGCTTCGGTCTTTACTGAGGAAGATGTAGGGATGTTACCCATGACTGAAGTGGTATTTAAAGGTGTGGAAGAATTGAAGGAAATATCGATACATCGGGAAGATGTCTTACAACTATTAGATAAACTGAAGAGTAGCAAATCACCTGGGCCGGATGGTATACATCCAAGGGTGTTGAAAGAACTGAAATTTGAGATTGCAGACCTGCTATCAGTAATCTGTGAACTATCATTAAAATCATCTCTAATACCTGAGGATTGGAGGATCGCCAATGTAACACCAATTTTTAAAAAGGGTTCGAGGGGTGATCCGGGAAACTACAGACCAGTGAGCCTGACATCAGTACCGGGAAAAATGGTAGAAACCATCATAAAGAATAAAATTACTCAGCATGTAGATAGTCACGACCTAATGGGAGACAGCCAACATGGCTTTAGACAAGGAAGATCTTGTCTTACTAATCTGTTATGTTTTTTGAAGGAGTGAATAAACAGGTGGACAAAGGTGAGTCGGTTGATATTGTGTATCTGGACTTTCAGAAAGCCTTTGACAAAGTCCCTCATGAGAGACTTTTGGCAAAACTAAAGAGTCATGGGATAGGAGGCAGTGTACTACTGTGGATCAGGAACTGGTTAAAAGATAGAAAGCAGAGGGTAGGGCTAAATGGCCAATTTTCCCAATGGAGAAAGGTGAATAGTGGTGTACCCCAGGGATCTGTGCTGGGTCCGCTGCTTTTTGACATATTCATAAATGACCTGGAAAGTGGAACAACAAGTGAGGTTATCAAATTTGCAGATGACACAAAACTATTTAAAGTTGTTAAAACCCAGGAGGATTGTGGAAAATTGCAAGAGGATCTTGATAAATTGGAAGACTGGGCATCAAAATGGCAGATGAAATTTAATGTGGAGAAGTGCAAGGTTATGCACCTAGGGAAGAACAACCCAAACTATGGTTACACAATGCAAGGTTCCACATTAGGAACCACCACCCAGGAAAAAGATTTAGGCGTCATTGTGGATACCTTATTAAAACCCTCGGCCCAGTGTGCAGCGGCGGCCAAGAGAGCAAATAGAATGCTAGGTATGATAAGGAAAGGAATGGAAAATAAAACAAAAGATATTATAATGCCTCTATATCATTCCATGGTGAGACCGCACCTTGAATATTGTGTGCAATTCTGGTCGCCGTATCTTAAAAAGGATATAGCGATTTTAGAAAAGGTTCAGAGAAGAGCCACCAAAATGGTAAAGGGGATGGAAGGCTACTCCTATGAAGAAAGGCTAAAAAGGTTGGGGCTCTTTAGCCTGGAGAAGAGACGGCTGAGGGGAGATATGATAGAAGTCTATAAATTAATGAACGGAGTGGAACGGGTAAACATAGATCGATTGTTTACCTTATCAGAATATGGAAAGACTAGGGGACATGCAATGAAGCTACAGGGTAAACTATTTAAGACTAATAAAAGAAAATATTTTTTCACTCAACGTGTAATCAAACTCTGGAATTTGTTACCGGAGGATGTAGTAAAGGCTGTTAGTGTAGCTGTGTTTAAAAAAGGTTTGGACAAGTTCCTGGAGGAAAGGTCCATAAACCATTATTAAGAAGGGACCCAGGATATCAATGCTTGAACCAGTACATGCATTGTGGAACCTGTGTCCCTTGGGGAAACTGCTAGGTACGTATGACCTAGATTGGCCACTGTTGGAAACAGAATGCTGGGCTTGATGGACCTTGGTCTGACCCAGTATGGCATATCTTATGTTCTTATGTTCTTATGACCTTGGGCAAGCCACTTAACCTTCCATTGCCTCAGGTACACTTAGATTGTGAGCCCTTTGGGGACAAGGAATAAAAAGTACCTGTTAGTATACATGTAAACCACACTGATTCTAAAGAGTGCAGTATAAAAAATAAATAAATACCACATCCTCCTTTCTTGATCCTTGTCCAGTATCTTGGATCAAAATGACAGCTGAACAACTAGCCCCATCTTACTTAAAATAGTGCAACTTTCACTCTCACAAGGAATTATGCCTTCTGTTCTTGATTCTGATGACCCCAGTTCATACAGACCCATCTCGTCTACCATTTACAGCGAAGATAATTGAGAAAGTAGTCCAACTGCAATTACAAGACCATCTTGACATGCATGCTTCTCTTGATCCTCACCAATATGGGTTCAATCCCAAACACAACACTGAAACACTCCTCACTCTTGGATAGCCTAATTCTCAGACTAGATGATACTAAACAATGCTGCATACTGATATTCCTACATATAAAGGCTGCATTTGACTCAATAAACCACAACATAATTATCATGCGTCTGAAAGAAATTGGAATAAGAAAAACAACACTAAAATGGTTTACATCATACTTTACCTTTAGAAAATTACAGGTAAAATCTGGAACATGCAGATCAAGCTTAATAGACCAGTTACAGGGAGTTCTGCAGAGATCAACACTTTCTGCTCTGCTGTTTAATATATATTTGCATCCTCTCTGCAGCATAATAACTAAATAAAAAGTAAACTACAATATCTATGCAGATTATATTATGATTCACACATCATTCAACATTGACCAACCTGACTACTCAAATATAATAGCATGTATAAAAGAAATGACAATATGGCTAATGGAACGAAATCTGCTGATAAACTATGAAAATGGAGGCAATCTTTATAACAAAGAATTCTTACTATGTCCCACCAGAATCTTTACAAATATTACATAACTTCATTGAGGTGAAAACAGAAATTAAATACCTTATGATATACCTTGACCAGAAATTAAACTTCCAAACTCACATAACAAAAGTTACAAAGGCTACTTACCACAAATTAAGAATAATACAAAAGCTCAAACCTCTTCTAAACTCTAATGACTTCCGCACAGTCTGTCAAGCCTTGATTTTGCCCATCTTAGACTATTTTAACATCATCTATCAGGGTCTACCTATCCAATCTATCTACCCTTTACAATTACTACAGAATACAATGGCTCATATTATATCTGGGAAATCAAAAAACAATCACTTAACTCCAACACTAAAGCAACTCCATTGGCTCCCAATAATTATCAGGACTAAATACAAAGTTATACTCACTATTTTTAAAATCTTCCACCATTTATTACCACCTGTACTACAAGCTCTCATAAGTAAAGACTCTGAAAGCAGAAGAAAAAGGAAAAGCAATAAAAACTGATTAATAATACCAATAAACAAAACCACAGCAAAACGAACAACTTGCAGCAGAGCTTTCTCAATATATGCTCTATCACTCTGGAACGCACTCCCAGAAGGCATAAGAACAATCAATGAATTATGGGATTTCTGGAAAGCATTAAAACTCACCTATTTTTGGAATACTATGGTCCAGAGACTGAAACATCAGGCATAACATACTCATTACAATAAATTATGAACTGATCTACACCTCTTCATAGACTATACCCCTGTTTCATCCAAGTTCAATATCCTTGTTCTATGTAGTTTCCTTGTTTATTGTTGAATGTAAACCGCTTTGAATTTAAGAAAAGCGTTATAGAAAAATTGATAGATAAATAAATAAATAAATAATACCTGACTGACCCTTAGAGATTATGCCAAATGCTGAAGTTTGGATCATATTCAATTTACGGAAGATGGACCACTATCATGAGCTGCACTGGTTATGCATTAGGGACCATGTGAGGGCCCAGTTCTATCAGGGGCACATCCAGGCCATCTGGACAGCCTCTGGCAGGACAGGCCCATTTGTACCTGATTTTGTACCATGGAAGCAAGACACTCCTATGGGTCCAGGATCGGGCCGGGAGACGGCCCGGTGTGCCCGTGCTACACTGCAGGGACATTCTCACTGCCTTCTGAGCTGCCCGCCAGTGTGCCAACCTCTGCAACCCCGCCGCCTGACCCTTAGCAGGGACATATGGGGCACTGATCAGGCAGCGGGGACCAACCTTGTGCTGCCAGCTGGCTGAGGGGGGATTCCAGATGGGGGGGGGGCTGTCAGTCAGGATCGGTGGGGTGCTCTGTGCTTATTCCACTTCAGAGGTGGAATAAAAAGGCCATTTCTCTGATGATTCCCGGACTTCAGGGCCATCATTGGAATCAGCCCTATACGTCCGGGGGTCAGTCCCACCCATATCCCACCAATTCTCCACACCCATGCCGCCTCCATCCCCCATAGCATGCTCAGCGGCTCTGTGCATACAGAGGGGATGCGAGGTGGCAACCCCACTAACCTCCTCTTAGAATCGGGACTATTTTCTTTAAATACTGTTGCTTGGTCCATTGGTGATTGTGTGCTAATTTTTCAATAGAATTATCATCTTTACTTCATCTGTATTCTCCTAGGTCCTGCAGTCAAATCAAAGTTAAGAACATAAAAAATGACTTACTGGGTCAGACCAAGGTCCATCAAGCCCAATATCCTCTTTCCAACAGTGGCTAAACCTGGTTACAAGTACCTAGCAGTTTCCCAAAAGACAAACAGGTTCCATAATGATTGTATTGAGTGGATTACCTGTTTTCTTTCTAACAGTAGTTTATGGACCTTTCCTCCAGGAACTTGTCCAAATATTTTTTTAACTCAGCTACCTAACAGCTTTTACTACATCCTCCAGTAACGAATTCCAGAGTTTGATTACACGTTGAGTGAGAAAGTATTTTCTCTTATTAGTCTTAAAAGAGTTATACTGTAGTTTCATTGATGTCCTGACTTTCTTTGGTTCATAAGGCTATTACCAAAACATAGGCTTTTTCAGTTATTGATCCAGCTATTTGGAATATTATACCTTTGTTTTTGCACCATCAAGCTGATCATTTGACCTTTCAGAAATCATTAAAAACTCATCTGTATGCATGATGGCTGATTGCCCTTAATCGTCTTTTACATTTTCATTGTGTCTCTTCTTTTTGTATTTGATTTCTTTGTATGTTGTACCTTATCTTGCAGTTGCATAACAGGAGACAGATGAATGATGAATGTAATACATGAAATGAAGACGAGATGAAAGACGAGAGTAGTACAGCCATAAATGTGAAAAAGGAGATAGGTCTTTCCCACGTATGGCTTAGGCTCCTCTAGTCTGCCGACAAAGATAAAAAGAGATCTTTTTACAAGGAGATTAGGAAGAGCTGCAGCTTCTGATGCAACAGTGAAAGAGCAGATATTTGGTGTCATCTCCACAGAGGTAAAAAGTTAGTTTGACATGGTACAGAGTAGGGGGACATGAGAGAAGCAGTGTACATAAGAACGTAAGATATGCCATACTGGGTCAGACCAAGGTCCATCAAGCCCAGTATCCTGTTTCTAACAGTGGCTAATCTTTGTCACAAGTACCTAGCAGTTCCCCCAAAAGACACAAGTTCCACAATGCTTGTATTAGGGCAAGCAGTGGATATTCTGGGTCCACTTTAATAATGGTTTATGGACCTTTCCTCCAGGAACTTGTCCAAACCTTTTTTAAACCTGGCTACACTAACAGGCTATTACTACATCCTCCGGTAGCAAATTCCAGAATTTGATTACACATTGAGTGAAAAAAATATTTTCTCTTATTAGTCTTAAATAGGTTACCCTGTAGCTTCATTGCATGCCCCCTAGCCTTCCTATATTTTGATGGCATAAACAATTGATCTACATTTACCTGTTCCACTCCATTCATTAATTTATAGACCATTATCATATCTCCCCTCAGCTGTCTCTTTTCCAGGTTGAAGAGCCCTAACCTTTTTAGCCTCTCTTCATAGGGGTATCCTTCCATCCCATTTACCGTTTTGGTGGCTCTTCTGTGTACCTTTTCTAATAACACAATATCCTTTTTAAGATATGGCGACCAGAATTGCACACAATATTCAAGGTGTGGTCGCTCCATGGAACGATACAGAGGCATTATAATATCCTTTGTTATATTCTCCATTCCTTTCCTTATGATACCTGGCATTCTATTTGCTCTCTTGTCTGCCGCTGCACACTGGGCAGAGGGTTTTGACATGTCATCCACGATTACGCCTAAATCTTTTTCCTGTGTGGTGGTTCCTAATTTGGAACCTTGCATCATGTAACCATAGGTGGGTTGTTCTTTCCTAGGTGCACAACTTTGCACTTGTCCACATTAAATTTCATCTGCCATTTGGATGCCAGTCTTCCAATTTATCAAGATCCTCTTGCAATTTTACGCAATCCTCATGGGTTTAAACAACTTTGAATAGTGTTGTCATCTGCAAATTTGATAACCTCACTCATTATTCCCATTTCCAGGTCATTTATGAATATGTTAAAAAGCAGCGGACCCAGCACAGATCCCTGGAGTAGTCCACTATTTACTTTTCTCCATTGGTAGGTCACAAGTAGCCAACAGGATCCCAAAGAATAGATCTTATTATTCTTGCTCATACCAAGGGATAAACAGTGGCTTTCCCAAGTCTACAAAGATAATAATAATTTGTTGAATTTTCCTCTAGGAAATTCTCTAAATCCTTTTTAAACCAAGTCCAGATTTAATTACTGTTACCACCACATCCTTTGACAGCAAATTCCACAGTGTGTTCAGCGAAAATTTTTTTTTTCTGATTTTTGTGTTACCTTCATGGAATGTTCCCTAGTCCTAGCACTATTTAAAAGAGCAAATAGCAGTTCCATAATTATCTGTTCCACCACCACTCATATTATAAATCTCTATCATGTCCCCATTCTCAGACATCTCTTCTTCAGCTAAAGAATCCTAATCTTTTCGGACTTCCGACATGTGAAGTCATTCCATTCTCCTTTATCAACACTGAAACAGACACTTTTATTAGATGAGACATGGTCCTGTCATGATTTGGTTTTCTGTATGTGACTGCATATTAGCATATTACCTGCAGTCTTGGTTTAATTCTGCATGTTTATTTATGAACTGTTATTGTTTCTTGAGCTGGTTAAAAAAAAATAAGCCACCACCCAAGAAGAAAATGTGTGGTTAGGAAAATATGAAACATAAAGATGCTCGACTGAATTCTTTAAGAAAACTAGAAAGTTATTTGAATATTGTAAATAGTTTAATAAGTCTGGGCCATCTTTCCAGACATCATCTTCAATTTCAACATTAACAAAAGAAATGATATCCCTGGATAATTTATTACATGAGTCCAATGGAAACTACAACCGTGACAAACATGATGAGGAACCTGAACTTGAAATACTAAGTGAAGATGATCAAGATAAATTATTGACATCAGTTCGTTACTAATAAAAGTAGGTGTTGGGCAGGGCCAGTGCAAGGATATGAGGGAGTCTAGGCAACCCTCATTCCTTCTGCCCTTCTCCAGGACCTGCAAAGGTGTCAATTATTTCTAAACAGTGATGCAGCTCTTACCATAAACTCTGCTTATGCACTGCTGTTCCTGCTTCTGTCCCTGTGGGCATGGGGGTGGAAGTGTGTTAGAATTTTTTAATTTTTACTTTTTATTTATTAAAGATTTTCAAAAGACAAAATAAACAACTAAATACCAAATAAAAATAGGAGCAATTCCAGCACAGAGCAATTATTCCCCCCCCCCCCCCCGTCCCTGGCTCTATGCAAATATAAAATAAACCAATTACAATACTAGAGTTATCTCAAGTTTATGGAAATGGTGTTGAGACAATTTTAGCTATTTGTGACCATTGAGTTAAGGTTACTGTGTTTTATGGTAGCAATGGACATAGGCAGTATCATATTGATAGTATAGGCAAATCATGTTCCACCAATGGGGACCTTGAAGGCCTTTGTTGTCTTTCCAGTTATTAATGAGAAGTTTGAGTGCTATTGTAATGAGGAAAGCAAAAGCAAAATTGTCCATTTTATCCAGAGATTGAATGTCAGATATGGAGCAAAAATGATAATGCATAAGATATAAGGTCTGCCGTGATCTGAAAGATATCCTGTATTTTCTTCCAGACTTGTCTTCAATATATTTGGAGGTTAGGGCAGCCCAAAATCATATGAGCAAATGTACCTATAGTGGAGCAACATGACAAGCAGTGAGTTCCCTGCTCTTTACACCATTTGAATGATATCACTGGTGTGATAAAGGCCCGATGGGTGAGGAAGTAGGATAATTGACTGATTGAGGGCACAGCATGTGAGATGTGTTAGTGAGCCCCAGAACCTATCCCAGTGATGGCGTGAAGAAAGTCCACCCAGTTCTGATTCCAATCCTTATGGGAGCAATGTGATTCCGAAAGAGGGTGTAATATTGGGAGGCCGCTTTAGCGGTGTCCGAAAGTGTGTGAACATTGTGTTGGAGTCCCCATTGGGTTGATAAGTGAGATAAATCAAAACCAGCTTTCTGGATGCAGTGTTTAAGTTGGAGCCATTGAAAATACCATTTACCCAGGAGATTATACTCTTCGGAGAGGGCAAACATTTGAAATAGGAGGCATCAAGTATTTGCCTTATTTGCTAAACTTTGTCAGGCAAGCCAATGGATCATGTGCTTTTGTATCTTAAAAATGGGATTTCTCCATATTGGTAGCTGTGTTATAGGTTGGTTATTGGAAGTCAGAAATTGAATAAGAATTTGGAAGGAGTCTTGTGTGGCAGTGATGGCCGGAGGAATATTTTCAACATTGACGTGAGATATACCAAGCAGTATATTTAGTGGTGTGGGATGTACCAGGAGCTTTTCTAACTACATCCATGTGGGATGTTGTGAAGAAGAGGAGGATTGGACCCATCTGGACCCCTGCTAAAGCAAACGAGCATGATGATACCAGCTAAAATCTAGAAACTGCACGCCGTCTGTGGATTTACAAAGCTTGAGTTTACGGATTTCTATCTGCGGAGTCTTGCACTTCCATAGGAAGTCTATTAAGCGTTTCTCTAAACTCTTGTAAAAAGGAGGAGGGAAAAAGAGCAGGTAACATTCCCAGGATGTAATTAATTTTTGGAACACACATCATTTTAAAAGTTTCAAGCTACCATCAGGATAACTAAAGTGGCAACCACCTTAGTAATAGGGATTGTACCAAGTTGAGACAGAGATGTTATATGTCAAAGTGTTTTCTAAGGTGGAGTGGAATTTTATGCTTAAGTATTTAATTGAGAATTCCACCCATTGGAATGGGAAGGGCATCAACTCTAATTTGGTAACATATTTAGGGGAAAGACTACCAACTTAGCCCAATTGATTTTATAACCCAACAGATGGGAGTAGAACTCTATAGTTGCTAGTATTATGTGTATGGAGTTAGGGTCTATTAACAGGAGAATATCATCAGTGTAGGAGGATAATTTCACCTGCACCTCTTGCCAGTTAAAATCGCGGATGGCCAGAGTCTGCCTTATGGTTCTAATGCAAGGTTGAATAGTAGTGGGTATAGAGGCAACCTTGGTAAGTGCCATGATGTAATGAAAATGGTTGAGAGACCGTGGAGTTCGCACAGATAGGTGCAGTAGGATGGAAACTGTGATTATACTGTAATACTACACTAAGGGATTCAACAATTAAATCACAACCACACACACCCTTAGCCCCATATATATTAACTACATATAAATATGTCTCACTCCCAAACTCATTACATACATGAAACTAAGTCTCTTATAATGGAGAAAAGACTTCAGACTAATGCATTACCACCCACTATGCAGCAAAACAAATCACCATAGGGGATCAGAGCTTCATGCATCATCGATCCCAAAAACTCCCTTATATACTACTTAATAAACGTACAAAAAAGTGCTTTTTTACATTTTTTCTTAAATTAATTAAATCACATATATAACACATAAGTTCTATCTGTCTTCACAAGAAGCTCATATTCCAGTCAATCGCATACCACATCAGAAGGAAAACTGCATCGTATTCTGGAAAGAACACAAGGTTTCAAAGTCAAATCACTTTTCCCTTACAGCCATAGATAAAAAGGTTCTACTTATCTTTAAGGTGTCAGGCTTCAGTGCCGTTCCCCTAAGCTTCAGCGTTCAATGCTGCTCCTCTAAACTTCAGCATCAATCCTTTAACTCCAACAGCTTCTTCTTCAACGTCCTCTAAACACATTGTTGCCTGAAGTTAACCATTAACCCAACAAAGATCTTCGTTTCTCCTTGAAAAAGGCTACATCAGGGGTAAACTTAGATCTCAGAAGACAACAGCTCAGGTTTACCTGAGCGTCTGACGTCAGGCTTTGTTAAAGCAATCTACACCCAATCAAAACCTCTCACCCCACCTCATTTCAAAGGGAGCGTGACAAAACTACCAATGTTAAATCAACATCACTAAAAGCTTAAAAAGATAGAGACTACAGAACTCCAAAGCTTAACGCCAGCAAGAGCAGTCACAAAAATCAAAAGCACAGTCAAAAAAATAACGTCCATTCAATCTTATCATTCAGTCCATTAGGCTCTAATGAATCCAGACAGAATATCCATTGTGACACCGCCTTGATTTTAGGATAAGACGGTATAGAAATACTGTTAAATAAATAAATAAATCATTGTTATCATTGTAACAGTAATTTTCCCCAATCCCCTCGCCGTATATTAAAGGAAACCTGATCAATAACTTTAACTAAAGGCGTTTCCACTCGTACTTTTGTAAGGCTATATTTATGTTCAGCCAACCGCATCTTCAAAGCACGTGTAGTCTTGCCAACATAAAGTTTTGGACATGAACACTTTAGAACATATATCACATGATCTGACACATAGGTTGAATGTACATTCAGGGAATAGACACGATTCTTCAATTCCAATGTGTTAACTTCTATCATATTAGCACAAAAAATACATTTGCCACATTTCACATGGCCCATCTTCTCCTCCAATAATGATGTTCTTTGAACTGCAGGGCACAGTAGATCTTTTAAATTGCATCCGCGGCTATATGCAATCTGATATTGAACATCCTGCAATACCGGATGTGCAGAAAAGATCTTCCATCGCTTTTTAACAGACATAGCCAATTCTTTAGACAACCTAGAATGTTGAATAACACAGGTTACTGTTTTGTCCAATGATTTATGCAAATTTGCTTGCTCCCGAGGTACTGGTGACAGAAGCCATTCTCTATGATTAAACCGTGCTCGCTTATAAGCTCTGCTTAAAACATCATCGGGATAACCATGATCCCGAAATTTGGCCAACATTTTCTGTGCTTGTACTTTAAATTCACCTTCAGTTGACATATTTGACTACACCTCAAGAGCTGCGAATACGGGAGGCTCTTCTTCAGATGCACAGGATGATAACTAGAAAAATGTAGCAAAGTGTTTTTATCAGTAGGTTTAGAAAAAACAGTAGTAGCAAATCCACTAAGGGTTTTTTTGTACTTGCACATCTAAAAAATGAATAACTTCCTCATGACTGTTCATCTCGAGCTGAATATGAGAATTACAATTATTCAAAAAAATCATAGAACATTTCTAACTGTGCATAGTTACCCCGCCACAGTAGAAAAATATTGTCTATATACCGATACCATTTAATTACATGAGCCCTATGTGCAGAAGGATGCCGATTCAAACGAATGCATAAATAAATTCACTAATGAAGGTGCAAAGATTGCACCCATCACTGTCCCTGAAATTTGTTGAAAAAACTCTGATTTATACAAAAAGTAATTCTTTTTTTAATGCCCCATCTGCCAAGCATAAAAGAAAACTTGTGAGAACCCTATGTGGGTGTAATCGACATTCCCAAACGCCCTCCAATATGGACAAGGCTGCATCTTGTGCAATTGAAGTATATAAGGATACTACATCCAGGGTGAACAACAACTTAACTTCTCTACCATCCTCCACTTCTTGTAAAATTTGTAAAAAATGAGTGGTATCTTTTATATAGAATTTTGACCATATTAGAAAAGAGTCTCTTTTCTGCCGAACCACTGAAGTGCTCGCCGTAGAAAAGGCCATTCTAGTCTATCTCAGCATCCAAAGAGAGGTCTAAGAGTAGAGTCTGTATATCTTGCGAGAGGGCCAGGATATTGCATAGGAGCCGAGCATCACTGGTTGTGGAGCAACCAGCCACAGATCCACACTGATCAGGATGGATGAAAAGTGGAACAACTCTATTGATGCGAGTCACTAAGAGTTTGGCATAGATCTTATAATCTGCACTGAGCAGTGAGATCGTTTTTTCATGAACAACTATAGTCGCTTCAGCAAACAGCCCAGTCAATGGAAAGTAGGAAAGGAGGTAAGGAGCAAGCTCAGAGAAAAAGGTTTTATAAAATTCCATTGGGTTGCTGTCTGCTCCGTATGCCTTACCAATGGCCGATTGCTTGAGGGCTTGGGTGATCTCCTCTATTTGAATTTTGGCATCTACCGTAGTTGTGAAGTTTGTAGTTGAGTTAGGATGAGTCTTTCTAGGGAACTGGTCAAACTCATTCTTATTATCAATGACTTCAGATTGATATAATTTTGTATAGTAAGTTCAGAATGCTTCCAGGATTTCAGCATCTGAGAGGGACGCTATATGGGTCACTTCCCTCCATGATTTTAAATTATTTGCAAGGAGCCAACCCGATCTGTTTTGTTCCACATAGTAGAGACCACTCTTTGCTGTGCTTCCATTTTCAAAATAGTGTTATATTGATGATGAAGTTTTTGCAGTGCAAAAGAATCATTGGATCTGAATTCTTAACAAGGAGGTGTTCACCTGCTTTAATTTGGTGTGATAGCTGTGCAAGACTTGCTTATGCTGTCAATTTTTAATGATAGAATAACTGGTATTTCTGGAGCATAAAGTGACCTTAAAGGCCTCCCACCAGGCCTGAATGGAGGTATCTTCAGGTTTATTGAGGGTAAAGTAAGTTGCATAAATACAAAATAAAAAAAAAAAAAGTTTCAATAGTTTGTTTTATAGTGGTGATAGACACTGAATCCCTGAGAGGGCCTCTGTGAAACTGCCATGCCGTGGTGTTCAGGGAGTATGGTGTAATCTGTAGGGTGAAGGATATCACTGCATGGTGACATATTTTTCCATGGGATGTTGTAATTGCCAGGGGTCTACGAGACCCTAATCTTTCATAAGCGCATGTACAGCATTGGCTACTTCAGTGGGTAAGTGATGGCAGTTTGACTGTCAGTAGAATAAGAGGTCTAGGACAATATTAAACTCTTCCCCAAGTAGGACTGGAGCACAGTCAGTGTAAATGAGTTCTTTGGCTACAGAGTGAAAAACCCCCCTGAGAAATCTGCATTTGGGTCATAAAAGGTAAAAAGTATACATTTTTCTGAACTCATTTGGATTTGCTCCTTTGCCCAACCTTCGAGATCGGTAATTGTATGGAGAATAGAAATGGAAAGGGTTTGACATTCTAAAATTGCTACTCCATTTTTTTTTGTGAAGTGCAGGGGAGCAAATGAGCAGATTGAAATATCCTCCTCCCAAATTATTGGATTCCTTGATATCTAAATGAGTTTACTGCAGGTAAGCATATCTGTGGCTAATTTCTGACAGTATAGTAAGACCTTACTGTGCTTGATGGGGTTGTTAATCCCATGACATTCAATGTTAATATTTTTAGTGTGTTAGCCATTGGTGAGTGAAGACACTAATTTTGCAAGATGCACCGAAAGGGGAACAAACATGGCATGCCGCAGAGTTCCGTGTCAGTACTGATAATGGGTGTACTTAGAGATAACGTACAAGAACATGGAAGCATATTTAAAAAGCAATGATTGCATTGAAAGCCATGTGAGAAATATGATGAAAATACAGATGATTAGTGAGCTGGGGAACTGAACTAAACTACAAGAAGAACAAACTTCAACTATACAGAGAGCCATAACGGTGCAACTCAGGGAAGCCCTGGGAGGCAGCTTAATAAAGGAACAAACACAGCCCCCTCCCCCCCTTAAGTAGTTGTCAAAACTGATTTGATAAAATAGGTAATTCAGACTCTACATTTTGGTAGAGTCCCCTTCCTCCCTCTCACCCAGTAAATCAAGAGTCTAAAGCAGTTATTACAAGGCAGTACAAGAACAACTGTAGTAAGAAACCATTAGAAAAATAACATTTTCAGTAAACTAAGATATAGGGCCCGATATTCTGTTGGACAGGCTATGTGCTGCGTCAATGCATAGCTCTGCCCTCTGACCTCTAAACGCAGATATTTAATGCCACAGCAATATAGTAACATAGTAAATGATGGCAGATAAAGACCAGTATGGTCCATTTAGTCTGCCCAGTAAGATGGCAAGAGTAGGTGCACCTGCCGCTCCATGCAGGCCACCCCTCCCCATGTCTTTGTTTAAGGGGTGAACCCACCGCTCCATGTAGGACACCCCTGTATGTTGAGAAATTAGTTAGTTAAGTTTATTTTGATTTTATCCTGTTGCTGTAAAGGGATAAACTGTGTCTGTCCAATGCCATTTTGAATTCTGTCTCTGTATTTGCCCCCAACACTTCCATCGGGAGGGCACCCCAAGCATCCACCACCCTTTCAGTGAAAAAGTATTTCCTGACATTGCCTTTCAATTTACCCCCTTGCAGCTTCATGTTATGCCCTCTAGTTTTACAGCTTCCCCGTCTTTGGAAGAAGTTTGTTTGCTCATTATTTCTCTTTAAGTATTTAAAGGTCTGAATCATATCTCCCCTGTCCCTCCTCTCCTCCAGAGTGTACATATTTAGGTCTCTTCTCATGGCATTGATTATCCAGGTTAGGCACCGTGTGGAGTCAGCTGCACAGACTAATCAGGTAGCAGAGATATTGGACCACTACCTGGTTTGCAGCCGCAGCTAAAACTAGGTGAGCCAAAAGCTTGCTTAGTTTTAGCCATAGAGGGCTAACCAAGTAGCAGTCCAATATCACTGCTACCTGATTATTGGGACTCCCCATGTCTGCTCTGCCTTAGAACCCCCCAACACACCCTGATGCTATCCAGATAGCACTGGGATGTATAGGGGATAGTCGGGAATATTCAATGTCACTAACTGTGTAGGTTCCATTGAATATTCCCATTTAAGACATTTACATGGTTTACTGGGCTGTAAACCATGTAAATATATTTTGATTATTGGGTCCATAGTTCTTAGGGCATCAACAACAAACCTTCATTAGATTGCAAGGTTAGCCAATTAAGCAGCGATTAAATACGTATTGAGTCTACCAGGACTAGGACTGCAGAATGGCTGGATTCGTATGGCCCACGATAGGCGGGATTAAACAAAATGTATAGTCCCATATTCAGTGAATGTAAATGTTCAGTGCATGATCAAGTCTTCATAATCAGTCAGGGATGCTTTCACTTGCTCCAGATCCTCAAAAGAATGAATGTTGTTGTTCAATGTAATTCTTAGTCGCACCATGAAAGGTAGGCTGTATCTGTCCTGTAGCTTTTGCAATTTTGGCCTGAAGGCCAAAGCTGTTTCCTGTGATAGACTATGGCTTTATGCAGGTCTGGGAAGCTTTGTAGCTTGTAGCCATTGTATGTGACCGGAGCGTGTTGTCTGGCTGCCTGAAGGATCTGAATCGTGTGCAGATATCGGAAAAGCTTCAGCACAAAGGGCTGTGCAATTTGTCAGGTTGTATGCAATGAGATGGGGCACGGTGAGTGCATTCAATTTCCAATGGTCATGATAGATCTAGATGCAGAGGCTTGGGCAGAAGGGTTTCAAGAAAGATGATCAGGTCATTTCCTTTATCTCCCTCTGGTATGCCTAATATTGTAAACAATACATGGCTCTCTGCCTGACCTACAGAGGACCCAGAGCTTCACCTGATGAACTAGCATCTACGCTTGAATCTGTATGTGCCATTTCTGCAACCAATAAACCCACGCTACTGCTAGGCAACTTCAAACTCAAGTCCACCAACTTCAAAGATGCAGATGCCTTCCTACAAGCAATGACCTCTCTACAATTCACTCAAATCATTGACGTCCCAACGCACAGACATGGCTCTACACCAGATCTTATTTTTGTAAACAGCAACCTAATTTCAAGAGGTCTAATATCATCACCTACCATCATCCCAGTACTTTGATCAGACCACTACTTAATTAAGACAAGGATGCTTCTTCAAAATGACAATCTCAACAATCAGTCTGATAACACAAGCTCTCAAAGGCGCTTCAAGAAATTTGACAGAGACGTCTTCCTACAAGATACAATAAAACATCTGAATACAGATTTGGTCAATCTTGAGGCTCAAATATCCAACTGGAACATCACTTTATCCAATGCTGCCTCAGCTCCAGCTATCATACCAAAGAAATTCTGTCATAACAAGAGACAAAACAAGCCTTGGTACTCCACTTCTATACGGAAGGCAAAAAGAGAGCTCAGAAAGATAGAACGGAAATGGCGGAAATCCAAGGCAACAGATATCCAGAATATACACCTAACAAAGCAAAAACGATACATGGGACTTATCAACCAATCCAAGAAGGAATTCCACACAAACTTGATTAACACCTCCATAAACAAGCCGAGAGAGTTATTTGAAATAGTGAAAATCCTCACTAAAGAGCAAAGCACAGATGAGGAAGTTCAAATTGATCCACAAAGTTTGCGGATTATATCAAGGAAAAATTTCATTCCACAAAGACAAATATGCACTGTATTTCAAACACTCTTGTCTCTCATCCTAAGACATGGGACAAATTCTGCTCTCCTTCAACTGAACAGCTCTCTCACATCATCTCAGCAATAAATACAAGTACCGCTCCTACTGACCCTTGCCCAGTCTCATGGATAAAGGCTACCAAATCAAGCTTGATCCACTTCATACACAACATAGTGCATAACTCACTCTCCCAAGGTCTCATGCCGGTACAACTTAAGCTAGCTACAGTTCGACCAATTCCAAAGAAAACTACTCTCGACAGAAGTAACCCAGCCGCATATAGACCAATTTCCAGCTTACCATTTCTAGCGAAAATTATAGAAAAATCAGTACAACAGCAATTGCAGGATCACATTGACAATCATGCCCCTCTAGATGATAACCAGCATGGATTTCGCCCATACCATGGAGTTGAAACACTTCTGATCTACCTCTTTGATAACATCCTCCGAGAAATAGACGACCCCAAGAAAGGTATCTTAATGATCTTTGTAGACATCTCCTCAGCATTCGACACAGTTGACCACCTAATTCTCCTGGAAAGGCTAAAGAAGATTGGGCTTCATGGTATTACTTTAAAATGGTTTCAATCTTATCTCTCCGACAGGCAGATTCGGGTCAAGGTAGGAGACAACACTTCCCAACCCATAAAAGTTCTCCAAGGAGTGCCTCAAGGTTCCGCCCTCTCATCTCTTCTATTTAATATATACATCCAACCTATATGTGACATCCTGAATGCAAATAGCATTCAGTACACAATTTATGCAGACGATATTTTGATTTACACGTCTATTTCGATTGAAAACCCAGTATACTCCAAAATATCAGACTGCTTAACACAAATGACAAGTTGGTGTACGGACAACAACTTCTCAATTAACTACAGCAAAACTGAGGCTCTAATAATAACTCGCAACCCTTATTTCGTACATCCACTTGACATCAGAGTATCAGACACAACCATTCCAATGAAACCGGAAATTAAATACCTTGGAGTAACCCTGGACAGCGAATTGAACCTTAAAGCTCATGTAAACAAAACAATCAGGAATGCATATTACAGGATGAGAGTTATCAGAAGACTCAAACCTCTCCTCGCCACTGATCATTTCCGTACCGTTTGCCAAGCACTTATTACTCCTATACTGGACTTCTGCAATCCCATCTTCCTTGGGCTAGCAAAGCAGTCAATCAAGCCACTTCAACTAGCTCAAAACACTGCAGCCCGAATTATATCTGGCTCAACTAGACATGACCACATTACTCCAGTTTTAAAAGAACTTCACTGGCTTCCAATCAGCTCGCGCATTAAATACAAAACTATAATTAATATATTCAAAATTAAGCATCATATTTCAGCCAACAGCCTGCACTCCATCATTCAGCCAGACATCAGTACTCGACCAAGAAGAAGTGAAACTTCCAATAGAGTTAGCACCTCAATTGTCTTTAGAAATTCACGAAAGATCACTACAGAAAGAGCTCTCTCCCTGGCTGCTCCAAAAATTTGGAACTCACTCCCAGACGATTTGAGAGCAACAACGGACCTCAAAGACTTCCGAAAACTGCTGAAAACATTGCTTTTTTTCGAGCATTATGGTCCTGTCACTTAACCAGTAGTTCTATCTACTCACCCCTATCAAGCCTGTTAAAATTTGTTCAGTGTCCCTTGATTTTTAAAACTATTTGTATTTAACCTTATATCCACTCACATGCAAATCTTTTAACCTCCTTCTCTGTTTTAATCACACTTTCTTTACGTTTGTTTATATTGTTGTTACACCGCCTTGATTTTATGATAAGGCGGTATAGAAATACTGTTAAATAAATAAATAATATTCTCATGTTGCTATGTCTGGTGCAATTACTTAAGTCCTCCAATTGATGTTCGGCTGCTGCGAGCCATTTAGCCTGTTTAGGAAGCTGTTGCAGGCATTTTTATGATTAACCAACATGGCTTCTGCTTTATCAATCTGTTAAGGAGGTGGATTGTAACTTCACTTCTGCATGCTCCGATCACATGCTATCAAGTAGCTACTAGGTCTCGCACCAGCCTTATCTCTGCGAGGAGTTGCTTGATGTCATCCTCGGAGTCTTTGGCAGCGGCCATCTTGTGGCAAGAAGTAGGCTCTTGTTTCAATCTTTTAATACCTTGATTTAATCTCATAGGGTAGTCCAATATTGCTGGTTTAATAGTAACCATCACAATCAAACAACACCCGCACCAAGAGCATTAATGAATCATACAAAAAAAACATCCAGTCACACACTAACAATATCACAGTCAATATCCAATTCTCAGATACTTACAGAGAGCCGAACCTCATTATTATCACAAACATTTACTTCTACATGGAGAGCGGCAATCATCTGATAAGCTGCCAAAAGCTTTTACTACAGGAGAAAAAGGCCTCAGCGATTTAACAAATTTCCCTCTATGTAGCAGAAGCCTGCCTAAATGGGAAAGTGTATGCTGCAGATCCCAGAGAGGGGTGACAGTGGTAGCAATGTGCCATCATCTGTCCATTGGCATTCTAGGCAGCTGCCTAGATCAGCGTTTTTCAACCACTGTGCCGCGGCACACTAGTGTGCCGTGAGATATTGTCTGGTGTGCTGTGGGAAAAATTCCAATTTCATCCGTAACATGTGGCCTCGGCTCACAAATTAGGGTTGCCAACCGGCCGGTTTTCAGCCGGCCTGGCCGGTTTTTCCATGGCCAGGCCGGCTGCCGGCACAGTTGTAAAACCGGCCATTGAAAAGCCGTTTTTTTGCTCTGGCCGCAAGATCGGGAGCGGCCAGAGCAAAAAACCGGCTTTTGTGCCGAAGTCCGCGGCGCGAACGTGATTCCCTATAGCAGTGCAGCCGCTGGTTCTGCTTTGTACAGAGCAGCGGCTGCACTACACTTACATTGAAAAGTAAAGAGAAACTGTGTCAGGAGCCCTCCGATCATGCAGAGCCCGAGGAAGTGATGTCATGGGGGCGGGCTCCTCACAGGCTGTCTTTCCTTTTCAAATTAACTTTAGCTGCAATAAAGTTAATTTGAAAAGGAAAGACAGCCTGTGAGGAGCCCGCCCCCATGACACCACTTCCTCGGGCTCTGCGATGACCGGAGGGCTCCTGACACAGTTTCTCTTTACTTTTCAATGTAAGTGTCGTGCCGCCGCTGCTCTGTAAAACGCAGACGCCGCGGCTTGGGCAGAGGGGGGGGGGGGTGTGTGTGAGTGAACCAGCAAGGGGGGGAGTGTGAGTGAACCAGCAAGGGGGGGGAGTGTGAGTGAACCAGCAGTGGAGGGGGGGTGGTGTGAGTGAACCAGCAAGGGGGGGGGCGATGGTGTGAGTGAACCAGCAGGGGAGGGGGGGTAAGTGAGTGAGTGACCCAGCAGGAGGGGTGAGTAAGTGACAGGGGGGTGGGTGAGTGAACCAGCAGTGGAGGGTGGGGGGGTGGTGTGAGTGAACCAGCAGGGGAGGGGGGTTGGTGTGAACCAGCAGGGGAGGGGGGTTGGTGTGAGTGTTTGATTCCTATTCAAGAGAATTACTTTATATATAGTCAATATAGGCACAGAGGTAAATTTTTTTAACATTTTCTAATGGTGGTGTGCCTCGTGATTTTTTTCATGAAAAAAGTGTGCCTTTGCACAAAAAAGGTTGAAAAACACTGGCCTAGATCACCTAATGGTAATGCCATCCCTGGATCCTGTATTCTGGCAAATAATCTAGTGATTTTACTAGAGACTTCATTACAAAATATGCTGCCCAACAGAAATTGGATGCTGATTTCAAAAGACAATACTCAAACTGTGCTAGGTTTTTAGCAGAAGAAACAATGACCACACCTTGACTGATATGTTCTGTTGCTAAAGGTGCCGTATTTTGTGCACCATGTAGATTACTTGGAGGTGAATCCATTTTTGACAAAATAAGGTTTTCATAGTTGGAAGAATGGAACAAGAGAGTTCTGGAGCATGAAAATTCACAAGGTCACAAGACGTGTGATCAATTTGAAGTCGGGTTGATTATAAGCTGAATGGGCAACTTGAAGAATAAACAAATTCCTGGCGGAAAGTATTGTACAGAGTTGTTGCAGTAGTACATGCACTTTCTTCCAGAGGGCTGCCTTTTGGAGGAGCTAATGAAATTTTTTTTTCAAATAATAGCAATAACATGATGGCACTAGAATTCCTTGCAAAACCTGATCCATTTTCAGATCAACACATATCTTGTTATGGAAGTAAAAACAGTGGTAATAATTCATATCTGTCATCTACTGTTCGTGATGAGTTTATTAGTGTTTTGTCAAGAAGAGTGACACAGAAATTAGTAAATCAAATATTAAGAGGCGAGTACTTTTCTATTAGTGTTGATTCCACAAAGACACATCCAACGTAGATCAGCTTGTATTTATGAACTGATATGTTGGAGAAGATGGAGCACCTTTAGAATGCTTTTTATATATTTTAGAAAATCCAGGCTACAAATCTCAGGAATTATTTGATGTCTTTTCAAAGAAATTAGAAAAATGCAGTATTGATCGTGCTAATTGCAGAAGACAGTCCTATGATAATGCCAGCAATATAGTTGGACTATACACCGATCTTCAGGTTAGGATAAAACAAATTAATGAACTTGCTGTATTTGTGTCATGTTTACAGCCTTCACTGAATCGTGTAGGAACTTGTGCTGTGAAGAGCTGCCAAAATGTGGAGACCTTTTTTTCATATTTTGCCAGCTGATTTCAATCTTCTTTAAATCATCCATACATCAATGGGGAATTCTTTCTCTCTCATATCAAGTCTATAAAAGTTATGAAGAACTTATCAACTTGATGGTCTGCTCATGAAGATGCCTGAAAAGGTTTAGGCGATTTGTGGAAAGAAATCCTCTAAGATTTAGAAATAATTGAGAGTGATCCAGCAGAAAAAGCTATTTCATGGTGTGAAGCTTCAGGATTGCAAGATCAATTAGAAATGGCTTTTATGTGTACTTTTTGAACATAATATTGGAGAGGTTCAGCGCGATTGGCAAAAAAACTTAACTCTTAACATAGATATTGGCATTGTAATAGAACTGTATGACTCATTGATTGCATTTGTGTCTGATATGCGCCACAGCACACGATTTGATGAGCTTGAATAGAATGCAATGAATTTCACTGGTTTGTCAGAGTACGTTCAAAATAGAAGGAAAAAAAAGAAAATTATTATTTGATGAAATACAAGGCAATGAAATTGAATTGATACAAAGGGACACTTTCCATGTAAATAATTTTTACCATATTGGATAGGTTGGAATCTGAAGTAATTCAGTGCAGTGAAACATACAGTATAATGCAGCATGGAACCATCAGTAATTTCATAAAAGGCAAAAAATTTGATGATCCTCTACCCGATGGATTTGGAAGCAATGCTTGTTGAAGAATGCCTTCATTTTTGGGCTTACCTATCCAAGATGACAACCAATGATGAAAGTAACTTACTACTGACCCTAGGCAACTTATACAGGAGAAAGCCATTCACTCACATCAATATCACACTACAAATGTTTTTATGTACTACAGCTACAAATTGTAGTATACAGTACAATGATCATTAAAAACAATTTGTGGTCTACCATAGGCCATGATCACCTCAATAGTCTTGCAGTGTTAGCAATCGAGTTGGATTTGTCAACAGCACTGAACTATGATGACATCATCAATACTTTGGCTGCTCAAAAAGCTAGGAGAAAGAAATTTTAATTTAATGGTTTATAGCATTAATTGAAATCCTACTTCTGATTTGGGATCAGAACTAATTTTTTATGTGATTTTGTAGCTGATGCATTATACATGTTTACATTTTTCTTCAATGGTTTTGTAAGCACTGTTGTATTTTAAATTTTGTAAGAAAAGATGTACTGCTGCTCCTGTTTTCCAGGCTCAGACTACTCTGTTTACTAGCCCCTCCCATCAGGAAATGAACATGGCCGCGACCCACTGGTAACAGTGGGCCAGGATTTAAGGACCATATCAGTGGTATTTCACACCATGGGCACATGCCAAAGAAGTGCACACAAGGAGCACAATGTGCTCATTGGGCAAGCTCCTTGTGGTGACTCCAGGGGCATGTCCTGCCCTGCGCCCCCAAAAGCCTGTCCTCACTTCATTAGGTCCTCCTTCCCCCTTAGGGATTGTGCTTTTACCCTCTTATTTCTGGGTCTGTACTTCATTATGACTATGACCTCCGTACCTGTGCTGTGGGGCTGGCACACCCCACTTCCATGCCCTCCTGTACATATCACCCACACTCGTGTACCTGGAAACTTGGTACCCTGACCCATTTCTGTTTTACCCTCTTCCTCTCCTGTTCTTTCCTCCTCTGCACTCTGGTCTTCTAAACTGCCATTCCCTCAGGGCTAAAACCCTGTTTATACACAATCTCCTGGAATTCCACTCTGTTGATATTCTGTTTTTGATGGAAATCTGGCTGAAGGAAGGCAAGGAGGACCTCCTCTGCTGGTTGCTCCCATCCCCCAGGTTAGGTCACTCACCAAAGATCCATCTCAATCTTACCAGAACCACACACTCAATCCACAAGACATGGCTTCATACCTATTAGCCAAGAGCAAATCTATACCATCCACCAGCCTCCACATCCCAACTCAAATGAGAAAACTTCTCAAGACTACCACTGGACTACCATCAACACTCTCTCACATGAGAGGCTCAACAAAATCCTCAGTATCCTCACTAGACCCATGTCCAGTCTCCTGGCTGAAAGTCACAAAGGGCTAATTCCTACCATTCATATCTGACATAGTCCACTCCTCCCTTGTCTAAGGATTCCTTCTTCCCTCCCTCAACAAGCATCAATCAGACCGCTCCTGAAAAAAACCCAACCTGGATTCACACTCTCCATCCACCTACAAACCCATAACAGTATACCCTTCATCTCCAAAATCATTGAGAAAGCCATACAAACACATCTCCAAGATCATATAGACTACCTTGCACCATTAAACGCACAGCAACATGGATTCTGACCCAATCACAGCACGGAAACCCTCATGACTTTCCTCTTAATTCACTTATCATGGGTATTGAATCACTCACCCAAGGCTTCCTCCTGCTTTTTCTGGACACCTCTGCCACCTTCGATATTGCTTAACAAGTTCTACTGCATTGGAATCCATGACACCCCCCTCAAATGGTTCCATTCCTATTTCATCAACCGAAATCAACATATAAGGATTCAAACACACACCTCAACTCCTTTCACCCTTAACCAGGATGCACCACAGGGATCATCCCTCTCTTCCCTACTATTTAACATATACATTCAACCTCTGTGATATCCTCCAACAATTCCAAGTCCAGTTTCTGATATATGCTGACGATATAATAATTTTCACACCATTCTCTTCTTCCACTCCAGATTACTCCACACTCTCAAGTTGTCCACCTGAAACTATCCACTGGCTCCAACATCACAATTTATCCATCAATCTCAGTAAAACAGAGCTACTACACATAACAAAGAGCTCCAACTTCATCCCCTCCTGCCTCTGTCAAGCTTGGCCACACTGAGATCCGAGTCAGCTCCCATATAAACTACCTCAGAGTCATACTCAATCAACAACTGACTTTCAAGAAACAAATTCAGAACATCACCAAAGCGGTATACTACAAGCTATAAAACATCTTAAACCTATGTCCCCTCTTATCCACTTTCTATACAGTCTGCTAGGCCACCATCACTCTGCTATTTGATTACTTTAATTCCATTTATCAAGGGCTACCCAAGTACACAATTCATCCATTGTAGCTCGCCCAAAACACCATTGCAAGAACAATTTCCAAGCTTCATGGAAGACCCACATCACTCCCATCTTCAAACACCTCCATTGGCTCCCCATCCACTCAAGAATACAGTACAAGGTTCTAATCCTCATCCACAAAACTCTGGATGGGAAATCAGCATAAGAACATATAAGAACATAATATATGCCATACTGCGTCAGACCAAGGTCCATCAAACCCAGTATCCTGTTTCCAACAGTGGCCAATCTAGGTCATACATACCTAGCAGTTTCCCCAAAAGACACAGGTTCCACAATGCTTGTATTGGGTCAAGCAGTGATATCCTGGCTCCCTTTTTGATAATGGTTTATGGACCTTTCCTCCAGGAACTTGTCCAAACCTTTTTTAAACCCAGCTACACTAACAGCTTTTACTACATCCTCCGGTAACAAATTCCAGAGTTTGATTATACGTTGAGTGAAAACATATTTTCTCTTATTTATCTTGAATAGTTTACCCTGTAACTTCATTGCATGTCCCCTAGTCTTCCTATATTCTGATGATGTAAACAATCAATCTATGTTTACCAGTTCCACTCCGTTCATTAATTTATAGATTTCTATCATATCTCCCCTCAGCCGTCTCTTTTCCAGGTTAAAGAGCCCTAACCTTTTTAGCCTTTCTTCATAGGGGTATCCTTCCACCCCTTTACCATTTTGGTGGCTCTTCTCTGAACTTTTTCTAATAACACTATATCCTTTTTAAGATACGGCGACCAGAATTGCACTCAATATTCAAGGTGCGGTCGCACCATGGAACGATACAGAGGCATTATAATATCCTTTGTTTTATTTTCCATTCCTTTCCTTATGATACCTAGCATTCTATTTGCTCTCTTGGCCGCCACTGCAAACTGGGTGGAGGGTTTTAACATATTATCCACAATGACGCCTAAATCTTTTTCCTGGGTGGTGGTTCCTAATGTGGAATCTTGCATCGTGTAACCATAGTTTGGGTTGTTCTTCCCTAGGTGCATAACTTTGCACTTGTCCACATTAAATTTCATCTGCCATTTTGATGCCCAGTCTTCCTATTTATCAAGATCCTTTTGCAATTTTCCACAATCCTCATGGGTTTTAACAACTTAAAATAGTTTTGTGTCATCTGCAAATTTGATAACCTCACTCGTTATTCCCTTTTCCAGGTCATTTGTGAATATGTCAAAAAGCAGTAGACAGATCCCTGGGGTACACCACTATTCACCTTTCTCCATTGGGAAAATTGGCCATTTAGCCCTATCCTCTGCTTTCTATCTTTTAACCAGTCCATGATCCACAGTAGTATACTGCCTCCTATCCCATGACTCTTTAGTTTTGCCAAAAGCCTCTGATGAGGGACCTTGTTAAAGACTTTCTGAAAGTCAAAATACACTATATGAACTGACTCACCTTTGTCTACCTGTTTATTCACATCTTCAAAAAAACATAACAGATTAGTAAGACAAGATCTTCTTGGGTGGGAGGAGTGGCCTAGTGGTTGGGGCAAGGTACCACAGGCCAGAAGGTCAGTGGTTCAAATCCCACTAGAGGACAGCAACCTTGGGCCAGAAGGACTGGGGTTTCTAGTCCCACAGGTAGTCTTGGGCAAGCCACTTAACCCTCCATTGCCCATGTTCCCTGTAAGCATTAGTGTATGTGTCTCATATCCCCTCGTGTTAATGTATCCCCCAACCACCTTAACCCAGTAAAAAGCAGGATATAAATGCACCTAAACAAAATAAATAAATAAATTTGTCTAAAGCCATGTTGGCTGTCTCCCATTAAGTCATGACTGTATACATGTTCAGCAGTTTTGTTCTTTACGATGGTTTCTACCATTTTTCCCGGTACTGACTTCAGGCTCACCAGTCTGTAGTTTCCCAGATCACCCCTGGAACCCTTTTTAAAAATTGGCGTTACGTTGGCTATTGTCCAATCTTCAGGTAATACGGATGATTTCAATGATAGTTCACAGATTACTAATAGCAGGTCTGCAATCTCGTATTTCAGTTCTTTCAACACCCTTGGTTGTATACCATCCGGTCCAGGTGATTTGCTACTCTTCAGTTTATCAAATAGTTGTAATATATCTTCCCAATGTATTGATATTTCCTTTAATTCTTCTGCACCTTTAAATACCACTTCAGTCATGGGTAACATCCCTACATCTTCCTCAGTAAAGACTGAAGCAAAGAATTCATTCAGTCTCTCCGCTATCGCCTTGTCGCCTCTTAGTGCCCCTTTTATCTCTCTATCATCTAATGGATCAACTGACTCTCTCACAGGTTTTTTGCTATGAATGTACATGAAAAAGTCTTTATTATGCGTTTTTGATTCTGCAGCAAGCTTCTTGTCAAATTCTCCCTTTGCTTGCCTTATCAATGCCTTGCATTTAACTTGCCAGTGTTTGTGCTGTTTCCAGTTTTCGTCATTTGGCTCTTTTTTCCATCTCCTCAAAGATGCTTTTTTGGCAACAACAGCCTCCCTGGCCTCACCTTTAAACCATGCTGGCAGTTTTTTGTACTTCCTTCCACTTTTCCTAAAGCGTGGAATACAGTTGGTCTGGGCGATCCAAGATTGTATTTTTAAACAACACCCAAGCTTGATGTAAGTCTTTAACCTTTGCAATTGCTCTTTGAGATTTTTCTTAACTATTTTCCTCATTTTATCATAGTCTGGATTTCCTTACCATCCCTCCTCCACTAATTAAATCAAACATGATCATGCTATGATCGCTATTGCCAAGTGGCCCAACACCCTTATCTCTTGCACCAGATCTGGTGTTCCACTAAGGACGAGGTCCAATATGGCTTCCCCTCTTGTTGGTTCATGAACCAGCTGCTTCAAAAAGCAGCCATTTATTTCATCTAGGAACTTTATCTCCCTAGCATGTCCTGCCGTGACACTGACCCAGTCGATACCGGGGTAATTGAAATCACCCATTATTATTACTGTGCTGTAACTTTTGTTAGCTTCCTTGATTTCTTTAAGCATTTCATCATCCATTTGTTCATTCTGGCCAGGCAGTCGAAAGTACACCCCCATTGCCATCGCCTTCCCCTTTTTATATGGAATTTCAATCCATAGAAATTCTACAGCAAATTTTGTTTCCTGCAAAACTTTAATCCTTTCTGACTCAATGCCCTCTCTAACATAGAGTGCAACCCCATCCACAAATTTGATCAGCTCTATCATTACAATATAGTTTGTACCCAGGTATCACAGTGTCCCACTGGTTGTCCTCCTTCCACCATGTCTCTGAGATTCCAATCATATCTGGACCCGCAGCAACACGGATTCCGACCATTACATTGGGTCGAGACCCTCATGACCACGCTGATGAACACCCTCATCATAGGAACCCAAGAGAAACAATCAGGATTCATCCTAATCTTCCTGGACATATCAGCGGCCTTCGACACCATCTCCCATAACACCCTTATCCACAGACTCCAAACAATTGGGATCAAAGATACTGTACTCCAATGGTTCAAGTCCTATCTAACCAACCAACAGCAACTAATCCGCACCAAAAACTCAACCTCACCCCCCTTCCAGCAACATCAAGGAGTACCGCAAGGATGCACATTATCAGCCATGCTTTTCAACATCTACCTCCGTCCACTCTGTTCAGTCATACGCACTCACAATGTCCACTTCCACATATACGCCGACGATATAATGCGCTACTCCCCAATTTCAACCACAGCGCCAACAAACGACCAGCTGTCAACCTGCTTCACTGACGTATCCAACTGGCTACAAGAGAACAACTTATCCATTAACATAAAGAAGACCGAGGCTCTTATAGTGACAAAAGACCCAGACTTCAAACCACCCACTCACATCACCATGGGAACCACGCAAATCCAAATACAACCACACATAAGATATCTCGGCATTATCATTGACCAAGCCCTAACCCTTAAGCAGCAAATCAACAAGACCACTCGAACAGTATTCCACAAGGCAAAAACGGTACAACGTCTCCGACCTCTCCTCGAACCACAGGACTTCAGGACAGTAATGCAAGCTCTGACACTCCCTCATCTAGACTACTGCAACATAATCTACCATGGCCTACCTGCCACACAAACCAATCCTCTCTGAATTGCCCTAAACACCACGGTGAGAATAATTCACAATGCAAAGAAAAGAGACCACATCACCCCAATTCTGAAAGACCTTCATATTCTCCCCATCGAAGCAAGAATCAAATACAAAGCTCTTCTACTCACCCACAAAACCATCCACCAAACACAAGGCACCCCATTCTGCTCCCTACTACCTCGACCAACCCACAGCAGAACGACCAGACAATCCTCCAACAGCTCCATTGCAGTCCCCCACAAAAGGATCAAGGCAACACAACGGACCTGCAACAGAGCCTTTGAACTCTATGCCCCATCCCTCTGGAACTCTCTACCAAACCACATCAGGAACAACGGTGATCTCCCATCATTCAAAAAGCAGCTAAAAACCGTCCTATTCCAAGAACATCTCTGAATAGGAATCCCCCTATTTTTCCTCAAGAGCTCCAGACCAGTAACTATGCTACCCTGTCAGTCTCTATGTTCATCCCAAAATCATCAATGTTGAACCCCCGGTGATGGGCCCCCCCACCATTGATTCCCCCCCTTGTTATATGTCCCACCGCTTTGACCCGGTGAAAAGCGGGATATAAATACAGTTAAATTAATAAATAAATAAATAAATAAAAATAAACCTCTCATTTAGTGGTATATATTCTAACTCTCCCATCTTATTTTTTAGACTTCTAGCATTTGCATACAAGCATTTTAGGTAGGCATGGGTGATTTGGAATTTTAAGCTCTGTCTGCTCCATACCCAAGGGCATTTGAGCTACTTTACTCTTTTTTGGAACCTCTCTGCTTTTGGTAGTATCCTAAAGGATACATTGTTCCGAACCATGCGCTCTTGTTCAACCATCGACTTTCCCCTATTATCTAGTTTAAAAGCTGCTCTATCTCCTTTTTAAAGGTTAATGTCAGCAGCCTGGTTCCATCCCAGTTAAGATGAAGCCCATCCCTTCGGAAGAGCCCCTCCTTTTCCCTGAATGTTCCCCAGTTCCTATGAAATCCAAATCCCTCATCCTTGCACCATCATCTCATCCACGCATTGAGACTCCGTAGCTCTGCCTGCCTTTTGGGTCCTGCGCGTGGAACGGGAAACATTTCAGAGAAAGCTACCCTGGAAGTTCTGGATTTCAACTTCCTACTTAAAGCCTAAATTTATTCTCCAGAACCTCCCTACCACATTTTCCTATGTCATTGGTACCGACATGTACCAAGACAGAAGACTCCTCCCCAGCACTATCTAAGACCTTATCTAGGTGGCGCATGAGGTCCGCTACCTTCACACCAGGGAGGCATGTTACCAGGGGATCAACATGTCCACCAGCCACCCAGCTATCTACATGCCTAATGATCGAATCACCAACTATAACGACTGTCCTAACCCTTCCCTCATGGGCACATGGCCCTTGAGAAACTTCCTTGGTGCGAGAGTGTTTTACATCACCTGGAGGACAGGTCCTAGTTACAGGATCACTTCCTGCCATATGAGGGTGATGCTGTCCTGTCACGTGACCTCTCTCCTCCATGGCAACAGGAATGATGCCACACTGGAGGTGGGAATTCAGGACTATATCCCTGTAGGTGTCATCTATGTACTTCTGTCTTTCTTATGTCTTCCAAGTCTGCTACTCTAGCCTCTAGAGAATGGACTTGTTCCCTAAGAGCAAAGAGCTCCTTGCACCTAGTGCACACGTAAGACCTCTCACCAACTGGGAGAAAATCATACATGTGTGACTCAATGCAAAAGACTGGATAGCCCCATCTCACTGCTGGACTGCTTCTGCATCTTAGTTTTAAGCTTGTGTTTAGATATTTAAGTTCTTTACTTACTATGGGTTGCTGTGGATACTTATACTAATAAAAGTGTACCTAATACCTTTAATATACCTTGTTCATCTGAAGCTTAATCACAGGTCCTTAATGTATGACTGATTTAGATAAAGAGCTGCATCTGAGAGCAGTTCCTTTTCTTTAAGATGTATAAGTACCTATAAAGCTACGATTATCCCACTGGTGGGTGGGTTTTGGGGAGGAAGGGAGGGAACTAAGACTTATTAAAAGAGGGCTGCTACACAGTACCCTTTCCTGTGCTGCTAAGGTAAGCTGTGACCAACTTCCTGGGTGATTAACAGTCCTTGCTTGGATAGAAGGAGTCTTTCAAAATGGCCTTTTGACCTGCCACCTGGCTTTAACACCTATTTAAAAAGTTTCATAGGTCTCTTGCCCCCTAGGTAGAAGGCCTCTTTGTAAAGGTCTCTAGAAGGATTTATTTAGTGCTCAAAGAATACTGACCCTGTTTTGCCTTTAATGCTAAGTTATATTCTGATTTGATTTAAATTAAAGCTCTTTGATGCTGCTAGGCTCTGACTTAGTATGGAATTTAAATTAGAAGCTCTCTGCCGGGTTCTAAATTTAACCAGAAAGCTCTCTTCTGTGTTTTAAATTTAAACTTAAACTGCTGCTACAAGGCCCTGACTGATTTAACAAATACACTGGGTTCATAGATTAATCAGCTGTAATCCAAAGAATTCCCTTCAGAAAAAGTCCCAGAAGTATGTACTCACTATTGCAGATCTCTCCCCAGACATAGCAGTCCCCTTTTGTAGTCCTTCATGTGTTAATTCACAATTCAAACTCTCATAGACCAAGGAGAAAGAGCATACAGAACCTCCTCAGTATCCCACCACATACTCGCAATTGCAAGCAGGCTACAAGAGCAAGAGAATTCTCATTATATGCCCCTACCTTCTGGAAATCCACAGAAATTCAAACCATCAAGTCTTCCACTGATTTTCGTAAACAACTCAAAATGGACCTCTTCCAGAAGCATTTTGAGAATGAGCAAGCAACAACGTAGATTCAGCAGAAACCCATGCCCACAAGAACATCTTCCCCCATCTCACCCTCATGAAACCCCACTCCTCCCACCCCCATGAAACCCCTACAACCCCAATACCCCTTCACCTACCAACCCTTCAACCCTTTGTATATAGTTTGTTTTTTCTCAGCTTCAGAAAATGTTCATTGTTATGAGTTCACTGAATTACTCTCCATATTCATTATAAACGTTCTAATGTTGTTCATAACTTGTTCAATGTTAAAACTCAGTTCTTTGTAAACCACTTTGACTTGTAGAAAAGCGGTATATCAAAATGTGTTAAGTAAATAAATATAAATGCCATGCACAAACCAAAGTGTGGGTCTGGCCGCACTCCCACACTAATTTTTGAGCTTGAATGCACAGTAAACATACACCTAAATATCCATATCCCACCCTGCAACATTCAGCACAGCCACCCACAACAATCTACCCAAAAATAACCCCACCCCATTCACCACATGTACCAAAATGCTTCTTCAGCTTCCATCCATACCCTCTCACTCAAGAGCCACCACCATTACAACCCACCCTCTAATAAAGAATAATTCAGCAAGTACAAAACGTATCCAGCCACATTCAGATGGTCATCTACCCAGGAAAGCCTTGGCTAAATAACCACATTTTAGCTATTCTAGGGAAGGATAAATTCTACACTGCTGTAACTCCACCAGGACTGAGTTGCATAAATAGGCTCCAAAAAATCAGAATGCCCATGCTCCGGTAGCCTGCAATTTCCACTGAGTTAACATATTCAGAAGAGAAAGCCTGGATAAATGAAGGACTTTAACTGGCATGTAAGAGGTAAACAAACTCTTTAAATAATGAGACCTATCAAGACAAAGAGATTTAAAAATTAGACAAAGCACTTTAAATTTTAGCCTTCTTTCTGGTTAAGCATCTAGCCAACATGTTTTGTATGGGCTGTAATCATCTCTGCTGCCCCTTTGGCAAACCAGAGTGCAGATTTACAATAATCAAGGCAGCAAATAACAAAAGCATGAACCAATGTAATTAAATCCTTCTGAGACAAGAAAATTTGGCCTGCTACAGCAAGCATAGAGAAGAAAAAGTTAAGGATGTACACGGCCAAAAAACTAGTTTGTGTTGTGCTTGTTTTAAACAAATGTTCTTATTTTCTGGCATCTTTTCATATTTGTTTCAATCTGCTTTTTTTTTTTGCATGGCACACTAGAAGTTTTTTAATTGTGCAAATCGATTTAGAAACATAGAAATATGACGACAGAAAAAGACCAAATGGCCTATCTGTCCTTCCATAACAACTGCAACAGTCCCCTTTTTACCTTTAGAGATCCTCTGTGTTTGTCCCATGCTTTTTTGAATTCAGTTACTGTCCTCATCTCTACCACCTCCACTGGGAGACTATTCCACGGATCCACTACTCTTTCCGCATATCACTCCTGAATCTATCTCCCTTCACCCTCATCCCATGTCCCCTCATAGCAGAACTTGCTTTCAATTGAAAGAGGCTCTCTCCCTGAACATTTATGCCATGGAGGTATTTAAGCATCTCAATCATATCACCTCTATCCCGCCTTTCCTCTAAGGTGTACATATTAAGATCCTTCAGTCTGTCCTCATATGCTTTATAATGAAGACCACTAATCATTTTAGTAGCCACCCTCTGCACCGACTCCATCCTGTTCACATCCTTTTGAAGGTGCGGTCTCCAGAATTGTACACTATACTCCAAATGAGGTCGCACCAAAGACTTATACAGAGGCATTATCACCTCCTTTTTTCTGCTAGCCATTCCTCTCCGTATGCACCCAAGCATCCTTCTAGCTTTTGCCGTCGCCTTTTCTACCTGTTTAGCTACTTTACGATCATCAGACACAACCACGCCTAGGTCCCGCTCTTCTTTAGTGGACAAAAGTACTTCACCCCCTATACTATATTGCTCCCTTGGATTGCTGCAGCCCAAATGCATGACCTTACATTTTTTAACATTAAATCCCAGCTGCCAAATTCTAGACCATTCTTCAAGCTTAGCTAGATCCCTCCTCATGTTATCTACCCCTTCCTGGGTGTCTACTCTATTGCAGATTTTGGTATCATCCGCAAAGAGGCAAACCTTACCTGAAAGCCCTTCCGCTATATCACTGACAAAGATGTTAAAAAGAATCGGACCAAGGACAGATCCCTGGGGCACACCACTGATAACATCCTTCTCCTCAGAGTGAGCTCCATTTACTTGTACTCATTGTCGCCTCCCACCCAACCAATTTCTAACCCAAGCAGTAACTTTAGGGTCCATCCCTAGGGTGCTCAGTTTGTTTATAAGTTGCCTCTGAGGAACAGTGTCAAAGGCTTTACTGAAATCTAAATACACCACATCTAGGGCTCTCCCTCGGTCCAACTCCCTGGTCACCCAGTCAAAGAAATCAATCAGATTTGTCTGACAAGACCTGCCTCTGGTGAATCCATGCTGCCTTGGATCCTGTAATCCGCTGGACTCCAGAAACCTCACTATTTTCTCTTTCAGCAGTGTTTCCAATAATTTACTCACCACCAAAGTTAAACTAACCGGCCTGTAGTTTTCAACCACATCCTTATTTCCGCTTTTGTGTAAAGGCACCACATGAGCCTCTCTCAAGTCCTTTGGCACCACTCCCAACTCCAACGAGGCATTGAAAAGGTCAGTCAGTAGAGCTGCTAGAATGTCCCCAAGTTCCCTCAGTATTCTCGGGTATATACCATCCGGTCCCATCGCTTTGTCTACTTTAAGTTGAGATAGTTTCTCACGAACAGTCTTTTGAAAATTGTTCAAGATGTCCTTTGCTTCTGTTCCTATTTGTGGGGGGTTTCTGAGGTCCTGCTCCTGGTTCTTCATCTGTGAACACAGAACAAAAATATTTGTTAAGCAATTCCGCTTTATCCTTATCAGCTTCTACATATTCCTCCCCTGCACCCTTGAGTCTGACAATACCACTCTTGCCCTTCCTCTTCTCAGTAATATATCTGAAAAATGTCTTATCCCCCCATTTTATTACATTGGCTATTTCCTTCTCCTTTTGAATCTTTGTCTTCTTGACTACTTTGCTAGCTTCTCTAAGTTTTTCCAAATACAGATGCCTGTCTTCCTCTCTCTGTGATCTCTTGGATTTCATGAAGGCCTCCCTCTTTTTCTTCACTTTTCCAGCTACTTCTTTCAAAAATCATAACGGTCTCCTTTTCCTTTTACCTTTATTTACCATTTTAACAAAAAGGTTGGTTTCCCTTAAAATATCCCCTTTCAGTTTTTCCCACTGTTTTTCTACATCCCTCAGCTGTTCCCATCCAACTAATGACTCCCTGAGGTAATGGCCCATCTTCGCAAAGTTAGTCTTCCTAAAGTCTAAGATCCTCGCCTTTGAATGGATTCTAACAGCCCTAGTCCTAATACTGAACCACACCATCTGGTGATCACTGGATGCAAAATGATCTCCCACTACAACATCAGAAACACTTTCACCATTGGTAAGCACTTAGTCCAGTATGGCCCCTTCACGTGTGGGGTCTGTTACCAATTGCTTGAATAGTTCTCCCTGTAGAGAATCTAGGATCTCCTTACTTCTAGATGATACTGCAGCAGGAATGTGTCAATCAACATCTGGCATATTGAAATCTCCTATCAGTAGCACTTCCCCTTTCCTAGCAATGCTGCGCATGTCTTCAATTAACTCTCTGTCCACCTCTTCCTCTTGTGAGGGAGGTCTGTATATCACACCAGTGTAAATAGATTTCTCATTCCCTCTTTCTAGTTTTACCCACAATGCCTCCCCTCCCTTTTAAGCTCTCTAATTCCAAAGCTTTAATAGTAGTTTGTACATATAGTGCCACTCCTCCTCCCCTACTTCCTACCCTGTCCTTTCTGAATAAAGTATAGCCAGGTATAGTTACATCCCAATCATGGTTTTCTGTGAACCATGTTTCTGTAACTGCCACTAAATCCAAGTCAGCCACTCCCACCAAGCTGATTTAAGCATGTTAATTCATAGGTATACATTTGCACAAGTGCTTTGCCTGCACTTTTAATTTCTATCCATAGAAGAAGGGGTCAAAATTACGTCTGGCATCTTCTCTACTATTATGAAGCCTGAATCTAGCAATACACTCAGACTCTTTACTATCTCTCTACACTTAAACTGGCATCCCAATCCCAGGACTCACCATACGATCTCTCTGGAAGTAACTATGACAACTCATCTTTCTCTTCTCAAGATTTAGTTTTAATTTGCTCATATTACATATACTCACCAGAGTCTCCAGGCATAAATCAAGGTCACAGACAACTATATAGTATGCTGATCTTTACTCATTTGCACCAAGGACTGTATGTTGCTGGCAAGCAAATGACACGAGATGCCACACTTCACCTTCAATGATCAGAGGACTAAAGAGTAAAAGGCACAAAACGTCAGCTCAAAATAAACCCAAATCTAATTAATTTTAGATAGCCTGCTGGTCAGATCTGAGTGCAACCAACTACAGCCCGCCCCTTTAATCCCTAATCCCACTAACAATTGAAGCAGCAATGACCAATGGCATATGATAGGCGCAAGGATCCTTGTCCCCCATTAGCCACCAAAGAGTCCCCAATTTTTGGACATTCTCTGTCTTTACCAAGACAAACTCATATTTAGTTTGCTTAATAGACCACTCATGGAGCCTTTTATTTATTGGAATTAATGTGCCATATTAGATCATGATGGCAACATCATTAACAATGAAACACATTTCAGTACAATATATAGTAGTAAACTGAAAGATTACATAGCAGTCATTAACAATAGATACCGATTTAAGAAATAATGTTCAGAATAATAAGAAAGTTTAGGCAGACAGATGCGAGAAGGGTTAGGAAAGGAGAGAGGGCCCTAGTAAGGACAGTGAAATCAGCTAACCTGGGAAACTATTCTGTGTAATACTGGAACAGTAGATATACCCCAAAGACAACCTGAAATAGTTCATTTGTAGGGTGTATTTAAACTTGCAATATGAGGATTCTAGTCTGAGGTCTGGCAGTAAATGATTCCAAAGTGGGGGGGGAAACTATGCCCAGGAAACATGCAAAATACTCAACGGGCTTAATCTGACTATAGGAGGGAATACCCAAAAGATTTTGAAAAGATATCTGGAGATATTGGTATATAGAAAATAATAAGACTGGACAGGAAAAGTGGAAAGTCTGTATAGAATATTTTATGGTACCTTTCAAACAGAAGCATTCACGCGTACAAAACACAAAAGTCTAGAGCAAGGTGACTCACAAAGAAATATATTTTATTAAATAGCAGGCAGGGTAACTATACTGAGACTCTTCATGCTATTTAATAAAATATATTCCTTTGTGAGTCACCTCACTGCAGACCTTTGTGCTAGAATATTTTATGGCCCAGGGCTACAGTCTTGAAAGCCTTCCGGTATGAGAGAGAAAGCCAATGATGTTCCGTTAAAAGAGGGGCTATACAGTTATACTTTCTTGCCCCACTTATTAACCTAATGGCTGTGTTTTTAATTCACAAGTCTTTTGACTTGAGATATCTTTAAGCCCTGGTATATTGCACTGTAATAGCATACACATTGTAAAACTCAGGTATGGACTAAAGTGTAAACCAGTAAATATTCTGCAATGACAGTGTTTTTAAGCAACTGACTGTCGCCGCCGAAATCCAATGCTAAGATCCTTTTATCCCTTGGCGCTGAATATCTTGGGTCAGCAGTGACCAGTATGGCAATCCGGACAGCAGAGATATTCAGTCACTATCCAGATATTGACACTACATAAAGTTAGGACAGCCATTGGCCCATCCTAACTTAGACATCTGAGTAAGAGTTGTTCAGAACAATGCAGAAAGATCTGCTGTACAGGAATGACTTAAACTAGTGCAAAGCTATATCTCTCAGACCAATGTCATGTCATCTCTTTTGAGAAGTAACCCATATAGAAAATAGTTTTTGAGCAATATTACCTGTGTAACTTAGGTAAAATCAGTTGCTAAAAAATGTCTCTTCCCACTGCACAATATATTTACCTGTACTGTTTTACAACGCAGAAACTTTCAACTACTCTATAAAGGCGTGGGGCTAGCAAAACATATAGAGATTTTCATTTTAAAAACCATGCAAGTTCTTTTCTGTAAAGCAGGTGTAAAATCTCTGAATACAAAAAGGCCATTATGTCTTCTGCCTCTGGATTTTCCAAGAGAAACTCTGTGGGAGCTTCCCTTTGAAAATTTGCTTACAGGCCCCTAGGTACAAGCTTTCAACCTGAAAGCAAAACACAGGGATGTTTAAAAAAATTACCCTAAAATTTAGGAAAGCTAAAAAAGCAAATTAAAAGTGCAGACTGACAGTATGAGATAATGGTGCATTTCCCCTTTCCTCCAGTCACACACTTTTTTTGGCAAAAGATTGAAAATATCATCCTTTTCTTTTTGCTGTCTCCCTGCTCATTTTGTCCAAACCATAGCAGCTTTTGAAGAGAGAGGCTCACACTGTGCCCCAGAATTCAGAGAAACCCCACTCTTGGCTAGTTCTCTCCTTCACACTGATAGCTGTTAGTGATGGCTCCTTCTCCTCCTCCATCACTACTACCTTTACAACCTCCTCCTTTCTACTGACACTACATTACCCAACAGCCAAGAGTGAGCACAGCATCTTTCTCCCACTTCCAAACACCAAGCTTTCCAAGCCCCACAGTCAGAGGCAGTGATTGGCCTTCTAGCATCTTGGGACCAGCCACGAGAGCTGATAGGGTCATAGCAGCACTTTACTTCCCACTAGTGAGACCAGAGACTCTCAACTGCTCATCTCAGTAGCAGCACAGCTTATCTCTCTTCTTGCCTGCAGGATCGGGGAACATACGAACATAAGATATGCTATAATGGGTCAGACTGGTTTCTAAGAGTGGCCAAGGTCACAAATGCCTGTTAGGTTGCCAAAAAGCAGTCAGATTCCATGCTGCTTATCCCAGGGTTGGGAGGTGGGTGGACTCCCACCAGCTTTGTCTGCCACTGCTGTAGGAGATGTAGTGAAGTCATATGCATCTATTTGCACATGCACAATTGGATGCAGACAAATGGGAAGAGAGGCAGACAGATGATGGACCTTACCCAAAAGGCACTATTGCTTATGCAAAACCCATCTAATAAATGCCACCCTGCATTGATAGAGAGGTGAAGACCAGGATCGGGTTGCTAATTCATAGAGCTGACAGCAGGTATATCTGCCAAATCATTCATTCTACATCAGGATAGACTGAGTAATGGTTGTTAGGTTACAACACGCTGGTTCTGCAGCAAATGGACAATAGAACACACACCATGAATAACCTTACCTATCATCACTCAGGTGAACAAGCAGAAGACTGAAGTGTTCTCTAGTAAGCAGACACCGACAGTGTTAATTACACATTCTTGGGAATTACAGCACACATCTGTCCCCTTATAAATAAGAAATAAGTAGTGACTGAGTTACTTCATCTTAAATTATGCAAATTGTCTAAGGTTCATCTCCTTCTTTCCTCCAGAAGTGAAATTATTATGTCAACTGAAAGATGACTGCTATTGTTGTTTGGTAGTAGTTATGTTACTGTATATTTAATCTCAGTTTTAGTTTCATGACTAGATGTTTGTTACTGCTTGATCATAATGAGATTTCACTGTTATTGTTTTTTGTTTATATTTATTATGGACTATACTTACTAATCTGAATTAAGGGAATAATATGGTTTTGCCAGCTAATGTGTGCTAAATCTCAAACCAATATGTGATTTGCCTGAAATGCATTTTTTTAATGCAGCATAAGTTAATTTATTTAATGCATGGCCTGAAGATCCAGGAGCCCTGGCAATGGCTGGCAATGTATGAAAAAAAAAATCAACCCCGATCCCCTCCACCAATAAGTATTCACTGAATCCTCTCCACAAGAACCCCCATTCTGATCCACCACAAGAAGCCCCCCAAACAAAATCCTCTCACCCCTGATCCCCCAAAAAGGAAGCTCCCTCAAAAAGAATTTCCCATATAGCAATACCCCTCAACAGGCAGCCCCCCTAACAGAAATTCTCCAACCCCTTCATCTTTCCACCCAACACTTATGAGGATGTTTATTAAAGTGTGTTAGCAGTTAACATTGCAAATAGCGTTTGTCCTGCATGACGTGTTAACAGCTAATATGGGGAAGCTGCAGATACAGCAATATTCCACATTATCAGCAAATCACATGTTAACTACATGCATGGGCAAGTTGTGGGAGGAGGGTGGGCATGTCTGCAGCATGTGGTTACTATAAGCATTAACAGCATGTGGCAACCACATGCTTGAAGACAGCACAAATGCAGCTAGCACCACCTCAATGGATGGCAGTGGCTGCACATACGATGCTGAAGGGCTATGTTGTTTGCATTTTCTTTGTGTTATCTGCTAGGGAAATGGTTCATGCCCCAAAAAATAGCATACGGTTTTTGTAGATCAGTTTGCTGTTTGCACGATCATAGCACGTTACCTACAAAAGACTAATGCAGCTTGGTAAACATGCCTGTTGCTGTCAGTTTCCTTTGTGGATAGATGAGGGAAGGATCAGTCTCCAGTCATTCCTGCTCATCAGCATTTGGAATAAAAATGGTGTCCAAATCCCCTTCAAAAGGGAGCATCAGACCCAAACATCCCAAAGAGGAAGATAATGCCAGCAAAGCTGGCATGATCTTTCTATAAGTAACACAGTTAAATGCAAATTTCACTATTCACTTTGCATAATATTGAGCTCTGCATGCTTTGTATCTCATTATCATTCAACTAAAATTGTGGTAAGAAAACATAGTGGGAGCAAATAGCACATGATTGTGCCATTTAACACTTGCTGTATGTCAAAAGATGTTTGCTAACACATGTTAGTAACTACCCATCTATATTTCTTTGCTATACAAATTTTGGACCCAATTTTGTGCAGGACATCTAGGGTGAAATCAAAATGTCTAAACAAGATGTTTCAGTTTAAGCTGCTATTCAGCAGAGCTGTCTGTTTTCTTAGCACGCTGAATATAGGCTTGCGAGTATGTAAAAAAGTATGCACATACTGTACTTCACATAGACATTCGATATCAGTACTTATGCATGTAAAGTACATGCATATGTGCTATATATATGTGCCTATATGTATAGGATATGCATATGGCCCAGATGTACCTGATTTTTATGAGTCTAAGCTAGCCATGTAGAGTGACATTTTAGAAGGGAGGTCTATGAAAAAAAAATGTCCAGAGCAGAATGTCCAAAAACCAGGAGGGCTGCAGCTGTGCCTTCTGAAATCATTCCATCTTAGCCCTGAAAAATGAACGTCTCAGTAACAGGGCCAGCACTACTATTTGGCGAACTAGGCTATGCTGCACCTATGGAGCCTGTCCACATGCCATTATCTGTTACAGTGGAGATGACAACAGATGGCAGAGGGAGTGCAGAATAGCAGCAACAGCTGATAAGGTAACTATCCCCCTCAACCTCAGCACATGGACATTAGTGGGGAGGACATATCAGGTTAGCCACAAATGGGTGCACAGGAAGTGCCGGTGAGGGTTAGAATTTAGGCCTTGGCCTGAGCTTGGCTGCATAGCCAGGGTTGAAGATGGTTGAGGACAGTTGGGGGGTAAGGTATGCAAATGAAGTTATGCCATAATGGCAAACGGAAAGACTGGCACATCATTGCATAATTCAACCTCCACCTTCCCGGCATGGGGAACCATGTGGCGGTGCACAGTGTCACAGTGATGGTCCCTCACCCTGACCATAGGAGGCCAATTCAGAGGCCTACCAGCACCTGAGCAGGTACCTACTTTTCCATCACTGAGCATGAGTTTGCTTGGTAGTAGCTTCTTATGCTGGCCTCTTGCCTAGGGGATGAGGCATTCCATAGACTTCGAAAACTCATGTGGGCCTTTATATACCAGAGAGCTGACATACTCCATCTGGGGTTGCTTGTCTTCATAGGGGTGTGAGGGATGTCCTGTGGTGTCTTCAAATGGTAGGCAACAGGGATGGGAGGACCAATGTGGTTGTATCTGGACACAATGTGATGGAAGGGTTGGGTGCCGGGGTGCCCAGCCATCTGTCCTTCACATCTGTATGGCCACATCTGTGTGGTCATAGTGTTGCACCCTCCTTCTCCCCATTGGGGCCTGCAATCCTCATTAGTTATTTATTTATTTAGTAGTATTTAGCTCATATTTTTCCAGTGTTGTTGTTGTTGTTGTTGTTAAGTGCCGACAAGTCGCTGTCGACTCATGGCGACCCTCTGGATAGTTGTTCTAAATTGTGTTCGATCTTTAGTCAGGCAACTCATTGTTGACAGACTGGCACCCATAGCTGCTGTTGTAGCAGCAAAGCGCAGACAAACCAATGATACCAGGAGTCTGTTCAAAAGGTCCAAATCATTTATTTGTGCACAAGTCTCGAACCAATCAATTTCAAAATGGCTGAGCAAAGTTTTCAAGCATTACAACAACTTTTATAGACTTCTGTTCCATTCTAGGTATAGAAAAACATTTCATTGGTCCCGGTAACCTCCCGTACCTCCCGTACCTCTTCTATTGGTCCCGGTACTGATAAGTTTATCCAGTTATGTCCCTCCAGTGGGCATGACACCTGCATACCCCCCTTCTAGTCCCAATTACAATGGTCAGTTCATCAACTTGTTACTTTCACACTCTCAAGGTTATAGAACCAATTTGTACGTGCAGAGGAGCTGGGCTCTGCAACTCATCTGTCAGCACTCCTAATTATTTCTTTGCAGATGTACTTTTTCTTATCAGTAACTTTTAAACATGTCTTTTCTGTATTTTTCCATCTTTCAATACTGCAGTTCTGCTTACCTAAGCTAATTCAATACTTCTACTGGGTTCTATCTTACAATAGCAGCATATTGGGGGATGTGCAATCCTATATGCCTCTCCACAGGCCTCATTTACAGGTCAAGCTAGCCATGCTGGCCTGCTTATGTTCAGACACTGTGGGTCACAGGCCTGCACCTGCCACATTCCCCCCTTTTATTAATCTCACCCTATTACTTAATAAGGTGTGAGAATTAAATCACTTTCTGAAGAATCACATCCTGGCTAAAGGATTTCTACCAGGACTGGCTGTATATAAAGCCATGATTTTTGTTGCGGTCTTCCGCTCTACTGTACTATCAATAGTGTTATGAATGGAACGCATACAACATGGGATTAAACATGGTAATAAGAAGATAACAGCAACAAGGATTAGTACCAATACGATGAAAGTCTTAAATCCTCCCACCCATGAAAAGAGGTTAGCAAACCAATTAGGAAATTTCAATGAGTGCCACGTCTGTACTGGCACATAAGCATGTCTTTGCATATCTTTAGCAATTTCTTCAACTACTTGACCTTTATCATCTATTTTCAAACAGCAATTGGTTAAGTTCAGTTTACCACATACTCCTCCTTCAGCTGCTAACAAATAATCAAGTGCTAAGCGGTTCTGATATATCGCAGTGCGCATCTGTGTACTTTGTCTAGCTAAAAGCGTAAGAGCATGACTAGTTTCGTTAGTTATTATTTCAACTACTGCTTGTAAGCGAATAATACGATTAATCATATAAATTGGGGTACGATAACCATACATACCATCATCATTCCAAGTGGCGGGTCCATAATATTCAATGATTCTTTCTGGTGGCCAATCATCACCTTGCCATTTCTCCCACTTGCCTATCTGTAAGGCCTCTCTCTTCTGTCTTAGTGCTCTTTTGTGTCGGTGGGTAGTGTATACTGGGTATCCTAATTGTTCTCCATGTTCAGTGTTTAAAAGAAAGAAAGAAGGTCTGATGGTTCCTAAGACACATGCTCCTCCCCAGTGTGGTGGGAGTTGTGCATATGCTCGGTTTCCACAGATCCAATATAGGCCAGGTGGGGCTTGCCAGGCTTGGACTTTAGCAAGGTTAGTCCATAGACCTGCAAGTTCAGGAAATCTGGCTAATGGGTTAGGAGGTTCAGGATGTCCGATTCCTGACCACCATGCTATCTTCTTGGTCGTGGCATTATAGTACTTCTGGCTAAGACAGACCAGCTGTCCTACCTTTTGGGTGAACTGGGGTCCAGTTCTGGCATAGCAAAGACGTCCAACGATTGAGTGCGCTAACACCCATTCACTGGTAGTCTTGTGTAATTCAGTCTGATTGTAAATCATGGAATAATTCAATTCTTGGGCTTCCCATGGCCACTGATCTCCCATTTGGGTTCCGCCACAGAAATAACAATCTGTGATCTTGAGACTAGATACTACTGCTCCGGCTAATTCTAGAAATAAATTCTGTGAGGGGTGAGGGATCTCAAACTTATTTACATGCATGGCTTCATAGAAAGTATTATGAATATGATATTTAGATGACTTGTGGGCTTGGGTATTCAATCTGATATACACAATGGTCCCTGGATCTATTGCTCCTCCAGCAATACATAAACCAAACTTATATCCTTGTTTCCATGCATGGGGATTGTGTATACGTAAGTGTAAGGGGTTACAAGCATCTTTCTGACATTTATCATTTGTGGTTGGCTTGGTTAAAGTAGCCATTCGTTTATCTATTTTCTCATCAGTTATACCAGTGTTCCAGGTAGCATAAAAAACACATCCCCAATACGGGCAATAGTAGTCTGCTGCTGGGGCAGTACTATAGCCTGGTTCCTTTTTGCCTGTACACTTTCTCCATCCCGTGGCACCTTCTGGACACATATACTTATGGTCATTTCGATACGCTTTCTCCCATGTACCACAGGTGGAATAACTATCTCTATTAATAGCATTGCATGCATCAAAATTCAAAACAGCAGGTTTAGTAATGTCCTTAAGTGGTGGCGTTGCAGCTAATATAGGTCCATCTGCATCCTTCCATCTTATTTCCATCGTGTAATAGGATGGATTCTGATGCGGATTATAGCATGTTTTAATTTTTCCATGAGTGCAAACATTTAGTTCAGTGGTGTTATAGATACACCGAGTTACTGTCCCCTTGCAGGTATAGTAAGAATGATAAAGCAAAGTCTGAGTTACTTTCAGTCCAATTCTAGTAGAAGTAATGCAGGCAGTGCATGGAGGTAAAGCATGAGTCTGTTCAAAACCTCCAAAGAAGGCAACCAAAGCAAAGCAAAAGTAAAGATGCATGTCGATGTTGATTGGAGTTCTTCTGAATCCTCAGCTTGCTGATCTTGATCACGACGGTCTTTTATTCTTCGTCCCGTTTGCTAATGAAGCAATTTAACGGTTGCTGAGTGTTGATTGAAGATCCTCAGGTTGTCCAGTACACATTGACCAACTTTTTAGCAATTTCAGTTGGCCTGTGAAGTCTGGCTTAGTCAATGTAGTCTCAAAGTAGTGTGTCAAATCACACACAAATCAAATTGAGTTCGTTGAAACAAAACTGTTGCTGCATGGAAAACAGCAATCCTCTTCGAAAGACTTGGCTGCTGCAAAGCACTTGTGATGAAGTGTCTAAGCTGCTGGTTGCCGTCTCAAAGTAACTCCAACGGTGTCTTCTTCCAATCTTTGATCCACACCGAAGTACCAGGCTGGTAGGGATGCAAGGGTTCCGTCAAGTTGATAGGCAACTGGTCTTGGATCCACGTATGGAGAGTCTGCAGAACAAAACTAAGAGCTAGAAGTTCTTGTCTGGTTATTTCTGAACCAATTTGGGCTAGACTTCCTTTGATTCCCTGCACTATTGGTGGGGGTTTACCATACAAAACTTCAAAAGGGGAAAATCCTGTTGACTTTACAGGAGCTGAGCGTATTCTGAATAAAGCTATGGGGAGCACTTGGGGCCACTTCAATTGTGTCTCCTGACAAAGCTTAGACATTTGGGCTTTCAAGGTACGATTCATTCGCTCAACTTTCCCTGAACTCTGGGGTCTGTATGCAGTGTGGAGTTTCCATTGTATCTGCAAAGCTTTTGCTAACTGCTGAGTAACTTGGGAGACAAATGAGGGTCCATTGTCTGACCCTATTACTGCTGGAATTCCGAATCTGGGGACAATCTCTCTCATTAAGACTTTGGTAACTTCTCGGGCTTTCTCAGTTCTGGTTGGGAATGCTTCTACCCACCCAGAGAAAGTACATACTAATACTAATAGGTAATGGTACCCATTGGCTTTTGGCATTTCGGTGAAATCAACTTGGAGGTTGTGCATGGGGGTCACACCTCTTGACTGAACTCGGGGTGCTGTAATAAGGCCTTGCTTGGCATTATTCTTGGCACAAGTTTGACATTGTCGTGCTACTGAAGCTGATATGGTTGTCATCAGAGGGATATAGAAATGTGGTCTGAGTGCTTTTTCCATAGCACTCTTCCCATAGTGGGTGGCTTCGTGGAAAGCTTTGACAAAGGATGGTCCTAACAGTTCAGGGATTACTATTCGTCCAGGAGGTTGACTGCCCTCTTCTGGTGGCAGCTCAATCCATCCATCTTTCAGTACTCCATTTTCTCTGTCACAATAGTAATCCAATTCTTTGGTGGTATATCGTGGGGTCCATAGATTCAAAGGTACTGGAAACAATGCTGCTTGCATTGGCATAGCTTGTGAGGCAATTTGTCCTGTCATAGCTGCTTGTCGTGCTGAGGCATCTGCAAATCTATTCCCTCGGGCAACTTCTCCTTTTCCTGCTTGATGTCCTCTGCAATGCATGACAGCTACACGTGTTGGGGCCCATACTGCATCAAGTAACATCAATATTTCGGGACCATATTTGACTGATTTTCCTCCGGATGTGATGAGTCCTCTTTCTTTATAGAGAGCTCCATGGGCATGCAGGGTAGTGAAGGCATATTTGGAATCTGTATATACATTCAGTATAAGTTTTTCTCCTAACAACAATGCTCTGGTGAGTGCTATCAATTCGGCTTTCTGGGCTGATGTGCCTGAGGCTAGGGCTGATGATTCAACTACTTCATGTTGAGTGACGACTGCGTATCCGGCACAGCGTCGTCCATCAAGGATGAGACTGCTCCCATCAACATAATAGGTTTGGTCAGGATTGTCTATGGGCACATCTGTCAAGTCGGGTCGGCTGGAGAACACAGTCTCCATGACTTCGATACAGTCATGTTCTGGGAGTTCTTCACTGATGGGTATCAAGGTGGCTGGATTCAGGGCATGGCTCACTTCGAGTTGTATCTGTGGGTTTTCACATAACATGCTCTGGTACTTCAACATTCGGGAATTGGTGAGCCAATAATTTGCTTTCTGTTCCATAAGGGCAAGGACTGCATGTGGCACAGTGACTCGTATGTTCTGTCCTAGTGTGAGTTTGTCTGCTTCACTCACTAGTAGCGCTGTAGCTGCAACTGCTCTCAAGCAAGGTGGCCATCCTTTGGCCACAGGGTCCAATTGTTTCGATAGGTAGGCTACAGGTCGCTCCCAATTTCCCAATTTCTGAGTCAACATGCCTAAGGCATTTCCCTGTGCTTCATGTACAAACAAGTGGAAAGGTTTGTGGACATCTGGTAGTCCAAGTGCTGGTGATGACATTAATTCTTCTTTTAACGTCTTAAAGGCTGTATCCTGCTCAAGTCCCCACTCCAGTGGCGACTTTTCTTCTCCTTTTGTGACTTCATACAGTGGTTTGGCAATTTGGGCAAAGTTGGGTATCCAAATTCGGCAATATCCTGCCGCTCCCAGAAAGGCTCTGACTTGCTTTCTGGTTGTTGGAGTTGGAATTCTGCATACTGCTTCTTTTCTTTCTCTGCCTAATCTTCTGCTTCCTTGGGTGATACGAAAACCCAGGTATTTCACTTCTTTTTGGCATAGCTGTGCTTTGGCTCTGGACACTTTGTATCCAGCTTCCTCTAGTAACTGCAAGAGATCTTTGGTGGCTAGTATACATTCACTTTCTGATACGGCAGCTATCAACAGATCATCCACGTATTGGAGAAGCACTCTCTTCCCCGGGGCTACTGGATAGCTTGAAAGGTCTTGATTCAGTGCGGCACTAAAGATGGTAGGCGAATTCTTGAATCCTTGGGGTAATCTTGTCCAGGTAAGTTGGCCCCCTCTTCCAGAGATGGGGTCCTGCCATTCGAATGCAAACAGTATTTGGCTTACAGGGGCTAATCTTATGCAAAAGAATGCATCTTTCAAATCCAGTACAGTGAAATGGGTAGCTTCAGCAGGTATCAGTCCTAGGAGGGTGTAAGGAATGGGTACGACTGGATGTATGGTCTCAGCTGCATCATTTACTCTTCTCAAGTCTTGCACTGGGCGATAATCATCTGTCCCAGGCTTCTTTACTGGCAAAAGTGGAGTATTCCATGGGGATTGGCATACTTTTAGTAGGCCATACTCAAGCTATCTTTGTAGGTGGCGATGAATGCCTTCAATTGCGGCTCTTGGGAGAGGGTACTGTTTGACGTGCACTGGTGTAGCACTAGGCTTGAGGGTTACAATCACTGGAGCTATATGTTTGGCTAGGCCTGGGGGGCTGCCTTCTGCCCATACTCCAGGTGGTGCATCAATACTTTTCAAAGTTTGTTCAAAATAGGTATCTTGTATCGAATCATCAATGTAGTATCTCCATTCTTCTTCTCGGGGAACTGTCAGCAGCATCACTCCTGCTGGTTTGGTTTGGGGATTTACTGTCATTTGCATTTCTCCTTGCTCAGAGAAAGATATTTGTGCTTGAAGCTTGGCTAACATATCTCGTCCCAGTAGTGGCACTGGACATTCGGGCATGTAAAGGAATTGATGAGTTACTTGCTGTCCTCCCAGACTGCATATTCGGTTTTGAAGAAAAGACTTTGTGGCTTTGGCACCAGTTGCTCCTATAATGGTGACTGCTTTTGTAGTGAATGGGGCTATCTTTTTGTCTATTACTGAATGTTGTGCTCCAGTATCAACCATAAAGTCCATAATTTGGTCTCCTATTTGTATTCCGACCATAGGCTCCTGGAGACCTAAAGCAAACTTGGAGCCCGGTCTGTCCTAATCCACGTCATTCTCATCATGGGCTGGTGTGGCCAATGCTTGAATGGCTCCTCCTCTCTCTCGCTGGAATTGTTCTCGATTGGCTCCTCCTCGGCTTCGGGGATAGCTTCGTCTTTCTTCTCGCCACTGATGGCTGCTGTCGTCATCATGCTGGGCGTCTTCGAGTTGCGGGCACGTATCTCTCCAATGTCCTTCCTCTCTGCAATAGGCGCATTGGTTCACGCCTAGTCTCTGGGTCCGGCCTCCGCCTTGACCCCGCCCTCTTCCTCTGCTCCTTCGACTAGGGACACCTCCCTTTTTCTGTTCCACTATGGCCGCAGCCAAAAAATCAGCTTTCTTCTTCATCTTTCTATCACATTCTCTCTGTCTTTCAGTATCACGATTCACATACACCTTATGAGCGACTTCCAATAACTGTGTTGCATTCATGCCCGCAAACCCTTCTAACTTCTGTAATTTGCGTCTAATGTCTGGTTGAGACTGGTTTACAAAAGCAGAATCCACCATACATAAACTTCCTGGTGCCTCGGGATCATAGGGAGTATACATTCTGTATGCTTCAGTTAATCTCTCATAAAAATCTGCTGGGCTCTCATCTATCCCTTGGATAACTCCTGCAACTTTGGAAAGGTTCATAGCTTTATGGCCCCCCCTTTTCAGGCCTTGTAAAAAGCCTTGGCGAAAACGGGCTAGGGCTGTGGATCCTTCATCTGTATTTGGATCACATTGGGGGTCTTCATTCGGGAATTCTCTCTGAGCTGCTTCTCGACGGTCTATTATATTCTGCCCCTGTGCCGGAGCTACAGGGTTCTCTGCCATCCATTCAATAGCTGCTTTTCTAATTCTTGCTCGCTCTTCTGTCGTGAATAGGGTGGTCAGGAGCTGACGGCAATCTGGCCAAGTGGGTTGGTGAGTTTCCATAATACTAGTTACTAATTCTGTCAGCTCCTGGGGCTTACTAGTATAGGAGGCGTAATGCGACCTCCAATTTAATAAATCAGTTGTAGAGAAAGGGATATACACATAAGTTAGGGGTCCCGCTACCACTTCATCATTATCATTCTTTACGGGCACTCCCGGGACTTGCCGTAAGGGAAACAGTTTGGCTGCCATGGGTGTCTTTTGGGATCTAAGGGTTATCGTTGTTGCCTTTGCAGGAGTCGCTTTCTTTTTCTCAACAGGTTTTGCTTTGGGTTTCTCTCTCACTGGCGTGCTAGTGCTAACGCTAGCTTTCTCAATTATTTGTACATTTTCCTCCTCATCTGGGGGATTCTCTCTTTCTCTTTCTTCGGTCTCCACTTCTGACTCGCTTTTTAGGTCCTCCTCTTCTTTTCCCGCTAATTCTTCCTCTTTCTCTCCTCCGGGAGGGGGATCAGGGGTTGGGTCCCGCCTCGGCTCTGGCCGTCTCTGGGGTTCTGGGGCAGGATGCCGGGCTACTCTTACTGGACCTGGGGTTCGGGGCTGCCTGAGAATTATTTCTGGGGAATCAGGATCTGCCAGGATGGGCTTCTTTCTGGCTTTCTTATCCTGCTCTTTCATTCTAGGCTGTTCCGTTTTCTGTCTAGAATCTGCTTTAGCTAACATTATTCTGCACTGTTCCTCATAACAGCGCTGCGCCCAGGGGGGGCGGATCTTCACAAATACTTAACCAGGAATCTATATAGGGGTACTGGTCGGGGTGCGCTATCCGCACTCTACGGTGTATTGACTGAATAATCTCTACTTTGAACGTTCCCTCTCGGGGCCAGATGGGGTCTAGATCGGGCCACTCCCTAGTACACAAAATCTGCAAACGGGCTGCTGTCATTTTAATACCATAATCTCCTGAATATCCCTCTTTAAAATGGGCGATCATACATTCTAATGGAGTGTTCCTAGTAGACCCCGCCCCTCCCATTTCGATGTGTGCGCGCAACAACAGACAGAAGGGAAAAGGAGGGCGGACCGTGGGTAAGGGGTCCTCACGGCCCTGGAAACGTATAAGGAGTACAAATAACAAGACAAGACGACAATCGCTTCCCCCTTTTCGCGACCTGAACGCGGTCGCCGCCCGGTCAGGAAATGCGCTACTCAGGGGTCCGCCTTCACTTGGTCCGTGCTGCCAGACCTCTCATTCACACTTCGTTCACACAATCATGCTAGCAACGTATCCCAGAATGCATTCGTTTCTATCTGTTCTGACTAGTCTTTTCCAATTTCCCAATTACAAAAAGGATGGGGGTTTCACCCGGCGAATTCCCATGCGGGGTTACTCGGCCCTTCCTTGAGAGTTGATCATGCTCTCTTACCAATTCCCAATATCTCGAGATTACAAATTCCAAAGTTCCAAGTTCCAATGGCAGTACTGCGCTTTCTATTTCTGTCTAGACCCAAAATCAAAACTATACTCACCGGATCCGGTCCTCAAACTTCCCAAGCAGGCGCATGAGTTGGACCTCGGACTCCCCTCACTCGGGTTCGAGGCGTTGACTCCAGCCGGGCTCGTCACCCGCCGAGGTCCGACCAGCTCCCTCCGATACAAGGGACCGGTGGCACCAGGGAGCAGCCCTCGTCGGAAGGGCGCGATCCCGGCAGGACCAAGCCTATAGAGGCGGAAAGTCGTGGTATATTGCCCTATATACACTTTGATTCCACAACTTCCCGGCCAACGCACCAAGGAATATGTAGCAGCAAAGCGCAGACAAACCAATGATACCAGGAGTCTGTTCAAAAGGTCCAAATCATTTATTTGTGCACAAGTCTCGAACCAATCAATTTCAAAATGGCTGAGCAAAGTTTTCAAGCATTACAACAACTTTTATAGACTTCTGTTCCATTCTAGGTATAGAAAAACATTTCATTGGTCCCGGTAACCTCCCGTACCTCCCGTACCTCTTCTATTGGTCCCGGTACTGATAAGTTTATCCAGTTATGTCCCTCCAGTGGGCATGACACCTGCATACCCCCCTTCTAGTCCCAATTACAATGGTCAGTTCATCAACTTGTTACTTTCACACTCTCAAGGTTATAGAACCAATTTGTACGTGCAGAGGAGCTGGGCTCTGCAACTCATCTGTCAGCACTCCTAATTATTTCTTTGCAGATGTACTTTTTCTTATCAGTAACTTTTAAACATGTCTTTTCTGTATTTTTCCATCTTTCAATACTGCAGTTCTGCTTACCTAGGCTAATTCAATACTTCTACTGGGTTCTATCTTACAATAGCAGCATATTGGGGGATGTGCAATCCTATATGCCTCTCCACAGGCCTCATTTACAGGTCAAGCTAGCCATGCTGGCCTGCTTATGTTCAGACACTGTGGGTCACAGGCCTGCACCTGCCACACTGTCATTGTATCGATCCATCTCATTGCTGGCCTTCCTCTTTTGCGTTGACTTTCTACCTTGCCAAGCATGATGTTTTTCTCTAATGAGCTCTCTTTGCATGATGTGTCCAAAGTTTGAAAGTCAAAGTCTTGTCATCTGAGCTTCTAAAGAAAGCTTATGTTTGATCTCCTCTAGCACTGGCTGATTTGTTCTTCGGGCAGTCCATGGTATATACAGTGTTCTTTGCCAGAACCGTAATTCAAAGGCATCAATTTTCTTCCTGTCTATCTTTTTCACTGTCCAGTTTTCACATCTATATGATGTTATTGAAAATGCCATAGCTTGAACAAGTCAAATCTTTGCATGGAGAGAGACATTTCTGCTCTTGAGAATCTTATCTAGGTCCTTCATAGCCATTCTGCCAAGAGCACTGCGTCATTGGATTTCTTGACTGCTTGTTACTTCTTTATTGATAGCTGATCCAAGTAGGTCAAAGTTGTCAACTGTTTCAATTTCTTCTCCATTGACAATGAACTTAATCATTTTGCCAGTTGTCAGGATCTTTGTCTTCTTAACATTAAGGTGCAGACCCATTTTAAGACTATATTCCTTGATCTTGAGAAGCAAATGTTTCAAATCGTTTTCACTTTCAGACAGTAATGTGGTATCATCAGCACAGTGAAGGTTGTTGATGAGTCTTCCACCAATCTTCATACCTCTGTTATCTTCATACAGTCCTGCTTCTCTGATAGACGCAGGGTGAAAGTATGCAGCCTTGTCGTACACCTTTGCTGATTTTAAATCATTCTGTTTCAGCTAGTTCTATTCAAACTGTTGCTTCTTGATCAATGTTAAAGGTTGTGCAAGTGAACGATCAGGTCTTCTGGTATACCCATGCTTCTTAATGTGGCCCAGAGTTTCTCATGGTTTATGCAGCCTTGCTGTAGTCAATGAAACACATATAGATATCCTTTTGGTATTCTTTTGTCTTTTCAAGGATCCATATCACATCCGCGATAATGTCTCTCGTTCCTCTCCCTTTCCTGAACCCTGCTTGCACTTCAGGTAGTTCTCATTCCAGGTATGGTTGTAGTCTCTGCTGAATGATCTTCATGGCATGTGGGATCAGAGCGTTTGTGCGATAATTTCCACCGTCAGTCAGGTAACCTTTCTTCAGTATTGGTATAAACACACACATTTTCCAGTCATTTGGCCATGAATTTGTCTTCCAAATTTCCTGGCAGAGCCTTGTAAGTAACAGCTTCATCTGATTGCTGTAATAACTCAATGGGAATGCCATCAATGCCCAGTGCTTTGTTCTTTGATAAGGTTTGCAATGCTGCTTTGACTTCTTTCATCACCAGTGATTCCTGATCATAAGGTATACTGTAGGTTGAAACGGCTGTTGGTCTACTTGATCTCTATGGTATAATGACTCTGTATATTCTTTCCACCTTTTCTTGGTCTTCTCAGCATCATTCAACATGGATCCTTGTGCATATTGTAGCATTCCAATTCGAGGCTAGAATTTTTTCTTCAGCTCTCATAGCTTTAGAAAAACTGATCTTGTTCTTCTGATTCTAGTTCCTTGCATGCGTCATTGTAGAACTTCTCCTTGTCTTATCTTGCTGCACGTTGGAAATCTCTGTTGAATTCTGCGATTACCTCTCTTTCTTCTCGAAAATACCAAAAATAACCTGACTCAATAAAATTATGTATCAAACCAAAAATAGAGTCAAATAATATACTGAGCATAAATGTTGGATGGCTGACCATGAGGATGACCATGGGCAATTTTCAGAGTTTTCTCAGTCATCCAGTTTGGCCGTTTTTGCTTTTTCACCTTATATAAAGACTTATCGCTTTCTTCCCATACAACCTTCTTGATGTCATCCCATAACTCTTCTGGAACTCTGTCATTTGTATCTAAAGCAGCAAATCAATTTCTCAACCAGTCTTTAATTTCCAGTGGTATATTCTCAAGGTCATATTTTGCTACATTCATGAATGGCTTGCTCTTTTTCAACTTTAGCTTGAGTTTGCATACTAGTATTTGGTGATCTGTACCACAGTCAGCTCCAGGTTTTGACTTTGTTGATGTTATCGAACTTTTCCATTGTTGTCTTCCACAGATGTAGTCAATTTGATTTCTATACAATCCATTGGGTGAAGTCCACATGTACAGTCAGTGCTTGTGTTGCTGGAAGAAGGGTTTGAGATGAATAGATCATTGGCCTTGCAGAATTCTTTCAGTCTTTCTCCAGCTTTGTTTCTGTTGCAAGTCCATATTTTCCAACCACTTTGCCGCCTTCTTTGTTTCCAACTTTTACGTTCCAGTCACCCATGACTATCAGGATATCCTGTTTGCATGTTCTGTCAATTTCAACTTGTACTTGTTCATAGAACTTATCAATGTCTTCCTCTTCTGCAGCTGTTGTTGGGGCATATATCTGAATTATAGTTGTGTTGATGGGCTTTCCTCATAAACAAATAGAAATTAAGCGTTCACTGACTGCATTGTATTTCATTACAGTTCTTGAAAGTTTCTTCTTAACTATAAATGCAGCACCATTTCTTCTTTGTCTTTCATTTCCAGCATAGTAAACCATATGATCATCAGATACAAAGTGCCCAAAGCCAGTCCATTTCAGTTCACTGACACCCAGCAGATTGAATTGTACACGTTCCATTTCATTCTTGACCACCTCCAACTTCCCTTGGTTGATGCTTCATATGTTCCATGTCCCAATGTATAAGCTATGTTTGCAAGCTCTGACTCTCTTTTCATGGACAGCTACATCAGCAGATCCAACCACATCATAAATGTGGGCTTTACTTGGAGAAGTCTTCAGTTCATCCCCAGTAGCCTTTTGAGTGTCTTCCAACCTGGGGGTTTCATCTTCCAGCACTATAGTGCAATTTGTTTTCTGACTATCCATTGGGTTTTTGAGGCAAGATACAGAAGTAGATTTGCCAAGCCTTTCTTCCACGCAGTTAATTCCAGTGTTGCATTTGTCACAGAAATATGATCCTCCTCTTACACCACCATCTCATTCTTCTGCTGCCCAGATGGGTGGTTTGTCTTAGTCTGGCATCCCAGCTGAGACCTGCCTATCTTGGGAGGCCCTGCCAGTAGCTAAGCTCCTGATAACTTAGCTCTCAGTATCACTGATGCACACAAGTCCTCACAGCATGACAAGCTGCAAACCAAGTATGTTTTGTTTGTTTGTTCTTACTGTATATACAGCACTTTTCGCGATCGGTGCAGTTTACATAGAACGGTAAGATACATAGAACTTAGAACCATGGAACATTAAGAATAGGCAATATAACATTAAATGTTAAACATGGAAATGAACTTGAAATGTGCAAGGGGGAGAACTAAACAAGCTGGACAGTAGAGTCATAGCACCAGGCTTAGTTAGGGTGGATGGTCGTAAGCTAGCTGAAACAAGTAGGTCTTTAAGGCCTTCCTGAAGGGTGACTGGTCTGAGATGGCTTGGATTGCTGGAGGTAAGGAGTTCCATAGGGTTGGTGCATAAAAGGAGAAGGCACGATTCTTTGTAGCCTGGGTGCATGACCTTATTGCTGAAGGGGTGACAAGTGAGTTCACCATGCATGATCTCCTGGTTCTGTTTTCAGGGGCACGTTGTACAAGTGCTGCAAGGGAGATCGCAGACATGCCATGCAGTGACTTGAAAGTAAGTAAGAGGGCTTTGTATATCAGGCGGCTTGTTAACAGAAGCCAGTGTAGCTGAATCAAGAGGGGCGTGATGTGTTCCAATCTGGACGTGCTCAGGAGTGTTCGGGCAGCTGTGTTCATGGCCACTTGTAATGATTGGAGAGTGTGCTTCAGCAGGCCATGGAGAATTATGCTGGGGTAGTTCAGGTGAGGAAATATGAGCGCTTGGAATACTGTGTGAAAATCTGAGGGTTCAAGGAGGGGGCATAGATGGTGGAGGGTCTTTATTTTATGGTAGATTGTCTTGACTACATTTTGTATGTGGGATTCCCAATTCAGATGTTGGTCCAAAGTGACTCCTAGATAACATACCTCTGCTTAACCATGAACTCAAATTCTTTCAACTTCAGAGAGGTTGGTGGGATGAAAGTGTGGTCATTGGTTATAAATAAGACCTCCAACTTTCTGCTGCTAACCATCAGGTTGTGAGTAGAGAGCCATTCTGAGACTGCACTGAAGCATCCTGTGATGGAAGAATAGTCAGGGTTGTTTATAGAGAAAGAGGTATAGAGTAAGATGTCGTCAGAATAAATATGATAGTAAATATTGAAAGATTGTATAATGGCACAATTGGCTATAGATAGATGTTGAAAAGCATGGTGGAGAGGGATGAGCCCTGTGGGACTCCTTGGGTTTGATGGAAAGTACTGGATGACTGAGTTCCTATGCGGACTTGTTGCTGGCAATTGGTCAGGTATGATTTGCACCAGTTGAGGATTAGGTTCCTTATACCTTTTTGATGCAAGCTGGTGAGTAGAAAATTATGACTGACCATGTCGAAGGCAGATGTGATGTCCATGAATATCAGGATGAATCATTGTTTCTTCTTGTCTAAGCCTGTGTAGAGTCTGTCTAGTAGAGTCACCAGTAGGGTTTTGACACCATGATGTTGGCGGAACCCATGCTGCTGATTGTCAAGAGGTGCATAGGAGTCGATGTGGTCCTGGATTTGTTGGTGGACAAATTTTTTTAAAATTTTAGTCAGGAAGGGGAGGCTAGATATGGGTCTGTAGGAACTAGTATCTATTGCATCTAGTTTGTTATTCTTTAGCAATGGTCTGATGGAGGCGGTTTTGAGGTGCGGTGGAAGAACACCTTTAGAAAGTGAGAGGCGATGATTGAGCTGAGGTTGGATTGTGTTTGCTTAATCCAGAAAGCTGGACATGGATCTGCTGGGGAGGTGGTGGTGTTAATCTCAAAGATGATTTTTTCTATTTGCTCGGGAGAGTATGGGTAAAAGACTTCTAGTGTGGGTCTGAGTGTGTCACCAGGTGGAGGGAGGTGTATAAGTGAGTTATCGAGGTTGTATATTGTCAAATTGGTTTTGCTTTGGAAGTATGCAGCAAAGGCCTCTGGGCTAGAAATTTTCATTGGTTCATTGATAGATGCATCCTTCATGAGGGATTTAATGAGGCTGAAGAGCTCTCGAGGTTTGCTAAGGGAGCGCATGAGGGTGTTGGTATGATATTCTTTTCTCTTGTGATTTATTGCTCTTCTATGTTGCTGCAATTTATTCAGGTATACAGTTTGGTCATTGATATGCCTAAATTCACCAGCAGCGTTCAAGTTTTCTGAAGTGTAATAATGATTCACGCAGGTCAGCAGTAAACCACACTGCTGCATGGTTCTTGTAGGTAGGTTTTATGGAGAGTGGTAGGAGTGCAACTCTAGAGAGGCTGTTGTTCCATATCTCTATTAGCTTATCCAGATCATTGATGTCTGAGTCGAGGTCATGCAGAATGTCACTGAGGAATGTTTCTTTGTTAAAGTATCTGAAGCGGCGGAGGATGGAGGAATTTGATACGGAGGACCGCTGCTCTTCTATGCCATACGGTATTTGGAAAAGAATGGCATTATGGTCAGACCAGGGAACAGGGAGAATAAGTGGTGAGATCTGGTTACATAAAGTGTGGAGGGTAGGGGGGCAAAACTGAGGTCCAGGATGTTGCCTCTAGTATGGGTGTGTGTGTGTATAAATTGGTGATAATCCAGTGCAGTCATTGCATTCATGAACACTGTACAGTGCTTGGCAGGGAGTGATGGGAGGTTAAAGTCACCTAGCAGCCATAGCTGTTTCTGCTGGGTATTATGGTTACATGCTAGTTCAAGAATTGTAGCTAGTTCGTCTGTATTTGAAGATGGTGGACAGTAAAAGAGACAAACTGCTAGGAACTTGTTTGAGATAAAGATGTTGTCGAGATTGGTTGAGTTCTGGGCAAAGTTGCATTGGAAATGAAGGTTGCTTCTAGCTATTATGAGGATCCCACCCTCTTTTCGGTTTGTTCTAGGACAGTTGAAGAAGTCATATCCAGGAAGTCTTAGCTGGTTGGTGAGAACTGTATCTGTGTCAGTTAACCATGTCTCAGTGACGAAGAGCAGGTCCAGATTCTGATGATTGACATAGTGATGGCAGGCCATTTGTTGCAGATAGATTGTGTATTAGCATGCAGTTCAGGCTTTCCAAGTGTGGAGATTTGTGTCTCTTGGTTTTGGTCAGGGGTTGGCAGATTATGTGCATCAGCCGGCGGTGGTTTGCTGTAGGAGGTGGTCTTCTTGGGTGGGGAGAATCATGATGCCACCTATGCCCCAGGGTTTGCACGATGGGGATTAGACTAAGATGTTGTGTGAATGAGCCTGCCCATGAGATAAGTTGGGCTAGGCATAAGAGGTGCAGCATAACTGCGAGAAAAACAGACATTGTACACGCTTAATTAAGGTGACTAACAGGAGAAGAAGGTGTATGCTCTAAGTATGCACTTAGAGGGCACTTCAGGGAGCTTGAGATGTTGGTAATAGGTTGGAGTTAGAGTGCGTGAGGCTTACCTTGTGCATAGCGGTGCAGCCGGTGGGAAGGAGACGGTACTGTTCTGTGTAGGAGCGCGTTCTTAGTTTGGATAAGATGAGGACAGTAACTGGATTCAAAAAAGCATGGGACCAACACAGAGGATCTCTAAAGGTAAAAAGTGGACTGTTGTAGTTGTTGATATGGAAGGACAGACTAGATAGGCCATGTGGTCTTTTTCTGTCATCATGTTTCTATGTTTCTATGTAACATGATTTGCTGGCGGGTTGCAGACAGGCTCTGTGGTTTGTAGTTGCAAGTTTGTTGCTGGTTGCGTCCTGTTAAGCGGGCTGGTGATTTCAGGCGGGTGGATTATATTAAAGTAGGCAGATCATGTCAATCTTAGGTGTGCTTTCAAGTGCCCTGCTCAAGGGCCACGCCTAAGGATTCTCTGGCAAGGCCCTCAGGCGCAGGCGTGCCTTGGAGCACTTTAAATTTAAAATTTCTCCTGGTGGAGATCTTCGGCCTGATTGGCCTTGGTGATGGGGAGCTGGGAGGAGCTTATCTGCCTGCTGCCTTCCCCGATGCCGATCGGGCCAGCGGCTGCAGTACTGTTGTAGCTCAAGGCAATTTACAATCAGGTAGGGTAGGTATGTCCCCAGAGGGCTTACAAGCTAAGGTTGAAACTGAGGCAATGGATGGTTAAGTGACTTGCTGAAGGCCTCAAGAACAGTCAATTGAATTTGAACCCTGGTCTTTCTAATCCCAGGTTGCTGCCATAACCACTTAACTACCTCCCTCAGTCAGTTAGTCAGTCTGTCTCTCCATCCATCCGTCCCTCCCTCCCTGCACCCATATGGGGGATCCCCACTCATTCAGAAACTGCATTTGACCCTATGCCCCACAAACAGGGCCACAGAATGGTGTCCATGCATGCTTGTGCATTCCTGATTTGATTTCCCCCGCCGCCACCCCCCCGTTGTTCCGAGCAGTGCTGCAGTTGTGCCGATTCCCAGGTCAGCCCTCTCTAAACTTTAATAGGTTTGGTAGCTTACTGCTGCTCATAACATTGCATTGGTAGCAAGCAATAGCAGGGCACACACTGCAAGTGCCTTTGCAGTACACATGCGCTCTTGTCATGCATTCCCTACTTCAGTGCTAGTGATCCATCTCACAAATAAGGCCCATGCGTTCCGGCTGCTACAGTGCAAGTGACATGCCTAGCGTGGCCTTGCATCCTTCCACGGCCACTCTCCTTGAAACTACCATGGCTGCTATACCCCCAGCACAGTAAATTCACATGCTTAACCATGCATTAGCTCCGTTCTAATCATGGCACTTTAGTAAACATGCCCTTTAATATGTGATGATGTTTGGGGAGGGTGGAACTACTTCTTTATATTTTGCCTGTTTTATTTTAAAGCATTTTGCATGACCAATTGTCTATTTACGTTCTATATTAAAAAATATATATATATTAAATAAATAACTTTCCCATACTGAAACCAAAGATAACTATAAAATATTTGGATATCATGGAATCTATGAACTACAGACAACAGTTGCAGAAAACTGAAATATAAATATATTTTGAAGAAAACATTTTCAAAGAAAATATAATCTTATTTCTTAAAGAATAGCTTTTCTCTACATAAATACAATTCTGGAATATTGAGAAAAAAATGTTGAGGCACATTGTCATGAACATTTACAATATATTTATTACTCAGCAGGAAAGCTTCAGTACTTTTTAAAAACGTTCACAGATTGTTCTTTTACTGACATAACTGTGAATAGTTTTTCAGTGCATTGAACACCAACAATAACAGCGTTGCCAAGTTACCCAGTTTCAGGAGTGAGATTTTAAGCCATTCCTGACTTTCTGACAATCCCATTCTGATGCATTATGGGACATGCTGCACTGATTCCAGTTAGTAAAATCAGCGACTACATATACCATAGTGCAATGCAATGCAAATTTAAAACTAGAACTGGCTAAATATCTCCTTCCTGGAGCTGGTTAGCTTGGCAAATCTGCAGCAAGATCACTAAAGAGAACTTCATGAGTAAATGGCTAGATAAAAGGCATAGGGCCTGATATTCATTTGCGACAGCTATGCGCCTCTACAGTGCATAGCTGTCATCACCAAACTTTAACAGCAGATAGTCAATGCTCAGGTCATATGCAGCCCTGGCATAGAATATCCAGGGTCTCCATACAACCTCCGCCGCCGCAGAAGCTAACCAGACAGCGGCGATATTGAGTTGCTTCCCAGTTAGCTCCTATGGGCAAAGATAAGCCAACTTTTGTTGCACCTATCTTTACCCATGAGTTGCTAACCTAGCAATGGTGCAATATCGCTGCTGCCCAGTTAGCAACTAGTGCCTCCCATGACATGTCCCGATGATAAGCGGCTAGCTTCAGGGCATGTAGAGGCACTAGTTGGGGATATTCAGGGGCACTAACCGTGTTAATGCCACTGAATATCCCGTTCAGTGGTATTCACAGAGTTTACATGTCTGTAAACCATGTAAATGCCTTTGAATATCAGGCACATCTTTTTTTAGCTGGCAAGGAGTCAATAATTGTGTTAATTTAATTTTAATAAACTATACATTTATTACAGATTCTTTTTTTCTCCTCAGCCTCTTCAATTCTGAATTAACATGAAAAAACCCACATTTTTATAATTACAGATATATTACATTTTAATTCACCTCTATCTGTAAAAACTATCTTTGTCTCCGAGAGTCAATCTGATTGCATGATATTCAGTGATATTTATAACCCACTTTAGAGAGTCATGCTATTGATACATCTGCTCTGCATTTCACATATAGCAGTGGGGTTGTACACTGTAGTACTCCTAAGTTTGTTTCAATGAGCATTATGAAGTCTCAAGTTACAGTAGAACATTTTAGTAAGTATAAAAGTTGGATATTCCATACAAGGGAAACTTGTAAAAGTATCTAAAGAACAACAATATGTGACAAAAATGGAGTTATTAGCAGCAGTTTCCATTGAGTAAAGAAAAAGGAGTTGACAGAAATCATTTTTTTGAGTTATGACAAATAAAGTATAGACTGGAGAATGCTGGAATACAAGGGGAAGGTATTTACTATATAGGGGGCGAAAATAAAGGAGTTGCTGAGTTGTTACAACAGGAACCTATGTTTAGCTGGTAATCTTTAGTATAAATTTCAACCAGAACTAAATTAAGTAGGTTTAAGTCTAGCCAACTAACACTCAAGGGCATTGTTTACTAAAGTCTGAAAACCAGTTAGCATGCATTTAGGGACATTAATATTTGTTAATGTCAAGGCTGTCACAACCTTCAAGGAAGACCAGGCAACTTCTGCGGGGCAGCAAATAACAGCAGCAGTCAAAGCAAAACAATCGATCCTGACAGCCACACATACTCAAGGACGCATTGGCACATCATTCTTCCTGAATACATCCTGCAGAAATCATAAATACATTGCATGCACAGACATCTTTGGACTATCATTAATCGCAGTCTCAATTCATGTCATCTAAAAAAAAGGCCATAATCCATCCCATCTTGAAGAAGAGCTCTTGAGATGTCTCCTTCCCATCTAACTACTGCCCTCTATTGAATTTACCCTTTTTGTAAAAAAATCATTGAAAAAAAAACAGTTTTCACTCAGTTCTCAAATTTCATTCCAAGGGAATTCCTAGACAATAAGGTTTTCGGTGAAATCATAGAACCAGAAAGGCAATTACTACCCTTGTCTGTGAGTTCCATAGCAATATGAATTCTCATAAAACTGCATTGCTCATATCCTTAGACTTGTCAGCAGCCTTTGACATAATTGAATGCTCATTCCTATTCATGTGCCTCTAAGAAATGGGTATAAAAGAGCAGGTTTACAAGTGATTGTTTATTTTTCCTTCAAGAGTGCTCATTTTGGATCTCAACTAAGTAACACTTTAGCTGCTTTGTCTTCTTTCCCTATGGAGTCCCTCAGGGATCAATTTTCTCCCCAACTCTCTAACATTTCTTGCTGCCTTGGCCACTGTCATTCAGAATTACGATATTAGTGGTTTTAGTATGCTGATGATATTCTGTTGGTCTATTACTCATCTGTCTCTCCACCAGATCTATCTCCTCTGAACACTTGTTTGGATACTGTAACCCATTGACTTTCATCTGATTCTTTTTTTAACTCAATCCCACAAAATTGCAGGCCCTCTGAATTTCTAGCAACTCAATTTCTCCTTCAGCTAGTCCACATATCCTTGAAACCCCTGGCCTCTTGTAGACTCAAACATATAGGGGTAACTTTTGAATCCCAATTAACCGTTGATCAGCATGTTGCTAACACAGTTCAATCAACTTTCTATTTACTACATTGTCTTCGCTCAAAATATCAGTTTCTCTCTTTTCAATCCTTGTACACTTTCATTTATGTCATTGGCATAAATTCTGCCCAAGCAGCCCCCGCAATGCAGGGGGGCCCCGACAGAAAAGAGGCCCACACAGCAGTGGCGGCAACAGAGCGGCAAACCTAATTTGCTGTGCTGCTACGCTCTTGTAAGTTTGCTGTTGGCTCTGCAGCTGTTCTTCACCAGGCCAGAGTCTCGCAATAACATCCACACTGCAAAACTTCAGCCTGGCAGGGAATAGCTGCCAGGCCCATGGTGAACTCAAAAGAGTGGAGCAGCGCGGCAAACATGATAAAGTAAGTTTGTTGCATGGCTGCTGCTCTCACTGCATGGGAGGGGGGGGGGGCGCGTGCCACACAATGATGACCTATATGGTGGGGGGCTCATCACCACTGCAACAATGGGAGGTCCTCAGCAAAATGTGCTTGGGGCCCATCATTTTAACTTATGCCACTGATTTACGCCTTCATTACATCCCACCTGGAGTACTATAATACAGTATACTGTGGTTGTCACTCTGTTATCTTATAGAAACTCCAACTTCTTCAAAACACAACAATTCATTTATTTACCAATGTTTCCCATTATGATGACCCTACTTCACTATTTCATCAGCATCACTGGCTTACTCTTTCCGTTTTCACTTCAAGTTATTGCTGTAAGTTCATAAAGCCTTTTACATAGGTGTCCAAATCTATTTTTCATCATTATTAATCCATATTCTCCATGTTGTTCTTTTCAATCTCAAAACTCAAATCTTTTGGTTATACCCCCTGTTTCCCATACTAGGCTACTGCCTTCTATTTTTTAGACATAGAAACATGATGGCAAAAAAAGACCATATAGCCTATCTAGTCTGCTCTTCCATATCAAATACTAGAGTCCCTTTTTTTCCTTTAGAGGTCTTCTGTGTTTATCCCCTTGCTCTCTTGCATTCACCACTACCTCTTGCTCTCTTGCACTCTCCACTACCCATGACACCTCACCCATCCCCACTGACCAAATTCCACACTATATCACCCAAAGAGATTGAAAATACCATTGCTTCCATCAATGCTACCACTGCGCCAAATGATCCCTGCCCAGCATCCTGGATAAGAGAACTCCGCTGTGAACTAAGCCACTTCCTAAATAAAATCCTAGAACAATCGTTCGCAACGGGAACCTTTCCACAAAGCCTAAAACATACTCCCATCAGGCCTCTACTGAAGAACAATAAACTGGACCCTCTAAAGGTCGAATCATACAGACCGATATCCAGCATCCAACTGTTAGCCAAAATAATCGAAAAGGTAGTGCAACAACAAATCCAACAACACATCAGTACTGAAGCCCCCCTGGACCCATCCCAACATGGCTTCAGGGAAGCACATGGCGTTGAGACTCTCCTTATCACCCTCTTCAACACCATAATTACAGGAATAGATAACATCCGACAAGGTTTTGTCCTTATATTCATGGACATTGCAGCTGCGTTCGACTCAGTAAGTCATCAAATACTTATCAAATGTCTTGAAGAAAAAGGAATCCACTGCTCAGCACTAAGCTGGTGCAAATCCTACCTGTCCAACAGATGGCAACAAGTGAAGATCGGCGCCACAACGTCAGACCCATTCCTACAAGAACAGGGAGTACCTCAATGCTCCTCACTATCCGCACTATTGTTTAACATTTACATGCAACCCATCTGCGACCTGATTCGATCTTTTAATGTAGCCTGCCTAGCATATGCAGACAATATTCTCCTCTATATGCCTTTTACAACGGACCAACCTGATTTTACTCCACTAATCAGCTGTTTTGACGCAGTTGAGGAGTGGCTCCTCACACAGAACTTGTGACTCAACCACAGCAAGACTGACGTATTGTTCATCTCGAAGAACCAGAACTTCGCACCCCCACTCACACTAAAGGTAAAGAACACGGAACTGACAGCTAAACCCACTATCCGATAACCAGGCATCACCCTTGACCAAAGGATGGACATGAAAACACATATAAAAAACACAGCAAAATCAATTTACTACAAAATACGGACACTTCGTCATTTACAACCACTACTTGAGTAAACGGATTTCAGAACAATCTACCAAGCCCTGGTGATGCCACACATTGATTTCGCAAATGCAATCCTGTATGGGCTCCCACAAGCAACTCTAAACCCCCTCCAACTGGCAATGAACACGGCCGCTAGGGTGCTAGAAGGAATGTCAAGGACTGACCATGTCACTCCAATCCTTAAAAAGCTCCATTGGTTACCAATTCAAGCCAGAACCCAATATAAGATAATTATAACCTTCAAAGCCCTGAACAATCAGACCCCCACAGCCATCACTGAGCTGATACACACCTCACCCCACAATAGAAGCAGAAGATCAGCAGCAGTAAACACCCTGATAATTCCGAAGGAAACAACGAGATGCACAAAGGCAACAACTAACAGAGCCTTCAGCATCTATGTCCCCGGAGCCTGGAATGCCCTCCCACCTGACATAAGAGTTATCACCAACCTAACCCAATTCAGGAAGGCCATGAAACACTACCTATTCACAAGATACTTCTCGGTGTAGACCCGATAGGGAAATACACTCCCCATGTAAATAACTGTAGATACTTGTCAATGTAATAACTGTTGTTGTTTACCCTTGTTATCCAATTTCAATCCCTGTTCAAATGTGAATACATTGCAGTTAGCCTGCAACGTATATGTTTGTTGGATGTACACCACACTGATGTCAATAGCGTGGTATAAAAGAAATGTTAAATAAATAAATAAAAATTCAGATACTGTCCTCATCTCTACTAATTCCACTGAGAGACTATGCCATGCATCTATCACTCTTTCCATAAATACATATTTTTGCATATTATCTTAAGTCTATCCCCTTTTACCCTCATCCTATGTTCCCTCATTTTACAGCTCACTTTCAATTGAAAGAGGCTCTCCTCTTGGGCATTTATGTCATGGAGGTATTTAAATGTCTCTGTCATATCTCCTCTATCCTGCCTTTCCTTCAAAGTATACATATTGAGATCTTTAAGTCGGTCCCCGTATGGTTTATAACGAAGACAACTGGCCATTTTGGTAGTCACCCTCTGCACCGACTCCAACTTATATATGTCCATTTAAAGGTGTGGTTTCCAGGATAGTATAAAATATTCCAAATGAGGTCTCACCAAAGACTTATAAAAAGCCATTATCATCTCCTTTTTTCTGCTGGCTATTCCTCTCTCTATGCACCCAAGCATCCTTCTGGCTTTTGCCATCACCTTTTCTACATGTTTAGCCACTTTAAGATCATCAGAAACAATCACGCCCAGGTCCAACTCCTCTTTTGTGGCAGAAGTACTTCACCCCTTAGACTGTACCACTGTCTTGGATTTTTGCAGCCCAAATGCATGACCTTGCATTTTTTAGCAATAAATCTCAGCTGCCAAATTCTTGATCACTCTTCACGCTTAGATAGGTCCCATCTCTTGCTATCTACTCCTTCCTAGGTATCTATTATGGATTTTGGTTTCATCCACAAAGAGGCAAACCTTACCTGACAGCCCTTCCGAAATATCACTAATGACAATGTAAAAAGAGAAATAAGGAAAACAAAATCAAAGGCAGAGGAAAAGATGGCTAAAGATGTGAACTGTGGTATATTCGGGAGAGGAGGAAAATCAGAGGTGGAATTGCAGGACTCAAAAGTGCTGGGAACAGACTCGTGGAAAGTGACATTAAAAAAGCAAAATTGCTAAACAAATACTTCTGCTCTGTTTTTACTAAAGAAAATCCTGGAGAAGGACCACCTGTGACTCCCAAATACAAAAATGGGAATGGAGTAGATACCACACCGATTTCAGAAGATGATGTGTTAGAACAACTTGCAAAACTGAAAGTGGACATGGCCATTGGACCAGATGGGATAAATCCCAGGTTACTGAAAGAGCTCAGAGAGGTTCTTGTAGGGCCGTTAAAGGATGTTTTTAACAGATCCTTGGAGACAGGAGAAGTTCCTCAGGACTGGAGAAGGGCTGATATGGTATCTCTTCAAAAAAGTGGTAACAGGGAAGAAGTGAGAAACTACAGGCTGGTAAGCCTTACCTCGGTGGCAGGAAAAGTAATGGAGGTGCTCCTGAAAGAGCGAATAGTGGAATTTCTCAAAACCAACAGGTTGCATGATCCAAGGCAACATGGTTTTACCAAAGGACGATCTTGCCAAACAAATCTAATTGAGTTCTTTGACTGTGGGACCAGAGGACTAGATCAGGGGCATGCGATGGGTGTCATCTACCTGGATTTCAGCAAAGCCTTTGATACTGTTCCTCATAGGAGGCTTATCAATAAACTCAATAGCTTGGGGATGGGTCCCAAGGTGGTGAACTGGATCAGAAATTGGTTGACTGATAGATGACAGAAGACGATGGTAAACGGAACTCACTCAGATGAAAGGAGGATGATTAGAGGTGTGCCCCAGGGTTTGGTCCTGGGACCGGTACTGTTTAATGTATTTGTGAGTGATATTGCTGAAGGACTGAATGGAGAAGTCTTTCTTTTTGCAGATGACATGAAAATTTGCAACAGAGTGGAGTCCCCTGAAGGAGTTGAGAACATGAGGAAAGATTTACAAAACCTGGAAGAATGGTCTAATGCATTTAAGATTTAATGTGAAGAAGTGCAGTGTCAAGCACTTAGGAAATGTATGTGATAGGGGGCAAGAGGTTGATGTGCATGGACCAGGAGAAGGACCTTGGTGTGATTATTTCTGAGGATCTCAATGTGGTGAAACAGTGCAACAAAACGGTGGCAAAATAAGGATGCTGTGTTGCATACAAAGAGGAATTACCAGCAGAAAGGAAGATGTACTAATGCCACTGTACAAGTCACTGGTGAAGTCTCATTTGGAATATAGTGTTCCATTTTGGAGACCATATCTCGCAAAGGATATAAAAAGACCGGAAACGGTTCAGAGGAAGGTGACCAAAATGATTTGGAACCTGCGTCAGAAGACTTATGAGAAGAGACTTGAAGACCTAAATATGTACACTCTGGAGGAGAGGAGGGACAGGAGAGATATGATCCAGACCTTTAAATACTTAGAGTATTAAGGAATAAAAAACCTCTTCCAAAGGTGGGAAGCTGTACAACTAGAGGACATAACATGAAGCTGCAAGGAGGTAAATTGAAAGGCAATGTCAGGAAATAGTTTTTTTACTGAAAGGGTGGTGGATGCTTGGAATGCCCTCCTGATGGAAGTGGTGGGGGCAAATACAGTGACAGAATTCAAAATGGCATGAGGCAGACACAGTGGATCCCTTTATAGAAACAGGATAACATCAAAATAAACATAACTATCTCTTAAATCTCAACAAACAGGAGTGCCCTACATGGAGCAGTGTGTACACACCTAAACAAAACAATGGGGAAGGGTGACCTGCACGGAGCTGCTGGTGAACCTACTCTTGCCACCTTGCTGGGCAGACTAGATGGACCATCCTGGTTTTTATTTGCTGTCATATACTATGTTACTATAAATAGTTCATAACTTTCCACATGCCCTTTGTAGAATTTCCTCCAAATAGTACTGAAGTGTACACATGTTTTATAATCTATGCATATTATTTTGTTACTTTATGTATGCACTGTCCAGAATGCACACCTGGCATGCTTACTTTAAAGTGCATATGTGCATACCATTGTGTACTTTTACACTTGGTGCAATTTGTTAGGTCTTTTAGGGGGTACTTTTATAAGGTGTGCATACTTTTAGGCATCAGGTACATTACTGAGAGTTATTTTGTTCATTAATGCACATATATAGTGCAAGTAGAGAACTACTTTGGAGGAGAGGAGGGATAGGGGAGATATGATTCAGACCTTTAAATACATAAAGAAAAATTATGAACAAACAAACCTCTTCCAGAGACGGGGAAGCTGTAAAACTAGAGGGCATAACATGAAGCTGCAAGGTGGTAAATTGAAAGGCAATGTCAGGAAATACTTTTTTACTGAAAGGGTGGTGGATGCTTGGAATTTATTTTATTTATTTATTTAGACAGTTTTGTATACCACCTTATCCTTCAATCAAAGCAGTCACAACACAATTGGGGGATACATTTAACATGCAGGGATATGAAACACATACACTAACACAGGGAACATGGGCAATGGAGGGTTAAGTGGCTTGCCCAAGACCACAAGGAGCATCTGTGGGACTAGAAACCCCAGTCCTTCCGGCCCAAGGTTGCTGTCCTCTAGTGGGATTTGAACCCCCGACCTTCCGGCCTGAAGTACCTTGCCCCAACCACTAGGCTACTCCTCCTGGCATCACTGTGATCCACAGTGATCCACAGTGTCCCAGGCCACTTTGAATTTCGTCACTGTGTTTGTCCCCACCACCTCCCGGAATGCCCTCCCGATGGAAGTGGTGGGGACAAACACAGTGACGAAATTCAAAGTGGCCTGGGGCACTGTGGATCCACTTTACAGCAACAAGAATAAATCAAAATAAACGGAACTATCTAATTTCTCAACAAATAGGGGTGTCCTACATGGAGCGATGGGGGGAGCAGCGGTGTGTTCACCCCTAAACAAACAAAGAAACAAAGATATGGGGAGGGGTGAAGACATGGGGAGGGGTGCACCTGCTCCTGGTGGGTGCACCACTAAGCAAAGACATGGGTAGGGGTGTACCTACTCCCTAAAAGACATGTGAAGGGTTGCACCTACTCCTGTCATATTGCTGGGCAGACTAGATGGACCATACTGGTCTTTAGCTGCCATCATTTACTATGTTACTATGTTACTTTCACACTGAAAGTAGATGCCGCCTTATAAATTTACCCTTTTTATATGCATATATTGCCAAACATGCATGAAAATGACTTTTTCCTCATACGTAAAACTCTGTAGAAGGGCTTTCATAAAATAAATGCAGAGGTTAGACATGTAGAAGTGTGCATGGTGACATGGCAGAGTTTGGGAGGAATACGGGTAGAGATGTGATTCCTTCTTTATGTGCAAGCATTTACTGTATACCAGCATACCGGCTCCTGATTTTCAGGCATGTTTTGGTCATTTCACATATTCTGCTAATGGCCAGTGTTAATGCAGTTGAATTCATTAGCCCTTTATATTGGAAATATTTTGATACGCTAATATCTTCTGAACACATATATCAATATAAAGTAGAGAAAATTATGGATATGACGCTTGAGACCCAGGTGACAGAAGGAGAAGACATGGCCAGAGACACTTCACTAGTGTTGTCCTCCTCCTTCCAGCAAGCGAGGATATGAGGGTGAGTACAATGAGGGAATTGGAAGTAGAAGAGGCAACAGACTAAGTAGGGGGGGGGGGGGATACAAGGTAGTGAATGAGGGGAATGTATATTGATATATCTTGCTGCAGCTTAATAACTATTCCTCTTAGGTAAAAGTTTCAAATTCTATTTGAAAATATCCACTGAATTCTTCTAGGTCATAGGAAGCACAGTAGAAAACAATTCACATTCATTTGAATAGCACACTGGCAATATAGCAAGAATACAGCCCACTCGCAATAAATATACAAAAATGCCCTCACTGACTTACTCATCTAATGAGAAGATGTGAAGGGGTAAGATGTATTTGATCTCTGTGATGGTAAATCCTGTTACTACATATACTGCATGCTGTGAAGATGCATGCAAATTAAAAATTGGTTTAGTCAACTAGCAAATCAGCTGGTCGCACGTGCATGAAATAAACTCATTTGTCACGCTGTCCAATATGTTGGACCTCCTAATGAGAATTTTCACCTATAGCGATTTTAGGTGCTTTTAATATTACAGATGACTTGTCTACACCAGAAATTGCAAATTAATTTTTATCAATGATGAACAATTTGGGTCCTGTTCAATTAATTCATATGCCTACTCATGTAGTTAGTTATACATCAGATTAGTTTACTGTAATGAAAATGTGGATTTTTTGAGTCACAGGCCACAAGTACATGTGGTATTGATTTTTTAGATGGAACATTTTCTATTGACGTTCTCAATTCAGGTGGGCGGTACAGAGAAAAGTAATGTGTTTTCAAATTTATATACTTGTAGATTGAAAGCTTTAAAGATTGATGTTTTCTAGTCAGGGTTACACATTTTGTCAACCAAGTTAAGAGGGAGGAATCTAGATAGACAAGTAGAAACTTGGTTTGACTCCAAAAGAGAAGTATTTGATAAATTGGCACCATTAGTCTAACAGAGATTGAAGAAGAAATTGGCAAAGCCTGGGGTGATACGAAATACTAAGGGCAGCAATAGCAGTGCCCCTGGGAGAAATTTTATAGTAGGTAGCAAAGGCACATAAGCCCTATTGTAGGGCCTGTTTTATAAAAGCATCATATGCATTTATCTGCCTTTATAAAATAGCTTCCTTAAATAGCCACACAAAGTTACAATTATTTCAAGGCAGGAGTACATTTGTGCATATATGTCCTTGTGAAAACTGGCATTTTTTTTTAAGTGCCATCAAGTCAATGCTGACTCCTGGTGACCCAGCAGCCCCTGCGTTTCTTGGCAAGTTATGATTGGAAGTAGACTGCTAGACCTTTTCTTCCAAGGCAATGGAGGGCAGAGTGACTTGCCCAACGTCACATGGAGTGCCAGTGGGAACTGAAGCCTGATCTCTTGGATACTAGACTGTTGCTCTAATCACTAGGCTACTCCTCCATCCAAGAACACATATTTCATAACATATGTACTTAAATGCCAATCCTGCCTTTTCTTCAGCCTATTCTCCACGTCCAGGAAAGCCTATTCACACAACACATCAAAGTAGCACTATGTTTTCTGATAGAGATGTGAAGGCCAAAATTTGCATTGGCTACCAATCGTACTTCATATCAATTTAAACCCATTTCTATGGTTGTTAAGATTTTGAGGTGAAGTCTGAAGAGCCCAAACCACTGAGTGGGTTAATGAATGTTCATATTCCTGTGCAAATACCATGCTCCTAGGAGGCATCTTTGCTTTCAGTAGCATCTTTAAGAGCAATTTCAGTGTAGAAAATATGTCCTTGAGTGTTTTCTGTATTGGGAGTCTTCTTATGGAATATGCTCCTTGGCTTTTTATCTGAATTTACTATTATTTAAAATTTAGAAAGGATATTGAGGCAGTTTTATTTGCTGAGGATGTTACACATTGATTTAGCATCATCTTTACTGAAGTGCTGTAAACACTTAAGGCCCGATTCCGTCCTGGACGTGCAAGCCCTCAGTATGAGATGTGACAAAAAAGAAATGAGACTGTCCCATAAAATGTTTTTTTACAAAATCTACAGAGAAATTATGCATTGTCCCCTTCAAAGTAATCTCCCCCAGAGTTAATGCACTTCTGCATTCACTTCTGCCACATACAGAAGCACTTGGTAAAGTCCCTTCTCCTTGAGGTCCCTCAACTCCCTCATCACAGTGGCCTTGATCTCTTTTACAGAGGCAAAATAAGTTCATTTGAGCACAGTCTTCAGCCTGGGGAAGAGCCAGAAGTCGCACGGTCTGAGATCTGGGGAATAAGGAGGGTGGTCAAGAGCTGTGATCTGTTTGTTGGCCAAGAACTGCCTCACACTGAGCACGGTATGTGCGGGTGCATTCTCGTGGTGGAGCAACCATGACTTGTCTCTCCACAGAGCCCTCCTGCTGCTCTGAACCCGGTCATGGAGGCGATTGAGGACCTGTTGGTAGAAGTGCTGGTTGTCTGACCCTCAGGCACAAACTCATGATGGACCACTCCCTTCTGGTCAAAGAATATGATCAGCATGACCTTGATTCTTGATTTGGACATGCACACCTTCTTGGGTATGGGTGACAGTCAAGTCTCCCACTGCAGGCTCTGTCTCTTGCTTTCAGGATCATACTGGAAAACCCAAGTCTTGTCTCCTGTGATGACTTGGCCAACAAACTCTGGATCTTCTCCGATCTTCTCCAGAAAGTCTCAACAAACATTGACCCGGTGCTCCTTCTGGTCGTCCGATAAAAGCTTGGGCACCATCTTGGCACACACCTTCTGCATCCCCCAGCTACTGTACCAAGTTGGTCCGCATTGACTCCCTGTTCAGGCTGAGCTCCTCAGCTATCATCCACACCATCAATCTTTGATCACTCTGCACCAGCTGGTTCAATCTGTCAATGTTATCAGCCGTCTTTGTTGTGGAAAGCTGTCCTGACTTGGGGTCATCCTCCACCTCCTCGTGGACAGTCTTGAAGTGTTTGCGCCACTCGAAGTCTCGCGGCCTTGACATTGCATCTTCTCCATAAGCCTTTTGGAGAAGTTGGAGACACTCAGTTGGGCCCTTCTCCAACTTAACCAGAAATTTCAAATTGATTCTTTGCTCTATATTTCTGCCACCTCCAGTTGCGTGACAAAGTGATGGAGCAGTGTGCTACAAAAAAACCTGAAAAAGAAAAACAGAGTGAGAGAGATGAAAAATATTATAACAGAATAGTGGCGAGATGTTGCACAACACAGTGACATAAGCGGTTAGCCAATTGGCATTGAGTCATGGGCGTGGCTGCCACAGTCTCGTTTCTTTTTTGTCACACCTCGTATGCAAGGTCTGAACCAGATGTACAGAGGGCATTGCAATTTTGTTCCCGCAGGGCACATTGAGCCCCATGGGATCAGAATCATGATCATGCCTGTACGTGCAGGCTGGGACTATGATTCAGCTCGGCCTGCACGTACAGGCCATGCCTGACTAACTCAGTCTGGTTTTTACAATGGAGCCACGGCGCCATGGCATCCAGTTGCCATGGCACCATGACTCCATTCTAAAGCTGCAATTACGGCCGCCAGCTCCTGCAAGGTTGGGCTGTGGGGAATGCTCACTGACCCCTCCTGCCACATTCTGGCCCCAGGCCCGCTGACCCCTGGTGACTAGGGAAGTTATTCCATCTCGGAGGTGGAGTAACTTCCCTGAGCAGGTTGCCAGTCCTGGATATAAAGGACCAACATTAGAATTGACCCTGTATGTCCAGGGTCAATGACCACTCTCCGCCTGCCGTAACTCCACCCCCGATCTGTCACTTCCCTGCCCCCATGGAGTTCGATCTGCATTGGCTCCTGGAAAACCTACGGGACCCTGCCACACCCTCAAAAGCTGTGACTACCTGCATGATATCACCATCCCATGACATCAAGGGAGGGCAGGCGGGCGGGACACGCCTCACTCAGGCACGCAGGTACCAGAAAAGGGGGAGGAGGGGTGCTCCCGATACAAATATGGTTGCTCGCCTCCTCCCACCCCTCCTGCCAGTCCCGCATATGATAATTGACTCCCGCCTCATTCATGTCATGGGAGCCAATGAATTCAAAATTTTGCCTCCTGCATGGCTTGCTCCTTCCTTGCCCCCCCACCACCGATGATTGAGGCCATGGAGGAGGGCTCCAACACCAGGTCATGCACCCAGTTAAGGGCAGCCAGCAGGGACACTGCTTCGCGGCCTGGAATCTAACCATGGTAGCACAGACCTGATGCCCTCCTCCCTGAATACTCCAACCGACTATACCAAGACAAGACACAGGTTTGGCAATAATCTGGTCTCAGCTTTATTCATAACAACCATTTAATGAACAGTCCAACAATTAACAAATAACCATCATAACAAACCTAGCCGGATCAGATAGCTCACCAGACATACTACTAGCAAGGTGAGACCCTCAGAGGCCGTTGCCACGGTCTGATCCAGGACCAAACCATAACTGCCCCCACATCCATTGGGCCAACCTCGCCATGTTAGTAGCAAAGGAAGGCCATCTTCCGGGTGACCCATATGGCCACCCCAACCTCGTATTTCCGGATAAAGGTGACCTAACCGTGGACCCACCATGGAGTTTGACCAGCACAGGATCCCAGAAAACCTCTGGAACCCCGCCACCAGCACAGGGCGGTAGATAATGCCACTGTGCCACCCCCCCGTGACCAGTGGATGTCTCTCTGAACCATCAATCCCAAGTCCTCCTGCCAATCATTGAGGAGTAAATCCTGCCCTACTGGAGACAGGTGAGCACCATCTTGCCTAAATAGGCCTGCAAAGTCAGCTACTGCCCATAAGTGCATTATTTGATAGCCCCCTTGCTCAGCACCCAATCTGGCAGTTAATCTTGGCTAATCCCCTTGACCAGTGCCGCTGGCCCATACAGAAAGGCATTGGAAGGATGTCAGACTATAACAAAAGAACACCAGAAAACATTTGCAACACCTCTTCCAGGTCCTTCATAGCCACTCTGATAATCTGCTTACCGGTCCAAGCATAGAGATAGTTGCCTCCCAGATGAAGTAGAATTGCTGCCCGGTGAATTTGGACATGATCATGATGTCAAAGTAAGAGCAGGAGCTGGCGCCAGTGTAGGCCACACTCATCCAGTCATAGGAGGTAAACGTCTGCCAAGGGGAGGCCCAAGTTATGCCCTGTCGGTCGCCCCACTGCTCGCTGTCCAGTCCAATGCACAAACGAATGACCAACTAGCCAACAATGCCGGGGCTGGTGCCATGCATCTGAAAAAAGTGAACAGTGTTAGAAGTTGAGACAGTAAATAATCCCCACCCTTTTCCTGGCTCATAAGCGAATATAGCCCCCGAAAGCCTGGGAATGCCATCTGACAATCCTTCGTATAACATGGTCTGGCAAATCAACTGCAGCCGCACTGGTAGTGGCACCAATACAAAAAGAATTGGATGCAAACAGATGAGGATCTTCTCCCAAGAAATACAAAGCCAGTCATAACACAGCCATAAATTGGAAACAAGTCAAGGGGTGAGAATCATGATGCACGAACAGCAACTTCGGGCCATCCGGCCGCAAGACCAAATAATGCTGTACGCTGGTTACTGGGCAAGTTATAACACCTTCCATCACATTTAAAACCACCCAGAGCCTTTTTCCGAGCTGATCCATTTTGGATCTGAGCAGTAATATGTGTATTTGACCTGCTTCGGCAAACAAATGCTCCTGCAACATACCGGTTGCCAGTGCCCCATGGGCAGAATTTGCAACCAATTTGCAGACCCAAAAAGCCCCAAATCAGGCCAGTGAGAATGCTGTCTGGAATAGGGCCTCCTCACTTACAGATTCCGCCACCTCTGACACTGCACTACACAGCCGTAGGAGCAAGTGGTGTGTAATCAGAAGTCTGGAATCAGCCAGTGGAGTTGGTGAGGATTGTTCCCAACCTTGCAGGATCCTGTGGCCCACGAATCTCCCCACTGGACAGCCCCAGTCCACTGCCCTGGCGAAAAAGGCAAAACCAACCAAGTGAGCATGCACAGATGCCTTGGAGAACCCTCTATCTTTGGTAAAAATGATATACTGACCCAGGAATTGCTCTGCTGCCATCCGTGGGAAGTCATGAAGGATGCCACCAGACATATCCTCTGCAATAAGCAGACCATGTAGCCAGCACCAATGACTTCTTCAGGAGATTCAGCATTACTACTGGCTAATTTGTGAAAGGTGTTCCAGGATTGTGCACCCCTCCACATCTGCTTCTGTTGCCAACATCCGTGACTGAGCCAACTTGAAACGGGAAAGAGAGTCAGTAATTTTGTTAATGCACCCATGAATATGCCAAGCCCTAGCTATGACGTTCAAACATAAGCAAGACAACAAAAGTGCATACATCAAGGCTGCCACTTGTACATAGCATGGTGAATAAAGGTTAATGACCTCCACCACTGTGGCGTTATCACATCAAAAAAACACCTTATGATTGCATAATCTGTCCAGCCACAACTCCTAAGCAACCACTACCAGAAAGAGCTCTAAGAAAGTGATGTTACAAGTGAGGCTGGAATCATGCCACTCTCGTGGCCAGCGGTCCGCACACCAGGAACTCTGAAAGTAAATACCCAAATTGCCTGCTGCATCGGTGAATAACTACAGGATTGATAACTTTGGCATCCTGGAAAACCAAGGTCCCATTGGAATCCACTAAAAAGGCATCCCAGATCTGTAAGTCTTCCCACAAACACTTTGTCACCTTGATGTGATGGTGTGGGTTGGAAATTCCTGCCATGGCTGCCGCCAACCATTGAAAAAAAACACGACCCATAGGAATGACCCTACTGGCAAAATTCAAAGACCAGCCAAAGACTGCATCTCTCGCAAAGTTTCCCTGCCAATGGCATGACTTCTGCCACTGATGCCCTGAGTTAATCACCTTTTCCAAAGGAAGGTGTGCGACCATCTCAAGTAAGTCTAGTTCAATACCAAGTAACATGAGTTTCACTGAAGGACCCTCGTTTTTTTCTGATGCCAATGGAATACCAAATTCCAGAGATAGACTAATGAAACCTTGCAAAAGGGCAGTGCATGCATCTGAATTATCAGAGCCAACAAACAAGAAATCATCCAGGTTTTGAACAATATTGGGAATCCCAGTCTGCTGCATCAACACCCAATGAAGAAAAGTACCGAATTTCTCAAAATAAGCACCTGATATGGTGCAGCCCATTGGCATTTATTTATTTATTTAGACAGTTTTGTATACCGCCTTATCCTAATTTATTGAAGTAGACCTGGCCCTGAAAATGGAAACCCAGCAGATGGAAGGCAGACAGATGAAAAGGTAGCAAACAGAAAGCAGACTCAATATCAACCTTGGATAAAATCGCCCCTGAAATGCATTTTCAGACCAATGAGACTGCATCGTCAAATGACGCATATTGAACCATGCAATATGTCTTGGGGATGTGATCATTTACAGACGACCCTTTGGGAAATGATAAATTATGGATCAACTGAAATTTCCCTGGTTCATTTTTAGGAACAACCCCCAAGGGAGAAACCACAAATTCTGGGAAGGGCTGCTCCGTGATAGGTCCTGCCACTCTACCCAAACCCAGTTTGACCTCCAGCTTTTCTTTCATGATGGCAGACATACACAGGATGGAAGGTACATTACGTGCCCTAATTGAAGTTACCAATCCCCACACAGGTATCCTAAAGCCAGATAGAAAACCATGTTCTAAAATTGCACCATCACCATGACTCAGGTAAAGATGGAGCATGGCCGCATGGCCTCACCCCCTGGGTCACTTTGCAGAGTCCAAGAGGGCAGTTGGGGACCCCTTCTTGCTACACTTTATGGCCAAGTGCCCCATATCACAGAGCGAGCAGATGTTGTGGAATTTTCAATCAAGAAAGGGGCAAGTGGACTTATTGAATCACCAACAAAAGTCTCCTGCACTGCCTCCATTATCATTCTGTTCTGACCCGAAGACCCCTTGTCGAAAGGAACGGCTGTCCTCCAAAATGGTTGACAGCCCACCTCTTGTAGCTCCACCTGTAGCTATACTTGGGCGGACAGTCATGTGTGTCAACCACAAATTGGTGTACTGGGTGCCCCGAGATAGATGAGCATTCTCTTCCATCTTATCCCTAAACTTCTCATCATAATTCAGCCAGGCCATCCCTTCTGCATCTGCAAAACCTCCAATATGGAGTCAACATACACCAATAGGGACCTGTACTGCTGGGGGGCTTGGTGACCACAAACACCAGGTAGGCGCAAAAAAGCCCTGGTCGAATTGACCACAATATTCAACACTCTTTTGATCCTGACAAGCCTTCTCTCTTCCTCTTCTTCCTACTCTCACCGGACCTCCTTTGTCCCTCCGATGGAAAATATCAATGTAGTGCTGCTTCTGTATTTTCCCCTGTAAGCTGCAAAGAACACCCTCCCAGAGCTCAGAAAAATTTGCTAGGGTGGGTGCCACTGACAACAGGAGCCATGCTAACCTCAAATGTTTGACATGCCCCTGCGGAACTGGATGAATTTGATGATGAATCAGATTGGGAGGTGGAGGAGGAGGAATCAGAGCCTCGTGCACATCGCCGCGTGTGATTCCCTGTCTTAGAAGCCTTGCCATCAGAGCACCTACCCATTCGGCCCTCACGACCCTCCATGGCACACCCTCCCTAGTCCCGGATGATATTTCACCTGCCGCAGTGTCCAATGAAGCCAGTTCTGCCACAGGTGGAGGCAAATCGGGAGCCAGGTCACTCACACTGCCATCTTGGGTCACCCGCTGAGTAACAGGCTGCTCCAAGGTTCCACCACCAGCCAGTCATAATCCATGTAACCTTCCTTGCACCATGGAATTTGGAGATATCTGTGGAGCCTGTGAAGAAACCAAAGAAGAAAAAGGGAGGAGGGGACCGGAAGCTGGCTGTGCCTTGGCCGAAGCTCCAGAACACAATGTCCTGGAAGTGCCTGTGCCTTCCCTTGCCCAGTAATCCCAGTAAGGACTCCCCATGCCAGGTTAACCACTCTCCATACCCGCCCAGACCTGTGCATACATAGGGGGCCCCTCCTGACCCCAACCATCCAGAGAGGGCACTCTATTGGGGGAGTGACAATGCCATGGCTCCCAAAAAGCCCCTCCAAAAATCCTGGGGTAGCTGGGAAAAAATGGACCTTGAGCCAATACAAATAGGCTGGAAAATGCAGAGGGCCCTGCCATAATTGACTCAGAGGCATCAGCTTCATCTCTCACCTCTCCTATAGCTACCATAAAACCCGGGTGGGGAAGATCCATTGGGGTCTCAGAGCTAACCTGAGCCCCTGTGCTTCAGTTAACCCCAGATACTGGACTTAAAACATGCACCAAGTCAGGAACCACTGCCACCCCGGGAGAAGTCAAACCCCTAGACCTACCTCTGCCCATACCCCGCATAGACTTCATGTTGGACCTTCCCTTGCCTCCTCTCCGCCCCCTTGTCCCATCTTGAGTTAAGCCGCAACCCCCATCAACACCCTCCCTGATCCGGGACTCCAATGCACTTACCCTTCCAGGCAGTTCCTGTACTGCAGCCTCTGAAGGTACCGCGAGGGTGCCACTGTATGCTGCCCGTCTCACTTCCACACCTGAAATGGAAGGGACTGGGGATGAGGTGGTCGAGGCCCCTTCTGCTGCCGCTGGCTTTTTTCTCCATGCCAGCAGGACTGAGGAACTCCAAACCTCACTGTACTCTGTAGCCTCCCTTTTTTTGTTGTTGAGAGCAGAGAACCAGAGAGACCAGCCACGCAGACAGGAGGGACCACCCACCGAGGAAGAGAAGCCACCGACCACGGGGATAGACAGAAGACACACGCCTCACTCAGTCTCCCAGTTACCAGAGAGGGGGAGGAGGCAGCCCTCCTGATACAAATAGAATTGCTTACCTCCTCCCACCCCTTCTGCCAGCCTCACATACACTCATTGGCTCTTGCCGCGTTCATGTGGCAGGAGTCAATGAATTAAAAATGTTGCCTCCAACACAGCTTGCACCTTCCTTGCCCCCCCTCCCCACCAACAATTTCACCCATGCCAGCTCTCTGTCTCAATCCCCAGACCATGGATGAGGGCCCTGACACTGGTCCATGCACCTGGTTAAGGGTGTTTGGCACGGACTCTGCCCCACAGCCTGGAATCTTCTCTTTCCTTTTTGACTGACACTACACACACACTGAACATATGATTTTAATGTATTGTCTACAATCACACACAGATCCTTGTCTTTGGTGGTGACACCTAATTTGGAACCTAGCATTATGTATTTATAGTTTGGGTTTTTCTTTCCCTACATGCATCGATTTGCATTTGTCCACCTTTAATCTCATCTGACTTTTGGATGCCCAGTTCACCAATTTCATGAGATCCTCCTACAGTGTCTCACAATCCACATGCAATTTAACAGATTGGAACAATTCAGGGCCATCTGCAAATTTAATCACCTCGCTTGTTGATCCCACTTCCAGAAGTTAAAAAGCACCGGTCCCAATACAGATCCCTGGGGTACTCCACTATTTACCTTCCTTCATTGAAAAAATTGACCGTTTAGTTCTACTCTCTGTTTTCTATCTCTCGATCAGCTTCCAATCCACAAAAGGACATTGCCTCCCATGCCATGATTTTTTTTTTAACTTTCTCAGGAGTTTCTGATGTGGGATTTTGTCAGCTAAACATTCATACTATTCCCATCTTATAGCTACCTCCTCTAATGCTCCTAGATTTTTGTTTCACATTCTTAAGTCTCTCTCTTCCACCTCTACCTCTTCCTGTCCCCCTAATCCTCCTCAATCTTCCCCCAGTTCTGATGCCCTTGCCTCCTTTTTCTCTAATAAAGTCCTGTCCCTCTGCTCTTCCTTCCCTACTTGCCCATCTCCCCTTTCCCCCCTTCCTGACTCTCCTGTTTCTCCGGATTCCCTCTCCCCGCCCCTTTCTCACGCCTTCCCTCACACCTGGCACTCCTTTGCGCCCATTACTTTATCCAAGCTCACCAGAGCGCTCTCCTCTGCTCATCAGACCACCTGCCCTCTTGATCCCATACCCTCATCTTGGCTTCTTAACGCTGATCTCGAACTGGTTCCTTATATTCTCTCCATCATCAACTCGAGTCTCACTTCCGGTCATTTCCTGTCCAGCTGGAAACACGCCATCGTCCGCCCTCTCTTGAAGAAACCCACCCTCGATCCTGCTTCCCCCGCCAACTGGCGTCCAGTTACTAACTTCCGTTTCTTTCCAAAATTCTTGAAAAGCTTGTCTTTGCACAACTCCAACCCACCTAGACTCCACCTTTGCACTCCACCCTCGTCAGTCTGGTTTCCACCCTGGTTTGCTCTCTGAACTTCACCGTGCTCACGACCAAGGTGATTTTTCTCTTGTGGTATCTTTGGATCTATCCTCTGCCTTTGATATGGTTGACCACCGTACCCTTCTCACTCGCCTGTCCAATTTCGGTGTTCACGGCACTGTTCTGCACTGGTTCTGCTCCTTCTTGTCTTCTCGTACTTTCTCTGTTCACTCTGGTTCTTCCGCCTCTTCTCCATTCCCCTTGATCTGTGGTGTGGTCTATCCTCGCCACCCTACTCTTCAACATTTTTTTTGCCTCACTTGCCCTGCCTATACAGCAATTTGGAATTTCTGCTTACATATATGCCGATGATATTCTCTTGGTTCATCACACCTCCTCTTCTTCTCCTGATCTCGCCCCCCTCAACCTCTGTCTGGCAACCATTGCCTCTTGGTTTGATCTTAACTTCCTTCACGCCAATCCCGCTAAATCCTCTGCAATCTGGTTTTCCTTTGGTCTTCCCCCTCCTATTCTGTCTCCTTCTATGGCCTCCCGCCCTATCCCCCTGGTACCGACTCTTCATTGCTTGGGTGTCACCTTGGACTCTTCTCTTTCCTTTCAGCAACACTTCTCCTCGGTTGTCCGCACTTCCTTTCTCTATCTTCGTCAGATAAGAGCTGTTCGCTCATTTCTCCCCCCTTCATCTGTTGTCACTCTGGCTCTGTCATTGGTGATTGCGCGCCTGGATTATTGTAATGTTATCTACGCCGGCCTCCCCTCTTCTCAGCTTCGTCGTCTCCAACTAGTTCAAAACACCGCGGCCCGTCTCATCACCTCCTCTCCTGCCTGTGCACACGTCACTCCTTGTCTTCTCGCCCTTCACTGGCTCCCGGTGAAATTCAGATTAATCTATAAATTGCTTATCCTCACACACAGAGCTCTTCACGCTAGCACACCCCAGTACTTAGCTGATGCCATTCGTCTTCAACCCTCTCCACGGCTTCTTCGTTCAGCGCACAGTAACCGTCTCTTCCTTCCCTCTCCCTCTCAGGCACATTTGGAACTTACCCGTCACTCCGCCTTCTTTCTCAGCCCCGCTTTATGGAACTTGCTCCCCCTCCCCATCCACACTGAACTGTCTTACCCCCGCTTCAAAGCCCTTCTCAAAACCCACCTCTTCTGTCAAGCCTTTGACCTTTCCCCCCCTGCCGGTGATGCTCTGCTCCCCAGCCGCGTCCCCCACTCCTCGTAGCACCCTTTCAAATACAGTCTTACCTGACCCTTCCCCTATGCCCTGCCCTTTTGCTGTCTCCTTTTATACTTTATGAACTATTTTGGTTCTCTACTTTCTCTTTGCCTCTCTCTGTCCTATTATCATTGGCGTTCCTTTCTGACTTTATTTTTTCTGTAGCCATTGTTTTTGTATTGTACACCGCCCTGACGCCCCGGCTTGGGCGGTTTATCAAATCCTTCAAATAAAGATAAAGATAAAGTGCTTTCTGAAAGTTTAAATATACCAAGGAAGCCCTATTAATGCTCTGGACATCAGAAAATGGGAATAGAGACAATTAGAAGCTGTGTCCATAGTGTGAGGACATCTAAGATAGCACTCCATCACCCCCAGCATTCAGCATAATTTCAATGACAGCAATTATGGGATTTGAACCCTTGCTGCTCTGTTCCTAGCCTGCAATTTCCAAGCTGGAATCAAACCGCTGCTGATCGCTGGAAGCAGCGGTATACAAATGTATTCTAAATAAATAAATAAATAAATAAATTTGAGCCATTCTAAATGCCCGGTTCTAGAAGTACGGTTTTGGGGATGTCTATGTAGACACCCCTGCAGACATCCATATTGGGCATGTCTACGTTTGTGAAATTGTGTCTGCACCTGGATGTGCCTGCTTTTTATTTCTAGATGTTCTGGCATAGATATCCCAGATTGCACTTGAACATCCTTTCTAAAATTCCCCTCCATATCAACTGGCTCACTTTTAGCCACATGTTTATTCACACCTTCAAAGCAATGATGCTGTGCTTTATTAGTTTTTTGGATGGGAAAAGACAAAAAATGAATCTGGAAATGTGGTTGATTTCCGTATTATTTTCAAATGACATCACATCCCTAAATGCCATAGATTGCAGTTGATTTCTGGTTTTCATGTCACATCTTTACAATTCTGTTTCCTCTGTGCATCTCCTGTGTTGTTTTTAATTATCTTTCTGTCCTTACTTCAACCACTTCTACTGGAAGGCCGCTCCAGGCATACGTTAACCCTTCCCTGAAGAAATATTTTCTAATTCCACTGATGAGTTTATTTTCTTCCAGTCTTTCATTATAACATTTATTTTTACTGGAGAAATATTTAGTACCTATGCATTAGTTACACTTTAGAGGTATTCTGAGGGTCCAATATTCAAAGCCCTTTGTCGGATGGCCAATGGACCACCCCCAACCCTATCCCATTACTGCAGGGATATTCTGTGGGCAGAGAGAGAGGGGCACAGCCAGCATGCTCAGTGGTAGAGCCTATCCAGATACTGCAGCTGCGGCATTTACATATTTGCTCCTAGATGTCTGCCCCTTTTGCCCCTTTCTCTCCTCTGCTCCAGAAAATACATGTTTAGGCACTGTATTCTCATGGAGGGAAACATCTCTACCATGACAACAGTGAACCTCAATTCTAAGTCAGGATATGCTGAATATGATCTCAATCTCTCAAATTTACTGTTGTCGCTCGCCATTGTAATTTTATTGTGCCAAAGAAAGATTCCTTTTGGATTTTTTCCCCAATGCAATGGGAAAGATTTCTGGATCTTTCTGCTACATTTTCTTGTTCTTTGCTACATTGCTTGGTACTTAAAAATCTTCTCTCTGTCCACATAGTACACAAAATAGTCACTTGGCACTGAAGCTTCAATTGTCAATGCTGATCTCGTGTTTTCTTCTTTGCCACTCTATCCTAGGGGTGTACATGCCCAAAAACAAAGTTTGATTTGTGCTTGTTTAAAATAATTTTTTCCCAGTTTTTTGGTGTTTTTTTATGTTCAATTCAGATATTCATTTTTTATGCACATGTTGCATGTATGCAAGAACTTTAAACACATAAAACAAATGTGCACATAATAAGTTGTAGATATATCCATGTGCAAGTGATTTGCATGCACTTCAAATTTTTGGGCACTCAGACAGACCAAATGGGTATATACAAATGCAGTTTCCTACTACATTTGATTTTCTTGCAGTTGGAATGGGAATGTTCCAGGTGCTTATGACCTCGTCATTCAACACAGGTCTCTTAGGTTCATGATTCAGGTGGTCAATTCCTTTTTCAGTTGTTGGTATGTAGAGTACTTACATGCACGGATTCATATAAATTACCTATTGGGCAATGAAGAGTTTTCTTTTTGTACATTCAGTATCCCAAGATCTGTATAAGGTCAATCTACAATTTCAAAACTGTAGGAGAATATTAATTTATATTTTTATTTTATATCATTTTATCCTGTTCATCACTGCATTCACAGTTGCTCATATAATAGCTTGTATCTTATTCTATGTTGTTAAAGCATCTTTTATTATCAATTTTACAGGGTAGTTACAGTAACATTTGATATTCCATTGCAGCAATTTAACATGCACGTCACTAACTTGCAGTACCTCAGTAAAGCAGGTTAGTAAAAGCCAAGAATATTGTGCATTCCTGCCCACAACAATAGAAGATAGGAGACTCCAAGTCAGGTACACTTTTAAAGGGATGGTACTGTAAGAAAGACCACCTACCTCTGAACTGGTTGTCATACATCCCTCCTGCACTTCAGATTTCCTTGTCATATACCATCACCCCCTACATCGATCTGCATATCATATACCCCTTACCCCAGTATCCCCCAATACCCTTTTTTATACATCCCACTGCCCCCACAATCCTATGATCCACGTCTTACAATGTTCCTTATTCCTTGCTCTCCTGATCATCTTCTCAGATGATATCTACCCTCCCAATGCCCTGCATCCTCTGGAACCTACCAGGGATCTTACTGTTGGCTAATGTGGGACAGAAGTGATCAGTGACCGTTTCTTCCCTAGTTACTCCTAGCTGTCAAATGACAGTGCTGGTCCCTCTAGCAGAGGTCTCATGGTATTACCACTAGAAGACCAAGTTGCCAAATACGGGATGTTTTTATTTTGTTTTGCCCCTTTCTTTTAGTTTAAAAAAGTGCTAAAACTTTAACTTAAGAAAATCAATTGTATATGCATTAATTTTTAGGTTATATATATATATATATATATACATATATATATATATATATATATATATATATATATATACACACACATATATACATACAGGGTGGCCCAAAGAAAGTGAGAACATCTCGTTAATTAAAAGCTTAAATAGTTTACTTATTTACCTTTTTTAGCTATATAAAGTCTTTATTTCGACAATTTCCAGTCACCATCTTTGTTTTTTTAATTTGTCAATCATTTACATCTGTCTTTTTGAATTTTTAAATAAGTTATATGCTACTAGATGTTCTCACTTTTTTGGGCCACCCTGTATATATATATAATGGATTTTGCATGCATTAAATTTCTTAAAGTGCACTAATGAATGCATACTAATGCATACACATCCCTACACTTCAATATTTTTTTGGCTTAGGCCACTACCTTTGCTGTGCTTTGGTATCATAAGATGATCTGATATGATCACTCTGAGGTCTCTCTCTTGTTTGGTGATCATCACTATCTTACTTTTCATGATATACTTGATCTTTGGATTTCTGTATCCAAAATGCAAATCTCTGCACTGTATGCTAAGCATTCTCACCCTCACTAAGTTTCTTAAATTACTTCTTATTATGTATATTCCCCATGTCAGCAGGAAAGGATAAGATAAGCAACTCTCAGTGGGTTAGGAGGACATTTATAGGTTAGGAGGAAGTGGGAACAGAAAAGGAACTACATATATAGGTAGGACATTTAGGACACAGCATAAATTGCAAATAAAAAACAATTGTAAAAACCAAGAGCTTTAAAAATGCTTTTAAGTCACTTGTTCTCAGCTCTAGCCCTTGTGATATGATTATCCATTCAGACCAGTATACACTATTATACAACCATCTAGCATCATCCTCTTTAAGATATATCACTTTTCCCTGCTTGCTCACTGCTGATGACTTAAATTTCCCAGTTTTCTTTCTAGCCTTTAGGTAACTGGTCAAGAATCGAATCAAATAAACATGCAAAAGAAAGAAAATAGCAGCAAAGGATTTATTTTATTTTATTTTTTTATTTTTCAGATGCAATTTCTTGTGCTCCTGTTTCTATGTGCAAAGTGGTGTAAAGCATTAGAAGCCGGAGAGGGAATATTAAATGTCTCTTTGACAGTTATTGCAATTGTGATAATCTAATCAATTCAAATGACTGTTGTGCTAAAACCTCTAAGTATATTACATGTTAACATTGTTATGTGCATGAATTGCCATTCTTAGGTCACCATTACCATTAAAAACTTGATCATCAAAAGCATATCTATGTATGCATTACAATTACCATTTAGAGATCAAAGATGCTATGACATCATGCTTTAGGTCCTATATCCCTGTTTCCAACATTTGCATAACATTGTGTGTGTGTGTGGGGGGGGGCTTTCTTGTTTACGTCTTTCTATACACAACCTGGAGGCTGTGAGAACATCTTTTTAATTGCTAACCAATGTTCTTCTATTTAGCTGTCACTCCAGGCAAAAAATAAATGTATTTTTCTCTTTCTAGCCCCTCTTTATTATAACTAGTAGAAAATAATTAGAGTTTGCAACGTTTCCCTTTGATAATATAGTGTGTGCGTGTGCCACTGAGTCAATGCTAACTCCTGGCGACCCAGCCCCTGGGTTTTCTTGGCCAAAAAGCAACCAGAAGTAATTTTCCTTATTTTGCAAAACAGTAAGGTCTGATAAAAAGAAGGAACTAGACAGTACCCCTTCCCATCCAACATCCCCCAAATTAGAAGAAATGTAAAGTCAAAACATGTAGCATGACAGCAGCACCTTTCCATATATCATTATAGTTTATTTTGTTTGTGTATCACTCCTGGATAGCTTCTTTGAAGCTGCTCAATGGAATAATTCATAGTAATAGGTATCTCCATATTGTACACAATGGATATTAGTGAAAACTGCTTCATGAAAAAGTAATTGCAGAGAATTATATCTACATTTTCTGATTTTTTTTTCTTCAAAATGAAGCAAAATGTAAAACAATGGAATGAGTTTACTAAAGTGCATTAAGCACACAGTCAGGGTTTTAAGGTGCAGTAACATTAGTATGGGCCTATGATAATGGCTGCTGCATGATAAACAATTACCACACGATCAGGCTGATGCAAAAAGCTGGTGCTAGACACGTACTGAATCAACTTTTTATGTTCCGAACAACACACACATTTTAATGCATGATGCAGCAAGGATACAGTATGCAAATGAGCAATGCAGTAACAATGAGCATTCAAATGAGCCACCACAATGTTAAACTGGGAGAGCAAGACAAACACATGCACACAAGAAGTCTATGCTAGTTTGGCTTGCTCTCCGGGCACCGATTGGCTGATTTGCATATCAGCCCCAACAATATTTTGATTGCATCGGGGACGATTGCAGCATCGGGAAAATCCCCTGATGCATCAAAATAATGTTGGGGGCTGGTACCCTGACTATAAGAGAATCCTTGTTGGCCCAGCAGCCCCTATCCCCCCCAAACAGTATTTTGATGGCATTGGAGACAATTGCAGAATTAGGAAAAGCCCCCAGTGCCATCAAAACATTGTCGGGGGACGGTGCTCTGACAGAAAGTAAGTACCTGGTGGTCTAGTGGCCCCTGTACCCCTCACCCCCCATTCCAAAGTAAAATAAACCAACCTGGTGGTCTAGCAGCCCCTGTACCCCCACTAACCCCACTAAAAGAAAATAATACGTGTGACATTAATTGGGTACTAGTTTTTCCATCGGTGTTTGTCTGTTTTCTGTATTTAAAAAGTGCATAAAGTGTGCTTAAACATAGCATTATAAGTTCTTAAAGGCTGCACTAGCTTTCTGCATCAACCTGAATAAAGTACATGCACTAATTGCTTAACATGGGTTGGGTTGGGATCAATACAGGATCAGTGTGAATGATGGGCATGAACAGCAATGGCAGCTATTGGGCGGTATTTTACTGCTCACAGTTGTCATGAGTGTTGATAATGCATTCACTTAATACCACCTCAAGAGGTGGCATTAAGTGCAGTCATACTTCAAGCAGTCAGATAACATGGCCTGCTGCCCAAAGATTTAAAATAAATAAATAAATATATATACTGGCCAAGGTACTCCCCAATGTGATCCTTCCCCAATCAAGCTTTCCCCCCAATCAAGTGCCCCAATATGATAACTTCTGACCTAATCCCTTCAAAATTAAGCCCTTCCCACTCACCTGGACAACAACAGTCCTAGATTATCACCCCATGATGCATATCCTCCCCTCATAAAGCAGACCCCCAACAGGATTCCCCTGAAAAGGAATCCCTCTAAAAATGGAGTCCCCTGAACACACAGTCCATAATCCAACTCTCCTCCCATACCCTGATCCCCCCATTTTATTTATTTATTTATTTATTTATTTTATTCTTTTATATACCGCGCTATTCAGCATCAGTGTGGTTTACATTGAACAAACTGAAATTACATTGAACAGGGCATTATAACTTGGAGATAACTATTTTACAGGGAACATGGGCTATGGAGGGTTAAGTGGCTTGCCCAAGACCACAAGGAGCACCCATGACTCATGCTGGAGGTTCCCTGGTAGTCTAGTAGATCGGAGTGGGAGCAATCCCTCTCCTTTCCCACTCAGTAGCTGCTCAATTCCAAAAGATGATATTGTTAGGGGTCAACCTGTCATATGAAGCCAATTGCTCCTTATATTACTGGTTGACCCCTAGTGGGAGTACCATAATCAGCACCATTTTGGAATCTGTTGTTATCAAGCAGGAATAGAAGGGCACCATTCCTGCTCAGGTTCACCAGACTACAAGGAAATTCCTGTCCCGGGGAGATTGGGGGGGGAGGGGTGGTGGAGAAAGGGTTGGGTTATAGACTATGTAGGAGTTCTGTTTGGAAGACTCACATCCAAGGAGATCCTGTTAGAGGGGGTTCCTGTTATTGGGGGGATGCTGATCAAGGATGTCTGCTTTGTAGGGAATTCTGCATTAGAGGGGATAATCAGGGGAGTATTTCTGTCTGGGCACAGGAGTGCTGATGAAGGATAGGATTAGTGGGGGGATACTTTATGGGAGAGATCAGACTGGTTGGGAAATTGCATCGGGTGGGGGATGCTATGAAGGGGAATCATATCAGACAGGAGGGGGATGCTGTGCTGGGAGGTGCTCTCAGTGGAAGGTAGGAAGGGTTAAGTTGCTGTGACACCTGCATTTTTGGCATCAGGGACTGGATTAAATGTCATGGCAGCTAGAGTGGGTGCACTCATACTATCTGCTGAGGGATGCATTATTTATTTATTTAACAGTTCTTTTATACTGTTTTATCTAGTATCTGAGGCAGTTTACAAGGGACAAGAACAGAACTTTACAAAGAACATGAGGTTAAAATATAACTAGTTACATTACAACCTTTTTTAAAGTTAAGGAAATATATACAGGTGCTCCTTGTGGTCTTGGGCAGGCCACTTAACCCTCCATTGCCCATGTTCCCTGTAAGTATTAGTGTATGTGTCTCATATCCCCTCATGTTAAATGTATCCCCCAATTGTGTTGTGACCACTTTGATTGAAGGATAAGGTGGTATACAAAACTGTCTAAAATAAATAAATAAAGAAAGAAATATACAGTGAGGTGTTGAAGGGAGAGTGGGTACTAGGGATGGGTAAGAGGGGTCGAATAGGGGTGATGTCTTCAAATGGGTGAGAGGGGGATAATGAGTTGGTTAGGTCTTGGAGGTTTTCTTGAGGTTAGGTGCCTGTTGAAATGGTCTTTGAACACATGAGTTTTAAAGTTTATTTTGATATGGTGGGGCAAATATAGTGACAGAATTCAAAATGGCATGGGACAGACACAGTGGATCCCTTTACAGCAACAGGATAAATTCAAAATAAACTTAACTATGTAATTTCTCAACAAACAGGGGTGCCCTACATAGAACGGTGGGTTCACCCCTAAACAAAGACATGGGGAGGGGTGACCTGCACGGAGCAGCAGGTGCACCTACTCTTGTCATCTTACTGGGCAGACTAGATGGACCCTACTGGTCTTTATCTGCCGTCATTTACTGTGTTACTATGTTACTATGAATCAATGAGTTCCAAGGAGAAGGGAGTTCCATAGTTTAGGTCTGAGGAGTGAGAAAGCTTGCAAAGCAGTGGATTGATTACATTTAGTGATGATTTTAGGCACTCTTAGTAGGCTTCGAGAGGTGGTTCTTCTTGCTCTTGAACTATGGTTGGTTTGAATGAATGTCTGATTGCTGGCTAGAGAGAGGTCCTGTAGGAACCTGGAGGTGGTTACCATATTTCCCGGATTATAAATCGCTCCTGTGTATAAGTCGAAGAGAGAGGAAAACCAGCAGAGGTAAAAACCACGGCCAAACACTTAAATAAAAATAGAAGGACTTTATTCTTTGGCTGCGGTTTTTGCCCTCCGCTGGTTTTCCTCTCACTAGTTTGTTGTGGAAGGCCTCCCTCTCCTGCTTTCTGTCTATAAGTCGAAGAGGCCAAAATTGTGGATTTTACCGGTAAAATCATAGTATAAGTTGCCTTGCTTTGTAAGTTGCTGGTAAT